>OX439473.1:74656441-77056441 GCA_949320105.2 Crepidodera aurea | reverse complement strand
AATATAAATTTAATAACACAGCACTAGACTGTTACTTGTTGGCGCGGGCCGAAACGTAAATAAACTCTATCTTATTCTCCTATATCTATGGTTATATGATTGTGCGAGAATATATATGGTTTAACACCTCATATAAGGTTGCGCCGCTCTCGCTTTATAAATCCATTAATGGGGTGAATCAGTCCCCATCCTCTGTTCATTCTGGTCTTTTATTTTCTCTTTACATCTTTTAATTCCTGCCCGGCTTAAGTCTTCTTCTACCTCTGCCAACCATTTCGATCTGGGTCTTCCACGTCCTCTTTTTTCTCCTGGTTTTCATAGCCTTTGTTACTACTTTTGGTCCTTGTCTCCATATATGTCTCAGCCACTTATCTATTATATCTTCTGCATTCAGCTCTTCTAATATTTCTTGATTCGTTCTCCTTCTATATTCCTGCTCTCCGATCTTCACTGGACCCAGAATTGTTCTTATTATCTTTGGTTCGTTTATCCTTAACTTATCTTCTTCTATTTTCGTCATAGTGATCGTTTAGTCAATATTTTGCTTTTTAACAGATTTTTATTAGCCTGTCATTATTTTTTCTTCGATCTCCGTTCTTTTTTCCCCTTTATTGTTTATCATTACACCCAGGTATTTAAATTTTTGTACTTCTTTGAATTTTTTATTTCCTATTCTTATTTCTCCATTTTGTGATTGTGCGAGAATATCCATTAATAATTTGTTGTAAATAAATTGAATTTTAAAAACTTTTTTATATTCATATTGTATTCTCTTTGGTCATCATCAATTTCCTAATTTTCGAGGTTCCTGTTCGGTGTGTCAGGGATGGTTAACTTTTTCTAAATTTAATTTTTTTATACGTCAAGTATTATTAATATACGAGTCTCTTAGTCACCAGCGTTATAATCAGATGTTTTGGTTTTTTAGCAGCTAATAGAGATAAATTGCCGCCAACATGGGACCACTCGCACTCTAAAAACTCCTTTGTTTTAATTAAGTTCTCAAGAAAAGTGTTGGCCCGAGAGTAGACGGGGCTATAAAAAATTTGTAAAAATAGAGCAGTCAACGAAGAAAGTTCGGTGATTGTACTACAGAAAACTCTTTAACAATTTTTTTATTTGATTAGTTGCAAGTTGAGGACATTAAAAATAGATACGAGGACGAACCATCAATCATCTTTCACAATTAGGACCAAAGGCTAAAATATTAGGATTAGTGAATATTTACGTTATATCAGTCGCTACATGGGCGTTATAACTTGATAATTGTTATGGCTTAGTCTTTTCAATTTTTGTAATTGTTATCCTATCGGATTAGAAACATTAATATAATCACTCGATTTTGAAGGAGCATCACTTAACTTTTTTTACATAAGCATTATAGGTAGTGCGAGTAGAGGGCCTAAAATGCTGAATGTTTTTGAAATAAACTGAAATTTTGGCTAAGTGCTATTATTGCAATTATTACAAAATTTACATTTTTCCATACACAGGTATATGGTGGTTTTGTGGTTTGTGGTTAACGTTCTTCATCACTAGAAATCTTCTTTTCTTTATCCTGAAACAATCGAAAGGAGGACCACCAAAGGAATAACAGCTGAAGGACAAGTAATTGGTTTTGATTATATTAATAGTTAATCGTTTATAATCAATACATTTTTTTATTTCTAAAAAGTCTATCTTCGCTTTCTGTTTTAGGTCTTCCCAATTATCTGCCCTATAGAATATAGCAGTATCATTTGCGAAGCCAATGACGTTTCCACTAGTTTTCAAAGAAAACAAGCCATTAATGTATATGTTGAATAAAATAGGACCAAGTACGGATCCTTTCGGTAAGCCATATTCAACAACTCTTGCACTGCTAAGTACATCATCTATTCTCACAGTCTAACAGTGTCAAATGCTTTTGAAAGATCCAGAAATATACACAAACAGGGTTTGATTTCATTAAGTGATTCACTTACTTGTGAAGTTAAGGCAATAATGGCGTCTTGTGTGGATGTTTTCTCCCTAAAACCAAACTGCTGTTTTGAGAGTATTTCATATTTATTTAGGTACGAAACTAATCTATTTTTAATTAATTTTTCAAACACTTTTGAGAAGTGGGTGATTAACGATATAGATCGGCAATTGTTAATGTTGGTTACATCTCCCTTTTTATGTAATGGAGTAACAATTGATTGTTTAAAAGCTGTTAGGTATAGCGAGTGTTCTGTACATTTAGATAGAATATGTGTAAATGGTTTTAAAATATAGTTACAGATGAATTTAATTGTTTCGGCCTTTATGTTATCCATCCCAGCAAATTTCCCATTTTTTAAATCAAATATGATATTTTTACCTCATCCTGTTCTATTGGTGCAAACCCAAATAAATTAGGAATAGATTTTCTAGTGTCTTTGCAATTTTCATCGCTTTTTATTTGGTTTGCCAATATTTTGCCAATTTCGGTAAAGCTTTTATTAAATTCATCAGCAATGTTAATTTTTTCCACCAGTAATTCATTTCATACATTCTATATTTTGTCAATGTTATTATTAGCTATACCGGGTGACAATGAGACTAGGGCCATGCCTATATCTCCTTCACTTTTCAACTTTTCTGCCATTTGTGGATGTTGTGGATGTGGATGTTGTATTCCAAATACACGACTGATTTTCAATTCCATTTGAGTAAGTGTTTAGTTGAGAGAAACAAGTGTTGAAAGCAACAAACAAGACACATATGTGAACTGCACAATGCACCTACCTGTACTTGGTCTTGATGACTGTGGAGCAACAGTAGTCGTCTGTTTCTTTAGCCTAGCGTTGGCGCGTAGTGGTTGGAGAGGACACACAAGTCTGAACTCTCCTATTGCAAACTATGGATCTACCGTAGATGGTTTGGTGTGGCGTGGCCACGTGTTGATAATTTGAACAAGGCCTAAGAGGCTAGGTTTAGTGAGGAGTGATTTTTAATAGGTTTACATTGAACAGGAGCCAGCTGGAAATGGCCATGCGCCAGTAAAGTGGCACCTTAACAAGATAGGAATGTACAATGGTGACCTTACCTACAGACTGTGCAGTAAGGAAACAGAAACAGTGACACATATACTGTGTAGATGCGAGGCATTGGACCGCAAATTTTTGGACAGCCAATAGGTGAACCAGAACTATACAACTCCCATCCAGTAAAGGACCTGTATACGCTTGTACAAGGCACTAAAGTACTGGATTGGGTATTGTAATCACATAAAAAGAGAGGTAAGATACAATGTGCCAACAGGACTAAGTGTCACCGTAGGCTTCGGTCAGACGGGCCCAATGGGATGAAGTTTTTAGTGAGTATGCCTGGAAGGAGATTCTCACAGTAGATCTTGAGATTTTAAGCCCATAACCTCCCCAAAAAGGGTTTTCTTCACCTCCGCAACAAAATAGGTTTACATTAAATGTAGGGAAGAGTAGGCAGCAAGCAATTGTTTCCAAATGGCTTATAAAGACAATTATTTATTAAAAAACAAAAGTTTTCTATTTGAATTTATAAATAATGCCTTTGTATTTTTCATGACCATAAACTTAAGAGATGTAATACTTATATTTTTTAAATATATTGTTGTAAACTGAGAAATTGGAACACTATTTGGTTTAATACTCGAATTTACTCAGATAATTATAATGTTATTTACTGTACCAACAGTAAGAGAATGCGACTTCAAAAGCTGTAAATTAACGGTTACTCCGTTTGTTTCGCTTGATTTGGCTCTGTAATCAGAAATAGAGACGGACTGAAATTAATCCCTTTCTAAAGTGTGATTGATAAGTGGGGTAAAGTCCAGTATTTCATATATCAACAAAAATTAACCCACTTTAAGCTTTACATTTTAAAATTAGTAAGAGATGTACAGAATTTCCATAACGTCGTTCAAGACCAAAATTCAAAATTTTTAAATGTATTTGATTTAGTTTTCGATGAAAATCTTAATGAGTAAAAACCATTAGTAAGAAAAAATATTTTTATATTTATAGTTTTTAATTATGCTTAAAATGTATAAGAATGCTCTATTTATTATTTGTATTATATGATGAATCCAAGTTTCGTGCAAGAGTCGTTTTTGAGATATTTTTCTCATGTCCAATTGATGATAAAAATTTTGAGTCTAGCTACATTTAAATTCAATTCATCGATTCTTTAAAATCATGTTTAAAAAATTTTTTAAACTATGTAGATGGTGTAACAGAAGATAATGAGGTCAATATAATCATACTCAAATTTATAATTTAAAAATATTGGCGAATCTTCAACATTAATAAGTAAACCCAAATTTACCTTAAAAGCAGACTGTCCATTGTCTTAGACCATAGACAAAAAAATAGGGAGTCGCCGCTAGTAGGGGTACCGTGCTGGATAGACCCCAAGCGTTTGCCACTTCGCCAAACGGAAGTATTATTTGAGTCAATATATCTTGTGTTTAAATACAAATTAAATAAATATTCTATATTTGGTGTCTGTCGGAATTTGAACCTTCACTGGCTCGCTTTCTGGGTATCAAATCCTTATCTTGGCTTCTTGTGAGCCAGTATCTTAGAGAGCTAATCTCTTAAATTTCTAAGTAAATAATGAAATAAAAGAGCACACTTTCTTTAATTTTGTATTATCACTGATAAAAATTAGTAACAATTTTAACACTATTTTTATAACAATATTCTATATATTAATGGCAACGTTTGTTAATTTGAACGTGAATTAATTTGAAGGAATGAAATTGAAATTAAATTGAAAACTTTTTAATTGACACAGGACGACCCTGGCCATAACTATAACCGCCGAAAATTGATTTCGGCGGGAGTGTTGAACAACTACTGACTTGTTTTGTTCTCTTTCAAGAGCGTCTAAGAAATCCAATCTGGTATCGTATTTGAGTTTATTTCGACCAATTAGTACGCCATTGCATTTTATTTTGGGCGGCATGTACGTTACTTTGGTGTGAAACAGAATTCTCTCTATCTTACTTTGTGGCCTCTCTTTGTCTAACACACTGAAAATGAATAGTTTTTATATAATTTATGTTTATGCCTTGTTACTGGGCGGAAATGAATAAGTATAAACTGCGATTCAAAGTTAGGTGAATTTTATGGAGTGTAAACGGAATATGTTGAATTCAATTTCAACAGTGTCTGCTCTTCCTTTTGTAAATGCAACCTAATCTGGTGGTGTATGCATAAAAGCTTCATTCCAGAAAATCCCTTAAAGAACTAATTATTAATCTAATCATCACAAAAATCTTCCTTAATGTATAAAATATATTTTAAAATATAAAATTCCAGATGTCAGATTTTAACACGTTAATCCCGTAAGAGATTTTCACCAACAATTTTAGGATATTTACAAACAATTTGGCAAAGATTTCAATAGCAAAATTTAAAGTAATATAATCTCAGATAAGTCTTTGATTACAATAACAATGAGAACATAGTTATTTTAGATGTTTGAATAAAAAGAAATTTTAAACTTAACCTCAAATTTAGGGAAAATACAATAAATCGGGAAAATAAAGTGTTGGGACTTCTAAAATCCAAGAATTACTGTAAAGAAGGCAGTAATAATAAAGTTGTATATAATTTTAGAAATCGATAATGACGAACTTAAAAAGTCCGTATGTAAATTTAATATAAGTAGGAATTGTAAATAAATTATATCAAAATCATTCTTTTTGTCTCGAGAATGATTTGGTAATAAGCAAAAATTATATAAAAATTGATAATTTTTTAATTTTATAAAAAATTTTAAGTAAACAAATTTCAATCTAGAGAGCCGTGATATGATGGTTTATAAAAACTACTTTTCGCTGTCAAACGAGGCTTTTGATCAAAATCTCTTGAACTGTTCACGTCGGTGCTCGTAATAAAAACAAAAGAAATTTAAAATCAAAGCAATACTGATTGAAGATAAAAATTAAAAGAAATTTACCTGTCAAATTAAGTGAGGTTATATTTTTGTAAATCAAGTAACTTAAAGTTAAATCAAGAGAAGAAGCCCGATATTTGTTTCATCTTTGTTCCTATTAAACTATCCAGATCCAATTGTATCCTGCATTGATTTATCCTGTTCCTGATTTTGATTCCTGGAAGATATTGCATCCATTCCATTTTGAATTGACTAGGAAAGCAACCAGAATTAAAAATAAAATCTAAGTCGTTTTAAAGGTATCAATTCGCAATATTTAATATCGATATTTAAAAACCTTTCAAAATAAAAAAAAGGCCACAAGTATTTTATTTAATAAGGTTAGATTATACTTCAATTAACCCTCAGGGTACTGACTGGGTTACCGTATCCCAGACAGATTTTGAAAGTCGCGCCATTTGAAAGGAAGTGAAAGGTGGGGGTCCGGATTGGGGGGGTAAAAAATCTTTGTGGTAGTGTCTGTGTAAGCCGTGTGTGGCAGCCTCAGTCTGCGCTTGGTGCTCGAGTGGTACCAGTTAGAAAGTTGACCTCAGGTATTTCTCACCCAGTCAGTACGTTACAAAATCCGTATTTTTGGGAGAAAAATTTTTGCTGCTAGACTAGCTACCCCTACGTTGCGAATAAAACTGCGCGGTATGATTGATTTTTGGACGCAAAGATTTACCAGAGGACATGGACATAAGACATGAATTTGTTGATAACAAAATGGCTAAACAAAAGCGCTGCAACTTGTGTCCGAGTTCTCTCGACCGCAAAACATTTTTCAAATGCCTCAAATGTAATAAGGCTATGTGCAGAGCCCATGTAGCCAAAATATGCTGCGAATAAGGAAATACAGTCTAATTTTGTTTCTTTTATATTTTGAACAATAAAACTTTCATTCAACAATCACTTGTGCCTTCTTACGATAAATCAATCATGGAAGTTTTATCGCTATCCCAAAAAACGGGTGATTTCAAAGTTCAAAAAATATATAGTTTTTGGAATGGATCAAAAAACTCATTCGGCCATTTTAAAGAACAACTTTTAAGCTTTAAAATGCAACAAGAAAAATTTCGATATCTTTTTGTTTCACAAAGTTATGCAATTTCAAAAAAAAGTGATTTTTCACAAATTTTTTTTTCAAAATGTTTAAACTTTTGAATGTATCTTTGTTTAAACAAATTATTCGATAAATCTATTAGCAAATTCGTATTTGTGACAAAATGGACTATCGTTTAAAAAAAACGTTTCAATTGGCCAACTACAGCCCATGTCAGTACTGAACGTGACTTTTTTTTAGTCGGTACCCTGAGGGTTTAACTAAATAATTTAGATTAGAATAAGGTAATAGGGTATTTATAAGATTTGTATTAATTGTTGATTTTATAAATAAGAAATTTATTACGCTTACCTTATTCTGGCAAACAACTCTTATTCTCACATAAACTAAAAGGTTAACCGTTATTTTATGATTATTAATAAATGTTTTCATATTTACTGAGTCGTTATCGATTTTTACAATCAAGCGGCCAATTATTAAGACTCTCCATTTTCTACTGGAAAGTAGATGGCGCCCAAAATTATCAACAACAAATAATTACATTCTGTCTGATATTACGACAGAAGGCAATAAAAAAATCAACAGTAATTTAATAGGTTATGTACTAAAATTAAAATTCAAATAAATAAAATACCGAAATTAAATATTGAACAAAAGTAATTTTTCTCTTTTACACAAAAGATAGTACGTAACAATATTTTTTATATATATTAAACATATATATTTTAAGGTTTAAAAGAAAACGTCTCGTACACTTTT
This sequence comes from Crepidodera aurea, assembly GCA_949320105.2. Taxonomy (NCBI): domain Eukaryota; kingdom Metazoa; phylum Arthropoda; class Insecta; order Coleoptera; family Chrysomelidae; genus Crepidodera; species Crepidodera aurea. The sequence goes on along the minus strand of OX439473.1, from coordinate 77,048,697 downwards.
TAAATGCTCAATGAGTCTGTGTATCGTTAAGACGATTTGCTGAGGCTTTCGTCGACTCATCACATAAAGCTTATAGCTTAAACATTTGGTGTGTTATCTAAATCGGCAGAATTTGACCATTCATCAACGTGGTGACCACTCATGCCATTTTTTTGGTCTTCATCAATCTTTTCGTTTCCGCGAAAATTCTCCAAAGCCCAACCATTTTCACACTGAGTTTTCCACTCTGCCATTGCCTATTCATCGGTGACAATCGTATTATTACATTTTCCACATTTTCCGATTCTCCAACTTGTCACGTTGATAAATTGTAGAACAGTCATTTCACTTTACGTTTTGGGTTTTTCTCGCCCAAATGTTATTAAATTTTCGTGAGAAAACGGAAGGCAGGACAGTAGAAACACTTTGTGTCCGTCAAACAAGCGGACACTTGTGGATTGACAAAAAAGATACAGTACGTGAGAATGCGCTTAGTTAAGTCTGAAGGAAGGACTACTTACATACCTGATGGTATCTATAAAATGGTTACCAGAATTGAATATCATGAAAGCATACTATACAAAGAAATAAAAATAAGTAAATTAACTCATGTCATATATAATTATTTCAAGAGCTTTCAATATCAATTTGTCAGAAAATTTTTATGTCATGTAGGTAAGTTTAATACTTGACTGAAAAGTATCTGAAAATTAGTCTTATTAGTTATATTTTGGCTATCCATACACTCTTAAAATTAATTTAAAAAGGTATATAAACTTAAAAGTTACCTTAGTTTCTTTATCGATAAATTACGACTCAAAAGCAAACTGAAACGTACGTACCTACAGAATGTTTATTTTCTCAATAGAATTGAGATTGATTCGAATTTTATATGTACTACGTTTCTAGAAATTAGCTTCTTTTCTTATTTTTTCCTTTGGAGCATATAGTCTGGTCCCTTAAACTCTTTTTTCCAGTAAATAAATTGTTTTAAAATTTGTAAATATATTTTTAAATAGGTGCACGTAAAATAATGGTATAAGAATGTAATGATTGAATTTGTCCAATTCCCCGAATTGGTATATTTGCTTTTGTTACTCAAATTAGGTGCTCAACCTGTCAAATTTCTGAAAATCCCTTCAATCTCTTTCCCTTCCCAGATCACCATTTTTCAGGAACATGAATAAATAAATTATAGATAATAAAATTTTAGATAAAAAATCGACTGACATTATCGAAATTTGCAAAAAAAAAGTATTTGTGAAATATCAAAATATCCAAGGGCGGATTTAGCTTTTTTTTATGGGGGGGTAAAACTTACCAAGTAGTCCAAGAAAGCTAGTAAATTTTTTTGTAATATCGAGCAGAAACTAGTAACTGATCAGATCGACTTAAAATTTTTTTCAAATCGCTAGTTGCGTTTTGAGTAGGGGTGTGAAAAAAAAGAAAAAATTTTTTCGCAATTGATAAATTACCTTTATTAATGAATTAATGTTCCCTCCCGAGTTATAGTGTGCAGAAAGTTACGATTTTCACCACAATATTCGTACATTTCTAAAAAAAATGTATTTTTTGCAATTTTAAAGCTTAGGATATCGCCAAAATATCATGTTATGACAAACTTTTTCATTGGAAAACGGTCATTTTCATTGGAATGACCGTTTTTTCAATATTTGACCCGAAAAATGACATTGACGGTTATAAATGCAAAGAAAAAAAAGGTAATTATTCAGAAGAACAGTTGCTCAAAGTCTTGTCTCTTTAATTTTTTTTCAAAAATCAATAATTTTCACGGTATTGACCAAATAAATTGAAAATCTCTTATAAAAAACAAAAATTTAGCTCAACTTTAACAGACCAAAACTTAAAAAATAATTATCCATAGGGCTAAAAATGACTAGACAATTCTAAAAACATATGTTACGACTTTCTCCAAAAGGATTTTTTTGTCAAATACCACAGTCTAGATGGCGCTAAAGAAATGGCGTAAAAAAAATTGAAAAAAATTTATTTTGTCCATAGCGTTTTTTCTGCTTCTGTTAAACGGTTCTGGTTAGTCTTAAAATGTTCCCAATATTGTTCTCTCATTAAGATGTTATATACATTTTTTGTGGAAGTCATATTTTTTGAGATATTTACGCTAGAACAGCGGTTCTCAAACTTTTCAAATTTTGTACCACCTAAATATGAAACATAAATATATGTACCACCATGAAAGCATTTCGCCGTTAAAAATTAATGTGTCGCGTCGTGTCAAAAACTTGAAGAAAAATATATGTGTTTCTGAAAACAAAATGTTAAATGTTAAATTGTACCACTAAAACATTGTAATGTACCACCAGTGGTACATCTACCACAGTTTGAGAACCCCTGCGCTAGAATGATCCAGTTTCTTTAAACACCCATTTTTCAATTGCCAGATCTTCCTTCGTATTAATCATAGAAAAATAAAAAAAATCATTTTAATTGTTAGCTCAAGGCCATAAAATTAGTTCATATCAATTTTTACGTAATAATATCAGATTTTCGGTTATATTTATATTAAACTTTTAGAAATGTACGATTTTAATTTTAATTTTCTACGCCCTATAACTCGGGAGGGGTTTATTTTCATGAAAAATTGTATTTAACGTTAATTCATTAACAAAGAATAATTTATCGATTATTTTCTTTTTTTCCCTCACCGATCTGTTTCTGCTCAATGATATTACTTCATTTCTTGGACTAAAGACAACATGTTTAAAAAAAACTTTATTAATACTAAATTATAATCACAAAGAGACTAGGAAAGTACTTAGAAATGGTTAAAAAAAATAAAAACACTTTTAGACTGCTACTATTAAAAGTCTAGTAAAATAAGGAAGCTGCATACATTTTTCTTTATCGCGTTATAAGAAGCACCACTTTCTTTATTATGTAAAACAGTTTTGTGTGAATTAGGTTCTATAAATTTTTTATAAATTATAATCAGGGGGGGGGGGTGTGTTAATTACCCCCAGACCTGACCCCCCCACCCCGTAAATCCGCCCTTGAAAATATCTGGGAAATTAACAAACGTCCAATCGCTGCCAAAATAACATGGGAAATTCTATTATTAAGGATTTGAAAGGTCTCTTTTCTTAATTAGGAGAAAGTGGAGGGGGAAGGCGGCCATATTGAAAAGGGGACGTGGCCTGTAATGCTATGGAGATAGAAAAAGTTTCCGCGCTCAAGGGGCCCATACTCTACTAACGGATGCAGCTACTACCACAGACTACGTGGACAGGAATGCAAAATCGTTCACCAAGGTAATATGGAAACTCCAAAGAAATGTTTCAGTATCACCGCTATGGGGGCACGCCGCTATAACCGCAGTTTCTATAAACTATAGCTGGAAACTGCTTTGGATAGGAGAAAAACCACCAATCCAAAACAATTCATAACAGCAGCCCCTTCCAATCAAAATACATGGACAAGACGCGATGAGTTCACCAGAGATCTTGAGAGGATACCCCTTCTCCTAATTCTAAAATAGGGCTCAGAGATTCACAACTAAACAATCTTGACAATTTATATTAGAATCAGTTATCGTCAGGTAAAACACGTATAATGATAGATATACAGGGTGTATCATAAGGAATGCTCAATATTTTAATCATAGGTCCAGGACCTCGAAATATTAATATTTTACTAAATCACTCTGTAACAAATGTTTTCTATCACTAAGATACAGGGTTACGAAGATAAAATTTATTTTTCGTTTTTTTTGCAATAATCTCTTTATTATTTGATATATTGACTTGAAATTTGGTATGGTTATATTTTTAAGTTAGTACATCATAAGCGTATTCTCAGTTTTGAGATTAGATAAAGAGGGCGCCACCTACACTCTACTGGATGAAGATAAGTATAAATAAATGAAAGTTAACTTTTAAGTGCGAGATGTTTTTGAATGGGCGAGGCATTTAACTCTACAAAACCCTATAAAAGAAGATATAGTGGAGTCGATCTGGCGGAAAAAAATCCGATAAACGAAGTCGCTCCTTTCGAAAAATTTTTTTTTGTAATTTCATAGATTCTAGGTCCCTCTTTCACGTGATCAATATATGAAAGCTAAGGGAAGTGTGGAGGGGGGTAAATTAACATGTAAAGATATGGGGTCTAGGGGTCTAGGGGTCTAGGGGTTTTTAAGATATTGCGATTTGAAAATATATGGATTTTCGCCGCGGCGAGAACACACCTAGAGCCGTGTTCGCGTTTTTCTCATTGAAGAAAATGATTTAGAAACTTGATTTTTTTTCCTCCGATAGATAGTCATGACCCAAGCATTGTGTCCACTACTTAAATTTGGGGGGGAGATGGAGGGCAAACACTGATTAATTTTTGACTCGAGGTAACTTTTTTAATTCCTGTCCAATCCGGGTCATCAAAATGGCAAACTCTTTCATAAGGACACTGCTACAGCATGTATTAAGGAGATGATGGTTTTCGCGAAAACGGACAAATGGCGACCGAATTTTGGATTTTACAAATTTTATTTTGATTTTCGCAACGAAAAAGTAAAGTGTCGAAAATTGTTTATGCGCCATCGGTTGCGGAATTTTTTTTTCTTTGATTTGAGCCCTACAGGGACTCGATCCGATAATCAGGAAGGGAGGGAGGGGGGTAAACGCGTTTAGCTCTGTAGAAGGGCAACGGATAGGGTTAGTGACTTCGTGTTAGGCTCATTTTCAATGGCAATCAGTTCTCTTTCAAGATTTTTTTACAACAAAGCTCTAAGTTTATAGAGGACTGCAGGTTTGCGAGATATATTTATAAAAGCGAGTGCGTTCGCTGAACCGCTGTAAAATTAGATGCCGGGATAGGAGCTAAGCGCTCCCTTTTATATCTCGTCTCTCTCACATCAACTCTCTGCTCTCTCACAAATACTATTCCGGCATCTAATTTCACGTCGGCTGAGCGAGCGCATTCGTTTTTATAAATATATCACGTACTCCCGCAGGCATTAATATAGGCATAGCTTTGGGGTAAAAAAATTTTTGAAAGAGAACTGATTGCCCTTGAAAATGAGCCTAACACGAAGTCACTAACCCTATCCGTTGCCATTCTACAGGGCTGAACGCGTTTACCCCCCTCCCTCCCTTCCTGATTATCGGATTGAGTCGCTGTAGGGCTCAAATTTTCCCCATTTTACTCTTTCGTTGCGAAAATCTAAAAATAAAATTTGTAAAATCCAAAATTCGGTCGCCATTTGTCCGTTTTCGCGAAAACCATCATCTCCTTAATATATGCCGTAGCAGTGTCCTTATGAAAGAGTTTGTCATTTTGCTGACCCGGATTGGTCAAGAATTAAAAAAGTTACCTCGAGTCAAAAATTAATCAGTGTTTGCCCTCCCTATCCCTCCCAAACTAGCGGGTTGAAATATAGACATAATGCTTGGGTCATGACTATCTATTGGAAGAAAAAAAATCAAGTTTCTAAGTCATTTTTTTCCATGAGAAAAACGCGAAAATTCAGTTTAAGCGTTTTCGCGATTACTTTATTTTATATATAGAAGTCGTTTCGATCCGAATAAAACTTAGCGAGATACGTGCGAAAAACCGATTTTCCATATCTTTACATGTTAATTTACCCCTCCACACCTCCCTTAGCTTTCATATATTGATCACGTGAAAGAGGGACCTCGAATCTATATAATCACAAAAAAAAATGTTTGAAAAGAGCGACTTCGTTTTCAAAACCAGATCTACTCCACTAATAGTCAGTAATTAATTAGGAGTATAATTCAAAATAATAATTTAGAAAAAATATTAATCAAGTTTGCTATACCTAGTAACCACGTAGCATAGCTGACATTTGTCGAAAAACTTGACAATTTGCGAATATTTAATAATTGTTATTACTGTAAAAATGATTTCAAATGAAGAATCGTCATGCATGTAAAAGTTTGTTGTCGGAGAAATCCAAAGTCCGGTATCACCAAGTTTACAAAAATTTCACCAAGTGGTGTGCTACATTTCATGTTTACATAATAAATGAAGATGTTTTATTAGCGGTTTTCTTCGAAAAATCAAAGATATTGTCTCCTTCTACATTATGGTCCCAATACTCCATGCTGAAATTGACTATTTCTATAGAAAAAAACGAAGGAATATCAAAATGAAAATTTAACCGCTTAAAGGCATTTTTGAAGAGAAAAAATGATGGATATCAGACTCAAAAACCTCAAGTATTTAAAAAAGATAAAATTTCAAAATTGTTGATGGAAGCTACTGATGAAATATATTGTAATAATTAGAAAACGAGTAAGGAATTTAATTTATCAGATTCGACATCCTAAGACCGGTTTCTGCCTTTCGGCTTCGTCAGTTAGGCTTTTCGAATCCAATAAATAAAATTCCAAACTCGTACAAGTCAGTAGCTATATCCGCTATAAGATAAAATTTTTAGATGTGCTGCCATCTATGATTAGAAGAGAGTATTGACAATTATTAAAAGCAAAAAATTCCCGGTGTATTGGGGTTGCATACACAATTTGCATTGTGTGTTGCAAAGCTTTTATTTGACTGATTCTAGTCAAAATGTCACTCTCTTCTTTCGTATCCCTTTCAGAGATTAATACAAAGTTAGAAAACGAGTAAGGAATTTAATTTATCAGATTCGACAACCCCAATACACCGGGAATTTTTTGCTTTTAATAATTGTCAATACTCTCTTCTAATCATAGATGGCAGCACATCTAAAAATTTTATCTTATAGCGGATATAGCTATTGACTTGCACGAGTTTGGAATTTTATTTATTGGATTCGAAAAGCCTAACTGACGAAGCCGAAAGGCAGAAACCGGTCTTAGGATGTCGAATCTGATAAATTAAATTCCTTACTCGTTTTCTAACTTTGTATTAATCTCTGAAAGGGATACGAAAGAAGAGAGTGACATTTTGACTAGAATCAGTCAAATAAAAGCTTTGCAACACACAATGCAAATTGTGTATGCAACCCCAATACACCGGGAATTTTTTGCTTTTAATAATTGTCAATACTCTCTTCTAATCATAGATGGCAGCACATCTAAAAATTTTATCTTATAGCGGATATAGCTACTGACTTGTACGAGTTTGGAATTTTATTTATTGGATTCGAAAAGCCTAACTGACGAAGCCGAAAGGCAGAAACCGGTCTTAGGATGTCGAATCTGATAAATTAAATTCCTTACTCGTTTTCTAACTTTGTATTAATCTCTGAAAGGGATACGAAAGAAGAGAGTGACATTTTGACTAGAATCAGTCAAATAAAAGCTTTGCAACACACAATGCAAATTGTGTATGCAACCCCAATACACCGGGAATTTTTTGCTTTTAATAATTGTCAATACTCTCTTCTAATCATAGATGGCAGCACATCTAAAAATATTGTAATAATATTTCAATTATTATTACTTTATAATTTTAATTTTTTTTATTATAAAATTTTCATAATTTTGACTTTGATTTAATTTAATTTTAAATAAATGTTTTTGTTAATTTGTAAATTTAATTTGTTATCTAATTTTTAAATGATTTGTTGATATCGCCACGACTATGCTCAAATTGATGTTATATGTCTTAAAATCCTTTTTATCTCAGGGATTATTTAATTGTGAGTTCAAGTTCTTAGAGTTTCCTTTTAATCTATGCTACTGATAGTTTCTGTACTTTGCAAGAAAATAAAATGTTGGTTCAACAATTAAATGAGTTTATTTTATAAGAAAATATGGAAAAACATGAACAAAGATCAGACTATAAATTTATTAATATGAGTTACTTGCATGCCTCACATTCTTTCAATAATACCTTATTTCTAATAATGATTTGAATTTTGCCGCAATAAAATCTTTAAAACTAAAGTTGGCACACCGTTTTTTTACTAAGACTGACTAATTTATCTGCCTCAAACACAAGAGACACGTGTCCCACACTTTATTATTAGTATGAAGCACGTTGTAAGGGAAATGGTGAGTTTATACCTTCAACTATTTGTGATTGTTCTTCTTCCAACTCGTACAACCAGTGATATATTGTAACTAGACTTCTAGTATAGTGATTTGATATTTTCAATTTTGTTGATTCTTCAGGTGATATATGCTCGGTTGAGCAAATTATTCAGGACACAATCCTCAGGATGCACACAAAATAAGACCAATACTTTCCAGGCAAGTTTTTTGTTTAAATAATATTTGAAATTATGCACTCACTAATTATTATACATAATCGCAGTTATAATTAGATCTCCAGAACATAAATACTTTTTATTTTGTCAATTATGTCTTTTAAAATTTTGATAAATAATTTCTTAAAATTTTTCTATCCCAGCTTTTCTACCATTTTTTTAACTAACTTCCTTTTTTTCTGTTGCTATGTTACCTTATTTTTGATTCTATGATATTTTATTATCAATTTTATGTGTTTTGATTTTTATAATTTTAATTATAACAATTAACATGCTTTTCCTTTATATTCTGGTGTCTATTTTTATACATTTCATTAATTAATAATTTAGTTACCAATGTTGGTTACTCTGGATTTCATTTTAAACAGTTGTCACAACTTTTTATTTCATTTTGTTATACAGATTGTCCTGATATTATATTTTGTCATATAGATTGTCCCGAAATTAAATTTTTGGTAAAATTTTGAATTTTGAATATTATTTAATTTTGATTTTAATTTTTAGGTTAATATCAGAGCTCTTCAAAATGATTTTCACTATAATATTGATCTCACATTAAATCATTCCCTTAGGCAAGTTAACTTTTAACTTTTATCTTTATTAATAAAATAACAATTTGTTTATTCTTTTAAATTTTATTTTAATAATACTATTTCTTTATTTTTAGGTGATGTTTCATTTAATATTTAACCTGACAAGATATTTTTTTAAGAAGAGATATTGGATTGGGCATAGTCTGGGTATTTGGTTTCATTAATTTTTAATTTAATTTTATCTAGATATTATTAACTTCACAATATTTATTAAAAAAAGTCGCAGCGATTTTTGGTATAGCCGGAGCCTGCCGAACTGACGAGCTGTATAATCTTAAAGTGAAAGATGTGGAACATAAAAATGCTATATTGGTGAAGATTTCCAATATAAAAAATAATGTTCCAAGAATATTTGCAGTAACAGAAGATTAGGTAACATTTCTACATCGTTATATGCAACTCCGGACGAAAAAAGCTAATTTTAAGTCAAAATAAATATTAATCAAAATGACATTTTACTTTTTTGTCCATGGCACGAAATTACTTTCGTAGCTAGCAACCAACTAGCAACCGATCATCTAGCACATTTGACTTTCGCTTTCTGATCTGTTATCAAAATAGAAAGATACACGTTCGTACAGAGGAGAATGAAATAGTAATTTACGTAACAAGTTCCGAAAGTGATATTTTACGGGATGAGTGGGAACTTTCCAGGACCAGCCGTAGGCGAGTCCTGGAATCCTGCGAGTCCCGTGAAATCACTTTTGGATCGTGTTACGTACAATATTTTTTGTATGTTAAAAAATATATCGATGGATAATAACGGATGAACTTTATATATCTAGACAATTACATATAACAATCACTCTTATGAATACATTACTTATGCAATAATTCATAAGTAGCCGCTTTAGCAGATTCACTAATCTCATGCGGAATTATTTCACTACTTATTTCCATTTTTTTTATTCGAAAAGCGAAAAAACACTAAGAATCGTACCGAAAGTAAAGAAATCGTTCGGAAAGTGAAAAACATCGTCCCGAAAATAAATCTTTCGGTACCATTTGTGTAAAGTAGTTTTTTCGATTTAAAAAATAATACCGAAAATTTTGTTTTCGAGACGGCTGCAGAAAAAGTAATTTTGTTGTGAGCAAACTTTACTTCGTTTCAACCCTTTTGAATAGGTAGGTGGGTGGCTATAAAACAAGTGAATTATATCTTCCTTTAGAGGAAAAATTGAGAAATGATCAGTATATGCGTATATATTGATCCAAATTTAAAATACTGAACTCAAAATTTGATGCTTTACAACTTTTATTTTACCAGTTTTTTACATAAACTGGCTGTTTTTAAATCACAGTCGTCTAACTGTGAGTATATTGCAGTTTTCACAAAAGTTGGTAAAAATTGGCTTTTTTCGATTGACGATGACGACCTTACAAATTTTGAGGTTAGGATATTAGGGACGTCATTCGACGCAAAATTTTATACTCTTCAACTTTGAATACCGCGACATTTCCATTTGCAAGAAATGAGCGGAAAACCGGAAAAACTCCGAAAATTTCGAGGTTTTTTGCGTTTTTCGACCTGATCCGGTCCTGCTTCAGATTACCCCAAAAAATATACAATTCCGTTGAAAAATTTTCTACCGGATTCATGTTTCCAAACAGACACTTTTAAACACCATTTGACCAGGCTAGGTTGCTATACAACACTTAGGTTAGATTTGTTGACATTTTTGAAAATGCGCTCAAATTAGACGCAACGCGCAAAATGTCTGAAAATCGCATTTCCGCGTATAGGGTCATATAATCTATCGATTCCGTGCGGTTTTAGCCGGGATGCTATGAGGTAAAAATCTTGGTTGTCATTTATCTATCTATAATTTTATCTATTTTCAGAAACCTGTCTTCGGTAGGAAACGCGATACTCACTTCGAACCCCTTCTGATTTAGTTAAGGTGTCAGATATCTCGTGCAACAGCCAAGACTATTTTGTGGACTTTTTTCTTGTTTTTTGGAACAATTGTCCATTTGTCTTGATAGAAATAAACTACTGTAACTTGTGAACTAATTGTCAGACTGTCATGAAATTTTGACACGTATCAATTGAACGTTAGTACTTCCAAAACAACATATGGAATTGTCAATATTGGCACCATCTATCTATCATCCAACGAACATATTGATTGACCTTTAGACGTTTTTTTATTTTTAAGAAAATATTTAATTTATTTGCTTTCTTGTTTAGGATGTCCATCACATATTTTAATAAACTTTATCGCACGTAAAAGCTTTAAAAAGTTTATTTATACCTCCTATGGAGTATGGAGTATGGAGTATGGAGTATGGAGTATGGAGTATGGAGTATGGAGTATGGAGTATGGAGTATGGAGTATGGAGTATGGAGTATGGAGTATGGAGTATGGAGTATATAGTCCGGAAAAATTTGTGTGCGATCTAACTCCAACTGCGATCGGAATTTCCTAACCAAATTTTATATTTAGCATTTTTACAACATGCTAATGAGCTGATTAGATTTTGGGCAAAATCGGACAACCGGAAGTGGGTTTACTTTTGAGAATTTTCAGATTTTTGCAATTATCGTTTCTGTAAAAATATTAAGAGAAAAAATTTATTTTAAATTAAATTTACTATAAATTTTGTTTAAAAACTTTTTCAAATTTTGTATTATAAGCGAGTTAAAAATAAAATATGGAATAACATAGTTGCATAATAGCGCAAGCGCAGTAGAAGTGTTTTGTTTCTTGGAGACAATATGTACGAGTAATTGGATTATGAGCCCGTAGGACCGTTAAAGTATGGTAAAGTCATGTGCATGGCCCCATCCGATTTTTTTTTTACTTCTGTGTCAACGGCATCGACTACTATGGCCATTAGCCTCGTGTTCTGTGTAGGCTTTGTTACTGTTTCCCAGCGCCACTTTAGGAACAGCACTGTTAATTAGAAACCCAACAGTGAATGGTCGAGTGAGGAATCACACCTGGTATATGAAAATCAATTTCTAAATTTTTAATTAATTAAAAATCAGAAAATGATTTCTGCCTTTGGTGTGATTCGAACCCACAACCCTTGGATTATGAGTCCAGTGCTCTACCGCTGAGCCACCCACCCAAATTTTGATGATCCGTAATCAGTTAAACCGAATAAAACCATATTTAAAATATTTGCAATTTCACTGCATTTTTAAAGCCACTGAAATGAAAAATATAAATAAACTGATTTAAAACACTAACCTGACGAAGATAAATCTATTATGAACTCTGATTCCATTGAAAGTTGGTTTAGTTTTACGTCTAAACTTTTCCTGTTCTCACATTTTTCTAGAAGGAACCTCGTCTCTATTTATATTGAAAAGCTCCTTCCTCCATATTTACAATTCTCCTGAAACGTATGAAAACCACTTCTTTTAACTAAAAAAGAAAAAAATACAATTTATAACGTTAATATTTCGGAAAGATTTTTGCTATATCTCAGCTTCAGAATGTTTCGTACAGATTTATTAGATAATATGTGTAACAATTCCGAAAGCAGACGCCTGAGATTTCTTGGATCCGGATCAATGCGACATAAACATATCTCACTTTCTTTATTATACAATCTGTATGAAATGAGAAAAGCAAAGACCAGGCCACTGGATGCCAAAAACAACTTCAGTGGCGGCAAATCCGAGCGTGGTGCCAACAAAATATCACTTTGAGAAGGTCGAGTTTATAGACAAAATCGCAACCGAGGTCTTTAAAGTGTATGTACTCGATTTATAGGGAGCTACCAATAGTTATTTTACTTTTTGATGTTTAATATATTTTTTTTCAAGCGTAACAAAATATGAATATTTATTTATTATTATTTATTATTAAGAACGAAGTAGTCCATGCTCAAAGTGGAGTTTCAGTTAAATTAACCGAAATAAAACACTTGTATTAATAAATTTAAACCCCAAGATTAGTGAAGTTGAACAAGTTTTAGTCAAATACTCTAAAACTGTTACCATATCTCTGTATTCGAAAACATGTTCCTATATGGTAACAGTTTTAGAGCGTGCAGCAATTTTAATATTGAACGAAATTGAAGTCCAAATCGTAATATTATAAACTAAGGTGAAATTTTTTGACCAATAAAAATTCCAAATCGTAATATTAGTTTTACATATCATTAATGAAGTAAAGATTATTTGTGGCACAAAAAAGTCAATATGACAGGTTGTTCTTCTGATTACAGCAATAACAGTGTGGCACCAATGAACCAACTAACGATATTTTTCAAAATACCCGAAAAATTGGTGGTCCTTTGTCTAATCACTTAGTCACCCATTTCAAACTGAACTCCAACAAAAACCACATTTGTGAGAAATTCGAATGTATCTGTCACGTCACTGTTAAATCAAATATCAAAATTACTAGTTTTCAGCGGTGTTGTCAGCTCATAGTTAGGCTTATCTAAGTTTTTTCAAAGAAGGACTTTTGCAAACCGGATTGAACTTAAGGTAAACCTTAAGTTGCTCGCCTACTTAGCTAAGAATAAGTTTTGAGGTGAACCTGTGCAAATGGCTCTTAGAGTATTTGACTAAAACTTGTTCAACTTCCCTAATCTTGGGGTTGAAATTTATTAATGTAAGTGTGGAGACGACTTTGAGTTTTATTTTGGTTAATCTAAGAAGGAATCTATTATATCACGAGTAAAAATTTCTGAATTTTATTCTCCATGTACAATAATGAAAGTTTATTTAATTTACATTATGAAGGTGCCTCCATCTATCGCATTCCAGTGTAAACACATTGACTTACCCATCGGCTCGCCTTATGCCTTCATTGTTTGACAGTTTAACCTTATTAGGAAGTTTGTTGAATTAAATTGAAAAAGTTCCCTTATTAAAGAAGTCCTGATTGAAAAATGTCGCAACCAGAAGAAGAATAACAAAGTGTACATTTAATTTCATTAATACTGTTAATAAAGAAAATGACACAAAAATTGATTTATTTTTTTGACAGTTAAAGTTATGCTAAAATGATCTATCTAATGAAATTGTTTACGCTTGAAAAAAAAAATAGTATATACAACACTCAGCCTGTTAGATATTTATTGAACAAAACCATGAATGACAATTATATTGGACACTAAGTTCCTTCAAATTGAGTGACACAACGCTCAGTTGATTGTAAATTATGAATTTGTACAGAAATCGTGTCAAGTTAAATTCAATTTTTATAAAAAAAGGACCGATTCATTCAAACATTGCATTTCTGCGTTCAATCCTACATTAGCAAAAAAATAAAATTTAATTGAGATGTAAGAAAATATCTACTGTATGCCAAAAATGCCTTCCAAGCAATTTTTACTATAGATGAAATCTTAATCTAACAACAACAAAATCTATTTTAGTTATTCCAGAGCATAAAAAAAGCCGTCAATCGGACATGGCTAATTACAGGCCAATTGCCTTATCATCAGTATTCTCCAAAATATTTGAAAAAGCCTTCCAAGTGAGATTGCTGAACTTTCTAAATAAATACCAGCTATTAACAAATAGACAATTTGGTTTTACAAAAAATTGCTCCACCCAGGAAGCTTTAATGTCCTTGCACAAACATTTACTCAACAGTTTTGATAAAAAATTGAAAACTTTATCTATTTTCTTTGATTTCCAAAAGGCACTCGATGTAGTCAACCACCCGCTACTATTAGACAAAATAGAATCGAATGGAATAAGAGGACCAGCGTTAGCTTGGGTCAGATCATACCTCTCACGAAGAAAGCAAAAGGTTTGTGTAAAAAAACGGGATTTCTTCAATGTCGGAACCAGTGAATGTTTCTTGTGGTGTTCAGCAAGGCAGCACCCGGGTCCAACATTCTTCATTATCATGATAAATGACATTTCTCACAATATACAAGATGGACTTATGACTCTGTATGCTTATGACGCCTCAATAGTTATCAATAGCAATAATTATGAAGATGTTGCCAAGAAATCATCAAACTGTCTCAACACAATGAAAAATTGGTGTGACATTAATGGAATAATTTTGAATGTAGCAAAAACAAACTTTATCTTATTTGCACCAATAACATCAAAATCTGACCTCAGTCTACTAGTCAGACCTGGTACATATAATAATGAATCATTCAAAGTAATTCAGTAAAATTTCTGGGTTTATATGTGGATGAAAATCTTTCATCATTCAAAAAAGTGATAAATATTGAAGCTATAATGTCGTATTACTATGGAAGTGTACATTCTCAACTTATGTATGGTATGCTGGGGTAATAGCTCTGGTACCGAAAGGGTATTCATGGAATTCCAACATTATTTGATGTCTATATTTTAACTGCTGTTTGCTTCATTCATAGTAATTTGAATAATTTCATGACATGCGGTGATGTCAATCTTTACACAACAAGAAATGCAAACAAACTCTACATTCCTTTAGCTTCAAACTCACAAATAAGAAAAGGACCAATCATAATATCCCTCAAAATATATAATCATTTACCTGACTCACTGAAAGATCTCAAGAATCCTATGTTCAAGGAATATTTTAATGATTCATTTTAGTTTGGTCTTCTCGTCTTATATTCTATGTATTATATTTTGTCAACAGTCCAAATGTTTTTATATTTACATATTTTTAAGCTTAAGTTATATTTAACTTCAATCATAACTATCATTTTTTTTGACGATTTCTATACTTGTACAAGTCTTATGAAATAAATATTTTTTATTACAATGATAAATGTAAAACGTGAAAAAGTTTTGCCACTACATATACGCTGAGGCGAGATTTGACTATTCAGGTACCGATATATGTCGCTGTTTCTATGGAATCAGTACTTTGGTTTGGAATCTCTGAATGATTTTGATGTTACAACCTGTATGCTGTGCCTACATAGGTTTTAATCTGCTTATAAAGCAAGAACAAGGGACAGTGGAATTTCTACCAATCAGCCAATAAATTTGTCAATATTCTATTCCAAATTCCTCCCTTTTTCTTTCCAGTGCAGCTTCGCGTTCAATGTTTTTCTATTAGAGTATGGAATCAAGGGAACGTTTATATTGACTGACTTAGTTTAACATAACTTTATATGCCATATTTTGGTCCAGTTGCTTTTAAAATGTCTTCTAGTTTAATTCTATAAAAATTTAAGACCAAAGAATTTGTTTTGGGATCTTAGTTTGAAGTGCCAACCTCTGACGAAAGTTTGAGCCACATATAAAAAAGATTATAAAGCAAACTTTCTTTTCTTCTAACGATTTATCTATATTTCTCATTCTATGGATTTGTTCTAAAGTTAAATGTTCTTTTATTTAGTTCCATTTTTTTATCAACAGAATTTCTATATAACTGGTAGTAGGGATATGTACCTGCGTGATACAACTTCATGGGGTGGTTTGTCTTGGGGATCAATATGATATTTGTAACTTTCTACAACTTTCTACAATAGACAGAATATTTATTGCGTTTGATAGTCAGACTGCTTTAAAGACTCTGAAGTCCACAACTTCTGAGTCTAAAACAGTGGAAATGCAAATAATCACTTAAACAACTGGCTAGTCACAACAAAATAATTGTTATGGGTGCCCGGGAATAAAGGAATTATCGGAAATGATATTGACGGTTTCGCAAAAGAAGGAGCTTATACTCCTTTTATCGCACACGAATCATTTTGTGGTATTCCAAAAAGCCGCATCATGGAAGAAGTCCGACAAGGGGAAAAGGAACTTAGTGCAGCCTACTGGAAAAATATTCCAGTCCAAAGACATTACCACCTCCTGCTCGCGCTAACTTGCTCTTGGAGCTTCAGAAATCTGATCTCAGAGTAGACATTGTCTACAACTGCAGGGTAATTGTTCGCCAACGCCTTAAATACCTGGAACAAGTCTTTCTAGAGCCTGATCAGTTTACAGACCTAGCTCTAAAACGGATAATAAACTTTTTCAAAAGCCTAGACTAAAACATAGATGTCGGGTATACACAAAAGATCTCATAGGTTGCAATGCGGTAAGGCCAACCGGGCCAATCGACTCGTCTTGTAATCTACAAATTACAATCTACAACTTTCTACAATCTAAAGCCGCCAACATTTATTAATATGGTAATTTTAATTATTCACTTTCTTGGAAGAGTTTTAGGTTTTAGGTAACTACTTCTTCATTCATTTAACTAACGTCCATAATTTTATGTATCCCAATGCCAGTTCTTACCTCGTTTGAAGCTACTGTTAGTTGGGGTATTTATAAACGTTTTGGTCTTGAAATCGTTTTTTTGGGCGCGCATTTATACGTTAATTGGATAATATATCAAGAACTATGTCAAAATTGTCAAATTGCATATTTATTGAAGTTGACAGTGCTTCTTAAAAATGTTGCATACATTTATTTTCTTTTATTTTACCTCAATAAAATTAATGCAAAATAATCCTTAATAAATTTTACAAAATGCTTATTTTCGACTAATTATCATTCAGTTGTGGAGTAGAAATGTACTTTCGTCTTAGTCTTAATATTTATGCAGTATAATCTTCCCTGAAAACATTTTACTGTCCCATTGAGCCTTATTTCCCACATTTGGAGAATCCTTACCGAGAAATGAGCTTTTACCCCGCCCCAACCCGGGACCAAGGATATCCTGGGGCCCTCCACCTTATTTATGACTTCGATGGCAATAACCCTAACGCATGGCCTACTACATTTCTGTTGGCGCTTTGCGACGGGCGACTAGCGGTTCAAGAAAACCCCCGCCTCCTTCGCAACCGCTTTTCACGTCGTAAATTCGAGATTTCCACGCTGAAGGAAACACTTTCTCCAGCCCGATATTTAAGAGATATACATACACTACATTGATCCTTTTCAAATAGAACACTAAGGACAAGAATCCAAAAAATGTATTTAGTGCATCAAAAAGTGGGTAAATAACAATTGGGTCAGTGTTATATTTTTTTATTTTTGTTACATATGTGTATACGTAGAAAACTACTGTTTTATTGAGATTAAAAGCTGTAGTTAGTTTGTTGGAGTTTCATAATGGCAGATGTCTACTTATTGTCTCTGTTTTATAAAATAGATGAACAAATTATTATCGGTGCTACACATAAAAAAACTTTTTTACAATTAGATTTTTCTGTATATTTTCCAAATACAAAGATCGAGAGGTTCGAGTGGCTCACTGTTCGTATTATGGTGGACTGTTGGACACCAGCCATCCAGCTTACACTCTTAAGACCCCTCCACACCATAGGCCAGGCAGTTGCCCAATTCTGCTGGGCCACTGTGTAAACAGGGGTTGGCTTGTGTTGGTTATATTGGACCAGGGTATTGGCTTGTGTTTGCTATCGGAGCGGATTTCAACACACATCAAAGCAGGCCAAATGCGTGAATCAAATGCGCAGTAGATAAGTGACGCGTCCACACACTTGTCCAACGTTCGTTTAGGTTGTGTATATAATATGATATATATTGTTATAAGTAAAGAAAGTTTTAGTTTTCGTTGTCATGGTAACTAATTACAAATACAAAGTGAACCACCATATTTTTTGTTTCTATTTATTCTTAAAATAAGTCTTTCTAGAGCCTGATCACGTTACAGACCTAGCTCCAAAACGGATAATAAACTTTCTCAAAAGCCTAGACTAAAACATAGATGTCGGGTATACACAAAAGATCTCATAGGTGGTAAGGCCAACCGGGCCAATCGACTCCTCTTGTAATCTACAAACTACAATCTACAATCTAAAGCCAACATTTATCAATGTGGTCATTTTAATTAACTATGTTCTTGTCAATAATATGTAAGTAACAATTATATGCCCTAGCCAAACATAAAGCTGCAGCAGCGATTTTATCCATATCCATCACAAAAATAGGGTTAAAGCAACTGAATGCTGGCCCAAGGTTTGCCATGATGCTGGGCCACTGGCCAGTGGTGAAGCTAATATTGATGATCCATGCATTAGTCTACCTTGGCCCATACTGTGGAGGGACCTTAAAGGATAAGTTCAGTTGGTTCAGAAGGCACGGCACTTCGCTTGGATATATTCAGCCAGGAAAACGTCCTCTCTATGGTTCTGAAAATAAATGGTTAAGATTTAGAATATTATAAAAATAAAATCTCCCATAGAGTAGCGGGGTTCAAATATTTGTTAGGGAAGAAGAATAAACAGTTAACTTATATTCACCCTAATAAATTTAATCAGATTAAAATCAGTAATCAGTTAGGATCTCTGAGTGGTACCAATCAGCTCACAGAGGCTATGCACAATACAAGCTATTATATTCTATTATTATCTCATAATAAATATATAGGTATATTAGATAATATATGGTTAAACACTTCTGGTAACTTGAAGGTACTAAGTGCTGGATTACATCAGTTTTATCGCCGTCACTATAGTTCATCTGAAACCAAGAGGCCAAAGTTTGTTTATGTATCGGCGCGTGATCAAATTGGAAATATTATTCCTATTGGTCAAAGTGGGAGGCCGGCCGTGTTTAAAGGATCTGCCGTCTGCAGAACCGCATTAAGTATGCGTTTAAACGATGTAGAACTGCGAGTTGCTGAGAGACTTGGCATTGGAAGTCGAAGTGTTATCAACATTTTTTAAATAAAATTTATGAGTACGTCTCTGCAAGTCGGCGTGATCAGTACGTGAATGCAATGTTTACTTTGGCCTCTTGGTTTCAGATGAACTATATGATGGGTAGGCTATAATAAGGAAATCTCTTACTTGTGTTCATCCAGGTGCTAAAGGTAGGCAGATAAGAGCAATGCCTAGGTTATAGAAGCCAAACCGAAGGAGCAACTACTTCTAATGAGCGCATAAGCGATAGCACACCCAAGCAAAACGTGCAGGAAGGTGTTGAAGTAGAGTAAGCAGTCCCAACTTAGTTAAAGCAGATGCCAATGCTAGAGGTGGCAGATTGAAGTAATGCAGGAAAGCAGATTAAAGAAAAATAGCAGAAGTAGAACTTAGAAAGCAGGAAGCAGGAAAAGCTGGATGCTTTAAGCTTTTTTTTGGTTGTTTTTGGCCTAAAAAGAAATTAGTAAATTTAATATTTTTATTGGCAATCTATGGACTTACCGGAGGTGTAGTGTGGCCAATAAATGGAAAAGACTGGATCCAGATCCACAATGAAGTGTAAATAGAAGTTAATGATCCTAATGTCTTATACTAACCTTTTTTTTGGCTTAAAAATCCGAAATAAAATTCTATGAAACAATGCTTCAGAACAATGCCAAGAACAAAAGAGGTCAAAGGTCCAAAGTACAAAAGTTAAGCCTGGTTTATTAAAATCCAGTGGTTAAATTGGCAATACTGGTTTGACTGAAGACTAGAAGAAGAGGTTTCCTCTTAACATATTGAACTTTGACATACCTTAAATCTAAATCAACAATGTTTATTTTTATTAATATTTAATAAATTATTTTGGTTATGTTAAATTATTTTATTTGTATTTGTATTTAAAAGAGAATGATAAGAAATATTTCATTCACTAATTAGATGGATAAACAAAAGATTTAAATGGATTAAAATTTAGGTTATAATTAACTTTAGTTCTTAATTAAATTAATAAATTTAATTAAGAACTATTCGATCTACAAATAATACTAGATTATAAAGATATAAAAATAGAAAATAAATAGTCTTAAACGAACAACTGATTCAATATAGTAAGAGTAAGAGTAAGAAAAAATATAAATTTGTGAAATATAAAAACCATTCATTACTATTTAAGTAGATCATTAATGCTTTTTAAAATTTAGTCCTTACAATTCTAAAGCTGATTTAATAATCTGGTTAAAAATTCAGCTCTACTTTATAAACAAAATCATAGGTTTCTTCCCATATTTTTAAATTTCTCCAATGTATGCAATATTCATTAAGTCTTAGAATATCACCTAAAACTCGTTAATTTTGTTGAAAATTAATGTATTTCTTAATGATGAACCGCACCGCATGGTTATAAATTTATTTACTCATAAAAACCAAATTTCTTCAAACGTCAACTGAAGTAAAGCAAATACAGACATTTTAATTATACTATTTTTTCCATTCCAGCTTTTTTAATAACTTTTTTCTCATTCCATTCCCATATTGGAGTGCTTACCATAATATCTTCCGACTAAGCCTTGTTATAATAACATCAATGAGTGTTTATATCCCAGCTATTCCATTTCTATTCGGGGTGATTACAGTCATTATACAAAGATACTTAGCATTAAAACAGGCTAACGTACTAGAGCTGTGTGCATCATAGAAGTACCTGGATTATTTCTATAATGGGTATACATTGGATAATTTTGTTTTCTTCTTCTACACATTTATACTACAGAATTATATGCGGACGATCTGAAATTATATAAAGAAATAAACGCTTGAATGATTGTGCCACTACAAAATGTCCTAGATAGATTAAATACTTGGTGCAAAAAAACTACCTTGTGTTAAATGCTAATAAGTGCTCAATTGTAACATTCACTCAAAAACAGAATATCATCACTTCTAATTACTCAATTGGCAATGATGTGTTCCCTAGATTCAATTCTGTTCGTGACGTTTCACGAATAAGAATACACTGCTCCTGTTATATAATTCATATGACGAAAGATGTTGCCTACCCTGCTATAGGAATATCTAATACTGCTTTTTTAGAGAGACATAACTTTACTTCTGTTGCTAGAGTAGGAGGAACACAGCTACTCTGATGTTTCTTTATAAGGTGATTCCTGGAAATGCGGTTTTGAGTATGCTGAATTCTCATGTTCAAGGCAAACATTCTATTTTACCTGGAAGCCCTTAGAACAAACGTACAGAAAAACTCATCCTTATTCAGAATTGGCAACAACTACAATGCTATCAATCATAGGTGTGACATCTTCTCTTGCAGCATTGTTTCATTAAAAAAAATTAGATTTTGATATAGTTGTATTTATGTATGGCTGTGTGTGGTATACAAAAAAAAATTGAGGGACACTAGGTAGTCCAGTTGTTATCTTTAACACCTTTACTGTCAACTCTCCAAAATTATTCTTATAATAATCGGCCAAGAGACAACGCCTTAAAATATTTTTGAATGTGTAGTTTGCCACTTGTGTCTAAGTAGAGGGGGAAGCATACTTTAGTTTACATAAAAAACACTGTAACTTTCATATGCCGTTACTGATTTTTCCAAACGTAGGCTCAATGAAAAGAGCGGTAAGATTTAAACCATATTTTCTGGCAACATGAGGGCGTTATGTATTTTTGTAAGAAATTTTAAATGGAATATTAGTCTAACAAAAAAAGAAATTGACATTTTAACCTGTCAAAACAGATTTTTCTTGTCATTGTAAAGATATTTAGATGTTTTTCTTAATTAATTAAGAGAAATTTACAAAAAACCAAAATTGATAACAGCAGCTATTACCTAGTTATCTTCGATAATCAAAATGTTTTTCATCATTTTCTAAGCAAGTCTTTTAATGGTGCAATTAACACTGGCCTCAATTTCAGTAAATGAAATACTTCTTACTCCTTCCCGAATCCTTTCTCTGATATCCTCACCCAAAGTTGGGCGTTTTCTTAAAACCAAATCTTCTCATCAAATAAAAACCTGAAAATGTAAGGTCTGGTGAGCTTGTTAGCCATCGAAAATAGTTTCTCTTCCGATCCGCTTACTTGAAAATGGAATCTCTAAATCATTTCAGATGTGCAAGGGAACCAAATGTCTTATTTATTTTGAATTGAAATTTACGGTTACGTTCTAGGAGAATGGATGAATCATTAGTTAAAAGTTAAAAATTCCAAGTATCTTTAATTTAAAGAAAAAATGGACGATAATCTTCCCCTTTGCCAGTCTGCGTAGGCTTCTGACACTAGTGACCGTTTACCAGAGCCTCATCCTTTCATATATGTTAGATAGGAAGTCTGAATTATCTTTTAACATTCATATTAATAAACTCTACAATTTTCTATAACTCAGAGAAATGTTTGGTTGATCAAAGTCCTATAATTAACAAAGTAATTAATAATTAATTAATTAAAAAAACATCGCGTCCCTACTGTGGGCCACACTTTACTTTTACAACTAGCTGCACCTATTTTATGGCCTTCCCACAACAAATTTGTGTTAATATTTAAACAATTTGTTTTTCAGGTTTTTGTGTACTTTTTGAATACCGAATATTTTATGTGAATGTGAATTTTGTTGGCTTTAAAATGGACCTATTTTTTTACTAAGAATTCGTTTCGTTTCGTGTAAAAGTACATTTTTCTGCAGCCGTCTCGAAAACAAAATTTTCGGTATGATTTATTAAATCGAAAGTACCACTTTACACAAATCGTACCGAAAGTAGCATTTTTGTGCCGCCACTTTAGAAAATGCGTTTTTCCGATCATTTTTTAGCTCGGAAAGTGCGTCGTTGCCGGTCTAGATCGGAAAATTGACATAACTGCTCGGTAAAGTGACATAACTGCTCGGCAAAGTACCTACTTTCCTGAGCTCTTATGTCAAAATTTGTTAAATATCACAGTTACCATGATACTAACGTAGTCATCTGTCAGTAGATGTTTTTGACGTTTTGATGCACTTTGTGTAGCATTATTATTCTGTTCCTATATTATTGTCAAATTATTGGTGGCTGCACAAAACATATTTTACTTTCGGTATGATTCTTGTTACTTTCGGGATGATTTTGGATATCTAGTAGGCGGTTTTGACAATAACATGAACTTGTACTTTATTCTGACAGCTTGTCATGCAACATTGGTGTGTGTTTTTTCGCTTTTCAAATCAAAAAAATGAAAATAAGTAGTGAAATGATTCCTAAAGCGGCTACTTATGAATTATTGCATAAGTAATGTATTCATAAGAGTGATTGTCATTTGTAATTGTATAGATATATAAAGTTCATACGATCCAAAAGTGATTTTACGAGACTCGCAGGAAAGTCCTGGAAAGTTCCTACTCATCCCGTAAAATATCACTTTCGGAACTTGTTACATAAATTACTATTACCACCTTTCTGTAAAGTGGAATCAGTTTTTCCAGTTTAACATAGTTTTAAGTAAATTTGTCTGATTCAAAAAGGTTCATTAAGCAATAATACGCCTGTTGTATACTTTTTTTTCTGTGGAGTAAATCCTTTATGGACACCTCGGCTTGCACCAGGGTAGTGTGAGAGGGGACCGGTCAGTTGGACCACAAGTACCTGTATTAATCCTTTTTTGAAAAGCCTACTCTTCAGTTCGACCAGGATAAAATTTCATTTTCTAATCGATTTAATGGAATTCTTCGAAAATAATTTTCTTAAATTATTTTTTGGACTTCCATTTTTAGACCCTCATGAAGTAGGAAACTTTTTTTCTGAAGAAATTCATTCAATAATGCCCAGTAATCCGAGTCTATCGAAATTTTGCGATTATATCGATGAAGAAAGTAATTTTCCCCCAAGTATGTGGGTGTACTACAGATAGTACGTACAGGACCACAAATGCGTGTGAATCATTTCATTCTCATTTTAATAGTTCTCACCCAAGTTTGTTTAATTTTGTAAATATTTTAATAAACTTTCAAGCTGAAACATATATTAAAATAAATTCCGTAAAATGTTCCACCAAAAAACTAAAAAGTGCAACACAGAAAAAAAAAAGATTTTATTAAAGCTAAGATAGCAGAATATAGAAATGGCCTTTTATCACAAAAAGATTTTGTAAAAATTATGTCTTATTATAATTCACCTCAATAATAAATAATATGTTGAGTAAATAGTGATTGTTTTAATTCTTAGAATACAACCTTAATCCGCTCGACGAGCGGTCGTGGTCCAACTGATCGGTGTACTTAAAACAGGTACCTGCCACGTGGTCGAACTGTCCGACTCCCGTGTGAGAATCCCCTTTGCGTAGACCTGCAACCTAACCTCATATGCACCCGGAATCATCGTCTCCGACCTGCCTCAGATGCATACAGCGGCTAAACGGCTATCTCTCCTTCCTCTGTCTGTGGTCTTTCCTCCTCATCTTTTTTCTTCATGACTGCCACTATATATTCCTCGCCGGCCAACCAGTATGTTGGGTCATTCAAGATTTTTTTTATGATGGCGCTCGTTGTCTGGACCTCCCCAAGTGTCTTCCTCATCTGAGTTCTCAGACTGTCTCATCTGCTACACTCTATTATTGTGCGCTCTGGGCATACCACAGTATGTGCATTCGTCGCTACTTCTTTTTCCTATCCGATAGGTAGCGAAGCAGCCATGGCCTGACAATATTTGTGTGGTGTAATAATTTACCCTGCGGTGTCTACATCGTACCCACTTTTTCTACATCTGGTATCAACGTTTTCGTCCTCTGAGCTGTTCTCTCGTGAATCGTTCATTCCCTCTGCCATTTCCCATGGTTTCCCTGAGTGCTCTCCGCTTTAGCTCTATGTTTGCTCTGTCGGTACCATATAGGTTTTTCGTTTCCTGAGCGAGGAGATGCACATGTATTGTGCCCGTAATCACCTGTATGGCTTCTACGGAGACAGTCCGATAGCCAACACGCAAAGCAGCCTTCCTCTGGACACCTTCCATGATCTTTTTATATTTGTTCACTGCCAGGATTTCTTCCCATAATGGTGCTCCGTACTGCAGGATGGAGTGAACTACCTCAAACAGCAGATTCCTTTTCAAGGGTGAGTGACCTTCTATATTTGGCATTATTTTTGAGAGTTTTGCTAGTTTAATTTTAGCTTTTTTTGCTGTTCTTTTAATGTGTTCGCCAAAATGTGCATTAAATCCTATCGTTATACCTAAGTATTTTACAGTTGCCTGTTATATACTAGTGCAGCCTTTCTTTGCAGGGGTTAACATAATTATTCATTTGGACAAAGAATAACGGTCAGAAAAAAGAAAAACTGCGCAATGTTTATGCATGTATTTCAATAACATCCTGTATAAACAAAAGCTAAAGGAATAAAATAAAAAACTTTTGTATTTAGTCTACAACTTTTGTTATAGGTAAATCTTTTTTTTTCATCTATGCCTGTTGTGTGTGAAGCATTTATCATTTATCTAATTCGAAGAAAATTTCAAATGATATTTTTAACAACTAAAATAAAGTTTCCTACTTTTATTTGCGGGGAGGTTGGCACCAATAAAATCATAACGAAAAAAGGCTTAAGTCTTTATTTGTAGGAAAATACAACACAGTACGTTTCGTTTTATTTTCTTTTAGAATGCTTTATAATCCTTTGACAACCGCTCTAGCTACGTTCTGTGCTTTATTCTATTGTGTTTATTTTCGAAACCACTGCAATCTGAAAAAAATTCATTCATTTGCATCCCAGGGCTGCTTACTGTTGCTATTACTTTAATTAGAAAGTAGAGGAGGTGATTAAAGAATTTGCGGGAATTGTAGACAAATTAGTCCGTTCAGAAATGCTGTAAAACCGCATAGAATAATAAAGAATCGTAAGCTTTGTAGATAATATTATTTTAGATTTGGTTGTTAGTTTTTTTGATGACCTTATTAAATGTATAATTTACTTTATTTAAGTACAGGTCCGATGCAAGTGGAAATGTTAACACCTTTACAGGGAGCACGTTTATAAAATATAGCTAAGATATAGTTGTAAAATGTAAATCATGGAGTAATTAACAGTTATTTGAAAAATCTTTAAACACTACATAAATGGCTCATAAGAATCATACTCGGTAAAAAACTTCAAGTAATGAACTTTATAGGGAACCAGGGTTATTTGATATACGCCAAACTTTTTTACTCACTCTTTTAGTATACCGACGGAAATCTATTTCATCAAGCAAACACGTAGATCATATACAGTATGTCTCAGTAAGTTGGAACCATATGGGAAACTTTTTTATCATTAATTTCAGGAAAAAAGTTATTCTTTATAAAAAGTTCTGCATGTTCCAAAATGCGATTATCAGATATCAAATTTTTTAGCCGTATACGAGGTTTGTCAAAAAATATGAATTTTGCTCAAGAGAAAAGTACCTTTATTTTTGAAGTATGAAAAAGAAGTTATTAAAAAAACTTGTTTATATTGACATTTTACGTCAACAAACCGATTTTGAACAAGATATTCCAACTTTAAGAAAATGTTCATTTTTAACATATTTTGATACACTCCCGTTACTGACAATTTTAAATTCATTGAAAACTTTAAGAATGTTCACAAAGACATTACAAACCCATACTAGACTTCCGTTTATAAGCAAAAAGGTAGGCCGGATTAAAATTTTTTGATTTTCCTTCTATCCCACTAAATATTTTGCAAATTTAACTCCTGCATATTGATTATAATGTGATGAAGAACTTTTCATGAAGAATATATTTTTATATCAATAATAAAGGAATTTTTCATTTGTTGTCAACTTTTTCAGACATACTAACCTAACTAAAAAAGGTTCCCATATGGTTCCAACTAACTGAGACATACTGCACACCCGATATAAGAAAGAAGCCTTGGATGTACCTAAGATGACCAAAACAAAGATGTTATGTTTTTCTTGCTCCTAAGATATTCAATAAAATTCCAACTGAAATTAAGAATCTCAACTCATTATCCCTATTCAAGCAAGAAGCCAAGAAATGGATTAATATGAAATCAAGATATGAGACACACTGTTTAACCCTCGAGTGGGCGCGCTTTTCAGAATTACACGAGAAGGCGCGCCGCGGCAATCTGCATATATATATATATATATATATATATATATATATATATATATATATAAATAATAAAATGATTATGAATGGCATATTTGTCTTATTTTACTATATATATAAATATATATATATATATATAGTTTAAGTAGAAAAATTCGTGGGAATCAGTCAATATAAAATAAATTAGTTTGATTTCTTCGTTTTGGTCAAGCTTTCGAAAACGTTTATTTTCTTTTTCAAGACTAATAACATGAAATACGGAAAAAATTAAATACAAAAAGAAACATCGGTGTTAAAATATTTTAAAATGACAAAATAACAGTTTCCAAAAACTTCAGAATACAATTGTAACATACAGAGTGTGATTATAAAAAGTATAAGAATGTGTAAATATATATATAAAAAAAAATAATAATAAATATCAATTCAAGGAGGACGAGTTGAGAAATTTTCTTTATGCTTTTTTAATAGAAATG
Source organism: Crepidodera aurea (assembly GCA_949320105.2). Taxonomy (NCBI): domain Eukaryota; kingdom Metazoa; phylum Arthropoda; class Insecta; order Coleoptera; family Chrysomelidae; genus Crepidodera; species Crepidodera aurea. Next base: position 77,020,855 of record OX439473.1, on the reverse strand, counting down.
TGTATATTGTACTCAGGTCATTGATGTCTGTTCTTTTATTCATTGAATTTTGATTGTTATTTATATGAACCATTTCAAGAAAGAGACGCTTATTGAGATTTCGTTCATTATCGAGAATTTTGACATTATTATAGTCAATCACATGATCTTTATCTATTACATGTTCAGCAAGGCGACAAGTTCTCACATTCCTTCTGCAGTCACTTTTGTGAGAAGTTATTCTATCTTTAATCATTCTACTTGTTTGACCAATGTATACTTCATCACAGCTGCTGCATGGGATTTCATAGATTATATTTGATTTATTTTTGACTGGTATGGGTGTTTTCAATTTAGAATGTATTTGTGAAATAGTTTTCAAATTGGTTTTAGCTATTTTAATATTGTCTTCATTTTTAAACAAATGTATGAGTTTTGATGTCAAACCATCTATATGTGGTAAAGATTTAAAAATAGAAATTTGGTCAGTTGTTGTTGGATGGTTTGAATTTGAAACAGAAATAGAGGTACTAAATAGAATTTTATTCACTAAAGATTTAGGATATGAGTTTTCTAAAAGAATGTTCTGAAGCTCTTTTAGACACTCATCTCTCAAAGATGGATGAGTGACTTTAACCACTCTGTTTTTGAGGTTATTAATTAAATTTATTTTGATTTTCATAGAATGGTTTGAATGAAAATTTAGGAACCGATTACTATTAATTGGTTTTCTGTACCATCTAGTAATGATTTTATTGTCATTCGTTCTTATTAGTTTTAAATCCAGGAATGGAACTGAATTATCAGTTTCTTTTTCAACGGTAAACTGAATATTTGGATCGAAACTGTTAAAAATATTTAAAGTTTCATCGATACAGTTTCCTGGTACAGAGATGATAAGATCATCAACATATCTCTTGAGGAAAGGAATTTCGAATGTGATTTTATTTGTACAATATTCTAGGAGTTCATCTAAAACGTAACTTGATATTTTATTCCTTTAGCTTTTGTTTATACAGGATGTTATTGAAATACATGCATAAACATTGCGCAATTTTTCTTTTTTCTGACCGTTATTCTTTGTCCAAATGAATAATTATGTTAACCCCTGCAAAGAAAGGCTGCACTAGTATATAACAGGCAACATTTCCAAAACAAACAATCTAGGTAAACTGAAAAAATTAATAACAAACTTACACAACCGGGTGCGCCCGCGGCAATCTGCCGCAAACACGTTGCAAATTCGATTTGGTTTGGAACTTTCGCTTGTACCAACTGAACAGAAATATTATATTTTACCAGATGTATCGATAAGCGGAGTCAATAATATAAACAAGAAATACCTAAATGCCCAGTTTCGAAGGAATCGTCACATTTTAATTATACCACAAAAACCAAAAGTTGCGGCAATCTGCTACTGGCGCGCCCCCTCGAGGGTTAATAGACCTCAAAAACGTAAATTGAAATCTATCCATGTTCTAAAATCGTGTGTACCATCGTGTGTGTCATTTACCATTTAATATGTTGACTGTGTTTTAATTATTATTTTAATTATTATTATCATGAAATACGTATGTTATTATTTTATTGTTACTATTATATGTATTATATTATATCCACGCGCAGGTTAGCCTTTGTGGATCTTTGTTTATTTACTTGTATTTACTTGTATTCTATATTTTGTTTTCTATATTTGAGTAAATAAATTATTATTATTTAACTGGAATCATCTCACATTTGATGTTATTTCAAGGCTACTTTTTGGAAACTGCTAACTATGCAATTGTTTTGAATTTATTCCTTTATACAGGGTGAGTCACGGTAGACGCGACGGTCCTTTGTGGCTAAACGATTAATATTTTGAAAATTTTGTTTATTCATGGATATGTTGTTTAATAAAGGCTACATTTTAAAATTATTTTGAATTATACAGGTTGTCCCAAAAAAGTGTGGCGTATCAAAGTTATATTATTTCTTATGGAAAACCCTATATTTTGTTGCATTTATAGATTATACGTTAAAAATAATATAAACTTTCTTAAGTATTCCTTATACCTAATCTTTTTAATTTTCGAGATATTTTGATATTTCTAAAAATGGAAGCACTTACAGGAAAACCAATAACTTCGAAACCTACGGAATCAGCCAAATCCAATTTTAACTAAAAAAAATTAGACTAATAATTAAAAGCAATAATGTATTTAGAGTTGTTTAAAATTATACAGGACGCCCAAAATTGGGCCATTCTCTAATGACAATATCGTTCTTATTTTAAATAGGACACTCTGTATTTTATAATCCTATTATGTAGCAAATTCCATTACCTTTTAAAAATTAGAAAGGTCTACTATGCCTAAATCTATTAATTTTGGAGTTATTTTTATTTTTGTTAAATTTCACATTATTTTTCCACCGTAATGCCTGAACATAACATCCTGTATTTGATCAGCTTGGACTATTGCAACATCATTTTTTGTATAATATCTAATGATAGATTTTCCAACAGTTCCCAGAAACTTTTTCTTAAAAATTGCAAAAATTTCCTTCCATTTAAATGGTCATCAAAGAAATATGGACCACTAACTTATAATTCCACCGTATACATTAATGTTCCACCGGTTCTGATTATCTATTGTGTGGAATAAATGCTGGTTTTGAGTATCATAATAATGAAAGTTATGAAGGTTAACTAATCCATTATTATGAAAAGTGAATTCATCTATAATTTTTTCGGATCATAGTCTAAGATGATCACATACAGGGTGTTATATTTAGGCATTACGGTGGAAAAATAATGTAAAATGTAACAAAAATAAAAATAACTCCAAAATTAATAGATTTAGGCAAAGTAGACCTTTATAATTTTTAAAAGGTAATAGAAGTTGCTTCATAATAGGATTATAAAATACAGGGTGTCCTATTTAAAACAAGAACCATATTGTCGTTTGAATATGTCATTAGAGAATCGCCCCATTTTGGACGCCCTGTATAATTTTAAACAACTCTAAATACATTATTGTTTTCAATTATTAGTCTAATTTTTTTCAGTTAAAATTGGTTTTGGCTGATTCCATAGGTTTCGAAGTTATTGGTTTTCTTGTAAGTGCTTCCATATATAACTTTGAAGAAAGAAGAAAACAAACAAAAGCGGAAGGAGAGAAGAGCTGAAAAGGAAGAGTTGCAAATAGAAAAAATTAAAAAAGGCCTCAAGTAAAAAAGATAAAAATAAATTAGTTACAGATGACGTTAAAGAAAAAAATGATAAACTAAAGAATATGCCTTGCCCCAGCCAAAACATCATTAAAATAGTGAAGAATTAAAAAAAGCATTAGAATTTATAAATACTGAAGAGTTACATATGACTATGCTATAGTGAATTATAACTGCCAAGCACTACCAGGGAAAATTATCGGCATACCTGCAAAGAAAATGAAGAGTTCGAATACGAAGTCTCAGACATGGAGAAGAGTGGGCTCAATAGGAAATGGCCCCGAAGGGATGATATTTTTTGGTATAATGTGGACGAGGTTCTTAAAAAATTGCGGAACCGAAAATAAATAATAAACGCGGGCTCTACTGTGTACCGGAGATTTCTTCAGTGGTTATTTGGGTACTTACATATTCTAACTACTTATTATTTTTGTGTTCATTGTGTTATGCTCTTTTAATATATATGTTATAGCTACGCTACTGAGATTATTATTACTTATTTAAGTCAGTTGCAAGTTACTTACTTACTTACTTAAGTACTCAAGTAAGTACTTACTTCAGAACAGCTATCTCAAGTGTCAGAATTACGTATTCACGTGTGTCGGTATTTGGTACATGACAAATTTTCCCATGTCGGTAATTGGGTCAAATGGAACTTTTCAACTATTTTATTTTTTATAAATAAAGTATGTATTTGAAATATAAACATTGGACAGCAATAATCAATATTATAACAATCCACAGTCGACGATATGAAACTATAACTCTAATATTAAAATTTTTATTACCATATGATTTAGCAGAAACCTCTTAAGGTGTCGATAATTGGGACATTTACCTTATCTACTAATTTATAATATAAAAAAAACAAGATTCATTAGTAGCTAACCATCATATGCTTAGTTACAATATTCGCCAATCCAATGCCCTTCATCAGTCATTCTGTAGAAACCTCTTAAGGTGTCGATAATTGGGACATTTGCCTATCTTGTCTTGTCTACTAATAAATAATATAAAAAAAACAAGATTCATTAGTAGTTAATCATCATATGCTTAGTTACAATACTAGCCAATCCAATGCCCTTTATTTATAAAGGCATAGAATGTTTTAATATTTACACAAAAAAGTTTGGAAATGAAGTAATAATCTCAACATTTAAAAACAAGATCAAATACTATTAAACGAGCAAGGTTTGTATGTATCTATGTATGTATGTGTGTCCAGATGATCTCGAAATCCACTCGTCAGAATTCAATGAAACTTTCAGGGTACACTAATTCCTATCTAAATCGGCAAAAAATGTAGGTCTCATGTCTGTGAAAATCGATCTTCCGAGATATTTACAAGAAAAGTTAAGCTTTTAGTTTTATTTCCTAGCAACGGCACATAATAATAACTTGTTTCTATAGTAATATTATAAAGGATAGATGAGTACAGTAAAAGTGGGGATATAACGTCACATTCCATAGGCGTACTTTGCAAAATAAGTTTCTATAATATAAATAAGGTCACAGCATATAAAATATATATATACGCACTTCGTAGATTAAATTTTGAAGTTATATTATTTACAAAAAATAAAAATAAACTTTATGCATCTGACACTTTAACATTGAACGAATTAAATTTAACCAATAAATAACAAGGAGGATTATATGTTGGGATTAAACTTTTTTTAATATCTTGGCATTAAAAGTAACGCTTCAGTACTTACCTAAACTCAAAGATTAAAAAAAAGTTAGTTCAAGAACTATCTTTAAAAGTCACTGACTTCACTAAAACTACTGGTATCACTATAATTGTCTTTTCTGAGGTTTATTATTATCTGTTCTATTAAATTATCCATTGATATATCCACTTTCCTAAATGAATTTTCCACATTTTTAACATGACCAATGCATTTTCCCCAATGTTCTCTATTTACATCTGAAACTGCCTTCAAAAACAAATTTCGCACATCAGGAAATTTAAATGTTTTATTGTTTTGAGAAACATAACCTTTTAATAATTGAGACCAGATCAGTTCAATGGAATTTAACTCTGTGTGGTTCGGAGGCAATCTGAGAATTTTAATTCCTTTTTCTCTGGCCATCTCATCTATAATATATTTTTTGAATTTGTTTTTATGTTGCCTTGCTATTACTAATAATTCTGCCTTCAAGGATTTAGGAGGACTGATAATATTTTTAGAATGAAGCCATTTTGAAATATATATTAATACAAAATTCTGAATCAATTAAAATACATACGATACGGCTATGAATAAATAAAGTCTGACTTATCTGTCAAAAGAACAGGTTTATCTAGACAAAAACTATATTAGGCCGATTAGATGTATTAAAATTTAAATTTTAACTACAAATAAGCATTGAAGGATGAGGTAAAAATAAAATTTCTACCTCTTGAATCTGAAAGAATTCAATTTTAAATTTGCCGCTTTATATAAAAAAGGAAAGGTTCATTTGACGGACATAAATAATTTGCTTGTCAAATGACAGCCATCTCATAGATTCAAAGTTGAAAATACAACGTTGCCAATTCAATTTCAGAAATCATGGGTTTAGGTAAATATTTATAGGAACGTTGAGTAACACTGTTAAAATGGACACTTGTCAAAATGTGACACCTGTAAAAACGTGACAACTGTTAAAATGTGATACGTGTCAGAATGTAACAACTGTCAAAATGAACAAATCTCAAAATGAACAAATGTCAAAATATGACACCTGTCAGAATGTAACAAATGTCAAAATGTCACACGTATCGTACTTTTCTTTATTTATTACAAAGATCTAACCTAACCTAAAGCTAATCTTTTTTTTTTTGGCGGGTGCAAATGCTTTATGCACATCGGGTAAAGGTTCTTCCCTTCCCCGATAGTGTGAGACTACCCCTTACGGCTACTATTTTATTATGCGGACAGTTTTAATATTTAAGTTTTCATTATCATAGAGAGAGAGAGAGAGAGAGAAAAAAAGAATGAATGCTTGTACACGTGTACTATTAACATAGATTTCAATTTTTTATTTTACAAGAAACTTTAAAGAGACATTTAAAATTCTCTATTTTCATAGTACATTTTAAGGTTGATTGTGACTTTGTATTTTCCAAGAACAAATTGTAATGTAATGTACGAATGAACTATTTTTGTAACTGAAAATTTTTGAAAAAATATGATATCAATATCTGCCACACGTCGAGAGTCTGGTCACAGGTTTTTGTGGAGGTTTTTACCCAAGTATGAATATCAGACCTATAATTTTCCTTCATTGCAGATCAATAAATAATAAAATTAATTGAACATAGAGTTTTTCTTATATAGTGATAAATAGAGTGAGCTGAGCGATCTTCTGTTGACGGGACCTGTGCCCTACACGCTGCTGTTGTCCGTCCCGGAAACGGGGCCTGTCCGCCGTGACTATTCGCGAAGATCAAGCGTCAGTAGATGTTGCCCTCTAAAAGGGTGAAATCCCCAGAAACTAGGCAACTTTATTGCATTTAACTAACCTCTGTGACAAGCAGTTGATAAACGTCAACAACAGCTGAAGCCAATTGAAAATTAACACTGACAGCTTTTTTAATTTTCCCGCCTACTTTCAAGCCAATCGCCAATCAACTTTTTATTTATCTCCCTTTCAGTAGTTCAAGTAAATGTCGCCCACTCCGTGATTTTCGCGAATTAATTAATAATTTGTCATGTTATAAATATACTCATTGGGCTGCTTAAAAATGTAGATTTGAATATTAAGAGCGAAGCTCGGTGACCAGATATTATATAATTATTTGGTAACTAAAGCATACTACTCTTATGAAGACTTTATTAGTGATCCTTGATGGTGTCCGCCTATAGTTTTACTTTTTTTTACTTTTCCTGTCTTTAACTTAGGTATTTAATTTAATTGTAATTTTCTTGTGATATTTTATTGTATTTACTTTATTTATAGGTATAAAATTGTGATACTTAATCTGTGTTACTACTTTATTTCTTTTATTTTAAACAAAAGTATAATTTAGTTAAGCACTTATACCTGATCTTAAAATTGACTAGGAAAATAGGTCTTATGTATTTTAAAATTGTATTTTAAAAATGTATGATCCCGAATGCTGAATAAATTTCATTTATTTATTTATTTATTTATACGCTTAAGGGGTCGTTCAGACGGTCAATATATTGCGTCAATATTTGATTTGATTTCAATCGAAAAAGTTCCCATACAAATTTTCAATTTTTTAATTTTATCAGTGCTCATTTCCTTCCTTGAAACTTCGACTTTAAGATGATATGAAAAAATTTATTGTTCGAATGGAAAAATATCGTAAAAAATGCAGAAAACCAAAAAACGACTTTTCATAATCGATTTTTCAGTTAATCTAGAATTTTTTTTTATTTTTTATTGTAAATAAGCATTGAAATTGATTTTTAATGTAATACAGCGTGTCCAATTAAGTCTGCACCATATGGGAAACATTTTTATTCTTAGTTGTATAAAAAAGTTATTCTTTATAAAAAGTTATGCACGGTCTAAATGTCTAAAACCTAAAATGCAACTATCAGATATCAAATTTTTACAGTCGTATACGAGGTTTGTCAAAAAATATGAATCTTGCTCTTGAGTAAAGTACCTTTATTTTTGAAATATGAAAAAAACGTTATTAAAAAAACTCGTTTCTAATGATATTTTACGTCAACATACCGATTTTGAACAAGAGATTCCAACTTTAAGAAAATTTTCATTTTTAACATTTTTTGATAACTAACTGACAATTTTGAATTCATTGAAAAAGCTTAAAAGGAACGAAAAGACAAGAATTACATACCATTTTTTGTTAATATTGTTCGATAGTGTAGTTGTTGGTACGTCTGAAAAAGTGGTCAACAAATAAAAATTCCTTTATTATTGGTTTTTCAAAAAAAATATTCTTCATAAAAAGATCTGCATCACATAAGCAGGAATTAAATTTGCAAAATATTTAGTGGGATACAAGGAAAATCAAAAATTTTAATCCGGCTAACTTTTGCTTATAAATGGAAGTCTGTTATGGGTTTATAAGGTCCCTGTGAACATTCTTAAATTTTTCAATGAATTCAAAATTGTTAGTTATGGGGGTGTATCAAAAAATATTACAAATTAAGATTTTCTTACGTAAAATGTCATTAAAAACAAGTTTTTTTAATAACTTTTTTTTCATACTTCAAAAATACTTTTCTCTTGAGCACAATTCATATTTTATGACAAACCTCGTATACGACTAAAAAAATTTGACATCTGATGGTTGCATTGCATGCACAACTTTTTTTCATAAAACAAATAATAAAAAAGTTTTCCATATGGTGCCGACTTAATTGGACACACTGTATAATGTCATTTACATCCAATTACCTGTTAATGGTTTTGAAATGACCGAAAACATGGTAACCATAAAAAATATTTGTATAAAACTGTAAACAGTTTTATCGTTAAGATTATTTTTTATGTTAGCAACAATTATTAATTAATCAAAATAATTACAAACTGGTCGCCATTGTCGCCAAGAAGCAAATAACAACCAAGGAAAAAGTGGGAAGATGTGGAAGAAGACCTGAAAATTGCTGGGCTGGGAATAGTAATTTACGTAACAAGTTCCGAAAGTGATATTTTGCGGGATGAGTAGGAAATTTCCAGTACGAGCCGTAGGCGAGTCCTGGAATCCTGCGAGTCCCGTAAAATCACTTTTGGATCGTGTTAGGTACAATATTTTTTCTGCAGCCGTTTTGTATGTTAAAAAGGATATCGATGGATAATAACGTATGAACTTTATATATCTAGACAATTACATATAACACTCACTCTTATAAATACATTACTTATGCAATAATTCATAAGTAGCCGCTTTAGCAGATTCACTAATCTCATGTGGAATTATTTCACTACTTATTTCCATTTTTTGTGATTTGAAAAGCGAAAAAACACAAACCAATGTTACATGACAGGCGCTGTCAGAATAAAATACAAGTTCATGATATTGTCAAAACCGCCTACTAAATATCCAAAATCGTTCCGAAAGTAAAGAAATCGTTCCGAAAGTGAAAAAAATCGTCCCGAAAATAGCATTTTCGGTACGATTTGTGTAAAGTGGTATAATAGAACTCACCGCTTTACGAGAAAGAAAAAACGCTATAAAAACAGCAAAGGATATCGCCAATAGAAGAAATGCTAATTGATCTGGACATTTTTGAGTATTTTAATGTCGAAAATACCGTACACTGTCCATATACATAAAAATAAAATGATATTTTGTCTATTAGGACCACCGTGCAAAGATTCAATAACCAACTTACTGGAGATCGTTAGGGGTAATTTGCGTAAAATTTCTATATTGATTAACTTTCTTTAATATGAATTTACATTTTAATTTCTATAACGCATATTAGATTTCAATAGAGGTTGACTACTCCACCTCGCCCATAGGTTCATTTTCTGATCTCTTGTGAGATTCACAAACGTTGCTAATTAAAATTTTTGTCTCAAATTTTAATTCTAAAATTAAAAACACGGTGAATAAAGTCACAAATGTTATAAATTAATTAAGCTTACCTACCCTATCTCAACCCTCACCATTGGATTCACTGTCATCCACGTTGATTATCAATTTGGTCGGACTCGTTATATAAGAATTTTCTTCTTTGATAACATGTTTGATTTTTGTCTGCCAATCATCAGCTGAACTTTTGTTAATTTCTTCTTTTACCAAATTTGCTATCAACCCGTCAAATTTGGGAAACACGTTATAACGCCTTATTCTTTTTTAATTTGTCCCCAAATTAATTCTGTGGGGGTTAAATACACAAAAATAGGGCGGAAAGAGCAATACCTCGTGGCCCCTATTTGGTGCCATTTCATCAATAAAAAGTTTTATAATATATATGTAAAGATGCCCAAACGATATGTATAAATGTTTAGAAGTGTCATTTCAAGTTGACATTTTTACTTGATTCCTTTTTCAAGTGAGAAAAGTGGCGTCGAATGATGTAATTCCTGCTGGAATAAAAGTTGTAAATAAGCTAATTGTGGATGGATTACTAAAAATCAGAGAAAAAATTTCAAGTTGAAATTTTTTTGTAAAATAAAGTGTAGAATTTTTTTTCTGATTTTTAGGAATCCATCCACAATCAGCTGATTTACAACTTTTATTCCAGCAGGAATCACATCATTTGACGTAATTTTTGTAACTTGAAACAGGAATCATTTAAATAAAAATGTCAACTTGAAATGACTTGAATCAAATATTGAAATAGTATGAACGTTCACTTGAATTCAGGTTACTCCTTTCAAGTTACTTGAATTCAAGTAACTTGTAAAGTCTGAACGCCGCTTTATAGAAATTAAAATGTAAATTCATATTAAAGAAAGTTAATCAATATAGAAATTTTACCCAAATTACCCCTAACGATCTCCAGCTAAGTTGGTTATTGAATCTTTTCACGGTGGTCCTAATAGACAAAATATCATTTTATTTTTATGTATATGGACAGTGTACGGTGTTTTCGACATTAAAATACTCAAAAATGTCCAGATCAATTAGCATTTCTTCTATTGGCGGTATCCTTTGCTGTTTTTTCTTTCTCATAAAGCGGTGGGTTCTACTATACTTTCGATTTAATAAATCATACCGAAAATTTTGTTTTCGAGACGGCTGCAGAAAAAAGAATTTAAATTAGAAAAATATGAAAAAAAAATTAGAAGAAAACAAACAAGTTGCTATAATAATAATAACTTTTACGCATTCTCTAAATGACATTAAGAGACATCCGGATATCTTCTGAGAAGCAAACGTCGCACGGTGGGGCCGAATCCAATATTTCTGGCAAGCAGTGAAGAATTTATTGAATTGACTTTAAAATCTTAACTCAGGTGTTTTGGGGTTCGCCAATCACGAATCTGATGTCAGAATTTCAAAATTCAAAATGGCGGCTTCAATATGGCGGACGAAGATTCGAAAAAAGGTGCTAATTGTTCTAAATTCCGTATGCTGGGGTTTTCTAGGTCGCTGATTACAAATCTGATGTCATAATTTCAAAGTTCAAAATGGCGGCTTCAATATGGCGGACGAAGAGTAGAAAAAAAAGGTGCAAATTATTCTAAATTCCGTATACCTGGGTTTTCTAGGTCGCTGATTACAAATCGGATGTCAGAATTTCAAAATTCAAAATGGCGGCTTCAATATGGCGGACGAAGAATCCAAAAAAGGTGCAAATTGTTCCAAATTCCATATACCCAGGTTTTCTAGGTCGCTGATTACAAATCTGATGTCATAATTTCAAAATTCAAAATGGCGGCTTCAATATGGCGGGACGAAAATTCTAAAAAAGGTGCAAATTGTTCTAAATTCCCTATACCGGGGTTTTCTAGGTCGCTGATTACTAATCTGATGTCAGAATTTCAAAATTCAAAATGGCGGCTTCAATATGGCAATGTATCATGTTCATTGCATGCTACAACCGGAAATCTTTTTTTAACGCTAACAGTCTTCATATTTTTTAAAAAAATATCTCTGGACTCTATTTGTGCTCCTCCAGTTCCCCTTCATTTTTGTACATAAAATCTTAAACTGTTGATTTACATCATTTCTTTGCATACATTTTCCACTTTTTTCTGCAATAGCTTCCCGCATGATATTCCGGATATTTTCTTGTGTATCGTGCAGATATTATGAATAGATCCTGAAAGTTTCAAAGCGGAACCTCGTGGAACTTTTTTTAAAACACCTTTTTAAAAGCCAGTTCGAGAAAAAAAAATCAAAAATTTTCTTCTTTCATCGATCACATTTTTCAATTGTATTAACGTAAAATTGATCATATGTTTATATATAAACACAAAATACATACTTCCAGGAAGATTTTCCATCTTTCAGAATTGAAATTGGACATGACAGAATGTGATTTCAAAAATAATGTTTGAAACTAATTTTAACATAGAAATTGTAAAAGAAACTATAAAATTGCATGTGTTAAAATTTAAGAGATTTTGATCAACAGATTTAGGGTATTTACAAATAATCTAGCAAAGAACTGAATAGAAAAATTTAAAATAATATACTCTCAGATAAGTCTGCGATCATAATAACAACGAGAACATTATTATATTAAGTGTTTGGAGAAAAAGAAATTTTAAACTTAACCTCAAATTTCAATATCATGATACATCAATATAATCAATTCAAATTCAAGGGAAATAGTACAAATCGGGGAAATAGAGTGTTGGGACTTCTAAAATTGAAGAAATACAGTAAAAAAGGGCAAAAACAATAAAGTTTTAGGAGATTTAAGAAATCAATAATAAGGAACATAAAAAGTCTTTGTATAAAGTTATTATATTAACTAGGAAGTGTACAAAAATTACATCAAAATTATTCTTTTTGTCTCTAGAATAATTTGGCGCTAATTAAAAATTGTAAAAAAATGAATAATTTTTGAATTTTGTAAAACTGTCAAATTCCAATCTAGTAAGCTTTTACTTGGGCTTTTATAAAAACTATTTCTCGCTGTCAAGCGAGGCTTTTTGCTTAAAACTCTTGAACAGTTTACTTCGCTCTGCATGACTAAAAACAAAGGAAGTCAATTCAAAGCAACACTGATAAAAGAATAAAATAAAAAATCATTACCTGTCAAGAAGTGATGCTATTTTTCAAGAAAAAAGAAAAAAACTTTTAAATCAAAAGAAGAAGCCACAATTATCCATCCTGTCCTGCATCCCGATTAATAGATCCAGAGTATCCTGATCGAATTGTAGGTATCCTGACTAAATTTATCCAGTTTCAGTTTTGAAAAACATTCCATTTGTATTTTTGAAGAACATCCATTTAACAACAATAACTGTAGGAATAAGGAAGTCTTAGTCTTAAATAAAGGTACAAATTTTCATTAAATATCGATATTTAAAAACATTTTAAAACAATAAAAGGCCATAACTAATTTTTCTAAGGTTAAAAATTACTTAACGTATAAATAACTTAGGTTAGAGTATTGGAGAATAAGGTGAGAAAATAACAATAAATTTCTCTCGTAACTGTTAATTTTTCTTTGTAGTAAATAAAAATACACTTACCTTATTCGACCAAATATTTGTTGGACATTCAACTTTCGTTACTGATTTTTTTGTTATTAATAAAAGTTTATGAATTTATCTCAGTAGTCGTTATTATTGATTTTTAAAATTACAAACCTGAAGTTAAGAATCTCTACTCTGTATAGTAGATGGCGCCCAATGCATTCTGTCAAACGTCCTTACGAAGGAGGTAAGAGTACATAAATTTTAAATTTATTTAAAAGGAAAAGTTGGTTAATAAAGTAAGTAAATTAGATATAAATTAAATTAAATAAAAAAGAAAAGAGCTGTAGTCGAGGTTAGTTGATCCAAAAATAAAACAACAACATTTTATTTATAGGTTATGTACTAAAATAAATTAAACAAAATACTATCACAACAAAGTTAGTACGTAACAATATATTCTTCTAAATTCTATCAAACTTTCCTAGACTATCGTTAAGAAAACGTCGCATTTTTCTTGGTTCATTTTTCACGATGTTCACAAAAAGGGATAATATATGCTTCTGCCACAAATTTGCCGCCCGACGTGTCGTTTCAAGCTACCCAAGCCATTTCATTAAAGAGTTTTCCCAAATCGGGATGAAATACATAAACGAGTGCGAAGCTCGGGAATATTTGTACAGATGAAAACTCACGTAGGCTCTTAACTGCACATTATATCCGTAGCTATATATACATCTCCAGTTTGTGTAATAACACTCACGATTTTCATCCCTAAACGTAGACGTTCGCCATATATTTCGAGAAATTCGTCTTCAACGACTGAATAGAGATTTCAAGGGAAATTTATTTTAATATCTAAAAATAGTATCAGGATTTACAGGACTTTTTTTGCTATTCAAAAAAATGTCTACTAAAAGTAATAAGTTGAGAACTTTCACAATTATTAAAAATGCTTTCATGAATTTTATGAATGAATTAAATGATGATAACAATAATAATGGCAGATAATTCAGAAGATCAACGTTTGCTGAACAGACTTTATTTGGCGTACAATAAAATTAACACAAAATACTGATGATTTCACAAACACCTGAAACTCCCATGCTCACATCAGCTTATACGGGGTTTGTGTGTAAATTCACTACTTTTAAACTCATGAAAACCTTCGTATGTAATTCTTAAAAAATCACAGATCGGTTTGAAGGTCAATACAGGGTGTGTCACGTAGATGGCCCATTAGTCATATACAGAGTGTTTCATACTTAAACAGACATACGTTAACTGTAAATAGAGGGTACTTAGGTGATTCCAAATAACCTTGGTTACTTAATAACCAAGATACGGTCAGGGGTGTTTCTTCCATTTCGGCCAATATTTCGGCCTTAACTTTAGAACTACCTTGTAGATTTCTCTCATACTTGGTATAGTTCTTCCATTATCAGTTGCAGAAATATAAAAACAAAATTCCCAGATGTGTCGGTAAGTTGCTTTGATCGGCTTTGACGGCTTGTAGATGTGCCGACAAGCCGCCAAAGGAACAAGTTTTTATATTTCTGCAATTGAAAATGGAAGAACTTTACAGGTGTAATGAAGCTATTTTTCACAGATTAAATAATTTGAATAATTTCGGGATTAAATGAAAATTTATTAAAATTAAATAAAACGTTCGATTTTTATTTGGCTCACCCTATACATATTTTAAAATATTTCACGAGCTAACGCCGTTTAAAGATAGTATTGCGTGCGCCGTAAAGTAAGTCGCTTTGGAAGGGATTTTGCGTGGTAAGAGTCGCTCATGAAGGAGAGATTTTAACATTTTAAATTGAGGAATTCCATTCACTGACAGAAATCCGAAATTTCCAGTCGAACGATAACTAGCCGTTTTAATTCACTAACTGAAATCCGAAATTTCAAGTTGGGTAAAAATCGAGTAGCCGTTTAAATTCCGAATAGTAAGACCAGCCGAGGTACAACTTTAATTTTCCGTAATTTTCGTATTTGAACTATCGTCGTATTTGCCGTGTTAATAAAATCGTCGTATTTTGTTCCGAAAGCGCGTTTAATTTTGTAACGTTTTAAGACACCGAAACGAACTATTTATTTACGTTTGGTTTTTCTGATTTTTGAGAGAGAATTTGAGAATAGTTTATTCATTTTTGGAGATTCGTAATTGTTTTATTTTAGAAGGAGAGTTATTTAGACTTTTCATTCCGATTTCGTTTTAATTTTAATTATTTTCATTTCATTTTCATTTAGTTTTGATTTCTTTTCGTGGCCGAATTTTAGGAGAACCATTTAGAATTTTCATTCCGATTTTATTTTGATTTTGTTAATTGTTTTTCCGAAAAATTAATTGAACGCGATTCATTTAATTTTGATTTCTTTTCGTGGCCGAATTTTGGGAGAACCATTTAGAATTTTCATTCCGATTTTATTTTTATTTTGTTAATTGTTTTTCCGAAAAATTAATTGAACGGGATTTATTTAATTTTTATTTCTTTTCGCGGCCCAATTTTAGGAGAGTTATTTAAGTGGCAACCGGAGTTCTTGTGAGAAGCAAATTTCACTTCTATTTTATGAGGATTTTCTAATATAAAATTGTATTTATATGCGCGCCACTGGGAACACTTGGCCATGGAATATTTCTCGACAGCTTTAAATGTATCTAACGATGTGGCAGCACTTTACAAAGATATTTAAGAAAAAAATGGGAAAACTACTTGATATTTTTTTAAACAAATAGGAGCAAATTTTCATAGATTTAATGCAGAATGGCGCGGATATTTCTTTTTGTGATTTTCCATTTAAAATTAACAAAATAAATACTTTTCGAAGGTTTACAAAAAAATCAAGATTTCTCCACCCTAAGTTTTGTAATTATTAGTATTTCCTGAAAATTTCACAAAATCCGACTAAAACTAAAGGCTTAAAAGGTTATTAAAGTTTGCTCTTAAGTTCTCAGTTTAGAATTTTATTTACGATTTCATTTTTAATTTTGTTAGTTATCTTTCCGAAAAATTAACTGGTTTTCTTGAGTTAGTTTGCTTTCGATTAAATCTCAATTTAGCTTTTATTTCTTTTCACGTTCGCAATTAAATTCTGGTTACAGTACTAATCATTTAGATCACCGTTTAATAGTTTGGCCTCTTTTGGGATCAGATCTTGTCCTTGTTGGTTGCTACGGCTGAACCCTTGACCAATATCTGCCTGAGAGTTTCGAGCGGGTTGTTTTAGTATTTACAGCTTCCGGACTGATCTTGTCCTTGTTGGTTGCTACGGCTGAACCCTTGAACAATATCAGCTTCTGCAAGCTTAGGTCCGTGAAATCCGTCATTTTGGGACTGATCTTGTCCTTGTTGGTTGCTACGGCTGAAGCCTTGAAAAATATCGCTCCCCATCCCCGCGATCTGATATTACCCTGTTTAAATAATAAGATAAGAAAGCTAACTAACTCACCCGATTTAAGTTAAATAATTTAATAGTATTAATTAACATTTCCGGTTAATTGAAATGAAATGAAATGATTTATTTAATATCATGATAGATAATTTTTACAAACAACAAAAAAAAACATATTTTACCATATAAATGTCCAAATTACATAAAAGAAAATAAGATAACATTATTAAATTAGCCAAATGAGTAAATGTTAAATGTTGGTTTTTATAAAGTGGATTAATGTTCTCTTAAAGGCACCTACATTATGGCTATTTTTAATATCCCTCGGTAGATTATTAAACTGCACAATTCCCTTGTAAAACAAACTTTTCATCGAACTGGCCTTGTTGGTCGCTTTAACATAAAAATTTAATGATTCTGCAGCTCTAGTGTTATGTGAATGAACACTTGAAGTTAGCACCAGCTGATTGTTCAAATAATCAGGTAGTATATGGTTTACCATCTTAAATATGAATATCATTGACTGCACATATATAAAATGCTCCACCCTAAGCCAATTTAGTGTATTTAACATGTCTTGTATTCGACTATATCGATTGCATCCTAGTATTACTCGCATGGCCTTATTTTGAAGAATTTGAAGTCTATCATAATTTGAGCATCCTGTATATATCAGCGAACAACAATAGAAGAAGTGAGGCAATATTAACGAATTATAGACTGTTAATTTAGATTGAGTACTGAGAAATGGTGATACTCTTCCTATTTTTCTGTAAATATAATCAACGTGTTTACTAAAAGATAGTTCCCTATCCAATATAAATCCCAAATATTTCATTTCCTGTACCATTTCAATTTTTTCATTATTTAATTTAATATTAATATCAAGACTTAAGAATTTCCCAAAAAGAACATTATTACCAATAAACATGTATTTGGATTTTAACTCATTAACTTTCAGCTTATTGATCTTAAATTTTTCAGTTAATAAGTGTAATTCATGGTTTATCGTTTCCACTACTTCAATAAAATCTTCCCCATAAAAATAGATTAATGTGTCATCAGCAAAAAGGTGAATTTTACATTTGTTCAATACATTTCCCAAATCATTAATATATAATATGAAAAGTAGAGGTCCAAGTACACTGCCTTGGGGCAATCCAATATTGTTTAACTGAGGATTTGAAATTTCACTATTAAACTTAGTTATCTGGTACCTACTTGACAAATAACTTTCTAGCCAATCAAAAACAGTCCCATTAAAACCATATTTCTTTAATTTTAGAAGTAGAATACTCCGATCAATTGTCTCAAATGCTCTTTTCAGATCTATAAAGACTGCACATATACCTACCCCTGATGTATCTAAAATATCTTTCATATCTGACACCACCAACTGTAGTGCCGTCTCACACGAATGAGAATTTCTGAAACCAGATTGGTAATTATACAGGATATTATTAGAAGATATAAATTTAATAAGCTGGTTATACACTGCCATTTCTAAAACTTTTTCGCAAAATGGGAGCATATTTATTGGACGTAACTGATCAATTTTATTAGTATTAATAATTTTCGGAACAGGAACTATAGTTGAAGTTTTGAAACGCTGTGGAACCACGCTCTTTTCTAAACTCATATTAATTAGATTCAATAATGGGTACCCTAACACATGAAACAGGTTCTTGATAATATCAAGACCTATTTCATCCGTACTATTTTTGTTATATTGAAATTTTATTATATCATACAGTTGATTTAGAGTTATGCTCTCAAACGTTTCCAATTTTACTTCAATTGAAATTACCGTCCGTAAACTTTGGCCAACATCACTATCTGAGTCAATACTAACGATAATATCTTTAATACTGTTAACATAATATTGATTTAATATGTTTGCCAAATTATCACTATAAGTTGAACCATCATGTTCAAGATTTAGATACTGTGAGGTAGTTTTTTGAGTCCCTACTAAATTGTTTAAGATGCTTCCACATCTGTTTAGAATTACCCTTATTCCTATCAATGTTTGACTCATAATATCGATATTTTGCTTGCTTTAAAGTTTTCACACAATTATTTCTTGCATTTTTATAATTGTTCCAATCCTCTCCCTCGTTAGTGAACAAAAATCTTTTATAAGCAATGTTTTTATTGTTAACAGCCAATTTACAATTGTTGTCAAACCATTTATTACCTATATTATTAATGTTCACTGTTTTTACTGGTGACATTTTATTCAATACATCTAAAATATTAGTGATAAAAGTATCAGTAATTTCATTGATATTTACCGAAGAGTAACCCCATTCCTTCTCGATCAACATGCTTACCATGTTATCATATATAATTTTACTACGAATTTGTTTCGTTTCAACTATTTCCTTTTTATTTACTTTATTAGTGACTACTTGAACAATAGAATTATCAGATATTATGTAATCTTTTTCTACGTGCGCAGTTAATGTATAGTCATTACTTATGACAAGATCAATCATAGATTTTGAATCTTTAAAAATTCTAGTATACTCATTGACAAGTTGCTGCATTCCATTATTTTCTATACATTCTTTTAGTTTTCTTTTACCTTGACAATTCTTATCATAATGTATGTTGAAATCACCGGCAATGACTATACTACGACTGCTATGTAATTCATAATAATCATCTATCCACTTTAAAAAAACCTCAATGAATTCATTCACACTACCCCTTGGTGATATATAAACACCGACTATTCCATAATAAGATCCACTAATCCCAACATCTAAAGACAAAACCCACAAATTCTTATCAGTAACAAATGTTTTAACGTTATCTACTTTGATATAATCTTTGGTATAAATTAAAACACCCCCTTGTATGGCGACTACTAGAATCACAACGTGTCACTACATATCCTGAAATCTGCAATTCAGAATCTGTTAAATCTCTAGTAACACAAGTTTCCGTTAAACATAAAATTTGTGGGTTATGTCCCTGAACATAAAGTTTAATCTCATCACAATGTTTATAGTAACTTTCAGCATTAATACAGGAAAGGAGAAGAGTATCTGTATACTTTTTATCCGTGCGCGTAACATTTAAACAGTTTCCAATTTGCTTTAGTTGCTATTGATAATTAATCCGTTATTTTCGCATACTAACTTGTCGTTTGTAACTGTTGCACTCTAAGTCAAAAACATTATGATCATATTTAATTTCATCTATTTTTAAAACAGTAGCTGCGTGCTTACAATTAGTACATTCTAACCGTTGGCTCTTACATTCATCCTTTTTGTGACTTAAGTTACATAATGGACACACTACTGACGCTTTACAATTATCAGCCCTATGTCCATAGCGCCAACAATTAAAGCATCTTAAAATACTAACAAACTCAAAAAACTTATATGAACTCCACCCTATAAATACCTTGTCTCGATTTTTATTTAAGTAGCTAAATTGCTCTGGTGTTACTTCCATTATTAAATTACACATAGATTTGTTATTTCTACTTTGCACCTTACGCACTATTTTTGTGTTTCCTACTAAGCAGTCTGGAAAATTTTGTTTTTCAAATTTTTTTATGAATTCAATTTCATCTGCTACATCGTCTTTCCTCACATTAACAACTTTAATTTTGGGCGCTGATAATTTTCCTAAAGTTACTTCATATTTATCTCCCAGTTCATTTTCCGCTTGTGTTTTCAAAGCATCTATATCTTTTTTATCCTCACAGTGTATAACAACACAACCCTGCGACACTTCTTTTACTTTTTTAACTGATACTAAAGGAACAACTTTTTGTGTCAATTCTGTTTTTGTCTTCTTACTATCTTGATTGACATCTTTGGGTTTAATGATTAATGGTTGAACTTGATTTTTTTCATTTTTCACAGCACTCGCATATGAACCTACAATGTGTACATTTCCACCTTCTATTAGATTAATTAACTGCTCCGTTTTTTGAATAACTTCCTTCACTTTATCATTATTTTCTTCATTATTATTAGAAGAACTTTTTAACCTTTTTTTCACGTTAATCAAACAGCCATCACAAAACCAAAAAACGTTTTCGCATTCTTGTTTAATTTTAAACAATGTTTCTTTTACTTTGGCACAACTAATATGGTATAAATCTTTACATGAGTTACATTCAATACATTTTACATGGACTATAAAATTATCGGAGCACTGGGCACAAAGACGTGTGCCCGGCGCCATGACTACTCAACTACGATTATTTTGAAAGGATGTAAGGACCTTTAGCCGATTTTAATTGAAGAATTTAACAACTTTAACAAAATCTACCAGTCAGTTTCGCGAATAATAATATTAAGTAACTCTCCTGATTAATTATTAGAATTTATAGAATTAATTAAGGCTACCGGTTATTTTGGAATATTCACAAGGGGTTAATAAACTTCATTCGGATTAATTTAATCATTTAGGTAATTCATTTAATAACTCTTCCGGTAAATTTCAAAATTTAAATAAATTTCAATAAAGTCTGATTGTCACTCCGTCATTACCGTATTTCATAGAGCCGAATCGAACGTTCCTTTTAAAGAATTATTATTTTTTTTGTTCAGGGTTAAAGTGAGTGGGCTTTGAAATAAAACAAATTTTATAGTGTAACGTAGCTAAAAACATATAAGTGTCACGAAACACCCTGTATAAAGAAGTATAGATATTTTAAATTGGAAAATTTGGTTACCGGGCTTTGTCAGTACGCTCTATTCAATGAAAATATTTTCAACTTACGGTTACTTTCGGTTATACTGGAAGTAGACATCAACTTTATTATTTCAAATGACATGTTCCGTTTTTATTTTATTTTTGGATTCAGCCGGATTCATCATAAAATTTTGAACAAAAAATTATTAACATACCACAGTTTCCAAGATATTTGAGATATCTGGCTTAGTTGTTAAGCTAATAAATTAAAATTATATACAGAGACTGTGTCAATTGTACAACTGACATTTTCAATTTTCATGACATAAGTACTGGTTTATATTACCTACCAATATATGTAAAATATAAAAATATCTCCAAAATATAATAAATAATCCAGGTGTAATAATAAAAAACAGGGTGTTTTAATTGAAATTGTCGACTTATTGAGAATTGAAAATATGGACATTGGACGCTCCATTCCAGACACCCTGTATAAATTATCGCATTTGATGTTAGAAGGATATTCGCACAATATCTGTATAAAATTTGAAATTAATAGCGTGTTTTTCAAATTTTTTTATAAAAATCTCAAATATATCGCAAACTTTTAAACTTAGACCTGTGGTATGTTAATAATTTTTTGTTTAAAATTTGATAATAATTTAATATTTAAGAAAGGCGCATCAAGAACATGTCTTTAAACGAATTTTATAATTTAGTTAAATCATTTCTTGTGAAACATTGTTTTTACTCTGTTGCGGAATATCTGAATTTTAATAATTAGTTTGCTTGCTACATTAGAACTTCAAATGTACAAATAATAATGTATGTAAAGGTGGTCTATTGTATTGTATTATCGTATTGATGCTGAATCCAAAAATACGGTACTTTGAAATAACAAAGTTGATGTCTGTAACCGGTATAACAGTGGAAGTAACAGAAAGTTGAAAATATTTTCATTGAATAGAACGTCCTGACAAAGCCCCGTAACCCAATTTTCAAATTCCAAATATCTATACTTTTCTATATAAGTATGGCTAATAGGCCACCTATGTGACACACCCTGTACAAGTTGTCCATGTGTGAATAATTAACTTGTGTTATCAATAGCTAATAATATAAAGGGAATATAAAATTTCAACAAAATAATAAGTACGTTTTTTTAAAAATTACTAATTTACCCATGTTTTTGCTCCATTTCGACCCATTATACTTTCTAGTTAATCGAATCCATACAAACCTTTTTTTTAATTATGGCCCGACAAAGATTTTTCTCATATATGATAAATCGCTGACGAGTACTCATTGATTATATCTTTTTTTGAGGAATATGACATTATATATGCACACACATACACTCTATTAAGATGCATAGAGGTAACTCTAATACCCCATTCAATATACTCAATTATACTAATGAGTTATGAATAACGATTGGACTGATAACCCAAATGTCCTCATATCATTACCTAAATAGAATCAATTTGTTGAATTGCATTCTCGAGAACACTAATGATCGCTGCAGTTACTGCTCTGGCTGTATGGGCACGCACGGATTGGAATCTCTGGAATTTATTGAAGGGATCAATTTTCAGTTATTACATTAAATCTTTTTAGTTATGAGTTTTATTAGCAAGAAGAAGTGGGAGAAAAAAAATAAAAATTTATCCTAAATATTAAAGTGAACTTAAATTAAATTATTTTACTTTTAACCATTTACGTACGACGACATTACTTTTTAAAATTTTCAAAATGTTTTTAGATGTGCTACCATCTATGATTAGAAGAGAGTATTGACAATTTACAAAGCAAAAAATTCCCAATGCATTGGGGTTGCATACACAATTTGCATTGTGTGTTGCAAAGCTTTTATTTGACTGATTCTAGTCAAAATGTCACTCTCTTCTTCGTATCCATTTAAGAGATTAATACAAAGTTAGCAAACGAGTAAGGAATTTCATTTATCAGATTCGACATCCTAAGACCGGTTTCTGCCTTTCGCAACACAATGCAAATTGTGTATACAATATACAACCCCAATACATTGGGAATTTTTTGCTTTGTAAATTGTCAATACTCTCTTCTAATCATAGATGGTAGCACATCCAAAAATTTTATCTTATAGCGGATATAGCTATTGACTTGTACGAGTTTGGAATTTTATTTATTGGATTCGAAAAGCCTAACTGACGAAGCCGAAAGGCAGAAACCGGTCTTAGGATGTCGCATCTGATAAATGAAATTCCTTACTCGTTTGCTAACTATCTTTTTATTTCCCTTCCTCATATTTCCCATTTATTTTTTGGTAATATTTAATTTTTTTTTTACAAAGGCAAAATAAAAAATAAAAAACACATTCACAACATTTATTTTTCTACTAGACATCCTCGACACCACGTCTCTAAGCAGTGTCTGAAGAAAACATTGGTCTAGTTCCTACTGATGAGGCACAAAAATGCCGAAACTAGTCTAGGAATGACAAAACTCTTCAAATATCAAAATCAAAGTGTTGGTTTGGTTAATAGCCTTCCAACTCGCGTAGAAATCGTTTTAATTCAACACCTGTGGGGGCTTTTGTCCCAGGAGTAGTTGTTTTCGATTTGGACGTGATTGCATTTTCTGTATAATTTTATTATACTTTGTTGGTACCGACTTTGAGATCTTTAGAATTTTTCGATTTTTATTTTAAAAAATAGGGCCACATTTAAGATGTGGAGAATTTATTTTCTTCAAAAAATTATTTGTTAAAATTAATTACTAAATTAGAACTATTATATATTAAATTTTAACAACACCTTCTTGAAGTTGCGTTTGATTTAATATTGTCGTATTCTGTAAAGTCACTTCGTTGGCACTTGGTTTTATTATTTGGTTGCTACTGTTAATTGAACTACAAGATGATGTTTCTGGTGAAGATTGCATATGGTCCGTTTTAGTTTGGTTTTTCATCGATGATTCTACATAACCCTCTGCAACGGTGCTGGATTTCTATCCGCCTAGCCGTTTTAGTTGCAAAACATCAGCTCCATTGTCAGGCAATATCATTGCATCTGTGCGTCTGAATACGTGACCAGTAAAAGTATGCACTCCGGGAAGCTTTAAGAAAGTAGCGATTTGTGGTACACCAAAGCTTGATTATGCAATTTTTCATGTTTTCATTGTAAGAAAAAAGGTTCATTTTTAACTTCTTTTCGCAAATTCACATATTTTTTGACGAATTTTAGCCAATTTTGATCCACTATCAGAAAATATCGACTTTTGTAGATCTTAGTGTCAGGTATTTCAATTGCAATCTTTGTTTCGAGGATATTAGCTTTTAAGAAGTTCATCGCTCCTACACTGCCCTGTTAAAGCACAGTATATACAGTAATTCCACTTCGGCCAATTTCTGGTTGTAAGTTTTCAATGCGCATTAGCCAGGAGTTGCGAGTGTTGCGACTCCTGGCTAATGCGCAAACGACGAGTTTAAGAACGACCGGCACTCCTTCCATAGTAGCCGGATTTAAAAAATTTCATCCAATCTACTGTGTAATATATTCGAAGTGTTATAAACATTTCATAAAGTAGTCTCTTATTTCATCAAATTCTGGTTTTAGGAATTTTTATCACTGAGGCGTTAATCCCTATGTATGTTCCACTTATTTCATTGAAAACTGATCATTTTTGTGACAATTCTACAATAGCATCTCGAATTATGATAATTTAACAATTCATATATTAATAAATATCTATCTATCTATGTTTTTATGAGGTATCATGCATTATTGGTTCTTGTTTTCTTAAAAAAAATTAATGACTATGTACATTGTATGCAACAAATTTCTTTCTTATATATTAGGAATGTGAAATGTCAACTGAAATGGGAAAAATAAATATTTTCGTAATAATCTCTTGCAATTTTTTTAACAACGAATATAGAATGGCTGCATTAACTTTTTTAAACAGAATCAAACTATATAAGCACACAACTCAACCACAATTTTATATTTGCCATATTGAATTTTGGCAGAAACTCCATTCCCAAAAACTCCTTTAAACCACGTTTGAATAGCATCGACCCATAATCATAAAACTCATTTTTTGTTCATATAAAAATATATGCCAAATCTCAACTCGACTAGAAATGGTTCAAATTTGTACTAATAAACGTACATATGAAGTTAATATAAGTGTGGCAATAAAGATAATCGTGAGATTAGAAACAAGTTTTCATACTTTTCGGGCCTATATCTCAAAAAGCATTCGAGACCTCCGCTTTTTGACTTCAAATTCGTGTTCAGGAGACAAAAATACGTTAGAATCACCAAACATTTTTTTTTATCTCGGGTGCATCCGATTAAATGAATTTTACCTCATTGAAAACTGCATAATTAATTTTTACTACTTTTCCATTTTTCCAACCTTATTTGCATAGACTGAATTTTAGCGAGCAGTTTATATTAATAATTGATATATCGAGCAGTGTATATATGAGCATTGTTAGGGACCGCGGCGGGGAGAAATGTCATTACTGTCAATAGTGTCAATACCAGTGCGAATATAAAAAATGAAACTGCTGGACACCAATATCAAAGGTGCCGACGCTAAGTGGCACTACTGTATGTACTGTGGTTAAGGATAGAAGTCGTAACTGACAAAATCTATATTTGGAGATATTCACTGTTTTATTAGTAGATCAATGCTGCCCACTAGAAACATTAATATAAAAAGATTCTATAAATATTTGACACTTTGTATGAGTTAGTATTTTATGGTCACAAGCACCTTACTATTTTACTATTTGAAATTAGTCTTTTGTTAGATACGACATTTTTTGTTAACAAAGCACAAAGACAAGGTAATATAAAAAAAACGTATCTGTAAAAAACTAAAATTACTTTATTACAAATATGAGAAAACGTAGAAAAAAAAGAAGAACAGTGTGTAATTAAATATTAACAGTCATCGTCCAAGCCTCGAGGATCAATTGAAGTTGGTAAACTCTCCCAAAAAGTTTGTCTGCTTTTCGGCATATGCTCACATAATTTGGAGATAATTACATTTTTTCTTTCAGTAGTTATACCTGTAGGAATCGATTTGGGTGGAAGGGTCGTCATTCCACTTTTTGCTATCTTCGCAGTTAAAAAATTGACTTCTACTTCTTCCGTGGAGTTAAAGCAGTTGATGCAGATATGGCCGCGGATTCATTTTATTCAATTTATATTGGGAGGTACCATCTTGCCAAAATAAAAAAGTCATTTACTTCCATATTAAGGACAGTTGTATTGTTTGTTGCATTTTTTACTGCGTTTGTGAAATCTTCAAAATCATAAACTTTACCCATCAGTTTCAACGAACGTTCAACGTGATGATGAAATGAGTCCGCGGCCATAAAGGTATGGCCCGGCTTAAAGTACTTAATAGTAAGTGCTTCTAAAGCAATGTTGTTGAAGTTTACAATAAACACGAAAAAAGTAAGCAATGTCCAATTTTTATTTTGTGAACTGCAATTGTCTAGCCACAAAATAATCTTTTTGGCATCTCGGGTAGACAGAAAGAATTTATAGAATACGCTTGTCATATCTTTTGCACTTCGACCAGATAATGCTTCATGCCATAAAACTGCTATTGGTAGTGTTGGTTTCGTACCACTAATAACAAAACTTTCATTGAAAGGAACTATCCTTGGAGTAAAATTGGGAAATTGGAACCTTTGGTTTATCAACTAAGTTGAAAACTATCGTCGACCACTCAACCAAAACACAATTTTCACACACTCTATGCGCGTTTCGCCAACTATGTTGGCATCATCAGGAGTTGATGATAGACAGTCTACTGTGATATTGTCGTATCTACGCAGTTGTTAGGCGAATTTGTCGTAACTACCACGTATTATGAGAACATACGACTTATACGTCTAATAAATTGAGATTCGACAATTTAGCGTAACATGATCAGTAGTATTATAGATACGACACATTTTTATAATGAAATTTCTCATATTTAGCACGTACATACGACTTTGACATTTAACACTCATATAGTTTTACTTAATAGCAATGTGAAAATGTCATAAACTATACACGTCCAAAATTGCAGATACGACTTCTATCCTTAACAGGGCAGTACATGCCCCGGCCACTGCAATAATAAGCGCCACCTAAAACAATGAATAAAAAACATGCAAATTCTGAGTTTTTTATTAAGCTAATTACTTTTGAGGTGATAATTTAAAAGCTTACTTTAATAGGCACAAATTCCTCGGGAGCTTTGCTTAAAAAATCTTCAATGTTCTGCCTCGAAAAAACACTAGACTTTTTAGGATTAAAATCAACATTCTGATGATTTAGAAATGCCTGCAGCTTTACGTGTTTGGAGATGTCAATCTTTTTTCTTAAGTTGTATCATTGATTTTTTATCATGCTGTAGGTAGCCCTTAAAGTCGTTGGTTTTTTTTTGTTTGGCCATTTCACCAAAATACGATAGCAAAATTGTTTCTGATCCAAAATGTTTTACTCTATTTTCAGTGCACCAGTTTTGGTGTCCGTGATGAGCTTTTTCATTCCTCAACCTGCTTTAAGTTGGCAATACGCTTTCTTCAATTTTTTAGTTCCGGTGGAGTACCGCTTATAGCGGAGTGAAATTAGAATTTTATATGGATGTAAGAGCTAAGTCAACCTTTTTTAATTTTTTCGAATTTATACATAAAGAGAAGCTTGTAAAAAATTTGTCAATAACTTTGGGCTGGAGCTTCACGGGATATGTGCCAAAAACGGCATTTTTGATATTTTTCGAGTGGATTGCTTTGCTATTTTTTTTAATATCTCCGGATCTAAGAGTCCTGGAAAAATAAAAAACAAATTAAAATGACCGTGATGAAGTAGAGTATCGATCCCGTATAGTATTTTTTTTAAATGTATCCATTCCAAATCGGCAGGTTCCTAGTTTGAATATAATTTTAAATGTATATGTAATATAATTTTGACTTAAAACTTATTATTTTCTGTAGAAAATTCTAAAATTACGAAAAATAGAAGTTACTTCAAAATTAAAAACCGGTAAATAGTGGAGTGAAATTAGACTAAAATATTCTGGAAATAGATGTAGGAGCTAAGTCAAATTTTTTTAATTTTTTCGATTTTATACCTAAAGAGACGCTTGTAAAAAATTTTTCAATAAATTTGGGCTGGAGCTTTTTCTCCAGTCCTAAGAGTCGTGGAAAAATAAAAAAATAATTAAAATTTAAAATGACCGTGATGAAGTAGAGTATCGTTCCGTATAATAGGTTTTTTAAAAAACGAATTCGCGCACATTATTATTATTATTTTTACTGAGTTGGCAATAAATAACCAAAGAATCCTCGTTTTTTTTAAAAATTGTAGAAAATATGTATTTTTATGTCGGGAAGACATGGTAAAAATTAAAAAAAAATGTATTTGTCCAGCCAAAATCGGCATTTTTCGAAAAAGAATTGAATTGGCCGCTATTTTTGGAAAAACAATAGTAGAGCAAAATTTTTGATCTTAAAAAGAAGGATTTTGTGTGTAATTTTGTCTAAGAAAATCCAATATTTATTTCTTTATTTAAAGTGCCCAATTTAGGGAATAACGAAAAAATAAAATTTCGATTTTTATTTTTTATATTGATTTGTATTGATTACATCACAAAAATTTTACTTTAGAACCTGAAACATATTTTTTATTTTTTTAAACATTTTTTGTACTGAAATACAGTTTTTCTAATAGAATCAAGCATAAATATCGCGATAAAAAAATTGAAAAAAAATGAAAATCGAATTTTTATTTTTATGATAATCTGTATAATCTCTCGACAGTAATAATTAATATCCCGTCTCGAATTGTAATATACTATTTTATTATTCAATTGAGCAACCTGTATTTAGAGAAAACTAACTTTTAAGATACCTCATATAATTTGAAAACATACCACCGCTCTTAATAAATCAATATACAAAAATTTATTGCGAGGAAAGTCATGTTTTAAAATTTAATCTCGTTCATGACTTAAAACAGATTTTTAGAATATTACAAATTCAAAACACTTCTCACTTTTCGCGATTGTTCTCCAGCTTCGTCCAGATATCCTACGTCTGGATGCTTTCCAGAAAGGAGTAGAAGATTTTAAATATTACCGGTCCTTAAATTTCCTTTAAAGATTGTGCTGTCAGTGAATTTTCGCTTCTTATAATAAACTACCCAAGTAACAGTAGCGGTTCCTAATAAATTATAGAGGGATTTATGTAGATACAATCAAAAGTAAAAAAAATACAGCATGTTGGAAAGACCCAGTGGTTAGTAATAGTAATTTAATGATTTTTTGGGCGATATTTGTGTGATGTGATAAAAATATCATGAAAATCGGCAAATTTTATAACTTACAGAACATTAGAAGAGAAAAGAAGAAAATGCAGTTCTTTATCCAGCTAGATCAGTCCAAAGATTACAGTTTTCCTGCCGATGAAACAAAAATTCACTGTAAACTTATACAGGGTGATTCATTGGTAAATGTGCATACAGTAAGGGTTGATGGAGGACACCGAGGTGCTTCTAAATAACCTATATTTTATGGGTCTATCGTTGTTTATAACCAAAATACAGGGTGATTTATTAATTTTCCCCATTTTTTCAATTAATCATAGCTTATGAACCACCCTATACATTTTTATAATATTTGATTCGTATATTCCACAGTGGCGTCGATTGACATAATATTATTATTATTATTATTCCAGGTCCGGCCTTAAACAAATCAATAAGTAGGTTTCGAGTATATCAATATTTTAAAATTTTATTTACAAATTTGGAAAGAGCATAAAAAAATAAGTAAGACTAAATGTATTTGGTGTTTCCCCATACAACTTTTTACTTATTAACTTGAGTTAAACCTAGATGTTTCGATAATAAGCTGGCACAAAATTTAAAAAAAAATCATTTTTCTGCCCCAAATGGTACTTTCCCAGCTTTAATCCATAAAAAACATAAACTATTTCTTCTTCTCCTAATTTCTGTATCCCAACCTTATTGAAAAACTATTACCCTGAAATGAGGTGAAGCACCATCATGTTGAAAGTGGGTATATGGGTAAAATATTTTGCAGGAACTCCAAATACACACGGGAGTCTTTGTCAGACAAATATGAGGCATGTAATGTTAAAGAAGATTTGATTGCCTATAACTATATTTAGTCTGTCAATCATTTTTGTAGGACTTTATTTCTTGTATTTTTTATTGTCCTATTAGCTACTTTCAAATTGTCAAAAAACCGTTTTTTCCGCTATTTTTATTTAAAATATGTTATTGTTTTATCGTAACTTTTCCTAAAAAGGTTTTTAAGGAAATGCCGAAATAACAAAATTTCGACTACTAAAAAATCCACTGTTTTCGACTCGGGATAACTTTTAAAAAATTCATGCTTTCGGAAATATTTCCGATGCAATTCAAGCTCTAGGGAGATTACTAGTGAAAATTTCACACCAACATTTTTTAGCCAATAAGAACCTTTGGTCAGCTCGTTACTGTAGTAACCACAAAACTTGGCGATAGTATTTTCTTCCTGGGTACTCGATACCACAGCGATAGTATTTCTGTTAAGTGTCAAATTATAAAAATAAACCCTTCCGTTCACTGTAAAATAATACAGATTGGTTGATAGCCAATAGATAGATTATTTTAGACCAACCAATGTTTATTTTATTCTACTAAAATCCTCAAGCATGAATTTTTTTATTTCGGAAATATTTCCGATAGTAATTCAAGCTCTAGTGAGATTACTAGTGATAATATTCTTAATTATTAATTAATTATCAATTATTTCGTTATGAACGAAAAGTCGAAAGGTCAAAATTAAAAAATATTTTAATAAAATAAGTGGTTTTCTATCGATTAAGAAGAGTATTTGAAAAATATTTGATTAAAACGAGTGTTTATTATTCAGAAGAAAAACTATATAATCTTTTAGCGATATGAAACATAATTTTTTTAAATTGTGGGTGTATAACCCAACAAAATACAGCGACGAGTCGCCAATGTGAAGTAGTCTCGAAATTGAATATCTTTTTGTATCGTTTGCAGTATCCGTTTTTCCCTAATTTTCGTTGGAGAACTTCAAACCATCGTTTCGAGCGTTTATAAAATATGCGTATAACAAACCTTTCTCAAATACACTTGCTGTTTCTGTCATGCATAAAAGTGGAAAATTATTTATTAAATAAAGTTATTGGATTCGATTGCATAATTGGATCAAATAGAAATATCAATAAATAGGTAAAATATCCGTTAACCAAGACAAAGTTGTAGCTGGAGTACTCTCGGAAAATGATATTTTTTAAACAGTTAGATAGAAAGTTATACTTTAAATAGTATATTGTGTCACAAGGGCAGAAAATGAGCTTTAGCAGCCCGAGGCTATTAGCTGCATGAGCGAGCGAAGCGAAGCGAGGGCAGCTAATAGCTAAGGGCTGCTAAAGCGTTTTCTGCATGTGTGACACACAACTGTTTTTCGCCTACCAAAAAATAGGAAAATATAACAAAAATCTTTAATTTTATAAATACAGACAGAATTTAATGAGCAACTTAAGTAATAAAAATGTACCAATTTATTTATTATATATTATTTCCAGTTGTTAAACAATTCATAGGACTTTTCGTACCATTGCGCGTTGTCTTGTTAAGTAACAAATTTAGAGAAACATTACTACCTACCTTCTTCTTGCAAGTCTGGTGGAGTATTCGTAAATTCTTCATCACTGCCTGAATTAGGTACTATTCATTTTCACTAATTCACATAATCACAATTATTCAGAATCAGAACGTATTTTTATTTTAAAGTTTAATTCTTCTTCTACACTGACGTTTAATGAAAATGTATGTGAAATGTCAAAGTCAAAGGTACGTTGATAGTGAAAATCGTGTTCTTTTTGATTTTTGCGGCCCAAGGGCCGGAAATATTACTTTCGGTCTGATTTTTAGGGTTGATATGATTCATTTTCAGACATGGTAGGCGAAAAATGAAGTATCACTACAGTTGCGTTTAAAAAAATAAATTCTTCTTACAAGAAAATGAAAGGGGAAAAAACTTGTTTTTGGGATTTAGGTCTTGGATTAAAGAAAACAATATTCCTTTTAAGCCAACGTTTCAACTTATTTTGATATCTTCAGGGCACTGAAAGATGGAAGGGTGTTACAATACATAAATAAAGTAATTTCATCGCTTTTTATTTTTTTGATTTTCTTATTAATTTTTCAGAAATAAATACTGAATACGGTTGAGGTGACTGACATTCAATAGGGTTATACAGAAAGAAAAATAGTATTTCCGTGTTAAAGAACGGTGATGAACCATAACAGGTTTTTGTTTCGACAGTTGTATATACAGTGTCGTTACGAAAGTACGCACCATATAGGAAACTTTTTTATTAAGGGTTTCTCGACAAAAAGTTATTCTTGATAAAAGTTTGTGCATCCCCTAAAACTAAACATGTACTAACAAAATATAGTAAAACACTCATAATATACGAGGAGCCTTCAAAAATTTGAATGTGAGACAAGAGTAAAGTACCCTTATTTTGAAAAATGTCGGGAAATATTATTTAGAACAGTTGTTCAGCATTAAAAAATACATCTAGATTTAAAGTTATGGCCATCTAAGTGAAGTTTTATTTTTTACCCATTTTTTTTAAATGTGGACTACGAAAAAAAAAAAATTGGTAAAACGATAAATAGACAACATCCTGTATACGACAGTTTATTTAAAAAGCCTGTAATATTACAAATTACACAACTATTGTGTTAACCACGGTCAATTTTTTTGAAGAGTAAAATAATTTTCAAACTTTTTGGTGCAAAGTTATTTTTATTTTCGTTAACACCGAAAATTGCTCAAAATTATACAGTATTGTAACAAGAACTTAATATTTAATAATATCAAATCATAAAACATCAAAATAAAATAAGTATTTCTTTTAGAGGGAAAGGGGAAAAAATAAAATTTCACTTAGATGGACATGACTTTAAATCTAGATGTATTTTTTAATGCTGGACAACTTTTCTAAATAACATTTTCCGAGATTTTTCAAAATAATTGTACTTTACTCTTGTCTCAAAATCAAATTTTTGAAGGCTCCTCGTACATAACAAATGTTTTACTATATTTTGTTGGTGCATGTTTAGTTTTAGGGGATGCACAAACTTCTATAAAGAGTAACAAACACGACACTGGAGCGCGTTAAAATTTTTGGAGTTTTATCAGTTCCACTTTGAATTTACAACAGATGGGCATTGTTTTATTCAAAATTTTTAAAGTGTTCCAGTGTGGTGTTTGTTGCTTTTATTTATCACCGTTTGTTTAACATGGAAAACCCTTCTTATGTAATTGGAAATACTATTTTTCTTTCTATACAACCCTATTGAATTTCAGTCACCTCAACCATATTCAGAATTTATTTCTGAAAAATTAATAATAAGATCCAAAAAATAAAAAGGGATGAAATTATTGTATATACACGGTGTTTCATTGGGAGAGGGCAATATTCTAACAGTGGATAGAAATCACTGAGATGATTCAAAATAACCCATATTTTATGGGTCTACAGTCCCTTATAGCTGAGATACAGAGTGTTTTGTACATTTTGGTAATTTCTTCATTGCATCCTGTGCTCTTAACCACTCTATATAATTTTATAATATTTGGTACACATACTCTCTGTATCTTTTATTTAAATTTAAATTAGCCTAAAATGAGGAGCAGCGCCATCATGTGGGAAATAAATTCCACCTGTCTGCACCTTTATCCTCTAACAAAATTCTCTAAAATATTTTGAAGAAGATCTAAGTAAACCCCTCCAGTTAATCTTTGAAGGAGGATATGGGGTCCAACTAACTTATTGTTCTGTATCTGTATCTGTAGAGTAGGGTGAGTTAGTCCCACAGCATTTAGGCCACAATTGACCTATTAACTTATTGTTAAAAACACTACACCACAGATTTACCGAAAAATATTGCGAAAGAGCTTCCCTGGTTGCAAATGGATTATGTGTTTTTTCTAGCCTTTTAAGTGTTGTGTAATTTTTGAATTTTGTTTGTAATTTAATTAGATATTATTTAACCAAAAATGATTTTTATTTATTTGACTCATGTATTGTTGACGTATCTATTTAATTTCACAAATAGTCTAACGTATTCCCAACTTTAAATAAATAAAGCGTCAAATTCACAATGCTTTTTATGTATTTTTTTCGTTTACAAAAATTTGATTTTAGTTTTTTTTACTCTTGTACTCCATACTACATAATTTTTCAAAAGGAAGGATAAATAAAATGGGTGTTGTATAGGTAAATCTAATGAGACATTTAGTTCCTAGTACGGTCATGTAAATCTGTTTTCATAGGCCTAGATGAGTATAAAAAATTTTGGTATAACATACTTTTAAACCAAGTAGTTAATTAGGCCAAATAATATTTATTACAACTTAAAAGGATTAATTAAGCACGTTGGTGCCCCAAAAATGTAAGAAAACTTAACTATTTATGAGTAGTAAAATAATATGTGTAAAAATAAAAAGTATATCGTTAAATTCAATTGTTTGTCCTCTTTTTAGATATGGTAAAATATTTTTGAAAATTTGACATACAGGGTGTTGTTTATGAGCGGAACGAATTAATTTGTTAAAATACAGAGAGTATGTGTACCAAATATTATAAAATTATAGAGAGTGGTTAAAAGCACAGGGGGCAATAAAGAAATGACCAAAATGTACAAAACACTCTGTATCTCAGCTGTAAGGGACTGTAGACCCATAAAATATGGGTTATTTGGAATCACCTCAGTGACTTCTATCCACTGTTAAAATATTGCCCTCTCTCAATGAAACAACCTTTTATATTACAATGCCCCAAAGATGTCAAATAAAAATAACGAAACTTTGGCTTATAAGAAATATTGTTTGATCAATAGATATAATTGACAGATTAGATTAAACGCTCTTGTGCCTTAAGTAATTTTTAATTAACCTCAGTTTACTAAAACGCCTCTCACAATTTGGTCTGTAATAAATTTAGAGGATTTGCATCTTTCAGATTTTGCCTCAGTCCACATATTTAAAACTTGAAACTTTCAATCTCACAACTGACTTCATAACTATTCAAGAAGAAAAATCTTCAAATATCATTTTGAATTGTTATAACGCTGTTTCAGCAAGTAAAACTGCAAAAACGTTGTACATTTGCTTTGCAAACCAATTTTCTGGACATAGATTTGTACTATTTTCTTTTTTAACTCGCTTAATTCGTTGTTTGAAAAATTCAGATACTATATTCATTTCCAAAGCAACTCTTTTTGTATCCTCAAAAATTTGTTCAAACCCTGTATCCCGTAGACCTTACAGATGGCAACTCAAACCATCAATTAATTTTGTCGCATGGTTTATAGATGTATTTTGTTGTTGTAAAGCTTTATTTGTTCGGTCAATGCATTGTAATATCTTATTCCATACAGAAAGAGTGCCGTTTTTTATTATTAAAAACCGCTAAAGGCATTTAGTATATTACAATCTGGTCAACAGTGACCAATGGACAATTTAATTATAACTTAATCTAATAGAGTTTGAAACTTAAAACTAAGGTATACTCATCAGCGTTCCTTAGGTTCTGTAGAATGGATTGAAATAAAGTTTAACCTACACACACAAGCTCTACTTTTGCACTAAACTAACTCAAAGAGCTTGATCCTCTTAAGTCTTCTTTCTAACCCAGTACTGTCAATGAGCTGACTCTTGGCTAATTTTTTGATGGTCTGGTCAACAGAAAATTGAAAACGATCATGGACCACTCAACCAAAACAGAATTTTAACACACTCTACGCGCATTTCGACAACTATGTTGGCATCATCAGGAGTTGATGATCATCTTTGATACCCTATGAACTGGTGGATTACTGATTTAAAGCTTTCTCATGCAGGTTTCTCTTTTGAAGTCATCGTTGTAATGAACATATCATCATCATCATTTAAAATCTACCTGGGGTATATTAAAACATTCCTTCCAAAAAAAATCTGATTTTGAAACGTTAAAGATGGTAGTTAAAAATCCGCGTTGGATTTCCAATCAGTTACTTGAAATATACCATATTTTATAACGATGCATACTGACTCGGACATCCTTCACCACTTGTGAGCAGAGGATAAAAAATCATCTAGACCAACGCCATCTCCATTTAAATAACAAAATGAAAGTTGCAATGTAGGCAACCCGTTGTGCAGTCTGATTGCAAGCTGTATATAATATATTATATTATTATGTGGAACTGACTTTGAGAAACTTATTTTTCAGTAGATTATTGAGATCTACATCATCATCATCATAACAACGCTGATGGAAGAGCTTGACATGAAGAAAAATAGCAGGCGAGCCTGGCGTAAACTGAAAAACCTCAATGGAGACTCCACTAGTGCCCCATTGAACTTCAACAAGGTCACCGCCGACCAGGTGGCCATCCAGCTGCTCCTTAATGGCAAACCCCCGAGGAAAAGTAACAAAGCCAGGATAACTCGGAACATAGCAGAGAAAGTCGACTCTTTTCGAACCCTATTTAGCACCGAAGAACTTAGTAAAGCAATTGCCGCCATGAAACCAAACAAAGCAGCGGGTCTAGATGATATCAAGCAGAACAGATTAAGAGCCCAGAAGCACTTCAGTGGCTGCTCAAAATGTTCAACACGTGTATCACTACCTTCAAGATACCAAAAATATGGAGACAAGCCAGGGTCTTCGCTCTCCTAAAACCTGGGAAAGAGCCAAATGAGCCTAAAAACTTCCGACCAGTCTCTCTCCTATGCCAGACGTTTAAGCTAATGGAGCGAATGATTCTGAACAGAATCTCAGCGACTATCGATGAGAAGCTAATACCAGAACAAGCTGGCTTTAGACCGGGGAAATCTTATGGCGGACAGGTCCTAAACCTTGTTCAATACATCGAGGATGGCTTCGAAGGGAAGAAGATCTTAGGGGCTGTCTTCATTGACCTATCTGCCTCATACGATACGGTCAACCACGGAAAATTGCTCTGCAAACTATATGAGATGACAAATGATTTCCACATCACGTAGATTGTCGAAGCCTTGCTCCAAAATCGCCGTTTCTTTGTCAACCGGGAAAAATAGCAGATGGCGCCTGCAGAGGAATGGACTTCCGCAGGGCAGTGTACTGGCCACATTACTGTACAATATCTATACCAACGATCAACGATAAGGCAGTTTATATATGCTGACGACACAGCGCTAGCAGCCCAAGGAAATAAATCAAAGCAAATCGACGTCCCGTTGAATCAAGCAGTTCGCCTAATAACAGGTTGCCTGAAGCCTACGCCACTTCATCAGGATTACTCTCCCGCTGGGATAGCACAGCCTCACATCAGGAGAGAGGTAGCCGCTGAGACCGACCCAAGGCACCGCTCTATAGCCACCAACCAGCTAGACCCAGACTCCGATCCCGCCACAGCTTTTTGGCCAGGACCGCACCTTTGCAAGTCTCTCAGGAAGCCAGAAATGGCGCGCTGAGGTCCAAGGCCCAATCATCCAACAAAAATAGGAGCTGACATCGGGACATTTCCTCCCATACCCAATCTGGACAACGCTCAACAGACTTCGCACAGAAGTCTCGAGGTGCAGAGAAAACCTGCAAAAATGGGGAATGCTACCAGAGGACGAAAACCCCTAGTGTTCCTGCGGAGTAATCCAGAACCCTCCACACCTGCTGACCTGCACCGACATGGGACATATCTGCATAGGGAACGACCTAATTTTAGCAAATGACAGGGCCATCAGAGCCACAACTTTTGGAAGTACATAGTGTGATCCGGACACGAATAAATAAAAGTTTCTTCTATTCCAATATTTCTATACCAAGTCAAGTAAAATATTTTTTATAAAAGCAATAATTTCATAAGGTCTTTAATGCTTTTTAAATAAAATAAGAGATTCGTATATGTTGATACTCGCATAAATAAAATCTCTGGTAGTTTTTTAAGCACACATGAGACAACCGGCATAACTTTTTTCTTTGTTTAAAAAACCATACGCTTCTAAGAATACACGACACGTGTTCCTATACATCTTGCATGACCAATATGGCATATGTAAAACGCATGATTATTTCTTTTATTCAGAAGACAAGATGGCGCTTACGAAAATCCGAAAGTTCGAATTGTCTCCTTACCATTTGCACTTTCAGCGAAATTTTTACATCAAAAAGTCAAATGTGCTCGATTTTCAGCTCTATGTTAAATCTTGCAAACTTTGTCTGGTCGACTGGATCACAGAGGCGTAGATAATCTAGTGGGGCAGGGGTTTTCTGGATAAAATAATATGGCGGAAAATAAACCAACACATACTTTAATAAAAAAAACTCCACAATGAATAAAACAATATTAGTATTTGAGGTAATTCACTTTTTTAATTCTAAATTGTGTTTTTTTACTGTGTTAAAGTATTTTATTAAATTTGTATGAGGCGTGGCCAAGTTATATACAGGGTGAGTCATGAGATACTGTACATACTCCTACCTCGTATTGAGGCACCTATGGGGAATATCAAAAGGTACAAGCTGTTTTGAATAATACTAAAACATCGCCCAGTATAATATTTCTTTAGTGATTCATCGGCATTGTCATTTTATTGAATTATTAGAATTTTGTTTCAAAAGAAAAAATACAGTTTGATCTTTTTTAAAATTAAAGAAAAGAAAATAGAACTTTAAAAATTTACATTTTAAAAGAATACACAAGAACTTAGAGCACAAAAATCCACCTGCTTCTATACAACTTCTTTGTCGGAACATCAAATGTCTAGTTGACTTCCTGAGTGTTAAGGGATCATTCCTAATAATTTTGTCAATTAGTTTTTGTCCTGTATTTATATTTTCTCGATAAATCATTTCTTTCAATCGACCCCATATGGAATAGTCGACAGGGTTACAGTCAGGGGATCTAGGTGGCGATGCATGAGGCCGCCCCTAGACCTACTCACCTATTTCCGCAAGTGGCAGGAAGATGTTGGCCATGCATAACGTACATACCTCGGATGACTACATTGGATAGTAGATTCGGCAAAATATTTTGTAAAAAAAATTAGTACACAGCACCTGTCAGCGATGCATTAAAGAAATGGGAACCTATTAGTTGTCTGTCTATTACTCATATCCAAACATTCTCTGAAAATCTATACTGTTCCCGAATCGCATGAGGATTTTCGTCTACCCAAATATGAGTTATTTATTGTAAAATTTTATGTTAAATACGGTCAAATGTTAATCTAGTAAGCTACGATTTGGTCATTTATAAACACTATTCGGCAAGGTCAAGCGGGACTTTTTCTAAAAATCACATGACTCTGCAAAACGAAAACATATGAAAATCGAGTCAAAGCAACACTGATAAAATGAAAAACATTATCTGTCAAGGAAGTGACGTTATTTTTAAAAATAAAGAAAACTTGGGAATCAAGAGAAGAACCCAAATTATTCATCCTGTCCATTGTTCCTGATAAAGAAATCCTGATCCAGTTTTATTCTGATTCATTTTTATCCTGCTCCTGTTTCGGAAAGTATTCCATTCGTATTCCATTTTGAAGAACATCATCCACCCATAAAAAAAGGTAACGATTAATTATTAAATATCGATATTTAACAAATCATTAAATTAAAAAAAAGGCCTAAAACAATTAACGAAGGTTAAAATTTATTTAACCTATAAATAACTTAGGTTAGAATATAAAATTGGAGACTAAGGTAAGAGTATGAGAAAAAACTATTACGATAACTGGTAATTTTAAAAATAAATCAAAACTGCACTTACCTTATTCGACAAAATAGTTATTTCACACGTAATACAAAATAGTAGGGGAGGCCAAGCGGGGATTTTCCGCGTTACTCAAGCGCGTCATTAATACATATGGGGAGAAACCTTGCACCCTGTAATGTACCCCTACCATATATGAACCCTTAATATAGGGGGGTGCGTTGAGAGCAGCCCGTCAGATTAGTAAAAAAAAATCGATCCTTAAAAAAAACTCGAGCGCGACAGATTAAGAAAAGGTAAGGTAAGTACATCCAGAAAAGAGTATATTTCAATAATCTGTCAATTTGAGCGTGGCATAAGGAAATGGGAGAGTCACAAAGTTTTAAAAAAAAACGGTCCATTGTGACTAAACGGTTAATATTTTGAAAATTTTGTTTATTCATGGATAAAGGCTACATTCTAAAATTATTTTGAAATATACAGGTTGTCAAAAAAAGTGTGGCGTATCAAAGTTTCTTATCGAATACCCTATATTTTATTGCATTTATAGATTATACGTTAAAAATAAGATAAACTTTCTTAAGTATTCCCTATACCTAAGCTTTTTAGTTTTCGAGATATTTTGATATTTCTAAAAATGGAAGCACTTACAAGAAAACCAATAACTTGGAAACCTATGGAATCAGCCAAATCCTATTTTAACTGAAAAAAATTAGACTAACAATTGAAAGCAATAATTTATTTAGAGTTGTTTAAAATTATACAGTGCGTCCAAACCGGGTCGATTCTCTATTGACATATTCAAATGACAATATCGTTCTTATTTTAAATAGGACACCCTGTATTTTATAAACCTATTATGTAGCAAATTCCATTGCCTTTTAAAAATTATAAAGGTCTACTATGCCTAAATCTATTAATTTTGGAGTTATTTTTATTTTTCTTAAATTTTACGTTATTTTTCCACCGTAATTCCTAAATATAACACCCTGTATTTGATCAGCTTAGACTATGATCCGAAAAAATTATCTTTGAAACTATGTGTTTGGTTTTGACATTATTAAAAATATTTCGAGATGCATCAAAATCTGTATGGTTAACCTTCAGACTAATCCATTATTATGAAAAGTGGATTCATCTGTAAACAGCATATTATAAAAAAAATCATCTTCACTAACCTTCTCCAATGCCCATAAACAAAAATCTATCCGTCTTTTCCGTACAGATTTCCAAAAATAAAAGTAACTCAAAAATTAATAGATTTGGGACAACCTGTATATTTCGAAATAATTTTAAAATGTAGCCTTTATCAACCCACATATCCATGAAAAAATAGAATTTTCAAAATATTAACCGTTTAGCCACAATGGACCATATTACTGTTTTTACTTTACCATACCAAGTGGTGGTAAAGTATTGTAATCGCAAAAAAAAAAGTTCAGCTTTCAGTGGATTTACATGTTTTGAGACCCCCTAAGTCATTTAAGACCATTTCCAGAAAATGTATGTATGGAGTATGGAGTATGGAGTATGGAGTATGGAGTATGGAGTATGGAGTATGGAGTATGGAGTATGGAGTATGGAGTATGGAGTATGGAGTATGGAGTATGGAGTATGGAGTATGGAGTATGGAGTATGGAGTATGGAGTATGGAGTATGGAGTATGGAGTATGGAGTATGGAGTATGGAGTATGGAGTATGGAGTATGGAGTATGGAGTATGGAGTATGGAGTATGGAGTATGGAGTATGGAGTATGGAGTATGGAGTATGGAGTATGGAGTATGGAGTATGGAGTATGGAGTATGGAGTATGGAGTATGGAGTATGGAGTATGGAGTATGGAGTATGGAGTATGGAGTATGGAGTATGGAGTATGGAGTATGGAGTATGGAGTATGGAGTATGGAGTATGGAGTATGGAGTATGGAGTATGGAGTATGGAGTATGGAGTATGGAGTATGGAGTATGGAGTATGGAGTATGGAGTATGGAGTATGGAGTATGGAGTATGGAGTATGGAGTATGGAGTATGGAGTATGGAGTATGGAGTATGGAGTATGGAGTATGGAGTATGGAGTATGGAGTATGGAGTATGGAGTATGGAGTATGGAGTATGGAGTATGGAGTATGGAGTATGGAGTATGGAGTATGGAGTATGGAGTATGGAGTATGGAGTATGGAGTATGGAGTATGGAGTATGGAGTATGGAGTATGGAGTATGGAGTATGGAGTATGGAGTATGTAGTCCGGAAAAATTTGTGTGCGATCGGAATTTGCTAACCAAATTTTATATTTAGCATTTTTACAACATGCTAATGAGCTGATTAGATTTTGGGCAAAATCGGACAACCGGAAGTGGATTTAGTTTTGAGAATTTTCAGATTTTCGCAATTATTATCGTTTTTATTAAGTTTATGTAAAAATATTAAGAGACAGATTTTATTTTAAATTAAATTTACTATAAATTTTGTTTAAAAACTTTTTTCAAATTTTGTATTATAAGCGAGTTAAAAATAAAATATGGAATAACATAGTTGCATAATAGCGCAAGCGCAGTAGAATTGTTTTGTTTCATGGAGAAAATTGTACGCTCGTGCCAGGCATGGCCTGCCTTAAATATGTGCGAGCAATTGGATTATGAGCCCATAGGGCCGTTAAAGTATGGTAAAGTCATGTGCATGACCACATCCGTTATTTTTTTACATTTTTGAAAATTTTTACACGCTCTTCGCCCCACTAAAATGGAAAACTTAACATACATTTTTTTCTTTTTAGAAGCTAATCTTCACAATCCAATAGGTCCCCATGACGCTTTAGTAACTGCAAATTTAGCATCTCGGCCTCCCCTACTAAAAGGTTTATGGTTATTTAATTTTCTGTTCCAAATAAATGTTTATACATTTTATCCCATCAGTCGTTATTATTGATTTTTATAAGTACAAAGCCAGTAGAAGCACCCCTGAGGTTAGAAATCTTTACTCTTAGTAGATGGCGCCCAAAGTAAATAATAGAAGGAATTCGTATTCTGTCTAAGATTACAACTAAAGGTAGAGTAAACAGATTTTACGTGAATTTAAAATCTACTTAAAAAATTAGTTAAAAATAAATAAAATTCAATTAAATTAAAAGAAGAAAGAGCTAAAATCGTGGTTATTTAATCCATTAATAAAAACATAACAACATTTACAATATAACAGAAATATAGGTGACGTTTAT
This sequence comes from Crepidodera aurea, assembly GCA_949320105.2. Lineage (NCBI taxonomy): Eukaryota > Metazoa > Arthropoda > Insecta > Coleoptera > Chrysomelidae > Crepidodera > Crepidodera aurea. Next base: position 76,977,574 of record OX439473.1, on the reverse strand, counting down.
AAATTTAATTAATTAATTAATTAAACAAAAATAAAAAACTTCATCATACAATTAATTTTGAAATTTGACAGAGAGGACGCTACATGAAGTATGTTGATAAAAGAAAGTCACCGCTTTTTTTTATGATTTTAATACAGCCTAAATATCTAAACAAAAACCGTATACTTCTTTTAACAGCTTTAACGTAGGTGTTATAGACATTTAGTGTTGAAATGACCTTTACCACGCTTCCTATGGAATATTATTTTTTCAGATATTTTCAAGCTAGCTATGAATTATAAATGAACATATTGAGCAAATGTGCTATTAAAAATTCATATATTTAATTTTTGTGTTACTTTTTTATTTGGTAACCAAATAATTATAAAAATAAAGAACAACTTTTTAATTCCCATCTTGAACATCAATACAAGTTTTCTAAGACGAAAAAATATATCAATGTTTCCTCTAAGACAACTTGACAGCTTGCTAGTTCTAACCAATAATTTTTCTCGTAAATTTTGTACTTCTAAATGTACTGTGGTTTGCAGGTATGCATGGGTACATTCACCCCCGAAAATATCAGGTGTCTGAAATTTGTTGAAGGGCGGGAAAATGGCCCATTGGTCTCAAAAAGGTGTTTTTTTTCGCCTATTTTCGTCGAAATTTCCTAAAATATGACACTTAGAGAATTTTTGTTTGGACGAAAATGAAGATCAGTTCATTACCTACAAAAATGACCCTTATGATTTTTGTTAAAAATATGATATACAATATTCACATTTTGATAAGCCTGAAAAAAATATACTATTATTATTAAAATACAACATATTGTGAAATGCAACATTTAGGTAAAATAACTAAATTTCAAGTTTGCAGTTTAGCACAAGACATCTTTGCTTAAATTGTCTCGCAGAAAATCTAATTTACAACTTCCGTCTAAATTTGAGACTGATTTATCTGGCTTTTGGTCGACCAGTTTAGCCAACATTTCGTTGTGAATAGTTTCTTCATGCCTCTGAGATTTATACATGTTACTTAACAAAGACAATTTATGAATAAGATTTAACAAAGGGTTATAAGGCCTAAAATTATTTTAATTTATATAAAGCGATTTCAAATTCGGATAAAAAACTCGATATGAGAACAAACAAAAAGGGATTACGTTTATTTTAACAGATTGTATGTAAATTTCAACAAAAAGAAGAAAAGTATTATGTATGTATTTCTTAATAACCTAATTTAAATAGCTTGTGGTCAATAATCACTAAGTCCAATCATGCTCACTTTTACCCTAGTTGTTATTCCATTTTGTGTGCGTGAATGTGCGGGTACGTGTGTGTGTGCATGGGTGAGCGTGTGCGTATGAAGAGAGAGTTGTTGATATTGCCAGAAATTCTAAGAAAAGAAGAATTAATAGTTCAGTATTTGCTGTATGAAATGTACAATTTATTCCAGTTTAGAATTTATCGTATTTGTTGATCAATAAAAATATTTGTACAGTAAACGCGCTCCCATACACGTTACAGTATCTGCATGTTTGCAAACGGTCGATGTTTATTGTCGTTTACGTCCAGCTTGAACGAACATTTATAGAGCAGCATTCTAAGAGGGTCTTTGTTTATCGTTCACAACAGACATCCAATAATCTTGCAGTCAAAGTGATATAATGATGGTAAAAGCCGCTCTGGAATGTAGTTGTAATGTTGGAAGATCTAGTGGCGTATCTGACAGAATGTCTTACGAAGGACAATCTTTAGACAATCCTCTGGATTTTCTCAACAGCTTTGCTGATTTTTTTTCCAAATCATACATTATTTGTTCTCAAACCGAATTTAATGATGGTGATCCGCACTAACAAGTCCTGAACATTTCCTACTTCGAAGAAAATGAAGTGTTGTCAGCCTTGAAACAGATAAAACCGAAAATGACAACGGATCCCGTTAGCATCCCTGTACTGTTGGTCGAAGACTGTGCTTATGTCCTGGCTAGTCTACTGACAACGTTGATTAATATTTGCATCAAAACTAGTACCATCCCATTGTCTAAATTTCGCCCAATTTATAAAAAAGTAGATAAGTTTGATGTTGAAAATTTTAAAGCCATAACAGTAATATGTAATTTCGCTAAAGTGTTTGAACTCCTTCTGTACAGCAGGTTTTATCCTCATCTGAGCAACCAAATTTCATCACTTCAACATGGTTTCATGAAAGGTCGCTCGGCAACCACCAACCTTCTCAACATCATTCAATATATTGCAGAGACAACTGATAGGAAATCCCAAACCGATGTCATATATACGGATTTCTCGAAAGCATTCGACAAACTTAATCATGGAATGCTACTATCGAAACTATAGAGGTATGGTTTTTCTCAGACACTCATCGAACTCTTTGTGTCGTACTTCACTGATAGCGTCAGTATGTCACATTCAATGGCTTCAAATCTATTGAATTTGCAGCTACCTCAGCTGTCCCTTAAGGCAGCAACCTTGGTCCACTTCTCTTCAACGCTTTCATAAACGACGTAGTTGATGTGATTGACCTCAACTGCTTAATTTACGCGGATGACTTAAAATTATTTTCTGAGATTAACGGAATCGAAGACTGTCTTCAACAGTCCCTTAACCTGAAGCGCATTGAGCAGTGGTGTTTCTGTAATAAGCTTCCTCTTAATACAAGTAAATGAAATGTACCTAATGACATTCACATTGAAAAATAGGCCACTTTTATTTCAATATTTAAACAACGATATTCCACTCCAACTGCCTGTCACGTACACCGATCTAGGTCTTATTTTCGACTCAAAATTGTCTTTTGTCCCTCATATTGAAGCCACTCTGTCAGCTGCAAACAGAATGTATGGAGTCATTGCGCGCATCTCGAAAGATTTCTCTGACCCATCTACATCGAAAACGTTATACCATTGTATATAGAATATATAGTAGTATCACGCTCTAGTTAAAAAGTGTCTGATGCAATCTCGAGCGGCATCTATTGACGTTCTATATAAAGTTATCAATTTCTAATGCTGTACAGATACTCCCTCTATATCTTCTTTCACATGGCCTTTACCAACTACCTAGTTCCTTCAGGTATTAAAGTTGTTGTCTGTAATATTGCACTTGCGTATTTAATAATAAACATCTGTTGAACAGATATTACATTTTTAAAATTCAATAAGGAGTTTCTACAAAACTGTGATTAGTCATCTTTATTTACTAATAAGGATAAAATTTATGACATGATGTGTGTTTAATTTTCAGATAATTAAACATGTAAACTCATATTCGTTTACTCGTAAAACCGTAAAACCGGCAACGGCGCACCAAAATACGTTGACGAGCGGTATCACAAAGATGCGGTGTCGACAAAGATAATTTTTTGCTCTATTTCATAATTGCGGTATCAAACCCGGAAGCGGGCTCATCAAAGTTATTTTTTGCCCGATGTTAATAATGGTATTGGGTTGTAAATTAAACCGGCGAATCTAGACAATAGAAAAAAAGCTTACACGTGTTACGCGGCTCAAGTTAAAAGGATCTTTCGGGAAGGTGTTGCGCAATCCGAAAAGAAAGATTTGAAGCGACGGAGGTCGTCGAATAAAAAGAGAAGTGGGGCTAGCCATGATCAGGCTAGGACCTCTCAGTGTCTAATTATCACTCACGCAGAACACACGCAAAACAATATTTTTCTGAATGATGTGATCATTTATTTTAACTCATTTTTCATTAATATGTGTTAGTGCTTGTTAAGCACATATTAATTATAATACTTGTTCATTGATTACTAGTTTAAGGTAATCCTTTGTTACGTTGTTGTTTATTTTATTTAACAAGTTCAATAAATAGTTAAATAAAAGGGTTCATTGTTTTTGTTGAATGAAGTTGAGAAGACAATCCTAATACAGTCCATTTTACGAATACAACGATGCAGTTTAAAGAGGCGATAACACAGTGTTGGTCGTCCTGGGAAACTGGCACAACATAGGGTTTATTCCAGAACCCTCAACATGGTCCAATCGATCCAGATTTAAACCAGAGATTCTTCAATGATCCTGAGCGATTCCAGAGATTCTTCAATGATCCTGAGCGATTCCAGAGATTCTTCAATGATCCTGAGCGATCCAGTTCAACTCTTCAACTTCATCAGTAGGCCTATGGTGGCTTAAAAACTTCAAGCAACTTCAAACCTTCAAGCAACTCTTCACAGCAAGAAATTGTAAGGTATTTTTTGTAAAACTCATTTAAACTCGTTGTAACCACTTAAAAGCGGTCCGATAACAATCGTAGGCTTGTGGTAAATTAATGCACACATTTTTTCGTTACATTTACGTATAAAAAACTTTCATTGTAATTTAAACTTACCAAATTCTCGGCGCATTTTTAGCTGTAAAGTCGAGATACATGTATTTTTTCATTTTTTCTTAACATATAAAACATTGTCGCATTTTATACATTTTTTTCTGTAGGAATTTGTATTTATACAATTGTCGCATATTTTTAACCTATAATACATTGCATCTACTTGTATTTACGTACTTTTATCGTACACATTTTATGTTCTAACAGAAAGAACAAATTTTCACAAAATCAAAATCTACAATTCAAAAATGAACTCAATTTTCATATATACAAACATTTCTCTGTCAAAAATTGAAAAATTGTTCTCGCTACCAATTTTGTCACAATCATTCAGAAAATATGCATTCGTATTTTTACATTTCGTGTAAACAGCACGAAAGTTTATTAAAAAATAACTAGGCTTTTAAAACGCCACCTTTCCAAGTTAAAAATCAACAATTCAACTCGTTCACTATACAAACACAATTTTAAAAAACTCGTATCGTTCGTAATTAAAACAAATTTTCGTACAAGAAAATCGCAGTAATAATCAAATCGCATTTATTCTTAACTTACTTTTTTCATTTGCCGACGGCAAAAAATAATTCTCGCATTTTGCAAATAGCTTCGCTAAAAATAAATCAAATAATTAAACCGCTTCAAATTCGACTAATAAAAACATTCCTAAAAATCAAAAAACCTTTTTGCAAACAAATCAATCTTCAACTAAAAACACATTTACACATTCGACAAATTCATATTTTTATTGCATAAATTGCTTATCAAAATCTCATATTTTAAAAGATTGCACTTCAAAATACACCTGTCGCACGTGTGAAAGAAAACATCACACCGTTTTACATTTTCCAACTAACGAATCTAAAGATAATTTTACTAAAAATAAAAATAATAACTTTCAGAATTCACATTCGATTAATTCTACGTTTTACCACAGTTCGACTCCCCAAAGTCAAGTTCCGACGGGGGCGACTGCGTTTACACAAAATGCTAAAAGCGCTTTGTCAGCAACGGCTGTTCAAACCAATCTTGTATTATTAGCTACTGCACAGGTACAAATCAAAACCAAACATGGTAAATCAATTACAATCAAAATGCTGTTAGACAACGGCAGTCAAACTTCTTTTATTTCACAATCACTATTTAAAAAACTAGGTTATAAATCATATCCCAACAATTTGCATATTTCAGGGATTCTTAACGAATCCAGTCAAGTTTCTCAAAGCATCGACGTTACTGTACTTTCGCGTAAAACTGAAAAACAATTTAAAATTTCATGTTCCATTGTTCAAAACATTACGCAACAATTGCCGCAAGTTGCAATTGATATTCAAAAGTTAAATATACCTCAATATTATATTAAAAACTTAGCTGATGAATCTTTCAATATTCCCTCCTGTATCGATCTTTTGGCAGGAGCGGATGTATACTATAAACTCCTTAAGGGAGGTTTCAAGGACTTAGGTAGGGGTCGCCCTACATTAATAAATACTCATTTAGGATGGCTGCTATCAGGCTCAATCCCTCAATATTGCTTACAAACTGTACAACGTGCAGAAACCCGAGTACATTCATTATTAGCCATCAATCGGCAACAAAACTCAATCGAGGAAGACACTCATTGTCTTATCGAGAAATTTTGGAAACAAGAGGAGATCAACGCTCCTAACCCAATTTTATCGTCCGACGACGAAATTGCGGAACAAATATTTTTGGATACTACCATTATTTTAGAAAATGGTACATATCAGGTAGATTTACCTTTAATCGACAAACTTGCCTTCACTTCGCTTGGCAATTCGTATTATACGGCTAAAAACCGATTTCTCATTCAAGAAGCCCGGTTACATAAAAATCCACAACTTTTGACACTATATCGTGAACATCTTTTGGAGTATATACAATTAGGACAGGCTAAAAAAGTTCCTTTCTCTTTAACAAATAATTCAAATTCGAATAAATATTTTGTCCCACACCTTTGTGTGTTCAAAGACGGTAGTACAACTCAAACACGAGTGGTCTTTGATTTTTCTGCTAAATCTTCTACAAATCTGTCTCTAAATGACATATCCCTTCGCGGACCTCAGGTGCAACCACCTTTATTTGATATTCTATGTCGTTTTCGTTCGTTTAAATACGTACTCACTGGCGGTATTCAAAAAATGTATCGTCAAATTCAAATAAATCCTAACCAAACATTTCTACAAACTATTTCAGGTTTATCCAAATTGGAAACTGAATTACACTCGATTTTAAATAAACATAATTTCAATTTACATAAAATAAAAACTAATATAATTCATGAAAACGCTTCGGAGCAAAATACTGCTTCAAATATTTTAAATCTCAATTTAGACAATGAACATTCGGAAAAAATTCTAGGTTTACACTGGAATTCAACAACCGATATTTTTTACATTTCGACTCCAAACAATTTAACTTTCAATAAAATCACTAAACGTATCGTTTTATCCACTATTGCTAGGTGCTATGATCCCTTAGGCTTAATTAACCCTATAATTGTTTCAGGGAAACTTTTAATGCAAACTCTATGGTTATCCAAATGTTCTTGGGACCAGTCTATAACAGACACTGATTTTTTAGCCAAATGGCAACATTTTCTAGATCAAATAAATTTCATTAAAACCATACAGATTCCTCGGCGGATATTTTCCGATCACAGTATTATAAAAATCCAACTTCATGGCTTCAGTGACGCCAGCAAATCAGCTTATGGCTGTAATATTTATTTTGTTTCTTTTTACGAAAATCATATTCAATGTAACCTAATATCTGCAAAATCGCGAGTAGCACCTATTAAACCCACAATAACTATTCCAAAACTCGAACTTTGTGCCATGAAGCTTTTGGCCGAACTAACTGCCAAAATCTTACATATTTTTGAAAAACAATTTTCACTCGAATCAATTAATCTATGGTCCGACTCACAGATCGCATTATCCTGGATTCAAACACATCCATCAAAATGGGACACGTATGTCAGTAATCGTGTATCCCAAATTCAAACACTTGTACCCAACGCCACCTGGCGATATATTGATTCAAAATCAAATCCTGCAGACATGCTTTCTAGAGAAATTTTTACCTCTGAACTTTTAAACTTTTGGTATTCAGGACCCAAATTTCTAACAGACCCTTCGTTCGATATAAATGTCTGTAACAATTTTAAGCCAGTCGTTTTGCCCTTAAAAACCAGACAATCTACTATTGTCGCTAATTTTTCAACTCACCTCGTAGTCGAATCCACCGAATTTTGGTATTCGACATTCTTAAAATTTTCAAAGTTTTCTAAACTCCAAAGAACCATTGCATATGTTCTTCGATATAAAAATAATTCAACAAATAAAAACCATTTTTTAACTTACAACTCAATACTATAACAACATTTTAATATTTTTTCCATTTTTTATACAAGGTGTTCTTTAAAAATAAGACACCTCCCTTTTTATTCTAGAAACTAGCGCCGCATCAGAGGCACAAAGGGCTGCATACCCTTATATTTTTATTCTCGTTCACAGGGAAAATTATCCCTTAGCAACAGGCTCTCCATAGCCAAACAATTTTCAATCTATCGTTCATTGCACATACCTTTCTATTTTTTCGTTTTGCACTCAAGAAGAAGTTCTTTATTTAAAGACTTCTTGTATTTCGTTCATTTTCGCATTTTTCAATCTAAAGGGAAGTCCTTCATTTTATAGCAAGGCTCCTGTACTATTTTTATTCGCATTCGTTCGCATTATTATTCTATAGGGTGATCTACTAAAAGATTATACCCTCTTTGACAAACATATTTTAAATCCTCGCTAACAATTTATACTTTTTTCATATAGGGTGATCTACTAAACGATTATACTCTCTTCTAACAAACATATTTCAATTTTCGTTGACAATTTTATACTTTTTTCTATAGGGTGATCTACTAAACGATTATACCCTCTTCTAGCAAACATATTTCAATTTTCGTTGACAATTTTATACTTTTTTCTATAGGGTGATCTACTAAAAGATTATACCTTCTCTTGCAAATATATTTTGATTTTTCTCTAACAAACATTTAAATTTCTAGCAATTCTACTTTTCATTTTTCGCACAAGATGTTCTATATGGTTAGACATCTCCCTTTGGCACCTTACTAGGTCCAAGGGGTTTTATGGGGGAAACTACCCTCAGGGATATTGGATGCCCAGACTCTATGACAAAAATAAGATGATCTCTATGGTGAGACATCTCCCTTTGGTATCTTTCAGATCTAAGGGGTTGTATGGGGAAACTACCCCCAGGGATATTGGATGCCCAGACTCTGTCAATCAACAATGCTAGGTGATCTCTATGGTGAGACACCTCCCTTTGGCGCCAAACTAGGTCTAAGGGGTTTTAGACGGGATACTAAAATGCCCAGTTATGTATCGTTTTAAAATTCATTTGCGAGGAAAGTTATTTTGGGCCGAGGTAGTCGTTATAGAGAGAGGGCTAAGGGGTTGATCTGGGATACCTCTGCCAGCAGATCTGAGAAAAAGCCAACGCCTGGAGTTGCAATTTTCGCAAATTATGTTAACAAAAAACTCTTGTCAACTGTATAGGGAAACTACCCTCTTTAACAAATAAAAACTTTAAAAATGTCCTTCTAATAAGGCTCTATTTTCAGGATTACTTATCCATTTATCACACTTTTTCATGTATTCAACTTTCAGGGAAAACTACCCTCAACCAATTATTTTTATCATAAACATTCTTTGACATTTCTACTTTACTTTGTACCAAAAATCCTCTGATGTGGCCAAAAAAGGTGTTCGTACATTCATTTCAATTGTTGTACTGGAAAAAACATTCCACAACAAAAAACTATTCGTTAAATCAAACCTTTCTACTTTTATACATACAAGGGTTCAATAACCCATCATTTTAACAAACCAAACAAAAATCAATCAAATAAACTACATAAATAAATCTTAAAAACAATATAAAACAAAACGCATTCATTTTAATTGTCGCTTTCACGAAACATATTTACATTCAAAGTTCTTGAAACCTACCCTGACAGAGATGGTAATATTCGTTCGATTAAAATTTATCTAACGGCAGTGCTTACGTAAGACCGATTACTAAAGTCGTCCCTATTGGTGGCAACGACATTGATCAACCCCAATAAACGCTTTATTTTACTTTCCTTTTGTTATATTTTTGTCTGTGTACAGGCATTAATATTTGTCGCATCTAACCGCACATGTAAATTCACGCTTTTCTATCCTCTCCTTCAAAACCCCATCGACATATACAAATGTAACATTTTGTTACACTCGGATCGCACACCAGCAAAGGTGACGTTCCCTTAAGCGTTTACGCAATTTTTTGAAAAAAAAAGAGTCCATGGTGGGTACTAACTTAAATTTTAATAGCCGAACCCGGGGGCTATTGGGGAAAATAAATATATATATATAGGAGTCTCAGGCAGGTTGTCAAAGGAGCTCCTAGGGTTTTTAATGAAGGATGCCATTATGCTGACAGCAGGCATACCTTCAAATATTTCATACGTTTTATCTTTTTCATTTATACAAGGTGATAAGAAACCTTTAACGGGAGATACTCCTGCTATTGCACTTCTGCTTGAATTGCACAAGGCACTTCATTTTATAGCAAAGACCTTAAACAAGCAGTGATGCAATTTCTATTTTTCATTTTTTTTTCTTTATTCATTTTTTATATATCCATCATTCAGAAACCTTTACATTTTTTTTACTTTTCATACAGGGTGATCTCATCCAAAGATTATACCCTAGGGACATTTCGTGTCCAGATACTCTGACAATTCTTTTCATACAGGGTGAGCAAATACCCTTAGGATTTTATATCCATCCCAAATATTTTAAACTTTTTTCATTCATACAGGGTGAGCAAATACCCTTAGGATTTTATATCCATCCCAAATATTTTAAACTTTTTTCATTCATACAGGGTGAGCAAATACCCTTAGGATTTTATATCCATCCCAAATATTTTAAACTTTTTTCATTCATACAGGGTGAGCAAATACCCTTAGGATTTTATATCCATCCAAATATTTTAAACAATTCTACTTTCATACAGGGTGATCGTATACCCTTGGGATCTTTTTGCCCATTTTCGTTCAAACATTCATGTACTATTTTGGCATTCATTTGGAGGGAGAAACTATTGTAGGCTGAGGTAGTCGTTATAGAGAGAGGGCTAAGGAATTGATCTGGGATATTCCTGCTAGCAGATCTGGGAAAGCCAACGCCTATAGTTGCAATTTTTGCAAATGTTGCTAAGATTTTGGCATGTTTTGTTTTTAATTCCAAATAAGGAACATGGCTCGGTGATGCCTAATCACAAATCGTTTGTACAAATCATATTTTGTAAACTATGCGCCCACAAGCGGCCAGGATTCAAATATCCAATTTTTACTAAACTATGCGCCCACAAGCGGCCAGGATCCAAATATCCAAACATTTTAAAACCCTTTACATTTCAAACTTATTTCAATTAAATTCATTCCCAAACTACAGGGTGATGACCCAAATTACTAAAAATTTTTTTTTTAAAAAAAAAAAAGAAAAAACTTTCAATACCAATGCGTCGCTATACTCCGCCTCTTTTCGCGGGGGGAGAATGTTTAATTTTCAGATAATTAAACATGTAAACTCATAATCGTTTACTCGTAAAACCGTAAAACCGGCAACGGCGCACCAAAATACGTTGACGAGCGGTATCACAAAGATGCGGTGTCGACAAAGATAATTTTTTGCTCTATTTCATAATTGCGGTATCAAACCCGGAAGCGGGCTCATCAAAGTTATTTTTTGCCCGATGTTAATAATGGTATTGGGTTGTAAATTTAACCGGCGAATCTAGACAATAGAAAAAAAGCTTACACGTGTTACGCGGCTCAAGTTAAAAGGATCTTTCGGGAAGGTGTTGCGCAATCCGAAAAGAAAGATTTGAAGCGACGGAGGTCGTCGAATAAAAAGAGAAGTGGGGCTAGCCATGATCAGGCTAGGACCTCTCAGTGTCTAATTATCACTCACGCAGAACACACGCAAAACAATATTTTTCTGAATGATGTGATCATTTATTTTAACTCATTTTTCATTAATATGTGTTAGTGCTTGTTAAGCACATATTAATTATAATACTTGTTCATTGATTACTAGTTTAAGGTAATCCTTTGTTACGTTGTTGTTTATTTTATTTAACAAGTTTAATAAATAGTTAAATAAAAGGGTTCATTGTTTTTGTTGAATGAAGTTGAGAAGACAATCCTAATACAGTCCATTTTACGAATACAACGATGCAGTTTAAAAAGGCGATAACACAGTGTTGGTCGTCCTGGGAAACTGGCACAACATAGGGTTTATTCCAGAACCCTCAACAATGTGCTATATCAATTCTGATTAGAATTTTGAGCATCATATTGAAATATGGAAGAATATACATTTTTATTTTAAAAATAGTGATTATTTATTTATATAAATTAGAAATTATTATTTTTTAAATAAAGATAAAAATACACTTTATAATGTACATGGGCGGATCCAGACGATTTTCAAGAGGGGGTCCCCAGAAATTTTATTAAATATAAAGTATTTGAAAACTTCTTTTTGGGCTATTTTAAACGAAGAAATTTACATTTTCTCCCAATGTAACATGAAAACCATTTTATTCCAATACGATACATTTGTATATTTATTTTAATTAATAAACATCTTTATACAATTTTATAATAGCTCAGTTGTCAGAGCCACATTTAGACCAAAATCTCTCATAAAATGTGATATCTCTGAAACTGGGCTCGTAGTACTTTATTGGGTGTAGAAAACGTTAAAAAAATCTTTGCTGCTCTAAAGTGTATGCTTAAGTTTACAATTTCGAAAACAAAATCGAAAATTTGGTTTTTGCGTTATCTAATATCTCGAAAAATAAAAAAAATCGAGAAACCAATAGCACCACGTGTGAAACAGTGGAAAATTTTACTCAAATTTATATTCCAAGTTATTTAAAACAAAATACAAATATTCGGAAAAAACTGAAGTATCTTTGCCTAAAATCTACGTTTTTAATTTTTTTTCTCATAGAAAATTTGACCGAAAGTTATAATTTCTAAAATTCTCACTGATTTTTATGAAATTGAAGATATATATTAAATTAATAAAGGCATAACAAAAAATCTTTGCTTAAATTTCGAAAACAAAATCGGTTTTTGCGTTACCGATATCTCGAAAATTAAAAAAAAAATCGAGAAACTAATAGCACCACGTGAAAGAGTAAAAAAATTTTACTACGATTTATATTATTAATTATTTACCTAAATTGTTAAAAATATAAAAACGACTTAGAAAACTCTACGTGCGCGCGCGCCAAATCGTTCGGAGAAAAACAAGAGTATCTTTGCCTAAAATGTAAAAAAAAGAATTTCATTCTCAGGAAGCTATTAGTTTTTAACTTTTTTTTTGTTCATAAAAAATTTGACCGGAAGTTATAATTTCTAAAATTCTCACTTCGCAACTCTTAAAAGTGTGCTTTTAAAATTTTACTAGTATAATATGAAATGTGCAGTTTCGAAAACTTGAAAAAAAATGAGCACTGATAAAGTTAAAAAATTGATAATTTGTTAGTGAACTTTTTCGATTGAAAATTAGGCTAAATATTTTGCATTGGAAAAATTACAGCTTATTCAAAACACAAAGAAGAATGTTTTCACAAAGTTTCATAAAAAAAATTATTTTTGCGGGAGATAAAAATTAAAAACTAAAAAAGCGGTTTTTAACGATTTTCTCAATAATTTTGAAGTTATGTTGAAAAATGATTAATACAAAATTTTACATTTTTTAATTATCTACAAATGTTACATTAAAATTTTTTCGATAGGATGCATGTTTCAGCCACAAATCGTAAAAACCAATATCCAACCCTCAAGTTGTATATTTAGCTACCCCCACCCCCTTCCAGAACTTTTTAATTGTCTAATTTATTTTTTTATGAATTCGGGTATTTAAAATCGGTTTGGACTACAAACATCATTCAAAACCAACGAAAACTTATTGATTAGTTTTTATTATTGGGAGGGCATCCGAGATTCTGGTGACCTTCAATTAACAACGCAAATCTATTAACCCTATAAACAGGAAAAGAGAACCTGAGTTTCCGTGGAATTTTCCTGTTTATAGTTCTTGATGACAGCGTTGCCAAACTTTGGTGGATTACTCACAACTTTAAAATATCAATAGCAAGACAGTTTTTTTTAATATAATAAACTAATATCTGTCTAACCAGCATCAGATAAAAAAGATTAAAGTTGTTTAGTATCAAACAACAACATATAATAATTTATTAATTTTACCAGAACATAAAATACTAATAAATAAAAAATAAATTATTTTATACTTTTAAAATTAACTAAAACAATCATATAATATCCATATTATAAACAAGAAATCAAACTATTGCAAAAAATATACTTTAAGAAAAAAATATTTCGATTTAACATTGACTCTCTAGTCTTAGTCCTTTTTATTCAAAATTTTAGTGTTAAAAGTTAAACGGGTTTAATAAATTATCAGATTAGAATTTTTCATAATTACCATTATCGATAGTATAGACCTTTTGATTACAATTCACAATTGCCCTTTACTCACAAAATTACTTCCAGACTAGTAAAATACTCACAAATTGACAACCCTCTGGTTTCTCGGGAGATAATTAAATATTTTGGGCCTTCAATTTCATACGTCTTCCAATTCGCTTTCGTTGTAACTAAATAACACATTAACAAAAGACAAGCAGAAATGAAAAAGAATATTTCAAATTATAATTTCACTCAAGCAACGACATGACCTAAAGACATGACTTGTGTCCACTTGGAGTGCTGCCGTCTGCAGTGCGTTCACATAAGTCGACTTATAAAAGTCCGTAAGGCGATACTACTATATAATCTATATACAATGGTTATACTATGCCTTCGTCAGATCAAAATTAGAATATGCATCTATAATTTGGGACCCATCTCATCAGTTATACATAGAAAAGGTTGATTCGGTTCAGCGACGCTTCCTCAAACTTCTCTCCTATAGAACGGACAACATATATCCACCAATTGGTTTCCCCCATGACGCATTACTGGCTAGACACGCTATGAACAGCTTGAGCTGTCGTCGTGATTGTCACTCCACCATTTTTCTGTTCAAACTTATTAACAACGTAATCATTGACCCAGATATTCTGCAAAAACTCAATTTCATTGTACCTAGACCATCGTCTAGAGCTAGAGACAATATGTTTTATTTACCAACACCACGAACAGATATTTTGAAATACTCTCCACTGCATAACATGTGTGTCAAATGTAATTCTGCAAGTTGTGAGCTTGATATTTTTTACTGTTCAATCTCTATGATTAAATCCTACTTCTTCAATTAATTCTGTATGTATTCTTATTTCGTTAATTTGTTTTTAATTTATATTTTACATTACTTTATTGTACTATAATTGAAACTTATATTCCTGTTCTGTAGTTGGGTGCAACCTGTAGGACAGTGTAAGATGAAATAAATAAATAAATTAAAACTATGTTTAGTTATTGTCTCAGTGCCCTTTGTAGTTGAGGTTCGCTTTTCTCAGGGAATTACTTTAACGATTACCGTCTTAATAAATACTATTTTTCTAATTCCCACAGACCATTTTTAAGCCTTATTTTACATCTTTGCGCCTCCAATTTAATTAAAATTTAACACCATGAATGGAACAATAGTCGAAGTCAGATTACTGATTACCTGGCCCATCGATTAAGCATATCTACAATTCCAAACACCATTATTGGACAGAATTTAAAAGACGAATATAACGGAATTCTCCAAAATAACGCCCCTCAGAGTTGGAATGTTGGAATTCTATTATACCCGAAAACAAATACACATCAAACCATTAGAAAACGCGTATATTCCAGACTCCTTTGGCATTTTCCACGAAAACACGTTCTCTCCTTTACACCTATGCTAATTTAATTAATCGGTATTGTTATTGTCTAAACCCTTGAAATTTACATATTGGTTAAATAAGAAAAATGTGGTGATCTCGAGTAGAGCTCCGATCTCCTATAGTGCCATTTCCCTCGAAACCTGATCGTCACCACCGAAAATTATGATTTTGGAACTGTACCAACAACCCTTATAATTTTAATTAAGCGGCGAAAATAACGGTAAAAACGCGTAGTTCGGCTGCCGCGTGCATCGCCCCAATCTGACACGTAAAAAAATTATTTTAACTGATTAAATATTAATATTAAGGAATAAAAAAAATTGGGTACCTACTAAGTAGACATATCAATAAACAATAATCCGTCAACAAAAAAATTTTATCACAATTTTTTTATTAGTTATGCTATTGTTAATTAGTTAATTTTCACCATTTTAATGTTAACATAAAAACGCTGATTATTTCAAAACAAGAAATCTAGAATTTTTTTTTATATTTTTGAGCTATTCTTAAAAGAGTTTAGAAGAGATCCCCGGTGGAAAAATTCAAAAATATTGATTTTTCGTTTTTTTATTAACAATCAAAGGCATGAGTAAAAACAGAAAGAAAACTACAAGTGCAAAAGTTAAATAAATAATAATAAAAAATTTTTTTCAATAAAAAAATATATATGGTTGTTTTTGTAATATTTTTTAGTATTTAAAAAAAAATATTGCGTAAAATTGCATTTGTTTATAACAAATTGTTTTTTTAATAAACAAATGAAAAGTTAATAAAAAAATAATTTTTTTTTATAATACGAAAGAACATAATAAATAATGATTTTTAAAAAAAAATGGTTCCTTAATATTAATATTTAGTAACAAAAAAAAATTGCGATTTTTGTTAATAAAAAATTTTTTTTAGGGAACGATTTTTTTTTAAATCATTATTTTCATCAAGGATGAAATTAATGTTAGTTAAAAATAAAAAAAAATTATTGTTATATGGCTTTTATCAATAAGAAAACAAAATATTAACAAGGATTGGAAAAAAAAATTTCCTAATGGCTTTATTTACATAAATAATTTTTTAATGCCTTTGATTGTTAATAAAAAAACGAAAAATCAATATTTTTGAATTTTTCCAACGGGGATCTCTTCTAAACTCTTTTAAGATTAGCTCAAAAAAATAAAAAAAATTCTAGATTTCTTGTTTTGAAATAATCAGCGTTTTTATGTTAACATTAAAATGGTGAAAATGAACTAATTAACAAAAGCATAACTAATAAAAAAATTGTGATAAAAATTTTTTGTTGCCGGCTTATTGTTTATTGATATGTCTACTTGCTACCCAAATTTTTTTATTCCTTAATATTAATATTTAATCAGTTAAAATAATTTTTTTAGTTCACGTGTCAGATTGGGGCGATGCACACGGCAGCCGAACTACGCGTTTTTACCGTTATTTTCGCCGCTTAATTTAAATTATAAGGGTTTTCAAATTTCGATTATCTCAAATAGTTTTTGAAATATTTCAAAAAAACCAAACCCTTATTTTTTATTTTGCTTAATTGTTTATAACTTTTGCATTTTTTTTCAGCCCGTTTTGGAATTTTGATAGAACGTTCTAGATGCCATTCCGAATCGAATGAGCCCAAAATCATAATTTTCGGTGGTGGCGATCAGGTTTCGAGGGAAATGGCACTTGTGAACCAGACTACTAGGACCCTCTGAATGATGTCTGAGTGGAGTCCGGGAAATAGTTGAATAGAGTCCCAAGGTCAGGTCAGGTCAGGTCAGGCTAGGTTAGGTTAGGTTAGATCTTTTTTATAAATAAAGAAAAGAAAAATTGAGTGAGTTTATTTGTAAGAGCACATTTGCAACTGACTCTACTGAGTCATTTAAATGTTTGGGCCGATATTAAATCAGGTATAAACTGGAATCTACTTCGATTTGTCCGAAAAATGTTACCTACTTTCACGACGAATCCACTAACAGTAGAAACATTTCCGGAAGTTGTTTCTGAACGGTTTTATATGTTTTTTGGGTCGCTGAATCCGAATTTGAGGCTGGTCCCATCGCCAGAGGTGAGTTAACTTCAGGAAATGCAAGACTTTTTCCAGTTTTTCGCTTATAACTCAAAAACGAAAAGTTTTAGTAAAAATACAATGAGGCTTACCACTGCGTCGGGAATTCTAAATGAATTTATGCAGAAAAGATGAATAATGGGATTTAGTGTTTCTGGGTAAAAATATCTCAAGATATAATTACCCGTTTACAGAGAAATTGCAAGTTAAAGAAAAATTTAGTATTAAATCTCCCGGGTAAATCTAACCAATGGCGTGGCGATCTCATGCGATTAATTTCGTCGATGTTGTCATTTGTGGGTTAAATTCTCTTAGCACCTGCTTATAACAGTCACCAGTTCGACGTAAGTCTGTCATAGGAAGTTTTAACATTCTGCACTAAAAATGAAGATTTCTTGTATAAAAGTCTTTCACCATTTGAACGTCTACTCCGGGAAGATTATTCGAATATCCTTTTACGAAAGAAACCGCTTTCCATTTTCCGAAAAAACTTAACTTAGAAATAAATGAGGTTATATTTATATCCAAATGTCACGGCTGTCAGCTGATTCAGTTTTAGGGCAGTGTCTGGTTGGTTCTTAATCCATGTTGTGCTTTCTACAAAAAGATTCCGAGAAAGAGATTAGTAAATAATTTTATAATTTTACTTTGAAGGTTTAGCTTTTGTGTTTCAAAAGTCTCGACTTGAAATGTACTTAACAGTTTTTAATTTTTTTATTCCTTTAATTATAATACTTATATTTGCACACATTAATAGGGTACAATGGACTTTATTTTTTATCTCTGATACCTATTAAATTAATAAGAACATTTTTTGTAATATTTTATAAACTTTCTTTGGTTTTTTGCCTACAAATATAAATTCAGAATTTAACATCATGTAACGCTACCTTTGTCGGGAATCCACGAACATGATTAATAATCGTATGTTTCTGTTAAAATAAGTCTAGTGTTAGCTACGAGTGTTCTTAAAGTATCTATTTCACTCTTTCTATTAATTAGAAAAAGATGATGCCAACGGGAAAAAACTATAGAAATGTGGCAACTGGAATTATTTCATTGGTCTACGTCACGGTTCATAAATTTAAATTTAATTTCCCAGGCCCCCTTTAATAATGAAGCGGAAAATTTTTGGAAATGTATTCTACTGGTCATACATTTCCCAGGCCCCCTTTAATAATGAAGCGGAAAATTTTTGGAAATGTATTCTACTGGTCATACATTTTTATATGGGCCAATAAAAAAATTGATTACTAAGCCTCATTATATATAAAATTAAAGTAGACAAAATTCTGATATTAGATTTGTTTCTATCTTTAATGGAACGGCCGCTAGAACGCTGCGAATATAGACCACTTTTTCGCTTTTTGTTAAAAATGCAGAAAACCCCAGACCTACTGCTGTTCTACTATACCATTGAGTTGTAATATGCCTGTATATTTTTCGTGGACCTCAAGTTATGTGCTCGTTACGTTTTTTACTTGCTTCTATGAAAGACTGCAACCCCTTTTGTTTAACTACAGTCGTCTGTGATCTATCTGAGGATCCTCCACAAATGAAATACTCTCGAGACATGTTACGCATATAATAACTCAAACATTCACGTAATAATTTCTTCTCTCCTTCTCTCCCACGGCTGACAATTCCAAATCATGACATTTCCCAACCTTACATTATTTATTTGTTTTAAATATAGTTCGTTTGAAAAATGATGTTGTGAATCAAATATAATGGTCCTTTCGCTAAAACGCTTAGTTTGCGCATTTCCTGAAGTTACCTCACCTCTGGCGAGGGGGCAAACCTCAAATTCGGATTCAGTGACTCAAAAAACAAATAGAACCGTTAAGAAAAACTTCCAGAATTTCCTGGATTTTGATAATATCAGTTCATTTCAAAAATATTTATTGTGCATAACATTTTATAAGTGGATATTTTCGTGACTGTTCAATAGTAATATATGTAGATAAAATTAGTGGGAAGCAGTCAATAGTAGATAAATTACGCTTTCGTCGTTTTTATGTCGAGCTTTCGAAAATGTTTATTTTCTTTATCAAGACAAATAACATGAAATTCAGAAAAAATTACATCCAAAAAGAAACATCAGTATTCAAATTTAAAATGACAAAATGACAATTTCTAAAAACTCAGTATATAATTGAAACATACAGAGTGAGATTATAAAATTTACAAATATATAAAAAATAAATTCAAGGAGGACGAGTTGAGAAATTTTCTTTGTTTTTTTTAATATTTATGTGTATATGTGTATATTGTACTGAGGACGATTTCAAGAGACGCTTATTGAGATTTTGTTCATTATCGAGAATTATGGCATTATTATAGTCAATTACATGATCTTTATCTATTACATGTTCAGCACATTCCTTCTGCAGTCACTTTTATGAGAGGTTGTTCTATCTTTAAGCATTCTACTTTTTTGACCAATGTATACTTCATCACAGCTGCTGCATGAGGTGTCATAGATTTTATTTTTGACTGGTATAGGTGTTTTCAATTTAGAATGTATTTGTGAAATAGTTTTCAAATTGGTTTTAGCTATTTTAATATTGTCTTCATTTTTGAATGACCTTAACCCCTCTGTTTTTGAGGTTATTAATTAAATTTATTTTGATCTTCATGGGATGGTTTGAAAGAACATTTAGGAACCGATTATTATTAATTGGTTTTCTGTACCATCTAGTAATGATTTTATTGTCTTTTTTTTATTCAATTTCTGGATTTAAATCTAATAAGAACGAACGACAATAAAATCATTACTAGATGGTACAGAAAACCAATTAATAGTAATCGGTTCCTAAATGTTCTTTCAAACCATCCCATGAAAATCAAAATAAATTTAATTAATAACCTCAAAAACAGAGTAGTTAAGGTCACTCAAAAATGAAGACAATATTAAAATAGCTAAAACCAATTTGAAAACTATTTCACAAATACATTCTAAATTGAAAACACCTATACCAGTCAAAAATAAAATCTATGACATCTCATGCAGCAGCTGTGATGAAGTATACATTGGTCAAACAAGTAGAATGCTTAAAGATAGAACAACCTCCCATAAAGATGACTGCAGAAGGAATGTGAGATCTTGTCGCCTTGCTGAACATGTAATAGATAAAGATCATGTAATTGATTATAATAATGCCAAAATTCTCGATAATGAACGAAATCTCAATAAGCGTCTCTTTCTTGAAATATAAATAAGAATGAAGGATCAATGAATAAAAGAACAGATATCAATGACCTCAGTACAATATACACATACATATTAAAAAAACAAAGAAAATTTTTCAACTCGTCCTTGAATTGATTTTTTATATATTTATACATTTTAAAATCTCACTCTGTATGTTTCAATTGTATACTGATTTTTTAGAAACTGTCATTTTGTCATTTTAAATTTTAACACTGATGTTTCTCTTTGTATGTAATTTTTCTGAATTTCATGTTATTTGTCTTGATAAAGAAAATAAACATTTTCGAAAGCTCGACATAAAAACGAAGAAATCGTACTAATTTATCTACTATTGACTGCTTCCTACTAATTTTATCAAAGGTAATACCACTAGTCCTCCAAAAAATTTGAGAGGACGTGTGATATTTGGAAGGTTATTTTTTGAATCATTTTATATTAAAAACAGAGAATGTAGTCATTTATGCAAAAGGTTCAATATTATCTTTATCAATTTAAATTGAAACATCATGAGCTGTTATAGTTTTAAATACAGGGCCACCAAAGCATACGTGATTGCGTTTGGCTTAATTCGGATATAGAGTTTGACATTTGTCAGTTTGAAGAGATTTATGGATTTTTAAGTATTTGGGTATTCAAAAACTGATGTTGTGTGTGTGTGTGAATAAACGAATAAACAGGTTAGTTTACAAATAAATTTTGAAATTTGGGTGTTAACATAGATTTGCAATACATTTTAGTATAATAATAATTGATAATGCTAAATAATAGTTGTAAATGTTTACATTTGACATTTCAAAAAAGGTAAACACTGTTTAATCAAAAAACAATTACGAAGAAGCGGTTTTATCAAAGGTAATACCACGAGTCCTTCAAATTTTATCGATTAAATTTTTGGTTTTCACGAAAACGGCTTTATTTGGAAAAACCACGAAAACAAACTGATTGATACAATCACGAGTCCGCAGGACGAGTGATTTTATCTCAAATCAGTTTGTTTGAGTGGTTTTGCCTAAAATAAAGACGTTTGAGTATGGAGATCAAAAATTTAATCTATAAAATTTGAGAGTACGAGTGGTATTTTGAAAGATTATTTTTTTAATCATTTTGTATTAAAAACAAAGAACATAGTCATTTATGCAAAAGACACTTTACACACAAATGTTTCTTTAACAATTTAAATTGAAACCTCATGATGAGCTGTTATAGTTTTACATACAGGGCCACCAAGGCATACGTGATTTTTTGATTGGCTACCCTGCGGAACGGTGCCGTAAATAAAAGCGAAGAAGAAGAATCTTTATAAGTTTATAGTCTGAAATGAAGTCTTTCTTAATTTAATTAATTTTAAGTGTTTAGGTATTCAAAAACTGATATTTAATGAACAAAAATTTTAGTGTTGAAGTGAGGTATGTAAAATTGTTAGGGCGATTTGAAATAAACTAATAAAAACAGGTTAGTTTACAAATACATTTTGAAATTTGGGTATTAACATAGATTTGCAATACATTTTAGTATAATAATAATTGATAATGCTAAATAAAAATTGTTAAATGTTTACATTTGATATTTCAAAAAAGGTAAACACAGTTTAATCAAAAAACAAAAATGAAGAAGAGGTTTTATCAGTATAAAACACAATGATTGGTTAGGATCCTCAGCTCTTATTGGCTGAAACCACAAAATCTGACTGTTTTGACAGATGAAAAAAATAATCAGTATAAAACACAATGATTGGTTAGGATCCTGAGCTCTTATTTGCTGAAACCACAGAATCTGACTGTTTTGACAGATGAAAAAAATAATCTACATAAAATTTTATATATATACAGTCTGTCCCAAAAAGTTTTATACAAATGGAGAAAGTTTATCTTACATTTCACAAAAAAAAAATATTCTTTATAAAAAGCTCTGTATGACTTGTTGGTCCATAATCAGGTACAAAATTTTTAAAACATTGTATGGAATATAGAGAAAACAAAAAGTAATGATTTGGACGGAGAGAAAAATACGTACAATCTGTAGTGGAGGGCAAAGTGTTCATTGAAATTGTGATTAAGTAGAAAAAAATTATGCACAATTGTATATTATTGTTATTCCCATATAAAAAAAAGACAATAAACAAGTCAACAATTGTTAAATTAAAATAAAAAAAAAAATGTAACAGGGAGGTACATGGAGTTTCTTTCCAAGGTCTCCAGGCATTACCACTCTAGACTCCTTTTTGTGGGATTACTTTCAAGATATTGATCATTAAAGAAACATGTGAAGCTCCAGATGTGATTAGAAATGTCATAAAAGAATTTAGTCAAAGAGCAATCACCTATTTAGAAAGGGACGGTTGGTACGTTGAAGTTCCGTAGTATTTAAGTAATTTTACATGCTCCCTCTCCATTTAAATGTACCTATTGGATCAGTGATCAGTATTATTCATTGTTGATAAATTGATTAAGAAGGCTATCAATAAATTATCTACCAATTTCTGAAGTGTTTATTGTCTTTTTTATCTGGGAATAGCAATAATCTACAATTGTTCATAATTTTTGGCTACTTATTCACGATTTCAATGAACATTTTGCCCACCACTACAGTTTGTACGTATTTTTCTCTCCGTCTAAATCATTACTTTTTTTTTTACCTATATTCCATACAATGTTTTAAAAATTTTGTACCAGATTATGGATTAACAAGTCATGCATAGATTTTTATCAAGAATTATTTTTTTTGTGAAACGTAAGATAAACTTTTTCTCCATTTGTATAAAACTTTTTGGGACACACTGTATATATAAAGTAACAGTAAAACTTTTCGATTTAAACAACAAGGATGAGTAGACTTCCTTGTAGTCTCAGAAAGGACAGAAAGTCCCCTGGATCCTGGCCGATAGTGCTGCCAATAAACTTTGTTTACGTCAAAACAGAAGAGGTGAAAATTAAATTTGTCCGACTCGCCGACTCCTGGATCGAGTGATAGGGAACGAAATCATCTGTCAATTGCTTCAATAAAGAACCACAGGTTAGAGTGGAATGAATGTTTATGTAAGTGTGTACAGTGTGTTTGAATATTTTATGTCAGTTTGCGTATATACAGGGTTTCATTGGAAAAGGGAAATATTTTAACAGTGGATAAGAGTCACTGAGGTGATTTTTTTTAGTTTATTATTTATTATCTTTTGGTAGTGTGTTACGTTTTTCTAGGACACTTCATTTTCCTAATTCCCTACTATAGTTTTTCTCCTGTTCAGAGTAAAGTGCTCTGATTACAATAAGTAACCTAGCTAGCTAATTCCTAAGGGTATTCTGTGCGCGCTGATGTTATGGTTGTGTTGTTTGGGGCCTGTGTGGACAGGAACTGTTTCCCAGTATAGTCTAATAATCGCCAATTTTGCTATTTCCACCCTTATGTTTGGGGAAAACGACCCAGTTTAAGGGGGGAAATATGATTTAGGGAAACCACGAAAACCTAAATCACTTGACCTGACCTGAGGTGATGCCAAATACCCATATTTTATGGGTTTACAGTCCCTTATAGCTGATATACAGAGTGTTTTGTTCATTTTGGTTATTTTCTCATTGTCTCTTGTGCTTTTAACCACTCTGGGAATACGCTATACTATTTGTAAAATTAATTGAGATATTATTAATATTGAAAATCCAGACACGGCTTCACTAAAAATTGATAAATTCATTCTGCTCATCAACACCTTGTATGTTAAATTTTCAAAAATATTTTACCACATCTAAAAAGAGGACAAAAATTGAATTTAATGATATACTTTATATTTTTGCACAGAGGATTTTACTACTCAGAAATTGTAAAGTTCTTTACATTTCTGGGGCACCAACGTGCTTGATTAATCCTATTAAGTTGTAATAAACATTATTTGGCCTAATTAACTATTTGGTATAAAAGTATGGTATACCAAAATTTTTATAGTCATCTAAGCCTATGAAAACAGATTTACAGGACCGTACTACGTACTAGGAACTAAATGTCATATTACATTTACCTATATAACACCCATTGTATTTATTTTTTTTTATTCGAATATGTCAAAAAACGTCAAATTCGATACAGTACATAAAACACGAACTTTTCGGCCAAGGACTTTTTTCGTACTTTTTCGGACGGTGAACTGTGAAGTGTCCGGAAAAGTAAAATATAGGTGTTTGGCTTACTTTTTTCTTTTAGCTTTAGGCCTGAAATAGTTATTTATGTGCCAAGGACGAAAAACTGTCTATTATAGTTGAGTCTGCAAATTGATAGCCGAGGCTAGCAAGCAGGCGATACAATAGACAGTTTTTTCGTCGAGGCGCATGTTACATTTTTCGTCGACCTCCATAAAAACGTACTAATTTCCGAAAGAAAAATCCACCATTTTTGAAGGCAAGCATTTTTCGTTCTCAAACACTTTTCGTCCGCCGTGATGACTAGGATACGGCACGGTGCGAGTCATTTGAGGACGAAAATAGTTGACTTTTCATTCGGAAATTAGTACGTAAAATGTCATTTTTTGCAGAGGTCGACGAAAATAGTAGTTTATGATGCAAGGACGAGATGTAATTCTTTTTCGGACGATTATGGAGTTTGTCGGCTGAGACGTTAGTCGAAGCTAGCAAACCATAAGAGTCCGAAAAAGAAACTTCTCTGCTGTGCCCCTGTGTCTACTATATTTTCCATTAAAGGGGTCATTTCAGCAGTTTCAGTAGATGTAGATTCATTAGGTGTGATACTCATAGTAGAAGACCACGCCATAACGTTAGTGTTGAAAAGTTTTTAAGGACATTTAGTTCATGTTAACACTCGAGCGGGCGCGCTTTTTAGAATTACACGAGAAGGCGCGCCGCGGCAATCTGCCGCATTTGGTTTTCAGGTTTGTAGTTTACAAATAACGAAGAAAATTTATTTTACTTAGTAAAATAAGACAAATATGCCATTCATAATCATTTTATTATAGTAAAAAATATATATATATATATATATATATATATATAAGAATCTAGGTAAACTGAAAAAATTAGTAATAAATAAAACTTACACGACCGGGCGCGCAATCTGCCGCAAACATGTTGCAAATTCGATCTGGTTTGGAGCTTTCGCTTGTACCAACTGAACAGGCATATTATATTGCACCAGATGTGTCGATAAGCGAAGTCAATAACATAAACAAGGAATACCTAAATGCACAGTTTCGAAGGAATCGTCATATTTTAATTATAACACAAAAACAAAAAGTTGCGGCAACCTGCCGCTGGCACGCCCGATCGAGGGTTAACTGCAAACAAATATGATAACTTATGATTTACTGAATTTGCAGACATTGACAACTGCTAAGAATTTACTTTTATACTAACGTTTAATGGCGTTGTTTATTTTAAGCGATTCTTTGTTATCAATCAAATTGGCAATTTTTATTTAATTTATGTCAATTGGGTCGCCATCTAGCGTGAAAACGTAAAATTTATTTTCTCGGCTAGGCACAGGAAGTTTCTTTTTCGACTCTTGTAACGTTTAAATTCGGTATTAAGACCTTACTACATTAATTAGTTTCCATACCTTGTAGATGTGAGCCACTGTCGGGATCGGATTATATTATTTAGGAACCATATATCACATAAGATAGCCTCAAGTTTTTGACTCACTTTATATCCATTTGTACGAGCTAGTTAGTTTCGTATAAAGTATTTCGAACATTAAAATAGATTGTTTACGTCTAATTTATCGATGTCATGTTTCGATCTGTCGTTCCGGTCATTTCGTCTGTTAAATTTGAGGTACTGTACGGCTGTGTTAGCCAGTCACCTGTTATATGATTGGTCAAGTCGCAGAGTTTGACCGATCATGATTGGTCAAGTCGTTTTTAGTGACCCGTGGCGGTTAATAGGTGAATCTCTTTCTGGACTTGCGTGGTTGAATTCGTTCTAGAAGGATTGAGAAGGAAATCTCGGCCGGGTGGTCTTTTTTTTCTTGTTGGGTGAGAAGTGTAACGTGGTTTAGACAAAATTTTGAGGAATCGCCCGGTGTTTTATGAAGATTATTTCGTACCATTGATTGGGATAGACGAGCGATTCCCGTATTGTTAGACTTGCAGGGTGCCTATTTGATTTGGTGTGTTTACCCTGGTCTGAATCTCTTGAAGAGGAATTGATATTTTGTACCAAACCAAGCCACGTTCGTAACGACGCCATTTTTGTCAGGTAAGGCGTTTTTCATGACAGTCGAGTTTTATGTTATTTGGCAAGTATGTAAGGCCTATTAATATTATAGGGATAGTACCTTCCACGGGAGACGATTTGATTCTCCGAGGATTCACCTTATACGGAAGCGTCTGTCAGGAAAGTTCCTGATTCGCCGAGAATTCCCCTTCACTGTATAAAAGGGTATGTTGAGATATTTAAATGTTTTTATTGTATAAACTGTTAGAGTTTGTAAATTTCTTTCTGGGCCGAGGGGTATTCGATTAGGGGTTTAATGTATATTATTTTAGGGTTCTCGTGTTGGGCGGAGTGTTGACCACCTTCTCGTGTTGGGCGGAGTGTTGACCACATTCTCGTACTGGACGGATGATAATCAAGTTGCCGCAATTTAATTTTTGAGTTGGTGGAAGAAAACCCTTTTTTAAAAGCGAGGGAGTTTTGGAACAACCGCAAGTTTTTCATATTTTTTTTATGTTTGTTCATGTACATTTATTTGTTAATTAGTAATTTTTAAAGGTCTCTAAATTAGTATTTTCATATACTTTCTCTAATTAAATTTTTTTGAATTTTGTAAGCGACTTATAGGGGCGAGTGGTTTTTTTTTATTTACGCCCAATTCCAACGACCTTGAGAGCTCTCGCGGACGGTGTAACGCCCCTATTGTTCGTAATCATTTAATTAATTTAATCATTTTTTTTTAAACTAGCGCAATTTTCTTACAATTTTCCTTTTTCTTTTTTTTGACCTGTGCAATTTTGCTAAGTGAAAACATTAAATAGTTATTTAGTAATTAGTTACTTTTCTTTCATTTACTAATAGTCACAGATAGTCTTGACCCGAACTAAGGTAAGCAAATTTTTGTTGCGACGTAGTTTATTTTTTTTAGTGGGCTCAATTTAGATCCATTCTGGAGGTTGAGTGTCTAAATTGACTATATTTTGGATGAGGGTAAAACATTCTCCTGGCGCCCATTTTTCTTTTTAATTAACAACATATATCAATCCACACCCCACTTCACTGTGGTTAGCCGGCATCCAAAGCGGATTACATAATCCCACGAGGAATATCTTTAACCGAGAATAACTCGTGGCACTCTTCTCAACCGACAAACTCCATAATCGTCCGAAAAAGTAACACTTCTTGTTCTTGCATGATAAACTACGCTATACTATTTGTGAAATTAAATAGATACGTCAACAACATATGAGTGAAACAAATAAAATTTTCCAACATCAGCACATTTCTTATACGTTTCTGGTAACAACATTTACCAACCGCATTCTACAAAGCTGCAGTAGGTATATTTACTCGAACTTACAAATTTTAAGCGCCCCGTATTTAAGGATGCTTTATATAAAAAATAAATTATACAAAAATTAGCTTTATCGATTTGATAATTTTTTGCAGAAAAACGTCCCAAATAAGTTACATATATTTATTTATTTAACTTGAACCCACAGAACAACAAAACAACAATAAATTTAGATTTGATTGTTATTTGTTGTCTAAATGACAGTAAATTTCTGTTTTATTCTAGATCTATGTTTAAAATGGCCAGTCCAGTCCTTAATCAATTCTATATAAAATCCATCTGATAGCCGCGATAGTAAAAATACACAAAAAAAAATAAAAAATCCAGTGTTTCAGTTTTATTGTGCTATATTCTTTAAATTACTGATGTATATTAACTTCGGGTTAATTGAAAATATCAATAAAAATAAATTTAAGTGTGCACTAAGTTTAGTTACAAAAAAACGCGCGATTGGTTATTGCAGTTTTTGAAAAATGTGTAAGTTTATTTTTTTCGTTTTTTTACCAGACCTTTTGGTAATTCTATACATTAAATTAAAAAATAACGAGTGCCATCTATATTTGAGATTTAAATGATTTGTAATAAAATATTACTAATTGATAAGATTTTTTTCTGAAAATGATTATTTTAATTTAATGATTTATTGTGATTAACAAATACTGAACAATTAATAAAATTTTACTGTACCTACTTGTAATTCCACGATCGTACAAAGGTTTTTCTATTCTTTAAAATGATATAAATTAATTTCCGGTCAATTGAAAATATCAACAAAAATAAAGTTAAAGTGTGCACTAAGTTTAGTTACAAAAAAACATGAGCGATTGGGTATTGCAGTTTTTCAAAAATGGGTAAGTTTATTTATTCCTGTTTTTTCCAAACTCTCTGGTAATTCTACACATTAAATTAAAAAATAAGGAATGTCCTCTATATTTGGGTAGTTTCTGTAATAAAATAGTATAGGGGAAACCCATCGAACTCATTTTTGTTGATGAATCCTTAAAAAACAGATGTAACAAATCTACCTGTATATGGTAAAAAAAAATAAAAAAAAGACTGTCCCTGCGTACGCTTTAACATAAATAAAAGAAATAAATATATAACAAAGAATATTTTGATAAGCCGTAACTTTAGAACCACCTTGTAGATTTCTCTCATACTTGGTACAGGTATAGTGTGTTAACAGCCGAATCCTATAGTGTAAGAACTACAATTAAAATCCAGATCCGGATTAAGAAGAATTTTCAAAATTTGAAAATCCCCTGTATATCAGATTTTTTAAAATTGGGATGGATATTCGAAAAGTTCGGAAAAAATGAGTTAAAGTGCACATCCCATTCTACTACTGGAGATTTAACGTCAAATTACATCAAATGCATATTTTTCATTTTCACAAGCAGTAACTTTTGAAATACCTGGTAGATTTCTTTCATATTTGGTACAGGTATCATTTTTTAGTAGCCCAACTGTATAATGTAAGAACTACATACTACAGTTAAAATCCAAATACGGATTAAGAAAATTTTGTAAAATTTGAAAATCCCCAAAGCAACACGCTGTACATGAGATTTTTTTTAAATTGGATCAGACATTTGACACGAATGGAAAAAACTAAGATATTTTTATAAATCCCGTTCTACATAATTACTAAACTTTTAAAGTTAAAATTCAATTAATGCAATACTTTTGTCATTTTCATAAGCCATAACTTTGGAAACACCCTGTAATTTCTTTCAAATTTGGTACAGGTAGATTGTTTAAACAGCCCAATCGTACAATACAAGAATCAAAAGTTAAAATTCAGATCCGCATTAAGAAAAATTTGTAAAAGTTGATAATCTCTAAAATAGCACCCTGTTTATTAGATTCTTTAAAATGTAATCGGATACATATTTGAAAAAAGAAAAAAAAGAAAAAAGATGTGTTATTGCCGAAGCTTACTGTTTAATGAGTTTTGTATCCGGAATTAATCCGAAAAATTAAATC
This sequence comes from Crepidodera aurea, assembly GCA_949320105.2. Taxonomy (NCBI): domain Eukaryota; kingdom Metazoa; phylum Arthropoda; class Insecta; order Coleoptera; family Chrysomelidae; genus Crepidodera; species Crepidodera aurea. Next base: position 76,947,454 of record OX439473.1, on the reverse strand, counting down.
TGTATTTTTTTTGTAGAACGCTTTTGTGTATAACACATTTTTTGTCTTTTTTTAAATAGGTATCCGAGTACATTTAAAAAAATTTGATATAAAGGATGCTATTTTAGAGATTACCAACTTTTACAAATTTTTCTTAATCCGGATCTGGATTTTAACTTTAGTTCTTATATTGTACGATTGGGATATTTAAACCATCTACCCGTACCAAATATGAAAGAAATCTACGGGGTGTTTCCAAAGTTATGGCTTATGAAAATGACAATACGTATTGGATTAATTGAATTTACTTTAAACGTTTAGTACTATGTAGAACGAGATGTGCATTTATAAAAATATGTAAGAATATCTCAGTTTTTTCCATTCGTCTGATCCAATTTAAAAAATATCTGATATACAGCGTGTTGCGTTGGGGATTTTCAAATTTTACAAATTTTTCTTAATCTGTATTTGCATTTTAACTGTAGTATAGTCCTTACATTATACGATTGGGCTACTAAAAAATGATACCTGTACTGTAGGTATTTCGAAAGTTACTGCATGTGAAAATGAAAAAAATGCATTTGATGTAATGCAACGTTAAAACTCCAGTAGTAGATTGGGATGTGCACTAAAAAAATTTCGCTTTAACTCATTTTTTTCCGTTCTGTTCAAATATCTATCCCAATTTTAAAAAATCTGATATACAGGGTGTTGTTTTGGGGATTTTCAAATTTTGCAAATTTTTTTTAATCCTGACCTGGATTTTAATTGTAGTTCTTACACTATAGGATTGGGCTGTTAACACACTATACCTGTACCAAGTATGAGAGAAATCTACAGGGTGGTTCTAAAGTTACGGCTTATCAAAATATTGGCCGAAATGGATGAAACACCCCGTATCTCGGTTACTAAAGGCGTTAGACCCATTAACCAAGGTTATTTGGAATCACCTAAGTACCCTCTATTTACAGTTAACGTATGTCGGTTTAACTATGAAACACCCTGTATATTTAGAAAGAGGACGCCTCGATATTTTTTTTATGTTTAATTTTTAATTTTATTTATAACTAGTTTTTGTACACTATTTCGCAGTCCTTATCACACCATGTTTTTTTTCATATTTTAACTAATGTAATTTACCCTTTTACCCCTGTTTTACCTCTTCCGCAAATTCTTCCTTAGAACCAACATACAATATCCCCCCAATTACATGTTTTTACCTGCAGCAGGTTAGTCTGAGAGAAGAATAATTTTGTTGCATTCATATAGATTGATAAATTGCACATGGGCTAAATCTTGGCACTATGCCCTCAAATGGCCCCAAAACCACCCCCAAAATGGGGGAATCGAGGACTCCGCGTTTTCCCCCGGCAAAATATATTGAAGTGTTATGCAAAAATCTAAGTGTTTTTGTACTTTTTAATAATCTTTATTTAAATTTTTAACATCTGACTTTTCTCAAAACAAAACAATCTAATCCCCCTATCAACATAAACAAACCTGTCATAACAACCAACCCTCAATTTTCTTCTCTAAACCCCCCTTTACATAATTTTCACGTCATAACCAATTATATCAATTTAACCTATTAAAATAAAAAGTATTACTTATAAATTTTAATTGTTCCCTAAAGTGTTCTTCTCAAATCCCCCCCCATTATTAAAATTTATAATATTGTAAACTCAAATTCAAAAACAAATTAAATTACTCTATCTAGTTCTAATCAGTACTACTAAATATTCCTAACATCTATGTTGCCTGAAATTTCTTATTGATTACTATTACTATTACGAGTTTGGAATTTTATTTATTGGATTCGAAAAGCCTAACTGATGAAGTCGAAAGACCGAAACCGGTCTTAGGATGTCGAATCTAATAAATTAAAATTCCTTACTGGTTTACTTACTAATTTCTATCTTGTCATATTCAATTTCTACTAATTCTTCATTTCATCCTTCCTTTTTTCTCTTTATAACCTTTTTTCTTTATTAAAATTTTCTTCCAATATCCAAAAATATTTTTTTAAATTTAATCTTCCATCTGTGATAATTTTGACCTGATCTGTTTTTATTCTTTAAAATTTCTTCTTTTAAGGATTTGTCTAAATTTTTAACATTTTTCTTATTATTCTGCTCCTGTAATTCTTCTACCTCTATTTTTCTTGCAATCATTTCTTTTTTACTATCTTTTCTTGTTTCTTCTAATTTTTTATCTGTATCCTTTCTTAAATCTTGTCTGATTTCTTCTAAGCTATTTCCTACTTCTTATTTCTTTTTTATAGTTTTTTCTAAATGTATTATATCTGCCTTCAAATCTTTTTTCAATTCCAATTCATTCTCTATGTCCAGTCTGATTCTAACACCATTTTCTTGAATTTCTTCTCTTAAATTTTTCTCTTGTCCTTTTGTTTTCTTGTATCTTTTTAATTTGCTCCTTCTGCTCTTCTTGTTCCTTTTTAATTTTTTCTATTTGTTGCAAACTCTTGTCTAATTTCCTGTTCATTCTTAGACTTTCTTCCCGGTTTTCATCTAATTTCCTATTCATATTATTCATATCTTCCTTATTTTCTTCTAATTTCTTATTCATACTGATCAAAAATTCCATTAATCGATCTTCCTACTTTTTGGTTGACTCCATTTGAGCCCCACGTTGTTGCGCTATTTGAGATAATATTGAAATTTTGTGATTTTTCTATACTTTTTTATAAACTTTATTTCAAATTACTCTGACATTTCTCAAAACTAAAAACAATCTAATCCTCCTATCAACATAAACAAACCGTCATAACAACCATCCTTCAATTTTCTTCCCTAAACCCCTCCTTTACATAATTTTCACGTCATAACGAATTATATTAATTTAACCTATTAAAATAAAAATTGCTATCCAAAATTATTTTCGACTTGACTCCACCCCTCAAACGGCCAAAAGCCACCCACAAAATGGAGGAGTCGCGGATTCCGCGTCTTCCTCCGGCAAAATATGGCCGTTTGAGGGGTGGGAGATCAAGTCGAAAATAATTTTGGATAACGCCATCGTGTTCAGCATCCTCGAAAACGGGGGGAAGATATATTTCGCCGGAGGAGGACGCGGAATCTACGATTCCCCCATTTTGGGGGTGGTTTTGGGGCCATTTGAGGACATAGTGCCAAGATTTAGCTAGGCAACCCATGTGCAATTTATCAATCTATATATTATCTAACATCAAATAACAGATGAGGGTGTATATTTCTAATACCGGATCTTGTACTATTGGGACAATTAACGTTATGCCATAATGCACAATTATATTCCATTGTCCATTATTGTCTACCGTTTAGAACAGGATCGGCCCGGCACAGTCTTTGGGCTAAAAATAAAAATAGGTTGAAATCAATTAATGTAGAATTAAATATATATTTATTTTATAAAGACTGTATGAAATATTCGTTTATATCTCTTTTTATAAAAGATTTTTTAGCAAAAATTTCTGTTTATTGCTATTTGATTTATTATTTTGAATCATTCTACTTACTTTTAATCCTAGCGCCCGTCTAGCACAATGTATGTTTTTATATATCACACCACACTATTATACAGTGTGTCTACTTAAGTTGGACCCATAAGGAAAACTTGTTATTATTGATTTTGTGAAAAAATTTATTCTTCATAAAAAGTTCTGCATGGTCCAAAACTTAAAATGCAATTATCAGATATCAAATTTTTGCAGTCGTATACGAGGTCTGTCAAAAAATATGAATTTTGATCAAGATTAAAGTACCTTTATTTTTGAAATGTGAAAAAGAAGTTATGGAAATACTTGTTTTTAATGACATTTTACGTCAATATACCGACTTTAAACAAGATATTCCGATTTTAAGAAAATTTTCATTTTTAATATTTTTGATACACTCCTGCAAACGGACAATTTTGAATTTATTCAAAAAGCTTAAAAGGAACGAAAAGACAACAATTCCATACCAATTTTTGTTAAAAAAGTTCGAAGGTTTGGTCAGTATGTCTGTTTATTATTGATTTTTCAAAAAAATTATTCTTCATAAAAAGTTCTGCATCACATTATAATCGATAAGCAGGAATCAAATTTTCAAAATATTTAGTGGTATACAGGAAAAATTAAAAATTTTAATTCGGATTAACTTTTTCCTTATAAAAGGAAGACTAGAAGGGGTTTGTAAGGTCCCTGTGACCATTCTTAAATTTTTAAATAAAATCAAAATTGTCAGATTCAGTGGAGTATCAAAAAAAATATTAATTAAAATTTTCTTAAAGTCGGAATATCTTACTCAAAATCGACATTTTGATGTAAAATGTCATTAGAAACAAGTTTTTTTTCTTATTTAAAAAATAAAGGTACTTTACTCTTGAGTAAAATTCATATTTTTTGACAAACCTCGTATAATGCTTAAAAAAATATCTGATGGTTGTATTTTGAATTTTGAACCATGCACAACTTTTTATTTATTTTTTACATTTTTAGAACCGGCATAGTTAGTACTATACACCCCCAAAATTTTTTTGTAAAACTTCCAGCCTTCTCGGAGAAAATAACGTTTTTCCCAAAAATATTTGAATTTGCACATCCCTACTTAGATTTTGATCAAAAATGTGTTTTTTCTAAATAACTTTTAAAGGGCGAAAAATAGGTACGGAGATTAATTGGCAAAGTTGAAGGAGATAAAATTCAGTATCCATTGATGAATAATTATACAGGATGTCCCATTTGAAAAAACTTCAATGTAAATTTTTGGAACGTTATTTTAGATCACCCTGTACAAAATAAGAAGTTCAAACTGAGTCTAAAAAATCTTCAACCCTTTGTCTTTGTTTATTGGTAATTTTAAAGCTTTAGCGTTAAATCTGAAAAATTAAAATATTTTTAGGAAAAAGGTTGTTTTCTTCAAGATGGCTGGTAGTTATACAAAAATCTTTTGAGGATGTGTAGTACTAATTACGTGGGTTCTTAAAACGTAAAAAAAAATATGGCCTTCCACTTGAAAAAAATTCATTCATTTGCATAGTTTACTAATGGACCACCTTGTATACATTAAAATAATTTTAAAATGTTTGCTTTTTACCACCATTAATAGATACCTGTAAGTTTTATACCATAAGAGTTAATTGAAATACGACAGAGGTTTGTCGGACTCTGTATACTTGTTTTGTGATATTTTCAAAAACTGTGACCAATCGACCAAAATTGAGTCATAGGATTTTATTCGGACTTTATATTCTTTAATCAGAATTGAAGAATTTTTCACGGGGACGTTTTTTACATTTAAATTGTGCGGGGGTCCTTTGTGGTGCATATTTCTACTTTCGTATGTAAATATTTAGGTTTTTTTACATTCATAAAGAAATTAAAACTTGCCTTTTTTTTCAGGCAAAGAACTGGCAAAAAAAAATTAATTTGTATGTCAATTTGTTTAGTACAACCCTAATGTGCTAGTTTACTATTACAACTGATAAGTTAATAGGATTATATAAAATTTAAAAGTAAAAGGCGACCAGTTAGTCTCAAATATCTTGAATCGTATAATTCCATATTGTTGTTTTTAATTCCTGGCTAAATTGTGGTCGAAGAAGTACAAATAAAACTATTTCTTTTTCATTGTATTTCTACTGCTACTGTCTTCTGGTTGTGTACAGGGTGGCCAAATAAGAATGCGAGATACTGTATCTGAGAAACTATCCATCGTAGAGGCTTGCGGAAAAAAAAGTTATTATTAAAACGGCCAAGGGAAAAACCTGGAAAATATTTTCAAGTTTCTGAAATGGGCGCTAGGCTGCAATCTTGAATCTAAGAAAGTGATGTTTCTGTGAATTCCGCTATATTAACCTAACAAAAAAATACATGATCTTTAAAGTAGATGACAATCTAAACCTTTTTTGTTTGACAATTTTTGCTGTATCTCTAAAAATAAAGTGGTGGGGGGTATTCAAAGGTTTTAGTAAAAAACACCCTGTATATTCGAAACGGTTGAGCCGATTTTAACAAACTTGGGCTAGTTGAAAAGAGCTATTCTTGGGCTACAAATGTTATAATATTTGAAGTTTTGTTAGTTTCACATGTTGCCGCTAGAGTGCTTTTAGAGCATTTAGAGCATTTTCGGGGGGGGAGGGAGGGTATTAAAAACCTTTCTTTTTTAAATCGGTCCTTTTTATAGCGACAACTTACATAATAAAAGGAATTAATTAGTTTAAAAAATAAAAATTTAAGGGATTTCCGTGTAAAATTTTCTTTGGCCTAAATTTTAGGTTAGGGACAAGATAACGAGATGCGGTTTTCGCGAGCTTGTTTAGGCATCATTTAGGTACTTTTTCATGAAAAAGAAATCATACCAATGTATTTAATATTTTTGAGAAAATTAACCATTTCTGTCGAAATGTCGAAAAAAGCACCTTAGCGGCGACATCTGAAACTAACAAAACTTCAAATATTATAACGTTTGTAGCCCAAGAATAGCTCTTTTCAACTAGCCCAAGTTTGTTGAAACCGGCTCAGCCGTTTCGAATATACAGGGTATTTTTTACTGAAACCTTTGAATAACCCCCACCACTTGATTTTCAGAGATACAGCAAAAATTGTTGAACAAAAAAGGTTCAGATTATCCTCTCCTTTAAAGATCAGTTATTTTTTTGTTAGGTTAATATAGCGGAATTCACAGAAATATCACTTTCTTAGACTAAAGATTGCAGTTACGCGCCCTAGCGGCCATTTCAGAAACTTAAAAATATTTTCCAGGTTTTTCTCTTGGCCTTTTTAGTTATAACTTTTTTTCCGCAAGCCTCTACGATGGATAATTTCCCAGATACAGTACCTCGCATTCTTATTTGGCCACCCTGTACATCTAAAACCACATTTGCATTGTTTACTGACTTAAAGATTGCGTTTTAGCCGAGACATTCGTTTAATTTATTTTTTCAAGAAACCTGTGCAGTATTGGATTTTGTATTAGTTCATCACACATAACCACATTTGACACTTAAATGATTCGTTCTCATAAAGTCTTACTAATTCATAAGAAAAGTGTATTTTACTGTACCTGCTTGTAATTAGTAATATAAATAGTGTTTTTTCTACTAGTTGTTTTCTAAAAGTTATTACTCTTTGCACTCTCAACTGTGCCAAAAGTTTTACTTTTTTGCACTAGTGCACTAGTTTAATCCTCCGGTGGGCGCGCCAGCCGCAACTTCTTGTTTTCGTGTTGTAATTAAAATGTGACGAGCCCTTCGAAACTGGGCATTAAGGTATTCCTTGTTTATGTAATTGACTCCGCCGATCGACACATCTGGGGCAATATAATATTTCTGTTCAGTTGTTACAAGCGAAAGATCCAAAGCAGGTAGAATTTGCGTTTTAGGCTGTTTGCCGCAGGCGCGCACGGTCATGTAAGTTTTATTTATTGCAAATTTTTTCAGTTTGCCTAGATTGTTTGTTTTGGAAATGTTATATATATTTTTTACTATAATAAAATGATTAGGAATGGCATATTTGTCTTATTTACTAAGTAAAATAAATTTCGTGTAATTCTAAAGAGTGCGCCCGTCGCGTCGGATGGTTAAGGAAGTTATCGTTAGTTATTCTATAAAATTTGAGATAAAAACAGATTACAGATTTAATTCGATCGTAGAAAAAATGTTGTGTGCTCCACGTGCAAAAAGCATATTTGTTGTACTCAGCATGAACTTCATGCATCGTGCAACAAATCTACACTTTTTGAACTAGTAACACTACTTACAAAAATAACTATGTTAATGTACCTAATTCTACATAAAAATAAAGAAACTACTTGTTACATCACCGAAACACTGATTTTTCGTGTTAAAATCGTTTTTCTCTACGGCCACTAAGTACTGAATGTAGTGTTATTCTGAAACTTATAATAACAGAAAAGAAACATTCTCCAAAGACAGAATCTTCATTCCGTAATTGTTTAAAAAAATAAGGTTTGCCATGAATATCAAATTAACTGTCAGTATTAGTTGACGTCGTCTTAATATTGGTTTGTAAAAACTTTTAATTTAATCAAAAGGAGTAGAAAATCAAACGATTCAGATGTAGAATTTGAAAATACTCCTCCAGAAATAAAAAATATGCCGATAAAAAGTCAAAATTTGCTACCGCAAAAATCCAAGCTTGACTATAAAAATACTACACAATTTTGAGAGATTACGGTTTCATTTTACTATATTAAATTCCTACTTTCTGTGGCCGTGGAGAAAGTACAGTCTGTTACTCTGTTGGAATGAAAATTCGACACTCGTGGAGGAACCACGAGTGTCGAATTCTCACTCCAACCTTGTTACAGCATATCCTTCTTCGCCATGTTCCGCAGAAGAAAGAAATCGAGCCTGAAATTCGCGATTAGTATATTCCTACAGCCTTTAATGAGCCGTTAATAACTGTGAAAAAAAAATTGCAATTTTTATTGTTTCAACCAGTTTTTCGCTCATGTTCTGCTCACTTAAGTTAAAGCTAGTAGAACAGTTATTTTTCCGAATAATATAATTTAGGGCATTTAATTATCCTTTAATGAGCCTTTGATTTTCCATGTATTGATTTTTAATTCTGCTGACTTTGCTCTTCCAGCTTAAGAGACGTGGACTCTGGAAAAAGTAGGAAATATACAGTTCTGACGGTTTAACGAATATCTAATTGACAGTCAATTTCTGCTTTTATCTAGACCTATGTTTAAAATGGCCAGTCCAGACCTTAAATAATTATATATAAAATCCATATGATAGCAATGATACTAAAAATAAAAAAAATATAAAAATCCAGTTTGTCAGTTTTATTGTGCTATTCTTTAAACTGATTTAAATTAGTTTCCGGTCAATTGAAAATATCAATAAAAATAAAGTTAGGTGTGCACTAAGTTTAGTTATAAAAAACAATTGGTTATTACAGTTTTTCAAAAATGGGTAAGTTTATTTTTTCCTGTTTTTTCCAGACTCTCTGGTAATTCGATACATTAAATTAAAAAAGAACTATTTTTGGGTAGTTTTTGTAATAAAATATTAAAGGGCAACCCATTAAACTCATTTTTCTTAATGAATATTTAGACAGTTGTACCTGTATATAGTAGAGAAAAATAATCATCATTTTATAGCCTCACTCGCAAGCTCGCTCGGCCATAAAACTATTCGTTCAATAAAGCCCTTGTTTATGTACTTTTAATATAAATAGCTATTATAAGCATCGTGACAACATTTCCCTATAAGCTCGTAAAGGAAATTTAAAAAAAATATGCCGTTGCGGAGAAAACCCTGTATTTCAAAACCCTTACAAGTCCATTTTTACCCGCCGGGACTTGGCACCCCTCAGTGGCGGATCCAGGGGCATTTAAGTACATGAAAGGGTGTAGAAAACAATAAAAAAATTTTTGCCGCTCTAAAATGTATGCTAACTTCACAATTTCGAAAATAAAATCGAAAATTTGGTTTTTCCATTATATCTCGAAATAATATTATAAGTTAATTTAAAAAAGAATTTGTATTACTATAAAAAATTATTAAAAATAAGAAAGCAAATTCGAAAACTCTACGCTTGCCGAGCCATTGAATACAAATATTCAGGCGAGGCGTTCGGAAAAACTAATATATCTTTGCCTAATATACACGCAAAGAAAAAAAAGAAATCTTTTTAAAGAGGAGACTCTAAGCTTTCTCAGTAAGTCATTAGTTTTTCTCCTAGAAAATTTCTAAAATTCTCACTGATTTTTATAAAACTGAAGATATCTATTAATAGAGGCATAATAAACAAAATCCTTGTACATTTATCGTCATTATACTTTTACTTTTCATTTAAATATAATTAAAATGATGAACATTATCTCTATTTAATAAAACTTACGTTTTAACCCTTCGGCGGGCGCGCCACCCGCAATCTGCCGCAACTTTTTGTTTTTGTTTTATAATTAAAATGTGACGAGCTCTTCGAATCTGGGCATTTAGGTATTCCTTGTATTTGTATTCGAATTTGCTTTCATAATTTGAATAATTTTTTATAGTAATACAATTTTTTTTTTAAAATAACTTATATTATTTCGAGATATAATGGAAAAACCCAATTTTTAACTTTATTTTCGAAATTGTGAATTTACCCTTTCAAGTACTTAAGTGCCAAGTTTCATCGAGATCACATTTTGTGCGAGGTCAAACTCTCTGACAACTGGGCTAAATATATTGGCGAAACAATATTTTAATTATTACTTCTTTATAAGTATTTGAAAATTAATTTAGAAAAGTCTTATTATGAAAGGAGAGAACGGTTATTGTATTAAAGTGATTAATAAACGTATGTTAAAGTGACACAGCCGTTTCGGCACAATCAACCGAAAATATTACAGTATTTTCTAACTATTTATTAACTATTTTCTAACACAAACTAGAATTTTCTAACTCCAGTGGTTCGCGAGAAAATGGTGTTGTGCTAGCTTAACTGTTAAGCTGGCACAACGTTTTATAACTTTTTCACCGAAATAGTTATGAAGATGATTCTAACGCCCAATTTTTTAACTTTTTAATAACTCCCTGTATTTAATCAGCTTAGACTATTGAAACATCATTTTTTGATTAATATCTAATGATACATTTTCCAACAGTTCCCAGAAACTTTTTCTTAAAAATTGCAAAAGTTTCCTCCCATTTAAATGGCCATCAAAGAAATATGGACAAATAACTTGGCCGCCTATAATTCCACCGTATACATTAATGTTCCACCGTTTCTGATGATCTATTGTGTGGAACAAATGCTGGTTTTGAATATCATAATAATGAAAGTTATGACGGTTAACTAATCCATTATTGTGAAAAGTGGGTTCATCTGTAATTTTTTCGGATCATAGTCTAAGCAGGGTGTTATATTTAGGCATTACAGTGGAAAAATAATGTAAAATTTAACAAAAATAAAAATAACTCCAAAATTAATAGATTTAGGTATAGTAGACCTTTATAATTTTTAAAATGTAATGAAATTTCCTACATAATAGGATTGTAAAATACAGGGTGTCCTATTTAAAATAAGAACTATATTGTTGTTTGAATATGTCATTAGAGAATCGCCCCATTTTGGACGCCCTGTATGATTTTAAACCACTCTAAATACATGATTATTAGTCTAATTTTTTCAGTTAAAATTGGATTTGGCTGATTCCATAGGTTTCCGAGTTATTGGTTTTCTTGTAAGTTTAGAAATATCAAAATATCTCGAAAACTAAAAAGCTTAGGTATAAGGAATACTTAAGAAAGTTTATCTTATTTTTAACGTATAATCTATAAATGCAATAAAATATTGGGTCTTCCGTAAGAAATAATTTAATTTTGATACGCCACTTTTTTGGGACAATCTGTATATTTCAAAACAATTTTAAAATGTAGCCTTTATAAACCCACATATCCATGAATAAACAAAAAAATTTTTCAAAATATTAACCGTTTAGCCACAATGGACCGTCGCGTCTACCGTGACTCTCCCTGTATATCTTCAGTTTTATAAAAATCAGTGAGAATTGTAGAAATTATATCATAAATTGTCACCGGAATTACGAGCACCTGCCAATTTCAAAAAAATCATTCGGACGCCTGGAAGTGGGTGAAGTAGTATATTACGACGATGATAAATCAGTCAAAACAAGCTTATCATATCATTTATATATTTATGATGCCAATAAACAATCTCCAAATCATAAAAACAACAGGACTTCTTTTCATTTTACCTAAACTTGCTCCTTCTACGTTATCAAAATTACTTTTCCCATTTCATTCATAACGGTACTCGCAATACCGAATGAATTATATCGTGGCGGCCACTATTTGAAATCAGCTGAACTAAGAAATCAATAATAATGTTGGTAAAGTAGACATTATTTACCGCTTTCTGTTCAAATTTGTCAAATAGCATTTTTTTTAATGCCAACAGATCTCCTTAACTAAATTGTCTGAAGATTCGCTTTGAATGGGAAGATGAACTATTTTCTTGGGTATATTCATTGAAATGAGACAGAAACATAAATTCACTTATTTTCCTCAATTATTGAAAAAAAAATTCAATTTTCAGAATAAAATCAAGCTCGATATATATAATATATAATTCAACCCTTTTTGAGATTACCCACCAAATTTGAGCTCTTGTTATATTACTGTCGACTATTTCACAAAGTGAAAGGTAAAAAATCTGAAATTCTTCAGAATTAGAGGAAATTAGCAAAAAAGTTAAGAAGCTAATCAGATAAATTAATAAAGTTTAATAAACAGGAAACATTGACATCGAACGAAATGAAATTTATCCCAAATAGGTTTCGAAGGTTTTCTTGTAAGTTTTCAGAAATATCAAAATATCTCGAAAAGTAAAAAGCTTAGGTATAGGGAATACTTAACAAAGTTTATCTTATTTTTAACGTATAAATAAATAAATGCAATAAAATATAGGGTGTTCCATAAGAAAAAATATAACTTTGATACGCCACACTTTTTTGGGACAACCTGTATATTTCAAAATAATTTTAAAATGTAGCCTTTATCAACCCATATATCCATGAATAAACAAAACTTTCAAAATATTGACCGTTTAGCCACAATGCTCCATCGCGTCTACCGTGACTCACCCTGTATAATTAGAATTCGAGCAAATTTGAAGTTTTTAAGGGTGCCGAATCCGCCGAGAATTTTTGTATGGCCGTGAAATTGCAAAATATTGACTCGAAATGCGTTTTTGTCGACATACTATTTAATAACTCCAGCACAATCGTCCCAAATAGAAATAATTTAGTTTTTTATGATGCATTTTGCAAGAATAGTACAGTTGTGATAGGAAATAGCCCTGGAGAATTTTTTTTTGGTCATGAAATTGAAATATATTGATTCCAAATGCGTTTTTATCGTTATACTATTTAATAACTCTAGCATAATCGTTTTAAATAGAAATAATTTAGTTTTTTTATGCATTTTCCAACAATAGTACAGTTGTGATAAGAAATAGCCCTGGATATTTTTTTTTTGCCGTGAAATTGAAAAATATTGATTTAAAATGCGTTTTCGTCGACATACTATTTAATAAATCCAGCACAATCGTTCCAAATAGAAATAGTTGAATCAATATTTTGCAATTTCACGGCAAAAAAAATTATCCAGGGATATTTCCTATCACAACTGTACTATTGTTGGAAAATGCATAATAAAAAACTAAATTATTTCTATTTGGGACGATTTTGCTAGAGTTGTTAAATAGTATATCGACAAAAATGCAGTTCGAATCAATATTTTGCAATTTCACGGCCAAAAAAAAATTATCCAGGGATATTTCCTATCATAACTGTACTATTGTTGGAAAATGCATCATAAAAAACTAAGATCTCCGTAACTCCGTTACGAATGCAGTCCGTATGGAGAAGCGTGGGTATTTATGTTATCGATCTAATTTACTAAACAAAAAAGACCTGTGGAACGCCATGAAATCACTTAAAGTTGTCCATAAACCAGTCATAGAAATCCCTCAGGAGCTAAACGTCAGTTTTCAGTCCTATTAATAGTTGTCCTGAGACAACTCAATGGTATCAGTCAAATTTTTTCAACAACAATGTTACTTTCTCCTTTAAACTTGCAACCATTGATCAAATTAAATCACTAGTATTAGGTTTGAAATCGGATGCTATTGGAAGTGACATTTCTGCAAAGATGCTGTTACTGCTCCTTTTATAGCCCATATTATTAATTGCTGTCTGGAGGTCGGTTATTTTCCAGATATTTGGAAATATGCGTTAATAAAACCTTTGCCTAAATCAAATAAACCTGAGTCCCTTAGTGATCTTCGCCCAATTAGCATTCTCCCAGCACTGTCTAAAATCTTAGAAAAAGTTATTTATCAACAAATATACGACTATATATTTAATAATAACATAGTAACATATATACAGTCAGACTTTCGAAAGGAGTTTAGTACAACGACACTACTTCTAGACTTAACCGATAATATGCTTAGGTCATTAGATGAGGGAAAAGCTACATCAGTTATTCTGCTAGATTTTTATAAAGCTTTTGACACTATCGATCATGCTCTTATGTGTGCTAACTTAAACATTTTGAGATGTGCTACCATCTATGGTAAGAAGAGAGTATTGACATTAAATTTTGACTGAATCTAGTCAAGATGTCACTCTCTTCTTTTTTATCCCTTTCAGAGATTAATACAAAGTGAGTAAACCAGTAAGGAATTTTAATTTATTAGATTCGACATCCTAAGACCGGTTTCTGTCTTTCGACTTCATCAGTTAGGCTTTTCGAATCCAATAAATAAAATTCCAAACTCGTACAAGTCAATAGCTATATCCGCTATAAGATAACATTTTTAGATGTGCTACCATCTATGGTAAGAAGAGAGTATTGACATTAAATTTTGACTGAATCTAGTCAAGATGTCACTCTCTTCTTTTTTATCCCTTTCAGAGATTAATACAAAGTGAGTAAACCAGTAAGGAATTTTAATTTATTAGATTGGACATCCTAAGACCGGTTTCTGTCTTTCGACTTCATCAGTTAGGCTTTTCGAATCCAATAAATAAAATTCCAAACTCGTACAAGTCAATAGCTATATCCGCTATAAGATAACATTTTTAGATGTGCTACCATCTATGGTAAGAAGAGAGTATTGACATTAAATTTTGACTGAATCTAGTCAAGATGTCACTCTCTTCTTTTTTATCCCTTTCAGAGATTAATACAAAGTGAGTAAACCAGTAAGGAATTTTAATTTATTAGATTCGACATCCTAAGACCGGTTTCTGTCTTTCGACTTCATCAGTTAGGCTTTTCGAATCCAATAAATAAAATTCCAAACTCGTACAAGTCAATAGCTATATCCGCTATAAGATAACATTTTTAGATGTGCTACCATCTATGGTAAGAAGAGAGTATTGACATTAAATTTTGACTGAATCTAGTCAAGATGTCACTCTCTTCTTTTTTATCCCTTTCAGAGATTAATACAAAGTGAGTAAACCAGTAAGGAATTTTAATTTATTAGATTCGACATCCTAAGACCGGTTTCTGTCTTTCGACTTCATCAGTTAGGCTTTTCGAATCCAATAAATAAAATTCCAAACTCGTACAAGTCAATAGCTATATCCGCTATAAGATAACATTTTTAGATGTGCTACCATCTATGGTAAGAAGAGAGTATTGACATTAAATTTTGACTGAATCTAGTCAAGATGTCACTCTCTTCTTTTTTATCCCTTTCAGAGATTAATACAAAGTGAGTAAACCAGTAAGGAATTTTAATTTATTAGATTCGACATCCTAAGACCGGTTTCTGTCTTTCGACTTCATCAGTTAGCCTAACTGATGAAGTCGAAAGACAGAAACCGGTCTTAGGATGTCGAATCTAATAAATTAAAATTCCTTACTGGTTTACTCACTTTGTATTAATCTCTGAAAGGGATAAAAAAGAAGAGAGTGACATCTTGACTAGATTCAGTCAAAATTTAATGTCAATACTCTCTTCTTACCATAGATGGTAGCACATCTAAAAATGTTATCTTATAGCGGATATAGCTATTGACTTGTACGAGTTTGGAATTTTATTTATTGGATTCGAAAAGCCTAACTGATGAAGTCGAAAGACAGAAACCGGTCTTAGGATGTCGAATCTAATAAATTAAAATTCCTTACTGGTTTACTTAAACATTTTGGATTTGACGAAATTTCCCTACGATTTTTCAAATTTTATTTATCAAACCGTTATCAAAAAGTAATTATCGACAACAACTCATCCGATTTTACACCAGTCACTTCAGGGGTACCTCAAGGTTCTGTCCTTGGTCCCCTTCTTTTCTCAATATATATCTCTGACCTTTATAAATCTTTGGATAGTTTAAAATTGCACTCATTTGCAGATGATACACAACTGTATTTTTCATTTGTACCTGAAACTGTAAATTTAGCATCTCAAATAATAAATCGGGATTTAGAAGCTATTTGTACCTACTCAAGTAATCATAACCTTAAACTAAATGCTAAAAAATGTAATTCTCTGCTATATTGTCCTCATACCTCCAAAGCCAGTGTTGAACAAAACTTAAAACTATTTATTAAAAATGAACCATTAAAAATTGTTAATAGTTGTAGAAATTTAGGGATAATTTATGACTGTAGCCTTCGGTTTCAAGAGCATGTCACACTTTTAGTAAAAAAATCTTATCTAGTTCTACGTCAATTGTATAGAGGTCGGGGTATTTTAAACTTTACGTTACGGAAATTATTTTGTGAAACCATGGTGATGTTAATTCTTAATTATGGGCTTTTGGTTTTTTATCCTTGCTTAGATCAAGTTACTAAATTCCGATTACAAAAAATTCAAAATAATTGTTGCATTCGGCATAAGAAAATATGACCATGTATCAAGTAAGCTAAAACAACTCGAATGGTTGAACATAAGTAACTTGTATAACTACCACCTTGCCTCTTTGATATACCGAATTATTTTGACATCGAATCCTATTTATTTGAGGAACAAATTAGTTTTTCGTGGAGAAGCTCATAGTCTATCTCTGAGATATCCGCATAGTCTCATGTTACCACGATATAGGTTGTCAATTTTTAAAAGGTCATTTACTTATAATTCAGTTTTAGTTTTTAACAGTATTTCACATAGTCTAAGAGTTAATTCTCAGAGTTTTTTAAAACAAAATTATAAACAAATTCTACTACAGCGTCAGTAATTTTGTTCATTTTATGATATTTGTGAAGTAATTTTGATCATTTTTTTATATTTGTGATGTAAAATTTTAGTGAATATTTTAAATGTGTAATGTCTGAGTTTTACTAATTTTGTATTTTAAAAGTTAAAAGTTAAAAGTTAAAAAATTGGGCGTTAGAATCATCTTCATAACTATTTCGGTGAAAAAGTTATAAAAGGTTGTGCCAGCTTAACAGTTAAGCTAGCACAACACCATTTTCTCGCGACTTGAGTTAGAAAATTTTAGTTTGTGTTAGAAAATAGTTAATAAATAGTTAGAAAATACTGTAATATTTTTCGGTTGATTGTGCCGAAACGGCTGTGTCAGTTTAACATACGTGATTAATAATCTTGAATCTGACATTTTAGGTATATGAGTTTATTTTCGAAAAATCGCTCTTAATTGGGTGTACAAAATCACAAAAAAAGGATAAAAGCGCTCGCCAAATTTCATGTTTTTAGCTCAAGCAGTTTGGGCTGGCCGTCCATGAGTAAATATATGTATGAGTAGGCCAGTCTGGTCTGTCATTATATGTATGATACATACCGATATTAATAATAAAAACATTAAAACGGTTCAATTATTTTGATTTATTTATCTTAATGTCCTATTATTTATTTTATTTTTAAGACTACTACAATAGGACTAGCAAAATGTAATTTAATTTAATCAATCTTTGATTTTTAAAAGAAGGTGAGCTAAATTAAAGTTATATTTGGTTAAAATATTTTAATTTAATTTTAAACGGTATGATCATCTCCATCGGTAAGTATTTTGGCAGAATGGTTACGGGATAACTATAACATTATTTTTGAGATTAGTTAAAGGTTGAGTTTTAGTACAGAAGGTAATGAAATGATCTGTTCTCTTAGTGAGAAAAAACAGAATTTTTGAGTCTGGCTAAAATTTTTGGACGAATTCAAAAAATAAAAAAAAAAGCAATACAAGTTCACTTATTTTCCCAGTCATAAATATTTTACATAGAAGTAGAACATAAATAGTGGTGTAAGTTCGACAGAGTGGTCCCTAGGACCAACAGAAAAACGGGGCCCCCAAAACTCAAAATTTTTCCGATTAATTTTTCATTCATTAAATAAATATCCTAAATATATACTTTAAAATCAAGCAGTTTGAACGTTATAAAATAGTCAATATTATATTTTATACATACATTTTTTATCATTTTAGGGGCCCTAAATTGCTCGGGGTCCCCGGACGTGGTCCGATCTGCCCGGGTGGAACTTACGCCACTGAATATAAAGTTTATAAAAATAGCAATCTGGCTTAAATGGCTTAAATGAGTCTGTCTGAAAATTTTCGGAATAAAAAATTTGACTTATTTTTCCAGGCTTTAAATTTAGCATATAACAATCATAAACTGTAATAAAAAGTAAGTCATCTCAAGATCGGAAAAATAGAAAATTTTTGCTCTTATTTTTCCGGGTTTGAAAATTTGTCACATGATAGATATTGAGAAGATATTGAAATTTGACATTTTTTTAATCAACAACTACCAATCTCCACCAACAAAAACCTCCCCTAACAACCATCACCAATTTTTTTTTAAGTCCGTTTCACATATTTTTTTAACTTTATCTCTCTGACATTTTTTTTACTTACTTCAAAATTCTATATTCAACAACTAACAAAAACTTTCCTACCATCACCAATTTTTTTTAAGTCCGTTTCACATATTTCTTTTTTAATTCATTTAACATCCACATTTTACATAATTTTGTCCCATTTTTTTTATACCATAACAATTTTCCCCTTTAAAGATGACATTTAAAATTTTGACACACAAACCATGCCATGTTTCGTGTCATTTCATATCATAACAAATTCCCCCAACTTTGCATTTATTTGGTATTTTTGAAAAAAAATAACAAATGAATGCTAATTTATCTCTAATATTTGGTTATTTTTAAAATTGTTCCATAAATATTTTAATTTTAATTTTATTTTCCATTTGTGGAAGTTTAGTTTCATTTTATTATTTATCATTTTTGTCAATATTTTTCGTTGTAATCTTTTAATATCCATTAATTTGTGATCTTTCTCCCTACATGCCTTCATTCGTATATATTCCGTGTTTTCTGTTATTTCTCTTCTTCCTTGTTCTATTTGAATTTTAATATTCTGTATATCACCATTTACTTCTTGTTCTTTGCTCCTATCTTCTTGTTTAGATATTTTAAAATTGATTTGCATTTTCTTGTAAAAACTTTCTTTTATCTGTATATTCTTATTTAAATCTCTTCTTGTCCTCAAGTTTTCTTCTTCAACTATTTTCATATTTTCTTTTAGAGTTTCTTCCATATTTTTCCCCAATAGTATTATATTATTATTATTTATTATTACACTTCTTTCTATTATTTTAATTTCCTTTTCTGTATCTTCTGACTTTGTTTCTTGTACTGTTATCTTCTGTTCTATTATATCTTCTAATTTGTGTCGTCTCACTTCTGATATTATCAATTTCTTTATCCTGCTCCCCAAATTTCTTGTTTATTTCTTGTTTGAATTCTACCAATATTATTTGATTTTCCTGTTTCATTTCTACTAATATTGTTTGAATTTTTTTATCAGACTCTTCATATCTTTCTTGATTTTTTTTTATCCATTCCTACTAATCTCCTATCCAAATCTTTCTTTTCTTGTTTCGACTCTTCATATCTTGCTTGATTTTCTTTTCGATTTTCATCAAATTTCTTATCTATATTTTTAATTTCTTGTTTAAATTCTTCCGATGCCCTATTCATCTGAATCATCATCTCCATTAACTCCTTAAACTGATGTCTACTTGCTTCTTCCTTTCTTCTATACTCTGGTTCTTCCTTCATGTTTTTGGGTTCATTCAATTTCGAGCCCCCGTTGTTGGCGCCAATTGAGAAGATATTGAAATTCTCAGATTTTTACTTTTTAAATTCCTTTTATTTTTAACTTTATCTCTCTGACATTTTTTTTACTTACTTCAAAATTCTATATTCAACAACTAACAAAAACTTTCCTACCATCACCAATTTTTTTTAAGTCCGTTTCACATATTTCTTTTTTAATTCATTTAACATCCACATTTTACATAATTTTGTCCCATTTTTTTATACCATAACAATTTCCCCCTTTAAAGATGACACTTAAAATTTTGACACACAAACCATGCCATGTTTCGTGTCATTTCAAATCATAACAATATATAATGTTATAGAAAATACACTTCTGGCTGACATGTACAATCACGAAGGCCTTGCCAGACTCGATCATTTGTAAAAGAGCAAAGGAGCAGGAATACCTTTTCGATGCGTCATTGTAAAACTGCTTGCAATGCTCGCTTACAGAGCATCGACCGGCAGCATAATATTTTTCGGCGCTTTTTGTAAAATAAAAACTGTTCTTTGGTTTTCATTAAAACTTATGATTTCATCAATAAATATTTTTCAACCTGCCTCATCATAATTCTGTTCTCTTTACTGCGTATTTGCTTTTTTGTATTTAATTAACACTAATCACCTGTATAATCGAACGTGCCGAATTTAATGCGCCCGACGATCACTAGACGAGCCTGGCAAGGCTTTCGGGGTGTTCCACATTATCCAGATTGTATTTTAAGCTGTTGTCATAATATAGAACATCATCTGATAAATTTTCATGACTTCCAGATATATTATCCATACTCACAGATTAGCCAGACTATTTTTTTGCTTAACTTCATTGTACCTCTAACTACTAGAACTATTTTTATCACTGCAAAAAAAGTGCCGTTTTTTCGTAAGTTCTGACGCATTTAATTAATTTTAAATTATTAATTTATTTATTTGTTTATTTATTAAATATAATTGATACCACGGACAGTTTGTTAGTAATGTAATTATTGCAATTATTATTGTATTGTTTTGTAATTATTGTTGTTTTTACTAATAAACATTATTTATTATTATTATTATTTTTTTCCGCTTCAACCCATCTGAATTTAGCTTAGAATGACTAACCCGACAATTCTGTCCATGTTTGCTGACTGCGAAAATAAGTACCAAAAATCGTTACCGCGTCCCGGGCTACTTATTTCATAATTTTTATATAAATCGAAAACATGTAATGAATACCGTCAGGTAGAAACTCTTTATGAGCACCAGGTATCAGTTCTGCCAATTCCCGGTGTAGTCAGAGACTCCTGGCCGTTAAGCCAGTTTACTCTCTAAAACCCCCTGACAACATCGGACATGCTCTGGAATCTGATGTGTGCATTACCTCAGGGCGCTCCTGTCTTTATCATCTGTTTTGTCTCTCGTCCTCTTTTGTGCTTATGGTCTTTTTAGCAAATTGGTTTATGTAATTCAACTTGTATTTGGATTCAACTATCTGTTTCGTGAGGTTTTCCATTTATTTATTTAATCAGCTTATGGCACAAAACATATTAAATTTACATATAAAGAGTTTATATATGCAATTGATCTGGACTTCGCCATCAGGAAATCCTCGGATGTCCCCTCGTAGGCTGCCCTAGGATATTCTTCTGTGATTGATTTTGTTTTTGTTTGTGTGTCTTGTGTGGTCAGGAGAACCTTCTTGAATTGTCTGACGGCCAGTAAAATTTCAACTTGCCCTCTCTCCTCAACTTATGACAGTGTGTTGGGCACTGTTAGGTTCACCGCAATACATGCATGAGTCCTCCTCCAATTTTCCTATCCTCTTTAAGTAGTCTCCGAAGCATCCGTGGCCTGACAGTATCTGTCATACAATATGTATTCATTCACACCGTACTTATCGTTCTTTATTATTTTTCCCTTAATTGTTAGCTAGGTTTCATATGTTTCACTCGTTTTTTGAATAAAGTTATTATTATTATTGACTTTAGCCATTTGGCTCTCACTCCCTCTACGGAGGACTTTCACTTATCCCAGATATCTTAGATATCAGAAGGTTTAAGCTCTGTTGGTGATCTTTCCTAGTCATCGTGTGTGTCATCGTGATATGGGGTGCAGGTGTATCTCCCAAAAACTTCCGGACGATGCAAGACGTCGCCTTCTGCATGGTTTTTAAAGATGTTCACTAAATCACAAGCGCTTGATCTTTTCCAGTAGACTCTTTGGTAGGACACCCGTGGTCGATATGACTATTGGTATATTTTGAACCTTTTCTATCTTCCACTGTCTCCTAATTTGTACTTCCAGGTCTCTGTACTTGGCAATCTTTTCGTTGTTGTATTCCCTCAAGTTATTGTTATTTGGTATAGCCCATCCATCAATGTTACTTGCCTAGAAAATTTATTTACTAATATAATATCTGGTCTGTTGTTACTGACTCGTTGGTCTGTGAGGACACTTCGGTCCCAGTAAAGTTTGTACTCATCATTCTCAAGAATCGCTTGTGGGTTGTACTTATAGTATGGAACATGGTCTGTTTGAAGAAGATTGAGTTTCTTGGCCAGTTCTTGATAGAGTATTTTCCCCACTGAATCATGTAGTTCCATGTACTCATTTTCGGCAAATGCCTGGCATCCTCCTGTGATATGTTGTATTGACTCTGATGTCTGACATCCATATCTGCATTTATCATCTCGCACAGAGTGGTCTTTCACGATATGTTTTAAGTAGTTTCTAGTTGGGATGACCTGATATTAATAGCCAAGAGAAAACCTTCCGTTTCCGGGAACATTTGTCCTGATGTCAACCAGTGGTTCGACGCAATATTGTCGACATAATCTTGGGTGATGCCGTCCATCTGTTTTTTTTATTATTATTATTATTATTATTCTAAAAGATTAAATTAAGAAAATAATCAAAAGCTACGATAATAATCCTGTTTGTGACATATAAACTTTTTATTGACATCTTTATATAGTACATTGTGTCACAAGGGCAGCGAAGCGAAGCGAAGCGAGAGCAGCTAGTAGCTAAGGGCTACTAAAGCGTTTTCTGCATGTGTGACACACAACTGTTTTTGGCCTACCAACAAAAAATAGGATCATATAACAAAAATCTTTAATTTTATAAATACAGACAGAATTTAATGAGAAACTTAAGTAATTAAAATGTACCAATTTATTTATTACAAAAAAATAACATAACATACGATGTTCAGACGAAAAAAGTGATTTAATAAAGTAAATATTTGGTTTCGCTTATTCTAAAACACTCTTTTTAATTATAAAACTAGTATTTACTTGAAAGATTTTGTACTTTTAAAGTTACATTACGTTTTAGATGAAGCTTTACCACCCCTTTTTGAGATGGACAACTTTTCAAGTTGTATACAAGATGAAAAAAATATTTTCTGTAATGTTCAAGCCACCCTAGAGTTCTCCAGAAGCAACAAAACTTTGGTAGAGTTCATTGAGGTAAGAAATATGAATAAGTGGTGAATTAATTGAAAATTTGTATCTGGCCAAAAATTTGGTATTATGTGGAACATTTTATACAGGCTGCTCCTTAAGTAATTGTACATAGAAGTATGGTAGATTCCTCGCTTTAAAATATTACGATTTGAAACAACTTGCTCTAATAAAATGTGGCTAATAAGGAATATACAGGGTGTTAAAGGTTAAATTTTAAAATTTATTTTTTGCAATAACTTTAGCGTTTTTAGATATGTATACATCAAAATTTGGAACTGGGGGTTTTTGGGTACGAGAAATCAGAATCTGCTGACGTCATATTCAGACTCAGGAGGTCATTTTACATAAGAATTAGCAAGAATAATGTCAGGAGCAGAAAAAATTTTTTTTGCCTACCAGTGTAATCATGCAGCTGATCCCTAAAATGCGATTATCTCGTAAACCGTTAAGTTTCAAGGTTAATAACAAGTATGCTTTTTTTCTACTAAAATAACGTGGATTTAATATTTTTTTACAAATGTGGCCTAACTAGCGTCGTCTACAATTTACATCGAAGTAGGCACCAGATTCTGATTTCTCGCGCCCAAGAACCCCTAGTTCCAAATTTTTATGTATACATATCCAAAAACGCTAAAAATACATCTTAAAATTTAACCTTTAACACCTTGTATATTCCTTATTAGCAACATTTTATTAGAGCAAGTTGGTTCAAATCGTAATATTCGAAAGTGAGGAATCTACCATACTTCTATGTACAATTACTTAAGGACCACCCTGTATATGTCCTGTCAATGATATTCTTATTTAAGATGGTGAACCATGTACTACCTGATTATTTGAACGATCAGCTGGTGCCAATTGCAAGTATTAATTCACATATCACTAGAGCTGCAGATTCAATAAATTTTTATGTTAAAACTACCAATAAGGCCATAAGGGTGTTGTGTAGTTCAATAATCTAATAAGAGATCATTAATCCACTATACTAACATTTAGCAGCAATTTGTCAGTGTTAATGTATCGACCCCAATTTTCTTTTCACATGTTACTGATTTATTTAATTTAATAATGTTTATTTTATTTAGGAATGTTTTGCTATTGTAAGTGCTTTTTGCTTATATAAAATATATTCATGTTATTTGGACATTTGTGGAGGGTAAAAGGTTTTTTTTTGATTTGGTTTGTAAATTAGCTGTTATGATATAGTATATTATATAACAAGTGTAGAAAGTGACTTATTTCACACGTGTGAACGTTTAGCACGAGCCGCGTAGCGGAGAGTGCGGAAACGGAACGAGTGTGAAAGCCACTTTCTAACGCGTTATGTACAATATTTTTCCTACGACTAATAATTAAAACAAATTCCAAAGATAAAAATTATTTAATAAGAAACAACAATTAAATGAACTTAATATGTTAGTACTTGCTTTTAAACTTTGTATCATTGATTTGACAGTTCCTGCCTTCTAGATAGAAATGCAAAATTCAAAACTGATGAAATTTTCATATCGTATCAGTTTTAAGTTCATATCATCACTGTTTTAAATGTGACGGATATTGTCAACTTTCTGACGTATTTATTTATGCGATATAAGCTACTTTTGCATATAGTCGTAGGAAAAATAAATATCTATTATTATTATTATTATTATTTTATTTTATATATTTTTTAGAATGTAACATCCAATAAAAAAAAATTTGACCGCAATATTATCCACAGAGGTCTTTGCATGGCAAAATATGAAACTCAAAATTCGACATTATTAAAATCATATTCTAAGAAACTGGTAAACCAATCTTTGAAAAATTTTACTTTTACGGACGTAACAGATATAGAAGTTATATCTTGTACAGAAAATAATCAGCCATTATCGTATTATGATGAACTACTATTGTAAGTATCTTATGTTATATTCTCTAGAAATGCATTCTTGTATGCAATAAATTCCTTTCTTTCATGTACTTGCTTGAAAAAGTGAAATAAAGCATTGGTTTTTATTTAAAAGCTAAATTATTTTTGTTATCTATATCTTAGCCATTTCCACCAAATTCATAGTATTTCTGATGTGGTTTTAGAACAAACAAGTTCGTGTCTGTATCCATTGACTTGGTGGTATAATTTTGAAGACTTGAGTCTTATGCATAAGAAAGTGATTTTATATCAAAATCAACGTTTTATGTTAAAACATTGGTAAAAATTGATAACAAAAACATTTACGAAATTAAATAGTAAACGTTTGTCATTACCTACTTCAGTCTGTCAAATATTTTTTAGTCATAACGGGGATGTTCATTAACACTCTTACCTTTCTTAGTGTAGTTCGGTTTTGTAAGAATTTGAATAAATACATGTTACTTTTCTCAGTGTATCAAGTAGTATACTGTGACGTATTTCCTCTCAATATCGTGTCTATCCAACATCAAAGGAACCGATCAAGCTCAAGGGCGGATTTAGCTTACTTACCTTACCAAGTAGTCCAAGAAAGCTAGTAATTTTTTTTGTAATATCGAGCAGAAACTAGTAACTGATCAGATCGACTTAAATTTTTTTGCAAATTGCTAGTAAAGGTGTCTAGAAGTAGAAAACTTTCGTTAGTTGCGTTTTGAGTGGTGGCAGGTGGGGGTGTGAAAAAAAAGAAAAAAAAATTCGTAATTGATAAATTACCTTTTTTAATGAATTAATGTTCCCTCCCGAGTTATAGTGCGCAGAAAAATACGATATTCACCACAATATTCGTACATTTCTAAAAAAAATGTATTTTTTGCCCGTAACTTTTTTTGGATGATAATATTAAAGAATGTAGAATAATCCATTTTAAAGCTTAGGATATCGCCGAAATATCATGTTATGACAAACTTTTTCATTGGAATGACCGTTTTTTCAATATTTGACCCGAAAAAATGACATTGACGGTTATAAACGCAAAGATAAAAAAAATGGTAATTATTCGGAAGAACATCTTTAATTTTTTTTTCAAAAATCAATACTTTTCACGGTATTGACCAAAAATTGAAAATGTCATAAAAAACAAAAATTTTGCTCAACTTTAACAGACCAAAACTTAAAAAAAAATAATTATCCATAGGGCTAAAAATTACTAATTGTAAAAATTTGTCGTTTTTGGAAAAGTCGTCATTTCAATATTAAAGCTAGAGCCCTTAAAGTCAAAAACTTGAAGAAAAATATATGTGTTTCTGAAAACAAAATCAGGTTGAGAACCCCTGCGCTAGAACGATCCAGTTTCTTAAAACACCCATTTTTCAATTGCCAGATCTTCCTTCGTATTAATCGTAGAAAAATAAAAAAAAATATTTTAATTGTTAGCTCAAGGCCATAAAATTAGTTCATATAAATTTTTACGTAATAATATCAGATTTTCGGTTATATTTAAAAAACTAGAAATGTACGATTTTTATGGTGAAAATCGTAATTTTTACGCCCTATAACTCGGGATGGGTTTATTCTCATGAAAAAATGTATTTAACATTAATTCATTGACAAAGGATAATTTATCGATTGCGCAAGTTTATTTTCTTTTTTTCCCTCATTTTTTGATGAAAAAAACGCCACTATCGAAAGTTTTCTACTTCTGAACTAAACACCTTTCCTAACAATTTGCAATAAATTTCAAGTCGATCTGTTTAAAAAAAAACTTTATTAATACTAAATTATAATTACAAGGAGGCTAGGAAAGTACTTAGAAATGGCTAAAACAAAAAAACACTTTTAAACTGCTACTATTAAAAGTCTAGTAAAATAAGGAAGCTGCATAAATTTTTTTTATCGCGTTATAAGAAGCACCACTTTCTTTATGATGTAAAACAGTTTTGTGTGTATTATGTTTTATAAATTTTTTTATAAATTACAATCATGAGGGGGGTAATTACCCCCCCCCCCCGTAAATCCGCCCTCGATCAAGCTTTCGCCTCTTGTTAGATGGTGTACTCTTTGGTTTGGGTGTTCTTTTTTCGAATCTACATTTTCATATTTGAAAACTAATTACGTTTTATACCTTTTTTAGAGTATCAATTATTTGTTATTTAGCTCTAATTATATACTCCACAATATACGAGAGAAAAAATAGAAACGAACAAAAATCAGAAGAGGGTAAGTATAAAATAAATTTTATTTTAAACATATAAGGGAGAGCAATTCCTTATCGAAATTGCAACAAAAATTTCAATTTAATTGTTGCATTTTGACAAGTGGAATAATAATAGGGTGTTTCGTAGGTAAAGGGGGATATTTTAAAGGTAGGTAGATCTCACGTAGGGGATTCTAAATAACTCATATACAGTGTCATCACGAAAGTGCGCACAATATGGGAAACTTTTTTATTAAGTTTCTCAACAAAAAGTTATTCTTGATAAAAGTTTGAGCATCCCCTAAAACCAAACATGCACTAACAAAATATAGTAAAATACTCGTAATATACGAGGAGCCATCAAAAATTTGAATTTGAGACAAGAGTAAAGTACCCTTATTTTGAAAATTTTCGGGAAATATTATTTAGAAAAGTTGTTCAACATTAAAAAATACATCTAGATTTGAAATCATAGCCATCTAAGTGAAGTTTTATTTTTTTACCCTTTAAACAAGAGAATCTCCAGAAAATCAATGAGTGTGCAGAAATACTTATTTTGATATTTTATGATTTGATTTTATTGAATATTAAGTTCTTGTTACAATACTGTACAATTTTGAGCAATTTTCGATGTTAACAAAAAATAAAAGTAACTTTGAGCCAAAAAGTTTGAAAATTATTTTACTCTTCAAAAAAATTGACCGTGGTTAACACAATAGTTGTGAAATTTATAATTTTTAAATAAACCGTCGTATACAGGATGTTGTCTATTTATCGTTTTACCAAATTTTTTTTCGTTGTCCCCATTTTAAAAAAAATGGGTAAAAAAATAAAACTTCACTTATTACCATGATTTCCAGAAATTTTTCAAAATAAGGGTATTTTACTCTTGTCTCAAATTAAAATTTTAAAAGGCTCCTCGTATATTACGAATGTTTTACTATATTTTGTTGATGCATGTTTAGTTTTAGGGGATGCACAAACTTTTATCAAGAATAACTTTTTGTCGAGAAACCCTTAATAAAAAAGTTTCTCATATGGTGCATACTTTCGTGATGACACTGTATAATAGGTCTCTTGGCTTCCATAAACGAGTCCATTTTTTTATTTTACGGTTATCACTAACAGCGTAACCAATAATAGTGAAACCTCCTGTGCTCAGTTTGCTTAGCAAAGATGTTATTATTATTTTTTTGGTTAAATAATATTTGAGGTAAATTTTAGGTGTACTATTTACGGTTTTGAAACATTTATCGCTATCTTACAATTGGATATGTCGAACATCGGAATCAAAGAATGCAGATTTCCAGAAGTTGTTGAGTATGCAAAGCCTTAGGTTTTTTCTAATGATGACAATAGTTTGTGTTCATGTTATTACTATTTACACATTAAGTTTTATGTCAAATCCAGTTGATTATGAAAAGGTAAGTATACTTTTCTGAAATACTAATTTTAATTTCAGTTGATAATTTTCTACGTATCTCTGTAAAACTCGATAATATATTGTAACGGTTGACTAACTAATTAAAGAGAATACAAAACTTATGATCAATACGCAGAGAAAAAATTAAACAAATCATTTTATTAATACCATTAAATAACTATTTATTTTACTTCAATAAATCACAGGACAGAATGTAATTTCGAAAATAATATTTGAAACTAATTCTAACGTAGTAATTGCAAAAGAAAATATAAAATTCCAGATGTCAGATTTTAACACGTTAATCCCATAAGAGATTTTCACCAACAATTTTAGGATATTTACAAATAATTTATCAAAGATTCCAGTAGCAAAATTTAAAGTAATATAATCTCAGCGGTCACAATAACAATGAGAACATTGTTATTTTAGATGTTTGAATAAAAATAAATTTTAAACTTTACCTCATCATGATGTATCAATATGATTAATTTAAATTCAGGGGAACTACAATAAATCGGGAAAATAAAGTGTTGGGACTTCTAAAATCAAAGAATTACTGTAAAAAAGGAAGTAATAATAAAATGGGATTAAGACTCTCAATTTTTCTACTGGAAAGTAGATGGCGTCCAAAATTATCAACAACAAATAATTACATTCTGTCTGAGATTATGACAGAAGGCAATAAAAAATCACCAGTAATTTAATAGGTTATGTACTAAAACTAAAATTCAAATAAATAAAATAACGAAATTAAATATTGAACAAAAGCAATTTTTCTCTTTTACACAAAAGATAGTACGTAACAATATATTTAAATAAAAAATAACCAGCAAAGTATTGATTTATTCTTTCCTTACAAACCGGATTAGGAATCAAATGTATTCGATTCGACATGCCAGGATCGGTTTCTGCCTTTGGGCTTCTTAACTTTGGCCTTTGTATGCAATAAATCAAATTTCAAACACGTAAATAGCTAGATCAGCTAAAAGCTAAAAACAATGAAACTGTGGTACCATCTATCTGGAAAACTCCCTTCTGGGCTAACCAACACTAATTGGTAACAATAAATAACACTAAAATGATTTACGTTACACTATTAGTCACTCAGAATTGAATTTGTATTTTTACAACATTGTGAAATGAAATATTTTTACGATACATTATTAACGGAGATGCAGTCAGTTGAACAATTAAAGACACACACTAATTTTGCTGCACTATCGGAGCACTTGCAGAATTTGAATTTAAAAAATACGTTGTATTTGGACAACGGAGCAGACCCGCCTGGTTTCGCAGCTAATGACATAATTTAAAAAACATTTTGCTGTACCAGGAAGCAATTGAAAATACGTCGCATTTTACTATACGACGGAGCACTGTGACGATCAATGGTCGAAAAGATACTGATTTAATATTATTAGCTTATCTACATTGTTCCGATCTCGTCTGAATTTTGCTAAGTCACGCCCCCTTGCTTACGCTCAGGAATGTGTGTCTACGTGCCTTAAACGCATGCAGGTGTTCAGAGGAACCGGAAGTGCAAGGCGAATATATCTGGCGTGTTGCCGATAGCGCGGTTGCCATTTATTTTCTATGAATGCAATGAATAGTTGTTTAATTTCAATGGAAATTAAACATTGAATGCTAATTTTTTTATTTTGTTTTAGATCATGAATTATTTATTCGTTCCCTTGTGGGTTTTTGTTGTTTTACCATTTTTTCTTTTATCATCATGGCTCCTAACCTTACAAGTTTATAATTTAATAGAAACACATGGAGAAATATCACTTAAACATGTTGGAATTATTGTATTAAATCGATACTTTAGGTAAATAATTATGGATTCACACTGGTTTAGTATTGTTATTAATTTATACGTCTCACAGATTTTTAGGACATGTAGAACATGCAAAAATAGAATGAAAGTTTCTATAAACATGTGCTTTTAGAGCTTTGGTTTCGAAGCTTTGAAGATGGCGTCTTCAATTCAATTTTTTTCAAATATATCCAGAATGCTGCAATTAAAAATATGAAATTTGCCAGGGTTAATAAACTTTACATGGTTATTTTCCTGGTGTTAATTAGATTTTTCTAACACGATCATAAGCGTCTCATTTGGGAGAGAAATGGATATTTTTAGTCATATTTTTTTTTGTCACTTTTTTACATTTTTGTTAATGAATTAAAACACTTTTCCTAAGAAAAACTTACTCTTGTTTAGAAGCAACAAGATGCACCGTTTTAGAGAAAAATCGATTTTAATTTTTCCTGTTGCCTTATATTAGTTGCTGCATTTATTAATAGTAATGTAAAAATTAAGAGCGATCCGGATCTCTTGTGAAAAGCAAATTTCACTTCTATTTTATGAGGATTTTCTAATATAAAATTGTATTTATATGCGTCCCACTGGAAAGACTTGGCGATGGAATGTTTTTCGACAGCTTTAAATTTCTGAAACGGTGAGGCAGCACTATGCAAAAATATTTATAAGAAAAGGGTGGGGTAGCATATTATTTAAAAACTACTTGATATTTATTAAAACAAATGGGAGCAAATTTTCATTGATTTAATACAGAATTGTGCGGACCCTTATTTTTGTGATTTTCTATTTAAAATTAACAAAATAAATACATTTCGAGGTGTACAAAAAAATCAAGGGGTATCCACCCTAAGTTTTGTAATTATTAGTATTTCCAGAAAATTTCTTAGAATGATTTTAAATTTTTTCAAGTATTTCGGTTTGCTCTTAAAGTAGGTTCTGGAATTTTATGATGAACAGAATCGAAACCAAAGCTCCAAAAGCAAGAGCAAAAAAAATCTATAACTCGTGTTCATTAACACCCATGTAGATAAAGGAACTTGAAAAAATAGAATTAATTTGCTATTCCTTATATTTTGGCTGAATTACACAGCAAATGTTTGTAAATTTTATGTAATCTTAAAACATCACTTTTTAGGTTAAGCTTTACAGTAGCAGTCTCGGTACTTCTTTTATTATCGTCTTGGCCAACCAGATTTAAAGGTCCATTGACATTTACCGCTTTAAATTTAAATGCCGATGCTTGCAAAAAGAAATGGATATACTCGTTGATATTTGCCGGCAATTTTGATACTGCTCTAGATGTCGTAAGTAAAAAATTATAATTATAACAACAAAAATCGGTTAAAAAATATAAAAATAATTTGCTTTAAATTACGTAATCACCACCATAATCTTTTGAGGAGTTACAACAATTTTATGAAAATTATTATTTTTTTTAACTCGTCTTATTAACAAT
Source organism: Crepidodera aurea (assembly GCA_949320105.2). Taxonomy (NCBI): domain Eukaryota; kingdom Metazoa; phylum Arthropoda; class Insecta; order Coleoptera; family Chrysomelidae; genus Crepidodera; species Crepidodera aurea. The sequence continues at coordinate 76,915,619 of OX439473.1, read as the reverse complement.
AATTTTTGAAGATTCCTTGAAGAAATCAAATATGCCATTCTATTTTATTTAATTTGAATACAGGGTGTGTCACGTAGATGGCCCATTAGCCATAAATAAATAATAAATTGGGTTACGGGGCTTTGTCAGGACGTTATAAAAATACAAAATTAAAAAAAAAATTAAATTTATATCTTAAGAATATATGTACTAGGTGTTTTTTTTTGTTTTAGTGTAACACCGTCACCTGGTATTTATCAGCAGATTTCCAAATTTATGTGATAAATTTACTAGTTTTATATGTAAAATTCAAGTATAAATTTAAAAATATTACATATTATTCCGTTGTTATGTTAGGAGCCTGTATACTCCATGGTATATTTTTATACAGCCATGGGCATGACATTATATTCTCAGCAAATATAAGGTAAAAGGTAGAATAATTTAATGTAATGAATAATCTATGAGACGATTTTCATTGTAGATTTACTTTTATCGATTAATTTTGATCTGGAAATAATGAATTTTATTTAAGAATTCTGGCCGTTTCCATCTCCTAAAACTTTCACTAAAATCAGTATGTACAAAATTTACAGAATTGTCTAGACCAAACAAAATTATCTGAGCGTTTAAAAAATTAATTTGAAAGAAATTGATTCATTAACAATGGATGCAAAATTAATCAATAATTTATGTTACTGTCGATAAGAACTAAAACAATGAACTGCAAATCTTTATGATTTTAAATTGAACGAATCTGATACAATAATTACCATTATTTTTATTTTCTGTCTTGATTATTTAAATCAAATAACAAAATACACTACGATATCAAATAAAATTGTGTGATGAAAAACCAGTGTACATTTCTCGGTAGTTCATTTTAATCGCAATCCCTAGAAAGAACATTAGTTCATTTTTCTGAAAACTTAGTTTCATTTAATATCCTTTTTTCGTCAACCTCTACAAAAATTGACATTTTACGTACTAATTTCCTAATGAAAAGTCAACTATTTTTGAAGGCAAGTACTTTTCGTCCTCAAATGACTCGCACCGTGCCGTATCCTAGTGACCACAGCGGACGAAAAGTGTTTGCGAAAAATGCCTTCAAAAACGGTCGATTTTTTGTTCGGAAATGAGTACGTTTTTGTAGAGGTCGACGAAAAATGTAATATGCCCGTCGGCGAAAAACTGTCTATTGTCTCGCCTACTTGCTATTAATTTGCAGACTCGACTATAATAGACAGTTTTTCGTCCTTGGTACATAAATAACTAATATCTGGACCTACAAAATTTTTTGATTCTAACATATATTTTGTATAAAGATAAGAAACATTTACATTTTTCATTTAAAAAAAAAAGTCACGATGTTCTTCGCCAAAACGGTATTTGCCCGAAAAATTAACTCGGAAAAAGATGATTAAAACCAAAACTATTACACATATTTTTAGCACATTTTACAAGTGTCCACTTTAACAGTGTTACTCAACGTTCCATTAAATATTTACCTAAATCCATGATTTCTGAAATTGAATTGGCAATATTGTATTTTCAACTTTGAATTTATAAGATGGCTGTCATTTGACAAGCAAATTATTTATGTCCGTCAAATGAACATTTTTCCCTTTTTAATACTTTTCATGCTTATTCTGGTTATAAATTGCTACTTGGTGTAGAAAAGTTATGTACTTATGCGTTTGTATTGGAAAAATATGTTAAATAATCGTTTCAACTCACTATATATATATTTTTAAAAAAATGTAAAAAATATTTTTCCGCGCAAATATTTCTATTAGTTCATTTCGGAAGCTCATAGTGGTTTGTATTTTAATTTCTCTCTCTTTCCACTGGATTAAAACCACTTAGTTGTTAAAAAAGTTTTTTTATTGACGTTTCGGCTTTCCAGATCGAAAGCCGTTATCAAAATGACATAAAATAAATAAATTTACTAGAAACAGAACACTTGATAATCTTGCAAAAATATGACATCAACATAGTATACATAGAATAAGATTTTGAGATTGAAGATGTCAAAATCTGTTTCAATCATATTTTTGTGACGTTTCTGGGAACGAATTTTTAAAGGATAGCGCATTTGCATATTATAAGAGAATTTATACTTCGTCATAAATGAAGTTTTCTTATTAATATTATCATAAGAAAAAACCAGATAAAAATTTATGATACTATCCCGATATAGAGGGTATCCTTTTTGCAATTAACTCTTTTTGTAAAATAGGTATCCAAATTTTTGAAATATCAACCGAACAATTAGAAACACATTCGTTATTATTTAAGCATATCAATGCTGCTTCTTTAACTTTGCGGTTATAATTATTCGGTTCTTTTAATAATCTAGTTGAAAAATTCCATTGTATTTTATGACCAGAATCCCATGCGTGTTCACATATTTTGGATTTTTCGAATTGTTTATTTTTAATGTACGATTGGTGTTCATTAAGTCTAATATGAAAAGGTCTCCTATATAAAATTTATTACATTCGCATGGAATTTTGTAAATACAATTTTTTGTGTTTTGAATTTCATTAAAAGGTTTTGTATTTACTATTAAAGATTTTAATGTATTATTAGTTTGAAAAACTGTTTTTAAATTAAATTTATTGCCAATCCTTCTAATTTTTTCGGATAATTTTGGAATATAAGGGATTTTTACTATATTTGAAAGAATTATTGGGGGGTTTAAATTTTGATCTTTAGTTTTGATGTCTCGGTAAAGTTCACGATTTATAAATTTACTTGGGTAGTTGTTCTTAATCAAGACAGATGTAACAACTGATAATTCATTATTTAAGATATTGTCATTTGAACAAATTGTTTTTGCTCTATCGGAAAGAGATTTGACAATACCTCGTTTAACACAAATTGAGTGGTTTGAATTAAAATTTAGATATCTATTTGTATGTGTTTCTTTTCTAAAAACTGATGTATCAAAACAATTGTTGTTATTGTGTATTAGTACATCAAGAAACGGTAATTTTTTATTATTTTCAATTTCAATTGTAAATTTAATAGTAGGTTCCGAATTATTAATAGTATATAAAAATGTATCAATATTTTCCCTATCGTGTTGCCAAATTGCAAAGATATCATCTACATATCTAAACCAGACAGAAGGTCTTAAATTTTGTTTGTTTACAATTTCCATTTCAAAATTCTCCATGAAAATATCACACAATTTTGGTGATAAAGGAGAACCCATTGCCATGCCAAAATTTTGCTGATAAAAATCACTATTTAATTGAAAATATGTAGTTTTAATACATAGTTCCAATAATTCTAGAATTGCTGAGACGCTTAATTTAGTTCTATTTATTAATAATGTATTATCACTTGTCAACTTTTTTCTCACAAGATTAAGAGTTTTATCGACAGGAACATTTGGAAATAAACTGACTACATCAAAACTAACCATTATATCTGAATTTGTAATTTTGATTTTTGATAATTTTTCTAAAAAATGTTTTGAATTTTTGATAAAGGAATTAGTATTTCCTGATAACGGATCTATTATTTTAAGTAGAAATCTTGCTAAATTTTGACAAGGTGAATTTATAGAACTTATTATTGGTCTTAATGGTATTTGTTGTTTATGAATTTTGGGTAAACCATAAAAATGTGGAGGTTTACTATAATGAGAAGTAAGAGATCTTCGTTCTTTATCACTTAGGAATTTTTTATTTTTATATAAAGTTTTGTAAATTTTGTTTTCAATACTAGTAGTTGGATCTTTATTTAATTTTGAATAGCTACCGTTTTCAATAATTTCGTTAATTTTGTTATCATAATCTGTTTTGTTCATGACAACCGTCGCGTTACCTTTATCTGCCGGTAAAATCTTAATTGTATTGTCATTTTTTAAATTTTTAATGGATTTAAATTCTGCGGAGGTTAAATTTTGATTAATTTTGTAAGATTTTTCTAATTCAATTTTTCAATGTACCTTGTATTCGTTGCTTAAGTCAGTTGGTAAATTTTGAGAAGCGTTTTCTATAGAAAAAACTACCCAAGTAAATTTATAAATCGTGAACTTTACCGAGACATCAAAACTAAAGATCAAAATTTAAACCCCCCAATAATTCTTTCAAATATAGTAAAAATCCCTTATATTCCAAAATTATCCGAAAAAATTAGAAGGATTGGCAATAAATTTAATTTAAAAACAGTTTTTCAAACTAATAATACATTAAAGTCTTTAATAGTAAATACAAAACCTTTTAATGAAATTCAAAACACAAAAAATTGTATTTACAAAATTCCATGCGAATGTAATAAATTTTATATAGGAGAAACATCTAGACCTTTTCATATTAGACTTAATGAACACCAATCGTACATTAAAAATAAACAATTCGAAAAATCCAAAATATGTGAACACGCATGGGATTCTGGTCATAAAATACAATGGAATTTTTCAACTAGATTATTAAAAGAACCGAATAATTATAACCGCAAAGTTAAAGAAGCAGCATTGATATGCTTAAATAATAACGAATGTGTTTCTAATTGTTCGGTTGATATTTCAAAAATTTGGATACCTATTTTACAAAAAGAGTTAATTGCAAAAAGGATACCCTCTATATCGGGATAGTATCATAAGTTTTTATCTGGTTTTTTCTTATGATAATATTAATAAGAAAACTTCATTTATGACGAAGTATAAATTCTCTTATAATATGCAAATGCGCTATCCTCTCAAAAATTCGTTCCCAGAAACGTCACAAAAATATGATTGAAACAGATTTTGACATCTTCAATCTCAAAATCTTATTCTATGTATACTATGTTGATGTCATATTTTTGCAAGATTATCAAGTGTTCTGTTTCTAGTAAATTTATTTATTTTATGTCATTTTGATAACGGCTTTCGATCTGGAAAGCCGAAACGTCAATAAAAAAACTTTTTTAACAACTAAGTGGTTTTGATCCAGTGGAAAGAGAGAGAAATTTCTATTAGTATATTGATTTTATCATGTTTTATAGCATATGTGAAAATTTAATGAAAATTCCAGCCGGCCCCATATTCTTAACGTTTACTCAGAGATGTGCGTGTCAGTAGTTGTCAAAATTTGTAGGTTATTATGGCGAAATTAAATAAAGTTAAACCTTGACGTTGATATTTACAAAAATAGGTTATTTTCTTATGACGATTTTCAATCAAAACACCACCAACGTTTTCGCCGGCCACTGTTAGACCAACATTATGTATCGCGACTACGTTACTCTGGAACACCCCTCGCAAATAGATGTTATACCTGCCTTATTTTCTTCGATCGACCGATTTGCGCTCTCTTGAAATATAATTTTAAATTCTCATATTTTTTTTTACAATTAATGAGAGAAGAAATATTTGTTTAAAAAAAGATGATAACTATAAGAAAAATAATAAACCATCTTCCCATCACACTTTTATCCAGACTTATAGTGGAGTGAAAGTAGACGAAAATATTCTGAAAATTGATGTAAGAGCTAAGTCAATTTTTTTTACATAAAGAGATGCTTGTAAAAAAATTTTCAATAAATTTGAGCTGGAGCTTCGCGAGACATGTGCCAAAAACGGCATTTTTGGCATTTTTCGAGTGGATCGCTTCACTATTTTGTAAATATCTCCGGCTCTAAGAGTCGTGGAAAAATAAAAAAGTAAAATGACCGTGATGAAGTAGAGTATCGAACCGTATAGTAAGGTTTTTTTTTTAAATGTATCCTAACCTCAAAAAACGAATTCGCGCACATTTTTTTTAATTTTTCCACGACTATTAGAGCCGGAGATATTTAAAAAATAGTGAAGCAATCCACTCGAAAATTAGCAAAAATGCCGTTTTTGGCACATATCTCGCGAAGCTCCAGCCCAAATTTATTGAAAAAATTTTTATGTATAAAATCGAAAAAATTTGTTGTAGCTCTTACATTCATATAAAATTCTAATTTCACTCCACTATTAGGTCTGGCAAAATTTATATGTAATAAAAACTTTCGCGTTTTATTTTTAAATTTTCTTCAATTTTTTTATTTTCTATAAAATAATTCTAATAATTCAAAATAAATTAACGGAATTAAAGATGTCCTGTCAAAATGAAATTAAGGGACTTACCTCCTTATTGTACCTATCTACTTTTCTACTTATATATAATTTGTTGTTGATGGTTTATTTATTTATATTCTGTTCTTTGAGCCGTAGTGTTAAGATAATGGATAGTAATTATTTTTAGTTTAAAACCTTCAGATGTTTCCTTTAATTGTCTTAAACCGTCTTCATCGCCTCAAGGTTGCCCCATACTAGTAACCTTTAGGCGGCTGCTCACACGCCTGCCGTAAGGGCAATCTAGGGAGCAAGCCGGTAGGTGCAATCTAGGAGGCACCTCTACGCACGTACCTGCCGACAGTGAACGTAGCACAGAACAGACGTATCACTTGAATCCGTGAAGATGGTGCCAACACTTTCAAAAAATCAAAAGATCGGCATTGCCTTGGCTCTTTCAGTGGTTCTATCGCAAAAAAAGAAAAAGAAAGTACTGGGTGAAGAAGTGGTTACAGAAACGAAAAGAATTGTGTCACATGAACGTTATGCGAGAATGGAAGTTAATGATCTTTTCAATTTTTTTTTAAACTGCGACAGAATAACATCTCTTTCAAGTTCGCCGTATATCTCAAACATCATGTCGAAAGTTTCTCAGAGAGTTGTACGATCCAAACAAGTACTCCGGACGGCTTTCTCTACAGAACAGTCGAAATTGCACCGATTACGCTACACACACGAGTTTTGGCAGGGAGGTAGAAGCCGATCTAGGAAGCAAGGAAGGTCCGATACCCCTGCCGCCCTGCAAATGAGGGGATCTAGGAAATCGCTCCTGCTTGCCTACACACATCACAATCAAGGAGGCGATTAAGGGTCAACCCTACTCTTGCTTCCTAGATTGCCCCTGCGGCAGTTGTGTGAGTAGCCGCCTTTTGGAAGCCAACAAAAGGCTTGTGTAAGTTAAAGCACGAGTGCTCTTACCTTTTACCGAACAAATGGTTCCCCCATTGTTCCTAATATTCAAACTATTTCTGTAGGCTCGTAAATATTTTTTTGTAGACATTTTGAAGAAAGCGTCTTCAGGATAACACCAAATTTTGTAGTATATTACACTTCAACTTATTCAGTATGGGGATGCAGCCTTCTGGGATTAATTTTCGGTGAGATCTATTACAAAACCAAGCAGAGAGCTTTCGAAAAGAGCAAGGTAATTTATTTAAGTCAATTTCTAAATTATTACACCCTCTTTTTTGTCCGTTTTTTGCCGTTTTGAAGCGGTTACCAAGGGTAAAAACTTTTTTACCCTCAGATTCGGTTTCAGCGACCTCAAAAAAGGGAGGGTCTTGTCCGGAAACTCACTCACTCTCACTCCTACTCCTGACATCCACGATTTAGTTTTTTCCGAACGCCTAACCTGAATTGTGAAGTTAGAGCAGCAAAGATATTTTTATCGTTTTCTACACCCTTTCAAGTACTTACGTGCCAAGTTTAATCGATATCACATTTTGTGGGAGCTCAAAGTCTCTGACAAGTGGGCTAGTATGACGTCAGTCTTCAGTAGAGGAGGCTAATGTTCGCGTTATATATTTTTCAATTAATATTCGATTCTATGAACATAATTTCTTGAAATTCTTAAATAATAAATATTAAAAAATACGATTGACAACGCAGCTGAGGTTAACATGAAAAGAATTTATCTTAGGTTTAATAGAAGATGACCCTTAATATTAAAGGATCTTCTTGGAGGGAAATCAGTCGAGAGGCATTTTCAAACTTTTAATAGGCTGAATCACTTGAGGCGATTTCTATAATTTAACAGCCTTCTAGTGGGAATGTTAATTACACTTTTCCTTGCGGAAAAGATCAGAGAGGACACTTAATGAATTTAAGAAAAACTAAAAAAAAATATATTTGAACACTTCCATTCAAAGTAAAATTATTTTAAAGTTTTTTTTTAATATTTCCTTGACAGTATATTTGCTGTTAATGTTTGTTAACAGTTTTTGATAAATACATGAAAATATAAGTACGAAATTCACAAGAACAATATTTAAATAAAATAGCAATACGATGTCAACGTAACCTCACTTAATGATTCTTATAAATAAAACCTTAATAAACAATGAGTTCAAAACGCAGTAATTTTAACAAATATTTACTTTGAAGTAAGATCTTTTGAGTATTAATATTAAGGAAAGATTTAAATTTAAAGAATATTTATGTGCATTTGTGACATTTAAAATCAATTTCGCATGATTTTAATTATTGTGAAGTTATTGGAAACGTGCAACTATTTTTCTAGTAAAAAGATTATATATTATTATGATTTAACAGTATATCGACAATATACACAGCAAAATGGAAACGGTGATTAATCGTGTGCAGAACAAGTGTGATAGGAAATGTAATGCTTCAATTACGAATCTGATTATTATTCGTGCCGCAACGCGAAAGACGACATGTTTTGGTTCATCAAAGTACTGTGAAAATGAAAATATCGGGGACATAGGACAAGTGAATAACATCTTCAGGAACAAGTGTTCAATAAACGTAATAAAAAACATCCCCTAGATGTTTTACTTTAGTACAGACGCCATAGTATACTGGCGTAGCTAAACATAGCTAAGGTTGGCTAGTTCGTGAGAAATATTATGGAAGTTTTGCCACTTGTCCCCAAACACCGAAACCCTAAGATTAGGTATGTCACATAATCGACAACCTGGATTATCTACATATTCTTTTCTACCACGTTTAAACATTTTATTTTCTGTTTTCCATGCTTTCCTTCTTTTGTTAGCGACTATTTCCCTCGTCTTAATTTCCACCAATCACAACCGCGCAATCTTGAATTACAAATGGTTTCTAGGCAAAACTTTACAGCTGTTGTCACCAAAAATTTTGTAATATTGTTTTTAAACAGTGCTAGTCAGCTTATGTAGTGAAAGTGATTCTATGATTAATATTGTTCTTGCGATTGAGAAAAGTGTAGTGTACAATACCGTTAAAACCCATAAATATGGAAACAGTTTACGGAATTCTGCAAGGCAAAGAAATACGAGCTTTTGGAAACTACAAGTTTAGATAAACTAAACCTAATCCTGAAAGATTGGGCGTGGAATATGAAGAAAGAAAACGGTAAAAATTACAAAAAACTAGTTGTGAAGACAATGGGAACACCGTTCCAAAAAAATGCAAGAGATGTATTTTATGAAGTGGAAAATAATTTTTGATCCATTTAAAGATATTATCTTCAAGTCAAGTAGGGAAGATCGTAATACGAAACGAAGGAATTTGCAGATGTGCGCCAAGAAAAGGAAATCGAGCTCTGCTTCATTAAAATTGGAAGAATACTACGCAATGGTTTTAATATGGGACGAAGACACTCCGGCGGGACTCCAGCGAAAAGGTGGAGAAGCAGTCAATTGCAGAGTTCATTATTTTAAAGAGGAAGTGGATAATTCTGGGATTAAAAGAGGTAGATAACATAGTTACATATTTTTTAAAATAACTGATTTTTAAAAATCCTACTTTTTAGGAAGAGAAGAATATATTCCTCTCTTCAATAAAACGACCCAGGATGAGAAAAAAATGGCCGATAGTAAATGGCTGGTCCCCAATACGAAGAACCCTATCTTTTGTCCAGTCCGTCTTTTTAAAATTCTAATGGTTAAACGTTCATCTAGAATCCATCATGGAACAAAGAACAATCAAGTGGATGGTACACAAATACTCCAGTGGGAAAAAACGAACTTTCGAAATGGACTAAAGAAGCAGCAGAGAATGCAGGATTAAATACAAAAGAAATAAAAATAACAAACGACTCAATATAGTAACCTGGCTAAAGGAGGGGTGGGTGAACAACAATTAATTAAAATTACTGGCCACAGTTCAGCCAACTTAATTAAGCCTTATCTGTAAATGGATAATGAGTATTATTCCTACATCATAAACACCCTTAGAAGTGACGCCTCAGAACCTCTAGCTAAAAAACAGAAAACAGAAGATCCTGCAGTCACTCCTCGAGCTTCTCACTCTACAGATGGGACTCGTCAACAACATTAATGATTTACCTACACCCAACGTTATCAATGAGTTAACAAAGATTTCAAACAATACTCCTACTGTGTACCAAAATTGCAATTTATATTTTAATTGTACCATAAATAATTAAGTTTGTAGTATTTTGTGATTAAATGCAGAATAATCTGTTACTCATGAAATAGTCTTGTCAAATACCATTCGGGCACCTAATTTTTCTTTATGATATTACTTACGATTATTTCATTGTAAAATGTTTTGACAATGTTCATATATCCCCATTAGATCTTAAGTTGGTCTCATTATCCCCTAGCTAGAATGCTGAAATCGTAACTCACCTTCCTTGATTCATACATAATATAAATCCTTAAAAATACTATAAACTATTTATTTTCAGATTTTAACAGTTCTGTGGGCAGTTCTCTTTATTAGCCTTCCTATCCTGGCATTACTTCTCTCTACTGTAGAAACTAATGGATTAAGAGCAGCATTTTTGGGAACTATAGTCAAACCAATGTTTAATCTTGGGTTTGCCATAGGAATTTTAGGAATGTCAAGAAATATAGGAGGTATGGTAAACACTTTTACTTCGAATGCTATTATTACAATTAAGAATAAGATAGTACAAAGTATCTGTTGTATAAGTAAAGTCATTAAACACAAAGTGGTCTAATATGTTAAAAACTCAATAAACAAACTTGAACTCTCTAACCACTAATTTGATATTATGTTTTAAATGTGTAATTTTTTTTATCCTAATACTTAGTGTATGAATTCTTTTCCTTTTCGAGGCCTGAAATAAAATTTTTATTAGTTACATGCTTTACAACAAATGTTCCTGTTAGCTATTGGCTGTGACCTTCTTTGGTCCCGTTAAGAGTTGCCAATTTTGGGGCGTATTTTCTAGTAGTTCATAGAGGTCAGCTGGGAGGTCCTGACTTCTTTGATAGGTTGGGTTGTGGGAGTTTCTTCTTTGGTTTTCTGAATCGCTGCTTGTATGGTATCTTGAGGGTATTCTGGGCGCCTGCGTTGTTTCCTTGTATGATCCTGTTGGCAGATTTTAATCTGTGATTCTGAAAACGAGAAAGTGTGGTGAGTGTATTTGTAGTATCATGGATGGAGGTAACGAATTTTTCTGAGGATTTTTCGTGGCGAGGATGACATGTTGTAGGTGATAGGGGATGGAGGATTAGATTATAGACTTGTATTCCAGGATCGGTCTTATAAAGGTTTTGTAGGTGTGGAGGAGAGTGCTTGGTTGACATTTTCCTATAACGATCCAATGAGGGAGGCTCGCCTTCTTACTCTGCCGAGTATTCTTTGAGCATCAGCAAGCAAACAGTAACAGCAACAGTAAAGAGTGCGAGTAAATCTCACTCCCAAATAGTCGACCTATATAAGGTGGATGTTGTCGGTAGTTAGTTTGGGTGTTTGAGTGAGGTCGGGGTGTGTGGATATGAAGGAATTTTGTTGGAGTTGAGTGAGACTCTCCATTGGGTGTACTAGGCAGTATATTGGTTGATGAGTTGTTGGGTCCGTGTGTTGAGAATTTGGGTTGTGGTGGCTGAGGCGAATAGAGCGGTGTCGTCAGCAGAGAGCTGAAAGTGTTGTTGGGGTGGATGGGCGAGTCGTGAGTGTAGAAAGAAAGCAGGTTCTACCAGTTGGGCTACTATTATCAGAATCCTTCCCACCAGTCGAAACATGTGTATGAGAGTGCAGAAAAAGTTTTGGAAATATTTAAATTTTCTTTATAAGTAAGCTTGTCTAATCAAGTTTTGATATTTCAGGATTCATTAAAAACATTTTTGAATACAAATATTTTGTTTTAATGGGAAATTTTACTTTCTGCACTTACTTAGTTCACATGTTGCCGTTAATTTTACTTCACAGCCGACATGACTGGCCATGGACTTTTAGCTTCTATCAAATGGTAAGTACTTACGTAATGACCTGAACCGATTTTGAGATAAAATACTGAAATTCATTTCAAATTGAGTCCATGCAAAACTCACAATTAATGATGATTATATCCGAATAAGTTTTAACTATAATATTATAATCCAAATCATGAAATGCAACTGCAAGTGTTTCTACTGTAACCGATGGTGTAATTGGTAAGTTATTTGTATACAGACGATTCGAAATTGGCACGAACACGATGCGTAAACTCCGAAATAAATATGTTGAAGACAGGAATATCCATTATTTTGTTTAAAGAAAAATACCTATTAGTTAAGTGCGTTTTGAACATAAGTAATGTTTTATACTATACAAACCAGTAGGTCATCAAACGTTTGAATCATGTCGATAAATCCAGCCGAACAGTAGCTTTGATTATTAAAATATTCCTGTAAACTTCTATAGTACTAAGCTTTGTTATAAATCAAAATTAATGGTCCGAACTAAAGTTTCCCAGGAAGGGATTGATAGCAAACTAATACAACGGTGAGAAGTAAATTACTCTGGACTTTTTCAGGATAGGAATAATTATTATTTGAGCTACTGTTCACTTACTTAGGAAATACCCTATTTTTACTATTAGAATCTAGAATATTTGTGTGGTAGTTCTTGAAGAACTCTACCAGTAATGAGCTCTTACACCGGGTAATTTCTGATAAGGATTTATTTTAATTCGTTGGCGAATCCAGCCCCCCCTTTATGTCGAGTTTTTTAATTTAAAGAAATATTACAAGAAGCCGAGAGGTCCCTTTCAACCCTTCGAAGGTTGAAGTAATGGATGAGAACAACCATGAGAGAGGATAGTCTTGTAGGGGCCCCTCCGCTCAGCAGGGGATATTGCATATCCACCCGGGTGAAATTTCCCCCCTCCCCTTGAAAATCAGCTGAATCCGCCCATGTTTTAATTTAATTTTTCTTCACCCTACTTTGCGTTCGAAAACAAAGAGCCAGATGGCGTATCGCTGGATGTCAGATCCCAATACAACACGGCCGAGAAATCATATTAATGGCTTCTACATATAATAAGGGATTTTTCAGCCTATTAGATAATATACTATTAGAACAAATAATATAATAGTACCAATATTTTTTAGATTCGAGATTAAATTGCCCCCCCCCCTTGAAAATCGGCTGAATCCGCCCATGTTTTAATTTAATTTTTCTTCACCCTACTTTGCGTTCGAAAACAAAGCGCCAGATGGCGTATCACTGGATGTCAGATCCCAATACAACACGGCCGAGAAATCATATTAATGGCTTCTACATATAATAGGGGATTTTTCAGCCTATTAGATAATATACTATTAGAACAAATAATATAATAGTACCAATATTTTTTAGATTCGAGATTAAATTGCCCCCCCCCCTTGAAAATCGGCTGAATCCGCCCATGTTTTAATTTAATTTTTCTTCACCCTACTTTGCGTTAGAAAACAAAGCGCCAGATGGCGTATCGCTGGATGTCAGATCCCAATACAACACGGCCGAGAAATCATATTAATTGCTTTTACATATAATAAGGGATTTTTCAGCCTGTTATACTATTAGAACACTAATAATATAATAGTACCAATATTTTTTAGATTCGAGATTATATAACGGTGTCTTTGATATGTTGGCCAATAGGAATATTACTCACTCTGATTATAGAAGATATTGGCTTATGGATTCAGAAGTTAGTTTTACCTCAAATTAAAAAGAAGCCAATTCAATTTGATAAACAAAAAGAACAATAGATCAAGCTGAAGTACATGAAATATAAATAGAAATAACAGTTAGGTATTATTTATTTTTATGCTATTTTAATGTAAAATTGTTATACAATTTTAAATAAATTTTATGTATATAATATTACTTGTTTTTATTTACTAGTCAGGAGTACATCAAAATTTGAGCCTTTATTGTGGGAAAATGGTTACATACAAATTTAGTCCATCCTAGCTAAAACTTTTTCTCATCTTTCTGGCATATTACGGATTCCGCGTCGAAAAAACTGCTAGACTTTTGAGTCGATCCACAAATCGACCCAATTGACTTCTTCGTAAGAACGGAAGTCTTTCTCAGCCAGGCCATGCTTCATCGATAGAAATAGGTAGTAATCGGAAGGTGCGATATATGGAAAATACGGCGAGCTTCTGCTCATATTCCTCCCGTTTTTCCTTCAATCCTTGGCTCAAATGCATTAGTTGTGTTCGGTAGTAAGCTCCTGTAATGATTTCACTCAGTTGCATCAGTTGATAATTCATCACGCCGAACTGGTCTCACCAAATACACAATCATTTTCGAGCCATAGATGTATAGCTTAGCCGTTGGTGTTGATGCTTAGCCGCCGTATCTCCACGATTTTTTTCGCTTTGGATTATGGTACTCAATGTCAGTAACAATGCGATGCAAAAAATCTTTCATATTTTTGTCGTTGGAACAACTGTTCACACGTGAAAGCAGTTCGATGTTTCATGGCTTCAACTCGAATGGCATCCAATTTCCTTACCTTTACATTATTCCCAAGGCTTTCAAACGATCTGATACATTCACCCCCGAAAATCTCAGCTGTCTGAAATTTGTGGAAGGACGAGAAAATGGCCCATTGGTCTCAAAAATGTGTTTTTTTCGCCTATTTTCGCCGATATTCCTGAAAATATGACACTTTTGTTTGCACGAAAATGAAGATCAGTTCGTTACCTACAAAAATGATCATCATTGTTGTCAAAAATATGATACTTTTCGACATAACCGGCTCCAAAACGCATCCCCATTTTTAGCTCCTGGACTAACACTCGCGAGCGGATAACACATTTTTCAATAAATAACGTAGAAATTAGTGTTTTCATGATTCAAAGGTCAGATGAAAGAAGGAACCTGTAGCTATAATATCATGTTACTTTTTCCTTTTATCTATTTCTCTGAATTATTGAAAAACCGGGCCAAAGTTTGTTTTTGCTCGATATTTTGACCCTCCTATAAATGTATTCATATTTTTTTATCAAGACTAATTTCACCGAAGATTCAAAAAAATATTTTTTTGTATTTTCATTTTTTTGGATTTCCGGAGTTTTCGAAAATGCTCGGGTCTATCGGGAATTCATAGATAATCAAGGACCATATCGATTTTCAACGCACATCATTAGAAAGATTAGCTTGTCCCCTTGGCGATGGCATTTTTCTTTTTTTCTTTTTCATATTTTTTGGTTTTTCGGAAAATTGAGAAAATTCTCACTCTTATGAAAATTCGACATTTTTTTTGAGGATTATTTTCTTTTCGTTTGCGAATTTTTGAAATGCCGTTTTTGCAAAAAATATTAGTGTAGCGAAAAAAACCATAGGGGCAACTTTTGTAGGTAATGAACAAATGAACTGCTGGCGATATGAAAACTGGGCCCGCGGTCAAGGAATTAAAAAAGGTAGAGATTAAAAGTAGTTAATGCACATTCAAATTGGGCCCAGAGTCATGATTTATTTCTAGAAAAAGTAAATAGGTATAAATACAAATATTTTTAAGTGCCATTTTTGGAAGTAAGTATTGCACAAAAAAGATAAATTAGAAAAACTTGAAAAAATCATTATATTCGATTTCCTGTCATTCACAAGTAAGAAGTTTTCACCCTTTAACGTTTGAATTCTGAACGCTTCTACTGCATCGTGAACGTCGTTGATATTTTTTGGCAATTGCGGCAATTTACTTCTTTTTTAATTATGCATATTTCTTCTTATGCAATTAATATCTTCCCACGATATTTCTAAATTGGGGTTTTTTACTAACTCGGCATCGAGCGGTAAACCGCGAGTTAAATTTTTGTACACTAATGGATAGTAATGGCTAGTAATGGCTCCTCACTATTGGCTAGTAATGGCCGGTAATGGCTTACTAATTGCTAGTAATGGCTACTAATTGCTAGTAATGGCTGAGTAATGGCTACTAATGGACGAGGTCTGTACACCAAAATGGACCTCTCGGTTTACCCCTCGCTCGGCATGATTTATTTTTGCTGATTTTTCCATGGGGTCTTTAAAGAATTACTTATCTTCTGTCTTTCTAATATGTCTGTGGTAAATTCGTGGTGATGATTTAAATCACTTTCAACAATTTTCTCATTAAAGGTATATATTGTAACGATTGACTAAATTGAATAAAGAGAATATAAAACTTATATTCAATACGAAGAGAAAAAATGAAACAAATAGTTTTGTTAATACTATTAAAATAACTATTTATTTTAATTTAATTAATCACAGGACAGAATGTAATTTCGAAAATACTGTTTGAAAATAATTTGAACGTAGTAATTGTAAAAAAATATATAAAATTTCATATTCCATATACCTGGGATTAAGACTCTCAATTTTTCTACTTGACAGTAGATGGAGCCCAACAAATAATTACATACTGTCTGAGATTACGGCAGAAGACAATAAACATTAATAGTAATTTAATAGGTTATGTACTAAAACTAAAATTTAAATAAATCAAATAATAAAATTAAATATTCAATAAAAGTAAAGTTTTCTCACATATACTCTCACGATAGTACGTAACAATATCTTAGCAAGACAGCCTTTAAGAAAACAGCGCCAACGAATTTTACCTATTTCAAATAGAAAAATTATTAAAACCAAGTTAAAAGAAAAACTAAATAAAACTTACCACATTTTAAAACTCACATACCACGTACATTTCTTGTGGTCTTTTACTAAATATTTTTTGAACATACATTGCAAAAGTTTAACAACTAACTAAGGTTATTTGGAATTTGGTCTATTTAAATATAATAACAAATTAAATATCAATTATTTCCCAGAATGTTCTTTAATCTCCCAGAGTGAACTTACCTACCTTTAATCCGTTGGATCAGGTATGAAACCCCTAACCACGGGCCCAATTTACATGCGCCCGAACTGCTCTTCATTTTTTGTCTAAACAAAAATGCTCTAAGGGTCATATTTCGGCAGATATCGTCGAAAAACAGATTTTCGGCTGAGTTTTTCGGAGGTAAATGTATCTATGAACACCAATTAGAAAAAAATTTGACGGACAGACTTGATGGCCAGGTTTTGGGTTTTTGTGGCGTTAATTTACTGGAATATATCCTCACCATGTGACGTTTGAGCATTCCAAGACGCTTTGTTGCTCTTTCAATAGAATCGTAGATATTTAAAAAAAGAGAGTTAAAAAATTCAGACACGGTGGCAATTTTTTATATAAGTATAAAATGAATAGCATTTTCGTAACCCATAGGGATGAGGCCCGACTAATGACTACATCAGCTACATCCGTTTTCAAAATTTTTGCGCTTAATATTACTCCACTGTATAAGTGATAGAGTAGAATTATTTTATAAACTTTCTAACAATTAAGGTTAAGATATAAAATTAAAAAAAAATGCTAAAATTTTAAGTATTGTAAATTATCTACCTCCTCTACAAAATTGATATGAAATCAAGACAATTTAATAATTTCCGTTAGGAATCTCTGTATGCGAAATGATCAAGCCAGTATATCGCAGAAAGTGTTGCATTATATAACCTTGATTTGTGTGTGATCAACTTTAAATAATCGGAATGGGTACCTATTTCCTTATTACTAACAAATTTTATTTGAAATATATTTCCATATTATTAACAAATTTTATTTGAAATATATTAGCACTTAAATATATCTATTAATATCTTATTGCTCCCATTACTATCTTATTAGATGTGGTATTGAATTACTTTTGCAGTATATTTTTTTGTTTGTGATGGAAATTCTGCCTTTTGGCCTTGTCAGTTAGGCTTTCAAATCCAACAAATCAAACTCAAACTTGTCTAAGGATGTCGAATCGAATAAATTGAATTTCCTTACTTTGTATTTTTTCCTTAACGGCATACGAAGAAGAGATTGACCAGAATCGGTCAAAAACTTGGCAACCCCCAATTCAAATTGGCAATTTTTGCTTTGTAAAGTCGTTAAAACTCACTTCTGGGCTTCATTTATCAAAATATATTTTAGGATTTGTAATAACTTGATTTTGCAGATCTCAGTATTTTACCTCCCTTATTTGGAATGGATGATTATAATAGTTGCATGGAAAATAAGAATAATCAGTATTGTAGTGTTCAAGCAAAAGTAGATTTGAGTTTCCAAAATAGTAGTGTAAAGGAATTGATTAGAGTAAGTAAACATTTCTCCGACTGTTAAGAACCCTCCTAACTTAATGGAGGGTTCGCCTAGAAATTTGCCTAGAAAAATGTGATGCTTTTGAAGTGCCCATTACCTCATGTTCAAAGTTTTTTCAAGTTTCACTTTTTAATTATATTTTTCACTTCAACAGATAGAATATCATTAAGATCTACTGTTAATCTGCTATATGTTTTTACTTAATATTAAATTTAAAGTTTTTTTACCTTAGGGTAAGTTGTTCAAGTTCATTATATAACTGTCGATGTTATTCTCTTGTAATTATTTTTAGGCGTGATTTGGTAATCGCCGAAACTAGTGGCCAATGTAATTTTCGTTTTTTGATTCTTATTATACAGGGTGAGTCACGGTAGACGCGACGGCCCATTGTGACTAAACGGTTAATATTTGTAAATTTTGTTTATGCTTGGATATGTGGGTTGATACATTTTAAAATTATTTTTAATTATACGTTAAAAACAAAATAAACTTTCTTAAGTATTCCCTATACCTAAGCTTTTTAGTTTTCGAAATATTTTGAAATTTCTGAAAATTCAAGCGCCTACAAGAAAACCAATAACTTGGAAAACTATGGAATCATCCAAATCCAATTTTAACTGAAAAAAATTAGACTAATAATTGAAAGCAATAATGTATTTATAGTTGTTTAAAATTATACAGGGCGTCCATAATGGGTCGATTCTCTAATGACATATTCAAACGACAATATCGTTCTTATTTTAAATAGGACACCCTGTATTTTATAATCCTGTTATAAAGTAAATTCGATTACCTTTTAAAAATTATAAAGGTTTACTATGCCTAAATCTATTAATTTTGGAGTTATTTTTATTTTTGTTAAATTTGACATAATTTTTCCACCGTAATGCCTAAATATAACACTCTGCATTTGATTAGCTTAGACTGTGATCCGAATAAATTGCAGATGAATCCACTTTTCATAATAATGGATTAGTTAACCGTCATAACTTTCATTATTATGATACTCAAAACAAGCATTTGTTCCACACAATAGATCATCAAATCCGGTGGAACATTAATGTATACTGTGGAATTATAGGCTACCAAGTTATTGGCCCATATTTCTTTGATGGCCATTTAAATGGGAGGAAATTCTTGCATTTTTTAAGAAAAAGTTTCTGGGAACTGTTGTAAAATGTTTCATTAGATATTATACAAAAAATGATGTTGGAATAGTCTAAGCTGATCAAATACAGGGTGTTATATTTAGGCATTACGGTGGAAAAATAATGTAAAATTTAACAAAACTAAAAATAACTCCAAAATTAATAGATTTAGGTATAGTAGACCTTTATAATTTTTAAAAGGTAATTGCTACATAATAGGATTATAAAATACAGGTTATCCTATTTAAAATAAGAACGATATTGTCGTTTGAATATGTCATTAGAGAATCGACCCATTATGGACGCCCTGTATAATTTTAAACAACTCTAAATACATTATTGCTTAGCCTAATTTTTTTCAGTTAAAATTGGATTTGGCCGATTCCATAGGTTTCCAAATTATTGGCTTTCTTCTAAGTGCTTCCATTTTTAGAAATATCAAAATATCGCGAAAAGTAAAAAGCAAGGGAATACTTAAGAAAGTTTATCTTATTTTTAACGTATAATCTATAAATCCAATAAAATATAGGGCCTTCCATAAGAAATAATATAACTTTGATACGCCACACTTTTTTGGGACAACCTGTATAATTCAAAATGATTATAAAATGTAGCCTTTATCAACCCGCATATCCATAAATAGACGAAATTTTCAAAATATTAACCGTTTAGCCACAATTGACCGTCGCGTCTACCGTGACTCACCCTGTATGTAGTACCGACTTTGAGTAGCATTTTATTTATTACACTTTGGCCGCATTTGAGACATGGATAACCTGTTGGCTTTATTTTCTAACTCATTGTTATTAATTATATTTAATGGATTTCGCCTCTTAGGCCGAAAGTAGCTGCTTTCGGTACAAGAGACCTGAAAAGATGTTCGTTTTAACATAATGAGTTGATCAGGTTTGGCAATTTTGAAAAAAAATTGAAAATTCATTTAGAGTTTTTTGGAAAGGGTGATTGTCCCAAATGCTTATATTATGCTACATTATGTAAACACAAAAATTGTTTCTCTTTATTAATTTTTGGAATTTCATTATATTTAAAATTTTCTCATTAATTTTTTAACTAATTGTTTAATTTTTCTTTAGATGCGTATACCCGGTAAACATGGTACAATATTAAAACTGGCGATATACCAGGTCATGACTGTTCAGAATATCAGAATTTCACCTAAGTAAAAATCTCACCGTTTTCGAGATAATGAGCATTTTCTAAATTTGTAGAAAATCGCTACCTCACCTCGGAATTCTGAATGCTATGTCTACAAATTAAAACTAGTTCAAATATCTTTGTTGCTGAATTTAACGATGAGTGATGCTGTAAGACGTACAAAACAGTTTTTCAAGAAATAGAGGTAAAATGCCAGATTTCAATCCGACCAATTTTTATTAACAAAAGTTTAATATTATCGTCTGAAAAAACATAACCACCGGAGGTGGACATTCATTATAAAAGAAAGCCCATTTTGTCCAGACTCTACTGGGGCTACTTGACAGAACTAATTTACGCCACACACCTATAATAACTGACGTGGAACAATGGCTAGATATTTTGCGTAGTTCTTAAAATTTACACCAGTTGGCGCACTAGTCAATGTAGATCTGTCAAATCATTGTTTTCATAGTTTCAAATACAAATAAACATTAGTCTCATGGGTTCAGTGATTATAATTAATAAGTCTTCACGTAATCAACCATAAAAGCATGCCTTCGCTGTGTGTTCTAAAAAGACATCCTCTAACAGGATACACATTGAACGAGTTATTGGGTTGGGCAAAACCTACACAATCCTTAAAGGCACTCTTAGCTCAAATCTAGTGCCTATAGCCAGTAGGATTATATTTGTGTGTTTTATGCTTGTGAACTTTCGAGAAAATATAATGGAAGGAAAATAATAGTGTCAGTAAATAAATTTATCAATAATATGTCTCTGTTTTTTTTATCATTTAAAAAAGAACCTTGCTCAACTTTCATTTCATAGTGATGAATAAATAAAAGAGTTAAATAAACAACATTTTTGACAGCTTTATTTGTAAAGAAATTATATCTCTATCTTTTATGTTGTTTGAGATCTCGGGCAGTGTCACTGTTTTCCCCATAGGGAATGGTGTAAACATTCCCTGGGGTCCATATAACAACCCCTCAAAATTTCATCAAAATCGGTCGAACAGTTTAGGAATGCATAAGATACAAACATACATACATAGGTACATACATTAATTTTTATATATAAAGAAGATGAGGTTAAATTCTACCACTTACCTCTCAATTAGAGCTTCCTTCTTGCCTACGCATTTCGCATTTCGATTCTTTAATTCAATTTTCAGCTGATTAACGGTCCAGCTACCGTATTTATCGACCATTTTCAAAATATATTTTAGAAACCAAAATAAATTTTTAGAATATGCTGCCATTGAGACGGCGTATTCTCATTGCCGCTCAGAGAATCGCTGATTCGGATGCTATAACGCATTTGAAAAGGTTCTTCTTGAAAAGATGTCTCTGCATACATTTATTGTAATATTATTCAGTGTGATGTTGAATAATCGTTATTGTGGTTTATATTGTATGTTGAAAAAAGAAAACGTTGAATTAGTATTTACTTTTTTACATCTCATTGAATGCTTCTAAGCAATTGATTCGTTATTACTCATAATTATTTCATTATTTCATCTTGATAGGATAAGTTATCGACAAAGTCGTAAGAGTTGACTTTAGCTCAGAATAACAGCACACTCTAATATAATCGATATATCACTGCTTCCAAAAATAAAATATAACAAGTTATATACCATTTAAGAATCTGGGCATAATGCTCATTTTCTTTTAATAAATTTCCACCTCCACATGGTTTCTTCAGACAATAATGGTATTAACTAATCTTCAGTAACAAAGGTATTTAAATTAGTCTTAATTTTTAGACATGGCACTCAAAAATCCAAGATGAGTTAGCGATTTTCCAGAAATTAAAAAAATGCCCATTATCTCGATAACGGTGAGATTTTTACTGGCGTGAAATTCTGATATTCTGGACAGACATAAACATCACCACTTCCAATATTGTACAAGGTTTACCGGACACTCTGTATATTTGTTCGGTAAACAAAAATTATTTTAGAGAAATAATGAAATGGTAAATGGTTAATTTACAAAATTATATCTAACCTTCTCCAATATGTGTAATTTTATTAAAACTGATTTGGGTTTATAAAATGACGGTAAAATTATCCTAATATTAATGTAATTGACATTTACAAAATGTACATTTCCTTCGTTAAATAATTATTTGTTAAAATTATAGTGGATTTTTTTATATGCTACAATATTTACTGTTAGAAGATATACACGGTCCTGCAACAGTGGCGCCGTGTACCATATCTCTATTTCGGAAAGAGATAGGAATACAATTTTCTATAATGTTACCTTATTGATCGAGCTCGACAAAATAAAAAAAAAATACAGTCACACAGGGTGTTCAACTTTATCTTGGCGAGTCCCAACTTTGTTTTTTAAATGACAACCTGTATTTTTTATCACTTTTTCGGTTTCTACATGAAAAATAAATTTATGTATGTTTACGTTTCGAAAATATTGACGGTTTTCGAGATTTTTAGCATGACAAGTTTTTTTTCAATATTCGTCACTCAGAATATTTGAAATTATGAAGTTATCCCAAGTCCCATTAAAATTTATTTTTGATAAGAAATTCTATATTGGTGACACTCTCAAACGATCTATCTGAAATCGACCTATGATATACAAGGTATGAAAAATAGCTTACCACACATTGTCAATAGAAATTTGCAGAATCTTCCTTATTTCAAATGGAACACCCTTTACATTATCGATCCATAAGAAGCGCCAACAAAGGCTCTACAAATTTCATCAAGTATTCCCTATGAATAAGTTCACTAGTTTTTCTTAAATCAACTCTTTTTTAAGAAAAATGGCAAATATTCATATTTTTACGCTATAACGCCAGCAAGTAAACACGTTTGTTAATTATCAGACAGAAAAACTAATAAAACTTTTAAAGTGAGTGATCATTGTGTCCATTAAAGTCTTGTGTTACATGTGACCTAAACAAAAAACAAAATTTACCTTTGGTAAGGTGAAAACTTGCATTTATATATTTACGGAATAATACTACCCACAAGTGCCCTAGACTTATATCTATTAAAATAAATTCTGTACCTGTTTGTTATCAATTACAATGCCAACGGTCAGCTGTGCGAATTGTTCGAAATCCATAACTGACCGTGATACATCGACTCTTCATTGCGATGGTTGTAAGCGCCTAGTACACATGTCGTGCACAGTACTTTCTGCAGACGACCGAGTCACTAGAAATCGCGTCAAATGTGTGAAAATATTTTTTAATACATGCAACGACAGCCTTGATCAATTTGGTGGTATCAAAACTTTGTTGGAGTCGTTGAAAAATGATCTGGGTAAAGAAATAGAAGATTTGAAAAACAAATTTACTGAAGTAAATAATAAATTGTCTAATCTTGAACATCTAACCAAAGCTCAATTCGCTGATAAAATCGCACAAGAAGCAGTTGAAAGAATGAGTGGGGCAAAAAATATCATAATACGGGGAATTACCGAAGCTGCTGGGGATAACAACGCCAAAAAACAGCATGATACAAAGGTAGTTAAAGATGTGCTTGCTACTATTAACTGCATTTCAACCCCGGTTAACATCTTTCGTTTAGGTAAACCTAATTCGAATGCTAAATACCCTCGCATGATAAAAGTTATATTACCAAACGAACATGATGTCCGCTTTATTATCAGGAATAAAAAAAACTACTTGAAAATAACGCCACTAAAAACTTTACGATTATTACTGACCAAACCCCTACCTAACTGCAAGTCATACAGGATCTTCGAACTGAGCTGGAAATCAAAAAGAATAACGGAGAAGACAATTTAACTATAAAATATTTGAAGGGTATACCGAAAATTGTTTCAAAAGATTATTTTCGAACAGAATAATAATCATTTAACCTCTTGGTCTTTTTTATACACTAACCTAGCTTGTCTTAAGGCAAAATTCGATGAATTAACAGCTAATATTCAAGATCTTAAACCGCAAGTGATATTAATCTCAGAAACCTGGCTTAGACCAACTGATCCAGACTCATTAGTATCTATAACAGGCTATACAATTTATAGATCCGACAGAACAACAAGAATAGGTGGCGGGATTTATAGACCTGGCGATTCTGGATATGGCCCGACAAATCAATTAATTAAAACTCTCAATAATTTTTCATCTCTTGAAAATCTTGAATATCTTTCTCCTATTGGCATCTCGGATCATGTAACATTAGGTGGCGAAATACAAGTTCAAATTAACCCTGAAAGCCAAAACCACGATGAATACAGGGTGGTCAATTATGAGAATGTCAGAACAGATCTTAATTCCATCAACTTCAATGAGTTATTAAGGCCCCTAAATAATGAAAACGATATGTGGAATACCTTTTCGGATATCCTAACAGAGTTAACAGCCAAGAATTCTTCTTCGAAATCTTTTCGAAAAAATCCTCTAAAACCTTGGATAAATTCTGAAATTATGTCATTGATTTATCACAAACGTCGTCTCTGGAAAAAATATAAACTGTCAAAAACCAGACAAGACTTCCTGTGTCATAGAAACTTCTCTAACTCATTAAAAGAAACCATTAAAAGGGCAAGAATGGAATATGAAGAAAATATTGCTAACTCTGACAATCACAAAAAACTGTACAAATACGTTCGATCAACGTTAAATACAAAGGTTGGTATACCTCGTCTAAGATATCCAGATGGTACTTTCGCCTCCTTGGACTCAGAGACTGCTGAAATTCTTGCGGATACATTTACATCAGTTTTTACAAATGAGGCTCTCGGGAATACACTCCCAGACATAAGAACCAGCAGAATCACTGATAGTCTGTCGGATATAATTTTAACTAAAGACTTAGTCAAAAATAAAATACTTAACCTAAAAAACTATTCGTCACCAGGAATCGATGGTATAAACTCATTCTTTTTTAAAAAATTCGCCAATGTATTATCTTCACCATTATCCACAATGATGTCTATGTCATTTCAATCAGCTCATGGAAAATTGCCTCAGTTACTGCAATTTACAAAAAAGGAGACAAAATGGATCCGTCGAACTACAGACCTATAAGTTTGCTTTCCATCCCTTCAAAAATCATAGAAAGTATCATCGCGGATTCAAGAACAGACTTTCTAACAACTCATGATGTGATACCTCCAGAGCAGCACGGATTTGTCAAAGGAAAGTCAACCACCACTAATCTTTTAGGCTGCATCAATGACTGGTCTCACTCTCTTGACGTAATATATCTTGACTTCGCCAAAGCTTTTGGTAGATTGCAATATAAAATTGAATCTCTTGGAATTCGTGGTAAACTTCTGTCATGGATTCAAAATTATCTTACGAGCAGAAAGTTTCATGTCAGGATTGGCCAATCCTACTCATCAGATAGATCAGTAACAAGTGGAGTGCCACAGGGTTCTATACTTGGCCCATTCCTCTTTATTGCGTATACCAGTGGTCTGCCTCTCTACATTCGGTTGAAAAAAGCACTCTACGCAGATGATGCCAAAATTTATGGAAATCCCCTAGTAGATCGAGATTTAATTCAAACGGACCTAGATGCTATCAGTGAATGGTGCTCCAATTGGTTGCTCCCCTTAAGTACAGAAAAGTGTGTCGTTCTGCATCTTGGAAAAAACAATTCGCGTTTTTAATATTCGCTCCAAGGCCTCACATTGGCACAAGTGACATCAGTGGTAGATTTACATCAGATTTAACGTGGTCTGAACACGTCATGAAAACTTGTAAACGCGCCAATTCGGTTTTGAACCTGCTTAAAAAAACATTTTCAAAAGTATCCTATCAAACCTCTATCAACCTGTATAAAACCTATGTTCCACCTCTTCTAGAGTACGGGGGTGTCGTGTGGTGTCCGGTACTTGTACGAGACCAGAATCTTCTGGAAAGTGTTCAACGTCGGGCTACTAGAATGTCGTACGGTGTTATTCGTCCTGCGTATGCTGAAAGGCTAGAAATGGCAAACATTCCTAGCTTTTCCGACCGTCGTTTACTTTTCGAATTCTGAAATTTAACTACGGCAACCTTAGTGACATTTTTCTCTTAAACGTCGACAATCGCCTACGGGGTCACAAGTTGAAATTAAAAAAGGGCAGCTTTACCAGCAGGCAAAGACAGGCATTCCTCTCCAACCGTGTCTTCGATGTATGGAACAATCTTAGTGATGAACTTATTGGCGCAGCATCAATTAACATCTTTAAAAACAAAATTGATGAACTCTTGTTTTCTTAATTGTTTTTCCCTTTTTTATTGTTTAATATTCTTTATTTTGTTTTTTTTAAATGTTTACTAGGTTGTAACTTCATTAGTGAATAGGTTATCATAGGTTTATGCCTCAGCCTTTAGCAAACTGTAATAATAATAATAATAATAATAATAATCTCAATGAACGACTTTTTTGACGACTGATAAGGATATACAAACTACTGATAAGAATATACAAACGACTGACGAGAATATACAAACTAAAAATCTCGAAAAACGTCAATATTTTCGAAATATGAACATGCATAAAATATCTTTTATTTTTCATGTAGAAACCGAAAAAAATACAGGTTGCCATTTAAAAAAACAAAGTTGGGACTCGTCCAGAAAAAATTGAACACCCTGTGTGGCTGATTTTTTTAATTTTGTCGAGCTCGGTCAATAAGGTAACATTATAGAAAATTGTATTTCTATCTCTTTCCTAAATAGAGATACGAAACACGGCGCCACTATTGCAGGACCCTGTATATGTTATTTTATAAAGGTATGTCACAAAATTTAATAAACTTTATGTAAGTAAAATGCCGAAACTAAAAAAAATAATTCCTCAGATATACTACATAGA
The DNA here is from genome assembly GCA_949320105.2 of Crepidodera aurea. Taxonomy (NCBI): domain Eukaryota; kingdom Metazoa; phylum Arthropoda; class Insecta; order Coleoptera; family Chrysomelidae; genus Crepidodera; species Crepidodera aurea. The sequence continues at coordinate 76,888,335 of OX439473.1, read as the reverse complement.
CGTGTGTTTTCTTTTTTTTTTGTTTTAATACCATAACTATTTTGGATGATGTACATACAAATGTGTAAAAATTTTAATGGATCATAGGATTACCAGTGTGTTTTGGACGAGAGTTCTTCTAGAAGTTAACCAGAACAAAATATAAGAAATGTGCACGACAGCTTATCAACTATTCAATTAAACCACGGTTTCCCTTCTTGCTTCGAGCAACAGTTTGATTCGTTAAATGGTTTCGGAATTTTTAGATTGCAAATCTATTTTTCACCTGAATATTTGTATTTTTAATAAAATATCCCGTGAAACAGTTTAACCTTTTTTAGACCTTAAACAACAATAAAACGATTTTTGACAGGACGATTATTCACAGAGCAATCTGCATACCCAAATATGTATCAGGTAATAAAAAGGACTTCCACAGTTATAGCGATAAAGTCATTAATCAAAGTATACAGGATTTTAATCTTATTGTTGCCGTTGATGATTCCACATGTATAGAAAATTTAACGGACGTAACAAGTTATGATTAAACAATTCTGTAAGTTTTACCATATATATTGTTGTTTTGACTTTTCATCGATAACTGTAATCTTCTTCAAAGGAGATCTAAATATTTTAGACAAAACAAAGTTACCTATATGTCTTTGAAAACAATTGAACATGATATTTTTCTCACTCCAACTTATTTAACATTCTGTGCCTCTTACGGAACAATAAGTTAAAATTATGACAGAGATAAGTAGGACATGTGGGGATTGAAAACTTCCTTATATATGTAAGAATCAAATACTATTAAACGAGCAAGGTTTGTATGTATGTGTGTGTGTGTCCAGAGGATCTCGAAATCCACTCGTCGGAATTCAATGAAACTTTCAGGGTAGACTAATTCCTATTTAAATCGGCAAAAAATGTAGGTCTCATGTCTGTGAAAATTCGATCTTCCGAGATATTTACAAGAAAAGTTAAGCTTTTAGTTTTATTTCCTAGCAACGCAGGATATAATAACTTGTTTCTATAGTAATATATACTATAAAGGAGAGATGAATACAGTAAACGTGGGGATATAACGTCACATTCCATAGACGTACTTTGCAAAATAAGTTTCTATAATATAAATAAGGTCACAGCATATAAAATATATATACGCACTTCGTAGATTAAATTTTGAAGTTATATTATTTACAAAAAATAAAAATAAACTTTATGCATCTGACACTTTAACATTGAACGAATTAAATTTAACCAATAAATAACAAGGAGGATTATATATGTTGGGATTAAACTTTTTTTAATCTCTTGGCATTAAAAGTAACGCTTCAGTACTTACCTAAACTCAAAGATTAAAAAAAAAAGTTAGTTCAAGAACTATCTTTAAAAGTCACTGTCTTCACTAAAACTACTGGTATCACTATAATTGTCTTTTCTGAGGTTTATTATTATCGGTTCTATTAAATTATCCATTGATATATCCACTTTCCTAAATGAATTTTCCACATTTTTAACATGACCAATGCATTTTCCCCAATGTTCTCTATTTACATCTGAAACTGCCTTCAAAACAAATTTCGCACATCAGGAAATTTAAAGGTTTGATTGTTTTGAGAAACATAACATTTTAATAATTGTGACCAGATCAGTTCAATGGAATTTAACTCTGCGTGGTTCGGAGGCAATCTCATCTATAATATATTTTTTGAATTTGTTTTTATGTTGCCTTGCTATTACTAATAATTCTGCCTTCAAGGATTTAGGAGAACTGATAATATTTTTAGAATGAAGCCATTTTGAAATATATATTAATACAAAATTCTGAATCAATTAAAATACATACGATACGGCTATGAATAAATAAAGTCTGACTTATCTGTCAAAAGAACAGGTTTATCTAGACAAAAACTATATTAGGCCGATCAGATGTATTAAAATTTAAATTTTAACTACAAATAAGCATTGAAGGATGAGGTAAAAATAAAATTTCTACCTCTTGAATCTGTACTACGTTCTGCAAATTAAATACTGCACTCATTTCTTCTGTATAGTATAGTAGTAAAAAGGTTTGACTTTATTTAATTTCTGGCGTTTTAATATGAAAGAATTCAATTTTAAATTTGCCGCTTTATATAAAAAAGGAAAGGTTCATTTGAGGGACATAAATAATTTGCTTGTCAAATGACAGCCATCTCATAAATTCAAAGTTGAAAATACAACGTTGCCAATTCAATTTCAGAAATCATGGGTTTAGGTAAATATTTATAGGAACGTTGAGTAACACAGTTAAAATGGACACTTGTCAAAATGTGACACCTGTAAAAACGTGACAACTGTTAAAATGTGATACGTGTCAGAATGTAACAACTGTCAAAATGAACAAATCTCAAAATGAACAAATGTCAAAATATAACACCTGTCAGAATGTAACAAATGTCAAAATGTCACACGTATCGTACTTTTCTTTATTTATTACAAAGATCTAACCTAACGTAAAGCTAATCTTTTTTTTTTGGCGGGTGGAAATGCTTTATGCACATCGGGTAAAGGTTATTCCCTTCCCCGATAGTATGAGACTAACCCTTACGGCTACTATTTTATTATACGGACAGTTTTAATATTTAAGTTTTCATTATCATAGAGAGAGAGAGAAAGAAAAAGAATGAATGCTTGTACACGTGTACTATTAACATAGATTTCAATTTTTTATTTTACAAGAAACTTTAAAGAGACATTTAAAATTCTCTATTTTCATAGAACATTTTAGGTTGATTGTGACTTTGTATTTTCCAAGAAAAAATTGTAATGCAATGTACGAATGAACTATTTTTGTAACTGAAAATTTTTGAAAAAATATGATATCAATATCTGCCACACGTCGAGAGTCTGGTCACAGGTTTTTGTGGAGGTTTTTACCCAAGTATGAATATCAGACCTATAATTTTCCTTCACTGCAGATCAATAAATAATAAAATCAATTGAACATAGAGTTTTTCTTATATAGTGATAAATAGAGTGAGCTGAGCGATCTTCTGTTGACGGGACCTGTGCCCTACACGCTGCTGTTGCCCGTCCCGGAAACGGGGCCTGTCCACCGTGACAATTCGCGAAGATCAAGCGTCAGTAGATGTTGCCCTAAAAGGCTGAAATGCATTTAACTAACCTCTGTGACAAGCAGTTGATAAACGTCAACAACAGCTGCAGCCAATTGAAAATTAACACTGACAGCTTTTTTAATTTTCCCGCCTACTTTCAAGCCAATCGCCAATCAACTTTTTATTTATCTCCCTATCAGTAGTTCAAGTAGATGTCGCCCACTCCGTGATTTTCGCGAATTGATTAATAATTTGTCATGTTATAAATATACTTAAATTATATACTCATTGGGCTGCTTAAAAATGTAGATTTGAATATTAAGAGCGAAGCTCGGTGACCAGATATTAGTATATTCTTCAACGAGTGGATGATTCCAAAACTCACTCGCTGCGCTCGCTCGTTTTGGAAACTTCATCCGCGTGAATAATAGCCATTCTACACAAGTAATAATAATAATAATAATATACGCCCTGCAATTAACTCCCTTACGAGTGAACCCCAGAAGCTCTGCAGCTTGTGCGGGGGAGGGACGGCTATTATTATTATTTGCCGTGGCGCTCTGGGGCGACTTACTGATGCTTGATGGCGCATTTGCTTTACAGTTGTGGGAAAACCCAGAAAAACCACACAACACCATCATCATCAAGTAAAAGACTATACTTTCTTCACGACTATGTATAAAAGAAATCTTTCATTGGGATACGAACCTCGATCGCCCGCGAAACAGTCAAGTATCTCTACCAGCTTTCGACCACATTTATTTATGAAAATTTAAAGAACATAGATATAGGTAACTCAATTTTTAGTAGAAACCTTTACATTTTTAAATGAAATTATAACATTATTAGAAATAATAAAAATAACATAAATATAGGTACTTAATTTAGACTCATTCTTTTGCAAAATTTATGGTAAAGTTATTACAATTGCTTATATTTAACGTGGTTGGTATTGAATTATGATTAAAACTAGCAGTGCTAGTACTGCTAGTCTGTGCTGTATGTAGTCGGGTGATTCCGGTTTGATTTATCGACTGCAGTATTTTGTTCGCAGTGTTCATTTTATTTGTCATTGAATCATCCACGTAGCCCTCAGCTACGGATGTACTTTTCCAGCCACCGTGTCGTTTGAGAGCCGTAATATCTCCCCCGCATCAATTAATAGTGTGGCAGAAGATCTACGAAAACTATGTCCGGTGTACAGATTTACATTTGGTAAGTTTAGGTAGGTTGCTATTTGTCGGCCCATTGATGCAAATTTGTTGATGCCAATTCTCTGAACAGTACATTTGCCGCGTTGGTAGTTCAAGAAGAAAGAAGTATTTGTTACATTAGTTGGGCGTAGTGCTATATACTTTTTGCATATTTCATAAAAGACACCTGTCACTGTAAATTTTCTAACAATCTTTGTTTTAGTGTTAGGAATGGTTATTAAAAGAGCTGAATTAAGGTCTTGAATGTCTTCCATTTTCATTAAATACATTTCGTTATTACGGCAAGCACCCATAACCCCTATGAATATGTAACCTAAAAAAATACTACTTTCAAACTTTTACGTCTAAGTGAAACAATTAAAACTGTTACCTTAGTTCCGAGATATATATTGTCTGGAGATTCTGTGAGGTAAACGTTTTGGATTTCTTTGCTTGAAATCCTTCTCTTTTTCGTTTAAGGAACGCCCGCAATTTTGAATAATTTTCAATGTGTATTTCATTATTAACATTTAACGTACTTCTTAGTATAGAGAATATTTTCCATAAAGTTGAAGGTTTATATTTTTCGGAAAGTTTTGTGAAATATGCTAGAACTTTATTGGAATTTCTCCATACCATAAATGTTTCATAAATCTTTATGTAGTCTTGCTTTGATCTCTCCGGTAGCAAATTCATTGTGGATGATTGAGCAATTTGTTTAATTTCGGGAGGCGTACATATTAACACATATTAACACTATCGCTACTGTTGTCCATTTTGTTCTCTATATATACGTAAAATTATGATTATATGATTATTTGACGTTTCAAACTACGCGCTGTCAGAAGCGATTTCCGTAGTTAGGTATTTGACGTTTTAAAAGAGACGATTTGATTTATTCATTTTAGCGAGAGTGAATTCTTTTTCATTCTTCACTGGTGTGAAGAATTTATGTCATTATTCAGCTAAATATGTAAAAATAATTTGTGCATTATTATATAGTCGTGGAGAAAAGATTTACAAATTGGCTAAAGTAATAGGTGTTTCCTGATTTATCCTTAATACTCAGAATTACCATGAGGATTTACACTGTTCTCATTAAACCACGCCAATAGTTTGCATCAAACTGCAAAGTGTAAAATTTTTAACGTACAATATGTCTCGAGATAACTAGTGTTTTAAGAACATCTCCCACTGTAGAGCAATTTTAGATGTACTCCTCCAAAATAAAGGAGCTTGTGATAAAACTTGCATGCAGATTGGAAAAACATTGATACATTCAGATGAGTGATCGAAACTAAAGGATGCTACATGTTCAAGTATCTTCTCTGAGGAAATCCAAATTCAAAAAAGTATTCCACTGGGTCTTTGAGACTTGTGTGACAGTAATAATGCTTAGTTCTACTTTTGATCTTGAGCGATCTAGCGATAGCAAGGCAATCTATCTTATTTGGGAGCTGAAAAACTAGAAATTTTTTTTTGTATGTAAAGAATAATAGAAATAGATGTTCTGCAAGAATAAAAGACATGACTTTGTATCCATTCCAAATCGGCAGGTTCCAAGTTTGAATATAATTTTAAATGTATGTGTAATATAATTTTGACTTAAAACTTATTATTTTCTGTAGAAAATTCTAAAATTACTATAAAAAACTTGTTTTGAATAGAAGTTACTTTAAAATTAAAAACCGGTAAATAGTGGAGTGAAATTAGACTAAAATATTCTGGAAATAGATCTAAGAGCTAAGTCAAATTTTTTTAATTTTTTCGATTTTATACCTAAAGAGAAGCTTGTAAAAAATTTTTCAATAAATTTGGGCTGGAGCTTTTCGAGTGGATTGCTTCACTATTTTTTAAATATCTTTAGCTCTAACAGTCGTGGAAAAATAAAAAAATAATTAAAATTTAAAATGACCGTGATGAAGTAGAGTATCGTTCCGTATAGTAGGTTTTTTAAAAAACGAATTCGCGCACATTATTTTTTTTTACTGAATTGGCAGTAAATAACCAAAGAATCCTTGAATTTTCTTAAAAATTGGAGAAAATATGTATTTTTATGTCGGGGAGACATGGTAAAAATTAAAAAAAAAATGTATTTGTCCAGCCAAAATCGGCATTTTTCGAAAAAAAATTGAATTGGAAAAACAATAGCAGAGAAAAATTAAAAAGAAGGATTTTGTGTGTACTTTTGTCTAAGAAAATCCAACTTTTTATTTCTTTATTTAGGAAATAATAAAAAAAATGTTTAAAAAAGTAAAAAAAATATTTCAGGTTCTAAAGTAAGATTTTTATGAAGGAACGAATAAATACAGGGTGTTTGGTGAGTGGATGCATACCTTTGAGTAGCTGATAGAAGACATCATTTTGAACATATTTAGGTAAACTTACCTTAGTACGAAGATTGATGGATTACAAAAAAAATCGCCATTTTGTAATTTTCTGCAAATCCACTATACAATCTTTATTATTCAGTATTAGAATAAAAATTGAATATGGAGGCTATATGTATTTGACTTTTTATGATGTTGTAAGTATGTACTGATATTGCAAAAATACTTACATTTATCGATAGATACGTTAAATCGAATGTTGAATTTACAAATACCATGTTTTGGTTCAATGATTTCGAATTTTCATGGAAATTCATGAAGCAACGGAGATAATTTTATGACTTAAAGTACTTGTGAAAACTACTAGATTGTATGCTCTTTCAAATGACATATCATACAAGCAAGTAAGTTGACAGTTCGTAAAGTTACAGTACAATAAAGCAGAGCAATAAAGTCAGTAAATTGGGTACTTTATTATCAAATTTTAAACGGCAAATAAGTAAAAAATAAAAACTAATTACAAAATGTGTATTTTTTTAATCAGATGTTCCCTTGATTGGATTTCTTCGTTGTAAACCAATTATTTCGCACGTTCCCAAACGTGAAAGTTCATAGAAGTGATACCTGATGGAGATCTAGCAGGCCATCCTATGGTTGCTATGGAGATTATTTGGATATAAGAGACATAGTTACACGTCAAACCTACGAGATTTTGTAATTGCTAAAAGTAACAAAATAGTAATTATTATGTTTCACACTTAACTCTGGGTGATTGTTTATGTTATTTATTATTTATGTGTTAATTTGAAACATGTCTCGATATTTAAATTCTTAATATGCCGATATAATTTACATGTATGGAAGAGCGGATGGAAATGCAGTAGAAGCTCAACGCTTGTATCATGAAAGGTTCCCAAACCGAAGGGTACCGGACCCCAGGGTTTTTGGTACCACATATCGTCGAATAAAAGAAACAGGAACTGTGAATAATATAGAACCTGGGGTATGATCAACTTGTTGAAGAACACATACTACAAACATTTGACGACAATCCTACAACCAGCATCAGACGAGTAGCCCGAGATCTTCATTTGTCAAAATTGAAAGAGTGGTACCTTTCCATTACACTAAAGGACAAGGATTAGAAGAAACCGATCCACCTAGGAGAAGGGAGTTCTGCCGATTATTACTGCATTCTGATATTGATGATCCATGGTTTCTCAAAAGCATTTTATGGACAGATGAGTATAGATTGAACAAGAAGAGGTATTGTATTCACAACCTTCATTATTGGGAAGATAAAGATTCAAATCCACATATGAACAGACAAACATATTTTCAGAGGGAATTTTCAGTGAACGTGTGGACAGGGCTTATTGGTAGACATCTAATAGGGTTCCATTCTCTGCCACCTATTTTAAATGGCCAAAATTATTTGGAGTTTTTGCAAAATGATCTTCCTGAGCTGTTGCAAAATGTACTGATCATGGAAGACGAACGACCAATTATTTTTCAAAATGACGGTTGACCACTTCACTACCATCGTACTGTAAGGGAATATCTTAATAATATCTTTCCCGATAGCTGGATAGGCAGAGCTGGACCCATAGCATGGCCTGGCTAGATCTCCAGATATCACACCTATGGACTTTCATGTTTGGGGACGTGCGAGTTGGTTTACAACGAAGAAATTCAATCAGGGCAACATCTGATTCAAAAAATACAGGCAACAAACATTCGACCAAATGAGAATTGACTGAACTAAGGCGTAGAGCCCGCGCCTGTATTAGAAATGCGGGTTCAACACGTGTTGTAATTAGTTTTTATTTTTTACTTATCTGCTGTTTCAAATTTAATAATAAAGTACCAAATTTAGTGATTTTTTTATTGATCACTTTCAGGCATACTGACAAGCACTGCTTTATTGTACTGTAACTTTACGAACTGACAACTTACTTTCTTTTATGATATGCCATTTGAAAGAGCATACAATCTAGTAGTTTTTACAGTATTTTATGTCATACATTTATCGCCGTTGCTTCATGAATTCGCATGAAAATTCGAAATCATTGAACCAAAACATGGTATTTGTAAATTCAACATTCGATTACTATCATTTAACGTATCTATCGATAAGTGTAAACATTTTTGCAACATCAGTACATACTTACAACCTCAGTACATACATACAACATTATAAAAAGTCAAATACATACAGCCTCCATATTCAATTTTTATTCTAATACTGAATAATAAAGATTGTATAGTGGATTTGCAGAAAATTAAAAATGGCGAATATTTCATAATCCATCAAACTTCGTACCAAGGGAAGTTTACCTAAATATGTTTAAAATGATGTCTTCTATCAGCTACTCAAAGGTATGCATCCACCCACCAAACACCTGTATAAATCAATATAAAAAATTAAACTCGAATTTTTTTTTATTCCCTAAATTGGGCACTTTAAATAAAGAAATAAAATGTTGGATTTTCTTAGACAAAAGTACACACAAAATCCTTCTTTTTAAGTTAAAAAATTTTTCTCTACTATTGTTTTTCCAAAAATAGCGGCCAATTCAATTTTTTTCGAAAAATGCCGATTTTGGCTGGACAAATACATTTTTTTTTTAATTTTTGCCATGTCTTCCCGACATAAAAATACATATTTTCTCCAATTTTTAAGAGAATTCGAGGATTCTTTGGTTATTTATTGCCAATTCAGTAAAAAAAATATAATGTGCGCGAATTCGTTTTTTGAGGTTAGGATGCATTTTTAAAAAACCGTACTGTACGGATCGATACTCTACTTCATCACGGTCATTTCAATTTTTTTTTATTTTTCCACGACTCTTAGATCCGGAGATATTTAAAAAATAGTGAAGCAATCCACTCTAAAAATACAAAAAATGCCGTTTTTGGCCCATATCTCGTGAAGATCCAGCCCAAATTTATTGAAAATTATTTTACAAGCTTCTCTTTATGTATAATCATTCATATAAAATTCTAATTTCACTCCACTAAAAAGGAACTAACTGACATTTAGAATATATAAATGTGATAATCATGCAAACGAAAATCTTTTTCGTCAACTTTCGCGACGTCAGGTACTTCAACAGAAAAAATTAACATTATTTGGAAAAACTTCACTCAAATGAAAGTTCAAAAGCCGGGCAGAAAATCCATCTACGTCTGGTGTGGCATATTTTAAAATAAAGTAGTCCGGCCAATATTTTTTAATTATAATTTGACCGGGGAATATATCAAATATTCATGTTCTACTACAACAATAATTCCCCGAGTATGTTTTGAATTTGACAACAAGACGTAGCGAGTCCGCGTTATGTTAGCGTTAAATAACTAGGTTGCTGTATAAATAGATAATAAGCAAGCACTATTTGGTGGCCACCAAATAGTGCCGATTTGACGCCTCTAGTAATTATTTCTTTCATAACTATTATTTTTCTTGACTGCTTCCCTGTTTAAGAAACGCCTTTTGCCATTTATAACTTCATATTTTCATTATTAAATAAAATAGGCCTACTCAAAATGTTATTATATACAGGGTGTCCTACTAAACAAAAATAATTACAATTTGTTTTAAATGAGTTAGGCACGTTTTTAGATTTTTAAATAAGTTTAAAAATATGTCCGTATACAAAATAAAATAATTCGAAATAATTCGAATCAAATTTATTATGTGAAATTTTATTTCAGATTTATTTTATTGTTTTATTCTTCTTTGGTATTATTTGCTACCTATTATGGAATAATAAATAAAAACAAAACTTTATCAGGTGAGTAATTGCAAAAATCAAACATTATTTATTTATTTATATTGTCTATTTACAGTTTTTGGGAATTCTTTAACAAACCTGTCTTTAATAAATATTTGGTCCCAAAGAACAATTCGACCATCAAGTATAGACTATCAAAAATTATTAAGTATGCAGGGTTTGAGGTTTTTTTCATTGATGATATTAATTTACGTACATGTTATGTTCATGTATAATATTTCTTATATTTCAAATCCATCTGACTATGAAGAGGTAAGTTAATTGTTTCTTTATGTTGCTCTTTTCCAATTTTTACTATATTTAATAACATTGTATTGTATAAAAACAATTTAAAAACAAATAGGTTTACGCAAGGAAAATCGAATTATATGGCGAAATCTATAGAAAATATAACAAAATTAAAATTTAAAATAAATAGAAAAATTTAATGGTGCTGTTAAAGCCCAAGAAAACAAAGTTTCAATAGATATTTGTAAGAAAAAGTCGATTGGCTAAGTCAAAATATATAAAAAATATGTTTTTGTCGGAAAAACTTCTAATTATCTATTATTACTATAAGTAAGGCTCATTTTTCGAAATGATAATATCTTCTTTGTATTTAATTATATATTTTTTAGATATACGTGCACCCGGAAAATCAACTATTTGCCACATTAGCGTTGTTTATTGTATTGATTTTTTTTCTATTATCTTCATGGTTATTAACAATACAAGTACATAATATCTTCGAAAACCATAACGAACTGTCTCTTAAGCACGTTTCAATTATGAATTTAAACAGATATTTCAGGTAAAAGTTCATTTTGAAAACATATTCAAATTTTTACTCTAAATATATAGTTATTGCTATCAATAAATACGACTCGCTTTTAATTTTATTTTTTTTTATAAAAAAAATGGAAAAACTCGGGCGGATGCAAAATGCTTCCTGAAAACATAAGTCTATATAAAAAATGCGCCCGGGTCCAAAAAGGGTGGACTACCTGCCAACAGAAAAGGTCCTATAATCACAGTTGTAATTTAAGCACTTTTACCTACGGCCACTATAGAAAACAGGTAAACCACACGACATACAGCCTCAGTAAATAGCTCATGACGCACGGTAAACACAAAACCGTGCGGTTTGTTTACCGTAAACAAAACGCACGGTTTTGGTAAACAAAAAGCACAGTTTATACGTAAAAATAAGCAGTACATTTAATAATTCGGAAGTAGGTAGTGTTGAGGGCTCTGGAATAAGCCCTATGTTGTGCCAGTTTCCCAGGACGGCCAACAATGTGTTACCGCCTTTTTAAACTGCATCGTAGTTCGAATTTAGAGTGGACTGTACTTTTAGATTGAAGAAAAATGTGCTGTAGTGGGTTTACTTTCTCAACTTCATCCAATAAAAACAATGGACACTTTTATTTAACCATTTATTAGACTTGTTAAATAAATAAATGAACAAAAACAACAACGTAACAAAGATTATATTAAAATAGTAATCGAGAACAAAGAATTATAGTTAATTTAAAGAAATGACCACATCATTCAGAAAATATTAATTTGCGTGTGTTCTGCATGAGTGATAGTTAGATACTGGAGGGTCCTAGCCTGGTTCACGGCTAGCAACACACTCTCTCTAATTCGACGACCTCCGCCGCTTCAAAAATCTTTCTTTCCGGATTGCGCAACACCTTCTCGAAAGATTCTTTAACGTGAGCCGCGTAAACAAGTGTAAGATTTTTTCTATTGTCTAGACTCGACGGTTAAATTTACAGCTTGATACCATCATTATGATAGAGCAAAAAATTATCTTTGATGAAACCGCTTCCGGGTTCGATGCCGCTCGCCAACGTATTTTGGTGCGGCGTTGCCGGTTGAACTAGTAAACGAATATGAGTTTCCATGTTTAATTATCTGAAAATTAAACATTCTCCCCCCGCGAAAAGAGGCGGAGTATAGCGACGCATTGGTATTGGAAGTTTTTTTTTTTTTTTTTTTTTAAATTTTTAGTAATTTGGGTCATCACCCTGTAGTTTGGGAATGAATTTAATTGAAATAAGTTTGAAAAATGTAAAAGGTTTTAAAATATTTTGATATTTGGATCCTGGCCGCTTGTGGGCGCATAGTTTAGTCAAAATTGGATATTTGAATCCTGGCCTCTTGTGGGCGCATAAGTTTAATAAAAATTGGATATTTGATCCTGACCTCTTGTGGGCGCATAAGTTTACAAAATATGATTTGTACAAACGATTTGTGATTAGGCATCACCGAGCCATGTTCCTTATTTGGAATTAAAAAACAAACATGCCAAAATCTTAGCAACATTTGCAAAAATTGCAACTATAGGCGTTGGCTTTCCCAGATCTGCTAGCAGGAATATCCCAGATCAATTCCTTAGCCCTCTCTCTATAACGACTACCTCAGCCTACAATAGTTTTTCCCTACAAATGAATGCCAAAACAGTACATGAATGTTTGAACGAAAATGGGCAAAAAGATCCCAAGGGTATACGATCACCCTGTATGAAAATAGAATTGTTTAAAATATTTGGATGGATATAAAATCCTAAGGGTATTTGCTCACCCTGTATGAATGGAAAAAGTTTAAAGTATTTGGGATGGATATAAAATCCGAAGGGTATTTGCTCACCCTGTATGAATGAAAAAAGTTTAAAGTATTTGGGATGGATATAAAATCCTAAGGGTATTTGCTCACCCTGTATAAAAAGAATTGTCAGAGTATCTGGACACGAAATGTCCTTAGGGTATAATCTTTGGATGAGATCACCCTGTATGAAAAGTGAAAAAAGTGTAAAGGTTTCTGAATGATGAATATAAAAAATGAAGAAAAATGAAAAATAGAAATTGCATCACTGCTTGTTTAAGGTCTTTGCTATAAAATGAAGTGCCTTGTGCAATTCAAGCAGAAGTGCAATAGCAGGAGTATCTCCCGTTAAAGGTTTCTGATCACCTTGTATAAATGAAAAAGATAAAACGTATGAAATATTTGAAGGTATGCCTGCTCTCAGCATAATGGCATCCTTCATTAAAAACCCTAGGAGCTCCTTTGACAACCTGTCTGAGACTCCTATATATATATATATATTTATTTTCCCCAATAGCCCCCGGGTTCGGCTATTAAAATTTAAATTAGTACCCACCATGGACTCTTTTTTTCAAAAATTGCGTAAACGCTCAAGGGAACGTCACCTTTGCTGGTGCGCGATCCGAGTGTAACAAAATGTTACATTTGTATATGTCGATGGGGTTTTGAAGGAGAGGATAGAAAAGCGTGAATTTACATATGCGGTTGGATGCGACAAATATTAGTACCTGTACACAGACAAAAATATAACAAAGGAAAGTAAAATAAAGCGTTTATTGGGGTTGATCAATGTCGTTGCCACCAATAGGGACGACTTTAGTAATCGGTCTTACGTAAGTACTGCCGTTAGATAAAATTTTAATCGAACGAATATTACCATCTCTGTCAGGGTAGGTTTCAAGAACTTTGAATGTAAATATGTTTCGTGAAAGCGACAATTAAAATGAATGCGGTTTGTTTTATTTTGTTTTTAGGATTTATTTATGTAGTTTATTTGATTGATTTTTGTTTGATTTTTTAAAATGATGGGTTATTGAACCCTTGTATGTATAAAAGTAGAAAGGTTTGATTTAACGAATAGTTTTTTTTTTGTGGAATGTTTTTTCCAGTACAACAATTGGAATGAATGTACGAACACCTTTTTTGGCCACATCAGAGGATTTTTAGTACAAAGTAAAGTAGAAATGTCAAAGAATGTTTATGATAAAAATAATTGTTTGAGGGTAGTTTTCCCTGAAAGTTGAATACATGAAAAAGTGTGATAAATGGATAAAATAGAGCCTTATTAGAAGGACATTTTTAAAGTTTTTATTTGTTAAAGAGGGTAGTTTCCCTATACAGTTGACAAGAGTTTTTTGTTAACATAATTTGCGAAAATTGCAACTCCAGGCGTTGGCTTTTTCTCAGATCTGCTGGCAGAGGTATCCCAGATCAACCCCTTAGCCCTCTCTCTATAACGACTACCTCGGCCCAAAATAACTTTCCTCGCAAACGAATTTTAAAACGATACATAACTGGGCATTTTAGTATCCCGTCTACAACCCCTTGGACCTAGTTTGGCACCAAAGGGAGGTGTCTCACCATAGAGATCACCTGGCATTGTTGATTGACAGAGTCTGGGCATCCAATATCCCTGGGGGTAGTTTCCCCATACAACCCCTTAGATCTAAAAGATACCAAAGGGAGATGTCTCACCATAGAGATCATCTTGTGCGAAAATGAAAAGTAGAATTGCTAGAAATTTAAATGTTTGTTAGAGAAAAATCAAAATATATTTGCAAGAGAAGGTATAATCTTTTAGTAGATCACCCTATAGAAAAAAGTATAAAATTGTCAACGAAAATTGAAATATGTTTGCTAGAAGAGAGTATAATCGTTTAGTAGATCACCCTATAGAAAAATAATGCGAACGAATGCGAATAAAAATAGTACAGGAGCCTTGCTATAAAATGAAGGACTTCCCTTTAGATTGAAAATGCGAAAATGAACGAGATACAAGAAGTCTTTAAATAAAGAATTTCTTCTTGAGTGCAAAACGAAAAAATAGAAAAGCATGTGCAATGAACGATAGATTGAAAATTGTTTGGCTATGGAGCGCCTGTTGCTAAGGGATAATTTTCCCTATGAACGAGAATAAAAATATAAGGGTATGCAGCCCTTTTGTACCTCTGATGCGGCGCTAGTTTCTAGAATAAAAGGGAGGTGTCTTATTTTTGAAGGACACCTTTGTATAAAAATGGAAAAAATATTAAAATGTTGTTATAGTATTGAGTTGTAAGTTAAAAAATGGTTTTTATTTGTTGAATTATTTTTATATCGAAGAACATATGCAATGGTTCTTTGAAGTTTAGAAAACTTTGAAAATTTTAAGAATGTCGAATACCAAAATTCGGTGGATTCGACTACGAGGTGAGTTGAAAAATTATCGACAATAGTAGATTGTCTGGTTTTTAAGGGCAAAACGACTGGCTTAAAATTGTTACAGACATTTATATCGAACGAAGGGTCTGTTAGAAATTTGGGTCCTGAATACCAAAAGTTTAAAAGTTCAGAGGTAAAAATTCCTCTAGACAGCATGTCTGCGGGATTTGATTTTGAATCAATATATCGCCAGGTGGCGTTGGGTACAAGTGTTTGAATTTGGGATACACGATTACTGACATACGTGTCCCATTTTGAGGGATGTGCTTGAATCCAGGATAATGCGATCTGTGAATCGGACCATAGATTAATTGATTCGAGTGAAAATTGTTTTTCAAAAATATGTAAGATTTTGGCAGTTAGTTCGGCCAAAAGCTTCATGGCACAAAGTTCGAGTTTTGGTATAGTTATTGTGGGTTTAATAGGTGCTACTCGCGATTTTGCAGATACATTGAATATGATTTTCGTAAAAAGAAACAAAATAAATATTACAGCCATAAGCTGATTTGCTGGCGTCACTGAAGCCATGAAGTTGGATTTTTATAATACTGTGATCGGAAAATATCCGCCGAGGAATCTGTATGGTTTTAATGAAATTTATTTGATCTAGAAAATGTTGCCATTTGGCTAAAAATCAGTGTCTGTTATAGACTGGTCCCAAGAACATTTGGATAACCATAGAGTTTGCATTAAAAGTAGAGTGTAATTCAGTTTCCAATTTGGATAAACCTGAAATAGTTTGGGCTCCTGTCAAAATGTCATCAACATATGTTTGATTGAGCAGAGAATTTGAATTATTTGTTAGAGAGAAAGGAACTTTTTTAGCCTGTCCTAATTGTATATACTCCAAAAGTTGTTCACGATACAGTGTCAAAAGTTGTGGATTTTTATGTAACCGGGCTTCTTGAATGAGAAATCGGTTTTTAGCCGTATAATACGAATTGCCAAGCGAAGTGAAGGCAAGTTTATCGATTAAAGGTAAATCTACCTGATATGTACCATTTTCTAAAATAATGGTAGTATCCAAAAATATTTGTTCCGCAATTTCGTCGTCGGACGATAAAATTGGATTAGGAGCGTTGATCTCTTGTTTCCAAAATTTCTCAATAAGACAATGAGTGTCTTCCTCGATTGAGTTTTGTTGCCGATTAATGGCTAATAATGAATGTACTCGAGTTTCTGCACGTTGTACAGTTTGTAAGCAATATTGAGGGATTGAGCCTGATAGCAGCCATCCTAAATGAGTATTTATTAATGTAGGGCGACCCCTACCTAAGTCCTTGAAACCTCCCTTAAGGAGTTTATAGTATACATCCGCTCCTGCCAAAAGATCAATACAGGAGGGAGTATTGAAAGATTCATCAGCTAAGTTTTTGATATAATATTGAGGTATATTTAACTTTTGAATATCAATTGCAACTTGCGGCAATTGTTGCGTAATGTTTTGAACAATGGAACATGAAATTTTAAATTGTTTTTCAGTTTTACGAGAAAATACAGTAACGTCGATGCTTTGAGAAACTTGACTGGATTCGTTAAGAATCCCTGAAATATGCAAATTGTTGGGATATGATTTATAACCTAGTTTTTTAAATAATGACTGTGAAATAAAAGAGGTTTGACTGCCGTTGTCTAACAGCATTTTGATTGTAATTGATTTACCATGTTTTGTTTTGATTTGTACCTGTGCAGTAGCTAATAATACAAGATTGTTTTGAACAGCCGTTGCTGACAAAGCGCTTTTAGCATTTTGTGTAAACGCAGTCGCCCCCGTCGGCGTTTGACTTTGGGGAGTCGAACTGTGGTAAAACGTAGAATTATTCGAATGTGAATTCTGAAAGTTGTTATTTTTATTTTTAGTAAAATTATCTTTAGATTCGTTAGTTGGAAAATGTAAAACGGTGTGATGTTTTCTTTCACACGTGCGACAGGTGTATTTTGAAGTGCAATCTTTTAAAATATGAGATTTTGATAAGCAATTTATGCAATAAAAATATGAATTTGTCGAATGTGTAAATGTGTTTTTTAGTTGAAGACTGATTTGTTTGCAAAAGGATTTTTTGATTTTTAGGAATGTTTTTATTAGTCGAATTTGAAGCGGTTTAATTATTTGATTTATTTTTCGCGAAGCTATTTGCAAAATGCGAGAATTATTTTTTGCCGTCGGCAAATGAAAAACGTAAGTTAAGAATAAATGCGATTTGATTATTAGTGCGATTTTCTTGTACGAAAATTTGTTTTAATTACGAACGATACGAGTTTTTTTAAAATTGTGTTTGTATAGTGAACGAGTTGAATTGTTGATTTTTAACTTGAAAAGCCTAGTTATTTTTTAATAAATTTTCGTGCTGTTTACACGAAATGTAAAAATTCGAATGCATATTTTCTGAATGATTGCGACAAAATTGGTAGCGAGAACAATTTTTCAATTTTTGACAGAGAAATGTTTGTATATATGAAAATTGAGTTCATTTTTGAATTGTAGATTTTGATTGTGTGAAAATTTGTTCTTTCTGTTAGAACACAAAATATGTACGATAAAAATACGTAAATACAAGCAGATGCAATGTATTATAGGTTAAAAATATGCGACAATTATATAAATACAAATTCCTACAGAAAAAATGTATAGAATGCGACAATGTTAAGAAAGAATGAAAAAATACATGTATCTGAGCTTTATAGCTAAAAATATGTAGAATACATAAATACGAAATGTTTTCTTTTTTATAAATGTTTGATAGTTTACAGTAAGTAAGTAAATAAATATCTACGGCCGGCTAATTAGCGCATGCGCCGTAGAATTTGGTAAGTTTAAAATACAATGAAAGTTTTTATACGTAAATGTAACGAAAAAATGTGTGGATTAATTTACCACAAGCCTACGATTGTTATCGGACCGCTTTTAAGTGGTTACAACGAGTTTAAATGAGTTTTACAAAAAATACCTTACAATTTTTTCTTGCTGTGAAGAGTTGCTTGAAGGTTTGAAGTTGCTTGAAGTTTTTAAGCCACTATAGGCCTACTGATGAAGTTGAAGAGTTGAACTGGATCGCTCAGGATCATTGAAGAATCTCTGGAATCGCTCAGGAACCTGGAGGAAAATCTCTGGACTATTCCTGGAGAGTTGAAGAAAGAAGTTTTTTCTCTGGTTTAAATCCGGATCGATTGGACCATGTTGAGGGCTCTGGAATAAGCCCTATGTTGTGCCAGTTTCCCAGGACGGCCAACAATGTGTTACCGCCTTTTTAAACTGCATCGTAGTTCGAATTTAGAGTGGACTGTACTTTTAGATTGAAGAAGAATGTGCTGTAGTAGGTTTACTTTCTCAACTTCATCCAATAAAAACAATGGACACTTTTATTTAACCATTTATTAGACTTGTTAAATAAATAAATGAACAAAAACAACAACGTAACAAAGATTACATTAAAATAGTAATCGAGAACAAAGTATTATAGTTAATTTAAAGAAATGACCACATCATTCAGAAAATATTAATTTGCGTGTGTTCTGCATGAGTGATAGTTAGACACTGGAGGGTCCTAGCCTGGTTCACGGCTAGCAACACACTCTCTCTAATTCGACGACCTCCGCCGCTTCAAAAATCTTTCTTTCCGGATTGCGCAACACCTTCTCGAAAGATTCTTTAACGTGAGCCGCGTAAACAAGTGTAAGATTTTTTCTATTGTCTAGACTCGACGGTTAAATTTACAGCTTGATACCATCATTATGATAGAGCAAAAAATTATCTTTGATGAAACCGCTTCCGGGTTCGATGCCACTCGCCTACGTATTTTGGTGCGGCGTTGCCGGTTGAACTAGTAAACGAATATGAGTTTACATGTTTAATTATCTGAAAATTAAACAGGTAGTGATCGCGTAATCGCCCGTTATTTAAAATTATTTATTAACCTCTTAACAGGGCGCTCGGGTTAATTCGAGCACACTAAACAAACGTTCGAGATAATTCGAGCTCCCCAAATAAACGTTCGAGATAATTCGAGCGCTCTAAATAAACGCTCTAGATAATTCGAGCACCCTAAATAAACGCTCGAGATAATTCGTGCACCCTAAATAAACGCTCGAGATAATTCGAGTGCAATAAATAAACGCTCGAGATAATTCAAGCACCTTAAATAAACGCTCGAGATAATTCGAGCACCTTAAATAAACGCTCGAGATAATTCGAGCATCCTAAATAAACGCTCGAGATAATTCGAGCACTCTAAATAAACGCTCGAGATAATTCGAGCGCTATAAATAAACGCGGCTTCGTGCGTAGTTTTGCCATTCGTGCGTAAAATGCTATTTACAACACATATTACGTAATATACTATTACAATGATGCATTTAGAATGGAAAAAATATTAGCTCAGTATGTATTAAAAAAATATAAACAATGTATTTAACATTACACTGAGAAATACAATGATACACATCTCAAAAAATGTAACCTTGTGATTTTACCACAGTTTCGCTGTTCGCAGAAGTTCGTTATTGTCTTTATATCCTTAATTTTTCCTGTGATTTGAACACTATTGATTTTCTCGAATGTATTATATTTGAAACTTGTTTTTCAATGACTATTTCCCTCGTCTTAATTTCCACCAATCACAAACGCGCAATTTTGAATTACAAATGGTTTCTAGATGAAAAAACTGTATAACAGCAAAACTTGACAGCTGTTGTCACCAAAAATTACCTTTGATTATTTTTTTCATCTGTCAAAACAGTCAGATTTTGTGGTTTCAGCCAATAACAACTCAGGATCCTAACCAATCATAGTGTTTTATACTGATAAAACCGCTTCGTCGTTTTTGTTTTTTGATTAAACTGTGTTTACCTATTTGAGATGTCAAATGTAAACATTTATCAATTATTATTATACTAAAATGTATTGCAAATCTATGTTAATAACCAAATTTCAAAATGTATTTGTAAACTAACCTGTTTTTATTAGTTTATTTCAAAACGCCTTTAACATTTTTAGATACCTCACTTTAACACTAAACTTAAAATTAATTAAATTATAAAGACTTCATTTCATTCTTCTTCTTCGCTTTTATTTACGGCGCCGTTTCGCGGGGTAGCCAGTCAAAAAATCGCCTTGGTG
The DNA here is from genome assembly GCA_949320105.2 of Crepidodera aurea. NCBI lineage: Eukaryota > Metazoa > Arthropoda > Insecta > Coleoptera > Chrysomelidae > Crepidodera > Crepidodera aurea. The sequence continues at coordinate 76,867,812 of OX439473.1, read as the reverse complement.
GCCCTGTATGTAAAACTATAACAGCTTAGGTTTCAATTTAAATTGGTAAAGAAAATTTTCAATATTTGTGTGTAAAATGTCTTTTGCATAAGTGACTATGTTCTCTGTTTTTAATACAAAATGATTCAAAAAATAATCCTTTCAAATACGACTCGTCCTCTGAAATTTTATAGATTAAATTTGGAGAACTCGTGGTATTACCTTTGATAATAAGTAATTATGGTCTCCTAGGACACCAGAAAACGACGCTAAACAATTTTTCTAATTTTATTGTCAATACATTTTGTAATATTGTTTTTAAACAGTGCTAGTCAGCTTATGTAATGAAAATGAGTCGCTTTGGAAGTGATTCTATGAATAATATTGATTTGGCGATTGAGAAAAGTGTACCGTACAATACCGTTAAAACCCATACGTCAATATGGAAACAGTTTACGGAATTCTTCAAGGCAAAAAGTACGAGCTTTTGGAAACTACAATTTTAGACCAACTAAACCTAATCCTGAAAGATTGGGCGTGGAATATGAAGAAAGAAAACGGTGAAAATTACAAAGAACTAGATTTGAAGACAATGTGGAACACCGTTGCAAAAAATGCAAGAGATGTATTTATGAAGTGGAAAATAATTTTTGATCCATTTAAGATATTATCTTCAAGTCTAGTAGGCAAGGAATTTGCAGATCTGCGCCAATAAAAGGAAATTGAGCTCTGCTTCATTAAAATTGGAAGAATAATACGCAATGGTTTTATTATGGGACGAAGACACTCCGGCGGGACTTCAGCGAAAATTTTACCATATTGCTTAAGTAGAACTTCCCTGGAGAGGTGGAGAAGCAGTCAATTGTAGAGTTCATTATTTTAAAGAGGAAGTGGATAATTCTGGGATTAAAACAGGTAGATAACATAGTTACATATTTTTTAACATAGTTACATATTTTTTAACATAGTTACATATTTTTTAACATAACTGATTTTCAAAAATCCTACTTTTTAGGAAGAGTAGAATATAATCCTCTCTTCACTAAAACGGTCCAACGTTATCAATGAGTTAACAAAGATTTCAAACAATACTCCTACTGTGTACCAAAATTGCAATTTATATTTTAATTGTACCATAAATAATTAAGTTTGTTGTTTTTGTTGTTGTTGGCCATATATCTCGTGCTGCCTTATGAATCTCAATTTCCAAATCAACAAAAATTTCAGTTGGTGCTAAACAAAGGGTATGCCATCCACAGATCGCTAATTTCAGTAAACTAAATAATTTGCTGTAGGTGATGCTCCTCTTATCCGGCAGTAGACAAAGCGTCAAAGGGATGTAATTGACATTCTTGAAGCAATGGATAGTGAACATTTTGCAAAAAATATTTTGTGCAATATGAAAATGTTCCGTCCATGTAAATGTACGGCATCTCACACAAATTGCGAATGTTTGTTTCGCATGAAAACACTATAATCCTGCATAGTCCAATGTTTTTTAAAACAAAATTTTCGCCTTTGAATGTTTTTATATTGCATTGATTCACAATATCATTGACTTCTGCTGCATTCTTAGGCACTAGTCCTGGCCAAATTTTTCTCCTTGCATTGTACATATTTTTTTTAATGAATGTTACGTCGGTGTCAGGAAATTCTATTTCTAGTTATTTTCTGACGTTTTTTGAGGGTTTTTCGGAAATATCATTTTGATCCTTCCTTTTTCAGGCGTTGGACATAATCTGTCGATTTAATTTTTTCTCGTCCGGTTCGTGGTTTTGCTCAAGGTGACTTCAACTAATATTATTATTACCAAGTGTAAATAAATTGGGAAATTGGAACCTTTGGTTTATCAACTAAGTTGAAAACTATCGTCGACCACTGTCTATCATCAACTCCTAATGATGCCAACTTAGTTGGCGAAACGCGCGTAGAGTGTGTTAAAATTGTGTTTTGGTTGAGTGGTCTGCGATAATTTTCAACTCAAGTGTACATTGTTTTTTGGCAAATTCACCACTTTTGAAATCTGTTTTTCGACAAAACGCAAAGTTTACAAATGTCTCTATAATTATTTAAAAAATTATATGTGATGTATTTTACACAAACGAAGTTGTTCACTAACTAATTTGATAAATATTGAATGATTTGTAAAATTATACCTACAGAAGAAGCGAGGTGAGCTTTTGGGATTTCTTAATGAGTTGTTAACAGTCTACTATAATATATATAATAATGAAATGGGTCTGGTGCACAAATTTCCTTTAAGATTTTTAGGACCATTTCTAGTGTAGGTAGTCCACCCTTTTTGGTCCGTATTTTGGACCCGCCGGACAATTCCGAAAAAAATTCTATAAAATTTTAAACATTTAAAGATAATTAAGGAATTTTTGAGCCATCGATAAATTAGTTGGTTAAAAAGCTTTTATTTTGATGACATTTTTAGATTCGAGAAAAAATTGTTTAATCTGGCTTAAAAAATTTCAAGAAACTTTCTTTTTGTTTTAGATTAGCGGTGACAGTTGCGTTTTCAATTGTTTTAATGCGCACATCATTATTGAGGAAACTGGTTGGACCCACTAACTTTTCTGTCATAGTTTTTAATGAGCATGCGAATCCAATTGGCTCCAAGCAATATTTTTCGTTAATAATTTCTACTATATATTCGATATCGTGAGTATAATACGAATTTTAGAGTTTTTCTGTAATACTCAACCATCCACACTTTAAACGCATTTGTCCACGACTGTTCTATAAAACATTCATGTACTTACTTAAGTATCATAATACCTACTATTCACTGTATGACGTCAATGACAGCTCAGCATGTTTAAACTTAAAAATGTTATTTATATTAATTTCTAGGTAATAATATGTAAGTAGAACAGTTTTCATTATGACGGTCATGTTAGTTTAGTAAAGTTATAATAATAAAAAATGTTAGAAAATGAGTTTTTTGCACCTTGAAATATTTAACAAGTAGTAAAGCTTTATATAGGCAACACAAATTACTTCCTCTTTGAATATTATGAAAAATCTTAGCATGCCATGAGATATCAGATTACAGAATGTATTTAAAAGTGTATTACTTGTTTGAAAAAGTTTTTAGTTAAACAATAAAAATGTCTCAAAATAATAACATTGAAGAAGAAGCAAAATTGGTGGCATTAAATTTGTTGCCTGAAAAATCTAAAAAAATGTATGTATCTGCATACGAATCCTTTTTGCAGTGGAGAACTACAAAAAAAACAGATTGTTCTGGTTAAATTTATTTGACAGTCGTGGATAAAGTATAGTATTCTACTCGCATATAATGGTTATTATTCACTCAGATGATTTAAAACACTCGCCTACGGCTCGTATTTTAAACTTCATTTTCGTGAATAATAGCTACCAGTATATGCTCGTTGAATAATATACTATTATTAGTTTTACACAAATAATACAAAATTTCTAACAATAAATGAATGAAAACAGCAGTTTTATATGTCAGTCATTAGGTTCTTTATATAAATAAAAAAGATAATAAGTAAAAGAAAATAACAACAGACCAATCCCAAAAACAGGGGAATTTAAGATAAAAGCAGCAAAACAAAATATGATCCCAATAAGACGAGAAATATATGGAAAGAATACTATCAACAATACGCTTAAACAGAAGTATCAAGAAATCGGAGACCATACTCAAGAAATTAATATATGGAAATTAGGTGACTCAAAAAATAGGAAATTAAAAAGAAATTATAAAACGAAATTGAAAAAGCCCAGAAGAAGGTAAAATATAAGCAGAATTACTGAAATAAAAAGGAATACAGTTGAAGAAAGAAATATACTTAGAACAAATATGGACAGATCTCAGATGAATAGAAGCCTGCAAAATAATTCCGATGCATAAAAAGGAGTACAAGAAAAATTATATAAAAATATCTCTAATGAATATCAAATTTCTACCTAAGCATATAAATCAAAAACTTAAATCATATGCTAAAGTAGTACTTTGAGACCAAAAAACTACATACCGTCTTGTATTACTTCAGATGTCTCTTCGATATAAGACATAAGAACATTGGAAAAATCGAGGGACTCTTCGTAACTTGGAACATTGGCGCTCAGGGCAAACAACTGATATTGCGCCCACCGCCCTCCATAAAAGTTGAAACTAAATAAGAGTAACACCTGGAGACTCTACCAAAGCAAAGCAGGGCGAATAAAGCTCAAACAGTAGCAGTAACCTTGAAAGTAGTGACGGAGGAGAAGTTATGTTGGCATCTACTTAAATGTTTATAAATTAATATCACCTAAGCAACACAGAGTGTTTTTTTTATTCTAAATAACACTATACAAAACGATGTCAAACCTTGCCATGGTGACATTTGGATTTGGTTCAGTATGTGCCAACAGTTTTGTGACGACGTACATTATGATCCATATTCAATATTCAATCTATGATCCAATAAAACCATCCCTAAAAGAAAAAGATCAATGCTACATCTTTAACATGATATGTATTGTTGATGGTTTCCTTAACAATATTGTTATTTTTCTGTTAAATTTATTACAGAACCAGCCTTACATAATAATTTTTTGTATAAAAATTACTTCTTCCAGTGAGACGGGTGGGATTATGCTTTAAAAATCTTTTTCTGCAAGAAACTGAATAAAAAACTGGTATATTATTACATTTTACTTTTACTTATTTTGTAAAAAACATATATGCCAACAAATTCTTAACGAAATTTAAATGTGTCGATCTTTGTTGATTTTATAAATGTTGTTATTTATATTTAGACTACATGTATACTAATCATTAATTATTGTTTTAGTGTAATCCTGTGTCATGGTATTTATCAGCCGATTTCCAAGTCTACGTAATAAACTTGTTTTTCCTGTATTTAAAATTAAAATATAGGATTAAAGAAGTACGATTCCATGTATCAATAATAATAATTTTATGTATATTACATGGAATATTACTTTATATGTATGAAGTGGATATCATGTTCAGACCGTATTTAAGGTACATTTTGCATTTTAAATTAGTCTGTGCGCTAAAACTCAAGTTTAATTTATTTGCACGACACAAAACAGCGAATCTACATAGGAGTGATAAAAACGGTGCGAGAGCAATTCTACCCCACGCAATTTTCCTAAATGTTAAATAAGAAATTTTATCGTCTTAATATTAATGATAATATCATATAAGTTCCTGGAGTTAAAGAATATCGGTAGAACAGGACGAATATCCTTGTCCACAAATTTTTGATGGAATTATACATACTTGTCTGAGGAATACTGGTTGTAGGAAAAACCATTGAAGAATCAAGTAGAGAGCTTCAACCATTAACGAATGAAAATAACACCAAATGATCAGGGGTGGGGAACGCGTGCCAAATGTAGCAGGTATCTAAAAATTTGCTGGCATCAAACGTCGACCTGCACGGAGACTTGATACCAACAACAAACGGAAAGCTCTGCAGCTCTTCGACAATCAGCTACCATCAAAAATACTTTAAGTTTTTTAATAGAAACGTGGGTGTATATAGTTGCTAGATTTAGAATCTCAGAAAAGGAGAGAATAATGCCACTCCTAATTTAAACATGTTTATTAATGAAAAAATGTTAAGAATTTTAGAACACAGTCCTAAAAAAGTTTAAAAATATCACTCTTTTATCTATTTTTAGAAATTTAGAGTTAAGACATTTTAAAAATTCTACAACATACTTAATATCCTACATGTCAACGATTTCTATATGGTCTAGCAGCTGTGTGGGTGTTACTATGGGTACTTTGTACCATAATACTAAAAATAATGTTTACGCTAAAAGAAGGGTGAGTTTTAAATTGTGTTTAAAATGTGAACAGGGTGTTCTAAAAGTACATTTTTAAAATGCAAGGATAGAAGAGGTAAAAATAATATTAGTAATTTTTTGTTTGTTTACAAACTGGTATAGGTTTATGTCGATCCAGGTTTGTGCATCATCAGTAGGAAGTAGACTATGCCATGTCTGAAGATCGCGAAAATTGAGAAATGGATAATCTATTTGTTTATTATTTTTTTCTCTTCTATTCATCATTGCATTTTAAAAAGGGTACACCCAAGTATATAAAGAAAACAACATTATTTACGTAATTTCTTTTTCTAGAAGCTCAATATTTTGTGGGCTCTTTCATTTTTTGGTTTACCCTGTGTGTCGGTACTTATATGCCATATTGAAGTAAAAGGATTATTAGCAGCAGTTCTAGGATCTATAGTGAAACCTATATATTGTTTTGGTATTGGTCTTGGAATTTGGGGAATGTCCCAAAATTTAGGAGGTATAAAAATTTAAAAACCAAGTTTACGCCGAACTTTTTTTATCGCAATTTTTTTTTTATTTTGAAATGTTTATGGCCTGGCTTTGATTTATATCGAATATTCAAGTCAAGTATTTATTTTAAAAAGTTTATTATTGGATAAACTAGCTATAATTAAACTTTGATTTAACCAGAACTTTTAATTTTTACGAAGGACTATTCAATACAATCTATATGAAGTCTGATTTGTTTTGAAGAAAACAAACAATTCTGAGTCTGTTCTTTGAATTTTAGGTATTGTTAAGAAGATACTAGAATATAAATATTTTATATTATTAAGCAATTTTACTTTTTCCGTATATTTACTACATACAGGAATAATCAATATTATACATTCTGCAGATTTTAAACCATTTGTTATCAACGACTTATTAATAGTAAGTACATGTCCTTTATAACACGACCTGTATATGTTTGTGCACAGTGTTTTTATATGATCAAATATTAATTCCCCTATTGAAAGGATAGATATAAATATAGGGCTAAAAATAGGACCCATTTGCCCACGGATTTACCAATTTTGGCAACACAATTAGTCTTGTCAAAAAGTACAAAAGCACTTATAATTTTAAAACTCGTTAATATTTTCTAAGGGTATTTAACCTAACACCAACCCAATAGATTATTAGCAATTTCTTTATATTTCCTTTTATTTTTTTAACACCAATTTTTACAGAAATCTGACCTTAAGAATTAAGCGTTCAGTTTGACTTTTAATGTCTTGTGCAGTTAAATTTCACTGAATTTACTACCAGTTCCTACTTATATAAAATTAATTAGCTCGTCTGGAGTGCTGTCTGGCTAGCACATTTGGATGCACTCACATTTGCGCGTGATATTTCTCACTAAACTGTGTAATCACTTCCTGGACTGTACAAGAGGATTTTATTTTCTTTTGATAGTTGTGACCTTGGTCCGATCAGCCAGTACATTTTGCTACAGGCTCCTCCACACTATGGGCCAAGGTAGGCCAATGCATTGGTCACAATATTGGCTTAATTGGTTATTTTAAAATTCAAGAGATCTGGTATTTGGTTAATATCTGATGGCCAGTATGTAGGCTCTTGGGTTGACAGAAATTTTATTGTTTATGGCTTTGTAGCTGTAACTCGAGTACTCCATGGCATGTTTTTAGCATTGCAGTCTCCTCCTATGCTTTGTAGGTAGTACACAGCGGAAATTGTTATTGGGACTAGATAATCTTCTATGTCGTTTAATAACAAATCATTCGCGGCTGCACGTGCGCATGCGCCACCTGCTACAATTTTGGAGCACATGAAGAAGGTCGCGCTTCTGGATCTAAACGCAATATCTTTGGAACTTGTTGATGGAATTGCAAAGCAAAGACGGAGCAAACGTCAGTAGACCTGCCTTGAGCTTGTTTAGACATTGCATTACCCTAATTCGCGTTATATATTTAACGAGAAATAACCGCAGAAATAAAGCAAACGAGCCTTATATTTTAAAAGTACGACACAGTTGATATATTTTCATAAATGATCTAGATCTAGTTTCTATATTCAAGAAGTTCTATTTTTTTTTTCAATTTTTAGGTAAAGGATTATTTATTTACTGTAGTAATTAGTTTTTTGCTTGGAATAATAGTAACCCTGACAGTTGAAGAACCAGGATTAATGTTACAAAAAAAATATTTACCACAAGTAAATAAATGGGTCCAAAAATCAAAAAAGGAATAAAAAGAAATCTAACAGAACTAAAAATCCGGTACCCAGTATAGCATAATTTCCGTTTATATTTATTGGTTCTATTTTAGTTTTGATTGAATTTTGTTATTTGTTTGTGTAATAATTACCTTTGTATTTGACAGTTTTTATTATTATCAATAAATCCAAATAAGTGAATAAATAATCGTGTTTTAATTTTCACCAAACAAAATGAATTGAAACAAAAATAACACATTTTGCTTATTTGAGTGTTGTAAATATTTAATTCTGTAAATACGATGCTCGAATTGCTATCGAAATTGATGTATTTATTAAAAATAGCATGTTATCGTAAAAAAATAAACTTTTAAAATAATCTTTAATTATAAGTGGTCAAGAGGAAGTTAAATAAATTAATTTCAATTACAATTTTTCTTTATTATTATTAAACACCCATAAAGGCATTTAGTATATTACAATCTGGTCAACAGTGACCAATGAGCAATTTAATTCTAACTTAATCTAATAGAGTTTGAAACTTAAAACTAAGGTATACTCATCAGCGTTGCTTAGGTTCTGTAGAATGGATTGCACTAAACTTTAACGTGCACACACAAGATCTGCTTTTGCACTAAAAACACTAAACTAACTCAAAGGGTTTGATCCTCTTAAGTCTTCTTTCTAACCCAGTATTGTCTAGGAGCTGGATCGCCTCGACATTGACATGATGATGAAGTCTTTCTTCATGACTCTTGGCTAATTTCTTGATGGTCTGGTCAACAGTGTCCATTTCCAGATCCCTATGGAGATCACTATTGCGAATGTACCAAGGGGTATTTACTATGTTCCTCAGTGCTTTGTTTTGAAATCTTTGGATGATTGCTAAATTGCTTGCTTTGGTGCATCCCCATAGTTGGATACCATAGGTCCATACAGGCTTAAGTATCTGCTTATAAAGCATAAGCTTATTATGTAGAGACAGAGTGGAGTTCCTTCCTATTAGCCAGTACATTTTTCTATATTTCAGTCCAAGTTCTTCTCTTTTCTTTTTAACATGCACTTTCCATCGGAGTTTGGCATCTAAGGTAATACCCAAGTATTTTGCTGTGTTTGAATATGGAATCAGGTTATTGTTTATTCTGACTGGAATATGATTTATCCTTTTGTTTGTAAAGTTAATGTGGAGTGATTTAGTTTCAATAAGTTTAATTTTCCATCTCTTCGTCCAGTCATAGATAAGGTGGACAGCTGTTTTCAGCTTGTGGGTTGCTTCTTCATTGCTCTTTCCTACTGCTAGAATGGCAGTGTCCTCGGCGAAGGTGGCTATGGTAGTGTTTTCTAACTCTGGAATATCACATGTGTACAGTAAGTATAGCCTTAATTTCTTTAAGATCGGAATAAGCTTCTTCTTGCCTAATTCTAAAGTATCTTTCCGATATATAAGAATGGAGAATATCTGTATATTGTTTTGTATCAAACGCTTGTGCTACATCAAGAAAGATAGTAGTACAAATGTTTTTCTCTTCTAATGATTTCTCTATAATATTGGTTATTCTATGAACTTGGTCGATCGTAGAGTGCTTATTTCTAAATCCAAATTGGTGATCAGGGATATTTTCTCTTTCTTCGATATGTGGTTTTAGTCTTTTGAGTAGGAGTTTCTCAAATAGTTTCGACATAATAGGTAGTAATGAGATCGGTCTGTATGACGATGCCTCATGTGGTGGTTTCCCTGGCTTGGGTATCATTATGGCTTCCGCAATTTTCCAAAGGCTGGGTACATACTTTAATCTGAAGACAGCATTTATTAGGTTAGTTAGTTTAATTATTGCTTTTTTGGGTAATTGTTTTAAAATTTCTCCAGTAATTAAGTCAAAACCTGGAGCTTTTTTCGGATTGATATTTTCTTTTATTTCGGTAATTACTTCCTTCGGAGAGGTAAATTCTATTTCTTGATCAATCTGTGGCTGATCTTCCAGAGTGGGTTCATCATCTTGATCTTCATGAGGTTGAAAGATTTTTCCTAGATGATTTGCAAATCTTGTTCTTTTTTGCTCATTATTTCTAGCCCATTTACCATCTTCCAATCTGGCAGGTGGTATTCCCATTATGGGTCTTTTCAATCTCTTAGTAGCTTTCCAGAGTGAATAATCAGTACTATTGTCGTCTGTCAATTCTCTTAGGTATATACTAATCGATTCTTCTTTAATTTGTTGTATTTCTCTTTTGAGTCTTTGGGTAGCATTGTTGAGTATAGTTTTATCTTGTGGGACTCTAGTTTGCTGCCATTTTCTTCTAAGCTTTCTTTTTTCAGAGATTAGTTCCCTTATTTCTCTAGGATAGTTGTTTTGCTACCGTCCTTCTATTAATAGCAGGTGTAGTTTCCCAAGCTGCTTGTTGGATATTATCATTAAGCAATTCCACTTCGTCGTCTAGTTGTTGTTTATTTCTTAAAGGAACAGATAGATTATTTTTTTCTTCAAGGATGATTTTGAAGCTTTTTCAATCTGTTAATTTGTTAGTCAATGTAGGGTTATTTTCTCTTTTAATAATGTTTTCACTAAATGTTAAGATGATAGGGGAATGGTCAGAATTCATGTCCCATCCTTCTTCTATTTCTAAAAAGTTACCCGATATGTTTTTGATTATAAAGAAATCAATAAGGTCTGGAATCTTGTTGGGATTGATTGGCCAATAGGTAGGCTTTCCATTGGATAAAGCTTCACACTTATATTCTTTCATTGCTTCTAAAAGTTCTTTACCTTTAGTGGTCGTTAATCTAGATCCCCAGTGGGTATTTTTGGCATTAAAGTCACCGCCAATAATAAATTTGTTTCCCTGATTAGATAGGAAATATATATATTAGTTTTTCTTCAAAGAATATCTTGGTGGGCAATAGGTAGCAACTAGATTAATCAGAGAGTGTCTAATGCTCATACTTACTGCAGTAGCCTAGATTTCACTGGTCTTATATTCTGTTTCTTCCACCTCTTGCTGCATTGTCAGGATGGTTAGTATCATAAATTTTGTAATTTTTAAATTTAATATGTGACTGATTAGTAAAATGCGTTTCAGAAATGAGACACGCATCTAATTTATTTACATCTAGGATTGCCTGCAATTATTGTTGGTGTTGCAAGAGACCATTAGCGTTCCATTCCATTATTTTAAAATTAGCCATTCCTCTGCTTTGGAATAGCTCCTTTGGCACTATGTTCTAAACGAGTTAATCGGTCATCAAATTTTTGGAACAACTTCTCCTGTTTCTTATGTTGTTCTAAGATCAATTGTAAAGTCGGGTCAGTAGTTGCTTTAATTTGTGTTCTAACATTATTGTTTTTACTGGTATTTGATGGTCCTGCAACAGCTTGGTTGTAGTATTTTTACTTTTTTGAACTTGATTTCCGTTATTCCTTCTTTGTTCTGAAGAGTCAGTTCTTACCTGTTGTACTTGTCGTACTGGTCCTGCAACAGCTTGGTTGTAGTATTTTTACTTTTTTGAACTTGATTTCCGTTATTCCTTCTTTGTTCTGAAGAGTCAGTTCTTACCTGTTGTACTTGTCGTACTGGTCCTGCAACAGCTTGGTTGTAGTATTTTTACTTTTTTGAACTTGATTTCCGTTATTCCTTCTTTGTTCTGAAGAGTCAGTTCTTACCTGTTGTACTTGTCGTACTGGTTGTCTAGGTAAAGATGGTTTCTTCATAGTATCAGCTCTAATTTTTTGTGTTTGTTTAGCATTTACAATGAATACTTTTTAATTTTTGTGATAGTGACATTTAATGTTTCCTGTCACTTTATGTATAATCACATATCTTATTCAGTCAGTGAACTTTAAAAAGTTGTCATCATTGAGGAAATACTTTTTTTAAACATTTGTTTTTATTCTGAAATCAGAAGTATTACTGCCGTGGCCAAAAATATTTTAAATTTAATTTAAAAATAGGGATATTATTTTTAGATTTCAGAATTGAAGAAATTTTTTGAAATATTCATGCGTTTTTAGTTGTTACTAAGAAAACTCTAAAAAAATCTAATAATCCGTTTAATAAGCCGTCCTTATCTAACGTGACTATTATTTTTTGCAAATAATTTACGCAACAATTAATGCAGAGTATAAAATATGCGTGGGTGATGTTCGATATACAGCCCAGTTGCCAGAGAAACTCGCACAAAATCTGATATCGATGAAATTTGGCACTTAAGTACTTGAATGGGTGTAGAAAACGATAAAAAAATCTTTGCTGCTTTAAAATGTATGCTAACTTCACAATTTCGAAAATAAAATCGAAAATTTGGTTTTTTCATTATATCTCGAAAAAAATTTGGAAAAACTGAAAGAGCAGAAAATTTTACTAAAAATTATATTATAATTGTATTCCTATAAAAAATTATTAAAAATAAGAAAGCAAATTCAAAAACTCTATGCGCGCCGAGCCGTTGAATACAAATATTCAGGCGAGGCGCTCGGAAAAAACTAAAGTATCTTTGCCTAAAGAAACCCAAAGAAAAAAAAGAAAGCATTTCAAAGAGGAAACACTAAGCTCTCTCAGGAAGCCATTAGTTTTTAATTTTTTTTTGTTTTCTCATAGAAAATTTGACGGGAAGTTATAATTTCTAAAATTCTCACTGATTTTTATAAAACTGAAGATATCTATTAATAGAGGCATAACAAAAAAAAATCTTTGTACATTTATCATCACTATACTTTTACTTTTGATTTAAATATATCTCTGTTTAATAAAACTTTTAAAATTGTCATTTTACTTTACCATATGAAGTGGTAAAGTATTGTAATCGCAAAAAAAAAAGTTCAGCTTTCAGTGGATTTACATGTTTTGAGACCCCCTAAGTCATTTAAGACCATTTCCAGAAAATGTATGTCTGGAGTATGGAGTATGGAGGATGTAGTCCGGAAAAATTTGTGTGTGCTCTAACTCCAACTGCGATCGGAACTTCCTAACCAAATTTTATATTTAGCATTTTTACAACATGCTAATGACCTGATTAGATTTTGGGCGAAATCGAACAACCGTAAGTGGGGGTTTACTCTTGAGAATTTTCAGATTTTCGCAATTATTATCGTTTCTATTAAGTTTAGTTAAAAATATTAAGAGAAAAAATTTATTTTAAATTAAATTTAATATAAATTTTGTTTAAAAACTTTTTTCAAATTTTGTATTATAAGCGAGTTAAAAATAAAATATGGAATAACATAGTTGCATAATAGCGCAAGCGCAGTAGAAGTGTTTTGTTTCATGGAGACAATTGTACGCTCTTGCCAGGCATGGCCTGCCTTAAATATGTACGAGTAATTGGATTATGAGCCCGTAGGGCCGTTAAAGTATGGTAAAGTTATGTGCATGGCCACATCCGATTTTTTTTTACAACCTTTATTCGACGCAATAAATCAGAAATTAATTTTTTTTAAAATAAAGTTAAAAATAATTTAGAAATTGGATTATATAAATAAATAAACACTATTTTGAAAATAAAAATTGCGTCGAATGAATGTTGTAAAAAAAAGATAATTTTAAAACATAAGTTTTATTAAACAGAGATAATGTTCATCATTTTAATTATATTTAAACCAAAAGTAAAAGTATAGTGATGATAAATGTACAAGGATTTTTTTTGTTATGCCTCTATTAATAGTTTTATAAAAATCAGTGAGAATTTTAGAAATTTTCTTAGCTTAGTGTCTCCTCTTTAAAATACATTCTTTTTTTTTGGGTACATTTTAGGCAAAGATACTTTAGTTGTTTCCGAGCACCTCGCCTGAATATTTGTATTCAACGGCTCGGCGCGCGTAGAGTTTTCGAATTTGCTTTCTTATTATTTTTAATAATTTTATAGTAATACATTTTTTTTTTAAATAACTTATAATATAATTCTCAGTAAAATTTTCCGCTCTTTCACAAGGTGCTATTAGTTTTTCCAATTTTTTTTTCGAGATATAATGGAAAAACCAAATTTTCGATTTTATTTTCGAAATTGTGAAGTTAGCATACACATTAGAGGAGCAAAGATTTTTTTATCGTTTTCTACACCCTTTCAAGTACTTAAGTGCCAAGTTTCATCGATATCACATTTTGTGCGAGGTCAAACTCTCTGACAACTGGGCTAATAATACAATAATTATTGATAGTATGTTTCGTAATTGATTTAACAATCCATCATCAGGACAAGGTACACCAAATAAATTCCAATTTAATTTTCCAGCCTCAATAATTTTGTTTGTGTATTCGCAGAATTTGTAAAACGTGGTATCTTGAAAGAAATAAATGTATCCATCCATATATCGGATTGCTGAAGTTTTTTGTGGATGTAGACCGGGAAAATTATCTTTAATTGCTCCTCGATCTGTTACAAAGTTTTCGAATAATCCAATGAAGGAGTTCCCATCATACAACACAAAAGTTTTTCGACTATTTCTTCGGAACATTTTATCTATGTGACTGTTTGTAAGCTTGTATAGATTCTTCTTCTTTGGTAAGTGCCACCAGATGTCCCAATGAATTTTGGTATATGTGAGAAACTGTAGGAATTTATTACAATGCCGTTTGTTCCATTCAAATCGGACCAATAACATCGAAGTCTCTGCGCATGATTTTTCTTTACGTATCTAATCTTCAACTCCTCTATTATACAATGTGGTTTGTCTCATTCAGATCGCACCCCTAACAACGAAGATACCCCCTACAACCCCTCGATGAAAAACTACCCCTTTGGTTTAGAATCCGCATTTATCTACTACTAACATACCTACATTTCAAAAATGATTATATTTTCGCCTGATATACAAAAAATGCGAATGGGGTGAAACCTGCAAGAGGCCCCTTAACCGTTTTAAATGAAACCGTAAACATTGTTTAAAATAAATAACTATAGAAACAATTTGTAAAGATGATTAAATCCTAAAACAATTTCCCTTCTTTGGAGGTAAGGCAATTTGAATGTTACCTTTTAAAATAATTTAGAAAGTTTGTTTTACAGAGAGAAAGTTATTTTGCCGCGGTTCTAATAAAGTTTAAAATGATTTTTCGTTCAAATTAAGGGCGAAACTTTCGGATAGGGACAAATTAACAATTTATTATTCTGATTCTCATTATGGGTAAATAATAGCCTGTACCCTTCATCAACTTGAATAAACAGCGGCAAATAATTTGTACAAAAGGCTGGGTTATAATCAATGAATAAATTAAAATTTGTATAACAGTCTAGTTACATAGCCCAAAGAACAAAAAACAGATAGCGCACGAATTCAAAATTGTTATAGTCGACCCCAACGCTTTATTTCCAAAGTAAAATGCCGAAATTAAAAGAAAAATAATCCCACTGATGTCAAGCCGCCTTCGGAGAGTCTGCCAGTATTCGATTTCAAATATTCTAACAAAGTGTAAACCATAGATATAGAAGAATAAGATAGAGTTTGTTTACATTTCGGCCCGCGCCAACAAGTAAGCTGTGCTATCAAATTTATATTTCTAGTTTCAATGTTATAAAAGTTATTATAATTTTTTCCGTCATTACCAAAATCTTAAATCTATGTCAAAATTATCTTGGAATTTTGAATTTTTAAGTCTTGTGTACCGCAAAATGTATTACTCGATTTATCATTTCATCGGTAAGTTACATGTGAGATTATAAACAAAGGTCAGGGGCGTAGAATTAGTATTTTATCGACTGTATAAATTCTTTAATAATGCCTGAATGATTTTTTTTAACTTATTGCAACGACTTATAATTGTATAGGTTTCATATATTTTGTTAAAAATTAAATCACATTTTGTTTTTCTGTCAAACTACCTAAGTATTTAGGTAATATT
The DNA here is from genome assembly GCA_949320105.2 of Crepidodera aurea. Taxonomy (NCBI): domain Eukaryota; kingdom Metazoa; phylum Arthropoda; class Insecta; order Coleoptera; family Chrysomelidae; genus Crepidodera; species Crepidodera aurea. Next base: position 76,851,993 of record OX439473.1, on the reverse strand, counting down.
TTTCATTTAAACAGTTATACGAAGACATGACTTTTAGGTTTCCTGCAAATGTTGAAAGGAGAAATATTTGGTACTCCTTGTTAGGATTTGAGGAAGTGAAGCTCCTACCTAAAAATGCTTTTATTTGTTCAATTCATTTCCGTGACAATGACTTTGAATATAAAGTGGAAGGAAATATTTGACAAAAGATGCCTAACCAATATCGAGGTAATATACTGTTGTGAATTTTTAAGATGGTGAAGTAAATTAAAGTGTTTATATTGTTTATTAACATAAAAAAAAATGATCACCTCTAATAAGAATTATTATTTATTTCTTTCTTTTTTTACAGGGGTAGGTTCACGGATATGCCGGACACAATTGAAGATTTATAAATAAAGTCAATAAATAAAAAAAAATATTACCATTTACCAACACATATATCTCGTTTATTAATTACGAAAATAAATATAAAATACCAAATTGCATGTTTTTCAGAGATAATTTATAACTTGTTTTAAATAAAAAATTGCCATAATACCATTACTTGTATTTTGGTAAAATATTTACCCTTTAATTTTTGATTCCCCCCTAATGTTGTTCAATAAGATTTGGAATTCCCCTTACAAGTCCCCTATAAAATTATTATTCCATTTTTTTTTCATTAATTTTTTTTTTTATAAAATTTAATCCAAATTACCTTAATCTTTTATTAAATTTGTTTATTCCGAAATTTGTCCCATGTTGCTTCCTGTGATATTCGTGGAACCGTCCTGTTTCTCGGAAACTTCACCCTCCATTCGTAGATGGAACCACGTCCGATTGAGACGAACCCTGGCCAACCAACAACAAAAAAAATGGTTGCATTTGCTTGTGATTATAATGATAAGCTCTTCTCCGTATCCTAATACCTTTTTAGTTAGTTGGTTAATTTAAATGGTTTATACAGCGGTTCCTGGATTACCTCTTGTGATTGTGAATATTTTTCTTCATGTGAATCTCATTTCCCATGGCTTGTGTTATGTGGTTGTGTACAATTTCTTCTTAATATTCAGGTTAGGTTTTCTTACTTTTTTATAAGATAATTCTAGTTATAATTATTTATCATAAATGTATTTTCTTTTGGTGCCTTTTAGTGATTTTTTTTATAGGCTGGTTCATTGCTTAGAGATATTTCTTTTAAATTATGTCCATAAACTTGGTTAATTTTTATATTTTCGTAAATTTTTCTTATAAACTTTTACGACAGGTCCTCTCTGCTCAGAATCTCTCAAGCAACTCCTTGATTTCCTTCAAGTATAGTCATATAACTGCCCTATTCCTATGGTAACCAGAATATTCTTCAATTTTTTTATAAACTTCAAAAATAAATTATTTTGAATTTTGAAATATTTTCTTAAATTATATTTTCTCTCAAAACTAATAACATAGTTGAATTCTATGGAAAATTACCATTCTTCTGAGATAACTTTTGTCTGGTTCAAACCTAATTTAACTTTGTATGTTGCATTTCTAAAATTTCTATTTTTTTTATTTTAATTCCATTAATATCTCTAATTTTTCAGCAATGCCTTTTCTTTAGCCCCTAATTAATCTTTATAATTGATGTTTTACTAATTTTCTTCCTTCTTATACCTATTTCAGCTCTTACTTTTCTTCACTTGTACGATCTTGTCCCTACCTATTATTCCTTCTTATTATATTCTATTTCTTCTACTTATCCCACTTTATTATGTTTGATTTATCTCCCAAACTTTATATTTAAATTCAGTTGTTGTAAATACTTTCCCACACTTCATTTACGTTATCTTATTTTGCAATTCTAACTTAATTTTGTTCGATCAAATTTGTACCTTCGATATTATAGCAATTTCCTTTACACTTTTGTCTTATCATACTATTAATTCATTAGCTTACATATTTCAATATGTTTTTATACACAATACTTGTTTTATTATAATTCTCCTAATGCCCCCCTTTTTATACACTTTGTTAAAGATTAAAATCCCTACTCTACTATGCTTATTCCAAATCTTACTTTTCTAGATTTCTATCCCCTTTCTATTCATTATTTAATCCTGTTTTATATTTTTGTTTTAGTTGATTGGAAGTTGCAAAATATATGGAACTTTCCCTTATACCCCATATGAAAATTAATGCAAGTTCCCCACTATGAAGTATTACTTTATTTAAGTAAATTAATTTATTTGAAATTTCCAAAGTTACCACTATCTAAAAAATTAAAATAATAAGCTCTGGTACGTACAATTTTATTTTTATTTTCCTTTACTATTTTATTTATGTTCATATTTGGTATTTTATTTTATTTTGGGCCAGTGAATTACACTGCAATACTTATAGTTATTTGTTTTTTTAATAAATTTAGGCTATAAGATTTAAAAATACTGTACTAAAATGCAAAAATTTTTCACTTGAAATAAGGCATTTCCAGTAATATTGTTTAAACGTTATGGCCGAAATTTATGTAATGTAAAAGGTCAAACCAATCTTTTAGAATATGTTGAATATTTTAAGCAATCAAAAACATTTCCATAATACCGACCGCTTAAACTCTAGTGATTTCCCATTAATCATGCAACTTTTATTGAAATTTTAATTTTGTATTTTTGTGTTAAGTAATTGTAGTTTTAACTAATTACTTATTTGATTCGATTTGACTTGTTTCTATATTGTTAGTACCAGAGCTGGGACGAATCCTCAAAAAAAGGATCCGAAACACGAATCCGAATCACGAGACTAAAAGAAAGGATTTGAATCAAGTGATTCGAGTCCATTTTTCGGATCACGAATCACGGATCATGTCAGTGTAATACCATGTAATCATGTATTATGTAAGATTGTATGATTCCTAATCATCACCGGCAAAATTAACGTAACAATTCTTTTAGAGTTGACCCCACCCCTCAAACGGCCAAAATCACCCTCGAAAGGATGAAGAACTTGTGTTTCGATATAAACGAGAAAATCCGAGTCATCGTCCATGATGTTGGATCTTCTCCACGAGTCGACTCTAACCCCCAAACAGCCAAAAACCACCCCCAAAAGCGTGAAACATTTTTTTCGCTATACATAAGAAAACTGGAGATGACGCGGGTTTTCTCCTTTATACATAATTAATCAGTTCAACTCACTAATGGGATAGTAGAAATAAAAAAATATTTCCTTTAAAAATTATGCTGACTTTAAAATTATTGGGTAACCGTGGCATAGCTCCACAGAAACCGGCCAAATAAACATTAAAATGATCATCCGATTATTAGTTTCATTCGAATACAGAGAATCCGACTATAGTGGAGGCAAGGAGTCGGAGTGATACCTTTTTTTTCCAGACTGGGCCAATTTAGTCTCCCCCCTCCCGCATTTTCGAGGTCGCTAAAACCGAACCTGAGGTTAAAAAAAGTTTTTACCCTCGGCGTCCCCTTCAAAACGTCCAAAAATCACCCCCCGGAAGGGTTAAACGCGCTATTTACAAGGTTTCCCTGTAGAAAAACACACTTTTCCCCATTTTCGAGGATGCTAAGCACAGTGGTGATATTGGATATCGCTTCCGACCACCACCAATCCCTCCACCGGCCGATACTCTTCCCCGAAAGGGGTCAATTTTCATAAGTTACACCTTTTTTTCCGGGCAGGGCCAATTTAGTATTTCCCCCCCGTTTTCGAGGGCACTGAAACCGAATCTAAGGGTAAAAAAAGTTTTACCCTCGGCGTCCCCTTCAAAACGGCCAAAAACCACCCCTATATATTTATTTTCTTTAAACAATTAATTTATTTTATTAAAAAAATATATTTTTTCAACCCCCTCTCGAGGAACTTTATATTTTCTCAAGGAAGAGACTATTACTCTCAAAAAGGTGGTAGAAAACTCGATAAGCTGAAACCCTTATTAGGGGTGGTTTTTTGGCCGTTTTGAAGGGGACGCCCAGGTTAACAACTTTTTTTAACCTCAGATTAGGTTTCAGCGACCTCGAAAATGGGGGGGAGAGACTAAATTGGCCTAGTCCGGAAAAAAAGGGTGTCACTTATGAAAATTTACCCCTTTCGGGGAAGAGTATTGGCCGGTGGGGGGCTGGTGATAGTCGGAAGAGATAACCAACATCACCACCGTGCTCAGCATCCTCTAAAATGGGGGAAAGTGTGTTTTTCTACAGGGAAACCTTGTAAAACGCGTTTAACCCCTCCGGGGGTGGTTTTTGGACGTTTTGAAGGGGACGCCGAGGGTAAAAACTTTTTTAACCTCAGATTCGGTTTCAGCGACCTCGAAAATGGGAAGGAAAGACTAAATTGGCCCAGTCCGGAAAAAAAGGGAAAATCACCTCAAATTCCGACTCCTTGCCTCCACTACTATGAAAATTCATCCGATTATCGTAGTATGGTCTGTAAAAGGATCCGAACCTAATATCGGTGATTCGAATACGAATCCTTTAGGATTTCTTCGGCGAATCCGGATCACGAATCCTTTTTTTTAAAGGATTCGAATCACTGGCCTCGGATCCTCAAAAAGATTCGAATCACTGGCCTCGGATCCTCAAAAAGGATTCGAATCCTATGTGATTCGAATCCTCCCCAGCTCTGGTTAGTACCTACTGTAGGAGAACACGTCTCTTTCCAGCATAGGCCAAGAGGAAAATTCTTGGAAATTCTAAACTATTTTATTTACTACCTGAAGGACTATCGTAATATAAAACGATTACAAACGTTTAAATTAGACTTCAGATCTGGTTGATAAATACTTGTTCCCTTCAAGTGTAGAAAAAAAAAATAAAACGAGGCTTGCCTCACAAAAAAATAGTATATGTAGAAATTTGTTACTGCTGCCAACGTTTTCGTTAGTTGATATTTATAGTCGAACTCAATCCTTTATGAGAATGAAAAAACAGCAAAGGATTACCGCCAATAGAACAAATGCTCATGAATCTGGACATTTTTGAGCACTTTAAAGTCTAAAACACCGTACACTGTCCATATACATAAAAATAAAATAATATTTTGGCTATTAGGACCACTGTGCAAAGATTCAATAACCAACTTAGCTGGATATCGTTATAGGGGAGAATGGCGTATAATTATTAATTATGAGTTTAATATGAATTTACATTTTAATTTCTATAACGCATATTAGATTTGAATTACTAATTAAAATTTTGTCTTAAATTAATTTAACTAAACTGTGGGGTGTGAGGTTACACTCATAAGAGGCGACAATGGAAGTATGGTTATAGTTTTTACATATTCAATTGCTGAAACAAAATTCTCAATATCTGGTCACCGAGCTTCGCTCTTAATATTCAAATCTACATTTTTAAGCAGCCCAATGAGTATATAATTTAAGTATATTTATAACATGACAAATTATTAATTAATTAACTCGCGAAAATCACGGAGTGGGCGACATCTACTTGAACTACTGATAGGGAGATAAATAAAAAGTTGATTGGCGATTGGCTTGAAAGTAGGCGGGAAAATTAAAAAAGCTGTCAGTGTTAATTTTCAATTGGCTGCAGCTGTTGTTGACGTTTATCTACTGCTTGTCACAGAGGTTAGTTAAATGCATTAAAGTTGCCTAGTTTCTGGGGATTTCACCCTTTTAGGGCAACTTCTACTGACGCTTGATCTTCGCGAATTGTCACGGTGGACAGTCCCCGTTTCCGGGACGTGCAACAGCAGCGTGTAGGGCACACGTCCCGTCAACAGAAGATCGCTCAGCTCACTCTATTTATCACTATATAAGAAAAACTCTATGTTCAATTGATTTTATTATTTTTTGATCTGCAGTGAAGGAAAATTATAGGTCTGATATTCATACTTGGGTAAAAACCTCCACAAAAACCTGTGACCAGACTCTCGAGGTGTGGCAGATATTGATATCATATTTTTTCAAAAATTCTTTCTCTCTCTCTCTCTCTCTCTCTCTGATCATGAAAACTTAAATATTAAAACTGTCCGCATAATAAAATAGTAGCCGTAAGGGGTAGTCTCACACTATCGGGGAAGGGAAGACAGGTGTCCATTTTAACAGTGTTACTCAACGTTCCTATAAATATTTACCTAAACCCATGATGTCTGCAATTGAATTGGCAACGTTGTATTTTCAACTTTGAATTAATAAGATGGCTGTCATTTGACAAGCAAATTATTTATGTCCGTCAAATGAACCTTTCCTTTTTTATATAAAGCGACAAATTTAAAATCGAATTCTTTCTGATTAAAACGCCAGAAATTAAATAAAGTCAAACCTTTTTACTACTATACTATACAGAAGAAAGGAGTGCAGTATTTAATTTGCAGAACGTAGTACAGGTTCAAGAGGTAGAAATTTTATTTTTACCTCATCCTTCAATGCTTATTTGTAGTTAAAATTTAAATTTTAATACATCTGATCGGCCTAATATAGTTTTTGTCTAGATTCTTGTTTCCATGGTTTTTACTGTAATAAATTTGTTCTTTTGACAGATAAGTTAGACTTTATTTATTCATAGCCGTATCGTATGTATTTTAATTGATTCAGAATTTTGTATTAATATATATTTCAAAATGGCCTCATTCTAAAAATATTATCAGTCCTCCTAAATCCTTGAAGGCAGAATTATTAGTAATAGCAAGGCAACATAAAAACAAATTCAAAAAATATATTATGGATGAGATGGCCAGAGAAAAAGGAATTAAAATTCTCAGATTTCCTCCGAACCACGCAGAGTTAAATTCCATTGAACTGATCTGGTCTCAATTATTAAAAGGTTATGTTTCTCAAAACAATAAAACATTTAAATTTCCTGATATGCGAAATTTGTTTTTGAAGGCAGTTTCAGATGTAAATAGAGAACATTGGGGAAAATGCATTGATCATGTTTAAAAATGTGGAAAATTCATTTAGGAAAGTGGATATATCAATGGATAATTTAATAGAACCGATAATAATAAACATCAGAAAAGACAATTATAGTGATGCCAGTAGTTTTAGTGAAGACAGTGACTTTTAAAGGTAGTTCTTGAACTAACTTTTTTTTTAATCTTTGAGTTTAGGTAAGTACTGAAGCGTTACTTTTAATGCCAAGAGATTTAATTTAATCCCAACATATAATCCTCCTTGTTATTTATTGGTTAAATTTAATTCGTTCAATGTTAAAGTGTCGGATGCATAAAGTTTATTTTTATTTTTTGTAAATAATATAACTTCAAAATTTAATCTACGAAGTGCGTATATATATTTTATATGCTGTGACCTTATTTATATTATAGAAACTTATTTTGCAAAGTACGCCTATGGAATGTGACGTTATATCCCCACTTTGAATGTACTCATGTATCCTTTATATTATATATTACTATAGAAACAAGTTATTATTATGTGCCGTTGCTAGGAAATAAAACTAAAAGCTTAACTTTTCTTGTAAATATCTCGGAAGATCGAATTTTCACAGACATGAGACCTACATTTTTCGCCGATTTAGATAGGAATTAGTCTACCCTGAAAGTTTCATTGAATTCTGACGAGTGGATTTCGAGATCCTCTGGACACACATACACACACACACACACACACACACACATACAAACCTTGCTCGTTTAATAGTATTTGATATGTGCAGACAGGTTACTTTGGCGGCTTGTAGATGTGCCGACAAGTGGCTTTGTCGGTATTAGCGACTTGTATATAAAGCAATTGTTCGTTATCAACGTTCTGTATCTAGAAATGGAAGGTTGCCAGGTGAGTAAATTGTGTTGCTTGATGACATTAACAGTGACAGATGACTTTTGAACATTGGCAGGTATTAATTTTTATTGCGTATTATATTTTACACCAACATTACGGATCTAGGAACTAGCGAGTTCAGCGATTATTTGGTAGTTAGTTAGACAAATGACATTGACGTTGACGTATGACTTAAAAATTTCCCCAGCTACTTATTTTGATTGCGGTTTCTATTTCAGATGCTGTCAAACTGATTTTAGGTAAAAATGTTTTAATGAAGGTACTTTTTCTGCTAGTATCATCTTTACAAATTAAAAAGATCAATTTGGATGTGGTTTTACAAACTTTCGAGTTGATATCGTTAAAGTTGATAGAGGAAAGTAGTCGACCTTCGCCACCGGCGTCAGCGTGAACAAATTTATACAGGGTGAATTAAAAAAAAAAGATCAATTGTTTTTGTTGCAACTTTTTGAATTTACGAAAGAACCGTGCTATTTTTAAAATATTTTCTTCGGTAGTAGTATCTTCTAGGTTGGTTGTCTTCTAGTCATAAAATTTTGTGTATATACTGTTCTGCAATTAAAGTAGGAAGTAGGAAGTTAGACAAATATTGTCTTCAGTAGTGAGGGCTAGGAAAATATTCATACAGTGATACACTGTGCTTATGTTCGCACTTGATTTTTGATTTAGTGAATAGTAGGTGGTAGGTGATTCGTGGCGTTAGTTTATTTCAATTAATATTATTCTTGGCTTCCGTGTCTATACATACTTTTTTTTATTTTGAAACATTGTTACAGTGTACTTCTTATTTATTTATTTATTCGGTGTCAATTTCAATATGTTTCGTCCTTGGGAAAATACAGTTTCTTTAAGTGGATCTAAAGAATCGGAACAATCACTAAATGATATTCCAATGGATTATGTGGTATCAGGTTGTAGTCCCAAAGATTCCTGGCATCAAAAAGGGGCCACGAGGTATTGCGCCTTCCGCCCTATTTTTGTGTATTTAACCCCATAGAATTAATTTGGGGACAACTTAAAAAAAGAATAAGGCGTCATAACGTGTTTCCCAAATTTGATGAGTTGATAGCAAATTTGGTAAAAGAAGAAATTAACAAAATTTCAGCTGATGATTGGCAGAAAAAAAACAAACGTCATCAAAGAAGAAAATTCTTATATAACGAGTCCGACCAAATTTATTATCAATGTTGATGACAGTGATTCCGATGGTGAGGGTTGAGATAGGGTAGGTAAGCTTAATTAATTTATAATATTTATGACTTTATTCACCGTGTTTTTAATTTTAGAATTAAAATTTGAGACAAAATTTTAATTGGCAACGTTTCTGAATCTCCCAAGAGATCAGAAAATGAAGCTATAGGCCAGGTGGAGTGGTCAACCTCTATTCAAATAATCTAATATGCGTTATAGAAATTAAGATGTAAATTCATATTAAAGAAAGTTAATCAATATAGAAATTTTACGCAAATTACCCCTAACGATCTCCAGTAACTTGGTTATTGAATCTTTGCACAGTGGTCCTAATAGACAAAATATCATTTTATTTTTATGTATATGGACAGTGTACGGTGTTTTCGACATTAAAATACTCAAAAATGTCCAGATCAATCAGTATTCTTCTATTGGCGGTATCCTTTGCTGTTTTTATAGCGTTTTTTCTTTCTCATAAAGCGGTGGGTTCTACTGTACTAACAATTTTTTTCTGTTCGATAAGATTAAAAAAGTTGATATATTTTTCAGGATTTATCTAAACGTAGAAGGTTCCTACTACACTGACATTATTTTTTTTATTTCAGGATGATACACCTAATAATTCATCAGTGTTTAATTTGTAACTAGTTCCCTATCCCTACCTCAATCCCGAATGTATTTGTCACAGAACAGCCTGATAAAAATAACATAGACACATTTGCAAGGAAATGATGAATTTTCCCTTGATCCTGCATTGACGAACACTGGGGGTTCTTAGCGGACTAGCGAAACAACTGATCCTCGATTTTTTTACGATTACTCATTTGATTAAATAAATATATTTTCATTAGTATTTTAAATTTCCTATGTAACCGACGTGGTAAAATTAAAAATAAATATATTGTGTCTCATCCCATTTCCCTCTGTAACGGTACGCCCATGCATTGAAGCATAAATTTGACGCCATATTCACACATTTTATATATCTATCTCACTTCATCCTTGGGCACGGAATATTTGAAACTTATGAATGACTTGTTGGGAATGTGGTGTAAACATGTAACTAAACATTTATTTATTGAAAATAAAATACTCTCCATACCTTATGTAAAGTGAACATTTATGAAACGAGTTTGTATATTTTTCAAAATAAACATAAGTTTAAATTAAATAAAGAAGTTTCACTCACTAAACACAAGACATAAAAATGATTTTAATATACCATTTTCCAAACGGTGTATCAGCTGTACATCTCCTGGAGTTACGAATATTTAATTGCCTGCCAAATGATATTAAAACATTAATATATTAAATATTGTTAAAAAAAAAACTAAAAAACTACTATTAGTATGGCATACCGTAACCAGAATTTTCGACTTATCGCCACACAGGATTTTCAAGTATTTTTCAACAGTTCTCGGAAAATTGAGAAAAAATGTTCAGGGTGACGGTTTTTTTAGCCACCCAATATTGACTTTGACACATTTTATCATAGCATACCTGGTGCCAGGATTCAGTTGCTAACGCTATTTCCGTGATGGATATTGTTAAAATCGCTGCTGCAGATTTGTGTTTGGCTAGGGCATAATTGTTACTTATATATTATTGACAAGAACATAATTAAAACGAAATGGAAACTAAAAAGATAGTGGACGCTAACCATTCATCGGAACAGAACAAAGTTGGTACAATTTGTATTTGTAATTTTGTAATGGCAACCAAAAATAAAACTTTCGTTACTTATATAATAATTCTATGCATAACCTAAACCAACGTTGGACAAGTGTGTGGACGCGTCACTTATCTACTGCGCACTTGGTTCACGCATAGCCAACATAAACCAATACCCTGGCCCAATATGAACAACACAAGCCAACCCCTGTCTACACAGCAGCCTAGCAGGTTTATCCCACTGCCTGGCTCATAGTGTAGAGGGGTCTTATACTTATACCAATTGCTTACGTTTTGTAAAAATGTGTTTTTTCCTGCAAGTGGAATTTGGCAATTATTAATTGTAACTGATGAGCAAGTTTCTCTTCTTAAAATGAATGTCACGTGCTGCGATTTTCGATTTATCGCCAGACAGGATTTTCAAGTATTTTTCAACAGTTCTCGGAAAATTGAGAAAAAATGTTCAGGGTGACGGATTTTGTTAGCCACCCGGAAGATCGGAATTGATCTTTGAATATGTAAAAAAAAGTGGTTTAATTTTGTTATCGCCACACGTCCGTTCTTTTGTTTTTTTAATAGAGGGAAGTAAACGTGTTGAGAAAAAATGTAGAACGGACATTTTGAGTCACCCGCCTTGTTCTAATGGATGACCATTGGAAAATTTGTATAGGTTAAAAAAGGTGTCATCGCCACATGTCGCTTCTGTTGATTATCGGTTAGTTTATATGATTCTAGACAAAAAAGTTCAGGGTAACGGATTTTTTTGGTCACCCGAAAAGTCGGAATTGATCTTTGGAAATGTAAAAAAAAAGTGGTCTAATTTTGTTATCGCCACACGTCCGTTCTCTACTTGAGGTATTAGTTTTTATTGTGAAAAAGTTGGAAAAATCGAAACGGACATTTATAACCGCCTCGATACGAGCAAACGCGTTTTCCGTCTCACAGTGGGACGAAACGTCACTGTCGCATTCAAATTACTCTACACCTCACATAGTTCCACTGTTTGAGGTGGATTTTTTTAAATATTCGTCTTGGAATTCCCTATCGGTCCCTCAGTTGGGATATTTGATTTTTGTTTTTATTTTTCTGACTCCAAAATTTGATTTTGATGCAAAAAAAACAGTTTTCGGTGCAAATGTGGTCGAACGGAGTCGAATCTCAGAGTGTTGCCAACATTTAAGAGTTAATTTCCCCTGCACGTTTAGTTTAAATCGTATTTGGTCTTAGTGCTTTCGTGTTTATTCCCTTGACAACAGAAATAACTAGAAATTGCGTCATTGCCTAGCTGAAATAAAAACCTATATCAAATGTATCAAATAAATTATAGTGGAGTGCCGTTAGATTTATACCTCTAACGAAGTTGGCAGTGATCGAATTATCATTTTCTCTTTTGGAATGTGTTTTTGACACTACATGCTTAAATGTCTATGTTATTTTTTACCGCTTTCACTTTTCCGCCCTCCATTATACCATAGAGGAAGGTAATGTGAGGGAAAAAAAAGAAAAAAACTTGGTCAAATAATCGTTTAGAGGCAAGATGGAGAAATGATCAGTATATGCTTATATATTGATCGAAATTTAAAATTTTTGTACTCACTGAACTCAAAATTTGATGCTTTACAACTTTTATTTTACCAGTTTTTCACATAAACTGGCTGTTTTTAAATCACAGTCGTCTAACTGCGAGTATATTGCAGTTTTCACAAAAGTTGGTAAAAATTGGCTTTTTTCGATTGACGATGGCGACCTTATAAATTTTGCGGATAGGATGTTAGGATGTTACGATGCGTCGTTTGCAAGAAATGATCGGAAAACCGGAAAAACTCTAGGTTTTTTGCGTTTTTGGGCCTGTTCCGGTCCTGCTACGAGGCAGCAAACTTCAGATTCATTTCAGCACCCTGAAAAACATATAATTCCGTTGAAAAATTTTCTACCTCTCTCATGTTTTGGAAAAACTACCATTTGACTGGACTATTATTAGTATTACGTAAAAATTGATATGAACTAATTTTATGGCCTTGAGCTAACAATTAAAATTATTTATTTTTTTATTTTTCTACGATTAATACGAAGGAAGATATGTATGGAAATTCAAAAAAGAAACTGGATCGCCTAGCATAAATATCTGGAAAAATATGACTTCCACAAAAAAAATGTATACAGTGTCATCCCCAAAGTACACACCATATGGAAAACTTTTTTATTAAGGGTTTTTCGACAAAAAGTTATTCTTGATAAAAGTTTGTGCATCCCCTAAAACTAAACATGCACCAACAAAATATAGTAAATCACTCGTAATATACAAGGAGCCTTCAAAAATTTGATTTTGAGACAAGAGTAAAGTACCCTTATTTTGAAAAATCTCGGAAAATATTATTTAGAAAAGTTGTTCAGCATTAAAAAATACATCTAGATTTGAAGTCATGGCCATCTAAGTGAAGTTTTATTTTTTTACCCTTTAAACAAGAAAATCTCCAGAAAATCAAAATACTTATTTTATTTTGATGTTTTATGATTTGATATTATTGAATATTAAGTTCATGTTACAATACTGTATAATTTTGAGCAATTTTCAGTGTTAACAAAAAATAAAAGTCCAAAAAGTTTGAAAATTATTTTACTCTTCAAAAAATCTAAATGTATTTTTTAATGCTCAACAACTTTTCAAATTAATATTTCCCGAGATTTTTCAAAATAAGGGTACTCTTGTCCCAAAATCAAATTTTTGAATCTCCTCGTATATTATGACAACATTGCCATAGTAGAAAATTGCTGCATAATACACTAATTTTAATTTAATGATTTATTGTGATTAACAAACCTGGAACAATTAATATAAAGTGAATTTTACTGTATTTGTAATTAGTAACATACGTATTTTTTATTATTTTTATTTACCTAATTCTACACAAAAATATAGAAATTTCACGGTATGTAGTTTAAGTGAGAGTGTGTGCAAATAAAGGTATATATCATCATCAGCAAGTCCCCAAAATTAAAACAAAAACAATTTTGATTTTGCTAGAAATTATACAGGGTGTTTCATTCGGAGAGGGTAATATTTTAACAGTGGATACGAGTGACTGAGGTGATTCCAAATAACCCATATTTTATGGGTCTACGGTCCCTTATAGCTGAGATACAGAGATACAATATTTTGTTCATTTTGGTCATTCCTTCATTGGCTCCTGTGCTTTTAACCACTCTGTATAATTTTATAATATTTGGTACACATAATCTCTGTATCTTAACAAATTAATTGAGATATTATTAATACTGAAAATACAGGCCCGGCTTCACTAAAAGTTGACTAATTCGTTCCGCTCATAAACAACACCCTGTATGTTAAATTTTCAAAAATATTTTACCACACCTAAAAAGAGGACAAAAAATTGAATTTAGCGATATACTTTTTATTTTTGCACATGTGATTTTTCTACTCATAAATAGATTTACCTATTCAACACCCATTTTATTTATTTTCTTATGAAAAATTGTGTAGTTTGGAGTAGAAGAGTAAAAGAAACTGTAATCAAATGTTTTGTAAATGAAAAAAGTTTCATTGGAGAAGCATTGTGAAATGGACGCGATCTTATTTAAAGTTGGGAATCGCTATACTATTTGTGAAATTAAATTACATCAAAATAAAATACGTCAACATGAGTCGAATAAATAAAAATCATTTTTAGTTAAATAATATCTAATTTAATTATAAACAAAATTCAAAAATTACACAACACTTAAAAGAATAGAAAAAAAAACAAGTTTAAAAAAATTATAATAATTGTTCGAAATGAATTCTGTTGAATGCAAACCTTGTGAAAACTTAAATAAAAATAGATTGACACAGAGAACTCAACTGTCAATTCCATGGGCATCTAGATTTTGTAATTTTTTATGTTTTCATTATTACTATTAAATTTCACAAATACATAGATAGCTTATTTTCAAACTTACTTAATTAAATAAAGAATGGTAAAATATTTTTGAAAATTTAACATACAGGGTGTTGTTTGTGAGTGGAACGAATTTGTCAATTTTTAGTGAAGCCGGGCCTGTATTTTCGATATTAATAATATCTCAATTAATTTCTTATGACACATAGAGTATGTCTACCAAATATTATAAAATTATACAGAGTGGTTAAAAGCACAGGAGGCAATGAAGAAATGACCAAAATGACCAAAACACTCTGTATCTCAGTTATTTGGAATCACCTCAGTCACTCCTATCCTCTGTTAAAATATTACCCTCTCCCAATGAAACACTCTGTATAAAATTAAGACAGGTATCGTTAATTAATTTTGGAAAAAGAATTTCTGGTGCCTTTTTTGAAATTTAAATCAATTTCCAAATTGCTTCAATACCCAACAAAAGTCGTAACCTATACTCCGTTTGAAAATGCATGATAGCACAGTTTTTATGGCAAAGGTCTTTATACCGGATTGTTCAATGCAGAAAAAAGTAAATGTTGATACCTTCTTATTTGAATTTTCATTAGATTTTACTATGACCAGAATTGGTCAGTAATAAATCATTTGACTGAAATATTCCTCAAAAACATCAGCAGTCAATTCTCCATGGTAGTCTTTCGTAGAATTTGAAACAAATGCTAACAAGCTTCTATCAACAAATCCTTTATCTCCTCCAATATGAGTGATAATTAAACGGCGACCTTTACCATTTGGAAATTTTAAGCCAGTAGACAAACCTTCTATAAATGCCTGACGAGAATTTGTAACCTGTTTATCTTGCCAAACTTTTTTTAAAAAATATCCTTCATTGTCTCCTCCCAAAGTAGGTATCTTTTTTTGTAAATAGAACAAATGCACTTTTCTTCGGACCAGTTGTTTCATAGTACCGTCTATTTGAGTGGGTTTTCTCCCAGTTGACGTTTTAGGTGCTACTGTAATACTTCCATCATTTCGTTGCTTCAAAAGTCTATAAATGGTTGCTTCTCCAACTCCGGTCATATTGAACACTTAGAAACTATACTCCGGACAGTACTATTGAAATGTTCATGTACAAGAGCGTCACGTACATTTAACACTAAAGTTTTCATATGCACGGCTAAATTGCACTTTAATTTCACAGGTGTATAATTAGACGTTTGTGCCATTTTTATTGCACAAATTCACTTGATCAATATTGCTTTATATCGCCTATTATTACAGAACTAACAATTCTGCGTGTCACAATCACAGGACTACACAAACAGAACTGTAAATTTCAACTAAAATAATTTACAATCTGCACAACACTTTCTGCCGATTAGAAATTTCAATTCTTTCTAAGAAAGTTGAGGGCTACTTAAATTGATCTTGAATTGTAAATGTTTTCTACCTGTAGAGATTACCTACTTACCATATTCTTGTTGATTAAACTGACTAGAAAATTTAACACAAGAATTGAAATAAATTGGTATTTTTTAAAATTTTAAGAAGAAAACCAATATTTCATTTTTGAACAAATAATGCTAAACATTTTATGTTAGAAATTATCCGCCACTGATTTATGATGTTATATTGGGGTTTATCTTCTGAGTTATAAAAATTTTGCAATCAATCATTTTCAAACAGAGTATAATAGTATCTTTTCAAGAAAATTTGTTTGTCAATGTCGTTGCAATTCTTTGCATAGACCTTGACAATTATCTTGATATAAGAATATTGTAATAGTTTTCAATAGTAATAAGTGAACGTAACCTCTAACTGGTGCATTGATTATTTTGATCCCGTTATTAATTTCTTTATGTAAGTGAAAGAACTTTTCACATAAATATTTATTAATAATTTTAACAAAATTTTTCAATTAAACTTTATGATAACAGTTCGGGATATAACTAGAAGCCGACATTTAGCAGCTTTTGTGGAAACGCGATTAGGGAACAGACTCCTGAAAAAAGTTTGAAAATGCTAATAATTTTAAACATAGTTTTTTTAAAATAAGTTTTAACTAATAATCATAAATTAACACAAATAAGCAAATATTTCTATGTAAGTAGGTAATATTTATAAAGAGGAATTTTTCAAAAATTAAAAAAAAAATTTGCCAACGCCTTCATATAGATTTAATTAAATTTTTAAAACAGAGGCTCATTAGCGAAGCAACTTATTGTTAAATAATCATATTAAAAAGCAAAATATTACTATTTTAAAAGTTTTGTGAAAGAAATGCAATGACATTTTCACAAAAGCTGAAACTATACTAAAAAGTGAGCGAAAAAAAGAAAAAAAACTTGCGCAATCGATAAATTATCCTTTTTTAATGAATTAATGTTAAATACAATTTTCCATGAAAATAAACACCTCCCGAGTTATAAGGCGTAGAAAATTACGTTTTTTTAATTTTATTTAAAAAAACGTATTTTTGCCCGTAACTTTTTTTTGGCTGATAATAATATGTACAATAAACCATTTTAAAGCTTAGGATATCGCCGAAATGTCACGTTATGACAAACATTTTTATTGGAATGACCGTTTTTTCAATATTGTAACCGAAAAAATGAAATTGATGGTTATAAATGTAATTTCAAACGACTATATCTCGTTACAGACAAAAGATAAAAAAGATGGAAATTATTCGGAAGAACATTTGCTCAAAGACTTGACTCTTTAAATTTTTTTCAAAAATCAATACTTTTCACGCTATTGACCAAAAATTGAAAATTTCATAAAAAACAAAAATTTTGCTCAACTTCAACAGACCAAAACTTAAAAAATAATTATTCCATAGGACTAAAAATTACTGAACAATTGTAGAAACATATGTTACGACTTCTTGCAAAAGTATTTTTTTTTCAAATACCACAGTCTAAATGGCGCTAACAAAATGGCGTAAAAAAAAATAAAAAAAAAATTATTTTGCCCTTTTATTCTGCTTATGTTAAACGGTTCTGGATCGTCTTAAAATGTTCCCAATGTTGTTCTCTCATTGGGATGTTATACAGGGTAAGTCAAGGTAGACGAGACGGAGTATTGTGGCTAAACGATTAATATTTTGAAAATTTTGTTTATTCACGGATGTGTGGGTTGAAAAGGCTACATTTTAAAATTATTTTGAAATATACAGATTGTCCCAAAAAAGTGTGGCGTATCAAAGTTATATTTTTTCTTATGGAACACCCTATATTATTGCATTTATAGATTTTATTGCATTTATAGATTATACGTTAATAATAAGATAAACTTCCTTAACCTTCCGGCGTGTGCGCTAGCGGAAATCTGCCGCAACTTTTTGTTTTTGTGTTATAATTAAAATGTGACGAGCCCTTCGAAACTGGGCATTGTTTATGTTATTGACTCCGCCTAGCGACACATCTGGTGCAATATAATATTTCTGTTCAGTTGTTATAAGCGAAAGATCCAAAATAAAGGTACTTTACTCTTGAGCAAAATTCATATTTTTTGACAAACCTCGTATGTAAATTTGATATCTGATAGTTGCATTTTAGGTTTTAGACCATGCACGACTTTTTATCAAGAATATCTATTTTTCCTAAAACAAATAAAAAAAAAGTTTTCCATATGGTGCCGAGTTAATTGGACACACTGTATATATTTTTTAATAAAATAAAATGATTAAGAATGGCATATTTGTCTTATTTTACTATGTAAAATAAATTTTGTAAACTAGCAACCTGAAAAACCAAATGCGGCAAATTGCCGCGGCGCGCCTTCTCGTGTAATTCTAAAAAGCGTGCGCGCCGGAGGGTTAAGTATTCCCTATACCTAAGCTTTTTAGTTTTCGAGATATTTTGATATTTTTAAAAGAAAACCAATAACTTCGAAACCTATGGAATCAGCCAAATTCAATTTCAACTGAACAAAATTAGACTAACAATTGAAAGCTATAATGTATTTAAAGTTGTTTAAAATTATAAAATGGGGCCATTCTCTAATGACATATTCAAACGACACTATCATTCTTATTTTAAGTAGGACAGCCTGTATTTTATAATCCTATTATGTAGCAAATTTAATTTTAAAAATTAGAAAGGTCTACTATACCTAAATCTATTAATGTTGGAGTTATTTTTATTTTTGTTAAATTTTACATTATTGTTCCACTGTAATGCCTAAATATAACACCTTGTATTTGATCAGCTTAGACTATGATCCGAAAAAATTACAGATGAATCCACTTTTCATAATAATGGATTAGTTAATCGTCATAACTTTCATTACTAAGATACTCAAAACCAGCATTTGTTCCACAAAATAGATCATTAGAATCGGTGGAACATTAATGTATACGGTGGAATTATAGGCGACCAAGTTATTTGCTCATATTTCTTTGATGGCCATTTAAATGGGAGGAAATTTTTGCAATTTTTAAGAAAAAGTTTCTGGAAACTGTTGGAAAATGTATCATTATATATTAAACAAAAAATGATGTTTTAATAGTCTAAGCTGATTAAATACAGGGTGTTATATTTAGGCATTACGGTGGAAAAATAATGTAAAATTTAGCAAAAATAAAAATAACTCCAAAATTAATAGATTTAGGTATTGAGACTAATAATTACCGATGGTGGCGCCACAGTGGTCGATCAGCTGTTCACACGAAACGCGTAATTTTTGGTAAATAGTGCATTATGTTACACTGAGTGAATGGTTTATTTGTAGTATTTTAAGACTTTTTGTGATTGTTTGAGGTTTTTGATTTGGAAATTACCATAATATACCTGTACATGTAAGTATTTAGACTCAATTGAACCTGTTTTTTGTGTCGTTATTCTAAAATTGAGGTTATTTATTTAGCATATCTTACGTTTTTCAGAAATTTATTGTTTACTTCTGTTTCTGTGTGCTTTTTTTGTGTTTCAGGATGAATATAGCCTAGAGGTATTATCATCCTCACCTCTACTAATATAGAATGATATTGGAAGGGAGCTAAATCATATTCCAAAGAAACATACAACAGTTTTCTGCTGATAAATTTTATTTCAATTTTTTCAGGATAATAATTGTAATTGTAAAAGTGATTTAAATAAAAAATGATTTCTAAGAACCTACTTTTGATTGATTTATGGTAAAATATATCCTATTCCTTGTTTCAAAATTATTTTTTAAATCAATATCAAATTAAAATATAAAAAATTAAGAAATTTTTTTCTTGGCTTAAAACACTTCATAGGCCATCAAATGTATCTGTTGCAAAATTTTTTATTTCGTTTATCTACTTTGTTTTTTTCAAGATAAACACAAAATGTATATTTTCTAATCCTTTATTTTAACATAAGTTCAAAGCAAACTTTGAATTATTTAGTTTTAGTAGTATTTAACATTTTATTATAATAATTCATTACTAATTGTAACTGTATAATTATTGAAAACAGGTGTTGTACAAGAGGGGAACATAATAATGGTATTTTTAAAATTATGATGTGACAAAGGTTTTATTTTACTGAATATTACCTTTAGAAAAATGATAAGTTGAAATATCAGCAATGATGTGCACACCTAATTAGATTTTAAGTTTACATATATAAAAGTACAACTGTACACAGTTTCGACAGTTTGTAAGGACAAGTTTACTTAGTTTATAGGCAACACTTTGCTGTCTTCCAACTAACCATCATTCCTAGCACATTTAATGGTTTTAACATCAAGTGGCTTACTGGGCAAATGATGTGATGGCACACACTTTTTGCACTACTTGGGTGCTATTTTGTTTGAAATAATTCCTAAAAACATTTCAGTAGTAATCTCAGAAATGCTAATAGTTTGTATTATTTTTATTGGACATTTTTAACTTTTAACTAACAAATAACAGCAAAATACAAGAAGCACAAAATCAAAACACACGTTCGACTTGCAGGTAAACAAACAAAATTATGCTTTTCGTGAAGGTTCAAATTAATACCGGTGGTGTCGCTTCAAAGTTGTGCTCGTCTCAATAGTAGACCTTTACAATTTTTAAAAGGTAATGGAATTTTCTACATAATAGAATTATAAAATACAGGATGTCCTATTTAAAATAAGAACGATATTGTCGTTTGAATATGTCATTAGAGAATGGCCCCATTTTGGACGCCTTGTATAATTTTAAACAACTTTAAATACATTGTTGCTTTCAATTATTAGTCTAATTTTGTTCAATTAAAATTGAATTTGGCTGATTCCATAGGTTTCGAAGTTATCGGTTTTCTTGTAAGTGCTTCCATTTTTAGAAATATCAAAATATCTCGAAAAGTAAAAAGTTAGGTATAGGGAATACTTAAGAAAGTTTATCTTATTTTTAACATATCATCTATAAATGCAATAAAATATGAGGGGTTCCATAAGAAAAAATATAATTTTGATACTCCACACTTTTTTGGGACAACCTGTATATTTCAAAATAATTTTAAAATATAGCCTCTATCAACCTACATATCCATGATTAAACAAAATTTTCAAAATATTAACCGTTTAGCCACATTGCTCTATTTATCTAGATATTTTCTAGATATTTATGATAGAACACCCATTTTGGAATTGCCATATCTTCGTATTAATCTTAGAAAAATAAAAAAAAAATCATTGTAATTGTTAGCTCAAAGCCATAAAATTAGTTCATATTAATTTTTACGAAATAGTAACAGATTTTCGGTTATATTTAAAACACTTTTAGAAAACTACGATTTTTATGGTGAAAATCGTAATTTTCTACGCCCTATAACTCGGTAGGGGTTTATTTTCATGAAAAATTGTATTTAACATTAATTCATTAAAAAAGACTAATAATTTATCGATCGCGGGAGTTTGTTTCTTTTTTTACTCACATTACCTTCTTCTATGGTAGCGGTAAAAAATAACATATAACCATTTAAGGATGTAGTGTCAAAAACACATTCCAAAAGAGAAAATGAAAATTCGATCACTGCCAACTTCGTTCGAGGTATAAATCTAGGCACTCCACTATAATGGTTTTTGAATTTTTTCTATTATATCGGAATATAAAAAAGTCTTTGAAGTTGAAAAGTATCAAACAAGTATCGTGATCGCAAAACAAATTTCATCATTTGGATCATTTAGATACTAATTTTTCAATACGCCCAGAGAAACTGAACACACCAGAGAAAATGATACCGATATCTTTCATCTCATTGATTCTTTGCAAATTGAAGCCATTAATGAAATAGTAATTGATAGTGGGTGACCTCTTTCATGTGAAACTCATTATTTTGCATTTAGCTTCGTTGAGAGATAGGTCAGATACTGAAAAGTAATTCTAGAAATAATTGAGATCATCTTGAACCGTTCCAGAGTTTTTTTGCTTTGGATTCTTCTATTAAACTAAAAAAAATTATTTTAGCTCAACCATGTTACCACCACTTTATGAAATGGATGATTACGATAGCTGCATTCAAAATCAGAGTTTATATTGTAAGGTACAAGCAGTTTTAAAAGTGCCTTTTAGTAACACTAGACTTCTAGAAGAAATAAACGTAAGATTTTTTAAATATATAATATGAATAGAAAAATTTCCGAAGATTCTCAAAAAGTTTCGCGACATTTTTCTTAAGTATACCTAATCCAACAGTATCTCGTCGTTTTCTTAAAATTCAATAAAGTCTTCTGTTTCAAAAAAAGAATTAGGCTCAACCAGCAGGTTTAATCCCAAGACACTCTTTAATTGTTATGAAACAACTCGATTTTTAAGCCATAACGACAACAAATGAAAAAGATATTTACAATAGTATTAACAATGATGAAAGAGTGTATTGTTACAATACTGCGCAGTGACAATGGAAATATTCCTTCATCAATGGTGTATAGCAGCGGTTCTCAAACTGGTTACAATATTTTAGTGGTACAATTTTTACAGAAAAAAATTAAATCAACGTAAAATTGCGCCCCGTTTAACATTTTGTTTTAATCTTTAAAATTCAGAAACACATGTGTTTTTGACTTTAACGGCTCTAGCTTTAATATTGAAATGCCGACTTTTTCAAGAGCTTCGAACAATTTCGCAACGCATTGATTTTTAGTGGCGAAATGCTTTTATGGTGGTACATATATTTTTGGTTTCTTATTTATGTGGTATAAAATTTGATGTTTCATATTTATGTGGTACACAATTTGAAAAGTTTGAGAACCGCTGGTATTTAGGATACATAAAATGGATTGGCAAGTTTTTGCGGCATGACCCATATATACATATACTAGTCAACAATTGTCTCTTTCAGGAATATATTTTAAACAAAGATAAATTTGATCGCAGTATTATACACAGGGCGATATGTTTATCGACATCCGAATTATCTAACAATGAACCCACTAATTTACAACTATCAAAGCTGGTTAACCAAAAAATAGAAGATTATAATTTGACTGCGGAAGTTGACCACCACGTATGTATAGATGGAAAATTTTCAGTAACGACATATGATAGTTTATATGTGTAAGTATCTTATAACGAAAAATTTGCGTAATTGTACTATTAGGATATTAGAAAAACAATAAAAAACGATTTATAGGATCTTCAAAAGAGGACATAAACGATATTTTATTGCATTAGGGTACTAAAGATCTTGCAAGCTTAACAGAAATAGTTGATGTTTTTAAAATTTTATTTTGCTACAAGAATTGTTACATTTGTCAGTTCAATTGAAATTATAATTCTTATACCCTTAGAAGCTTGTGCGAGTTAAAATTGGGGTTAGTAGCACTTAGATAGTACTTCGATATAGGCCAGTAGAGATAGACATGATTTTTACAAAATTTAACAATAATTACAAAAGTTTTAAAACTTCAGTTGAATGAAGAGTAAGTTCAAATGATATTGTGTCTAATTTTGCAACCTTTTTTTCTGAACGGAAGATATTGAAAATCACGATTTAATGCATTTTCGCATTAATAGCGCGAAAAAAAATGTAAAATACCATTTTACATCCTCTGTTAAATTTGCAACCATTCAAACAATACGGAAAGATTTCTTTTATCGAAATTAACTTGTTGTTCATCCCAATTTTTCGAAGAAAATTCCAAAAGTTCTGCAAATTTGAAAAAATAACTAAGATAATGTTCTTGAGAAGTGCTGTAATTTCCAACCTCTTGCGACAAACGGAAAACATATTTTTTCATGAAATAGTTTTTTTCTATTAAAATAAACATCGAAGTTTTTACAAAAGTTTTGAATAATGGTTGCAAATGAAGATGTCCTAACGTACAATGTTTTCATTAATTTGCAACCTCGCCCGTAATACGGAAATGGAGGTAAAACTAAAAAAAAAACATATTTTCGAATTTGTACTCTACTAAAAAAAGCAACTTGGCAACATGGCAGCGACTAACCAGACGTGTGTGTGAAAATACAATCAACCAGTACAGCGTATAAGAAATGTACTCTATGGATTATCAAGTATTTAACTGGACCACTGTCGCCTTTTTTTGTGTTGCACTAATTTATTCAGCTATATTCCCAAATCAATGAGTAATCTTAAAACTATTTGCAAATAGTTTCCAATTTATGGTCATATGGCGAACAAAAAACAAAACAATTGAATAAAAAAATGTTCCGTTGAAAAAAGAAAAACGAGATAGGAAAAACTGAATATAAAACGATCTTGTAGTCAATTTTATGATATTGATCGTTTTAACTTACTGGCCTATTCCTTGAAAAAGAAAGTGTTTTTATCGTTATCTTATCTGTAGAAAAGTAATGTATAAAAAATTAATGAATAGCATTTCTTTAGAAATAAAAATTGTAAGTTAAAACGATCAAACCAATTTGTTCAACTTATTTTGAAGGCAATTATACCTCCTCACTACTCCAAATACAGCCCTGAAGTCCGTTTTTGCATGTTCGCTTACGCACTCTACAACCCATTCCTTGACTGGACTATAACTGCAATTGGCAGAACTAATATTAGTAAAAAAATTAAGGTTCCGTTTTTCGTATGGGGTTGCAAAGTTACATATCCACTGAGACCGATATTCTCTTTATTTGCAACTATGATAAAAAACTTTTGTAATTAGTTCGAGGCTTGTGTGTATTGAAAATGGCCGCGCCGAGAAAAAAGGTTTGATAAATAAATGATCCGTTTTTCAGAAATGGTTGCAAATGTCAGTATATGTTACATTTGTTTTCCGTTGACTTACCCAATTTGCATAACTTTTGTAATTTTTTTAAACAAATTACAAAAAAAAACTTATACAAATGAGAAAAAAACAAGGTTCCGTAGCTGTTGAAAGGTTGCAAACTTAATGCATGTTGTAAAACATTATTACTAGCGATATTCCTAGTTTGCAGAACTTTAGCAATTTTCGGTGTAAAAATAAAAAAATAAAGCGTTTTTTGTAATTTAAAAAATGTTTCGTTTATCGCAGACTTCTGCAACATTTTATAGTTTGTTTTCATTAATGCACTAATATACCATAGAAGTCTCAAAACTTTTGGAATTAATGTTAATTGATTGTTTATATCTACTGGCCTAATAAGCCAAAGCCTATAAACGGAATAGACCTTAATATATGTTTTTTATACAGTGAGGATTATAAGTGTTACCCCCCCTATCTAACTCGTTACTGGACTCCTGTTAGGAAAATCGCCAAGACAGGTCGACTTTTGATTTCTACAATGTACAGTTTTGTATGAATAGTTTACCCCTAATTTCATCCCTTACTGGACAGGAGCAACCCTTTCGGAAAATTTAAATAGCATGGGGTGGTGAGTGATAGATCATTTGAAAGGGGGGTTTATTCTGCATTCAACTGTGCAAAAAATTTTAAATTTGCTTCATTACGTGTTGAGTAATGGGGTGAGGATCGTAAGAGTTACCCCCCCCCCCCTATTTAACTCGTTACTGGACTCTTGTTAGGAAAATCGCCGAGACAAGTCGACTTTTAATTTCTACAATGTACATTTTTGTTTACCCCTAATTTCATCCCTTACTGGAGGGGGCAACCCTTTCGAAAAATTTTAATAGCATGGGGTGGTGAGTGATAGCTCATTTGAAAGGGGGTTTTATTCTCTATTCAACCGTGTTTTTTTTAATTTTTTTATTTTTTTTTATTTTTTATTTTTTTTATTATTTTTACTTTATTTTTTACTATTATTTTTATTTATTTTTTTTTATGATTTTTTTTTTCTTTTATTTTATTTTTTTGTTTTTTTTGTAAAACGTCAAAGCTGAAACTAAAAATAGACTCTATTTTTGCCAGGAGGTCAACGGGGAACATTTTGAACATTTATTGTAACTGTAATTGTAGTTTAGTTGCCTTCCTGTTTGTGGTGTTTTGTTATTTTTAATCATTAATAACTCATCACGTAATAAAGCAAATTTAAAATTTTTTGCACGGTTGAATGGAGAATAAAACCTCCTTTCAAATGAGCCAGCACTCACCACCCCATGCTATTTAAATTTTTCGAAAGGGTTGCTCCCCTCCAGTAAGGGATGGAATTGGGGGTAAACTATTCATACAAAAAGGTACATTGTAGAAATCAAAAGTCGACCTGTCTCGGGGATTTTCCTAACAAGAGTCCAGTAACTAGTTAGATAGGGGGGGTAACACTTATGATCCGCACTGTATGCGGCTAGACCAAGTATCCCTAACAGTTAATGTTGAGACAAACCATTTTGTTTTAGGTATTTGAACCTGGTATACTTATTTTTGGTTATATTTGCAACATTTTTTGAAGCTAAAAATCGAAATAAAAAATCCGCAGGTTAGTAAATATTCATAGATCAGTAAATTAGAGCGTAACGACGGTGGAATTTTTTGAACCATAAAAATACCAAAAAAGAACCATGGGCGTATCAAAACTGCCTAGGGTTGTGAAATAAATCACACTTGTTCCCAAGAACAAAGACATTAAAAATGTCCTACACTGCACCAGCGTCTGGACTTCAACAACTACTCCTTGGGCTATATGCCCCCCCAGGTATTGAATTACGAAAGTCCAGACGTGGTTTGGCGCACGACCAAGTCGGTGCTTTAAACCAAAAACTTCGATTTTATTATTAAAGGAGCTTGCCATTCTTAGACCGGTTTCGGAATTATTGTTCCTCATCCTATCGCTAAAGGATGTCTGAAAATGAATTCGACTCGCCTCGTTCTTGATAAAAGTGTTCACGTATATCACGAAGCGTAACTCAAAAATTTCCTATGTTAATATATAGATGGTGCCAATATTCACAAATACATATGATTTTCAGGAATTACTTTCAAATGATTCACGATTCATTCCTATACAACACCTTTTAAATAAAATAACACACTCTGTTAATAATGTTTTTTTCCTTTAATTATTTATGGTATTTAAAAAAAATCCCATACAGATGTGGTGTCTCCGATTTGGGACGCTCGTTGTGTATTATTTTTTTTTCGTGATAACCGTCCAAAGATAATTGTCATCAATTTTTTCCTATCAGCAACTCAGCGACTAGTTTTCATCTTTGGATATGATGATAACACAGGGCCACAAAACAAAAAAAATGGAATGAACTTTACATGTGAGTATAGATTTTGAGCCGCTGAATCCGAATCCGGTCTCAAAATTTTCCCCCGTTTTCTCCTAGCCTAGGGGAAATGCGTGAAATCTTAGAAAGTTCAATATCTGTGAAAGCAATTTCGATCTACGCAAAACGATGTTTTCGCGTATCTCGAGTCGCTTAGTTCTAATCTCACGTAGAATTTCCTTTGAGTACCCCAGAATTCCATTAGCCTAAGGGAAAAAGTGTTAAGCTGAGCAAAACTTGTGATTTCTGGAAGGTTCTATTTTTGCGCAAGAAAGCTTTTATATATATATATATATATATGAATAGCTGGGCTTCCGGGATCTGCTCCGTGTTGTCACTGGTTGATTCTCAATAGAATCGTTCAACTGACGACGTTTCGGCACAATCTCATGTGCCATCTTCAGGTCTTTGCTTCTAGTTAAACTGACTTCTCTTAGCGTTGTCGAAGGTTTATGTACTCTCTTCGTTTTCAGGTCTGTTTGTTGGCGGGGGTGCGCGGGGCTTTCTATTTGTGATCTATTTGTGAAGCAGGATTCGGATTCAGCGGCTCAAAATCCATAGGGATAGTATACTCACATGTAAAGTTCATTCCACTTTTTTTGTTTTGTGGGCCTGTGTAATTGCACCTTCTATGGAGGTGATGATTAGTAAAATGTCTAGAAATAGATCTAAATCCTTTAAAAAAATTTAATCCATATTATCAATTCAAGTCTTTGTTCTTACTTCTCTAGATTGCACCTTCTATGGAGGTGATTATTAGTAAAATGTCTAGAAATAGATCTAAATCGTTTAAAAAAATTTAATCCATATTAACAATTCAAGTCTTTGTTCTTACTTCTCTAGATGCTGAAGATGTGAAGATGCTGTAAATAAATTTAATTTTTTTTTTGTTTATCGGGCGCGTTTAGCATTTGGATGGGTGACCTCTTGGGAACACCGCATGTCGTTACTATTCTTATTTTAAATTTAAAGCAATTTCTAATGATAATGCATGTACAATTTACTCAGTAATTTTTTTGTCGTGTAGGGCTAAGATAAATAAAAAATTGGGAAAAAGTGTTAGTATTACTGCATCTAGTACATTCAATCATTTTGTAATTCTAGATAATAATTAAAAAATCGTTACTTATTTCTGAAACTAATTAATTTTTATTTTTTAGGTACGGAATCGATTTTGTCATATTTTTCATTAATAAGAAGTTGGAAATCTAGGACAATGGCTTCAAAGAATGATGATTACAATAAATTATTAAGTATGCAAGGACTCAGAATATTTCATTTGTCATATATAATAGGTCTTCATATGACACTAGATTTTTTCTTCATTTACATTAAAAATCCCGACTTATTCGAAAAGGTAAAATAAGTTTCATAACATTAGTTATTGGGCTGATAATATTTATTTAATAAATATAAATTAGTAATCACAACAGTAATTCATTGATAAAATATTCAAATGTTCCTTTTTAAACTTTCCAACGAAGTTTTTATTAATTAAATTTTTTTATAATTCATTTTTTAGCAAATGGAAACAACAATTAGTTTATTTGTAAGATATATGGGAATATTCGTAGTTTTGCCATTTTTTGTATTTTCTTCTTGGCTGTCAACAATACAGGTTTATAATATTTTTGAAAAACATGGACAATTTACCATAAAGCATATTGGAGTTATAATCATAAATAGATATTTTAGGTAATTATTATTATTTTAGTTGTGCGAATAAATCAATTAAAGTAAATATTTTAAGATATAACAGTAAAGGACATTTTGAGATGTGATGCCTGTTTTTTACTTTTTTTCTGGTTTTAGTTTTTAAACTTGTTCAATTAATAACTTCTCAGTAGAAAACAATTGTTCTATTTTAAAAAATAGTTTGGTTGATTAGATATTGCCAATTACAAATAGTGTTAATATAAATCAGAAATTAATTTTTTTTCAGACTTTACAAGTTACTTGAATTCAAATGAACGTTCATACTATTTCAATATTTCATTCAAATCATGTCAAGTTAAAATTTTTACTTGAATGATTTCTGTTTCAAGCAGGGGCGGATCCAGACTTCCGTTTTGGGGGGTCACGAAGTTATTTTTATGGTAGGGGGGGGGGGTATGGTTATAATTGAACATAGAAAAATACTTTTTTGATTCAGATGGTAAATTCAACCCTAAAAAAATCAGGTCCAGGCTTAAAAAAATTAGTTCGTTTGGTTCATATCGAAAATTTCACTCCGTATATGGGTTTTGAAAACTCTAATAATGAGACAAAGCACACAAATAGACAACAAAAAAGGCGTATTTATTTTTTCCCCGCACGATTACACAATTTCTAATAAAAAAACAAATTTGACTATAAATTAAAAGTTTAGCAAAATGATCCATAGATTTCAAGAAGTATTACTTTTCCTGCAAAAACTAATTTTTGTACAAAAATTTAATTATTAATTATTATTACTATTACCACCACAGCTCGCGCTATATTTTTAATAATACGACCGTTTTAGTTAATTTCCAGAATCGGCTTTCAAAAGTTACAAGCTGTTTTGAATAATACTAAAACATCGCCATGCATAATATTTATTTAGCGATTCATGGTCATTTTATCGAATTCTCAAAGTTTTGTTTCGAAAGAAAAATACAGTTTGATCATTTTAAAATTAAAGAAAAGAAAATAGAATATTCAAAATGAACGAATTTATTTACATTTTTAAAAAAAAATTAAAAATACACAAGAGTAGATAATAATAATAATAAGGCACAAAATACTAAAATATATAACGAAAACAAAAAAAAAATCTTTGACATTTATAGCAGATTTTCGAAATGAAATCCACCAGCTTCTTTACATCTTCTTTGTCGGAACATCAAATGTCTAATTGACTTCCTGAGTGTTAAGGGATCATATTTCTTTCAATCGATCCCATATGGAATAGTCGACAGGGTTAAATCCAGGGGATCTAGGTAGCCATGCATGAGGCCCCCCGCATCCTATCAACCTATTTTCGTAAGTGGCATGAAGATGTTGATGAACAACAACTAACAAACGTGGTCAAAATACTGTACTAAACACAAACAAATAATAACTATGGAAACGAAAAGTCAAATTATCTACCTAAACAATTCCAAACAACGAAAATGTCAAATTATCACAGCCTCCTAAGATACACTTAAATTTTCAATATTAATAAATGGCGAGAGGGTGGTGAACCAAATTGCGTTAATAATATTTCCTGTTTATTTTTATAGTTTCTGTTTTACTCCTATTTGCAATTTCTCAAATTTAAAAACAAAATGTAAGTTTGCAGGTTGTTTTAAAGTTCAATTTTATTTTTCATTACCTCTAAAATACTGTAGCTTTTTATTTTGAGCAAATTAAAAGAAATATTATACAGTATAGTATAGGGCTATGTTTTAGTATTATTCAAAACAGCTTGTACCTTTTGAAAGCCGATTCTGGAATAGTAGTTTGTACAACAAGTGCGCAAAGCTATACTTTTCCCACGAGCGCAGATGTTTGCGGCACGAGCCTTTAGGCGAGTCCCGCAAATCAAGCGAGTGGGAAAAGTGCTTTGCGTACATGTTGTACACAATACTTTTTCTACGACCATACTTTTTAAAGACAAAATATTAATGTTTATTTACTTTAATTTTAGAATGTGATAACTACGATATATAACGTAACATAATTTATATATGTTTTTAATATACAATTTTCTTCATGCACACATGAAAAATTGTCAAAAAATTAAAAACCTATGCTACCACGCCTTTATGACAAAGCTTGCTCTACTACGATATTCATTTTATTAGAAAATTATTTGATTTCCAACTATATTTTTTTATAAATGACTGCAATACAATAGAAATTGACCTGTGGTTACTTACTTTGACTAGAAGATATTTATCGTCTGGTGCTTGTTTCAAAAATGTGTATATTTCAGTAGAAGATAAAGTTTTGGACTTTTTCGGAGTACAATAATCGTTTTGTTTTTTTAAATATGCCCGAAGTCTTGCATATTTCGAAATGTCAATGTTATGCTTAATATTTACAGTGCTCCTTATCATTGAGTAGTGAGACCCTAACGTAGATGACTTTAGGTTTTTTGAAATTTCTTTAAAATAAGCCA
The DNA here is from genome assembly GCA_949320105.2 of Crepidodera aurea. Taxonomy (NCBI): domain Eukaryota; kingdom Metazoa; phylum Arthropoda; class Insecta; order Coleoptera; family Chrysomelidae; genus Crepidodera; species Crepidodera aurea. The sequence continues at coordinate 76,820,841 of OX439473.1, read as the reverse complement.
ATAATACATTTTCTGAAAATGACTTAATTTTGATTGTCTCCTTCTAACTCATAAATTTGGAGTACTGTTTTTCGTACTTTCCCCTTGAAATATCTGGTAATAAATTTTCTGTGGCCATTCTAGCTATTTCTTCAATTTTCGGTGGTGTATTCTCCACATCAGAATCATCAGAGCCGGATGATGTATGTTGGTTCATTTCCTACGGTATATATTTGTTTATAAACCAGATAACATGTCTAGAAATAATTAGGTAAGTAAAAAAATACTAAATATATCAAAATATACTTACGAAAAGATAGCAAAAGTAAAATTCTAAAAATTTAAATTTAAAATATTGGAGCCAAATGTTATTCGACAACGAACTGTCAGTTTATAGAACACAAATCAATCAGAAATTAGGTGCCACTGACTCAGTTATTTAATATGTCTATGCACTTATTTTGACATAATTGTGCGCAAAGTAACTACTTTGCGCACAGTTCTGTCACTTTTCCGCACACATATGTCATTTTGTCCTTGCAATGTGAGCAATTGCCTACTTTGCAAATGAAAATTTGTACAGAAAAGCGTACTTTGAATGGTGGTCGTAGAAAAATTAACTAAAACGGTCGTATTATTAAAAATATAGAACGAGCTGTGGAGGTATTAGTAATTAAAAATTAAATTTTTGTACAGAAAATTAAATTTTTGGAAGAAAAGTTTTATTTTTTGAAATCTATGGTTCATTTTGCTAAACTTTTAATTTATAGTCAAATTTGATTTTTTATTAAAAATTGAGTAATCGTGTAGGGAAATAAATAAATACGCCATTTTTGTTGTCTATTTGTGTACTTTGTAAAATCATTGTTACAGATTTCAAAAACCATATACAGGGTGAAATTTTTTATATAAACCAAACAACCCCCAAATGACTCCCATGACCCCCCAAGTATATAAAAATGACGTCGAGTGTTGTGATTCCTGCTGGAATAAAAGTTGTAAATCAGCTAATTGTGGATGAATTACTAAAAATCGCAAAAAAAAATTAAGAATAGATATAAACGTATATGGGTCAGTAAGTACAGCTATAGACAAAATAGTCTAGGTGCTAGATAGTCAAGGTTATAGAAACTATTTAACCCTAGAACCACACGGTGATGATTGGGGCATATCTAGTACGGTGACGCTATTTGTTATCGAAAAGTTACTTTAATGTACAAAACAGATAACTGTAAGTTAAATAAACAAACTGATAGTAGATATTGCTGAGTATTTCTTCAGTAAGACCTCTGGCCTTACCCTTTGCTCCTGGAAGGTGGGTAATAATACTTCTCGAAGGAGTTCGACTGAATATACTACTAAATGGAGTGCCAGTCCAAATGGTTTCATTGTCGTTACCCAAAAGAAAGTTTCTCTCATCTAGTGGTTTGTTTCCTAAAGGCACATCCATACCATCGTCGCTTTCGTCAGAGTCAGAGGGCACATACTCGATATCCTCATAGTCATCGTCCGATAAAATAGCGTCCTCAATTTCACTTACACTACCATCTATGGATTCGCTTGACCTAGGAGGGTACTAGACGGCAGTAGACGCTAACCCCACCTCACTACCTTCTACGCACAAAATGGCAGACCCTATGTTGGATCCGACGTCATCGTGTGGTTCTAGGGTTAAGAATGTCAGTCAGTAATTTTAATTATTTACTGGACTGTGTCTACACTTCACTTCAATTCAAACATAAAATAAAAACAAAATAACCTCAAAATTAGAACCCTCCGTGGGTGGTTGACTAATTTGCGGTAGCGCAGAGCCACTTTCACTGCTTCCAGTGACTTCAAGTGCACTTGAGTATCAGTTCACACTATTCAACTGTGATTCAACTCGACCTTAAAGTTCCCAACTTGAATGCAAAAGTTAACATGGTGTCTACTTCTACTTGAAATTTGAAAGCACCTTTCAAGTTACTTGAATTCAAATGAAATTATATTCACACCTTCCAATTTGTTTCATGTTGCACCAATTATTGCACTTAAGTAACTTGTAAAGTCTGAACGCCGCTTATTAGGTAAATGTTTCGTTTTTTTATGTATTAAGCAGCTTTTTTTATACTTAGGTATACTAATAAAATACTTGTAAACCAACTATTTCATTATTCAAACTAATTTGATTGATCGAAGTATTTGATGTTTAAAACTTTAAAATTTTACAATTTTGATTTGATTTGATTCACGGCACTGCTATATGCTTAATTTGAGTTTGATTTGATTTCAAACTCGTGTATCTCTAGTCATCCTACGAAGTTATTGAGTTTGTCTTCTTTGTCGTCAACGGATTTTACTTTCCCGGCCCCTCGCCAAGGGAAAGTATTGTCAACGCGCTAAAAAAAATTTTTGAGGTAACGACGGATATACCCATTTTGAAGTCCCCTGAGTCGATTAAAACGATTTCCAGAGTGAAGTCTGTCCGTCTGTCTGTCTGTCTATATTCTTTCACGATAGCGTCCGCACGCTTAATCCGATTGAGCTGAAATTTCGTATATGGGTTTCGGGTGATCGGGGATTGAACCCATTAGTTTTTGGTTGAAATCGCCCCACCAGGGGGAGCAGGATCCCTATGTACATCGCGAAAAAATATAAGACTTAAAGTTTTTATTTGACATTTAGGTGCCTCACTGGCTTGTAAACACATCCTGAAATTTTCATTCCTTAATTTTGAACCTAACCTAAAAAAAAAAAAAAATAAAAAATCGCGACCCGTAGCGTCCAAACGCTTGATTCGATTGAGCTGAATGGGTATCGGATCATCGTGGAATGAATCCGTTTGTTTTTGGTTGAAATCGCCCCACCAGGGGGCGTAGTAGCCGTATGTACATTGCGAAAAAATATAAGACTTAAAGTTTTTATTTGATATTTAGGTGCCTCACTGGTTTTTTTGACATGTGAAATGTTTTTCCCTTTATAATATTTCAAATGTCATTTTTACTTTAAAAAAATTCGAAACGAATTTTTTTTTTTGGAATACCAAATATCATTTAATTTGTACTTTAACACCAAATTAATTTTTTTAATTTTTATTTTATAACTGCCGGGAAAGTCTTGTGGCGACACAACAGATTTTTTTTATTTCTATCTGAGAATCATTATAAAATGGTTGTCAGAAATTTACTTATTTCATTTTTTAGGTTAATAGCTGCAATTTCAGTGCCTCTTTTAGCGACTACCGTTTGGTTTCTAAAGCTAGGAGGACCCTTAAATTATGATATTCTCAGTATGGTCATAAATGCATGCAGAAAAAATTTGGTGTATAATATTTTTCATATAAATAATTTTCTATTTCTCTATGATTCGGTACGTATATTTATAAAACTAACATATATATGAAAAAATTACAGAATTTTTATATTTTGTTTCACAAAATAAAAATGTTTCTATAACTCATAGCGGTTTTTTGTATATTCCTTCAGTTATTTAATGCAGAATTACCAAAGGAATAAAAATAAATATTTGTTATAATCAAACACTGGGAATATCAGAAGACCGCTAACGACAGACAAAGTTACTGAAACTGTAGGAATTCATTTTTATAAATTCTATGTCCAGAAAACGTTCATTTAATTATTATTATTATACTATCTCATCAATACGCTAGATGTGATTCACAAGCCCTGACCTAGATACAAAGTGTCCTACTAGTCCTACTCATACCTTTTTTACAAAGGAATAAAAAATCCTGGACTACGCTTTAGTGTAGAGTATACGGGATAACACAAGTTGAAGAAATAATCAGTAGTAATACCCCTAGGGCCTTGATAATACCGAGATAATTTTGTCATAGAGAATGCTGAAAGCGTGTTGCTTGATAATGGCCCGAGGCCGAAGGCCGAGGGCTATTATCCTTAAGCAACACGCTTGAAGGATTCTCTATGACAAAATTTTGAGGATTTATCAAGGCCCGAGGGGTATTCGATAAGATAATTTTTTACTTTGTAGATTTAAACATTTTTAAACTAGTTGTCAGTTTGACGTTTAATTAATTTTTAATCAAAAACTTGACTTGCTGAAAACACCAAACTGAAAACACCACATGTAGGGTGTTATCGCTGTAATCCATAGCTGATTGGATGAAATTTGACACATGACTCTAAATTAAGTAATTTGATTGGTTACAATAGTTAGTAAAAAATTATCAAAGGTAATACCACGAGTCCTCCAAATTTTATCGATTAAATTTTTGGTTTTCACGAAAACGGCTTTATTTGGAAAAACCACGAAAACAAACTGATTAATAAAATCACGAGTCCGCAGGACGAGTGATTTTATCTTAAATCAGTTTGTTTGAGTGGTTTTGCCTAAAATAAAGGCGTTTGAGTATGAAGATCAAAAATTTAATCTATAAAATTTCAGAGGACGAGTCGTATTTCAAAGGATTAATTTTTGAATCATTTTGTATTAAAAACAGAGAACATAGTCATTTATGCAAAAGACACTTTACACACAAATATTGAAAATTTTCTTTACCAATTTAAATTGAAACCTGAGCTGTTATAGTTTTACATAAAGGGCCACCAAGGCGATTTTTTGACTGGCTACCCCGCGAAACGGCGCCTTAAATAAAACCGAAGAAGAACAATGAAATGAAGTCTTTCTTAATTTAATTAATTTTAAGTTTAGTGTTAAAGTGAGGTATCTAAAAATGTTAAATGAATGTTGAAATAAACTAATAAAAACAGGTTCGTTTACAAATACATTTTGAAATTTGGTTATTAACATAGATTTGCAATACATTTTAGTATAATAATAATTGATAAATGTTTACATTTGACATCTCAAATAGGTAAACACAGTTTAATCAAAAAACAAAAACGACGAAGCGGTTTTATCAGTATAAAACACAATGATTGGTTAGGATCCTGAGTTGTTATTGGCTGAAACCACAAAATCTGACTGTTTTGACAGATGAAAAAAATAATCGTAAGTAATATCATAACGGCATCTAATTTTTCCGAAAAAAATCGAAGAAACACGTTGCTAAGTAATATTTTAACAAGAAGCATGAATGCTGGTGGCAACAAAAATCCGAGCAAAATATTACTTTGTATTGTGTTTTTCGTTTTTTTTCACAGGAAAAATTAGACGTCCGAATGGTATTTGACAAGACTATTTCATGAGTAACAGATTATTCTGCATACACATAGCTTACAAAACATACTACCTATTATATAGGCATACATAATAAATATGTAGGTATTAATTTGAAAACTGAAAACAGAAAATTTATTTAATCATAAAATACTACAAACTTAATTATTTATGGTACAATTCAAATATAAATGGCAGTTTTAGTACATAGTAGGAGTATTGTTTGAAATCTTTGTTAACTCATTGATAACGTTGGGTGTAGGTAAATCATTAATGTTGTTGGTGGGTCCAGCAGTAGAGTGAGAAGCTTGAGGAGTGGCTGCAGGATCTTCTGTTTTCTGTTTTTTAGCTGGAGATTCTGAGGCGTCACTTCTAAGGGTGTATATGATGTTGGAATGATGCTCATTATCCATTTGCAGATAAGACTTAATTAAATTGGCTGAACTGTGGCCAGTAATTTTAATTAATTGTTGTTCACCCACCCCTCCAAATTATTTCGTTTTGCTTTTCTTAGTTCTTTGTTGTAGGTGGTTAGTTTCTCGGTGTAGCTCTGCCAATCTCCGATACTCTTTGCCCTATTGAAGAGCTTTCGAGATTCAGATCTTAATTTTGCCAGATTACAATTCCACCAGGGTGCGTCCTTACAATTTTTGCTCACTTATTCGGGGCAGCTCGATTCGTATGCATTTTGTTCTGGACGTGTGCTAAATTTGCTTTCAGATTGGTGTTTCCCAATTTGTTTTTCTAGGGTTCCTTCTGAGGATTGGCTCAGGTGGATCTGTCTATAGTCTGAACGTAACTATTATATGATCAGACAAAGACGGTTCACTCGATACTCTCCAGTTCATCACTAGATCTTTTAGGATCGGTGTACTTACTGTAATATCTAATACTTCTTGCCTTACCCTAGTTACAAACGTGAGAGTATTTCCAATGTCATGTACGATAAGGTTTCTTTCAAAAATAAATTCTAATAATTGCTTACCTCTCTGGTTGGTGTCCTTGCTACTCCAAACAGTGTTGTGGGCGTTGGCGTCACATCCTAGGAGCAGTTTCTTCCACTGGCAGTACTCTACTAATCTATTGGCTTCTGGAGGCGGTACAGGCCATATAGCATGAGGCTATAACCACTTCTTGACCATTTTTCTTGAATTCGAGGTATTAGGGTATTAGGGACGAGGTCTCTCGTCATGAATTCTGAAAGACAAAAATACTTAATATTTTTCCTTACCATAATGCATGTTCTGGGTGTGTTCTCACTTTACTTTGGAGTCCTGATAGTTAAGGCCCCTTACTTGGTTTTTGTAGACCCAAGGTTCTTGGATCAGCACGACCCCCAATTCGTTCTTGGTGAACGTCCTGGAAATCACTGCTGAGGCTCCTTTAGCATGGTGGACGTTCACCTGGGCGATCTCAATGCCCGCCATCTTATTCTTTTTCGGTGGGGGTGTTGTCCCCACTAGTAGAAGTGCGGCCTTCCTCCCCCACTACTTCATCTTCCATAGTTTCTGCGGACAATGGTGATTCTCCGCTGTACATTTTAGAGATGTGGAGACTTCCCATTTTCAAATTCCTTCGTTTCGCATAACGAGCTTCCCTACTAGACTTGAAGATAATATTTTTAAATGGATCAAAAATTATTTTCCACTTCATAAAATACATCTCTTGCATTTTTTGCAATGGTGTTCCACATTCTCTTCTCAACTAGTTCTTTGTAATTGTCACCGTTGTCTATCTTTCTTCATATTCCACGCCCAATCTTTCAGGATTAGGTTTAGTTGCTCTAAACTTGTAGTATCCAAAAGCTCGTATTTCTTTGCCTTGCAGAATTACGCAAATTGTTTCCATATTGACGTATGGGTTTTAACGGTATTGTACGGTACACTTTTCTCAATCGCAAGATCAATATTAGTCATAGAATCACTTCCAAAGCGACTCATTTTCACTACATAATCTGACTAGCACTGTTTAAAAACAATATTACAAAATTTATTCACAATAAAATCAGAAAAATTGTTTAGCGTCGGTATCTGGTGTTCTAGGAGACCATAATTACTTGTTATCAAAGGTATTGTAATGTTTGGTGACAACAGCTGTCAAGTTTTGCCGCGGGTAAACTCTAAAACACTACTGACAAGAGCTGTCATATAGTTTTTTCAAAGGTAATACCACGAGTCCTCCAAATTTTATCGATTAAATTTTTGGTTTTCACGAAAACGGCTTTATTTGGAAAAACCACGAAAACAAACTGATTGATAAAATCAGTTTGTTTGAGTGGTTTTGCCTAAAATAAAGGCGTTTGAGTATGAAGATCAAAAATTTAATCTATAAAATTTCAGAGGACGAGTCGTATTTGAAAGGATTATTTTTTGAATGAAAAACAGAGAACATAGTCATTTATGCAAAAGACATTTTACACACAAATATTGAAAATTTTATTTACCAATTTAAATTGAAACCTGAGCTGTTATAGTTTTACATACAGGGCCACCAAGGCGATTTTTTGACTGGCTACCCCGCGAAACGGCGCCGTAAATAAAAGCGAAGAAGAAGAATGAAATGAAGTCTTTCTTAATTTAATTAATTTTAAGTTTAGTGTTAAAGTGAGGTATCTAAAAATGTTGAAATAAACTAATAAAAACAGGTTAGTTTACAAATACATTTTTAAATTTGGTTATTAACATAGATTTGCAATACATTTTAGTATAATAATAATTGATAAATGTTTACATTTGACATTTCAAATAGGTAAACACAGTTTAATCAAAAAACAAAAACGACGAAGCGGTTTTATCAGTATAAAACACAATGATTGGTTAGGATCCTGAGTTGTTATTGGCTGAAACCACAAAATCTGACTGTTTTGACAGATGAAAAAAATAATCAGTATAAAACACAATGATTGGTTAGGATCCTGAGCTGTTATTGGCTGAAACCACAAAATCTGACTGTTTTGACAGATGAAAAAAATAATCATCTAGAAACCATTTGTAATTCAAAATTGGGCGTTTGTGATTGATGGAAATTAAGACGAGGGAAATAGTCGCAGAAATACTTTCGTACGTGTCACATCTATTAGATATCCATAGCTATATCCCTTTTGTTACCTTTTTTCCTGGAATTAGCCCCTAACATTATTATTAGCCACAGCAAAGTAAATGAGTAGTACAGAATTGGTTCCTTATTCAGCAATGTACAAAGTAGAGGCAAAACCTTAAAATATACTCCGTCGGATGCTGACCTCATCGGTGAGATACACTTTGTAACGCCACTGATTTAATATGGTACCCATGAATGTGGCTATACTTGGAAGAATTGTGTACATGTACAAGCCAAGAATGTGGTACGTACATTGTCCAAATGCTTTATTGTAGACTATAAAAGCAGTCTTTAAAAAATTAGAGGTACAGAGTCTATGATAAGTTGTATTTTACCCCTTGGACATTTTTTGGTAACATGTAAATTTGGTCAAGGTTAAGAAAAGTTAGGAAGTTATCCGGATGTTGAAGAACTTAGGAGAACTGTTTTGCTAGATGGAAAAGAACGCAATTGATTTTCTTATACCGGAAACTTTGAAAATTGTCAATTACTGAAACTTTCCAGTTAATAGCATTTTTAATAACCCCTTGTAATATTTTGCGTTCGACCATATTTGACCAGTAATTTGTCTGTTGCTCTTGCTTTGAGAATTTATTGCTAGTATTTGGGATATTTGAGGTAAATAATTGGTTTTAGTTTGTCCGCTTGCCAAGATACTTTTTCAATTTTTCAAATATTTTTGGTGGAATGGTTTCTGTGTTTTCCTATTTTCTTAACATTATTTTTCACGTAATTTTTGAGACGTTTGATGAGGATTTTCACTAAACTACGTCGATGTCAAAGTGTTTTTATATTTTAGCACTTATTGGTAATAACTTTTGGGATTTGGAATTATTTGTGACACCTGAACTCTCAACATTTTACATTTGGTCTTTTAATCGAGTTAATGCCGTCGAATTTTGCTACGCAGTTTCTCCATTTCATCTATAATTGCTTCATTTGATAAGAAATTCTTGCCTAAAACTATAGTAAAAGTAAATAGTTATTTTTGTATTAAGTGCGTAAAATGAGTTGATGATTTAAAATGATTTAATGGCACATGAGAGTCTTAATATTTTCCCGAGACCGCAGGTCGAGGCCAAAAATTCTCTCGAATGTGCCAAGGAAACACGAATTTTATACACGAAATACAAACAACATTTTTTGTACAACTGTGAATGTGAATTTACATCGTCTGAAATATATTAAAAATAAATACTTCCAATACATCTTGACGTGGTTTTTTATCCCGATAAGTTATCGCACAATTTCACAGCATCCAGAGATCTTTAGGTGTCGTTACTGTAGAAACGGTTCGTTGGCACGCCGCGTGTTTGACTGTTTGACTGTGTTTGCTCGTAGTTGCTTCAATTTCAAGTTATTTTCAAGAAGATGGATGTTGATTATGATAGTGGTAGTGATAGTCCATCATATATATATGAGAAAGCAAATGCAATAGTATCTAATATGTTACCGGCCAAATCCAAGTTAGTATATGAGAAAACATATGACCAATCTCGTGAATGGTGCGACAAGAAACATGTAAAAAGGGTTTCTGAAAATGTGCTATTTTGAGAAAAAATCAAAAATTATAAAACCTCCTACGTTATGGAGTGTTTACTCAATGTTGAAGAGTACATTGAATGTTAAGGAAAATATTGATATAAGGAAGTTTTTAAAATTGGTCCCGCTCATTAAGAACAAAAGCGTCGGATACCGAGGAAAGAAATCTAAAGTTTTATCAAGGGATGATATCAATACATTTATTCAAGATGCCGATAACGAAACAAATTTACTTTATAAGGTACAGATATAATCATAATTTTGTAAGATTAGTAGTAATTTCAATATTTTTTATTTGTAAGTTGTCGTAATTTTGGGTATCAGCGGTGCTTTTCGCCGTGAAGAATTATTACATATAACTATTGATGCCATTGAAGGTGCTGGATCTATATTGATTGTTAGAATACCTGATACGTAGACCTGTTTCAAATTCTGATTATATTGAGATATACCGCAAATATAGAGCTGGCGGCCGCCTCATACAAAAAGTAACAGGTTATTTTTGAAATATTCGAGAGGAAAATGTATTAACCAACATGTGGGGATAAATAAAATAGGAGAAATTCCCAGCTTGATTGCAAAATGGCTTAGAAAAGACATGTATAAGAGCTACACAGGTAACTGTTTCAGGAGAAGCTGTGTAACTCTTCTGGCCAAAGCAGGAGGCAACATCACATCCATAAAACGTCACGTTGGCTGGAAATCTACCTACGTAGCAGAAGCATATATAGAAGACAGTTTGAATAACAAAATTGAGATTTCTAACAAAGTATTGAATTGTCCATCTTCTTCCAAACAAACTAAAATATCTGATAAAATTGTGGAATCAACTCTTCAAGAAATATCTAACGTTTCTGATCAGCAGCAACATGGAACATCTTCGGGAATTTATATTGGAAGTAATTGTTCAAACTTTACTGTCAATTATTATTCCAATAATTGAAATTGTTTTATGATGAATAATCAATTAATAATTTTGTGAATTATTTTGGCGGTGAAAAAAAGTCTTTTTGATGCAGAAATGTCAAGTTTTTTTGACAGTTGTACAAAATAGTAATTTACGTAACAAGTTCCGAAAGTGATATTTTGCGGGATGAGTAGGAAATTTCCAGGACGAGCCGTAAGTAATTTTACGGGACTTGCAGGTCCCGTAAAATCACTTTTGGATCGTGTTACGTACAATATTTTTCTGCAGCCGTTTTGTATGTTAAAAAGTATAATAATGGATAGATAATAACGTATGAACTTTATATACATAGACAATTACATATAACAATCACTTTTATGAATAGATTACTTATGCAATAATGCATAAGTAGCCGCTTTAGCAGATTCACTAATCTCATGTGGACTCATTTCACAACTTATTTCCATTTTTTTGATTTGAAAAGCGAAAACACACACACCAATGTTACATGACAGGCGCTGTCAGAATAAAATACAAGTTCATGATATTGTCAAAACCGCCTACTAAATATCCAAAATCATCCCGAAAGTAAAGAAATCGTTCCGAAAGTGAAAAAAATCGTCCCGAAAATAGCATTTTCGGTACGATTTGTGTAAAGTGGTACTTTCGATTTAATAAATCATACCGAAAATTTTGTTTTCGAGACGGCTGCAGAAAAAAGTTATTTTTTTGTAGTGTTAAAATATTCTGCACTTCCGTTGTTTTATTATCTAAGAATAATATATTTAATAATAATAATAATATATCTAAGAATAATATAATTATTAGGAGATGATAATAATAATGTTTGTAATACTTTAACGGGCAATTTTTATGTTTTTTAGTGCAATCCTGTTTCCTGGTATTTAGGAGCAGATTTCCAAATGTACCTAATTAATATTTTAGTTATGTACTTAATTCTTAAGTTCAAACTGAATGAATATAAAGCATATGGCTCATATTTTATGTTTTGCTGTTTTCTTCATGGCATAGTTTTATATTACTACAATTTTAATAAAATAGTATTTTCTCCAAGCACAAGGTAAGTTTAAAAACCAAAAAGTTATATCCTAGACAACTCAACGTTTTACTATATTTATCGTAAATTTTCAAAAAAATAGACTATCGTTTTTAAATAAATGCATGGGATTGATTTGGAGTTGTTTCTATTCATATAACTTTTTGCTTAATTTTGGAGGATAATAGCTGTCAGGGACTTAGCCGTATAGCACTGGACTCATGACCAAATGGCTGTGGGTTCGAATCACACCAAGGGTAAAAATCATTTTAAGATTTTTAATCAATCAAAAATTTATCAATGCCTATACCGAACGCAAGGCTGGTAACCGTAACAGTGCCGTTGAAACACAATAAAAAAATAGCCGTAAATGAATCTATTGTACATCATTAACTAGTATTTGGGTCATTCCAAGTGAAAAGCATATCAAATGTCACTCGACCCTCCGAAATCGCGCTGTTACCATGGAAATAAGTGATTTCACAAATTTTCAGCCTAAAATACAACAAGGAAAATTTTTAGGCTCAATTTTAAGTTTGTTCAAAATGGCAACGAGAAAAAAAAAATAAAATACGCGTTTCCTTCGTATTTCTCATCAACTTTACATAATAAAATACAACAAAGACATTTATGACGTAAAATTTTCCGTAGAACACGGTCACGCCAACCGTTTTCAATGATTCCCATCGGAAAAGCCGGAAAATGCGGATTTTTTTTTTTTTTTTATTTTCAAATTTCTCAAATACATATACCCCGATTTAGCTGAAATTCACAGTATTCTTGGAATCATGCCTTTCCAAATCTATATACTCGTGCTTTACTCTTTATATCATTGTCATGAGATATACGATTTATCTATACAGGGTGTCCCACGACGTACTGTACACAGTCCAACCATAAGTACTATGGACCGAGGCCATTTCATATCTGGTATTAAAAAATGCCTTGTTGCGTTTTTGACGGATATACAGGGTGATATTTGAAAAGATGTGAATTATTCTGCGTTAAGTATATCTGAAAGTAAAAATCTCAGACCAATCAAATTTGGCACACTGAGTGTGCTCCCTGAGCTCAATAAAACAGGTTTTAAAAAAATTTTAATTTCAGGTCCGGAATTCAGGTCCTGGAATTTCAACGGTTGATTGAATAATACTTTATATCGAGTAAAATGAACTTTCCTTATGATTTTTGTTGAAAAATGATAATGTGCTATCAATGTAGTGCCGCATCAGTTATAAGAAGAATGTGAATCCATTAAAATTATACTATTTTTCAAAGTTCTATTTTTTTCTGCAGAAAACAAAAAGTTGCGCGTTCAATTTTTTTACCTGTTGCTTAGTATCATCCTTAAGCTTTAAAGTGAGAAAAATAAAAATTGTCTGATCTGGCTTACAGGGTGTTGTTTTCAAAAAACCAATAAAAATCTAAAAAAAACTAAGTCCGGACCTGAAATTAAAATTTTTTTAAAATCTATTTTATTAAGCTCAGGGAGCACACTCAGTGTGCCAAATTTGATTAGTCTGTGATTTTTACTTTTAGATATACTTAACGTAGAATAATTTACATATTTTCAAGTATCACCCTGTATATCCGTCAAAAACGCAACAAGCCATTTTGTAATACCAGATATGAAATGGCCTAGGTCCATAGTACTTATGGTTGGACGGTACGTCGTGGGACACACTGTATAGTGCATTCTGTGAGTCGGAAAATACCACGAAAAATAAGCCCCCCCCCCATTTTCTAGAACGCTAAACACGATGGTGGGCGTTAAAATTCTTTTTGAGTTGACTCCACCCACCAAACAGCCAAAAACCACCCCCCAAATGGTGATTCGCGGATTCCGCGTCTTTCACCGGAAAAACTAACAGAATCCCCCATTTTAGAGGATGCCGAACACGAAGGCAGTGGTTACAATTCTTTTAGAGTTGACCCCAAAATTCCCAAATATTATCCCCGAAGGGGTGAAAAATTTGTTTTTCGCTATATACGAGATAAAAATATTTCGCCCTTTTGGGGATGGTTTTTGGATCACTTGGGGGTAGTTTTTGGGTCGTTTGGGGGGTGGAGTCGACACAGTGAGAAGATCTAACATCACCATCGCGTTCAGCATCCTCGAAAACAGAAGATGACGCGGGTTATCTCGTTTATAGCGAAAAACAAATTTTTCACCCTTTAGGGGGTGATTTTTGACCATTTGAGGGGTGGGGTCAACTCTAAATGAATTTTAACCACTGCCTTCGCGTTCAGCATCCTCTAAAACGGTAGATTACGTTAGTTTCTCTGTGAAAGACGCGGAATCCGCGAATCACCTTTTGGTGGTTGGTTTTTGAATGGTTGGGGGGTGGGGGGGTGGGGCAACTCGTATTCAGCATCCTCGAAAATGGGGGAGAGCATACTTTGGGGGCGTCAAAAATTTATTTTTAATTTTAGAGGTATTTTCCGACTCACAGAATGCACTATAAATATAAATCGTATATAACTCAAGAAAATGATATAAAGAGTAAAGCACGAGTATATGGATTTGGAAAATAAAAAAAAATTAAAAATCCGCATTTTTCGGCTTTTCCAAGGGAAATTATTGAAAACGGTTAGCCTGACCGTGTTCTACGGGAAATTTTACGTCAGAAACGTCTTTCTTGTTTTTTTTATGTACCGTTAATGAGAAATACGAAGGAACCGCGTATTTTATTTTTTTTCTCGTTGCCATTTTGAACAAACTTAAAATTGAGCCTAAAAATTTTCCTTGTGCTATTTTAGGCTGAAAATTTGAGAAATCACTTACTTCCATGGTAAGTTTATGGTAGCAAAAAAGCAGCGTGATTGCGGAGGGTCGAGTGACATTTGATATGCTTTTCACATGGAATGATCCATTTATCATTTGTAGAAATCTTGAATGCCGACATTTTCTGAGGTCGCTAAGTTTCCTACATGAATATACTTCAACTATTTCGATAGCTTCATCCAGCTGCCTTGGAATGATATTGGGGGTTATCTATTTAAAAAATAAGAACCGAACTATAAATTTTAAACAGGTAAGATTAGTAATCATTTTCTTTTTTTTTTGTTGCTAAGCCCATCTCTAGACTAGAACTGTGCTATAAGAATTACTTCCATATTGACTTAAATTTTAGCCAAGCGCAAATGAGGCGGAATCCAAGAAATCTGGCCAAAATATAGAGGTATCGTTGTTCTCAACAGAATTTGTGGGTAATAGGTTTTCGACGTCACTGGTTATTAATAAAAAACAAAATGGCGTATCCAATTTTTTCTTGAAGAAATTGTTTGAGAGAACTTTAAAATAATATTTATGGCGTTGGGCTCTCCTACGCTTACTTCGACTCAACCAGTTGTTTTAAGTATCTGGGGGGTGCAATGCCGTCTTCAGACATCGTTTAGAGATACGATTGTCGAGCTGGTCTACTTCTTACTGATGAGGCACAATAATGCCGAAAGCGGTCAAAGAATGACAGGCTCCTTTGGTAACAAAATCAAAGTTGTTGGGTGCAAGTTCCGAAAGGATTCGGGTTGCACCCGCGCCTGGACTTCTATAATTCAATACCTGTTGGGGCATATAGGCCAAGGAGTAGTTGTTTGAAGTCCAGACGTTGGTGCAGTGTGTGACATTTTCTAATGTCGTAATTCTTGGGAGCTGTGATTTTAACTTATTTCACATCATTTGTGCAATATTTATTTCACTAATTTTAATTTTTCCTTATAAAATAGCATTTTAAAAAACATAAAATATCCACTGAACGGTGGCTTATTTTGAACACAATATTGTCCGTGTAAACAACCTGAAATATTAGAAATAACTGACTCTTTCACGCATTTTGACTTTTACAGGACAAAAACACGTGTAAAAACATTATTTTTTTAAAACCGGCCAGAAATTAGTACTTTCCGGTTTATTTTTAGGTCAGAAAATCTCATTTTGTCGGACCAAGCCAGAAAATTATTGTGATAGTCCGGTAAAAGCTTTTACCGGACTCATTTTTATTTACTTTCCGGCCTATCTTTAATGAAAAAAATAATAATATAGTTAGTCTAAGATAGCGGTCAATTGGTTTCTATAGTAACCGAGTTTTGTATTATTTAAAACTATAAAATAACTTGACATATTTTGACGTTTAGTTGAAAACGTGACATTTATTATAAAATGGATATTCAAAATGATGCATTTGATTGTGAATTAATGGAAGATGAAATTATACCAGATGAAATTGTTAAGGCGGCCACCCAAGCAATTGTTAAAATTATTTAATAAAGAGTTCTTGTTATAAAAATGTAAACTGAATAATATGATGTTTATAGTACAACACTGCACGTTTTAAAAAAAATATTGTACATAATACGTCCCAAAAGTGCTTTTACTGGACTCGCAGGCTTGCAGGACTCGCCTGCGGCTCGCCCTGCAATTTGCCCACTCATCCAGTAAAATACCACTTTCGGGACTTGTTACGTAATAGTAGTTTACGTAACAAGTCCCGAAAGTGGTATTTTACTGGATGAGTGGGCAAATTGCAGGGCGAGCCGCAGGCGAGTCCTGCAAGCCTGCGAGTCCAGTAAAAGCACTTTTGGGACGTATTACGTACAATATTTTTTTTAAAACGTGCAGTGTTGTACTATAAACATCATATTATTCAGTTTACATTTTTATAACAAGAAATCTTTATTAACTAATTTTAACAATTGCTTGGGTGGCCGCCTTAACAATTTCATCTGGTATAATTTCATCTTCCATTAATTCACAATCAAATGCATCATTTTGAATATCCATTTTATAATAAATGTCACGTTTTCAACTAAACGTCAAAATATGTCAAGTTATTTTATAGTTTTAAATAATACAAAACTCGGTTACTATAGAAACCAATTGACCGCTATCTTAGACTAACTATATTATTAGTTTTTCATTAAAGATAGGCCGGAAAGTAAATAAAAATGAGTCCGGTAAAAGCTTTTACCGGACTATCACAATAATTTTCTGGCTCGGTCCGACAAAATGAGATTTTCTGACCTAAAAATAAACCGGAAAGTACTAATTTCTGGCCGGTTTTAAAAAAACTACTATTATTTAATTGCAGCCTGTCAAGATATTATGGAACATTTTATTCATCGGGTTACCTATTTTGGCAATTATAATTTCTTGTAAGGAATACGGACGACTAGAAGGCGCCGTTTTAGGATCACTCGTAAAACCAATGTATGCTTTAGGATCAGGAATTGGTATTTTGGGAATGTCACATAATTTAAGAGGTAAAATATTTTAATTTTAAAAGCTATATATAATTTTTAATGAAACCAATAATTTTTTATGCGTTTTAAATTTCTTCCTCTTCTTCTGCCTTTTTAGGCTTTTTCTGTCCAATTAATTACATTTTTTTCACGATTTCTTCGACTAGATTTCTGCATCTATTCTTCTTCTTTATCATTATATAAGTCGGTTTAGATAATTTTTCAAGGCTGTTTATTTTCTTCTACTAACGTTTTTGTTTTATTCCTACATTTAGATCCAATTAAATTAATTTTTTTACATATCTCCTCTTAAATAGTCATAACTTTCTCAAAGTTCTATTAAATTTTATCGTTTTCTAGTTTATAAATTTTGCTGAGCTGGAAAATATATTTATTAAATAATTAGAATAATTATGTATGGGGCGTTCAAGTATTAATGGAAAAAAAGTCGAGAGCATATAATTCGAGGCAAAATAAAAAGATCTCCATGTAAAGTTTTGTAATATTGAGCCACGTTTATGAGAAAAATTTAAAAATCGTGTTTTGTTATGTAATTGTATGAAGACAGATTCCTAATGGTTAAAAATACCAAATGTCTGCTGCAATGACAATTTCTGTATAAAAAATATCAAAAATTGCTTTTCCAGACTCTTTTAATGGGGTACTGGACCCTCGCCACCTCATTTTGGTAGAAAACGTCCTAAAATCTAAAGAAATATCTTTTAAAACATGAAAAATAATTAAATTTATTTGTTGAGACTTATCTCATCTAACCTGAACGTTCAAGCGTTCTTCTGTTTGTTTCTTCGTTGGAATCGTCGACGGCAAAATATCAAAGGAATATTTTGGTATATAATACTCTATTTGAAATATATTCAGTATAAAATCTCCTGGTATCTAAACAGTTTTAAGAAACCAATCCAAATATTAAATACATGTCTGCGCTTTCAGTACAACTTAATTCTGTGATTGTGATATTAAAATTCGGGGAACAATATGAAATAAAACTTACGAATCTAAAGCTCACTTGAGTAAATTTACAAAAATATCTAAATGTGTTTAGATTAAGTCTAATGATTTTCAATTTGGTTATACTTCTAAAACAAACATCCACTTACGTTCTAAGAACACTTAAAATTTGAAGTTGAAAATTAAAAACAAAAACGAATTTGGAGGCCAATAATTTGGAAATTAGGGCCTATATTACAAAACTTTATATTATGTGCTAATAATATTTTACCAGAAACTATATTTCCCCATTAGTACTATAAACCACCCTGTATATTCAAATTAATAATTGCAATAAGAGTTAATTGTTCCAATATGATATTTCTAGGATTCTACAAGATATTTTTGGAAAACAAATATGTCGTACTATTAGGTAATTTTACGTTCTGCACTTTCTTTAGCCACATGTTTATACACGTAATCATGCACAGTCATTCTCCTCCACAAGTTGATTCTTTTACTTTGGTAAGTACTTTTTAATATTTGATTAATCAGTAACAGTAATAATAATTTAAATGCTTTAAAATTATACAATATAAAATATATAATATTAAAAAAATATCTGCCACTTGTCCATCAAATAGAATGTAGAAAATTTAATATAAAATTTAAAAAAAGGGGTGAAAAGCAGACAGAACAATAATTTTGAATCTGACCCGCTAATAAGATATTGGACAATTTTTAAGAAATATCGTTACAAAATTGATATAATAGAGCCTAGGCCTGTTTTTCTTTATTGGCACTTGTGGTAAACATTTCTTGATAGATATTAGTGTAGGTATTATAGTGGAGTGAAGTTAAAATTTTATATGGATGTAAGAGCAAAGTCAATTTTTTTTTTAATTTATACGTAAAGAGAAGCTTTAAAAAATTTGTCAATAAATTTGGGTTGGAGCTTCGCGAGATATGTGCCAAAAACGGCATTTTTGGTATTTTTCGAGTAGATTGCTTCACTATTTTTTAAATATCTCCGGATCTAAGAGTCGTGGAAAAATAAACAAATCTGTTGTGTCATCGCAAGACTTTCCCGGCAGTTATAAAATAAAAATTAAAAAAATTAATTTGGTGTTAAAATTTTCCAAGTCCAAATCAAATGATATGTGGTATGCCAAAAAAAAATTCGTTTCGAATTTTTTTAAAGTAAAAATGACATTTGAAATATTATAAAAGGAAAAATATTTCACAAAAAGTAAAACAATTTTTTTAGGGTCGGAATTTTGTTTACTTTTTCTTTGTCAAATGTCATTTGGATTTTAAATTTTCCAGTACTTTTTTTAAAATTATGAAATGAAAATTTCAGGATGTACTTACAAGCCAGGCAACTAAATTCCAAATAAAAACTTTAGGTCTTCTATTTTTTTGTAATGTACAGGGTGGCCAAATAAGAATGCGAGGTACTGTATCTGGGAAACTATCCATCGTAGAGGCTTGCGGAAAAAAAAGTTATGACTAAAACGCCCAAGAGAAAAACCTGGAAAATATTTTTATCTTTCTGAAATGTCCGCTAGGGGGCGTAACTGCAATCTTGAATCTAAGAAAGTGATGTTTCTGTGAATTCCGCTATATTAACCTAACAAAAAAATAACTGACCTTTAAAGTAGATGATAATCTGAACCTTTTTTGTTTGACAATTTTTGCTGTATCTCTAAAAATAAAGTGGTGGGGGGTATTCAAAGGTTTCAGTAAAAAACACCCTGTATATTCGAAATGGTTGAGCCGATTTTAACAATCTTGGGCTAGTTAAAAAGAGCTATTCTTGGGCTACAAATGTTATAATATTTGAAGTTTTGTTAGTTTCACATGTCGCCGCTAGAGTTCTTTTTTCGACATTTCGACAAAAATGGTTAATTTTCTCAAAAAAATTAAATGACTTGGTATGATTTCTTTTTCATGAAAAAGTAAATAAATCTTGCCTAAACAAGCTCGCGAAAATCGCTTCTCGATATCTTATTCCTAAACTAAAATTTAGGCCAAAAATTTTATACTTAACTATACATTGACATTATGGAGCAATGCATATGCGCACTTTTAATTTGAGACGTTTAATTGGCCTCACTGTTAGTATATAACGAAACATCACCCTGAAAAGGAGGAAAACTCCTATAGCAGGGAATTAGGAAAATGAAATGTCCTAGAAAATGTAATATATACCAAATGAAAATAAATAATAAACTAAAAAAAAAAAAAAAAAAAAAAGCTTCGAGGATTCTTTGGTTATTTATTGCCAATTCAGTAAAAAAAAATAATGCGCGCGAATTCGTTTTTTGAGGTTAGGATGCATTTTTAAAAACCCTACTATACGGATCGATACTCTACTTCATCGCGGTCATTTTATTTTATTTTTATTTTTCCACGACTCTTAGAGCCGGAGATATTTAAAAAATAGTGAAGCAATCCACTCGAAAAATACCAAAAATGCCGTTTTTGGCACATATCTCGCGAAGCTCGAGCCCAAATTTATTGACAAATTTTTTCTTCATGTATAAAATCGAAACAATTTAAAAAAGTTACATCCATTTTCAGAATATTTTCGTCTAATTACACTCCACTATTAGTGTGTGTAATGTTCCATTGTCAAAAATAAAAAAAAATAAACTCATCTCGGTTCTTTATCGAGCTTTATCTTAACTAATTATATTTAATTTCAGGTGACAGATTTTATTATAGTGACAGTATGTTCGTTTACTGTTGGGATACTAATAACGTTAGTAATAGAAGAGCCATGTCTGTCACTTCAAAAAAAAATATTACCTCAGATTAAAAAGACCAATAAAGTTAAAGAAAACAAAAAGCTTTAAGGTTGTTTTAATAAAATTATATTTATATAAAATTACAAAATAAAAATTTAAATATACATTCATTGTTTTTTTACCATTATCACCAGTCATAGTTAGCTCGTTATGTATTTTATCTATCTCATCTTATCAATCTTCCACTGTAAATGTCAAATATCGTTCTGTCAAAAACACCTGACAAAAACTTAAAAACACTCAGTACATGTAAAAGGTATGCCAAAATCAACTAAATTAAAATTCAGAACAGGAAAACAAATTGCGACATTATAAATTAAAAGAAAATAATATTTATGTAATATGAAACACATAAGAAAAGATAAATTTACCTTATTTAATAAAATTGTAATCATTTAAATATTTTATGTCAAAGTCAAAAACTTTCATCAATGTGATTGGTCACAAAATTTTGCAAAAAGGATCTAGGATTAAAAAAAAAATGGGAGGTTCTTGATAAAAAAAAGAGAGACGATTAAGAAATAAAAAAGATTAAGATTGATGATTTTAGATTATAAAGAAAAATAGAATTAAATTTGGAAAAAGTATCAAATTACCTTATTACCCATACTAGCAGAAAATTGTGCATTAGTTAGTTATGGTAAATAAAAATCAAAGTAAATAAAGTGAAGAGTAAAACCAAGTGCAACTTACCTAGGAAGAACATCAACAGTAACCATTCATCAGTTTCATCACACATTTCTCCAGACTTCAGTAGAAAATCAAAATAATTCCTGTTTTAAAATTAACTATGACCGAAACAACAAACAAGGAATTTGAAATAGACAGTGGACAAGGACATAAAATGAAAAACAAAGGTATTCGTAACTAAATATATAAAATAGACCGTTTTGAAACAATAAAAAACAATTCAAAAATAAAACACCACTTCAGCAGTGTTTAGTGTTTGAAATAATAAGAACTCAACCCACTCGACCATTCACTGTTGGGTTCTAATTAACAGTGCTGTTCCTAAAGTGGCGCTGGGAAACAGTAACAAAGCCTACACACAACACGAGGCTAATGACCAGAGTAGTCGATGCCGTTGACACAGAAGTAAAAAAAAAAAAAAATAAGAACTAAATTCTTCTTCTTTTTAGTATTAGAAAGACTTAGTTAATTAAGGTTTAGGTCATCTATTAGGTTTCTAGATATACAGATTGTTATAATAATATATTATTATAAAAGTCTATTACGTATCAAGAGTTGTAAGTAGCATATTACGTAAGAGTGGAAAAATTACGTAAAGCTGCGCATGCGCGGCTAATAAATAGATACATTCAACGTTGACGGTGTTGAGTTGCCTAACCTATGTGATATCTTAAACAATCCTACGTCTGTTATCAGGACAAGATTGTTGAATGTCTTACTTTGTATAATGTCATAATTCTAAATTCTAAAAGAGGATATCGCAGATACCCAGGTAAACATAGTAACCAGAGGTGTTCTAGATGTATGTAGCGTTATTATCCAAAGCAATGCAGTGTCCTCTTAAAACATCAAACATGCGTCAAAAGCGTCGTCTTAAAACATCAAACGTATATCAAAGCGTCGTATTAAACGTCAACAAACGTGAAAGTGTCATCTTAAACGTCGAGCATACATCAAAGGGTCATCTTAAAACGTCAAAGTGTCGTCTCGGAAATAATGTAATTAATAAACTAATGTTTTAATAATAATAATAACTTTTATTCACATACAGGTATAAGATTGAAATTTCAATTTGACAATATTAATAATGTTCATAATAAGCTTTATTTACCAGACAGTATATCCATACAACGGGCATGGTACTTTTCAACCTGCTCTATATTTAAAAAGCTTAGGTAAATTTTTAAGTCCCAAGTAGCATTCTTCGTGAATGGAACGTGGCGGCCACGACATTAGAAACTTTAAAGTGTATTGCCAAAGTCTGTGCCACGTGGCGGTGACTAAAATGGGGAACACTTTCTTGGTGGTAGCTACGTGGTGGCGTGGTGGTATAGACACTAAACACGAAACTTTATTCACTGCGCTTGTCGTTTTGATTTGTAGCTCGTTCTCTGTCCTGCATATTGTTTCTTCCATTTTCCTTGCTTTTCCTCTAACCTGACATAACTTTTAACTTAAGTAGGTACGTACTGAATAATAATTAGGTATAATTATTATATTATTATGGAAATACAATACTAAATAAAGGCAAAAATTTGGAACGATTGAAAATTATAATATAGGTGTTGTTGCTCGAAATATGGGCATGCGCCATTGGAATACTTCATAATTTAAGAAAAAAGTTAAAATGGAAATGAAGTAAATTTGAAGCTGTACTGACGAACAAAAGTTTTTTAAATAGCGCGTTTATTTTTTTCATCATGGCGATCTCAAAAATGGCTACAAATGTCTGCGTTTAGATAATAAAACTTTAAAGTGATTTTTGTGTGGCAAAAACGTGGCGAGAATTACTGCAATCATATAATCAAGTGCCGCCACTGTGGTATTTAAGTGATATGGTTTGGTGACCGTAACTATTATTTTCCACTTTAGTGTTTCTGCAACTTTGAGGATGTCTTGCTTAGTTGTTATAACATTTCAAACACCTTTAGTGGCACCAAAATATTACAAAACTATTAAGTGGTTCCCAGCGGTGAACTTTACGTGACTACAACTAGGCAAAAATAAAATGAAGTTATTCTTACAGTGTAGGGGTAGATTTAGTGATTATTACGTAATAGCCACTCAATCGAAGTTGCGATATCAGTTTCTGTCACTATAATTCTACTTGTGGTAGAAAAACATACTACTTAGTACTTACTAAAGAAATATGTTATTTTTTCATTTCGGGGGGGGGGGGTATTGATCTATCACACTTGATCCCCCCTGGCTACGGCGTTGGTTCTCTGTTTTGTAGCCGAAGGTACTTTGAAGACTGATTGCTGCTGGTGAAGTTAGGCATGGATGATCTGGACAGCAGAGTGGTTCTTATAAATCCGTCTCGAGATTCAGCTCCACAAACTTGTTCTGAGGCTTCCGTGACGAGTATTATAGTATTTATTTATTTATCCTATAATGCAATATATTAAGTGGCTTTGTTTGTTATTTCTTTGGCAGTTTAACGTCGATTTATATGCGGAGTAATAAAAAACTTGAATTATGGACTCTTGCAAAATTAACATGATAACGTTGGATAAATGACTAAAGGGACACAACAAACGCCAGCAATACATACAATAAAATAATTTTTCTACGACTATATGCGAAAGTGGTCTATATCGCATAAATAATTACGTCAAAAGTTGACAATATGTGTCACATTTAAAACAGAGATGATATGAACTTAAAACTGTTACCATATGAATATTTCATAACTGTTTTGAATTTTGCAAACAAAGTTTAAAAGTAAGTACTAACATATTAAGTTCATTTAATTGTTCTTTCTTATTAACTTTAGAATTTTTCTTAATTACTTATTAGTCGTAGGAAAAATATTGTACATAACGCGTTAGAAAGTGATTTTCACACTCGAAATAGGTCACTTTCTACACTTGTTATGTAATATACTATATTATTTGTGCATCTGTTTTTGCATTGTATACTAACTAGTTTAGAATAAATCGTTTTATAGAACTCTCGTCAGTAATACGTGCTCGTCTATTCCTAGCTCAAATAGGTAATCATGAAAGTACAGGGCCGGATATAAAGTGCTTTATCTACAGCTTAATTTTCCATGCGGAAGTAAAAATAAATACATTAATTGATTGGCTGTGATTACTTTTCGATTTTATTCATTGATTGTTTAATTGATACAAGTTAAAAATCAGGTTGTGATTTTTTTTAATTTCGATTGAATAATTACTGACGTGAACACGTGAACTTGTGAAAAAATGAGTGTTCAGGTATCTAGCTATTTTTTTTAAAATTTTTACAAATGAAACTGAGAAAAAAAATGTGATATCGAATATATCAATAAAAAATATGTGTGGAACAAATATTAATTTTGAACTGAAACAAATTTTTTATACAGGGTGATTCTTTCGGAAATGCGCATAGAGATGGAGGACACCGAGGTGCTTCTAGATAACCTATATTTTATTGGTCTATCGTTCTTTGTAATCAAGATTTATTAATTTTCCCCATTTTTATAATTAATCCTAACTTATGAACCACCCTATACATTTTTATAATATTTGGTTCGTATGTTCTATGTGGCGTCGATTAACATAATAAAAAAAAAGTCTTATTCCAGGTCCGGTCTTAAAAAAATTAAGGGACAAATTATTATTATCAATGACTAACTTTCAAACACCCTGTATGCGTAAAAAAAATATCATAACATTTGTTCATCTAAAAACAAAATTATAAAAAATCATAAATTGTATTAAGTTAAACGAAAAAAGTTAGACACAAAAAAATGTAAAAAATATTAAACGATAAAAAAATAATTTCTCTTTTTTTCCTCTATAAAATTTTACTTGCAGTTTCAAAAAAAAAAAGAGACATGCAAGAAAGTGCATAAAACAAAATAGTGGACATTTTGAGCAATTTCGTTAATTACTAATAAATGTTTGTTAGTTACATAGTTACTATGAGCGTTTATTGTCCCACACAATTGAATTGTTTCCCCTAAGTACGGGCCTGCAGGTACACCAGTACAGTGTAAAATTATTTTAAGCCGAATAAGCAAGAAATAGGTAAATGACTAGAACTGAATTTTTGAAATTGTTAAAGAAAAAATGAGTTTCCTAATATGTTTTTTCTAAATTAAATGAAAATTTTACTTTCTGTTTCAAAATTTTCCAATTCGAATCAGTGGCGGGATAAAAACAACAACTTGTTTCAATTCAGTTTTTTCCCCTTTATTCAAATCTAAAATGGAAATATTAAAATTATATATACTGGGTGTTGTTTTGACATTTTTAATGTTTCAATTTTTTCTAAAGCCGAACCTGGATTTTCATATCTCTCAATATTTTAGTACATTATTAGTGAAAAATGTAATCAGTATTCCAAAAATGGAAAAGATATACTAAGTGATTCAAAAGTTCTGGCCAAATGAATAATTAAGCATAATTGATAAAACACCCTGTAACTCGGTTATGAAAGCCAAGAGACCCATTATATATGGGTTATTTAGAATCGCCTTTGTGACTTCTACCTGCCTTTAAAATATTTCCGTTTACCAACGGGACACCCTGTATAAGGAAATGAGTTTTTCAATATTAAGTACCCTTTTTTGTGACGGCAGAAATCAAAATTCTAACCAATAATTTTTAAATTAGAAATGTACACTATTGAAAACTGTTTTATTATAAAACTAGAGCAATTAGCATCTACTTACTTGTATTGCAGATATTTTTAAATTTTATGCAAAAAGTAATTCATTCAAATAGAAATTTAAAATTCTTTAAGGTAAATCAATATTTAAAATATGAATTGGTAGTAGTGAACAGGGTAGTAAAGTTTAAGTAGAAAACAACTGAAATTGTTGTTACGATTTGTACCTTTAGTGGCGCTGATCATGTTTATCCCCATTTTTCTAATTTAAGATTACAATTTTCGCGATAAATTGATTATTTAAGAAAATATTTTATCATGCTAATAGTCATTAGGCTTAGTACTGCTGAGCCCAGAGTTGCAGCTGAGGCGATTTGCCGAGGCTGCATAACTCTGGGCGAAGCAATTAATATAATTGAATGAAGTTACTGACATAAGGTGACTCGATGGGTTCGTCAATGTGTTTACACTGGAATGCGGTAGATGGAGACATCTTGACAATGTAAATTCAATAGACTTTTTTATTGTAAATTGAGTATAAAATTCAGAAATTTTTACGCGTAATATAATAAATGTATATGATATTTTGATAAGCTTGAAAGAAAAAAGTTATTTACAAAAACATAGCTTTTAGAGTTTTTTATTATTTCCTTTGCTGCCTGAATATTTGCAAATTAATCCTCACTGTTTTCAACTGGTGAATGAGTATGTTTACTTTTATATATTCTAAAATTCATTAAGATGAACCTTTGATAGTGGCGTCTGTGAGTCGGAAGGACATGGACCAAAATTCATCAGGATTGAGAATACCTCCCCCCCGTTTTCGAGGATGCTGAACACGATGGCGGTATCAGAATTACTGTTTTCGATTGCTGAAACCCTTAAAACGGCCAAAAACTACCCCCTAAAGGGGTTAAACGGGCAGCGCATCATTTCCCTGTAAAAAAAACGTATTTCCCTCCGTTTTCGAGGATGCTGAGCACGGTGGTAATGTTGAAGATTACTTCCGATCCTCACCTACCCCTTCACAGGTCAAAACTCACCATTGAAAGGGTTGAATTTCTCTCTACTATCATGTTCAGCATCATCGAAAACAGACGTTTTGTTATAAAAAATAAAAAAAAACTCCTGTCGGAGGTGAGTTTTGGCCTATGGAGGGGTTGGTGAGGGTCGGAAGTAATCTTCAACACCACCATCGTCTTCAGCATCCTCGAAAACAGAGGGACATCCGTTTTGCCGCTGATATTAAAAAAAAACGACCCTTTCGAGAGAGACTTTTCATCTGTGGAGGGGTTGGTGGAGGTGGGAAGTGATATTGAACACCACCATCGTGTTCAGCGTCCTCGGAAACAGACGTTTTGCCGCTGATATAAAAAATTAAAAAACACCCCTGTCGGGGGAAAGACGTTTATTTACAGGGAAATGATGCGCTCCCCGTTTAACCCCTTTAGGGGGTAGTTCTTGGACGTTTTCAGCAATCGAAAACAGTAATTCTGATACCGCCATAGTGTTCAGCATCCTCGAAAACGGGGGGGGGGGGAGGTACTCTCAATACTGATGAATTTTGGTCCATTTTTCATGTTTTTTTTTTAAATCACAGCAATACTCTATTCTAACATTTTCCCTATGATATTTTCCGGCGTTATTCTTCCTGTTATCACTTTTTTCTATCTTCTTCCCAACGAACGCATTCAAAGATATACAGATTCAGACAAAAAATATTTGTGGTATTACGGTTTACCGAGAGCATAAAGGAAAGCTTATTAAAAGTTGAGAGAGCATTATAATTTCTCCTCACATATCAAGAAGAAGGAGAATAGTCTACTTCCCAACCGTTTTTCGAGTTCCCACGCTGTTGCCAAACTTATCCCATAACCTAATGCAGGAAACATATTTTCAAAAATTAATAAAATGTAACAGAGCAATAATTTAGAGAGTGCGTTAGGTCAGCTTAGCTCAAACAAATGATGTACAAACTAATATTTCAAGTAAATATATTGTATTGGCATTTGGCAACACCATGGGCACTCGAAAAAGGGATCGGACGTAGACGCTAGTGTTAGCTAAGTGGGATCAATAGAGGGGAGTACAGCATTGCGTCTCTCTCGGTTATATAACCTTATTTTATTATTGCCTTCCTTTTTACTCTTGTAGATTTCGGCCTATACCAAAGAAATATTTTTTCCGAATCTGTATATATGGTGAGTCACGGTAGACGCGACGGTCCATTGTGGCTAAACGGTTAATATTTAGAAAATTTTGTTTATTCTTGGATATGTGGGTTGATAAATGCTACATTTTAGAATTATTTTGAATTATACAGGTTGTCCCAAAAAAGTGTGGCTTATCAAAGTTATATTATTTCTTACGGAAGACCCTACATTTTATTGCATTTATCGATTATACGTTAAAAGTAAGATAAACTTTCTTAAGTATTCCCTATACCTAAGCTTTTCAGTTTTCGAGATATTTGGATATTTCTAAAAGTGGAAGCATTTACAAGAAAACGAATAACTTCGAAACCTATGGAATTACCAAATCCAATTTTAACTGGAAAAAATTAGACTAATAATTGAAAGCAATAATGAGTTGTTCAAAATGGGGCGAGTCTCTAATTACATATTACATATTCAAATGACGATATCGTTCTTATTTTAAATAGGACACCCTGTATTTAATAATCCTATTATGTAGAAAATTTCATTACTCTTTAAAAATTATAAAGGTCTACTATGCCTAAATCTATTAATTTTGGAGATATTTTTATTTTTGTTAAATTTTACATCCTGTATTTGATCACCTTAGACTATTGCAACACATTTTTTATCTAATATCTAATGATACATTTTCCAACAGTTCCCAGAAACTTTTTCTTAAAAATTGCAAGAATTTCCTCCCATTTAAATGGACATCAAAGAAATATGGGCCAATGACTTGGTCTCCTATAATTCCACTGTATACATTTATGTTCCACCGGTTCTGATGATCTATTGTGTGGAACAGATGCTGGTTTTGAGTATCATTATATACAGGGTGTTATATTTAGGCATTACGGTGGAAAAATAATGTAAAATTTAACAAAAATAAAAATAAGTCCAAAATTAATAGATTTAGGCTTAGTAGACCTTTATATTTTTTAAAAGGTAATGGAATTTGCTACATAATAGGATTATAAAGTGCAGGGTGTCCTATTTAAAATAAGAACCCTATAAATGCAACAAAATATAGGGTCTTCCATAAGAAATAATATATCTTTGATACGCCACACTTTTTTGGGATAACCTGTATAACTCAAAATAATTTTAAAATGTAGCCTTTATCAACCCACATATCCATGAATAAACAAAATTTTCAAAATATTAACCGTTTAGCCACAATGGACCGTCGCGTCTACCGTTACTCACCTTGTATACTGTTTTACTGATTGGGTTCTTGGTATTTTTGTGTAGTACACTGTGATTTGATAAACGAAAGTAATAATAGAAATAGAAGCTTTTATGTTTAATTATATACGGTTATAGTGGTTTTATTATCCATAAAGATGAGTATTTAAACAAGGAAACTACCATGTGGGTCATTCCATGTGAAAAGCATATCAAATGTCATTCGACCCACCGCACTCGCGCTGCTTTTTTGATACCATAAACTTACCATGGAAATAAGTGATTTCCCAAATTTTCAGCCTAAAATACCACAAGGAAATCTTTTAGGCTCAATTTTAAATTTGGTCAAAATGGCAACGAGAAAAAAATAAAATACGCGTTTCCTTCGTATTTCACATTAACAGTACATAAAAAAATGCAACAAAGACATTTCTGACGTAAAATTTTCCGTAGAACACGGTCACGCCAACCGTTTTCAATGATTCCCCTCGGAAATTTTGATTTTCAAATTTCTCAAATACATATACCCCGATTTAGCTGAAATTCACAGTAGATATTCTTAGATGCATGCTTTTCCAAATCCATATACTCGTGCTTTACTCTTTATATCATTTTCATGAGTTATATACGATTTATATATATATCTGTGATTAATTTGAAATTACATCCTTCAAATTATCTATATTTGTAAAGACATGAGTCCCAACCCTACCCTCATCTTCAGGTTTAAATGCGTTAAAATGTTTATTTCCCGGAAACTACTTCCTTCCTGAATGAGGTGAACCAATTTGTTTTTTCCTGTGTTAAAAATTAAAAAAAATTGTTTTACTATGGAACCTTTTCAATTAGATATTCTATAAAATTGTTTATTTGATTAGTACCTAATCATCTTTAATTTTAAATTTTATGGCTAGAGATAAATGCATAAAACCTCATACATTGATGCTCTTAAATGCAGACGTTGATTTTTGTTTTTAAAATTTTGGAAAATTCGTCAGGCACTTTCTTTAATTCCCTTTAATTAGTAAGTTGGTCCGCTATATTTTGACACAGGGAAATAATTATTTTCTATTTAGAGGAGAGGTACATACAGGAATAGAAAAAATATATAAAGATTTTAGTAATATTTTATTTTAGGAATTAAATTCTTGAGAAACCATGGAAATCAGTGGAATGAAGCTCGAGGTGCAAATTTTTTTCAATCAGCAATTGTTTATATTATTTATTATGGAAAGAAACGAATATCGCTATGGTAAATTCAGTTTTCAATATTTCATTTTAGTCCAATAAACAAAGGTGCCAACCCGGGCATCAGGTCTATCCGGCACCATTTGCAGGTATTCAAGGGTACATTCACCCCCGAAAATATCAGCTGTCTGAAATTTGTGGAAGGGCGGGAAAATGGCCCATTGGTCTCAAAAATGTTTTTTTTTCGCCGATATTTCCGAAAATATGACACAGAATTTTTGTTTGGACGAAAATGAAGATCAGTTCATTACCTACAAAAATGATAATATTTTTTTCATGATTCAAAGTTCAGATGAAAGAAGGAACCTGTAGCTATAATATCATGTTACTTTTTCCTTTTATCTATTTCTCTGGATTATTGAAAAACCGGGCCAAAGTTTGTTTTTGCTCGATATTTTGACCCTCCTATAAATTCATTCATATTTTTTTCATCAAGACTAATTTCACCGAATCCTTTTGGATAATGGGGCTTTGCAAGGTGTTAAATATATTCAGAAAGATTTAATAAATTATTTTTGTGTATTTTCATAAACAACATGTTTTTTTAGGGCGTTTTTGTTTGGATTTCCGGAGGTTTCGAAAATGCTCGGGTCTATCGGGAATTAATAGATAATCAAGGACCATATCGGTTTTCAACGCACGCTTCATTAGAAAGCTTATCTTGTCTCCTTGTCGATGGCATTTTTCTTTTTTTTTTTATATTTTTTTGTTTTCCGGAAAATTCAGAAAATTCTCACCCCTATGAAAAATCGACATTTTTTTGAGGATTATTTTCTTTTCGTGCTAAAATTTTTTGGGGTTAGGAATTGTACTAAATAAAAGACGACATTCTGACCTTTTCATCAATATATATATATATATATCAAGTATTTTATTAAGTGCACAAGAAAAACTCTGCCTTCAAACTTTCTCAACTTGGATTTTTTTACAATAAATTTATTAATCAAGTGCAAAAAGTGAAAAAAAGTTGGGTATTATTGCCTTATCTTTTGTTTTTAGACAAAAACGTGAGGATATTCAAATTTTCCGTTTTCACCACAATAATTTTGCGGCTTATAAAAAGAATATTTTTGAATTTTTGAAACGCCGTTTTTGCCAAAAATATTAGTGTAGCGAAAAAAATCAAAGAGACAACTTTTGTAGGTAATGAACTGCTATTCATTTTTTGTCTAAACAAAATGCTCTAAGGGTCATATTTCGGTCATATATCGTCGAAAAACGAATTTTCGGGAACTCTAGAGCCTTTCCCACCCTTCCACGAATTCCACGTACCTGAGATTTTCGAAGGTAAATGTACATATGAATACCTACAAATTAAAAAAATATTGACAGACAGACTTGATGCCCAGGTTTGAGGGCAAAATTTTCTGTTTTTCTAAAAATGTTTTTAAATCCGCTCGAAATAATTTAGCACACGATTAATTGAGAGAAGATTTTTGAAGGCTCTTTTCACATTGGCGACTTTATTACTCTACCTCAGTACAACGTCCTTCTGCGTCACTTGATCATTCTGTGAGTCGGAAAATACCTCGAAAAATACAAATAAATTTTTGACGCCCCCAAAGTCAGTCCCCCCCATTTTTGAGGATGCTGAACACGATGGTGGGACTTAAAATTCTTTTCGAGTCGGCCCCACCCCCCAAACAGCCAAAAACCAACCCCAAATGGTGATTCAGGGATTCCGCGTCTTTAACCGGGAAACTAACGTAATCTCCCGTTTTAGAAAATGCTGAACACGAAGGCAGTGGTTACTATTCCTTTAGAGTTGACCCCCACCCATGAAATGGCCAAAAATCAGCCCCTAAAGGTTGAAAAATTTGTTTTTCGCTAGAAACGAGACAACCCGCGTCATTTCCTGTTTTCGAGAATGCTGAACGCGATGGTACTGTTGGATCTTCTCACTGTGTCGACTTCATCACCCAAACGACCCAAAAACCACCCCCAAATGACCCAGAAATCATCCCCAAAAGGGTGAAACAATTTTTTCTCGTATATAGCGAAAAACAAATTTTTCACCTCTTCGGGGGTAATTTTTGGCAATTTGAGGGGTAGGGTCAACTCTAAAAGAATTGTAACGACTGCCTTCGTGTTCGGCATCCCCTAAAGTGGAGGATTACGCTAGTTTTTCCGGTGAAAGACACGGAATCCGCGAATCACCATTTGGGGGGTGATTTTTGGCTGTTTGGGGGGAGGGGACTACTCGAAAAGAATTTTAACGCCCACTATCGTGATCAGCATCCCCGAAAATGGGGAGGGGGACTTATTTTGGGGGCGTCAAAAATTTAATTGTATTTTTCGAGGTATTTTCCGACTCACAGAATGCACTATATATATAAATCGTATATAACTCATGAAAATGATGTAACGAGTAAAGCAAGAGTATATAGATTTGGAAAATCATGATTCCAAGAATATGTACTGTGAATTTTAGCTAAATCGGAGTATATGTATTTGAGAAATTTGTAAATCAAAAAAAAAAAAAAATGCGCATTGCGAATCACTACTTGGAGGGTCGTTTTTGGCCGTTTGGGGGGTGGAGTCAACCAGTAAAGAATTTTAAGGCCCACCATCGTGTTCACCATCCTCGAAAATGAGGGATGGGGCTTATTTTGGGGGCGTTAAAAATTCATTTGTATTTTTCGAGGTATTTTCCGACTCACAGAATGCACTATATATATAAATCGTATATAACTTATGAAAATGCATCTAAGAATATCTACTGTGAATTTCAGCTAAATCGGGGTATATGTATTTGAGAAATTTGAAAATCAAAATAAAAAAATTTCCGCATTTTCCGGCTTTTCCGAGGGGAATCATTGAAAACGGTTGGCGTGACCGTGTTCTACGGAAAATTTTACGTCAGAAATGTCTTTGTTGCATTTTTTTATGTACTGTTAATGTGAAATACGAAGGAAACGCGTATTTTATTTTTTTCTCGTTGCCATTTTGACCAAATTTAAAATTGAGCCTAAAAGATTTCCTTGTGGTATTTTAGGCTGAAAATTTGGGAAATCACTTATTTCCATGGTAAGTTTATGGTATCAAAAAAGCAGCGGGATTGCGGAGGGTCGAATGACATTTGATATGCTTTTCACATGGAATGACCCATGTATTAGAAAAATGGAATAAAATCGATTTGCAAATTCGTAACTCCTTTTAATAAATAGAAATTTGTTTATAAAAAGTATCAGAAAAGTTCTTGAAGTATTATTTTAATTTTTAAACCTCTAGGAAAGCCTTTTACCTCTGTTGTATGATATGGATGATTACCCAAGTTGCATTCAAAACAACAAGTATTACTGCAAAGTCGAAGCTGCCTTAAATATTCCGCCAGATAACGACACTCTGTTAAATTATATCAAGGTAACTTAATTTTAATTTTATTATGAAGGAATGTAAAATTATAAGGATATTTCAGGAAAATTGGCTAAATAATTGATCATTCTGATCTGATGATTATATAATCCTCTGTTTTCTAATTAATTGGTTTTCCGCTCGATATTCCGTTCTTACTTTTGTTTGAAGGTGGCTAGAGTTGTAAAGTGGAGTTTCGGACTTCCATTGTCTAAAGGTATACATATTTTTGACTTTTCTCCAACATCTAATATTAGCCGCGAAGAAGAAAAAGCCTTGAACCATCTACGAAGGTATACCATCATCAAGATTTTTCCTGCAGATAAAGGAAACGCCACCGTTGTCGTGAATACAGACCTCTATGACCAGAAAATTCTCAAGAAAGGAAAATACACCATAGTTGCACGAGATCCTACCTCCTGCAGTAGGACGGAAGGTCTACCTTACCTTAAAAGAATATCAACGCCTTTTTTTCTGATAAGGAGAAATCGTCGTTGACATCACACCATAGAAAATCGCCTCACCACCAAAGATTTATAAAACAGATGTCCCACTCAGGCCAATCAACAGTTCTAGGAATTCAGCCACCCACAAGCTAGCAATGTTCCTACTACTGATCATCGATCCGGTAGAAGGAAACTCCCCAGCCTTCGTGAAGAACTCCAGGCATGTCGTTGAGATTTTAGAGAAAATTGAGGCCACACAAGAAGACTAACTCGTCAGATAATAAAAACGAAACTACAAACCGACGCAAATCTCGAAGACAGAACGCTACTCCCAGTGGAAGGAATTATGGACTTATTAGAATGTTGCCTTCGGAATTGCTACTTCCAGATTAAGGACTCTTTCTTTAATGAGAATGAGGGACTACTAATGGGTTCACCACCTTCACCGGTGATAGCGAATATATACATGGAATGGTTAGAAACATTTGCCGTTGAACAAGCTCACAAGAAACCCCGCATCTGGTTGATAAACATAGATGACACCTTCATAGTGTGGAACCATGGAGACAGAGAACTAGATACTTTTCTTCAACACCTCAACAACGTAAGACCATCCATAAAATTCACGATTGAGAAGGCACCGCAAAACTAACTCCCTTTCCTTGACGTAAATGTGAAAAGGACTGAAGACAAGTGGCAAACTTCTGTTTACAGAAAACCAACCCGCACAGGATAGTATCTTAACTACGAATATAACCACCATAGATCGATTACATCCGAAAAGATCTTCAAGAAAATGGCTACTCAAAGAGGCTAGTGAGACAGATGTTGACCCGTAGACAACAGAAAATCCACCACAGAAAAGAAAAACCACCACAACCAATATTGTGCCTCCCTTGCGTGAAAGATATATCAGAGAAGATAAAGAAAATTTTATCCCAATATAAAATCAAAACCTGCTTCAAGCAACACAATCCGCAGCCACCTTACAAAAACATAACCACAAAACACGAATAGTGACTCTAAGAACTGTGTTTATATGTGCGAATGTGGACAATCATACATTGGAGAAACCAAGAGACCGCTGGAAGCCAGGATTGGTGAGCATAAGAAGAACACCCAACCAAGAGAAACCAGCAAGTCAGGAATAGCAGATCACATCTGGACCCACCAACATCACATTAAATGGTCCGAAACTGAGGTAATTCACAAGGAGGAGGGAGCACTGGTTCAAGAGAAAATTCAAGGAAACAGTTGATAGGACGAATGAACCAGTTACGCTTCACTGAACTGGAAAGTTCCACTTCAGCAAATCCCGCTGGAACACACCTATAAATACTAACGGATCCTCGTTTTTCGTCAGTTCTCACCTGAAGACGATTGTAGATACACACAATCGAAACGTCCTGGCCAAAGATTCAAAAATCTTTATACCTTTAGACAATAGAAGTGTGAAACTCCACTTTACATTCCGTTCTTAGTTATATGACTGTTTAAACGTTATAGAACTTTTAAGGTAAAACTCTAGCCTAATGTGAGATTCCTGTAAATATTGAATTATTTGTTCGTATAAGAATTAGACTATAGTTTTGTACCATTTTGATTTTTAGGCTGTAAAAGAAAATACAAACCTTTACGATCGCAGTATTCTTCAAAGATTAATTTGTGCACCTAAAGAAAGTGTTAATAACAACGATATATCAATACTGCTCGATGAAAAAATAGAAAAATATAATTTAACCACCAATGTTACAAATTTTGTATGCACTGATGGAAAATACGTCATGAGTTTTTACGACAAAATGATTTGGTAAGTATAATAGGTCAGTTAAAACTTAAACTGGTATATTAGAAATAGAAAATACTTGACGTTTCGACTTTAAAAACATTTTAATATAAAAAGCGGTTTAATTATCCCGAAAGAAGAGTTATGGATTACAGAAATGAATAACTTGAAGTGTGTGTAATGATTTTGAAAAACAGGCATTAATGTTTTCTTACCATGTCGTTTGCTTTCTAAAGTATATAATTTTTTATTATCCGCAAGTTGTTTAGAAATTCCTTCCCAACCCCCAACTCCTCAACGCGGCCCTCGAGGGGGTCCAGACTCACATTTTTGGAACCCCTTTAGTAAAAGGTCAAGTTTTAAATTGAAAGTAAAAATATTATGCAAAGTAAATGCATTTTCTGCAGGAAAGAAGTTGTAAAAATTAATGTAACCAAATGTAAATTTTTAAAAAATATTTGCTCTTAGTCTATTTCACATTGAACCTAATCTCTCTCTTTATTTTTAGTTATCCAGTATTGGCCTATCTCATTTTTATCGTTTTAGCAACCTTATACGATTTGTTTAATAGAAATACAAAATCAAAAGGTAAAAACATCAAAAATTTTATTTTCTTTTTTGTTAGGGATCCTTATTTTATTTTTAATTTGAAAACAATTTTAAACAACGAATATCTATTTAATTCTTTTAAGGCACTCTTCAACATTTTTCGCTGTATACCAATTGGAACAAGCGATTACTAATTCCAGACGATGAAGATTTTAATAGAATGAAATCTTTGCAAGCATTTAGGGGGTTTACGATGATTTATGTAATTTTGGGTGCTATAATTTTTTTTTTAAAAAGAATCCTGAAGATTTTGAACAGGTAAGAAATTTCTCTTGTTATTTATTGGGTGTAAAAATTAGCTCGGTCAATTTTCAATAGATGGCTTTGGCTATTATGAATGGTTCATAGTGTCTGCAGATTTTAGCGGTTTCAGAGAGGTTAGACATCTGCCAATAATATTCAGGTCAGGTGGAAGGAAATTGTAGCTGAATGTTTGTTGAAGTTTATGGTGATGCTGCTGCAATTAATAAATCATGTAGGGAATAGTTTCGACGTTCCAAGGATGGAGATTTCAGCGTCGCAGTTAAGCTATCCATAGCCACAAAAATTCGAGTATAATTAGAAATTCGAAGAAGATCAGAAGAGAAGCTTGCAGAATTATTGGGAGTAAGTCATCAAAATGCTTCCGTATAATTGAGAGACGTGGGACGTGGTAATGATTCAAAAACAAGGAAATTGGGTGCACTATGAATATAAACATCAAGATGCAAGAGCTACTCGATTAATATGAAACAGAAAGAAGACTCGAGGGGATAATACTTATAGATTGAGAGCGAATATAATATATGAAACAGCAGCGTCAGCAAAACCAAAGAAGAAGGAGTTCAACAAATTTAAGATCTCATTTTTAAAACATTTGGGTTTTGATGATTTTGTTGATGATGTAACTACAGACCTATTGCTTTATTACCTACCTTATTGAAGATAATAGAAAGGCTAAACACCTCATCAGTATGGTTTACTACCTAAAAATGCACTAGTGACGCTATGTTTTTCGTTCTTAATGAAATATATACATCACTTAATGATAAACTTTTCACAGCTTCAGTATTTTGTGGCTAACCCCTACTACTGCATTAATGACCTACTTTTCCTTATTTGAATCTCACCTTCGCTATGGTTTGCCGTTCTGGGGTTCCTGTAGCTTATACCACTTCGACTCTATTTTCAAATTAAAAAAAGAGCAATTCGTTATGTATTTGGTTTAAGTGGCAGTGCATACTGTTAAAATTACTTTAAAAATTTCAAAATTCTTACCTTTCCTGCTCTATTTATCTTTGAATCCGTCTGCTTAGTCCGCAATCACATTCAAAAGTTATCGGAAAGACCAACTCATAGATATTCTACAAGAAATTTAGATACTGATGTTTATTTAACGATTCCCATCTCTGACATAATAAAAATTCTATTACCTACAATGCCAAAAAATTGTATAATAACCTCCCGATACAGTTAAAATCTATAAATTCATATGATAGGTTTAGAAGGTCGACTAGGGCTTTTCTTCAAGAAAGACAATTTTACACATTGGCAGAATTCTGCAACGTGCCTTAGACTTTTGGGTTCCAGCGTATAGAAACAATAATTAAATTAAGTTAAATTTTAATTTAAACTTTAAGTTACATTGCATATCCAATGCAATTGTTATTCATATTTCGTTTGTGTTTTGTTTTGTCTAGTAATTTATTTTTATTATGATTAGCTTTAATTTTGGCTCTATAAAATTTTTGTAATTTTTCTATGACCACTTAGCATATTCTCTCTCTTTCTCTCTCGCAATATAACGGTCATTATAAAAAAATAAAGCGAAAACACGTTAATGAATATAAATAAATACCCCTATTAATTTTATTTTATTTATTTTTAGTTAGCGTTGTCGACGAAAATGGCACTTAAAATTGGTTTATTTATTTTATCTTCGTTTTTGGTTATGTCCTCTTGGATAACGTTGATGCAAGCACGTCATATGTATGAGAAAACTGGAAAATTATCATTCAAAAGTGTTTTAATCCGAATAATTAACAGATATTGCAGGTAAGTGTAATATATTTAAATAAACAAATTAATTATTGAGTTTATAAGCCCCCACGCCCTCAATCTCTCAAAATTACCTGTACGTTTATATAAAGATAAAATACACAAATTGCCAAAATATAGACATCACATTTGAGAAGAATCAGAACAAAAACAAATCTGATTCAGCAATTTTGCAGAGGCACGAAGGTGAAATTTTTGAACCAAAAAAATTTCAAAAATGTTATCTTGGGAGTAACAAAACTGCACAAATGATGTGAAATAAAATCACAATTAAAAATGTCATACACTGCACCAACGTCTGGACTTCAACAACTACTCCTTGGGCTATATGCCCCCAACAGGTGTTGAATTACGAAAGTCCAGACGCGGTTTGGAGCCCGACCATGTCGGGACTTTAACCCAAAACCTTTGATTTTGTCATTCTTAGACCGGTTTCGGCATTATTGTGCCTCATCAGTAAAAAGCAGACAAGCTCGACATCCTATCTCTAAAGAAATAAATAACTGATAAATAACTTGTGAGATATAAAGGACCTTGTTTTCTTTCAAACCTTCAGAACAAAATCAAAGTTTGCAAATTTATCGAAAACTGTAGACATGAGGGTGAAATTTCTGAACCAAAACAATTTTTTTTAACAAGGCGAGTCGAATGCATTTTTGATTGTGATTTTATTTCACATCATTTGTGCAATTTTGCAGAATCTAACAAAATTTGGGATTGGATCCCTTCTTAACTCCTTTACTACTTTGTTAGCAGTAGTGTAGGGTATATATTAGATTTTCGGTCTTCCGTATTAAAAATAAATTTTTAAACTTTTTAGTGGGTTTTGAGTTTACTTTATTCATTCGAAGTTTAAAGGCGTAATACGTTCTTGTAGCACGCTTGTCTAACCACACTACGACCTATGAGATATCTTGTGTATGCCCTACATCTATGTTTTAGTCCAAAAGATCTAGGCTTTTGATAAAGTCTAGTATCCCTTTTAGTGCTAGGCCTGTAACCTGATCAGGCTCTAGGAAGACTTGTTCCTGGTATTTAAGGCGTCTCATCAGCATCATCGCAGAATCTGCATGTCCCACTATCCACTTTGCCCATCTTAAAGAGATGGTATCTGAGTGAACAGTGTCCAGTTAGAGTTGCCGTAATTACTCTGAGATCAGATTTCTGGCGTAACAAGACCAATTTAAGTGGCAACCGGAGTTCTTGTGAGAAGCAAATTTAACTTCTATTTCATGAGGATTTTCTAATATAAAATTGTATTTATATGCGCGCCACTGGGAACACTTTGCGATGGAATATTTCTCGACAGCTTTAAATGTATGTAACGATGTGGCAGCACTTTCCAAAGACATTTAAAAAATAAATGGGAAACCATATTATTTAAAAACTACTTGATATTTATTAAAACAAATAAGAGCAAATTTTCATAGATTTAATGCAGATTGGCGCGGATATTTCTTTTTGTGATTTTCCATTTAAAATTAACCAAATATATATTTTTCGAAGGTTTACAAAAAAATCAAGGTTTCTCCACCCTAAGTTTCACAAAAATCAGACTAAAACTAAAGGCTTAAAAGGTTATTAAAATTTTTCAGGGGGCTCGGTTTGCTCTTAAAGTAGCTGGCAGAAGGTAGTAATAACTTTTGCCTGTCTTTGGCCGAGTACATTTTCCAGTAGGCTACACTAAGACTTCTTCCACGATGCAACTTTTTGGCATACCACAAGATGGTTCGGGTTAGGTAAAAGGAGTACAAGCTCCTCCTTTTTACCCTGGAACTTTGTTGTGACTAGCCAGTTGCTTGTTTGCAGTTCCAGACTATTTTAGACTCACATGTTGTAGACTTCAGAGTGTTTAAAGTAGCCTAACTATCAGAAGCAATAAATATTCTGGTTGAGTTGAGGCGTTCTTTGAGGCACTCTTGATGATCCCCAGGGCTGTTGATATACTTCTTTTGTTTTTGACAAAACAGTATAATAAGTGAGGGTACCTCTTGTAATTACAGCGATTTCGTTTTGTGTTCTGGCAGTCGTTTATAATAACGTCTAACGTGTGCTTGAAATCTCAGACATACCCTTAGTATCTCAACATGTACCGTTAGGTCGCCGGGTTTCAAAGATTTAGCCTGTGTTAGCCTACGTTTTATGATGGTTTTATATAGAGCAGGATTGATATTGAAATTTTATGTATTTCGTGAAGTCAGTAATTTTGTTTTACTCCTTATTTTCCATTTTTAAACAAAGGTACAAATATTGAATTGTTAAATATTAATACACTAATTCGTTAATTAAATAACTATTATATCTTGTAAATTTTACATATTTTTTGTAACTACAAAATTTTAGGAAAGATTTCGTATTGTTTTAATTATTTTGTATATACTTTTTTTTTAGATTTGCGTCGTCCATCATAATAGTGGTTTTTTTTAGTTCTACTTTATTGAGACCTTTTACTGGCCCAATAAACTTGGAACTTATCGAACTTACCGAAAATGTTTGTAGAAAAAATTGGATGTATAACTTGTTTTTGATCAATAATTTTCAGAAATTGGTGGACGTTGTAAGTAGTATATTTTTTATTAAAGTAAATAATAGCTGAAAGGTAGTTTGAATAGATATTCTAGGTTCTAGGCCCGAATGAATCACATAAAAGTCATTGCTAGATGACGCCACCGATTAGTGTTGAGAAGTGAAACTTGGATAAGTGGATCGAAACTTGTGTGAGTCGAGGTCAGGAAAATTTTAAATAAGACGAAGGGCAGACGACTAGGAATATGAGAACCCTCGTAGTAACTAGTGGGGGGAGGGGGTAAAAACCCTAGAAACC
The DNA here is from genome assembly GCA_949320105.2 of Crepidodera aurea. Taxonomy (NCBI): domain Eukaryota; kingdom Metazoa; phylum Arthropoda; class Insecta; order Coleoptera; family Chrysomelidae; genus Crepidodera; species Crepidodera aurea. Next base: position 76,779,146 of record OX439473.1, on the reverse strand, counting down.
ACCCAGGAACAATAAAAGAACCTATTCACCCATTATCCAATACCCAATATTTTAGTCCATAAATTGACGTGATGCGGACTCTGTCAATGGAGAGGCCTCCAACACTTCACTTGAAGTCGATTGGCAATGTTCTTTTTAATCTTCTAGTGTCTGGTTGATGCAGCAGGGGCTGCAAGAGTGGATTGGGATGATCTTCCAGTCTTTGTTGGTGGTTAATTGTTACAAATGCGATCACAAGGAACTAAAAAACAAAATAAATGCAACATCTCGAGGGTTGTCATCTGTGACATAAATTACTACCTAGACTTCACCACACATTCATTCCATTAGACAAAAAAATCTCATGCATACACAACAAATTTCTAATGATATGTGAGTAACATCAGATAGAAACAGATAAACTTTTGCTCACCCTAATTCTCTACACCAAAGTAACAGGAGAGTTCGTCGTTGCATTGGGGGCATGCGACCTCCAACTGCTACACAGGTCTACTTTTCTTGAAATGTACGCCACTTGAAACATTGTGACTTGTGATTTTAATTTATATTTCTCAGGTTAAACTGTAAACAGCTTTTTTTTAGGTTTATTCTTTATTCTGAATGCTTAATTTCATCAATTTAACTCTATTTTTATAATTCCTACTGACATTTCATTTATTAGATTCAACATCTAAGACCAGTTTCTACAGTTTGGCTTTTTCAGAGAATCCTGTCTATACTTCTTTTAATCGCTTTATTTACCTTTAAATGGCGATACAGACATAGTAATTATTATTTATTTTATTTCTAGTGCAATCCTGTATCATGGTACATAGCAGCCGACTTCCATTTATATGTGATTAACTTGGTGTTGGTCTATTTTGCTATTAAATATAAGTTAGACGAATTGAAACTTTCCACAATTTCTCTAATAGTGTGGAGTGTAACTTATAGTTCAATTTTATACTATTACGAAGAAGGACCAATTTACCAGCCAAACCTAAGGTAAATTTATCTTCATCTAATAGAGTAGACCTGGAAGGATCTTAGAAAATGTTCTCGTCTTTATTTTGAGCTCAGTTAGAACCCCCTACTCCTCTTCGTTCTCCCGCTATATAGCAAAGAATTTTCCGGTCCATAGCGCCCTTCCTAATTATCGCTTCGAATTACTGCGAGGCTCAACTGAAAGATAAACAAAATGCCGTCGAGAGGTGAAAAAAATGTTTTTATTTTATTTTATTAAAATTTAACAGTATTCTCAATAAACAGTCAATCAAACTGTTTGACAAGGAGTAGTTTATATTTTACTGATTATTTCCCTTTCCCGTCAAATATCAATTTTTAACCAATCACGTGCTTGGAAACTGATTTGACGCAGCCAATCAAAACAAAATAAAGCGACTATTCACATTGATGGTAAATAGTCGGGTATTTGATCATCGTCCTCAATATTCACCTGAAGGACGGTATTCAACAATAAAGAAGCCGCCCGTAAATTTCAAATCTTTCAAATAAAACCTATACTAATGGTATTATAAAGTTGCTTATCAAATACTCTTAAACGAGCAAGGTTTGTATGTATGTGTGCATGTATGTGTGTCCGGATGATCTCAAAATCCACTCGTCAGAATTCAATGAAACTTTCAGGGTAGACTAATTCCTATCTAACTCGGCAAAAAATGCAGGTCTCTGTCTGTCAAAATTCGATCTTCCGAGATATTTACAAGAAAAGTTAAGCTTTTAGTTTAATTTCCTAGCAATGGCAGACAACACAGAGATAATATAATATGTTTCCATAGTAAATTTTTTGTTAGGTATGTCATTTTGAAAACGACTTTTATTCAAGAAAGTCAAAACGTCAATTAAAGCCCCGTTTTTCTTTAAAATAAGTGGTTTTATTTCCATTAGAAGAGAAACTGATAAATATTAGTTTAATTTGTCAGTTTTTGGCATTGTCAAAAGTATTTAATTGTCAATAATCGATCATCGATGGAAATCACATCATATTTTTGGTCGAGGGGTGTTCCAAAGCAACGTTCAGTAACGCAGTCGTGTTACATAATGTTGGTCTAGCAGTGGTCGGCGAAAACGTTGGTGGAGTGATGATGGAAAATCGTCATAAGAAAATAACCTATTTTTGTAAATATCAACGTCAAGGTTTGACTTTATTTAATTTCACCATAATAACCTATAATAACCTACAAATTTTGACAATTACTGACACGCACATCTCTGGGTAAACGATAAGAATATGAGGCCGGCTGGGATTTTCATGAAATTTTCACAGATGTTATAAAACATGATAAATTCAATATAGCGATAGAAATTTTTGCGCGGAAAAAAGACAAACAAATTCAGTGCGTTGAAACGACTATTTAACATTTTTCCAATACAAACGCATAGGTACATAACTTTTCTACAAATGCCCAAGTAGCAATTTATAATCAGAATAAGTCTGAAAAGTATTAAAAAAGGAAAAAATGTTCATTTGACGGACATAAATAATTTGCTTGTCAAATGACAGCCATCTCATAAATTCAAAGTTGCAAATACAACGTTGCCAATTCAATTTCAGAAACTAATATTAATTACTTCAGTTACAATTCGACAGTGATAGTATCAACATCGCAAACGATTTGGAGTGACGAGTAAATTGTTAAAAACAGTGCTATTTAATAAAATTGTGTTCCTGGATTATATACTTTAAATCTACAGAAATTGTAAGTAGAGAATAATGAATTCAACGTCGGGAGGCGACGAGCCTCCTGATAAAAATAGTTCTTTATCACAAAATAAAAACGAACCGTCAACTCTAGATAAAAATGTATCAGGTAAGGATAGTAATAGTGAATTTAAGGTAGAATATGATTTAAATAATAAATATAGAAACTCAGATATAGGTCCATACTTTGTTTTTGTCGAACACAAAAATAAACAAATCGGCAGACTATTTCCTATTAGAGTAGGACATTACCTTTTTCAACACGATGATTTCAAAAAAGATGTTTGCGATATAGTGTCAGTGGGGAAAAGTAGGGTCAAAGTAATTTTTAAAACTTTTTCTATTGCGAATAGTTTAATAAGTCACGAGACAATAGTAAAAAACGATTTAGTTGCCCACATACCAGTATATTTTACGCAAAAAAAAGGTATAATAAAAATGGTAGACACTTTTTTTGACGAAAATTACTTGGTACAGAACATCATATCTCCATATAAAGTCACAAGCGTGAAAAGAATGATGAGGAGAGTGAAAAATCAGGATGGCACCACCAATTTAGTACCGCGTCAAATAGTAATTGTATCTTTCTTAGGAAATGCCCTACCAAATAACGTACAAATTAATTTAGTCAACTTTGAAGTTGAACCATACATATACCCAGTGGTTCAGTGCTTCAAATGTCTGCGCTATGGACATACGACAAAACTTTGTAAGGGTTACGAAAAATGTAGGAAATGTGGGGAACAACAAGTCACAGATCACAATTGTAATACAGATCCACAATATTGTATTTATTGTGAACAATATGATCATAGCTCCTTAGATCGGAAATGTCCACACTATAAATTTCAATTTCAAATCAAAAAAACAATGGCACATAATAATATATCATTCAAAGAAGCTGAACGAATAGTTAGTAACCCATCATATGCAAAAGTAGTTACCAATAATCGGTTTTCTATATTAAATACCGTTGATAATTTTCCGGAACTACCTTCAACCTCAACACAAAAAACACCCTCCTCTGTACCTCTTATTCATAAACCAAGATCCCAACCAATAAAACGTAAAAGCAGATCTCCCAATCGAATCTCCCAAGTACCCAAAAGAAAAGTCCATTCAGATAAACAACCAATCATACCTAATCCACACAGAGACGACTTCATCGCCCATAAAGAAAAACTAATATGGGAAATTAACTCCTTAATTACCAAAGCACTTATGGAACCAGATTACTTTAAAAATAAATTTAATAATATTGAGGACGTTCAATTAAGTATCAGAAATCAATTCAACTCAATCCTTAATAAATGTTCAAATAACCAGAACAACTTTGATAATACTGATAGCGATGTTAATAGTTTCAATGACGACGATATGTTCTAAACTAAATAAATTAAATATAATTGAAATGGCTACTAAAAGTAACATAAACAAAATTAATATTTTACAATGGAATGTCAAATCACTTAATGCTAGAAAGACGGAACTACAAAACTTAATTAAAGACCTTAATATCAATGTAATAGTTTTATCAGAAATTTGGTTGAAGGAAAGTGATATGGTTAATTTTAAAGGTTTTAATGTTGTTAAAAAATGTAGAAGAGATGGCTATGGCGGAGTCGCAATACTCATCGCGGATAGCATTGAATTTAAAAAAATAGAAATTAAAAACATATATAATCAAGGTATTGAAGTGTGCGCGGTCCAAATTAATCGCGGTGAACTAAATGTAGTTTCAGTGTACAAACCCCCTAATATTATAGCTAATGTCCAGGACTGGGATAATATTTTTAAGCAATTCACACAAAATACAATATTTTCCGGCGATTTTAATTGTCATAGCACCTTATGGGGCTGTGTAGACAACACCGCACAAGGTAATCGATTAATGGAATCCTTAGATAACTACGATTTAATTGTCATAAATGACGGCAGCCCGACACGAGTAACTAGACCTGACCAAAATCCCTCAGCTGTAGATCTTACCATAATGTCGCCTAATTTAATTGATAAAATGTTTTGGAAAGTACTACCTGATTCATGTGGTTCGGATCATTTTCCTATTATATTAAATTCTATTATTGAAAATAAAAGTAAGAAAATATTTCCTGTTACGAAATGGTGTCATTCGAGTGTAGATTGGGCTCTATTCGGCCATACAATAGATGCCGCATTACATAACATTGATATTGGTGAAATGTCTTCTTCAGAAATGTTTAAAACATTCTGGGATACTTTAAATAAAACTGCTAACCAAACTATGATTATAAATAAACCTTTCACTACCTCTAGCAATAGACCTTACTGGTGGGATAAAGATTGTACAGATATGATAAATAAACGTAAAGAAGCTCTTAAAGCTTACAAATCTTCTTCCAATTGGGCAAATTATTTATCTTACAGAAACATTGAATCTGCCTGTAAACGTCTTTGTAAAAAGAAACAACGAGATAGTTGGGTAGCATATCTTAATAAATTAAATAAAAGCACATCTATAACGCAGATTTGGAACATTGTTAAATCAATTAGTAACAAACATATTTCTCAAAAAAAACAAATAGACGATGAAGTATTAACAAAAGTTTTAAATAATTATGCTCCTCCTAGTGTTGACCGCAAACCACCCTTAAGCACATACGAATATTTATCCATAGAGCCTAACAATTTAAATAAACCCTTCAGTTTGTTAGAACTAGACATGTCTCTCAAAAAGACAAAAAACACTTCTCCTGGTTTAGATGGTTTCACCTATAAAATGTTATACAATCTACCTGAAAATGCAAAAGTACTACTTTTAAATATTTTTAACGATTGGTGGTTAAAAGCTGAAATAATAAGAGAATTAAAGAAATGCGTGATTGTATTAATTCATAAAACAGGCAAAGATCCAGAACTACCTTCATCTTTCAGACCAATTTCTCTTATGTCATGCGTATTAAAGACATTCGAGAGAATGATCAAGTCGAGATTAGAATATTACCTTGAAACAAAGTCAATTCTTCCTAAAACACAGTTTGGTTACAGGAGAGGTTTAGGAACTCGCGATTCTTTGACTGAACTCATTACGGATATTCAATTGTCCAATTCCAAAAACGACTATCTGCTTTGCTTATTTTTAGATTTAAAAGGGGCCTATGACTCAGTGGACTTAGGAATTCTATTTAATAAAATGACAGATTTAGGTATTGATAAAAGAACTGCCTATAATATTTATGAGATCTTTAATGGTAGAGAAATATATGTCAGAAACCATTTCAACGAATTATATGGGCCCAAATTAGTGCATAACGGTCTTCCACAAGGTTCGATACTCAGTCCCATACTTTTTAATATCTATACGTCAGAATTGCATAACAAATTAAATAATATTAATAATATCAAGTTGGTACAATATGCTGACGATATCTGTATATATACCAGTCGTAGAAAATATGAGCAATGCTTAAATGATTTTAACAGTGTTATAAAAATATTAAAAGATTGGTTATTCGAAATGGGTTTCACAATGTCGCCTGAAAAATCTGCTGTTATGTGCTTTACCAGACACCGTCAATGTACAAGCACACATATACAGTTAATGGATTTAAAGATACCTACAGTCACTGAATATAAATATTTAGGTATGGTCTTAGATCCGAAATTGCTCTGGACAAGACATATCGAATATTTAAAAAACCGTTGTGAAAAAGGGTTAAACATTCTTCGTTGTGTTACCAAAAAATCTTGGGGTGCTGTCCCTCAAACAGCATTACTATTTTATAAATCATTTATCAGAGCTATAATTGACTACGGCTGTATATTTTACGGATCGTCATCAAATACAAACTTAAAAAAAGTCGACCGCATACAATTCAAAGCACTAAGACTTTGTCTCGGAGCCATGAAATCGTCTCCTACTAATGCAATCCTGGCGGAAGCAAATGAACCACCTTTACGTTTTAGGCGACAATTACTCGCCAACAAATATGTTACTAAGTTGAGCACATATAATTCGTCCTTAATGATAAAAATTAATAACTTAAATACGGAAATTTTAACCAACCGCTACTGGAGAATTAAAAACTCTCCTTTATTGACAACGGCCTTTCTGGAAACCAATGAATTCTGTCAATTTATTGTAACAATGGATAAATTGCCTGTATTCATGCATAGCCATGAATTTATTTTTCCAAAGTCCACTGTCATATTTCCGCTATACAATGAATTACCCTCCTATAATAAAACTTCATTACATTCTATAATCAATAATTATAATATAAACACAATACTTTATACAGATGGAAGCAAAAATCTGAAAGGAGTCGGTAGTGCATTCTATGTAGAAAACAGTAAAGATATTTTTAAATTTCAATTACCAAAGATTTGTAGCATTTTTACAGCTGAAGCCGTTGCCATTCATAAAGCTTTGGAGTGGTGTGCGGACAACCATGTTCAAAGTGCAATATTAGTATCGGATTCAAAGTCGGTGTTGAAGAGCATAAAAAACATAACAGCTAAATATTTTGATAATTTTATTATATGTATGATTAAAAATTTAATATATCAGTTACAATTAAAGAATGTTAAAATTATATTTATATGGGCAAAAGCACACACTGGTATTCATGGTAATGAGATAGTTGATGAAGCCGCAAAAGAAGCCAGTGTATGTAACAATTTTCTAAAAATTCCGTGTTATAGAGATCTTTATAGTATATTCAAAGAAAATATGTACAGAGATTGGAATAAATATTACAGAGAAATAACAAAAAACTCAACTAGCTCCTATTTTTCTATCTACAAAGAGTTGCCAAAGAAAACATCTCATATTTTCAATAATAATGTCAATAAAAAATACAGCACAATCTTAACTCGATTGAAAATGAATCATGGGTGTTTTCCATCTCATTTATATAAAATAGGTATAATAGATTCACCACTGTGTCCACATGATAGCGAGGTCGCAGATCTAAATCACATATTTTTCGGCTGTAGGGGTTTTTCTAGTAATGATTTACTGGATGATCTTAGGAAAGTTGGCGTTCAATTTCCTACATGTATAAAAGTGTTGCTGGCGACTGGAGATGAATTCGTTTATAATCTATTGTTTAACTATATAACAAAAAATAATATAGCTATTTAACTTTTTAACTTTAACTTAATTTCATTTAAGAAATAAAATGAATTACTTTCAACAATTTGTGGCTGAAGGACTAGCGTCCATTGCCAAAGAACCACGAAAAAAAAAAAAAAAAAAAAATATTAATTACTTTGATGTTAGTTTACGCTGCAAAGATTTAAAAATCCTGGAGGAGTCCATCGTTGTCGATGATGGTGTTGTGTGGTTTTTCTGGGTTTTCCCACAACTGTAAAGCAAATGCGCCATCAAGCATCAGTAAGTCGCCCCAGAGCGCCACGGTAAATAATAATAATAGCCGTCCCTCCCCCGCACAAGCTGCAGAGCTTCTGGGGTTCACTCATAAGGGAGTGAATTGCAGGGCCTATATTATTATTATTATTATTATTATGGATTTAGGTAAATATTTAACGGAACGTTGAGTAACACTGTTAAAATGGACACCTGTCAAAATGTGCTAAAAATATGTGTAATAGTTTTGGTTTTAATCATCTTTTTCTGAGTTAAATATTCGTATGTCTATGCTAGATTTTAATATTGAAACTCGGTTTGTTAAATTTAATAAATTTTTAGGCAAATATCGTTTTGGCGAAGAACATCGTGACTTTTTTTTTAAATGAAAAATGTAAATGTTTCTTATCGTTTTAATCAAAGATTATTAATGCCAAAATTAAGTCTATACAAATTGATCCTAAAATAAACACGAAATTTAGACGCAATAAAAATAGTCGGCTATTTGTCAAGGTCTTGTTATATTACTGTCGATTATTTCACAAACAAAGTGAAAGGTAAAAAATCTGAAATAAATTCGTCAGAATTTTAGGAAATTAGCAAAGAAGTTAAGAAGTTAATCAGAGAAATTCGTAGGGATTTCAAGCAACTCAGTTTCGTTTTGAAAGACAGACTTATGAGATAAATTCAATCACTTGTGATATTACTCGTTACTGATTATTTATTAGATCGTCACTGGTTAACAGATCAGCTGACCCTACTTTTTATGTTGGATAAAATCAAAAACTACTAAAAATATTTAATAAATTTAACAAAATATTTTTAGAAATAATGAAATTAGAAATGTGGTAGCAGCGAGATCTCTTCTCATCACACATACGTCAACTTTTTCAAATGGCGCATCAAGTGCTGTTGGTTTGATTATGGGTTACTTATACCTTCAGTATAAAAACACAACCTTCAAATATACCAAGGTAAGTTTTAATACTAGGAGTTGCAAATTTTTAGTCCTACTAGGTACGTTAAAAGTTGTTCCCAATTTCTAGGATTTAACTTAATGTAATGGGAAAAAAAGCACAATAATAAGGAAAATGTAAATAAAATTATAAAAAGGAATCTTATGTTTTAGCAAAAAACTGCAGAGCAGTATAGTCCTGGACCTGCACTAAGGTCCTGTAGGAAAGTTTGAGTATGGAGCATTTTCTTCAGGAATGTTTAGTAGGTGTCCCAGTAAGTGTTTTGGACTTCGGTGGACATCCGTCACTCCGTACATTTTCCAGCTATGACGTCATCAAAGACGGCGGCCGCCGGAACACAGAAATTCTCATCTTTCAGGCAATTCTTGACCGATTTGCATGAAACTTAGGTCAGATCACAAAAGATACTAAACGTATTTAAGAAAGGTGACGATCTGTAATCTACACTACGCAAAACACGATACGAAGACAAAACTACAAGGATCTCAAGTACCATCCACAAAGTCATGCTCCAAGCATTTCATAGCACTAAAATACCTAGTGGAGAGTCTAAAGGGAAAGCTACCAAAACCAAGACTAGTTTATCCCATCGCATGATACAAATAGCTCAAGCTCGTACATATGACATGCAAGAGCTCTTCCGATATGATCTATCAGATAACTGTTTATTGTTCATTGAACAGGGATTAATGGCAAAACAGAAAAGTGCATTATTAATAGAGCTAGAAACATCGTACGATACTCCCAGCAATGACAAACTATTCAAGTCAGATGACAAGACCTGTTTTATAATAGATGTGATGAATTCCACTAGAAAAGGTATGACAAGTGAGAAGAAAATATTTGGCGAAGCAGTTTCTGCTTTTTCATCCTATATGAACTATTTATTTATAGTAGCAGTTAAAACAGATTTCTATGTACCTTAAAAATTATATTTACACAAACTGACCTAAGTTTCATGCAAATCAGTCAAGTATTGCCTGAAATATAAGAATATCTGTGTTCGCCATCTTTGATGAAGTCATAGTTGGAAAATGTACTGGGTGGCGGATGTCCACCCAAGTCCAAAACACTTACTAGGACACCTAATAAACATTCCTGAAGAAAAATTCTCCATACTCAAACTTTCCCACAGGACCCTAGTCCAGGTCTAGAATTAGTAGTAGACAATAGGGAAAAAAGTAATTTTGATTTGTTGTTAACAGGACTTCTAGAAAATGAATTTTTTTTAATGACTACTTTGATATTTACAATCTACTTTTACAGAGTATTAAGTAAATGTGTTGTGTGAATAGGTTTGCAAGAAGAACACCCAGTGCTGTTTCTCCTTATCGATTATTTCTTTGGTGATTGGCTATTGCACTGTCCATGTTTTCTGTAGTGTTCTCACAACAGGCCCGTCGTTATATAGTTGTTTAATTAGGTGGTTGTCGTGACTTAGGGTTGTTTCCGGAAAATGAATTAAACAAATAGCATACCAATCACATGATATTCCTTTTTATTGCCACTAGAGCACTTCTCCCTATCTATTCTTCTGACACTTCTGACGAGTCTTGGACGAGACCTGATCTTGAATACTCTTGATATATTTGGGGAACTGCTAAACTAACAGCACGTTAACATATTTTTATCAAAATTGAATGAACATTTACCTAAGAAGTGTCTAGGTGAAGACAATTCCGATTAGCAGGGACGAAAGTATATTTAAAAGAAAGCCGTTGTTTTAGAAAATAAATCATTCGAAGGGTTCATGCCATTATTTAAATAATCCTCTTTCTAGAAGTCATCAAACAAGACTAAGCTTAATTTTATTGATTAAAGTTTGAAGGTTTAATGGTTTGAAATATTTCATCATTTCATCACCCGAGAGGAGTATTACAATCAGCAGTCACGTTTTTGTATACAGGGTGGTCCTTAAGTAATTGTACATAGAAGTATGGTAGATTCCATACTTTGAAATATTACGATTTGAACCAAGTTGCTCTAATAAAATGTTGCTAATAAGGAATATACAGGGTGTTAAAGGTTAAATTTTAAGATTTATTTTTTTGCAATAACTTTTTGGATATGTATACATAAAAATGTGGCTTAACTAGCGCCCTCTACAAATTACATCGAAGTAGGTACCAGATTATAAATTCTCGTTCCTAAAAACTCCCAGTTCTAAATTTTTACGTATACATATCCAAAACCGCTTAAGTTATTGCAAAAAATAAATCTTAAAATGTAACATTTAACACCCTGTATATTCCTTATTAGCAAGTTAGTTCAAATCCTAATATTTTAAAGTGAGGAATCTACTATAATGCTATGTACAATTACTTAAGGACCACCCTGTATATAAATATAGAAATTGTTATTACTACTTAAAAAATCAATTAGAAATATGTTTATTAAAAACGTCTGTTACTACTACTCAAAAAATTCAGTTAAATATATTGCTTTGAAGATTATTGAATAGTTTTTAACGTATATTTTTAATGTTGCAGTTGACAACCATTCTCTGGTTAACCTTGTTCGTCGGATTGCCCAGTTTGTCAGTATACCTGAGTTTTAATATAGAAACCGATAGACTTAGCGCAGCTATTCTTGGTGGTTTAGTAAAACCGTTGTATGCCATTGGAATGGGAATTGGAATGTTGGGGATGACATTTAATATTGGAGGTAAACTAATTCTTCAACAACTACTTGTAATATTTTTTTGTTTACACTAACATACCAAAGGCTTTTCCTAAATGAATAATATATTTCCAAGAATAAATAAATAAATAAATAAATAAATTGTAAAACGACAGGTCAATACTACCAGCATAACATGGAAAAGTTCGTGCTGAGAAGTCTTAAAATTACGGTAATACCTAACAGTCAGACTACCACCTTGACTGTAAAGGGATGTCCGCAAGGCGGATTAGTTTCACCCATGCTCTAGGTACGATCTGATGATTGTATTGGGTACAGTAGACTTTAATAATCCAGTGAGTACCGTAACAGAAAACATGGTGCTGTTATAACAGAGGAATTAATCATTGAATCGGCATAGGAACAGGAACTGAGTACTTCCAAACGTTTATTGATGCCATTTACAAAATCAGCAACGCACACCTCGAAAATATTTTTGCAAAAGCCACATTGTGGGCATCTCGTATCAGAGGTAGTTTCACATGACATGGGGCTAAAAGATAATAAACTGTTTACATAAAGCAGTCTTATACCTGGTTACCTAGGCCTTAATGATCTAGTAGCCCAAAATCGTGTCAAGGACTGTACAGAACAAGCTACCTAGATGTATTAGCACGAGAACTTGTTATACTGCAGTAATAACTACCGACAGATAACTGAAACTGCCTAAATCAATCCAATGGGTCACATGAGGATTATCAATAAAGTACAATTCATCGCTTCACTATAACCATCGGGTTGGGAACCATGTGGAGCGATGAAGATTGAAAAACAATCCTTTATGAAAACCACAACAGCATCTTTAACGGGCAATGCGATTTATAATAAATAATCACAGGTTCATCTAAGATATCATTTTCATAAGAAAGGTAAAAACGAAAGGACCATGGAGATCTGTCTATCTATCTATCTATCTGTGATGGGGGTGTCGATACACTGCGACCTATAAGATCTATTGTGCCTCCTACTGCTGCCTAGTCGTTAAGGATGTCTCAACGATTAGAGCAGTTCCTCCAGTCCCATTGCTTTCAAAAAGTTCAGGATGTCGGTAGGCTTCAGGTTAGGTAGATCTTCCTCTTCTCTATTCGTGTCAGTTTGACAGAACAATCCTCCCGTTTCGCGGTCGGATTATTTAAACTGTCAAACTGACACTCTTTGTAATTATGCAACAAGTTATCGATGTATAACCTGATTATTTTGAAGTACTTATAGTATTACTACTGATAATTTTCCGAACTAATATTTTAGAATAGTATTTTCAAAAAGAACAAATATATTTTTTTAAATGTGGCGCTGGTTTAATACAATATAGTAAAATGAAATTGATACACAAATTTTATTTTATTTTCCTTTTAGGGGTGATAAAGAAATTTTTCGAGATGAAAATATTCTTAGTATTGGCTAATTTTTCTTTCGCCACTTATATTACCCACTTCATCATATCTTTGACAACATATTCCTATACAATGCCAAATATCGATGTAATGACGATAGTAAGTATCACTTTTTTAGAATAAAAACTATTTTAAAGTATATTTAATAATCTGTAATATAGTTTATTTAAGTCAGAAACAAAAAGTTAATCAATAGGTCCCACAGATATTCTTTCTTAGACCTATTCGTTTTCTTTGGATAAAAATAAATTGTAAATTTGTATAAACTAAATATTTTCACAATTTTTTTTTAGTTTATCGACTTTGTGAGAGTTATAATATTATCATTAGCTCTGGGAGTTTTTGTCACCTTAGCCTTCGAAGAACCTCTTAATTATTTGCAAAAGATTTTAGTTCCTCAAACAAAGACAGGAGCAGTTCAGAAAAAGAAGATATAGAAAAATGTAAATACGTTTAAAAAATAAAAGCTTAGTTACGGATGTCCTTTTTTACATTTACCTTGGTATTCCCACACATTTTTCAACGAAAAATGGTATATAGACGAGATGATTCAACTTAAAAACCAATTGCGTTGCAATTGGCGAAGAATCTCCGATAAATTAACAGAACATGAAATGCAATCAAATACTATTAAACGAGCAAGGTTTGTATGTATGTATGTATGTGTGTCCAGAGGATCTCGAAATCCACTCGTCAGAATTCAATGAAACTTTCAGGGTAGACTAATTCCTATCTAAATCGGCAAAAAATGTAGGTCTCATGTCTGTCGATCTTCCGAGATATTTACAAGAAAAGTTAAGCTTTTAGTTTTATTTCCTAGCAACGGCACATAATAATAACTTGTTTCTATAGAAATATATACTATAAAGGATAGATGAGTACAGTAAAAGTGGGGATATAACGTCACATTCCATAGGCGTACTTTGCAAAATAAGTTTCTATAATATAAATAAGATCACAGCATATAAAATATATATACGCACTTCGTAGATTAAATTTTGAAGTTATATTATTTACAAAAAATAAAAATAAACTTTATGCATCTGACACTTTAACATTGAACGAATTAAATTTAACCAATAAATAACAAGGAGGATTATGTTGTTAATGGGATAAAACTTTTAATCTCATCAAAGATTAAAAAAAATAAAAAGTTCAAGAACTATCTTTAAAAGTCACTGTCTTCACTAAAACTACTGGTATCACTATAATTGTCTTTTCTGAGGTTTATTATTATCGGTTCTGTTAAATTATCCATTGATATATCCACTTTCCTAAATAAATTTTACACATTTTTAACATGACCAATGCATTTTCCCCAATGTTCTCTATTTACATCTGAAACTGCCATCAAAAACAAATTTCGCACATCAGGAAATTTAAATGTTTTATTATTTTGAGAAACATAACCTTTTAATAATTGTGACCAGATCAGTTCAATGGAATTTACCTCTGCGTGGTTCGGAGGCAATCTGAGAATTTTAATTCCTTTTTCTCTGGCCATCTCATCTATAATATATTTTTTGAATTTGTTTTTATGTTGCCTTGCTATTACTAATAATTCTGCCTTCAGGAGGACTGATAATATTTTTAGAATGAAGCCATTTTGAAATATATATTAACACAAAATTCTGAATCAATTAAAATACATACGATACGGCTATGAATAAATAAAGTCTGACTTATCTGTCAAAAGAACAGGTTTATCTAGACAAAAACTTTATTAGGCCGATCAGATGTATTAAAATTTAAATTTTAACTACAAATAAGCATTGAAGGATGAGGTAAAAATAAAATTTCTACCTCTTGAATCTGTACTACGTTCTGCAAATTAAATACTGCACTCCTTTCTTCTGTATAGTATAGTAGTAAAAAGGTTTTTTATTTAATTTCTGGCTATTTAATCTGAAAGAATTCAATTTTAAATTTGCCGCTTTATATAAAAAAGGAAAGGTTCATTTGACGGACATAAATAATTTGCTTGTCAAATGACAGCCATCTCATAAATTCAAAGTTGAAAATACAACGTTGCCAATTCAATTTCAGAAATCATGGGTTTAGGTAAATATTTATAGGAACGTTGAGTAACACTGTTAAAATGGACACTTGTCAAAATGTGACACCTGTAAAAACGTGACAACTGTTAAAATGTGATACGTGTCAGAATGTAACAACTGTCAAAATGAACAAATGTCAAAATATGACACCTGTCAGAATGTAACAAATGTCAAAATGTCACACGTATCGTACTTTTCTTTATTTATTACAAAGATCTAACCTAACCTAAAGCTAATCTTTTTTTTTGGCGGGTGGAAATGCTTTATGCACATCGGGTAAAGGTTCTTCCCTTCCCCGATAGTGTGAGACTACCCCTTACGGCTACTATTTTATTATGCGGACAGTTTTAATATTTAAGTTTTCATAAAGAGAGAGAGAGAGAGAGAAAAAGAATTTGTACACGTGTACTATTAACATAGATTTCAATTTTTTATTTTACAAGAAACTTTAAAGAGACATTTAAAATTCTCTATTTCATAGTACATTTTAAGGTTGATTGTGATTTTGTATTTTCCAAGAGCAAATTGTAATGTAATGTACGAATGAACTATTTTTGTAACTAAAAATTTTTGAAAAAATATGATATCAATATCTGCCACACGTCGAGAGTCTATATGGTGATAAATAGAGTGAGCTCAGCGATCTTCTGTTGACGGGACGTGTGCCCTACACGCTGCTGTTGCCCGTCCCGGAAACGGGGCCTGTCCACCGTGACAATTCGCGAAGATCAAGCGTCAGTGGATGTTGCCCTAAAAGGGTGAAATGCATTTAACTAACCTCTGTAACAAGCAGTTGATAAATGTCAACAACAGATGCAGCCAATTGAAAATTAACACTGACAGCTTTTTTTAATTTTCCCACCTACTTTCAAGCCAATCGCCAATTAACTTTTTATTTATCTCCCTATCAGTAGTTCAAGTAGATGTCGCCCACTCCGTGATTTTCGCGAATTAATTAATAATTTGTCATGTTATAAATATACTTAAATTATACACTCATTGGGCTACTTGAAAATGTAGATTTGAATATTAAGAGCGAAGCTCGGTGACCAGATATTAGTAGTCTATGCGATTAAAAAAAATAAACTCACATAAAATTATTTTGTCCACGACTAATTTAAAATGAACCCATTTTTATTAGGTATCTCAGGTATAATATAATATAATGCATTATACACTAACAGGACCAAGGGATAATCATTATTCACTACTTTTTGTCACACTTCTGTCATATTTCCATTGGTAACATTTGATTTTTTATTATTTTAACAGTAGGCTACGCACTGTCACTTAAAAGTCAAATTAGTTATTTATTTAAAACGTCAAGTTTTAATTGTTAATAATTGATTAATTTAAAAAAAATGGATTCAGAAAACGAAATGTTATTAACTCCGCCGGAGGTGAAAGAAGCTGCGGAAGTTGTATCGTTAAATTTATTGCCAGAAAAATTAAAAAAGTTTTAAATAACTGCATATCAATCGTTTTTATATTGGAGAAAAGAAAAAACATCAAATCGTTCCCGGAATCAGTTTTCTTTTAATTTACTCTACATTTTGGACCCATTATTCGAAGCTAAGAAGTACAATTAAGAAACAGGAGTTTATATAATAAGGTTTCTGTTTAATCTGGAACCATATAGTCTAGGTGAATTTTTATAAAAAAATTAGAATTTTTTAACCATTAGCCATTGTAGTGTGTTCTTCTTTTGTAGTGTTTTTACCTTTTAAAGTTCTTAAGGAACAAGTATCTTTAATGTGATAATTGTTCTAGTTTTTAAAGGTTTTTTTAAGAAAGACTGACTTGTTTCTCAGATTTTTTAAACTAGTATTTTTTTAATCTGTAGAAATACAACTATTTTGATTTGAAGTTATGGGAAGAAATCGGAATTCAAATATATGAGAATTGCAGGATTTCACATAACAGACCAAGTAGCTCGTCAAATCTATTTATGGACGATCCATGAATATTAAAAAAAAATTCTCTGGATATTTTGTATAGTCATTAAATTTTGTAGGAAAATATCCCATTGCTAATATATTGCTTCCATCTCCCATATTTTTTTATTTTTTTTTTAAATTCAAACTTATAACTAAAGCGGAAATATAACCTAATGCAATTGTTTATTATTAGAGTTATTGTATTCAGGATTCTACCATACAGTCAGCGTGGGAATCACTCTCCGTGTAGTTTAGACAGTAAGCGTTATTGGGATCTGACATGGGGGCGCGGCCTATCCAAGATGACATCAATTAGGGTGAAGATTTAAATTTGACGTGAGTGTTGTTCTCTTATTAAATTTAAAAAATCAACGTCGAATTTGCGAGGTAATACCCATCAAATTAATGGGAAGATGGAAAAGTGATGAGTGTTGTTTGTTCCTGCAAGGCTGGTTGAGGGGAAAAATGCAAGCACTGCTTTGCTACGTTGTTGCACTGTTACAGGTTATAGTGGCGTGTGTGAGTCTGAAGAACATGGACCAACATTTACATGGATCGAGAGTACCTTCCCCCGTTTTCGAGAATGCTGAAGACGATGGCGTTATCAGAATTTCTCTTTTCGCCAGCCGAAAACGGCCGAAAACTACCCTCTTAAGGTGTTACACGGGAAGCACATCATTTCCCTGTAAAAAAAGTATTTTCCCCAGTTTTCGAGGACGCTGAGCACGATGGTGGTGTTGAAGATCACTTCCGACCCTCATCAACCCCTCAACCGGCCAAAACTCACCCCCGACAGGGGTGTTTTTTATTATATATATCAGCGGCAAAACGTCTTTTTCCCCATTTTCGAGGATGCTGAACACGATGGTGGTGTTAAAGATCACTTCCGACCCCCATTAGCTTCTCCACAGGTCTAAACTCACCCCTGAAAGGGACACCCATTTTGGCGCTGATATAAAAAAAATTCGTCCCTTTCGTTTATCGAGCTCCGGAAAATAATACTGCGTAGTACACTTTATTTTTTGATTTTTCATGCTGTAAATTTCGGTCATTATTTATCTCAAAAATTGATTTTCCCGTTTGATGTAATGTATTTCTTATGGAAACTTCATCCTACTTTGTGTTCGAAAACAAAGCGCCAGGTGGCTGAATGTCAGGTCCAAATACCTGCAGCGATAGTTCCGCAGCGACAATTACGCCCGTCTAGTTGGGCACTTAGAGATATATCTCGTTTTATTTGTCCAGTAGGCACTCGTAAGAATTAATTGTTTTAGCTCAGCATGGGCCATCTCACCAGAAATAAATTCCTATTTCATTATTTTAATGTTATATCTATTATTTGAAAGTTAAGTTAAAGTTAAGTATGCCAAGACACATTAATTTCGTTAAAAAACATATAATTGAAACCCCCGCCAACAGCTGACGTTTTCAGATTATCCTCCTTTTGTCATGTCATGTCCTAAACCAAACCAAATGTTCACCAGCGTCAAATTCATACATACCAGTTAATAAATTATTTCGTAAATACTAGTTGTCGACGCTTCATATGTTATTTCTTTGGCAGTTAACGTCGATTTATATGTGGAAGTAATAAAAAAATTGAATTGTGGACTTTTGCTATAATAACATGATAACGTTGGTTAAATGACCAAAGGGACTGATAATAAACGCCAGCAATACAATAAAATATTTATTATTTGTGCATTTCTTTTTGCGGAATTTTATACTAACTAGTCTATAATTAATCGTTTTATAGAATGCTCGTGAGTAATACGCGCTCGTCTATTTCTAGCTCAAATAACTAATCATGAAAGTACATGACCGGAGATAAAGTGCTTTATCTACAGCTTAATTTTGCATGCGGAAGTAAAAATAAATAGATTAATTGTTTGACTGTGATTATTTTTCGATTTTATTCATTGATTGTTTATCTGAAACAAGTTACAAATCAGCTTGTGATTTTTTAAATTTTAATTTAATAATTACTGACGCGAAGACGTGAACTAGTGAAAAAATGAGTGTTCAGGTATCTAGCTTTTTTTTTGTATTTTTACAAAATAAATTGAGAAAAAAAATGTGTCAAGTTAGCGAATAAATCAATAAAAAATATGTGTGGGACAAATATTAATTTTGAATAGTAGAAAGAAAAAGATTTTTTTAAGGGAAAAATTGTACGTTGAAACAAAAACTATAATCATGATTGCATTATATACAGGGTGATTGATTAATGTGATAAAGCTCAGTAGCTCAGTTATTATAAGAGATACCAAAATTTGTGGAAGGGCGCGAAAATGGCCCATTAGTTTTTTTTCACCTATTTTCGCCGATATTTCCGAAAATATGACACTTAGAGAATTTTTGTTTGGACGAAAATGAAGATCAGTTCAGTTCCTCATAATGTTTGTCAAAAATATGATACTTTTCGACATATCCGGCTCCAAAAGGCACTCCTATTTTTAGCTCCTGCCCTGCATTTAGAGCGCACGCTCTAACCTGCATTTAGAGAGCGCGCTCTAAAGGAATGACACTCCCAAGCGGATTGCAAATTTTTCAATAAATCACGTAAAAATTAATATTTTTTCATGATTCAAAGTTCAGATGAAAGAAGGAACCTGTAGCTATAATATCATGTTACTTTTTCCTTTTACCTATTTCTCTGAATTATTGAAAAACCGTGCCAAAGTTTGTTTTTGCTCGATATTTTGACCATCCTATAAATTTATTCATATTTTTTTTATCAAGACTAATTTCACCGAATCCTTTTAGATAAGGTGTTAAATATATTCAGAAAGATTCAATAAATTATTTTTGTGTATTTTCATAAACAACATGCTTTTTTAGGGCGTTTTTTTTTTGGATTTCTGAAGTTTCCGAAAAAGCTCGGGTCTATCGGGAATTAATAGTTAATCAAGAACCATATCGGTTTTCAACGCACATCATTAGAAAGCATAGCTTGTCCCCTTGTCGATGGAATTTTTCTTTTTTTTTTTCATATTTTTTGGTTTTCCGGAAAATTGAGAAAATTCTCACCACTATAAAAAATCGACATTTTTTTTTGAGGATTACTTTCTTTTCGTGCTAAAATTTTTTGGGGTTAGAAATTGTACTAAATAAAAGATGACATTCTGACCTTTTCATCAATATATATCAAGTATTTTATTAAGTGCACGAAAAAAAACTCTGCCTTCAAACTTTCTCAAATTGGATTTTTTTACAATAAATTTATTAATCAAGTGCAAAAAATGAAAAAAGTTATTATTGCCTTATCTTTTGTCTTCAGACAAAAAACAGGAGGATATTCAAGTTTTGGGAGGATATTCAAATTTTCCGTTTTCACCACAATAATTTTGGAAGGAAGCGCCGTATTTTCAGATTCTCAAAATTGCGAATTTTTGAAACGCCGTTTTTGCAAAAAATATTAGTGTAACGAAAAAAATTATAACGACATCTTTTGTAGGTAATGAACTGCTCTTTATTTTTTGTCTAAACTCTAATGCTCTAAGTGTCATATTTCGGCAGTTATCGTCGAAAAACGGATTTTTCGGAACTCTAGAGCCATTTTCCCTCCCTTTAACGAATTCCACGTAGCTGAGATTTTCAGAGATCAAAGTTATGTTTTTTTTTAATGAAACACTCTGTATTTTATCCGCTTAACTCCCCATTACAACAATATAAGGTTATAGCATGTTATTCAGGGTATTTAAAAAGTTATATTCTATGTGGAAATCTTAACAAGTTCAACGGCCTGTATAATTAAAATGAAGTATAAGCATAATAATTTATTGATGCTAAAGTTTTTTAATAATTGTCAAAGTTTATAAACACGAACGAATTTGCGAATATTTATTAAATCGATTAAGTCAAAACTTTAGTACATTATTTTCTCAGTAATTTCAAATGGACCACCCTGTACTTTATATCACTGTCGAAGACTACTGTTACCATACTTCTATTTTTATTAACCATTCCCTACTTAAAGTTATTAGTTTTTAAGATATTTCCATTTTATATGCAAAGTATTAATTTGTCAAAAAAATATTAATAATTACTACCTAAGGTTGTGAAATAAATCACACTCTTTCCCAAGAACAAAGACATTAAATGTCCTACACTGCACCAGCATCTGGACTTCAACAACTACTCCTTGCGCTATATGCCCCCCAG
This sequence comes from Crepidodera aurea, assembly GCA_949320105.2. NCBI lineage: Eukaryota > Metazoa > Arthropoda > Insecta > Coleoptera > Chrysomelidae > Crepidodera > Crepidodera aurea. The sequence goes on along the minus strand of OX439473.1, from coordinate 76,757,887 downwards.
GTATTGAATTACGAATGTCCAGACGTGGTTTGGCGCCCGACCAAGTCGGGGCTTTAAACCAAAAACTTTGATTTTATTATTAAAGGAGCTTGCCATTCTTAGACCGGTTTCGGAATTATTGTTCCTCTTTAGTAAGAAGCAGGCTAGCTCGAATTTCTATCTCTAAAGAAATTCTGAAGATCGCTTTGAACCCACCAACTCTTAGTACAAACGGTTAAGTCGAGAAAGAGGAGGTGAGTGCAACGCCATCTCTTCACTTTTATAATAAAATCAAAGCTTGCAAAACTACAGAAAACTGTAACGGTGGTGGAATTTTTTGAACCATAAAAATACCAAAAAAGGACCATGGGCGTACCAAAACTACCTAAGATTGTGAAATAAATCACACTTGTTCCCAAGAACAAAGACATTAAATGTCCTACACTGCACCAACGTCTGGACTTCAACAACTACTCCTTGGGCTATATGCCCCCCCAGGTATTGAATTACGAAAGTTCAGACGTGGTTTGGCGCCCGACCAAGTCGGAGCTTTAAACCAAAAACTTTGATTTTATTATTAAAGGAGCTTGCCATTCTTAGACCGGTTTCGGAATTATTGTTCCTCTTCAGTAAGAAGCAGGCTAGCTCGAATTTCTATCTCTAAATAAATTCTGAAGATCGCTTTGAACCCACCAAGTCTTTGTACAAACGGTTAAGTCGAGAAAGAGGAGGTTAGTGTAACGCCATCTCTTCACTTTTATAATAAAATCAAAGCTTGCAAAACTACAGAAAACTGTAACGGTGGTGGAATTTTTTGAACCATAAAAATACCAAAAAAGGACCATGGGCGTACCAAAACTACCTAAGGTTGTGAAATAAATCACACTTGTTCCCAAGAACAAAGACATTAAATGTCCTACACTGCACCAGCGTCTGGACTTCAACAACTACTCCTTGGGCTATATGCCCCCCCCAGGTATTGAATTACGAAAGTCCAGACGTGGTTTGGCGCCCGACCAAGTCGGGGCTTTAAACCAAAAACCATAAAAATACCAAAAAAGGACCTTGGGCGTACCAAAACTACCTAAGGTTGTGAAATAAAACACACTTGTTCACCAGAATTCAAGAAAATGGACACATTTTTTTGGCGTTATGTTAAGAACGTAGTGTATAATAAAACACCTACAACAACAAGGTGCGAAATGAAAGAGAGAATACGAAATGCATTTCGAAATGTTACTGTACAAATGCTTCGTAGATATTTTGGGTGGTCATTTTGAACACATTAATAATTGAGACATACTTTGACATCTTGACAATGTTAATTTAATAGACTTTTATTATTGTAAATGGAGTATAAAATTCAGAAATTTTTCACTATAATAGACCCCTTTCCAATATATGTAGGTATATGATATTTTGATAAGCTTGAAAAAAAAGTTATTTACAAAAACATGGCCTTCAGAGTTTTTTGATTATTTCATTTGCTACCCGAATATTTGCAAATTAATCCTCGCTGCTTTCAACTGGTGAATGAGTGCGTTTACTTTTATTTATTCTAAAATTCATTAAGATGAACCTTTGATGTTTCATGCAAGCAAATAATGTTACTCAATTTTATACGAGACAACTTTTAAATCACAGCAATCCTCACGAGTGACTCAGCCTATTTAATTTCCAGAATACTTTTGTTTCCTTTTCACACGAGCCCATATTTTAATCATTTAATCCTCGAGGGTCAAAGAACATGATAAATGCTAGTTTTTAAAACTAACGGTTTTATTCTATTAATAGTCAAGAAAATTTAACACAAAAATAGGCCATAATGTTGAATTATGGAGCCGTAAGTCGGGTTGAGATGGGGTTTTTTGCATTCGTTTCGTTAGCTCGTTTAGAAATTTTGTGCCACATTTTGATCATGTACTTTTTTGAAATGGCACCTCTGCATCAAGAAGTGAAAAAAACCATACCTTGAACAGAAAATATCCGAACCATACCAAATTCAGCACCCGGAGTTGTTTTGGGTTGCTTAACCTGAATATGATGGCCAAATGAGCGTACCTGGAGTTCCGTGTAAACTAATCAAAAATTGATCGAATCTCTTTACCCGGGGGTTTCTAAGGTTGCTCGTCCCAGTTCTGCCATCGAAATCGACATCCAGAGGACCTGGTGCGCTCTACCTGGCTAAACACATGGAGTTTTACTGAAATTACTTACCAAATCGATCGAAACACATCACCCGGAGGTTTTTCTGGTCGCTCGTCGCTCGACATCGACCTCTGGAGGACCTGGTGCACGCGACCTGGCTAAAAACGTCATCTCCTGGAGTTTTACTGAAATTACTTACCAAATCGAGAACTTGCTTTATTCATAATTTATTGACTAGCATTCATTAAAACACTGTTAGACAGTTTGACGACAAAATTTCAGTAAAACTCCATTTTTCTTTTGGAGGGGAATCCGCTTGGCACCAAAACGCTGTTTAAAGCATTTGGTAGTGTCGGGCGCAACTCCCAAGCACATATCCAGGAATCATCGGATCGACATTCATCCAGATATGGCCGTTTATCTATCCTTGCAGTCTTCTCCCATCCACCTCTTTTACTAACATAATCCCCCTTATAAATCCGTGGACTACTGCCCAGTTGCTCTCTGTCTCTATATCATTGTCTGTACCAGATTTTTCTCCCTTAGCCTTGTTCCCAGCTTCACTTCTACCCGTAGTCTTTCCGCGTTCCATCTGGTACATGCAAAAATGTGGTATCCCTTTCGCCACAATAACACATCCTTCTGTCTGGGACTTTCCAATACGGAAAGTGTATATATTATTTAGATATTACGGCCTTTTTTATTTTTATATTATTTATTAAATACAAATAACATCTCAGGGATTTTAAATAAGTGGATTCATCTATCAAATTGACAACTCTCCCCCTTTTCTGTCAAAAACTCCCCATCACACAATAACAAAATATGACATAACTTACACACTACATAACCAACACTTCAACATTTCCAACATTTAAAAAAATTTTTAAACGCAGTAAAAAAAATATTTTTAAATGTGACAAATGTAGGTTTTTAATTCTTATCAAATTTCCTTCGAATATATCTTGATATTTTTCTACTATTTTGTCATTAATCACTGATATTTGTGAACTGGTATCTAATAAACTCCAAAATTTTTCTTTTTTAATTTTTATTACAATGTAAGGTAACCAACATTTTCTTTTTTTTTTCCTTTTTTTTTCTATTATTTTTTCAGTGTTCAATTACACTTCTTTTTTTAGTTCTTTTAAATTTTACATGGTTTCTTGTTGTTCTTTCCATACTTGCTCCATGATTCTTTAATATTTTGTCTCTATACTTAAATATCTTTTTTTTTCTGTTGAGATTCAAAATTGCTGATTATTCTTGCACATTCTAAAATTGTTTGTAGCAGATCAAAATCCACGTCATTTATTTCTGACGAATTATAAATTAAATTGAAATTATTATTATATTTCATTATCATTTCCCATTATTATAATTTTTTGTCCACTTGAAACTTGAATTTTCTTTAAGTTTTCTTCTAATTCTTTGAACGATTCTGTGCAATCCTTCTTATTTTCCTGAATATCTCTTTTCAATTCTTCTTGATTCTTGTTCACTTTTCTAGTTACTGCATTAATAGCAAATTCTACTTCTTCTCTAGTTTCTTCTATTTTTCTATCTGCTTTATTTTCTTGTTTCTCTAATCTCACTTCAACTCTTTCAAATTCTCTTCTTATTAAAATTATCATTTCCTCATTATTCTTCTTGAGTTGCTTTCTCATCTCCGTTCTCATATCTGCAATTTGTTTTTTAATATCTTATTCCATATTTATGAAATATTCTTTATTCTTTTCTAGATTTTCCATCAATTTTTCTTGATCTTGTCTTCTCTCTTCACTCATTTTCATTAACATCTGCATTAATTCATCCATTTGATTTCTTTCTTCATTATATTCTATAACAGCCTTTTCTATATTACTACTCGGTTGTATTTCTTTTTCACTATCACTATTATTGTCCTTGTCAATATACTCAACTGTTCTTTGTAAAATCTCCTTGACCTGCTTGAATTGCTTCTTTTATAGGTTTCTCCATTATTTTATGTCCACTTCTTAAATACATTATAACAAGAAAGGCCCCGCGTTGCTTGGCGACATATATTTAGATATTACGGCCTGTTTCATTTTTTTATTTTTATATTTTTTTTTTATAGAATACAAATAACAAATATTAACATCTCAGGGTTTTTAAATAAGTGGATTCATCTATCAAATTGACAACTCTCCCCCTTTTCTGTCAAAAGCTCCACATCACACAATAACAAAATATAACATAACTTACACACTTCAATATTGAAGCATCCGTGACCCGTCATGGCTTGTGTGAGGTAGTAGTCCACTTTCTTATGCTGACATCGCAACCATGATTCCAAATTTAGGATAAGTTTCTTCGTCCAGGCAGATACGTCTCTTCCATTCTCCCATCTCTCTAACCCTCTTCTACTGTGCGGTTCCGTCGTTCTCCATGTAACACCTCTTCCTCTCATCTGCGAGAAGGTCCAGTGGTGCAGTCCCGGCGATCACCTTGACTGCTTCCGTTGATGCCGTTCTGTAGGCTGAGGTAACCCGAAGTGGCACTCTTCGTGCGCTGTTCATCATTTCTATAAATCTTCTCTCATAGAATGCCCTCCCATATAGGGGCACCTTACAGTAGGATAGACTCCGCGACTAGACTTTTGACTTCGCGCTTACATGCACCCGGTCACTCTATATTGGGTAGCACCCTGGACAACGCCCAATGCTCTTTCAGTAAAACTCCTTGAGATGTCAGATATTGGACGAGAGACCCAAAGACCCCCGTGTGAGGTGTCGATGTCGTAACTGGGACTAGCGACCCGAAAACCCCCCGAGGAAAGAGATTCGATCGATTTTTGATGAGTTTACAGGGAACGCCAGGTGATGACGTTCCTGGCGCCGTCCTGACCTCCAGGTACACCGGGAGCTCATTTGGCCATCATATTCAGGTTAACCGACCCAAAGCACCCCTGAGTACTGAAATTCGTATGGTTCGGATGTTTTCTGTGCAAAATATGAATTCTTTCTTCAACACTTGGAAAGAAGAATGCACTTCTTGATGATCAAAATGTGGCACAAAATTTCTAGACGAGCTAACGAAGCGAATGCAAAAAAACCCGATCTCAATCCGACTTACTGCAGCAAATTCCACATTTTTCTGCTATATTTTCTCACCTATAAACGTTCTGTGGTTTAATGTTTGTTATTCAAAAAATATCTCTGTTCGTTTAATAGAAGATGATGGAAAGATATTTTCAGAATTTGAACAGGCTGAATCATTTGAGGAGATTCCCGTGAGTAACAATAATTGTTTGCGTGAAAGATCAGAGAGAGAGAGATCAGAGAAAGATCAGAGAAAGATCAGAAAAAAAATAAAAGTTTGAAAATTAACTTAAAAGTTTGCCAAACTAAATATGAATATTTAATCAACCAAGCAACTATGAATAAAATCTAACTCTATTTAAGAAATAGTCATACTACTATTTGTTTATAAGAAGTGTCAGAAAAGTTTTTGAAGTATTACATTAATGTTTAAACCTCTAGGCCAGCCTTTTACCTCCGTTGTATGATATGGATGATTACCCAAGCTGCATTCAAAACAACAACTATTACTGTAAAGTCGACGCTGCCTTAAATATTCCACCAGATAACGACACTCTGCTAAATTATATCAAGGTAAGTTAACTTTATGAAAATTGGCTAAATATATGATAATTTTTTAATTAGGTTGATTTTCCGACCCACGTTCCTTTCTTAATTATGACTGTTTAAGAGTTCTAGAACTTTTAAGATAATACTCTAATGCAGCGGTTCTCAAACTGTGATACATTACAATTTTTTTAGTGGTACAATTTTTACAGAAAAAAAATTAAATTAATGTAAAATTGCACCCCTTTTAACATTTTGGTTTAATCTTTATTCTTCTTGACTTTAAGGGCTCTAGCTTTAATGTTGAAATGACGACTTTTCCAAGAGCTTTGAACAATTTCGCTGTGCATTGATTTTTAATGGCGAAATGCTTTTATGGTGATACATATATTTTTGTTTCATATTTACAAAATTTGAAAAGTTTGAGAACCGCTGCTTTAATGTACCGAGCGAGGTGGCTGTGTGTGTTCCTACCTCACTTTGGGTAGTTCATGGGATCGATCTCCACGGCCGTGTGACCTGCTATGAGTTTTTGAAGGGTTTTCTCATATGAAATCGGCAAATATTGGTTTAGTTACATCACCTCAGATACAGATACCTACCGCCATTTCTTCCGCTAATTCCCACTGTGGCTGATAAGGCCATGGAAGATTAAATACATTACTTTTTTTAAAACTATTTACTTCTTACTACTTATATATTTTTTTGTAAATCCAATTTATTCTACAATTTTTGTTTCACTTTGGAGTAGAATTTATACAGTGCGTCCATAAGTCACCACAAATTATTTCAAAAACGAGTTAAAATATCGAGAAACCATAAAAAACAGGACAGACTGAATCAAAATCTGGTACCTTGTGTTTTCTTTTTTGATTCAAAACGATGCGTTCGTCCAAAGGTGGAAGAAAATATTCAAATTCACGTGATTGGTGAGATGTTTCCAAATTGTCAACAAACTTTATCTATCTGATACTTTTAATGTAAATGTAAATTAAAAATCGTACATGGACTGACAGGATGATCCTGATAGACGCATTGAAATTTTTAGAAAATATATCCAATTTAAATTGGAATATCTATTTAAGCGATAGGATAAGTATATATAGTCCAATCAACCTGTCATGGCCAATTGTTAAATTTGATAAAATTCCAACCCGAAAACAAAAAATAGGGTCGTATCGAGAAAAAAAAAATCTGTTGTGTCGCCACAAGACTTTCCCGGCAGTTATAAAATAAACATTAAAAAAATTAATTTGGTGTTAAAATTTTTTAAAGTCCAAATACAAATGATATTTGGTATCCCAAAAAAAAAAATTCGGTTTGAAATTTGAAAAACATTTCACACGTCAAAAAAAGTAAATCAATTTTGTTTACTTTTTCTTTGACATGTCAAATGTCATTTGGATTTTAAATTTTAAAATTTTTTTCCATTGCTTAGTTTTAAAATTAAGGAATGACAATTTCAAATATCAAATACTTAAACACTTTAAGTCTTATATTTTTTTCGCGATGTACGTAGGGCTCCTGCCATCCTGGTGGGGCGATTTCAACCAAAAACTAATGGGTTCAATCCCCGATCACCCGAAATCCGTATACCAAATTTCGGCTCAATTTGATTAAGAGTGCGGACGCTATCGTGGAAGAATACAGACAGATATATAGACACACAGACACACAGAAAGACAGACAGACTTCCATCTGGAAATCGTTTTAATCGTCTCAGGGGACCTCAAAATGGATATATCCGTCGTTATCTCAAGTAAAGTTTCATTAAACTCGATCCTAGTTGGCGAAATTGCCTAAAAAAATTCGCAAATTTCGCAAAAACGGTTTTTCGTGAATAAAAAAAAAGTATAACTCCAATAAAAAAAAGTATATGAGTAAGTTGTAGGTAATAAAAATATCTTTCGATTCATTTTTCATAAGTCTTGATCGAGATGTAACTTATCGAGTTATATCGAGAAAACCGTCCAAAATCGCATTTTTTTATTTTTGCTATAACTTTATGAAATTTAAATAAATTTATTTAACACTTGACAAAAATATAGCTCGTGGCATGTACGTATTTCAAATTTTTTTAAATATTTATTAGGTTTCGAGATATTTCGATTTTTCGAAAAAAAGGCGCTTGCGAAAATTGGCTACTCTTGCTCGAGGAGTGATCGTAGAATAACGATATTGAGCTTATTTTCTTCGGAAATACTTGTACTTTCATCCTATAAAAAGTTTATAACAATTTTCTAAATTTTAAGTAACAACTACCAGTATTTGGAAAATTTGGTTATTTTCGATCGCTTTTTTTAACTGTATCTTTTTCAATTTTAATTGTAACATTACAAAAAACCAAATTTTCAAAGTACTGGTAGTTGTTACTTAAAATTTAAAAAATTGTTATAAACTTTTTATAGGATGAAAGTACAACAAGTCTTTCCGAAGAAAATAAGGTCAATATCGTTATTCTACGATCACTCCTCGAGTAACCAATTTTCGCAAGCGCCTTTTTTTCGAAAATTCGAAATATCTCGAAAACTAATGAATATTTAAAAAAATTTCCTATTCCTATTCTACATGCCACGAGCTATATTCTTGTCAACTATCAAATTTATTTAAATTTGATAAAAACAAAAAAAATGCGATTTTGGACGGTTTTTTCGATATATCTCGATAAGTTACATCTCCATCAAGACTTATAAAAAAATCTGTTGTGTCGCCACAAGACTTTCCCGGCAGTTATAAAATAAAAATTAAAAAATTAATTTGGTCTTAATATTTTGGTACTTATTTGACATTTGAAATATTATAAAAGGAGAGATATTTCACATGTCAAAAAAAAGTAAAACAATTTTTTAGGGTCGTAATTTTGTTTATTTTTTCTTTGACATGTCAAATGTCATTTGGGTTTTAAATTTTGTAATTTTTTTCCTTGCTTAGTTTTAAAATTAAGGAATGAAAATTTCAGGATGTATTTACAAGCCAATAAGGCACCTAAATTCCAAATAAATCTTTAGGTATTTTATTTTTTTGGTAATGCACATAGGGCTACAGCGCCCCTGGCGGGGCGATTTTAACCAAAAACAAACGGATCCATTCCGCGATGATCCAATATCCACATACCAAATTTCAGCTCAATCGGCTCAAGCGTTTGGACGCTACGGGTTGCGATTTTTTAGTTTAAAATTTTTTTTTAGGTTAGGTTCAAAATAAAGAAATGAAAATTTCAGGATGTATTTACAAACCAGTGAGGCACCTAAATATCAAATAAAAACTTTAAGTCTTATATTTTTTTGCGATGTACATAGGGCTCCTGCGCTCCCTGGTGGTGAGATTTCAACCAAAAACTAATGAGTTCAATTCCCGATCACCCGAAACCCATATACCAAATTTCAGCTCAATCGGATTAAGTGTGCGCACGCTATCGTGGAAGAATACACACACAGACACACAGACAGACGGACAGACTTCCATCTGGAAATCGTTTTAATCGTCTCAAAATGGATATATCCGTCGTTATCTCAATTTTTTTAGCGCGTTCAGAATACTTTCCCTTTGCGAGGGGCCTGGAAAGTAAAATGAATCTAAAGATATTTTTATTATCTGCAACATCCTCATTTACTTTTTTTATTGGAGTTACACTTTTTTTCTTTATTCACGAAAATCCGTTTTTGCGAACTTTGCGAATTTTTTTAGGCAATTTCACCAACTAGGATCGAGTTTAATGAAACAGAAACTAATATTATTTTTTACTTTCCCGGCCCCTCGCAAAGGGAAAGTATTGTAAACGCGCTAAAAAAAATGAGATAACGACGGATATATCCATTTTGAGGTCCCCTAAGACGATTAAAACGATTTCCAGATGGAAGTCTGTCCGTCCGTCTGTCTGTCTGTGTGTCTGTATTCTTCCACGACAGCGTCCGCACGCTTAATCCAATTGAGCTGAAATTTGGTATACGGGTTTCGGGTTATCGGGGATTGAACCCATTACTTTTGGTTGAAATCGCCCTACCAGGGGTCGCAGGAGCTTAAAGTTTTTATTTGATATTTAGGTGCCTCACTGACTTGTAAATACATCCTGAAATTTTCATTTCTTAATTTTGAACCTAACCTAAAAAAATTTTTTTTAAACTAAAAAATCGCCAAACGCTTGATCCGATTGAGCTGAATTTGGTATGTGGGTATCGGATCATCGCGGAATGAATCCGATTGTTTTTGGTTGAAATGACCCCACCAGGGGGCGCAGTAGTCCTATGTACATTACAAAAAAATAAAAGACCTAAAGTTTTTATTTGGCATTTAGGTGCCTTATTGGCTTGTAAATACATCCTTTTCGGGTTGGAATTTTATCATCACTTCATACCTATTGATTGGACTAATATAGTAAGTATGTAAGGAAATATTTGGATACAAAATTTCATGGTAGATGGATTGGCTAGTAAGGATATTTAAAAGAAATATTGCTGTACTGAATCTAACCCAATTTTGTAGAAAATTTAGAGAAAATAAGTAAGGAACCTTATAAAAATATCAATGTTGTGACACAAGGTAACGATTGGAATGTTTCAAGAAGTTCTTGGTGCTTGTTTTAAACATACAGTTTAATTAAGTCATTCGTGTAATATATTTCATCTTTCCCTTGTAATTTTGTTTTACCTGATCCAAATTAAAAAAAAAACAAAACGTGAATTAAAGAACCGCTATTGTGGCCGATGTTTCGTCGCCGCTATTATTTTTTTGAAAATCACTGTTTTTGATACTGTGTTTGTCGCATATCCATTTATCGACACACTGTAAATTTAGTATACTGCTTACAATTTCAGAAATCATTTTTAAGAGCTTTGTTTAAGTTGAAAACTATCGTCGACCACTCAACCAAAACACAATTTTAACACACTCTACGCGCGTTTCGCCAACTATGTTGGCATCATCAGGAGTTGATGATAGACTAAAAGTTTATCTAAAACTTCCTTTTCGGGGCGATATAGTTTTTCTTTTTTGACTCTGTGAATTTAACTATGAGTTAATTAAGTTTTTCTTTTATTTATCCTTTCTATTTATAATTACCTTTATAGTATTTCGTTATTGATATCCTTTGTAACTAATTTTTCATATCGCTTTCTTGGGCATTTCATCCTGTTTTTCACTCTTCGCATTACTTTTTTAAATTTTAAAGAAGTGAACGTAGTTTTTGCAACCAAGCTTACACTTTCTTGAATATTCCAGACGGGAGACCATTTTTGGGGTAACTACCGCATGTAGTGTACGTCAGAACGGGGTTATGAACTCTAGCCCAGTGTGATACTCCTGAAAATATTGATTCATTTGTTCGTCTAACAATTATATTTGCACCAATTTGATTTTTAGGCTATAAAGGAAAATGAAAACCTTTATGATCGCAGTATACTTCAAAGATTAATTTGTGCACCCAAAGAAAGTATTAATAACAACGATTTATCGACACTGCTCGATGAAAAAATAGAAAAATATAATTTAACCACAAATGTTACAAATTTTGCATGCACTGATGGAAAATACATCATGAGTTTTTACGACAAAATGATTTGGTAAGTATAATAGGTCAGTTAAAACTTAAACAAACCTGTAAATTAGAAATCGGCTAGAACTTGAAAATACTTGACGTTTTGACATTAAAAACATTTTATAAAAACCACTATGAATTACATTAATGAAGAACTTGAAGATGATGTAATAGTGTATGTAATAAATACAGACACCAGATTTGAGAACCTTGATTTTGAAAACAGGCATTAATATTTTCTTACCATGTCGTTTGCTTTTTGAAGAATATAATTTTTTATTATCCTCTAGGTGAAATAGTTCAGTCAAACAGTAGTTTAAGGTGGAAAATTTTGGGGTAATTGTTTTTAGTGGTTTATTTTATGTTTTTTGGGGTGCTGAACACGAATCTAAAGTTGTCCAACAAAAATGTTTCCCGCAAATATGAATAATCATCAAAAATCAACAAAAAAAAATGTTTTTAGTGATTTTCAGCTTATAACTTGCAAAGCAAGCTACTGTGGTCACAGAGTTCCTGTAGTCAAATAAAGAAGAGAAAGTTATCTAAAAATTATCTCTCTAAAAATTTTTTTGTACATCGTATGTTTCCTTGCAAAGGAATTTCAATAATTTTGGAAAAATAGCAAAAACAACATTCATTCTGTAGGCTCATAAAAGATGTGAATTTCTGTACAATTTATGTATACGAGCCCTCTTAGACATGGTTTCCATGATTTCTCCAAGGCATCCTTCCAGTTCTTCTACGCCTACAAATAATCATTGACTTAATTCCAAATGTTTGCAATTTATTAAATAAATATGAAAGCAGTACCTAATAAGACTTTCTCTTATTTATATGTCTGTACTTATACGAGCCTTCTTAGACACGGGTTCAATACTTTCTTCAGGACGAAACACTTAAAAAGAGAATAACTAGACCGAATGACAACTTGCTATTTGCCAAAAACTACTTATTCTCCTGATATTTCAACACTCTTTTGCGTGGAAACCATACGACGTACAAAAATGTTAAGAGCTTGCTTTGCAAGTTATAAGCTGAAAATGACTAAAAACATTTTTTTTCTTGATTTTTGATGATTTCTCTTATTTGCGGGAAACATTGTTGTTGGACCACTTCAGATTCGTGTTCAGCACCTCAAAAAAAAAATAAAATAAAACACTAAAAACATTTACACCAGAATTTTCCATATTGAACCCTCCTTGTGTGCCATTTGACTAGCTAAAAGAGTAATAATGTTAAAGTACACAGAAACATAATGTTTGTAGTTATGTCGCGAAAGATATGATTTCATTTTTGGACAGGGCCGGCCTAAGGCGTGTGCGACGTGTGCGGTCGGGAAGGGGCGCCGAAATGAGAAAAAACATGAAAAAATAATTCGGTAACACTTTTACAAATAAACCGTCAATTTAAAACACATAAAAGTTTCAGAGTATGGTCCAGTAAATTAATCCCAGAAAAACCCCTGGGCATCAAGTCTGTCCGTCAAAATTTTTTTAGTTTGCAGGTATTCATAGGTACATTTACCTCCGAAAATCTCAGCTACATGGAATTTGTGGAAGGGTGGGAAAATGGCTACAAAATAAAAAGTTCAAACTGAGTCTAAAAAATCTTCAATCCTTTGTCTTTGTTTATTGGTAATTTTAAAGCTTTAGCGTTAAATCTGAAAAATTAAAATATTTTTAGGAAAAAGGTTGTTTTCTTCAAGATGGCTGGTAGTTATACAAAAATCTTTTGAGGATGTGTAGTACTAATTACGTGGGTTCTAAAAACGTAAAAAAAAAAATATGGCCTTCCACTTGAAAAAAATTCATTCATTTGCATAGTTTACTAATGGACCACCTTGTATACATTAAAATAATTTTAAAATGTTTGCTTTTTACCACCATTAATAGATACCTGTAAGTTTTATACCATAAGAGTTAATTGAAATACGACAGAGGTTTGTCGGACTCTGTATACTTGTTTTGTGATATTTTCAAAAACTGTGACCAATCGACCAAAATTGAGTCATAGGATTTTATTCGGACTTTATATGCTTTAATCAGAATTGAAGAATTTTTCACGGGGACGTTTTTTATATTTAAATTGTGCATATTTCTACTTTCGTATGTAAATATTTAGGTTTTTTTACATTCATAAAGAAATTAAAACTTGCCTTTTTTTTCAGGCAAAGAACTGGCAAAAAAAAATTAATTTGTATGTCAATTTGTTTAGTACAACCCTAATGTGCTAGTTTACTATTACAACAACAAGTTAATAGGATTAGATAAAATTTAAAAGTAAAAGGCGACCAGTTAGTCTCAAATATCTTGAATCGTATAATTCCATATTGTTGTTTTTAATTCCTGGCTAAATTGTGGTCGAAGAAGTACAAATAAAACTATTTCTTTTTCATTGTATTTCTACTGCTACTGTCTTCTGGTTGTGTACAGGGTGGCCAAATAAGAATGCGAGGTACTGTATCTGAGAAACTATCCATCGTAGAGGCTTGCGGAAAAAAAAGTTATTATTAAAACGGCCAAGGGAAAAACCTGGAAAATATTTTCAAGTTTCTGAAATGGGCGCTAGGCTGCAATCTTGAATCTAAGAAAGTGATGTTTCTGTGAATTCCGCTATATTAACCTAACAAAAAAATACCTGATCTTTAAAGTAGATAACAATCTGAACCTTTTTTGTTTGACAATTTTTGCTGTATCTCTAAAAATAAAGTGGTGGGGGGTATTCAAAGGTTTTAGTAAAAAACACCCTGTATATTCGAAACGGTTGAGCCGATTTTAACAAACTTGGGCTAGTTGAAAAGAGCTATTCTTGGGCTACAAATGTTATAATATTTGAAGTTTTGTTAGTTTCACATGTTGCCGCTAGAGTGCTTTTTTCGACATTTCGACAGAAATGGTTAATTTTCTCAAAAAAATTAAATGACTTGGTATGATTTCTTTTTCATAATAACTGTGAAAAAAAAATTGCAATTTTTATTGTTTCAAACACTTTTTCGCTCATGTTCTGCTCACTTAAGTTAAAGCTAGTAGAACAGTTATTTTTCCGAATAATATAATTTAGGGCATTTAATTATCCTTTAATGAGCCTTTGATTTTCCATGTATTGATTTTTAATTCTGCTGACTTTGCTCTTCCAGCTTAAGAGACGGGACTCTGGAAAAAGTAGGAAATATACAGTTCTGACGGTTTAACGAATATCTAATTGACAGTCAATTTCTGCTTTTATCTAGACCTATGTTTAAAATGGCCAGTCCAGACCTTAAATAATTATATATAAAATCCATATGATAGCAATGATACTAAAAATAAAAAAAATATAAAAATCCAGTTTGTCAGTTTTATTGTGCTATTCTTTAAACTGATTTAAATTAGTTTCCGGTCAATTGAAAATATAAATAAAAATAAAGTTAGGTGTGCACTAAGTTTAGTTATAAAAAACAATTGGTTATTACAGTTTTTCAAAAATGGGTAAGTTTATTTTTTCCTGTTTTTTCCAGACTCTCTGGTAATTCGATACATTAAATTAAAAAAGAACTATTTTTGGGTAGTTTTTGTAATAAAATACTAAAGGGCAACCCATCAAACTCATTTTTCTTAATGAATATTTAGACAGTTGTACCTGTATATAGTAGAGAAAAATAATCATCATTTTATAGCCTCACTCGCAAGCTCGCTCGGCCATAAAACTATTCGTTCAATAAAGCCCTTGTTTATGTACTTTTAATATAAATAGCTATTATAAGCATCGTGACAACATTTCCCTATAAGCTCGTAAAGGAAATTTAAAAAAAATATGCCGTTGCGGAGAAAACCCTGTATTTCAAAACCCTTACAAGTCCATTTTTACCCGCCGGGACTTGGCACCCCTCAGTGGCGGATCCAGGGGCATTTAAGTACATGAAAGGGTGTAGAAAACAATAAAAAAATTTTTGCCGCTCTAAAATGTATGCTAACTTCACAATTTCGAAAATAAAATCGAAAATTTGGTTTTTCCATTATATCTCGAAATAATATTATAAGTTAATTTAAAAAAGAATTTGTATTACTATAAAAAATTATTAAAAATAAGAAAGCAAATTCGAAAACTCTACGCTTGCCGAGCCATTGAATACAAATATTCAGGCGAGGCGTTCGGAAAAACTAATATATCTTTGCCTAATATACACGCAAAGAAAAAAAAGAAATCTTTTTAAAGAGGAGACTCTAAGCTTTCTCAGTAAGTCATTAGTTTTTAAATTTTTTTTTGTTTTCTCATAGAAAATTTCTAAAATTCTCACTGATTTTTATAAAACTGAAGATATCTATTAATAGAGGCATAATAAACAAAATCCTTGTACATTTATACATATCATTATACTTTTACTTTTCATTTAAATATAATTAAAATGATGAACATTATCTCTATTTAATAAAACTTACAATTTAACCCTTCGGCGGGCGCGCCACCCGCAATCTGCCGCAACTTTTTGTTTTTGTTTTATAATTAAAATGTGACGAGCTCTTCGAATCTTGGCATTTAGGTATTCCTTGTATTTGTATTCGAATTTGCTTTCATATTTTGAATAATTTTTTATAGTAATACAATTTTTTTTTTAAAATAACTTATATTATTTCGAGATATAATGGAAAAACCCAATTTTTAACTTTATTTTCGAAATTGTGAATTTACCCTTTCAAGTACTTAAGTGCCAAGTTTCATCGAGATCACATTTTGTGCGAGGTCAAACTCTCTGACAACTGGGCTAAATATATTGGCGAAACAATATTTTAATTATTACTTCTTTATAAGTTTTGCTCGTCGTATTTGAAAATTAATTTAGAAAAGTCTTATTATGAAAGGAGAGAATGGTTATTGTATTAAAGTGATTAATAAACGTATGTTAAAGTGACACAGCCGTTTCGGCACAATCAACCGAAAATATTATAGTATTTTCTAACTATTTATTAACTATTTTCTAACACAAACTAGAATTTTCTAACTGCAGTGGTTCGCGAGAAAATGGTGTTGTGCTGGCTTAACTGTTAAGCTGGCACAACGTTTTATAACTTTTTCACCGAAATAGTTATGAAGATGATTCTAACGCCCAATTTTTTAACTTTTTAATAACTCCCTGTATTTAATCAGCTTAGACTATTGAAACATCATTTTTTGATTAATATCTAATGATACATTTTCCAACAGTTCCCAGAAACTTTTTCTTAAAAATTGCAAAAGTTTCCTCCCATTTAAATGGCCATCAAAGAAATATGGACAAATAACTTGGCCGCCTATAATTCCACCGTATACATTAATGTTCCACCGTTTCTGATGATCTATTGTGTGGAACAAATGCTGGTTTTGAATATCATAATAATGAAAGTTATGACGGTTAACTAATCCATTATTGTGAAAAGTGGGTTCATCTGTAATTTTTTCGGATCATAGTCTAAGCAGGGTGTTATATTTAGGCATTACAGTGGAAAAATAATGTAAAATTTAACAAAAATAAAAATAACTCCAAAATTAATAGATTTAGGTATAGTAGACCTTTATAATTTTTAAAATGTAATGAAATTTGCTACATAATAGGATTGTAAAATACAGGGTGTCCTATTTAAAATAAGAACTATATTGTTGTTTGAATATGTCATTAGAGAATCGCCCCATTTTGGACGCCCTGTATGATTTTAAACCACTCTAAATACATGATTATTAGTCTAATTTTTTCAGTTAAAATTGGATTTGGCTGATTCCATAGGTTTCCGAGTTATTGGTTTTCTTGTAAGTTTAGAAATATCAAAATATCTCGAAAACTAAAAAGCTTAGGTATAAGGAATACTTAAAAAAGTTTATCTTATTTTTAACGTATAATCTATAAATGCAATAAAATATTGGGTCTTCCGTAAGAAATAATTTAATTTTGATACGCCACTTTTTTGGGACAATCTGTATATTTCAAAACAATTTTAAAATGTAGCCTTTATAAACCCACATATCCATGAATAAACAAAAAAATTTTTCAAAATATTAACCGTTTAGCCACAATGGACCGTCGCGTCTACCGTGACTCTCCCTGTATATCTTCAGTTTTATAAAAATCAGTGAGAATTGTAGAAATTATATCATAAATTGTAACCGGAATTACGAGCACCTGCCAATTTCAAAAAAATCATTCGGACGCCTGGAAGTGGGTGAAGTAGTATATTTCGACGATGATAAATCAGTCAAAACAAGCTTATCATATCACTTATATATTTATGATGCCAATAAACAATCTCCAAATCATAAAAACAACAGGACTTCTTTTCATTTTATCTAAACTTGCTCCTTCTACGTTATCAAAATTACTTTTCCCATTTCATTCATAACGGTACTCGCAATACCGAATGAATTATATCGTGGCGGCCACTATTTGAAATCAGCTGAACTAAGAAATCAATAATAATGTTGGTAAAGTAGACATTATTTACCGCTTTATGTTCAAATTTGTCAAATAATAGCATTTTTTTTAATGCCAACAGATCTCCTTAACTAAATTGTCTGAAGATTCGCTTTGAATGGGAAGATGAACTATTTTCTTGGGTATATTCATTGAAATGAGACAGAAACATAAATTCACTTATTTTCCTCAATTATTGAAAAAAAAATTCAATTATCAGAATAAAATCAAGCTCGATATATTTAATATATAATTCAACCCTTTTTGAGATTACCCACCAAATTTGAGCTCTTGTTATATTACTGTCGACTATTTCACAAAGTGAAAGGTAAAAAATCTGAAATTCTTCAGAATTAGAGGAAATTAGCAAAAAAGTTAAGAAGCTAATCAGATAAATTAATAAAGTTTAATAAACAGGAAACATTGACATCGAACGAAATGAAATTTATCCCAAATAGGTTTCGAAGTTATTGGTTTTCTTGTAAGTGCTTCCATTTTCAGAAATATCAAAATATCTCGAAAAGTAAAAAGCTTAGGTATAGGGAATACTTAACAAAGTTTATCTTATTTTTAACGTATAAATAAATAAATGCAATAAAATATAGGGTGTTCCATAAGAAAAAATATAACTTTGATACGCCACACTTTTTTGGGACAACCTGTATATTTCAAAATAATTTTAAAATGTAGCCTTTATCAACCCATATATCCATGAATAAATAAAATTTTCAAAATATTGACCGTTTAGCCACAATGCTCCACCGCGTCTACCGTGACTCACCCTGTATAATTAGAATTCGAGCAAATTTGAAGTTTTTAAGGGTGCCGAATCCGCCGAGAATTTTTGTATGGCCGTGAAATTGCAAAATATTGACTCGAAATGCGTTTTTGTCGACATACTATTTAATAACTCCAGCACAATCGTCCCAAATAGAAATAATTTAGTTTTTTATGATGCATTTTGCAAGAATAGTACAGTTGTGATAGGAAATAGCCCTGAATATTTTTTTTTGCCGTGAAATTGAAAAATATTGATTTAAAATGCGTTTTCGTCGACATACTATTTAATAAATCCAGCACAATCGTTCCAAATAGAAATAGTTGAATCAATATTTTGCAATTTCACGGCAAAAAAAATTATCCAGGGATATTTCCTATCACAACTGTACTATTGTTGGAAAATGCATAATAAAAAACTAAATTATTTCTATTTGGGACGATTTTGCTAGAGTTGTTAAATAGTATATCGACAAAAATGCAGTTCGAATCAATATTTTGCAATTTCACGGCCAAAAAAAAATTATCCAGGGATATTTCCTATCATAACTGTACTATTGTTGGAAAATGCATCATAAAAAACTAAGATCTCCGTAACTCCGTTACGAATGCAGTCCGTATGGAGAAGCGTGGGTATTTATGTTATCGATCTAATGTACTAAACAAAAAAGACCTGTGGAACGCCATGAAATCACTTAAAGTTGTCCATAAACCAGTCATAGAAATCCCTCAGGAGCTAAACAATCCCATCTCCATAAACAATTATTTTACATCAGTTTTCAGTCCTATTAATAGTTGTCCTGAGACAACTCAATGGTATCAGTCAAATTTTTTCAACAACAATATTACTTTCTCCTTTAAACTTGCAACCATTGATCAAATTAAATCACTAGTATTAGGTTTGGAATCGGATGCTATTGGAAGTGACATTTCTGCAAAGATGCTGTTACTGCTCCTTTTATAACCCATATTATTAATTGCTGTCTGGAGGTCGGTTATTTTCCAGATATTTGGAAATATGCGTTAATAAAACCTTTGCCTAAATCAAATAAACCTGAGTCCCTTAGTGATCTTCGCCCAATTAGCATTCTCCAAGCACTGTCTAAAATCTTAGAAAAAGTTATTTATCAACAAATATACGACTATATATTTAATAATAACATAGTAACATATATACAGTCAGGCTTTCGAAAGGAGTTTAGTACAACGACACTACTTCTAGACTTACCCGATAATATGCTTCGGTCATTAGATGAGGGAAAAGCTACATCAGTTATTCTGCTAGATTTTTATAAAGCTTTTGACACTATCGATCATGCTCTTATGTGTGCTAAACTTAAACATTTTGGATTTGACGAAATTTCCCTACGATTTTTCAAATTTTATTTATCAAACCGTTATCAAAAAGTAATTATCAACAACAACTCATCCGATTTTACACCAGTCACTTCAGGGGTACCTCAAGGTTCTGTCCTTGGTCCCCTTCTTTTCTCAATATATATCTCTGACCTTTATAAATCTTTGGATAGTTTAAAATTGCACTCATTTGCAGATGATACACAACTGTATTTTTCATTTGTACCTGAAACTGTAAATTTAGCATCTCAAATAATAAATCGGGATTTAGAAGCTATTTGTACCTACTCAAGTAATCATAACCTTAAACTAAATGCTAAAAAATGTAATTCTCTGCTATATTGTCCTCATACCTCCAAAGCCAGTGTTGAACAAAACTTAAAACTATTTATTAAAAATGAACCATTAAAAATTGTTAATAGTTGTAGAAATTTAGGGATAATTTATGACTGTAGCCTTCGGTTTCAAGAGCATGTCACACTTTTAGTAAAAAAATCTTATCTAGTTCTACGTCAATTGTATAGAGGTCGGGGTATTTTAAACTTTACGTTACGAAAATTATTTTGTGAAACCATGGTGATGTTAATTCTTAATTATGGGCTTTTGGTTTTTTATCCTTGCTTAGATCAAGTTACTAAATTCCGATTACAAAAAATTCAAAATAATTGTTGCATTCGGCATAAGAAAATATGACCATGTATCAAGTAAGCTAAAACAACTCGAATGGTTGAACATAAGTAACTTGTATAACTACCACCTTGCCTCTTTGATATACCGAATTATTTTGACATCGAATCCTATTTATTTGAGGAACAAATTAGTTTTTCGTGGAGAAGCTCATAGTCTATCTCTGAGATATCCGCATAGTCTCATGTTACCACGATATAGGTTGTCAATTTTTAAAAGGTCATTTACTTATAATTCAGTTTTAGTTTTTAACAGTATTTCACATAGTCTAAGAGTTAATTCTCAGAGTTTTTTAAAACAAAATTATAAACAAATTCTACTACAGCGTCAGTAATTTTGTTCATTTTATGATATTTGTGAAGTAATTTTGATCATTTTTTTATATTTGTGATGTAAAATTTTAGTGAATATTTTAAATGTGTAATGTCTGAGTTTTACTAATTTTGTATTTTAAAAGTTAAAAGTTAAAAGTTAAAAAATTGGGCGTTAGAATCATCTTCATAACTATTTCGGTGAAAAAGTTATAAAAGGTTGTGCCAGCTTAACAGTTAAGCTAGCACAACACCATTTTCTCGCGACTTGAGTTAGAAAATTTTAGTTTGTGTTAGAAAATAGTTAATAAATAGTTAGAAAATACTGTAATATTTTTCGGTTGATTGTGCCGAAACGGCTGTGTCAGTTTAACATACGTGATTAATAATCTTGAATCTGACATTTTAGGTATATGAGTTTATTTTAGAAAAATCGCTCTTAATTGGGTGTACAAAATCACAAAAAAAGGATAAAAGCGCTCGCCAAATTTCATGTTTTTAGCTCAAGCAGTTTGGGCTGGCCGTCCATGAGTAAATATATGTATGAGTAGGCCAGTCTGGTCTGTCATTATATGTATGATACATACCGATATTAATAATAAAAACATTAAAACGGTTCAATTATTTTGATTTATTTATCTTAATGTCCTATTATTTATTTTATTTTTAAGACTACTACAATAGGACTAGCAAAATGTAATTTAATTTAATCAATCTTTGATTTTTAAAAGAAGGTGAGCTAAATTAAAGTTATATTTGGTTAAAATATTTTAATTTAATTTTAAACGGTATGATCATCTCCATCGGTAAGTATTTTGGCAGAATGGTTACGGGATAACTATAACATTATTTTTGAGATTAGTTAAAGGTTGAGTTTTAGTACAGAAGGTAATGAAATGATCTGTTCTCTTAGTGAGAAAAAACAGAATTTTTGAGTCTGGCTAAAATTTTTGGACGAATTCAAAAAATAAAAAAAAAAGCAATACAAGTTCACTTATTTTCCCAGTCATAAATATTTTACATAGAAGTAGAACATAAATAGTGGTGTAAGTTCGACAGAGTGGTCCCTAGGACCAACAGAAAAACGGGGCCCCCAAAACTCAAAATTTTTCCGATTAATTTTTCATTCATTAAATAAATATCCTAAATATATACTTTAAAATCAAGCAGTTTGAACGTTATAAAATAGTCAATATTATATTTTATACATACATTTTTTATCATTTTAGGGGCCCTAAATTGCTCGGGGTCCCCGGACGTGGTCCGATCTGCCCGGGTGGAACTTACGCCACTGAATATAAAGTTTATAAAAATAGCAATCTGGCTTAAATGGCTTAAATGAGTCTGTCTGAAAATTTTCGGAATAAAAAATTTGACTTATTTTTCCAGGCTTTAAATTTAGCATATAACAATCATAAACTGTAATAAAAAGTAAGTCATCTCAAGATCGGAAAAATAGAAAATTTTTGCTCTTATTTTTCCGGGTTTGAAAATTTGTCACATGATAGATATTGAGAAGATATTGAAATTTGACATTTTTTTAATCAACAACTACCAATCTCCACCAACAAAAACCTCCCCTAACAACCATCACCAATTTTTTTTTAAGTCCGTTTCACATATTTTTTTAACTTTATCTCTCTGACATTTTTTTTACTTACTTCAAAATTCTATATTCAACAACTAACAAAAACTTTCCTACCATCACCAATTTTTTTTAAGTCCGTTTCACATATTTCTTTTTTAATTCATTTAACATCCACATTTTACATAATTTTGTCCCATTTTTTTTATACCATAACAATTTTCCCCTTTAAAGATGACATTTAAAATTTTGACACACAAACCATGCCATGTTTCGTGTCATTTCATATCATAACAAATTCCCCCAACTTTGCATTTATTTGGTATTTTTGAAAAAAAATAACAAATGAATGCTAATTTATCTCTAATATTTGGTTATTTTTAAAATTGTTCCATAAATATTTTAATTTTAATTTTATTTTCCATTTGTGGAAGTTTAGTTTCATTTTATTATTTATCATTTTTGTCAATATTTTTCGTTGTAATCTTTTAATATCCATTAATTTGTGATCTTTCTCCCTACATGCCTTCATTCGTATATATTCCGTGTTTTCTGTTATTTCTCTTCTTCCTTGTTCTATTTGAATTTTAATATTCTGTATATCACCATTTACTTCTTGTTCTTTGCTCCTATCTTCTTGTTTAGATATTTTAAAATTGATTTGCATTTTCTTGTAAAAACTTTCTTTTATCTGTATATTCTTATTTAAATCTCTTCTTGTCCTCAAGTTTTCTTCTTCAACTATTTTCATATTTTCTTTTAGAGTTTCTTCCATATTTTTCCCCAATAGTATTATATTATTATTATTTATTATTACACTTCTTTCTATTATTTTAATTTCCTTTTCTGTATCTTCTGACTTTGTTTCTTGTACTGTTATCTTCTGTTCTATTATATCTTCTAATTTGTGTCGTCTCACTTCTGATATTATCAATTTCTTTATCCTGCTCCCCAAATTTCTTGTTTATTTCTTGTTTGAATTCTACCAATATTATTTGATTTTCCTGTTTCATTTCTACTAATATTGTTTGAATTTTTTTATCAGACTCTTCATATCTTTCTTGATTTTTTTTTATCCATTCCTACTAATCTCCTATCCAAATCTTTCTTTTCTTGTTTCGACTCTTCATATCTTGCTTGATTTTCTTTTCGATTTTCATCAAATTTCTTATCTATATTTTTAATTTCTTGTTTAAATTCTTCCGATGCCCTATTCATCTGAATCATCATCTCCATTAACTCCTTAAACTGATGTCTACTTGCTTCTTCCTTTCTTCTATACTCTGGTTCTTCCTTCATGTTTTTGGGTTCATTCAATTTCGAGCCCCCGTTGTTGGCGCCAATTGAGAAGATATTGAAATTCTCAGATTTTTACTTTTTAAATTCCTTTTATTTTTAACTTTATCTCTCTGACATTTTTTTTACTTACTTCAAAATTCTATATTCAACAACTAACAAAAACTTTCCTACCATCACCAATTTTTTTTAAGTCCGTTTCACATATTTCTTTTTTAATTCATTTAACATCCACATTTTACATAATTTTGTCCCATTTTTTTATACCATAACAATTTCCCCCTTTAAAGATGACACTTAAAATTTTGACACACAAACCATGCCATGTTTCGTGTCATTTCAAATCATAACAATATATAATGTTATAGAAAATACACGTCTGGCTGACATGTACAATCACGAAGGCCTTGCCAGACTCGATCATTTGTAAAAGAGCAAAGGAGCAGGAATACCTTTTCGATGCGTCATTGTAAAACTGCTTGCAATGCTCGCTTACAGAGCATCGACCGGCAGCATAATATTTTTCGGCGCTTTTTGTAAAATAAAAACTGTTCTTTGGTTTTCATTAAAACTTATGATTTCATCAATAAATATTTTTCAACCTGCCTCATCATAATTCTGTTCTCTTTACTGCGTATTTGCTTTTTTGTATTTAATTAACACTAATCACCTGTATAATCGAACGTGCCGAATTTAATGCGCCCGACGATCACTAGACGAGCCTGGCAAGGCTTTCGGGGTGTTCCACATTATCCAGATTGTATTTTAAGCTGTTGTCATAATATAGAACATCATCTGATAAATTTTCATGACTTCCAGATATATTATCCATACTCACAGATTAGCCAGACTATTTTTTTGCTTAACTTCATTGTACCTCTAACTACTAGAACTATTTTTATCACTGCAAAAAAAGTGCCGTTTTTTCGTAAGTTCTGACGCATTTAATTAATTTTAAATTATTAATTTATTTATTTGTTTATTTATTAAATATAATTGATACCACGGACAGTTTGTTAGTAATGTAATTATTGCAATTATTATTGTATTGTTTTGTAATTATTGTTGTTTTTACTAATAAACATTATTTATTATTATTATTATTTTTTTCCGCTTCAACCCATCTGAATTTAGCTTAGAATGACTAACCCGACAATTCTGTCCATGTTTGCTGACTGCGAAAATAAGTACCAAAAATCGTTACCGCGTCCCGGGCTACTTATTTCATAATTTTTATATAAATCGAAAACATGTAATGAATACCGTCAGGTAGAAACTCTTTATGAGCACCAGGTATCAGTTCTGCCAATTCCCGGTGTAGTCAGAGACTCCTGGCCGTTAAGCCAGTTTACTCTCTAAAACCCCCTGACAACATCGGACATGCTCTGGAATCTGATGTGTGCATTACCTCAGGGCGCTCCTGTCTTTATCATCTGTTTTGTCTCTCGTCCTCTTTTGTGCTTATGGTCTTTTTAGCAAATTGGTTTATGTAATTCAACTTGTATTTGGATTCAACTATCTGTTTCGTGAGGTTTTCCATTTATTTATTTAATCAGCTTATGGCACAAAACATATTAAATTTACATATAAAGAGTTTATATATGCAATTGATCTGGACTTCGCCATCAGGAAATCCTCGGATGTCCCCTCGTAGGCTGCCCTAGGATATTCTTCTGTGATTGATTTTGTTTTTGTTTGTGTGTCTTGTGTGGTCAGGAGAACCTTCTTGAATTGTCTGACGGCCAGTAAAATTTCAACTTGCCCTCTCTCCTCAACTTATGACAGTGTGTTGGGCACTGTTAGGTTCACCGCAATACATGCATGAGTCCTCCTCCAATTTTCCTATCCTCTTTAAGTAGTCTCCGAAGCATCCGTGGCCTGACAGTATCTGTGTAAGGTGATAGTTCATGTTTCTGTGTTCGCATCCTATCCAGTCCTTTATGCTGGGTATTAACTTTTTTGTCCCTTATGCTTTTCCTTCTGTTTGATCCCATCGTTCCTGCCATTTAATTATCGTTAGATTTCTCTCTTGTGTATTGCAGTATTCATTTACGTTTCTCATATAAGTTCTTGTTCGTTCCTTAGCCAGCAATTCAACGGGTACAATTCCTATAACAACATTTAGGGCTTTTGTTGAGATGGTTCGGTAGATACTTGCTACTCGCAGGAGATCTTTTCGCTCCCCCTTTTTCAGTTCGTTTCTATATGCAGAAACATTTAGTTGTCAAACTGGAGCCCCATAGAGGAGAATCTTTCGTTTTTGGCTGCTTTGGCCTTCAATGTTTGGCAGTATCCTTCTCAAGGATACTGCCTCTGTGGTTTAGTGTCACTCCAAGGTATTTTAAATTATTTGGTATGATATCTACTTCACCTACCTTAAATGAGATGCCTCTATTTCTGGGTCCTTTTAGGATGACCGTTTCATTTTTATGGCTAGCCAGTCAGTCCTTCCCTCTTTGTCCATGCTCTAACGATTTGCGTGGTTCTCTATTAATTCAATCTTGTTATTTACGGCTGTTATCAATACCAGGTCACCGGCGAAAGCGATTGCTATGTAATGCATACCTAATGAAAGATAAACACTATAACTTACAATATGTATTCATTCACACCGTACTTATCGTTCTTTATTATTTTTCCCTTAATTGTTAGCTAGGTTTCATATGTTTCACTCGTTTTTTGAATAAAGTTATTATTATTATTGACTTTAGCCATTTGGCTCTCACTCCCTCTACGGAGGACTTTCACTTATCCCAGATATCTTAGATATCAGAAGGTTTAAGCTCTGTTGGTGATCTTTCCTAGTCATCGTGTGTGTCATCGTGATATGGGGTGCAGGTGTATCTCCCAAAAACTTCCGGACGATGCAAGACGTCGCCTTCTGCATGGTTTTTAAAGATGTTCACTAAATCACAAGCGCTTGATCTTTTCCAGTAGACTCTTTGGTAGGACACCCGTGGTCGATATGACTATTGGTATATTTTGAACCTTTTCTATCTTCCACTGTCTCCTAATTTGTACTTCCAGGTCTCTGTACTTGGCAATCTTTTCGTTGTTGTATTCCCTCAAGTTATTGTTATTTGGTATAGCCCATCCATCAATGTTACTTGCCTAGAAAATTTATTTACTAATATAATATCTGGTCTGTTGTTACTGACTCGTTGGTCTGTGAGGACACTTCGGTCCCAGTAAAGTTTGTACTCATCATTCTCAAGAATCGCTTGTGGGTTGTACTTATAGTATGGAACATGGTCTGTTTGAAGAAGATTGAGTTTCTTGGCCAGTTCTTGATAGAGTATTTTCCCCACTGAATCATGTAGTTCCATGTACTCATTTTCGGCAAATGCCTGGCATCCTCCTGTGATAAGTTGTATTGACTCTGATGTCTGACATCCATATCTGCATTTATCATCTCGCACAGAGTGGTCTTTCACGATATGTTTTAAGTAGTTTCTAGTTGGGATGACCTGATATTAATAGCCAAGAGAAAACCTTCCGTTTCCGGGAACATTTGTCCTGATGTCAACCAGTGGTTCGACGCAATATTGTCGACATAATCTTGGGTGATGCCGTCCATCTGTTTTTTTTATTATTATTATTATTATTATTCTAAAAGATTAAATTAAGAAAATAATCAAAAGCTACGATAATAATCCTGTTTGTGACATATAAACTTTTTATTGACATCTTTATATAGTACATTGTGTCACAAGGGCAGCGAAGCGAAGCGAGAGCAGCTAGTAGCTAAGGGCTACTAAAGCGTTTTCTGCATGTGTGACACACAACTGTTTTTGGCCTACCAACAAAAAATAGGATCATATAACAAAAATCTTTAATTTTATAAATACAGACAGAATTTAATGAGAAACTTAAGTAATTAAAATGTACCAATTTATTTATTACAAAAAAATAACATAACATACGATGTTCAGACGAAAAAAGTGATTTAATAAAGTAAATATTTGGTTTCGCTTATTCTAAAACACTCTTTTTAATTATAAAACTAGTATTTACTTGAAAGATTTTGTACTTTTAAAGTTACATTACGTTTTAGATGAAGCTTTACCACCCCTTTTTCAGATGGACAACTTTTCAAGTTGTATACAAGATGAAAAAAATATTTTCTGTAATGTTCAAGCCACCCTAGAGTTCTCCAGAAGCAACAAAACTTTGGTAGAGTTCATTGAGGTAAGAAATATGAATAAGTGGTGAATTAATTGAAAATTTGTATCTGGCCAAAAATTTGGTATTATGTGGAACATTTTATACAGGCTGCTCCTTAAGTAATTGTACATAGAAGTATGGTAGATTCCTCGCTTTAAAATATTACGATTTGAAACAACTTGCTCTAATAAAATGTGGCTAATAAGGAATATACAGGGTGTTAAAGGTTAAATTTTAAAATTTATTTTTTGCAATAACTTTAGCGTTTTTAGATATGTATACATCAAAATTTGGAACTGGGGGTTTTTGGGTACGAGAAATCAGAATCTGCTGACGTCATATTCAGACTCAGGAGGTCATTTTACATAAGAATTAGCAAGAATAATGTCAGGAGCAGAAAAAAATTTTTTTGCCTACCAGTGTAATCATGCAGCTGATCCCTAAAATGCGATTATCTCGTAAACCGTTAAGTTTCAAGGTTAATAACAAGTATACTTTTTTTCTACTAAAATAACGTGGATTTAATATTTTTTTACAAATGTGGCCTAACTAGCGTCGTCTACAATTTACATCGAAGTAGGCACCAGATTCTGATTTCTCGCGCCCAAGAACCCCTAGTTCCAAATTTTTATGTATACATATCCAAAAACGCTAAAAATACATCTTAAAATTTAACCTTTAACACCTTGTATATTCCTTATTAGCAACATTTTATTAGAGCAAGTTGGTTCAAATCGTAATATTCGAAAGTGAGGAATCTACCATACTTCTATGTACAATTACTTAAGGACCACCCTGTATATGTCCTGTCAATGATATTCTTATTTAAGATGGTGAACCATGTACTACCTGATTATTTGAACGATCAGCTGGTGCCAATTGCAAGTATTAATTCACATATCACTAGAGCTGCAGATTCAATAAATTTTTATGTTAAAACTACCAATAAGGCCATAAGGGTGTTGTGTAGTTCAATAATCTAATAAGAGATCATTAATCCACTATACTAACATTTAGCAGCAATTTGTCAGTGTTAATGTATCGACCCCAATTTTCTTTTCACATGTTACTGATTTATTTAATTTAATAATGTTTATTTTATTTAGGAATGTTTTGCTATTGTAAGTGCTTTTTGCTTATATAAAATACATTCATGTTATTTGGACATTTGTGGAGGGTAAAAGGTTTTTTTTTTGATTTGGTTTGTAAATTATCTGTTATGATATAGTATATTACATAACAAGTGTAGAAAGTGACTTATTTCACACGAGTGAACGTTTAGCACGAGCCGCGTAGCGGAGAGTGCGGAAACGGAACGAGTGTGAAAATCACTTTCTAACGCGTTATGTACAATATTTTTCCTACGACTAATAATTAAAACAAATTCCAAAGATAAAAATTATTTAATAAGAAACAACAATTAAATGAACTTAATATGTTAGTACTTGCTTTTAAACTTTGTATCATTGATTTGACAGTTCCTGCCTTCTAGATAGAAATGCAAAATTCAAAACTGATGAAATTTTCATATCGTATCAGTTTTAAGTTCATATCATCACTGTTTTAAATGTGACGGATATTGTCAACTTTCTGACGTAGTTATTTATGCGATATAAGCTACTTTTGCATATAGTCGTAGGAAAAATAAATATCTATTATTATTATTATTATTATTTTATTTTATATATTTTTTAGAATGTAACATCCAATAAAAAAAAATTTGACCGCAATATTATCCACAGAGGTCTTTGCATGGCAAAATATGAAACTCAAAATTCGACATTATTAAAATCATATTCTAAGAAACTGGTAAACCAATCTTTGAAAAATTTTACTTTTACGGACGTAACAGATATAGAAGTTATATCTTGTACAGAAAATAATCAGCCATTATCGTATTATGATGAACTACTATTGTAAGTATCTTATGTTATATTCTCTAGAAATGCATTCTTGTATGCAATAAATTCCTTTCTTTCATGTACTTGCTTGAAAAAGTGAAATAAAGGATTGGTTTTTATTTAAAAGCTAAATTATTTTTGTTATCTATATCTTAGCCATTTCCACCAAATTCATAGTATTTCTGATGTGGTTTTAGAACAAACAAGTTCGTGTCTGTATCCATTGACTTGGTGGTATAATTTTGAAGACTTGAGTCTTATGCATAAGAAAGTGACGATTTTATATCAAAATCAACGTTTTATGTTAAAACATTGGTAAAAATTGATAACAAAAACATTTACGAAATTAAATAGTAAATGTTTGTCAGTACCTACTTCAGTCTGTCAAATATTTTTTAGTCATAACGGGGATGTTCATTAACACTCTTACCTTTCTTAGTGTAGTTCGGTTTTGTAAGAATTTGAATAAATACATGTTACTTTTCTCAGTGTATCAAGTAGTATACTGTGACGTATTTCCTCTCTATATCGTGTCTATCCAACATCAAAGGAACCGATCAAGCTCAAGGGCGGATTTAGCTTACTTACCTTACCAAGTAGTCCAAGAAAGCTAGTAATTTTTTTTGTAATATCGAGCAGAAACTAGTAACTGATCAGATCGACTTAAATTTTTTTGCAAATTGCTAGAGTAAAGGTGTCTAGAAGTAGAAAACTTTCGTTAGTTGCGTTTTGAGTGGTGGCAGGTGGGGGTGTGAAAAAAAAGAAAAAAAAATTCGTAATTGATAAATTACCTTTTTTAATGAATTAATGTTCCCTCCCGAGTTATAGTGCGCAGAAAAATACGATATTCACCACAATATTCGTACATTTCTAAAAAAAATGTATTTTTTGCCCGTAACTTTTTTTGGATGATAATATTAAAGAATGTAGAATAATCCATTTTAAAGCTTAGGATATCGCCGAAATATCATGTTATGACAAACTTTTTCATTGGAATGACCGTTTTTTCAATATTTGACCCGAAAAAATGACATTGACGGTTATAAACGCAAAGATAAAAAAAATGGTAATTATTCGGAAGAACATCTTTAATTTTTTTTTCAAAAATCAATACTTTTCACGGTATTGACCAAAAATTGAAAATGTCATAAAAAACAAAAATTTAGCTTAACTTCAACAGACCAAAACTTAAAAAATAATTATCCATAGGGCTAAAAATTACTAATTGTAAAAATTTGTCGCGAAATTGTTCGAAGTTTTTGGAAAAGTCGTCATTTCAATATTAAAGCTAGAGCCGTTAAAGTCAAAAACTTGAAGAAAAATATATGTGTTTCTGAAAACAAAATCAGGTTGAGAACCCCTGCGCTAGAACGATCCAGTTTCTTAAAACACCCATTTTTCAATTCCAGATCTTCCTTCGTATTAATCGTAGAAAAATAAAAAAAAATATTTTAATTGTTAGCTCAAGGCCATCAAATTAGTTCATATAAATTTTTACGTAATAATATCAGATTTACGGTTATATTTAAAAAACTAGAAATGTACGATTTTTATGGTGAAAATCGTAATTTTTACGCCCTATAACTCGGGATGGGTTTATTCTCATGAAAAATTGTATTTAACATTAATTCATTAACAAAGGATAGTTTATCGATTGCACAAGTTTATTTTCTTTTTTTCCCTCATTTTTTGATGAAAAAAACGCCACTATCGAAAGTTTTCTACTTCTGAACTAAACACCTTTCCTAACAATTTGCAATAAATTTCAAGTCGATCTGTTTAAAAAAAAACTTTATTAATACTAAATTATAATCACAAGGAGGCTAGGAAAGTACTTAGAAATGGTTAAAACAAAAAAAAAACACTTTTAAACTGCTACTATTAAAAGTCTAGTAAAATAAGGAAGCTGCATAAATTTTTTTTATCGCGTTTTAAGAAGCACCACTTTCTTTATGATGTAAAACAGTTTTGTGTGTATTATGTTTTATAAATTTTTTTATAAATTACAATCATGAGGGGGGTAATTACCCCCTGTAACCCCCCCCCCCCCCCGTAAATCCGCCCTCGATCAAGATTTCGCCTCTTGTTAGATGGTGTACTCTTTGGTTTGGGTGTACTTTTTTCGAATCTACATTTTCATATTTGAAAACTAATTACGTTTTATACCTTTTTTAGAGTATCAATTATTTGTTATTTAGCTCTAATTATATACTCCACAATATACGAGAGAAAAAATAGAAACGAACAAAAATCAGAAGAGGGTAAGTATAAAATAAATTTTATTTTAAACATATAAGGGAGAGCAATTCCTTATCGAAATTGCAACAAAAATTTCAATTTAATTGTTGCATTTTGACACGTGGAATAATAATAGGGTGTTTCGTAGGTAAAGGGGGATATTTTAAAGGTAGGTAGATCTCACGTAGGAGATTCTAAATAACTCATATACAGTGTCATCACGAAAGTTCGCACAATATGGGAAACTTTTTTATTAAGTTTCTCAACAAAAAGTTATTCTTGATAAAAGTTTGAGCATCCCCTAAAACCAAACATGCACTAACAAAATATAGTAAAACACTCGTAATATACGAGGAGCCATCAAAAATTTGAATTTGAGACAAGAGTAAAGTACCCTTATTTTGAAAATTTTCGGGAAATATTATTTAGAAATACTTATTTTGATATTTTATCATTGATTTCCAGAAATTTTTCAAAATAAGGGTATTTTACTCTTGTCTCAAATTAAAATTTTAAAAGGCTCCTCGTATATTACGAATGTTTTACTATATTTTGTTGATGCATGTTTAGTTTTAGGGGATGCACAAACTTTTATCAAGAATAACTTTTTGTCGAGAAACCCTTAATAAAAAAGTTTCTCATATGGTGCGTACTTTCGTGATGACACTGTATAATAGGTCTCTTGGCTTCCATAAACGAGTCCATTTTTTTATTTTACGGTTATCACTAACAGCGTAACCAATAATAGTGAAACCTCCTGTGCTCAGTTTGCTTAGCAAAGATGTTATTATTATTTTTTTGGTTAAATAATATTTGAGGTAAATTTTAGGTGTACTATTTACGGTTTTGAAACATTTATCGCTATCTTACAATTGGATATGTCGAACATCGGAATCAAAGAATGCAGATTTCCAGAAGTTGTTGAGTATGCAAAGCCTTAGGTTTTTTCTAATGATGACAATAGTTTGTGTTCATGTTATTACTATTTACACATTAAGTTTTATGTCAAATCCAGTTGATTATGAAAAAGTAAGTATACTTTTCTGAAATACTAATTTTAATTTCAGTTGATAATTTTCTACGTATCTCTGTAAAACTCGATAATATATTGTAACGGTTGACTAACTAATTAAAGAGAATACAAAACGTATGATCAATACGCAGAGAAAAAATTAAACAAATCATTTTATTAATACCATTAAATAACTATTTATTTTACTTCAATAAATCATAGGACAGAATGTAATTTCGAAAATAATATTTGAAACTAATTCTAACTTAGTAATTGCAAAAGAAAATATAAAATTCCAGATGTCAGATTTTAACACGTTAATCCCATAAGAGACTTTCACCAACAATTTTAGGATATTTACAAATAATTTATCAAAGATTCCAATAGCAAAATTTAAAGTAATATAATCTCAGCGGTCACAATAACAATGAGAACATTGTTATTTTAGATGTTTGAATAAAAATAAATTTTAAACTTTACCTCAAATTTCAATATCATGATGTATCAATATGATTAATTTAAATTCAGGGGAAATACAATAAATCGGGAAAATAAAGTGTTGGGACTTCTAAAATCAAAGAATTACTGTAAAAAAGGAAGTAATAATAAAATGGGATTAAGACTCTCAATTTTTCTACTGGAAAGTAGATGGCGTCCAAAATTATCAACAACAAATAATTACATTCTGTCTGAGATTATGACAGAAGGCAATAAAAAATCACCAGTAATTTAATAGGTTATGTACTAAAACTAAAATTCAAATAAATAAAATAACGAAATTAAATATTGAACAAAAGCAATTTTTCTCTTTTACACAAAAGATAGTACGTAACAATATATTTAAATAAAAAATAACCAGCAAAGTATTGATTTATTCTTTCCTTACAAACCGGATTAGGAATCGAATGTATTCGATTCGACATGCCAGAATCGGTTTCTGCCTTTGGGCTTCTTAACTTTGGCCTTTGTATGCAATAAATCAAATTTCAAACACGTAAATAGGTAGATCAGCTAAAAGCTAAAAACAATGAAACTGTGGCTTCTGGGCTTCATCAGTTTTGTTGACTGACAAATACAAAAAGAAAATTCTGGGAATAAAAGGGGTTACTAAGAGAAATATAAAATTTAATGAGATGTCTTCTTGCATCTTTTAGAGTCGCAATTCGTTAGTGTGCTATCAAAACCTAATAAATGGGCTGTAATAAAATGGCAAGGAGTAAATGGGATTGATTTAAAATATCAAATTGCTGTAAAAACTGCTTAAAACATAATTCAGTTTTGTAATATATTGAATGTCGTATTTTCAATGTAAAATACCATTTGCAACTGTTTCCAAGGTAGGTCGATGCAAGTTTTTTGTTGCTACCTCTTTAAACATTGTTTGAAGACGATAAAGTGGACTGTAATAACGCTCGTTTTCCAGAACCCCAAATAAAACACACACGTTACGTTTAACAAGTTTATTAAACTTTAATGATTAAAAACGTAACAAATAAAAACCATTAAATTGGTAACACTAACCAACACTAATTGGTAACAATAAATAACACTAAAATGATTTACGTTACACTATTAGTCACTCAGAATTGAATTTGTATTTTTACAACATTGTGAAATGAAATATTTTTACGATACATTATTAACGGAGATGCAGTCAGTTGAACAATTAAAGACACACACTAATTTTGCTGCACTATCGGAGTACTTGCAGAATTTGAATTTAAAGAATACGTTGTATTTGGACAACGGAGCAGACCCGCCTGGTTTCGCAGCTAATGACATAATTTAAAAAACATTTTGCTGTACCAGGAAGCAATTGAAAATACGTCGCATTTTACTATACGACGGAGCACTGTGACGATCAATGGTCGAAAAGATACTGATTTAATATTATTAGCTTATCTACATTGTTCCGGTCTCGTCTGAATTTTGCTAAGTCACGCCCCCTTGCTTACGCTCAGGAATGTGTGTCTACGTGCCTTAAACGCATGCAGGTGTTCAGAGGAACCGGAAGTGCAAGGCGAATATATCTGGCGTGTTGCCGATAGCGCGGTTGCCATTTATTTTCTATGAATGCAATGAATAGTTGTTTAATTTCAATGGAAATTAAACATTGAATGCTAATTTTTTTATTTTGTTTTAGATCATGAATTATTTATTCGTTCCCTTGTGGGTTTTTGTTGTTTTACCATTTTTTCTTTTATCATCATGGCTCCTAACCTTACAAGTTTATAATTTAATAGAAACACATGGAGAAATATCACTTAAACATGTTGGAATTATTGTATTAAATCGATATTTTAGGTAAATAATTATGGATTCACACTGGTTTAGTATTGTTATTAATTTATACGTCTCACAAATTTTTAGGACATGTAGAACATGCAAAAATAGAATGAAAGTTTCTATAAACATGTGCTTTTAGAGCTTTGGTTTCGAAGCTTTGAAGATGGCGTCTTCAATTCAATTTTTTTCAAATATATCCAGAATGCTGCAATTAAAAATATGAAATTTGCCAGGGTTAATAAACTTTACATGGTAATTTTCCTGGTGTTAATTAGATTTTTCTAACACGATCATAAGCGTCTCATTTGGGAGGGAAATGGATATTTTTAGTCATATTTTTTTATGTCACTTTTTTACATTTTTGTTAATGAATTAAAACACTTTTCCTAAGAAAAACTTACTCTTGTTTAGAAGCAACAAGATGCACCGTTTTAGAGAAAAATCGATTTTAATTTTTCCTGTTGCCTTATATTAGTTGCTGCATTTATTAATAGTAATGTAAAAATTAAGAGCGATGCGGATCTCTTGTGAAAAGCAAATTTCACTTCTATTTTATGAGGATTTTCTAATATAAAATTGTATTTATATGCGTCCCACTGGAAAGACTTGGCGATGGAATGTTTTTCGACAGCTTTAAATTTCTGAAACGGTGAGGCAGCACTATGCAAAAATATTTATAAGAAAAGGGTGGGGTAGCATATTATTTAAAAACTACTTGATATTTATTAAAACAAATGGGAGCAAATTTTCATTGATTTAATACAGAATGGTGCGGACCCTTATTTTTGTGATTTTCTATTTAAAATTAACAAAATAAATACATTTCGAGGTGTACAAAAAAATCAAGGGGTATCCACCCTAAGTTTTGTAATTATTAGTATTTCCAGAAAATTTCTTAGAATGATTTTAAATTTTTTCAAGTATTTCGGTTTGCTCTTAAAGTAGGTTCTGGAATTTTATGATGAACAGAATCGAAACCAAAGCTCCAAAAGCAAGAGCAAAAAAAATCTATAACTCGTGTTCATTAACACCCATGTAGATAAAGGAACTTGAAAAAATAGAATTAATTTGCTATTCCTTATATTTTGGCTGAATTACACAGCAAATGTTTGTAAATTTTATGTAATCTTAATACATCACTTTTTAGGTTAAGCTTTACAGTAGCAGTCTCGGTACTTCTTTTATTATCGTCTTGGCCAACCAGATTTAAAGGTCCATTGACATTTACCGCTTTAAATTTAAATGCCGATGCTTGCAAAAAGAAATGGATATACTCGTTGATATTTGCCGGCAATTTTGATACTGCTCTAGATGTCGTAAGTAAAAAATTATAATTATAACAACAAAAATCGGTTAAAAAATATAAAAATAATTTGCTTTAAATTACGTAATCACCACCATAATCTTTTGAGGAGTTACAACAATTTTATGAAAATTATTATTTTTTTTAACTCGTCTTATTAACAATAATTTTTGAAGATTCCTTGAAGAAATCAAATATGCCATTCTATTTTATTTAATTTGAATACAGGGTGTGTCACGTAGATGGCCCATTAGCCATAAATAAATAATAAATTGGGTTACGGGGCTTTGTCAGGACGTTATAAAAATACAAAATTAAAAAAAAAATTAAATTTATATCTTAAGAATATATGTACTAGGTGTTTTTTTTTGTTTTAGTGTAACACCGTCACCTGGTATTTATCAGCAGATTTCCAAATTTATGTGATAAATTTACTAGTTTTATATGTAAAATTCAAGTATAAATTTAAAAATATTACATATTATTCCGTTGTTATGTTAGGAGCCTGTATACTCCATGGTATATTTTTATACAGCCATGGGCATGACATTATATTCTCAGCAAATATAAGGTAAAAGGTAGAATAATTTAATGTAATGAATAATCTATGAGACGATTTTCATTGTAGATTTACTTTTATCGATTAATTTTGATCTGGAAATAATGAATTTTATTTAAGAATTCTGGCCGTTTCCATCTCCTAAAACTTTCACTAAAATCAGTATGTACAAAATTTACAGAATTGTCTAGACCAAACAAAATCATCTGAGCGTTTAAAAAATTAATTTGAAAGAAATTGATTCATTAACAATGGATGCAAAATTAATCAATAATTTATGTTACTGTCGATAAGAACTAAAACAATGAACTGCAAATCTTTATGATTTTAAATTGAACGAATCTGATACAATAATTACCATTATTTTTATTTTCTGTCTTGATTATTTAAATCAAATAACAAAATACACTACGATATCACATAAAATTGAACCGATAATCTAGGATTGAACAAATAAAATGGAATTCGCACTATAATCGAGTGTGATGAAAAACCAGTGTACATTTCTCGGTAGTTCATTTTAATCGCAATCCCTAGAAAGAACATTAGTTCATTTTTCTGAAAACTTAGTTTCATTTAATATCCTTTTTTCGTCGACCTCTACAAAAATTGACATTTTACGTACTAATTTCCTAATGAAAAGTCAACTATTTTGAAGGCAAGTACTTTTCGTCCTCAAATGACTCGCACCGTGCCGTATCCTAGTGACCACAGCGGACGAAAAGTGTTTGCGAAAAATGCCTTCAAAAACGGTCGATTTTTTGTTCGGAAATGAGTACGTTTTTGTAGAGGTCGACGAAAAATGTAATATGCGCCTCGGCGAAAAACTGTCTATTGTCTCGCCTACTTGCTATTAATTTGCAGACTCGACTATAATAGACAGTTTTTCGTCCTTGGTACATAAATAACTAATATCTGGACCTACAAAATTTTTTGATTCTAACATATATTTTGTATAAAGATAAGAAACATTTACATTTTTCATTTAAAAAAAAAAGTCACGATGTTCTTCGCCAAAACGGTATTTGCCCGAAAAATTAACTCGGAAAAAGATGATTAAAACCAAAACTATTACACATATTTTTAGCACATTTTACAAGTGTCCACTTTAACAGTGTTACTCAACGTTCCATTAAATATTTACCTAAATCCATGATTTCTGAAATTGAATTGGCAATATTGTATTTTCAACTTTGAATTTATAAGATGGCTGTCATTTGACAAGCAAATTATTTATGTCCGTCAAATGAACATTTTTCCCTTTTTAATACTTTTCATGCTTATTCTGGTTATAAATTGCTACTTGGTGTAGAAAAGTTATGTACTTATGCGTTTGTATTGGAAAAATATGTTAAATAATCGTTTCAACTCACTATATATATATTTTTAAAAAAATGTAAAAAATATTTTTCCGCGCAAATATTTCTATTAGTTCATTTCGGAAGCTCATAGTGGTTTGTATTTTAATTTCTCTCTCTTTCCACTGGATTAAAACCACTTAGTTGTTAAAAAAGTTTTTTTATTGACGTTTCGGCTTTCCAGATCGAAAGCCGTTATCAAAATGACATAAAATAAATAAATTTACTAGAAACAGAACACTTGATAATCTTGCAAAAATATGACATCAACATAGTATACATAGAATAAGATTTTGAGATTGAAGATGTCAAAATCTGTTTCAATCATATTTTTGTGACGTTTCTGGGAACGAATTTTTGAATGGATAGCGCATTTGCATATTATAAGAGAATTTATACTTCGTCATAAATGAAGTTTTCTTATTAATATTATCATAAGAAAAAACCAGATAAAAATTTATGATACTATCCCGATATAGAGGGTATCCTTTTTGCAATTAACTCTTTTCGTAAAATAGGTATCCAAATTTTTGAAATATCAACCGAACAATTAGAAACACATTCGTTATTATTTAAGCATATCAATGCTGCTTCTTTAACTTTGCGGTTATAATTATTCGGTTCTTTTAATAATCTAGTTGAAAAATTCCATTGTATTTTATGACCAGAATCCCATGCGTGTTCACATATTTTGGATTTTTCGAATTGTTTATTTTTAATGTACGATTGGTGTTCATTAAGTCTAATATGAAAAGGTCTAGATGTTTCTCCTATATAAAATTTATTACATTCGCATGGAATTTTGTAAATACAATTTTTTGTGTTTTGAATTTCATTAAAAGGTTTTGTATTTACTATTAAAGATTTTAATGTATTATTAGTTTGAAAAACTGTTTTTAAATTAAATTTATTGCCAATCCTTCTAATTTTTTCGGATAATTTTGGAATATAAGGGATTTTTACTATATTTGAAAGAATTATTGGGGGGTTTAAATTTTGATCTTTAGTTTTGATGTCTCGGTAAAGTTCACGATTTATAAATTTACTTGGGTAGTTGTTCTTAATCAAGACAGATTTAACAACTGATAATTCATTATTTAAGATATTGTCATTTGAACAAATTGTTTTTGCTCTATCGGAAAGAGATTTGACAATACCTCGTTTAACACAAATTGAGTGGTTTGAATTAAAATTTAGATATCTATTTGTATGTGTTTCTTTTCTAAAAACTGATGTATCAAAACAATTGTTGTTATTGTGTATTAGTACATCAAGAAACGGTAATTTTTTATTATCTTCAATTTCAATTGTAAATTTAATAGTAGGTTCCGAATTATTAATAGTATATAAAAATGTATCAATATTTTCCCTATCGTGTTGCCAAATTGCAAAGATATCATCTACATATCTAAACCAGACAGAAGGTCTTAAATTTTGTTTGTTTACAATTTCCATTTCAAAATTCTCCATGAAAATATCACACAATTTTGGTGATAAAGGAGAACCCATTGCCATGCCAAAATTTTGCTGATAAAAATCACTATTTAATTGAAAATATGTAGTTTTAATACATAGTTCCAATAATTCTAGAATTGCTGAGACACTTAATTTAGTTCTATTTATTAATGTATTATCACTTGTCAACTTTTTTCTCACAAGATTAAGAGTTTTATCGACAGGAACATTTGGAAATAAACTGACTACATCAAAACTAACCATTATATCTGAATTTGTAATTTTGATTTTTGATAATTTTTCTAAAAAATGTTTTGAATTTTTGATAAAGGAATTAGTATTTCCTGATAACGGATCTATTATTTTAAGTAGAAATCTTGCTAAATTTTGACAAGGTGAATTTATAGAACTTATTATTGGTCTTAATGGTATTTGTTGTTTATGAATTTTGGGTAAACCATAAAAATGTGGAGGTTTACTATAATGAGAAGTAAGAGATCTTCGTTCTTTATCACTTAGGAATTTTTTATTTTTATATAAAGTTTTGTAAATTTTGTTTTCAATACTAGTAGTTGGATCTTTATTTAATTTTGAATAGCTACCGTTTTCAATAATTTCGTTAATTTTGTTATCATAATCTGTTTTGTTCATGACAACCGTCGCGTTACCTTTATCTGCCGGTAAAATCTTAATTGTATTGTCATTTTTTAAATTTTTAATTGATTTAAATTCTGCGGAGGTTAAATTTTGATTAATTTTGTAAGATTTTTCTAATTCAATTTTGCAATGTACCTTGTATTCGTTGCTTAAGTCAGTTGGTAAATTTTGAAATTTTTCTATAGAAAACGCTTCTCAAAATTTACCAACTGACTTAAGCAACGAATACAAGGTACATTGCAAAATTGAATTAGAAAAATCTTACAAAATTAATCAAAATTTAACCTCCGCAGAATTTAAATCAATTAAAAATTTAAAAAATGACAATACAATTAAGATTTTACCGGCAGATAAAGGTAACGCGACGGTTGTCATGAACAAAACAGATTATGATAACAAAATTAACGAAATTATTGAAAACGGTAGCTATTCAAAATTAAATAAAGATCCAACTACTAGTATTGAAAACAAAATTTACAAAACTTTATATAAAAATAAAAAATTTCTAAGTGATAAAGAACGAAGATCTCTTACTTCTCATTATAGTAAACCTCCACATTTTTATGGTTTACCCAAAATTCATAAACAACAAATACCATTAAGACCAATAATAAGTTCTATAAATTCACCTTGTCAAAATTTAGCAAGATTTCTACTTAAAATAATAGATCCGTTATCAGGAAATACTAATTCCTTTATCAAAAATTCAAAACATTTTTTAGAAAAATTATCAAAAATCAAAATTACAAATTCAGATATAATGGTTAGTTTTGATGTAGTCAGTTTATTTCCAAATGTTCCTGTCGATAAAACTCTTAATCTTGTGAGAAAAAAGTTGACAAGTGATAATACATTAATAAATAGAACTAAATTAAGTGTCTCAGCAATTCTAGAATTATTGGAACTATGTATTAAAACTACATATTTTCAATTAAATAGTGATTTTTATCAGCAAAATTTTGGCATGGCAAACCTTTATCACCAAAATTGTGTGATATTTTCATGGAGAATTTTGAAATGGAAATTGTAAACAAACAAAATTTAAGACCTTCTGTCTGGTTTAGATATGTAGATGATATCTTTGCAATTTGGCAACACGATAGGGAAAATATTGATACATTTTTATATACTATTAATAATTCGGAACCTACTATTAAATTTACAATTGAAATTGAAGATAATAAAAAATTACCGTTTCTTGATGTACTAATACACAATAACAACAATTGTTTTGATACATCAGTTTTTAGAAAAGAAACACATACAAATAGATATCTAAATTTTAATTCAAACCACTCAATTTGTGTTAAACGAGGTATTGTCAAATCTCTTTCCGATAGAGCAAAAACAATTTGTTCAAATGACAATATCTTAAATAATGAATTATCAGTTGTTAAATCTGTCTTGATTAAGAACAACTACCCAAGTAAATTTATAAATCGTGAACTTTACCGAGACATCAAAACTAAAGATCAAAATTTAAACCCCCCAATAATTCTTTCAAATATAGTAAAAATCCCTTATATTCCAAAATTATCCGAAAAAATTAGAAGGATTGGCAATAAATTTAATTTAAAAACAGTTTTTCAAACTAATAATACATTAAAATCTTTAATAGTAAATACAAAACCTTTTAATGAAATTCAAAACACAAAAAATTGTATTTACAAAATTCCATGCGAATGTAATAAATTTTATATAGGAGAAACATCTAGACCTTTTCATATTAGACTTAATGAACACCAATCGTACATTAAAAATAAACAATTCGAAAAATCCAAAATATGTGAACACGCATGGGATTCTGGTCATAAAATACAATGGAATTTTTCAACTAGATTATTAAAAGAACCGAATAATTATAACCGCAAAGTTAAAGAAGCAGCATTGATATGCTTAAATAATAACGAATGTGTTTCTAATTGTTCGGTTGATATTTCAAAAATTTGGATACCTATTTGACAAAAAGAGTTAATTGCAAAAAGGATACCCTCTATATCGGGATAGTATCATAAGTTTTTATCTGGTTTTTTCTTATGATAATATTAATAAGAAAACTTCATTTATGACGAAGTATAAATTCTCTTATAATATGCAAATGCGCTATCCTCTCAAAAATTCGTTCCCAGAAACGTCACAAAAATATGATTGAAACAGATTTTGACATCTTCAATCTCAAAATCTTATTCTATGTATACTATGTTGATGTCATATTTTTGCAAGATTATCAAGTGTTCTGTTTCTAGTAAATTTATTTATTTTATGTCATTTTGATAACGGCTTTCGA
Organism: Crepidodera aurea; assembly: GCA_949320105.2. Taxonomy (NCBI): domain Eukaryota; kingdom Metazoa; phylum Arthropoda; class Insecta; order Coleoptera; family Chrysomelidae; genus Crepidodera; species Crepidodera aurea. Next base: position 76,714,969 of record OX439473.1, on the reverse strand, counting down.
TCTGGAAAGCCGAAACCTCAATAAAAAAACTTTTTTAACAACTAAGTGGTTTTAATCCAGTGGAAAGAGAGAGAAATTTCTATTAGTATATTGATTTTATCATGTTTTATAGCATATGTGAAAATTTAATGAAAATCCCAGCCGGCCCCATATTCTTAACGTTTACTCAGAGATGTGCGTGTCAGTAGTTGTCAAAATTTGTAGGTTATTATGGCGAAATTAAATAAAGTTAAACCTTGACGTTGATATTTACAAAAATAGGTTATTTTCTTATGACGATTTTCCATCAACACTCCACCAACGTTTTCGCCGGCCACTGTTAGACCAACATTATGTATCGCGACTACGTTACTCTGGAACACCCCTCGCAAATAGATGTTATACCTGCCTTATTTTCTTCGATCGACCGATTTGCGCTCTCTTGAAATATAATTTTAAATTTAAATTTAAATAAAAAAGTAAAATGACCGTGATGAAGTAGAGTATCGAACCGTATAGTAAGGTTTTTTTTTAAATGTATCCTAACCTCAAAAAACGAATTCGCGCACATTTTTTTTAATTTTTCCACGACTATTAGAGCCGGAGATATTTAAAAAATAGTGAAGCAATCCACTCGAAAATTAGCAAAAATGCCGTTTTTGGCACATATCTCGCGAAGCTCCAGCCCAAATTTATTGAAAAAATTTTTATGTATAAAATCGAAAAAATTTGTTGTAGCTCTTACATTCATATAAAATTCTAATTTCACTCCACTATTAGGTCTGGTAAAATTTATATGTAATAAAAACTTTCGCGTTTTATTTTTAAATTTTCTTCAATTTTTTTATTTTGTATAAAATAATTCTAATAATTCAAAATAAATTAACGGAATTAAAGATGTTCTTAAGGGACTTACCTCCTTATTGTACCTATCTACTTTTCTACTTATATATAATTTGTTGTTGATGGTTTATTTATTTATATTCTGTTCTTTGAGCCAGTAGTGTTAAGATAATGGATAGTAATTATTTTTAGTTTAAAACCTTCAGATGTTTCCTTTAATTGTCTTAAACCGTCTTCATCGCCTCAAGGTTGCCCCATACTAGTAACCTTTAGGCGGCTGCTCACACGCCTGCCGTAGGGGCAATCTAGGGAGCAAGCCGGTAGGTGCAATCTAGGAGGCACCTCTACGCACGTACCTGCCGACAGTGAACGTAGCACAGAACAGACGTATCACTTGAATCCGTGAAGATGGTGCCAACACTTTCAAAAAATCAAAAGATCGGCATTGCCTTGGCTCTTTCAGTGGTTCTATCGCAAAAAAAGAAAAAGAAAGTACTGGGTGAAGAAGTGGTTACAGAAACGAAAAGAATTGTGTCACATGAACGTTATGCGAGAATGGAAGTTAATGATCTTTTCAATTTTTTTTTAAACTGCGACAGAATAACATCTCTTTCAAGTTCGCCGTATATCTCAAACATCATTTCGAAAGTTTCTCAGAGAGTTGTACGATCCAAACAAGTACTCCGGACGGCTTTCTCTACAGAACAGTCGAAATTGCACCGATTACGCTACACACACGAGTTTTGGCAGGGAGGTAGAAGCCGATCTAGGAAGCAAGGAAGGTCCGATACCCCTGCCGCCCTGCAAAGGAGGGGATCTAGAAAATCGCTCCTGCTTGCCCCTCCTAGATTGCCCCTGCGGCAGTTGTGTGAGTAGCCGCCTTTTGGAAGCCAACAAAAGGCTTGTGTAAGTTAAAGCACGAGTGCTCTTACCTTTTACCGAACAAATGGTTCCCCCATTGTTCCTAATATTCAAACTATTTCTGTAGGCTCGTAAATATTTTTTTGTAGACATTTTAAAGAAAGCGTCTTCAGGATAACACCAAATTTTGTAGTGTATTACACTTCAACTTATTCAGTATGGGGATGCAGCCTTCTGGGATTAATTTTCGGTGAGATCTATTACAAAACCAAGCAGAGAGCTTTCGAAAAGAGCAAGGTAATTTATTTAAGTCAATTTCTAAATTATTACACCCTCTTTTTTGTCAGTTTTTTGCCGTTTTGAAGCGGTTACCAAGGGTAAAAACTTTTTTACCCTCAGATTCGGTTTCAGCGACCTCAAAAAAGGGAGGGTCTTGTCCGGAAACTCACTCACTCTCACTCCTACTCCTGACATCCACGATTTAGTTTTTTCCGAACGCCTAACCTGAATTGTGAAGTTAGAGCAGCAAAGATATTTTTATCGTTTTCTACACCCTTTCAAGTACTTACGTGCCAAGTTTAATCGATATCACATTTTGTGGGAGCTCAAAGTCTCTGACAAGTGGGCTAGTATGACGTCAGTCTTCAGTAGAGGAGGCTAATGTTCGCGTTATATATTTTTCAATTAATATTCGATTCTATGAACATAATTTCTTGAAATTCTTAAATAATAAATATTAAAAAATACGATTGACAACGCAGCTGAGGTTAACATGAAAAGAATTTATCTTAGGTTTAATAGAAGATGACCCTTAATATTAAAGGATCTTCTTGGAGGGAAATCAGTCGAGAGGCATTTTCAAACTTTTAATAGGCTGAATCACTTGAGGCGATTTCTATAATTTAACAGCCTTCTAGTGGGAATGTTAATTACACTTTTCCTTGCGGAAAAGATCAGAGAGGACACTTAATGAATTTAAGAAAAACTAAAAAAAAATATATTTGAACACTTCCATTCAAAGTAAAATTATTTTAAAGTTTTTTTTTAATATTTCCTTGACAGTATATTTGCTGTTAATGTTTGTTAACAGTTTTTGATAAATACATGAAAATATAAGTACGAAATTCACAAGAACAATATTTAAATAAAATAGCAATACGATGTCAACGTAACCTCACTTAATGATTCTTATAAATAAAACCTTAATAAACAATGAGTTCAAAACGCAGTAATTTTAACAAATATTTACTTTGAAGTAAGATCTTTTGAGTATTAATATTAAGGAAAGATTTAAATTTAAAGAATATTTATGTGCATTTGTGACATTTAAAATCAATTTCGCATGATTTTAATTATTGTGAAGTTATTGGAAACGTGCAACTATTTTTCTAGTAAAAAGATTATATATTATTATGATTTAACAGTATATCGACAATATACACAGCAAAATGGAAACGGTGATTAATCGTGTGCAGAACAAGTGTGATAGGAAATGTAATGCTTCAATTACGAATCTGATTATTATTCGTGCCGCAACGCGAAAGACGACATGTTTTGGTTCATCAAAGTACTGTGAAAATGAAAATATCGGGGACATAGGACAAGTGAATAACATCTTCAGGAACAAGTGTTCAATAAACGTAATAAAAAACATCCCCTAGATGTTTTACTTTAGTACAGACGCCATAGTATACTGGCGTAGCTAAACATAGCTAAGGTTGGCTAGTTCGTGAGAAATATTATGGAAGTTTTGCCACTTGTCCCCAAACACCGAAACCCTAAGATTAGGTATGTCACATAATCGACAACCTGGATTATCTACATATTCTTTTCTACCACGTTTAAACATTTTATTTTCTGTTTTCCATGCTTTCCTTCTTTTGTTAGCGACTATTTCCCTCGTCTTAATTTCCACCAATCACAACCGCGCAATCTTGAATTACAAATGGTTTCTAGGCAAAACTTTACAGCTGTTGTCACCAAAAATTTTGTAATATTGTTTTTAAACAGTGCTAGTCAGCTTATGTAGTGAAAGTGATTCTATGATTAATATTGTTCTTGCGATTGAGAAAAGTGTAGTGTACAATACCGTTAAAACCCATAAATATGGAAACAGTTTACGGAATTCTGCAAGGCAAAGAAATACGAGCTTTTGGAAACTACAAGTTTAGATAAACTAAACCTAATCCTGAAAGATTGGGCGTGGAATATGAAGAAAGAAAACGGTAAAAATTACAAAAAACTAGTTGTGAAGACAATGGGAACACCGTTCCAAAAAAATGCAAGAGATGTATTTTATGAAGTGGAAAATAATTTTTGATCCATTTAAAGATATTATCTTCAAGTCAAGTAGGGAAGATCGTAATACGAAACGAAGGAATTTGCAGATGTGCGCCAAGAAAAGGAAATCGAGCTCTGCTTCATTAAAATTGGAAGAATACTACGCAATGGTTTTAATATGGGACGAAGACACTCCGGCGGGACTCCAGCGAAAAGGTGGAGAAGCAGTCAATTGCAGAGTTCATTATTTTAAAGAGGAAGTGGATAATTCTGGGATTAAAAGAGGTAGATAACATAGTTACATATTTTTTAAAATAACTGATTTTTAAAAATCCTACTTTTTAGGAAGAGAAGAATATATTCCTCTCTTCAATAAAACGACCCAGGATGAGAAAAAAATGGCCGATAGTAAATGGCTGGTCCCCAATACGAAGAACCCTATCTTTTGTCCAGTCCGTCTTTTTAAAATTCTAATGGTTAAACGTTCATCTAGAATCCATCATGGAACAAAGAACAATCAAGTGGATGGTACACAAATACTCCAGTGGGAAAAAACGAACTTTCGAAATGGACTAAAGAAGCAGCAGAGAATGCAGGATTAAATACAAAAGAAATAAAAATAACAAACGACTCAATATAGTAACCTGGCTAAAGGAGGGGTGGGTGAACAACAATTAATTAAAATTACTGGCCACAGTTCAGCCAACTTAATTAAGCCTTATCTGTAAATGGATAATGAGTATTATTCCTACATCATAAACACCCTTAGAAGTGACGCCTCAGAACCTCTAGCTAAAAAACAGAAAACAGAAGATCCTGCAGTCACTCCTCGAGCTTCTCACTCTACAGATGGGACTCGTCAACAACATTAATGATTTACCTACACCCAACGTTATCAATGAGTTAACAAAGATTTCAAACAATACTCCTACTGTGTACCAAAATTGCAATTTATATTTTAATTGTACCATAAATAATTAAGTTTGTAGTATTTTGTGATTAAATGCAGAATAATCTGTTACTCATGAAATAGTCTTGTCAAATACCATTCGGGCACCTAATTTTTCTTTATGATATTACTTACGATTATTTCATTGTAAAATGTTTTGACAATGTTCATATATCCCCATTAGATCTTAAGTTGGTCTCATTATCCCCTAGCTAGAATGCTGAAATCGTAACTCACCTTCCTTGATTCATACATAATATAAATCCTTAAAAATACTATAAACTATTTATTTTCAGATTTTAACAGTTCTGTGGGCAGTTCTCTTTATTAGCCTTCCGATCCTGGCATTACTTCTCTCTACTGTAGAAACTAATGGATTAAGAGCAGCATTTTTGGGAACTATAGTCAAACCAATGTTTAATCTTGGGTTTGCCATAGGAATTTTAGGAATGTCAAGAAATATAGGAGGTATGGTAAACACTTTTACTTCGAATGCTATTATTACAATTAAGAATAAGATAGTACAAAGTATCTGTTGTATAAGTAAAGTCATTAAACACAAAGTGGTCTAATATGTTAAAAACTCAATAAACAAACTTGAACTCTCTAACCACTAATTTGATATTATGTTTTAAATGTGTAATTTTTTTTATCCTAATACTTAGTGTATAAATTCTTTTCCTTTTCGAGGCCTGAAATAAAATTTTTATTAGTTACATGCTTTACAACAAATGTTCCTGTTAGCTATTGGCTGTGACCTTCTTTGGTCCCGTTAAGAGTTGCCAATTTTGGGGCGTATTTTCTAGTAGTTCATAGAGGTCAGCTGGGAGGTCCTGACTTCTTTGATAGGTTGGGTTGTGGGAGTTTCTTCTTTGGTTTTCTGAATCGCTGCTTGTATGGTATCTTGAGGGTATTCTGGGCGCCTGCGTTGTTTCCTTGTATGATCCTGTTGGCAGATTTTAATCTGTGATTCTGAAAACGAGAAAGTGTGGTGAGTGTATTTGTAGTATCATGGATGGAGGTAACGAATTTTTCTGAGGATTTTTCGTGGCGAGGATGACATGTTGTAGGTGATAGGGGATGGTGGATTAGATTATAGACTTGTATTCCAGGATCGGTCTTATAAAGGTTTTGTAGGTGTGGAGGAGAGTGCTTGGTTGACATTTTCCTATAACGATCCAATGAGGGAGGCTCGCCTTCTTACTCTGCCGAGTATTCTTTGAGCATCAGCAAGCAAACAGTAACAGCAACAGTAAAGAGTGCGAGTAAATCTCACTCCCAAATAGTCGACCTATATAAGGTGGATGTTGTCGGTAGTTAGTTTGGGTGTTTGAGTGAGGTCGGGGTGTGTGGATATGAAGGAATTTTGTTGGAGTTGAGTGAGACTCTCCATTGGGTGTACTAGGCAGTATATTGGTTGATGAGTTGTTGGGTCCGTGTGTTGAGAATTTGGGTTGTGGTGGCTGAGGCGAATAGAGCGGTGTCGTCAGCAGAGAGCTGAAAGTGTTGTTGGGGTGGATGGGCGAGTCGTGAGTGTAGAAAGAAAGCAGGTTCTACCAGTTGGGCTACTATTATCAGAATCCTTCCCACCAGTCGAAACATGTGTATGAGAGTGCAGAAAAAGTTTTGGAAATATTTAAATTTTCTTTATAAGTAAGCTTGTCTAATCAAGTTTTGATATTTCAGGATTCATTAAAAACATTTTTGAATACAAATATTTTGTTTTAATGGGAAATTTTACTTTCTGCACTTACTTAGTTCACATGTTGCCGTTAATTTTACTTCACAGCCGACATGACTGGCCATGGACTTTTAGCTTCTATCAAATGGTAAGTACTTACGTAATGACCTGAACCGATTTTGAGATAAAATACTGAAATTCATTTCAAATTGAGTCCATGCAAAACTCACAATTAATGATGATTATATCCGAATAAGTTTTAACTATAATATTATAATCCAAATCATGAAATGCAACTGCAAGTGTTTCTACTGTAACCGATGGTGTAATTGGTAAGTTATTTGTATACAGACGATTCGAAATTGGCACGAACACGATGCGTAAACTCCGAAATAAATATGTTGAAGACAGGAATATCCATTATTTTGTTTAAAGAAAAATACCTATTAGTTAAGTGCGTTTTGAACATAAGTAATGTTTTATACTATACAAACCAGTAGGTCATCAAACGTTTGAATCATGTCGATAAATCCAGCCGAACAGTACCTTTGATTATTAAAATATTCCTGTAAACTTGTTCTATAGTACTAAGCTTTGTTATAAATCAAAATTAATGGTCCGAACTAAAGTTTCCCAGGAAGGGATTGATAGCAAACTAATACAACGGTGAGAAGTAAATTACTCTGGACTTTTTCAGGATAGGAATAATTATTATTTGAGCTACTGTTCACTTACTTAGGAAATACCCTATTTTTACTATTAGAATCTAGAATATTTGTGTGGTAGTTCTTGAAGAACTCTACCAGTAATGAGCTCTTACACCGGGTAATTTCTGATAAGGATTTATTTTAATTCGTTGGCGAATCCAGCCCCCCCTTTATGTCGAGTTTTTTAATTTAAAGAAATATTACAAGAAGCCGAGAGGTCCCTTTCAACCCTTCGAAGGTTGAAGTAATGGATGAGAACAACCATGAGAGAGGATAGTCTTGTAGGGGCCCCTCCGCTCAGCAGGGGATATTGCATATCCACCCGGGTGAAATTTCCCCCCTCCCCTTGAAAATCAGCTGAATCCGCCCATGTTTTAATTTAATTTTTCTTCACCCTACTTTGCGTTCGAAAACAAAGAGCCAGATGGCGTATCGCTGGATGTCAGATCCCAATACAACACGGCCGAGAAATCATATTAATGGCTTCTACATATAATAAGGGATTTTTCAGCCTATTAGATAATATACTATTAGAACAAATAATATAATAGTACCAATATTTTTTAGATTCGAGATTAAATTGCCCCCCCCCCCCTTGAAAATCGGCTGAATCCGCCCATGTTTTAATTTAATTTTTCATCACCCTACTTTGCGTTCGAAAACAAAGCGCCAGATGGCGTATCGCTGGATGTCAGATCCCAATACAACACGGCCGAGAAATCATATTAATGGCTTCTACATATAATAGAGGATTTTTCAGCCTATTAGATAATATACTATTAGAACAAATAATATAATAGTACCAATATTTTTTAGATTCGAGATTAAATTGCCCCCCCCTCCTTGAAAATCGGCTGAATCCGCCCATGTTTTAATTTAATTTTTCTTCACCCTACTTTGCGTTCGAAAACAAAGCGCCAGATGGCGTATCGCTGGATATCAGATCCCAATACAACACGGCCGAGAAATCATATTAATTGCTTTTACATATAATAAGGGATTTTTCAGCCTGTTATACTATTAGAACACTAATAATATAATAGTACCAATATTTTTTAGGTTCGAGATTATATAACGGTGTCTTTGATATGTTGGCCAATAGGAATATTACTCACTCTGATTATAGAAGATATTGGCTTATGGATTCAGAAGTTAGTTTTACCTCAAATTAAAAAGAAGCCAATTCAATTTGATAAACAAAAAGAACAATAGATCAAGCTGAAGTACATGAAATATAAATAGAAATAACAGTTAGGTACACCAGGTATTATTTATTTTTATGCTATTTTAATGTAAAATTGTTATACAATTTTAAATAAATTTTATGTATATAATATTACTTGTTTTTATTTACTAGTCAGGAGTACATCAAAATTTGAGCCTTTATTGTGGGAAAATGGTTACATACAAATTTAGTCCATCACTAGCTAAAACTTTTTCTCATCTTTCTGGCATAATACGGATTCCGCGTCGAAAAAACTGCTAGACTTTTGAGTCGATCCACAAATCGACCCAATTGACTTCTTCGTAAGAACGGAAGTCTTTCTCAGCCAGGCCCTGCTTCATCGATAGAAATAGGTAGTAATCGGAAGGTGCGATATATGGAAAATACGGCGAGCTTCTGCTCATATTCCTTCCGTTTTTCCTTCAATCCTTGGCTCAAATGCATTAGTTGTGTTCGGTAGTAAGCTCCTGTAATGATTTCACTCAGTTGCATCAGTTGATAATTCATCACGCCGAACTGGTCTCACCAAATACACAATGATTTTTATGCCATAGATGTATGGCTTAGCCGTTGGTGTTGATGCTTCGCCGCCGTATCTCCACGATTTTTTTCGCTTTGGATTATGGTACTCAATGTCAGTAACAATGCGATGCAAAAAATCTTTCATATTTTTGTCGTTGGAACAACTGTTCACACGTGAAAGCAGTTCGATGTTTCATGGCTTCAACTCGAATGGCATCCAATTTCCTTACCTTTACATTATTCCCAAGGCTTTCAAACGATCTGATACATTCACCCCCCAAAATCTCAGCTGTCTGAAATTTGTGGAAGGACGAGAAAATGGCCCATTGGTCTCAAAAATGTGTTTTTCGCCTATTTTCGCCGATATTCCTGAAAATATGACACTTTTGTTTGCACGAAAATGAAGATCAGTTCGTTACCTACAAAAATGATCATCATTGTTGTCAAAAATATGATACTTTTCGACATAACCGGCTCCAAAACGCATCCCCATTTTTAGCTCCTGGAATAACACTCGCGAGCGGATAACACATTTTTCAATAAATAACGTAAAAATTAGTGTTTTCATGATTCAAAGTTCAGATGAAAGAAGGAACCTGTAGCTATAATATCATGTTACTTTTTCCTTTTATCTATTTCTCTGAATTATTGAAAAACCGGGCCAAAGTTTGTTTTTGCTCGATATTTTGACCCTCCTATAAATGTATTCATATTTTTTTATCAAGACTAATTTCACCGAATCTTTTTGGATAATGGGGCTTTGCAAGGTGTTAAATGTATTCAGAAAGATTCAAAAAAATATTTTTTTGTATTTTCATAAACAACAAGTTTTTTTAGGTCGTTTTTTTGGATTTCCGGAGTTTTCGAAAATGCTCGGGTCTATCGGGAATTCATAGATAATCAAGGACCATATCGATTTTTAACGCACATCATTAGAAAGATTAGCTTGTCCCCTTGGCGATGGCATTTTTCTTTTTTTCTTTTTAATATTTTTTGGTTTTTCGGAAAATTGAGAAAATTCTCACTCTTATGAAAATTTGGCATTTTTTTTGAGGATTATTTTCTTTTCGTTTGCGAATTTTTGAAATGCCGTTTTTGCAAAAAATATTAGTGTAGCGAAAAAAACCATAGGGACAACTTTTGTAGGTAATGAACAAATGAACTGCTGGCGATATGAAAACTGGGCCCGCGGTCAAGGAATTAAAAAAGGTAGAGATTAAAAGTAGTTAATCCACATTCAAATTAGGCCCAGGGTCATGATTTATTTCTAGAAAAAGTAAATAGGTATAAATACAAATATTTTTAAGTGCCATTTTTGGAAGTAAGTATTGCACAAAAAAGATAAATTACAAAAACTTGAAAAAAATCATTATATTCGATTTCCTGTCATTCACAAGTAAGAAGTTTTCACCCTTTAACGTTTGAATTCTGAACGCTTCTACTGCATCGTGAACGTCGTTGATATTTTTTGGCAATTGCGGCAATTTACTTCTTTTTTAATTATGCATATTTCTTCTTATGCAATTAATATCTTCCCACGATATTTCTAAATTGGGGTTTTTTACTAACTCGGCATCGAGCGGTAAACCGCGAGTTAAATTTTTGTACACTAATGGATAGTAATGGCTAGTAATGGCTCCTCACTAGTGGCTAGTAATGGCCGGTAATGGCTTACTAATTGCTAGTAATGGCTACTAATTGCTAGTAATGGCTGAGTAATGGCTACTAATGGACGAGGTCTGTACACCAAAATGGACCTCTCGGTTTACCCCTCGCTCGGCATGAATTATTTTTGCTGATTTTTCCATGGGATCTTTAAAGAATTACTTATCTTCTGTCTTTCTAATATGTCTGTGGTAAATTCGTGGTTATGATTTAAATCACTTTCAACAATTTTCTCATTAAAGGTATATATTGTAACGATTGACTAAATTGAATAAAGAGAATATAAAACTTATATTCAATACGAAGAGAAAAAATGAAACAAATAGTTTTGTTAATACTATTAAAAAATATGTCCACCTTTTGGAAGGGGCTCTGCAAGCAGTAGAGGCTGTGTTACCTAATAATATGAGCAAACTGGAAAATTACTCTGTAACTATCCATAATGCTATAAATCACGCCTATAAGAAGGCCTGCCCCCTCAAGCGGGTCGAACTCAACGGTAGAACCACCTCCTGGTGGTGCCAAGAGTTGGATCAGCTCAGGAAGATGGCAAGGACATCTTTTAATAAGGCAAAAAATACCAAACTTGAAGAGGACTGGGACACATATAGGTCTCACCTCAGAGAGTACAAAAAAGTCGTCAGACAAAAACAAAGAGAAGCTTGGAAGAACTACTGTGAGGAAATCGAAGATTTTCCTCAAGCAGCTAGACTCCAAAAAGCTCTCTCAAAAGACCCTTATCGCCATATCGGTACACTAACCAAAGAGGATGGCACTAGAACTGCCAACCTCAAGGAAAGTCTTGAACTACTAATGTCAACACACTTCCCTGACTCCAGAACCACTAATCTGGCAATCTGGGAGGAAGAGAAGCAACAAAACCTCACAGAAGATGACTGGAGAATAGCAGACCAGATCGTCGATGAGGACAAATTAAGGTGGGCCATCTCGAGCTTCTCCCCTTTTAAATCACCAGGAACTGACGGCATTTATCCAGCCCTACTTCAGTGGGGCCTGGACGCATTAATGCCGCACCTGACAGGAATCCTCAGATCCTCCCTGGCACTGAGGTATATTCCAAAAAGCTGGAGAGAAGTCAAGGTTGTCTTTATACCAAAACCAGGAAGATTGGATTACTCCATTCCAAAAGCATATCGACCGATTAGCCTCACATCGTTTTCAATGAAAACTTTAGAGAGGCTATGTGAAAGATATATAAGAGATGTAGCGATAATACAAAACCCACTACATCCAAATCAACATGCGTACACCCCAGGAAAGTCTACTGATTCAGCCCTCCACCTTGTGGCCGGTTACATCGAAAGATCGCTGGACTCAAAAGAGTCCACCTTGGGTGTATTCATAGACATTGAAGGTGCGTTCGACAAAACCACCTTTCCCAAAATAGCAAATGCCTTAGCTAATAAAAATATCCCCAACACAATAAATGGATGGATATATAACATGCTCTCAAAGAGAGCAATAAAAATCAGTGTAGATGATGTTACCATAAGAGGCATGGTTGTAAAAGGTTGTCCACAGGGAGGGGTGCTCTCACCACTACTGTGGAACATGGTCCTAGACACCTTAGTCAATCGCCTCAACGATGACAGCTTCTACACTATAGCTTATGCAGACGACCTAGTGATTCTGCAAACAGGAAGATTTGAAGGAATACTCTGTACTAGAATGCAAGAGGCCCTCAATATCATAGAACAGTGGTGCAAAGACCACTCACTGTCAATAAACCCAAAAAAGACAGAGATGGCTCTTTTCACGAATAAAAGGAAGCTTGCAAACATCGAGGCCCCAAAGCTCCTAAATACTAAATTGAACTTTTCTGCAGAGGTGAAATATTTGGGGGTCACCTTTGACAGCAAGTTAACATGGAACTCTCACCTAGAAAACAGAGTCAAAAAAGCATACATATCTTATGAACAGTGCCGTAGAACCATTGGCCGCACCTGGGGAATGTCACCCAAGGTTACGGCCTGGATCTACACTGCAATCATAAGACCTATGCTAACGTACGGTGCGATTGCCTGGGGAGTCAAAACTAGCCAGCGGACAGTCGTACGCAAATTGGATCAAATCCAAAGAATAGCATGCCTCAACATAACGGGGGGCATGAGAACCACACCAACTAGAGCAATGGAGGTGATCCTTGGTCTCACCCCCCTTGATATATTTATTAAGGAGGCTGTAGTGATGACCATGACACGGCTACGCTCTACTGGTATACAGCCTGACGTAGGATCTGGTCAGTCGAGGTGTAACTTGTGGCACGAGGTCCTTGGAGAGGTCCCACTGCTACAAGCCAACACAGATTCGATTGCACCAAGATATGCCTTTTACAGACCCTACAGGGTAATAACAAAAAACGTACAAGAGGCTACATTGGCAGCAGGTGCCTTGTGCATCTACACCGATGGGTCTAAAACAAATAAGGGATCAGGCTGTGGAATCTATTCCAGATCCCTGAATCTCAATATAAAATGGGCAATGGGTTCTAATGCCAGTGTAGCTCAAACAGAGCTCACTGCTATCTCAATCGCCGCAAAAGAGACTACCAGTAGGAACATTACTGGTAATAATATTTACATCCTCACGGACAACAGACAGGCACTACTAGCTCTGGATAGACCACGGATTACATCAGGTCTAGTACTAGAATGTCACCAGGCCCTGATCGAAGCTTGCAACAACAACGTGGTCACGTTAGCTTGGATCAAAGGTCATGGAAAATCAAAAGGCAACCGTGCAGCTGACTCTCTAGCTAAGAAAGCAGCCTCCCAAAAACCTTTGGGACCTGGCACTTTCATAAGCTTATCGGCATCAGCTGTGGCTGACCTACTGAAGAAACACTCCCTTGACAAGTTTAAGGGTAGATGGGACGACGAAACAGGTTGCAAGCTAGCCAAGGAACTATTACAGTATCCGAACAGCGAAACAGCCAAAAAATACATGACTATGAACAGACAGAACCTGCGCACAGCCACAGGTATCCTGACTGGCCACTGTCATCTACGAAAACACCTCTACAGGATGGGGTTATCTGACACTCCACTGTGTAGAGGATGTGAACAGGAAGACGAGACTGTCGAACACATTCTTTGCGAATGCCCGACACTCTCACAAATGAGACATTTTCTTTTCGGCGAGCGGTGGCTAACACATGCCAACATGAGGGAGCTACCTTCAGGCGACGTCATCGCCTACTTTAAACAAGTAGGCTGGCTGACGAGCTAGAAGGAAGGCTCAACCTCAGAAGGACGCACAATGGGCCAAATGTGGCCTACGTGCTGTGGGGTGACCCACCCTTCTAGATTTACAGATACAGATACAGATAATACTATTAAAATAACTATTTATTTTAATTTAATTAATCACAGGACAGAATGTAATCTCGAAAATACTGTTTGAAAATAATTTGAGCGTAGTAATTGTAAAAAAATATATAAAATTTCATATTCCATATACCTGGGATTAAGACTCTCAATTTTTCTACTTGACAGTAGATGGAGCCCAACAAATAATTACATACTGTCTGAGATTACGGCAGAAGACAATAAACATTAATAGTAATTTAATAGGTTATGTACTAAAACTAAAATTTAAATAAATCAAATAATAAAATTAAATATTCAATAAAAGTAATGTTTTCTCACATATACTCTCACGATAATACGTAACAATATCTTAGCAAGACAGCCTTTAAGAAAACAGCGCCAACGAATTTTACCTATTTCAAATAGAAAAATTATTAAAACCAAGTTAAAAGAAAAACTAAATAAAACTTACCACATTTTAAAACTCACATACCACGTACATTTCTTGTGGTCTTTTACTAAATATTTTTTGAACATACATTGCAAAAGTTTAACAACTAACTAAGGTTATTTGGAATTTGGTCTATTTAAATATAATAACAAATTAAATATCAATTATTTCCCAGAATGTTCTTTAATCCCCCAGAGTGAACTTACCTACCTTTAATCCGTTGGATCAGGTATGAAACCCCTAACCACGGGCCCAATTTACATGCGCCCGAACTGCTCTTCATTTTTTGTCTAAACAAAAATGCTCTAAGGGTCATATTTCGGCAGATATCGTCGAAAAACAGATTTTCGGGAACTCTAGAGCTATTTTCCCACCCTTCCACAAATTCCACGTAGCTGAGATTTTCGGAGGTAAATGTATCTATCAACACCTGCAAATTAAAAAAAAATTTGACGGACAGACTTGATGGCCAGGTTTGGGGTTTTTGTGGCGTTAATTTACTGGAATATATCCTTACCTTGTGACGTTTGAGCATTCCAAGTCGCTTTGTTGCTCTTTCAATAGAATCGTAGATATTTAAAAAAAGAGAGTTAAAAAATTCAGACACGGTGGCAATCTTTTATATAAGTATAAAATGAATAGCATTTTCGTAACTCATAGGGATGAGGCCCGACTAATGACTACATCAGCTACATCCGTTTTCAAAATTTTTGCGCTTAATATTACTCCACTGTATAAGTGATAGAGTAGAATTATTTTATAAACTTTCTAACAATTAAGGTTAAGATATAAAATTAAAAAAAAATGCTAAAATTTTAAGTATTGTAAATTATCTACCTCATCTACAAAATTGATATGAAATCAAGACAATTTAATAATTTCCGTTAGGAATCTCTGTATGCGAAATGATCAAGCCAGTATATCGCAGAAAGTGTTGCATTACATAACCTTGATTTGTGTGTGATCAACTTTAAATAATCGGAATGGGTACCTATTTCCTTATTATTAACAAATTTTATTTGAAATATATTTCCATATTATTAACAAATTTTATTTGAAATATATTAGCACTTAAATATATCTATTAATATCTTATTGCTCCCATTACTATCTTATTAGATGTGGTATTGAATTACTTTTGCAGTATATTTTTTTGTTTGTGATGGAAATTCTGCCTTTTGGCCTTGTCAGTTAGGCTTTCAAATCCAACAAATCAAACTCAAACTTGTCTAAGGGTGTCGAATCGAATAAATTGAATTTCCTTACTTTGTATTTTTTCCTTAACAGCATACGAAGAAGAGATTGACCAGAATCGGTCAAAAACTTGGCAACCCCCAATTCAAATTGGCAATTTTTGCTTTGTAAAGTCGTTAAAACTCACTTCTGGGCTTCATTTATCAAAATATATTTTAGGATTTGTAATAACTTGATTTTGCAGATCTCAGTATTTTACCTCCCTTATTTGGAATGGATGATTATAATAGTTGCATGGAAAATAAGAATAATCAGTATTGTAGTGTTCAAGCAAAAGTAGATTTGAGTTTCCAAAATAGTAGTGTAAAGGAATTGATTAGAGTAAGTAAACATTTCTCCGACTGTTAAGAACCCTCCTAACTTAATGGAGGGTTCGCCTAGAAATTTGCCTAGAAAAATGTGATGCTTTTGAAGTGCCCATTACCTCATGTTCAAAGTTTTTTCAAGTTTCACTTTTTAATTACATTTTTCACTTCAACAGATAGAATATCATTAAGTTCTACTGTTAATCTGCTATATGTTTTTACTTAATATTAAATTTAAAGTTTTTTACCTTAGGGTAAGTTGTTCAAGTTCATTATATAACTGTCGATGTTATTATCTTGTAATTATTTTTAGGCGTGATTTGGTAATCGCTGAAACTAGTGGCCAATGTAATTTTCGTTTTTTGATTCTTATTATACAGGGTGAGTCACGGTAGACGCGACGGCCCATTGTGACTAAACGGTTAATATTTGTAAATTTTGTTTATGCTTGGATATGTGGGTTGATACATTTTAAAATTATTTTTAATTATACGTTAAAAACAAAATAAACTTTCTTAAGTATTCCCTATACCTAAGCTTTTTAGTTTTCGAAATATTTTGAAATTTCTGAAAATTCAAGCGCTTACAAGAAAACCAATAACTTGGAAACCTATGGAATCATCCAAATCCAATTTTAACTGAAAAAAATTAGACTAATAATTGAAAGCAATAATGTATTTAGAGTTGTTTAAAATTATACAGGGCGTCCATAATGGGTCGATTCTCTAATGACATATTCAAACGACAATATCGTTCTTATTTTAAATAGGACACCCTGTATTTTATAATCCTGTTATGAAGCAAATTCCATTACCTTTTAAAAATTATAAAGGTTTACTATGCCTAAATCTACTAATTTTGGAGTTATTTTTATTTTTGTTAAATTTGACATAATTTTTCCACCGTAATGCTTAAATATAATACTCTGCATTTGATTAGCTTAGACTGTGATCCGAATAAATTGCAGATGAATCCACTTTTCATAATAATGGATTAGTTAACCCTCATAACTTTCATTATTATGATACTCAAAACCAGCATTTGTTCCACACAATAGATCATCAAAACCGGTGGAACATTAATGTATACGGTGGAATTATAAGCTACCAAGTTATTGGCCCATATTTCTTTGATGGCCATTTAAATGGGAGGAAATTCTTGCATTTTTTAAGAAAAAGTTTCTGGGAACTGTTGTAAAATGTTTCATTAAATATTATACAAAAAATGATGTTGGAATAGTCTAAGCTGATCAAATACAGGGTGTTATATTTAGGCATTACGGTGGAAAAATAATGTAAAATTTAACAAAAATAAAAATAACTCCAGAATTAATAGATTTAGGTATAGTAGACCTTTATAATTTTTAAAAGGTAATGGAATTTGCTACATAATAGGATTATAAAATACAGGTTATTCTATTTAAAATAAGAACGATATTGTCGTTTGAATATGTCATTAGAGAATCGACCCATTATGGACGCCCTGTATAATTTTAAACAACTCTAAATACATTATTGCTTAGCCTAATTTTTTTCAGTTAAAATTGGATTTGGCCGATTCCGTAGGTTTCCAAATTATTGCTTTTCTTCTAAGTGCTTCCATTTTTAGAAATATCAAAATATCGCGAAAAGTAAAAAGCTAGGGAATACTTAAGAAAATTTATCTTATTTTTAACGTATAATCTATAAATCCAATAAAATATAGGGTCGTCCATAGGAAATAATATAACTTTGATACGCCACACTTTTTTGGGACAACCTGTATAATTCAAAATGATTATAAAATGTAGCCTTTATCAACCCGCATATCCATGAATAGACGAAATTTTCAAAATATTAACCGTTTAGCCACAATGGACCGTCGCGTCTACCGTGACTCACCCTGTATGTAGTACCGACTTTGAGTAGCATTTTATTTATTACACTTTGGCCGCATTTGAGACATGGATAACCTGTTGGCTTTATTTTCTAACTCATTGTTATTAATTATATTTAATGGCTTTCGCCTCTTAGGCCGAAGGTAGCTGCTTTCGGTACAAGAGATCTGAAAAGATGTTCGTTTTAACATAATGAGTTGATCAGGTTTGGCAATTTTGAAAAAAAATTTAAAATTCATTTAGAGATTTTTGGAAAGGGTGATTGTCCCAAATGCTTATATTATGCTACATTATGTAAACACAAAAATTGTTTCTCTTTATTAATTTTTGGAATTTAATTATATTTAAAATTTTCTCATTAATTTTTTAACTAATTGTTTAATTTTTCTTTAGATGCGTATACCCGGTAAACATGGTACAATATTAAAACTGGCGATATACCAGGTCATGACTGTTCAGAATATCAGAATTTCACCTAAGTAAAAATCTCACCGTTTTCGAGATAATGAGCATTTTCTAAATTTGTAGAAAATCGCTACCTCACGTCGGAATTCTGAATGCTATGTCTACAAATTAAAACTAGTTCAAATATCTTTGTTGCTGAATATTAACGATGAGTGATGCTTTAAGACGTACAAAACAGTTTTTCAAGAAATAGAGGTAAAATGCCAGATTTCAATTCGACCAATTTTTATTAACAAAAGTTTAATATTATCGTCTGAAAAAACATAACCACCGGAGGTGCACATTCATTATAAGAGAAAGCCCATTTTGTCCAGACACTACCGATTTTTTTACTGGGGCTACTTGAAAGAACTAATTTACGCCACACACCTATAATAACTGACGTGGAACAATTGAGACGGCGTATTCACACTGCCGCTCAGAGAATCGCTGATTCGGGGGCTATAACGCATTTGAAAAGGTCCTTCTTGAAAAGGTCCTTCTTGAAAAGATGTCTCTGCATACATTTATTGTAATATTATTCAGTGTGATGTTGAATAATCGTTATTGTGGTTTATATTGTATTCATTTCGGAAGCTCATAGTGGTTTGTATTTTAATTTCTCTCTCTCTTTCCACTGGATTAAAACCACTTAGTTGTTAAAAAAGTTTTTTTATTGACGTTTCGGCTTTCTATATCGAAAGCCGTTATCAAAATGACATAAAATAAATAAATTTACTAGAAACAGAACACTTGATAATCTTGCAAAAATATGACATCAACATCTATCATTTATCGGCTTGGATTCGACAGCTGTAGATTTGTTCAAGTCTTACCTAAGTAATAGATTTCAAGCGGTAAAATGTACAGATAATATATCGAGTTTTTTACAAGTGAACACTGGAGTGCCCCAGGGTTCAATCTTAGGTCCTATACTTTTTTCTGTGTATGTTACTAATTTTCCAGAAATATTTGCATCTTGCTCACAGCATTATTATGCAGATGATACTCAGATTTATATTTCTTTTCCTCCCAATGAGATGGATCAAGTAGTAACTGCTCTAAACTATGATTTAAACAATCTTCACAATTTTTCTTTAAATCACTGTCTTCAATTGAATGCATCGAAGACTAGTGCTATTATCTTTGGAAACAAAATACAAACAGAAATTTTTAAAAAGAATTATTCATCAAAAGTATTAATTGATGGTCATAATATTCAGTTTAGTAAAAAAATTAAAAACTTAGGTGTATGGTTTGACGAGGACTTGAGATTCACTGATTATATTAGTACATGTTTACAAAAAGCCTACGCGTCACTAAAACTTATATTTCAATCTCGTCATGTTCTTGACAAAGCGGTTAAAACACTTTTATGTGAAACCCTGGTTTTATCGAAAATGAATTATTGTGATATTATGTATAATTCTTGCCTGAATACGTATGATACTAAAAGAATACAAAAATTACAAAACTCCTGTCTAAGACTTATATTTAGTATTCGTAAGTTTCAGCCTGTCAGTCATACACTTAAAACCGTTAAATGGCTAAATATGTCAATGCGTCGTAAAATGCACGCAGATTTATTTTATATGGATTTATTAAAGGAAAAGTCTCCACCTTATCTTTACCAAAAGATCAAATTTAGAACGGACGTACATACGATTAATTTAAGACATAAACATAAACCCAATTTTTTAAACGATCCTTTTCGTATTGTGTGGTTAAAGCAATGAATGATATACCGCGTGAGTTATGTTACTTTTCAGCATGTAAACTTAAAAAGAAAAAATTATTATTTGATTATTATTTTTCCAGACAATAATATTTACTCATTTATATATTACTTACTTACTTTCTATATGTTTTGATTCTGTTTTCGAGGTTAGATGGAAGAGCAGTTCATTGGTTAAATATTAAATACATTATTAATTTATAGCATTGTGATATAACCTATGAACTGAATCTCGCCTCAAAAAAAAGAATAATAATGTTATAAATTGTATACTGTTATGTTAATAAAGGCATTTATTATTATTATTATTATTATTATTATTATTATAGTATACATAGAATAAGATTTTGAGATTGAAGATGTCAAAATCTATTTCAATCATATTTTTGTGACGTTTCTGGGAACGAATTTTTAAAGGATAGCGCATTTGCATATTATAAGAGAATTTATACTTCGTCATAAATGAAGTTTTCTTATTAATATTATCATAAGAAAAAACCAGATAAAAACTTATGATACTATCCCGATATAGAGGGTATCCTTTTTGCAATTAACTCTTTTTGTAAAATAGGTATTCAAATTTTTGAAATATCAACCGGATAATTAGAAACACATTCGTTATTATTTAAGCATATCATGCTGCTTCTTTAACTTTGCGGTTATAATTATTCGGTTCTTTTAATAATCTAGTTGAAGAATTCCATTGTATTTTATGACCAAAATCCCATGCGTGTTCACATATTTTGGATTTTTCGAATTGTTTATTTTTAATGTACGATTGGTGTTCATTAAGTCTAATATGAAAAGGTCTAGATGTTTCTCCTATATACAATTTATTACATTCGCATGGAATTTCGTAAATACAATTTTTTGTGTTTTGAATTTCATTAAAAGGTTTTGTATTTACATTAAAGATTTTAATGTATTATTAGTTTGAAAAACTGTTTTTAAATTAAATTTATTGCCAATCCTTCTAATTTTTTCCGATAATTTTGGAATATAAGGGATTTTTACTATATTTGAAAGAATTATTGGGGGGTTTAAATTTTGATCTTTAGTTTTGATGTCTCGGTAAAGTTCACGATTTATAAATTTACTTGGGTAGTTGTTCTTAATCAAGACAAATTTAACAAGTTACAAAAAGAGTTAATTGCAAAAAGGATACCCTTTATATCGGGATAGTATCATAAGTTTTAATCTGGTTTTTTCTTATGATAATATTAATAAGAAAACTTCATTTATGACGAAGTATAAATTCTCTTATAATATGCTAATGCGCTATCCTTTAAAAATTCGTTCCCAGAAACGTCACAAAAATATGATTGAAATAGATTTTGACATCTTCAATCTCAAAATGTTATTCTATGTATACTATGTTGATGTCATATTTTTGCAAGATTATCAAGTGTTCTGTAAATTTATTTATTTTATGTCATTTTGATAACGGCTTTCGATATAGAAAGCCATCACGTCAATAAAAAAACTTTTTTAACAACTAAGTGGTTTTAATCCAGTGGAAAGAGAGAGAAATTATATTGGATGTTGAAAAAAGAAAACGTTGAATTAGTATTTACTTTTTTACATCTCATTGAATGCTTCTAAGCAATTGATTCGTTATTACTCATAATTATTTCATCATTTCATTTTGATAGGATAAGTTATCGACAAAGTCGTAAGAGTTGACTTTAGCTCAGAATAACAGCACACTCTAATATAATCGATATATCACTGCTTCCAAAAATAAAATATAACAAGTTAAGAATCTGGGCATAATGCTCATTTTCTTTTAATAAATTTCCACCTCCACATGGTTTCTTCAGACAATAATGGTATTAACTAATCTCCAGCAACGAAGGTATTTAAATTAGTCTTAATTTTTAGACATGGCACTCAAAAATCCAAGATGAGTTAGCGATTTTCCAGAAATTAAAAAAATGCCCATTATCTCGATAACGGTGAGATTTTTACTGGGGTGAAATTCTGATATTCTGAACAGACATAAACATCACCACTTTCAATATTGTACAAGGTTTACCGGACACTCTGTATATTTGTTCGGTAAACAAAAATTATTTTAGAGAAATAATGAAATGGTAAATGGTTAATTTACAAAATTATATCTAACCTTCTCCAATATGTGTAATTTTATTAAACTGATTTGGGTTTATAAAATGACGGTAAAATTATCCTAATATTAATGTAATTGACATTTATAAAATGTACATTTCCTTCGTTAAATAATTATTTGTTAAAATTATAGTGGATTTTTTTATATGCTGCATTATTTACTGTTAGAAGATATACACGGTCCTGCAACAGTGGCGCCGTGTACCATATCTCTATTTCGGAAAGAGATAGGAATACAATTTTCTATAATGTTACCTTATTGATCGAGCTCGACAAAATAAAAAAAAAATACAGTCACACAGGGTGTTCAACTTTATCTTGGCGAGTCCCAACTTTGTTTTTTTAAATGACAACCTGTATTTTTTATCACTTTTTCGGTTTCTACATGAAAAATAAATTTATGTATGTTTATGTTTCGAAAATATTGACGGTTTTCGAGATTTTTAGCATGACAAGTTTTTTTTCAATATTCGTCACTCAGAATATTTGAAATTATGAAGTTATCCCAAGTCCCATTAAAATTTATTTTTGATAAGAAATTCTATATTGGTGACACTCTCAAACGATCTATCTGAAATCGACCTATGATATACAAGGTATGAAAAATAGCTTACCATACATTGTCAATAGAAATCTGCAGAATCTTCCTTATTTCAAATGGAACACCCTATATATTATCGATCCATAAGAAGCGCCAACAAAGGCTCTACAAATTTCATCAAGTATTCCCTATGAATAAGTTCACTAGTTTTTCTTAAACCAACTCTTTTTTTAGAAAAATGGCAAATATTCATATTTTTACGCTATAACGCCAGCAAGTAAACACGTTTGTTAATTATCAGACAGAAAAACTAATAAAACTTTTAAAGTGAGTGATCATTGTGTCCATTAAAGTCTTGTGTTACATGTGACCTAAACAAAAAACAAAATTTACCTTTGGTAAGGTGAAAACTTGCATTTATATATTTACGGAATAATACTACCTCCAAGTGACCTAGACTTATATCTATTAAAATAAATTCTGTACCTGTTTGTTATCAAAACTTTGTTGGAGTCGTTGAAAAATGATCTGGGTAAAGAAATAGAAGATTTGAAAAACAAATTTACTGAAGTAAATAATAAATTGTCTAATCTTGAACATCTAACCAAAGCTCAATTCGCTGATAAAATCGCACAAGAAGCAGTTGAAAGAATGAGTGGGGCAAAAAATATCATAATACGGGGAATTACCGAAGCTGCTGGGGATAACAACGCCAAAAAACAGCATGATACAAAGGTAGTTAAAGATGTGCTTGCTACTATTAACTGCATTTCAACCCCGGTTAACATCTTTCGTTTAGGTAAACCTAATTCGAATGCTAAATACCCTCGCATGATAAAAGTTATATTACCAAACGAACATGATGTCCGCTTTATTATCAGGAATAAAAAAAAACTACTTGAAAATAACGCTACTAAAAACTTTACGATTATTACTGACCAAACCCCTACCCAACTGCAAGTCATACAGGATCTTCGAACTGAGCTGGAAATCAAAAAGAATAACGAATAAATAAAATATTTGAATGGTATACCGAAAATTGTTTCAAAAGATTATTTTCGAACAGAATAATAATCATTTAACCTTTTGGTCTTTTTTATATACTAACCTAGTTTCTCGTAAGGCAAAATTCGATGAATTAACAGCTAATATTCAAGATCTTAAACCGCAAGTGATATTAATCTCAGAAACCTGGCTTAGACCAACTGATCCAGACTCATTAGTATCTATAACAGGCTATACAATTTATAGATCCGACAGAACAACAAGAACAGGTGGCGGGATTTATAGACCTGGCGATTCTGGATATGGCCCGACAAATCAATTAATTAAAACTCTCAATAATTTTTCATCTCTTGAAAATCTTGAATATCTTTCTCCTATTGGCATCTCGGATCATGTAACATTAGGTGGCGAAATACAAGTTCAAATTAACCCTGAAAGCCAAAACCACGATGAATACAGGGTGGTCAATTATGAGAATGTCAGAACAGATCTTAATTCCATCAACTTCAATGAGTTATTAAGGCCCCTAAATAATGTAAACGATATGTGGAATACCTTTCCGAATATCCTAACAGAGTTAACAGCCAAGAATTCTTCTTCGAAATCTTTTCGAAAAAATCCTCTAAAACCTTGGATAAATTTTGAAATTATGTCATTGATTTATCACAAACGTCGTCTCTGGAAAAAATATAAACTGTCAAAAACCAGACAAGACTTCCTGTGTCATAGAAACTTCTCTAACTCATTAAAAGAAACCATTAAAAGGGCAAGAATGGAATATGAAGAAAATATTGCTAACTCAGACAATCACAAAAAACTGTACAAATACGTTCGATCAACGTTAAATACAAAGGTTGGTATACCTCGTCTAAGATATCCAGATGGTACTTTCGCCTCCTGGGACTCTGAGACTGCTGAAATTCTTGCGGATACATTTACATCAGTTTTTACAAATGAGCCTCTCGGGAATACACTCCCAGACACAAGAACCAGCAGAATCACTGATAGCCTGTCGGATATAATTTTAATTGAAGACTTAGTCAAAAATAAAATACTTAACCTAAAAAACTATTCGTCACCAGGAATCGATGGTATAAACTCATTCTTTTTGAAAAAATTCGCCAATGTATTATCTTCACCATTATCCACAATGATGTCTATGTCATTTCAATCAGCTCATGGAAAATTGCCTCAGTTACTGCAATTTACAAAAAAGGAGACAAAATCGATCCGTCGAACTACAGACCTATAAGTTTGCTTTCCATCCCTTCAAAAATCATGGAAAGTATCATCGCGGATTCAAGAACAGACTTTCTAACAACTCATGATGTGATACCTCCAGAGCAGCACGGATTTGTCAAAGGAAAGTCAACCACCACTAATCTTTTAGGCTGCATCAATGACTGGTCTCACTCTCTTGATAAGAACATGCCAATTGACGTAATATATCTTGACTTCGCCAAAGCTTTTGGTAGATTGCAATATAAAATTGAATCTCTTGGAATTCGTGGTAAACTTCTGTCATGGATTCAAAATTATCTTACGAGCAGAAAGTTTCATGTCAGGATTGGCCAATCCTACTCATCAGATAGATCAGTAACAAGTGGAGTGCCACAGGGTTCTATACTTGGCCCATTCCTCTTTATTGCGTATACCAGTGATCTGCCTCTCTCGGTTGAAAAAAGCACTCTACGCAGATGATGCCAAAATTTATGGAAATCCTCTAGTAGATCGAGATTTAATTCAAACGGACCTAGATGCTATCAGTGAATGGTGCTCCAATTGGTTGCTCCCCTTAAATACAGAAAAGTGTGTCGTTCTGCATCTTGGAAAAAACAATTCGCGTTTTTAATATTCGCTCCAAGGCCTCACATTGGCACAAGTGACATCAGTGGTAGATTTACATCAGATTTAACGTGGTCTGAACACGTCATGAAAACTTGTAAACGCGCCAATTCGGTTTTGAACCTGCTTAAAAAAACGTTTTCAAAAGTATCCTATCAAACCTCTATCAACCTGTATAAAACCTATGTTCCACCTCTTCTAGAGTACGGGGGTGTCGTGTGGTGTCCGGTACTTGTACGAGACCAGAATCTTCTGGAAAGTGTTCAACGTCGGGCTACTAGAATGTCGTACGGTGTTATTCGTCCTTCGTATGCTGAAAGGCTAGAAATGGCAAACATTCCTAGCTTTTCCGACCGTCGTTTACTTTTCGAATTCTGAAATTTAACTACGGCAACCTTAGTGACATTTTTCTCTTAAACGTCGACAATCGCCTACGGGGTCACAAGTTGAAATTAAAAAAGGGCAGCTTTACCAGCAGGCAAAGACAGGCATTCCTCTCCAACCGTGTCTTCGATGTATGGAACAATCTTAGTGATGAACTTATTGGCGCAGCATCAATTAACATCTTTAAAAACAAAATTGATGAACTCTTGTTTTCTTAATTGTTTTTCTCTTTTTTATTGTTTAATATTCTTTATTTTGTTTTTTTTAAATGTTTACTAGGTTGTAACTTCATTAGTGAATAGGTTATCATAGGTTTATGCCTCAGCCTTTAGCAAACTGTAATAATAATAATAATAATAATAATAATAATCTCAATGAACGACTTTTTTGACGACTATACAAACGACTGACGAGAATATACAAACTAAAAATCTCGAAAAACGTCAATATTTTCGAAATATGAACATGCATAAAATATCTTTTATTTTTCATGTAGAAACCGAAAAAAATACAGGTTGCCATTTAAAAAAACAAAGTTGGGACTCGTCCAGAAAAAATTGAACACCCTGTGTGGCTGATTTTTTTAATTTTGTCGAGCTCGGTCAATAAGGTAACATTATAGAAAATTGTATTCCTATCTCTTTCCTAAATAGAGATACGAAACACGGCGCCACTATTGCAGGACCCTGTATATGTTATTTTATAAAGGTATGTCACAAAATTTAATAAACTTTATGTAAGTAAAATGCCGAAACTAAAAAAAATAATTCCTCAGATATACTACATAGACGTGTGTTTTCTTTTTTTTTTGTTTTAATACCATAACTATTTTGGATGATGTACATACAAATGTGTAAAAATTTTAATGGATCATAGGATTACCAGTGTGTTTTGGACGAGAGTTCTTCTAGAAGTTAACCAGAACAAAATATAAGAAATGTGCACGACAGCTTATCAACTATTCAATTAAACCACTGTTTCCCTTCTTGCTTCGAGCAACAGTTTGATTCGTTAAATGGTTTCGGAATTTTTAGATTGCAAATCTATTTTTCACCTGAATATTTGTATTTTTAATAAAATATCCCGTGAAACAGTTTAACCTTTTTTAGACCTTAAACAACAATAAAACGATTTTTGACAGGACGATTATTCACAGAGCAATCTGCATACCCAAATATGTATCAGGTAATAAAAAGGACTTCCACAGTTATAGCGATAAAGTCATTAATCAAAGTATACAGGATTTTAATCTTATTGTTGCCGTTGATGATTCCACATGTATAGAAAATTTAACGGACGTAACAAGTTATGATTAAACAATTCTGTAAGTTTTACCATATATATTGTTGTTTTGACTTTTCATCGATAACTGTAATCTTCTTCAAAGGAGATCTAAATATTTTAGACAAAACAAAGTTACCTATATGTCTTTGAAAACAATTGAACATGATATTTTTCTCACTCCAACTTATTTAACATTCTGTGCCTCTTACGGAACAATAAGTTAAAATTATGACAGAGATAAGTAGGACATGTGGGGATTGAAAACTTCCTTATATATGTAAGAATCAAATACTATTAAACGAGCAAGGTTTGTATGTATGTGTGTGTGTGTCCAGAGGATCTCGAAATCCACTCGTCGGAATTCAATGAAACTTTCAGGGTAGACTAATTCCTATTTAAATCGGCAAAAAATGTAGGTCTCATGTCTGTGAAAATTCGATCTTCCGAGATATTTACAAGAAAAGTTAAGCTTTTAGTTTTATTTCCTAGCAACGCAGGATATAATAACTTGTTTCTATAGTAATATATACTATAAAGGAGAGATGAATACAGTAAACGTGGGGATATAACGTCACATTCCATAGACGTACTTTGCAAAATAAGTTTCTATAATATAAATAAGGTCACAGCATATAAAATATATATACGCACTTCGTAGATTAAATTTTGAAGTTATATTATTTACAAAAAATAAAAATAAACTTTATGCATCTGACACTTTAACATTGAACGAATTAAATTTAACCAATAAATAACAAGGAGGATTATATATGTTGGGATTAAACTTTTTTTAATCTCTTGGCATTAAAAGTAACGCTTCAGTACTTACCTAAACTCAAAGATTAAAAAAAAAAGTTAGTTCAAGAACTATCTTTAAAAGTCACTGTCTTCACTAAAACTACTGGTATCACTATAATTGTCTTTTCTGAGGTTTATTATTATCGGTTCTATTAAATTATCCATTGATATATCCACTTTCCTAAATGAATTTTCCACATTTTTAACATGACCAATGCATTTTCCCCAATGTTCTCTATTTACATCTGAAACTGCCTTCAAAACAAATTTCGCACATCAGGAAATTTAAAGGTTTGATTGTTTTGAGAAACATAACATTTTAATAATTGTGACCAGATCAGTTCAATGGAATTTAACTCTGCGTGGTTCGGAGGCAATCTCATCTATAATATATTTTTTGAATTTGTTTTTATGTTGCCTTGCTATTACTAATAATTCTGCCTTCAAGGATTTAGGAGAACTGATAATATTTTTAGAATGAAGCCATTTTGAAATATATATTAATACAAAATTCTGAATCAATTAAAATACATACGATACGGCTATGAATAAATAAAGTATGACTTATCTGTCAAAAGAACAGGTTTATCTAGACAAAAACTATATTAGGCCGATCAGATGTATTAAAATTTAAATTTTAACTACAAATAAGCATTGAAGGATGAGGTAAAAATAAAATTTCTACCTCTTGAATCTGTACTACGTTCTGCAAATTAAATACTGCACTCATTTCTTCTGTATAGTATAGTAGTAAAAAGGTTTGACTTTATTTAATTTCTGGCGTTTTAATATGAAAGAATTCAATTTTAAATTTGCCGCTTTATATAAAAAAGGAAAGGTTCATTTGAGGGACATAAATAATTTGCTTGTCAAATGACAGCCATCTCATAAATTCAAAGTTGAAAATACAACGTTGCCAATTCAATTTCAGAAATCATGGGTTTAGGTAAATATTTATAGGAACGTTGAGTAACACAGTTAAAATGGACACTTGTCAAAATGTGACACCTGTAAAAACGTGACAACTGTTAAAATGTGATACGTGTCAGAATGTAACAACTGTCAAAATGAACAAATCTCAAAATGAACAAATGTCAAAATATAACACCTGTCAGAATGTAACAAATGTCAAAATGTCACACGTATCGTACTTTTCTTTATTTATTACAAAGATCTAACCTAACGTAAAGCTAATCTTTTTTTTTTGGCGGGTGGAAATGCTTTATGCACATCGGGTAAAGGTTATTCCCTTCCCCGATAGTATGAGACTACCCCTTACGGCTACTATTTTATTATGCGGACAGTTTTAATATTTAAGTTTTCATTATCATAGAGAGAGAGAGAAAGAAAAAGAATGAATGCTTGTACACGTGTACTATTAACATAGATTTCAATTTTTTATTTTACATGAAACTTTAAAGAGACATTTAAAATTCTCTATTTTCATAGAACATTTTAGGTTGATTGTGACTTTGTATTTTCCAAGAAAAAATTGTAATGCAATGTACGAATGAACTATTTTTGTAACTGAAAATTTTTGAAAAAATATGATATCAATATCTGCCACACGTCGAGAGTCTGGTCACAGGTTTTTGTGGAGGTTTTTACCCAAGTATGAATATCAGACCTATAATTTTCCTTCACTGCAGATCAATAAATAATAAAATCAATTGAACATAGAGTTTTTCTTATATAGTGATAAATAGAGTGAGCTGAGCGATCTTCTGTTGACGGGACCTGTGCCCTACACGCTGCTGTTGCCCGTCCCGGAAACGGGGCCTGTCCACCGTGACAATTCGCGAAGATCAAGCGTCAGTAGATGTTGCCCTAAAAGGCTGAAATGCATTTAACTAACCTCTGTGACAAGCAGTTGATAAACGTCAACAACAGCTGCAGCCAATTGAAAATTAACACTGACAGCTTTTTTAATTTTCCCGCCTACTTTCAAGCCAATCGCCAATCAACTTTTTATTTATCTCCCTATCAGTAGTTCAAGTAGATGTCGCCCACTCCGTGATTTTCGCGAATTGATTAATAATTTGTCATGTTATAAATATACTTAAATTATATACTCATTGGGCTGCTTAAAAATGTAGATTTGAATATTAAGAGCGAAGCTCGGTGACCAGATATTAGTATATTCTTCAACGAGTGGATGATTCCAAAACTCACTCGCTGCGCTCGCTCGTTTTGGAAACTTCATCCGCGTGAATAATAGCCATTCTACACAAGTAATAATAATAATAATAATATACGCCCTGCAATTAACTCCCTTACGAGTGAACCCCAGAAGCTCTGCAGCTTGTGCGGGGGAGGGACGGCTATTATTATTATTTGCCGTGGCGCTCTGGGGCGACTTACTGATGCTTGATGGCGCATTTGCTTTACAGTTGTGGGAAAACCCAGAAAAACCACACAACACCATCATCATCAAGTAAAAGACTATACTTTCTTCACGACTATGTATAAAAGAAATCTTTCATTGGGATACGAACCTCGATCGCCCGCGAAACAGTCAAGTATCTCTACCAGCTTTCGACCACATTTATTTATGAAAATTTAAAGAACATAGATATAGGTAACTCAATTTTTAGTAGAAACCTTTACATTTTTAAATGAAATTATAACATTATTAGAAATAATAAAAATAACATAAATATAGGTACTTAATTTAGACTCATTCTTTTGCAAAATTTATGGTAAAGTTATTACAATTGCTTATATTTAACGTGGTTGGTATTGAATTATGATTAAAACTAGCAGTGCTAGTACTGCTAGTCTGTGCTGTATGTAGTCGGGTGATTCCGGTTTGATTTATCGACTGCAGTATTTTGTTCGCAGTGTTCATTTTATTTGTCATTGAATCATCCACGTAGCCCTCAGCTACGGATGTACTTTTCCAGCCACCGTGTCGTTTGAGAGCCGTAATATCTCCCCCGCATCAATTAATAGTGTGGCAGAAGATCTACGAAAACTATGTCCGGTGTACAGATTTACATTTGGTAAGTTTAGGTAGGTTGCTATTTGTCGGCCCATTGATGCAAATTTGTTGATGCCAATTCTCTGAACAGTACATTTGCCGCGTTGGTAGTTCAAGAAGAAAGAAGTATTTGTTACATTAGTTGGGCGTAGTGCTATATACTTTTTGCATATTTCATAAAAGACACCTGTCACTGTAAATTTTCTAACAATCTTTGTTTTAGTGTTAGGAATGGTTATTAAAAGAGCTGAATTAAGGTCTTGAATGTCTTCCATTTTCATTAAATACATTTCGTTATTACGGCAAGCACCCATAACCCCTATGATTATGTAACCTAAAAAAATACTACTTTCAAACTTTTACGTCTAAGTGAAACAATTAAAACTGTTACCTTAGTTCCGAGATATATATTGTCTGGAGATTCTGTGAGGTAAACGTTTTGGATTTCTTTGCTTGAAATCCTTCTCTTTTTCGTTTAAGGAACGCCCGCAATTTTGAATAATTTTCAATGTGTATTTCATTATTAACATTTAACGTACTTCTTAGTATAGAGAATATTTTCCATAAAGTTGAAGGTTTATATTTTTCGGAAAGTTTTGTGAAATATGCTAGAACTTTATTGGAATTTCTCCATACCATAAATGTTTCATAAATCTTTATGTAGTCTTGCTTTGATCTCTCCGGTAGCAAATTCATTGTGGATGATTGAGCAATTTGTTTAATTTCGGGAGGCGTACATATTAACACATATTAACACTATCGCTACTGTTGTCCATTTTGTTCTCTATATATACGTAAAATTTTGATTATATGATTATTTGACGTTTCAAACTACGCGCTGTCAGAAGCGATTTCCGTAGTTAGGTATTTGACGTTTTAAAAGAGACGATTTGATTTATTCATTTTAGCGAGAGTGAATTCTTTTTCATTCTTCACTGGTGTGAAGAATTTATGTCATTATTCAGCTAAATATGTAAAAATAATTTGTGCATTATTATATAGTCGTGGAGAAAAGATTTACAAATTGGCTAAAGTAGTAGGTGTTTCCTGATTTATCCTTAATACTCAGAATTACCATGAGGATTTACACTGTTCTCATTAAACCACGCCAATAGTTTGCATCAAACTGCAAAGTGTAAAATTTTTAACGTACAATATGTCTCGAGATAACTAGTGTTTTAAGAACATCTCCCACTGTAGAGCAATTTTAGATGTACTCCTCCAAAATAAAGGAGCTTGTGATAAAACTTGCATGCAGATTGGAAAAACATTGATACATTCAGATGAGTGATCGAAACTAAAGGATGCTACATGTTCAAGTATCTTCTCTGAGGAAATCCAAATTCAAAAAAGTATTCCACTGGGTCTTTGAGACTTGTGTGACAGTAATAATGCTTAGTTCTACTTTTGATCTTGAGCGATCTAGCGATAGCAAGGCAATCTATCTTATTTGGGAGCTGAAAAACTAGAAATTTTTTTTTGTATGTAAAGAATAATAGAAATAGATGTTCTGCAAGAATAAAAGACATGACTTTGTATCCATTCCAAATCGGCAGGTTCCAAGTTTGAATATAATTTTAAATGTATGTGTAATATAATTTTGACTTAAAACTTATTATTTTCTGTAGAAAATTCTAAAATTACTATAAAAAACTTGTTTTGAATAGAAGTTACTTTAAAATTAAAAACCGGTAAATAGTGGAGTGAAATTAGACTAAAATATTCTGGAAATAGATCTAAGAGCTAAGTCAAATTTTTTTAATTTTTTCGATTTTATACCTAAAGAGAAGCTTGTAAAAAATTTTTCAATAAATTTGGGCTGGAGCTTTTCGAGTGGATTGCTTCACTATTTTTTAAATATCTTTAGCTCTAACAGTCGTGGAAAAATAAAAAAATAATTAAAATTTAAAATGACCGTGATGAAGTAGAGTATCGTTCCGTATAGTAGGTTTTTTAAAAAACGAATTCGCGCACATTATTTTTTTTTACTGAATTGGCAGTTAATAACCAAAGAATCCTTGAATTTTCTTAAAAATTGGAGAAAATATGTATTTTTATGTCGGGGAGACATGGTAAAAATTAAAAAAAAAATGTATTTGTCCAGCCAAAATCGGCATTTTTCGAAAAAAAATTGAATTGGAAAAACAATAGCAGAGAAAAATTAAAAAGAAGGATTTTGTGTGTACTTTTGTCTAAGAAAATCCAACTTTTTATTTCTTTATTTAGGAAATAATAAAAAAAATGTTTAAAAAAGTAAAAAAAATATTTCAGGTTCTAAAGTAAGATTTTTATGAAGGAACGAATAAATACAGGGTGTTTGGTGAGTGGATGCATACCTTTGAGTAGCTGATAGAAGACATCATTTTGAACATATTTAGGTAAACTTACCTTAGTACGAAGATTGATGGATTACAAAAAAAATCGCCATTTTGTAATTTTCTGCAAATCCACTATACAATCTTTATTATTCAGTATTAGAATAAAAATTGAATATGGAGGCTATATGTATTTGACTTTTTATGATGTTGTAAGTATGTACTGATATTGCAAAAATACTTACATTTATCGATAGATACGTTAAATCGAATGTTGAATTTACAAATACCATGTTTTGGTTCAATGATTTCGAATTTTCATGGAAATTCATGAAGCAACGGAGATAATTTTATGACTTAAAGTACTTGTGAAAACTACTAGATTGTATGCTCTTTCAAATGACATATCATACAAGCAAGTAAGTTGACAGTTCGTAAAGTTACAGTACAATAAAGCAGAGCAATAAAGTCAGTAAATTGGGTACTTTATTATCAAATTTTAAA
This sequence comes from Crepidodera aurea, assembly GCA_949320105.2. NCBI lineage: Eukaryota > Metazoa > Arthropoda > Insecta > Coleoptera > Chrysomelidae > Crepidodera > Crepidodera aurea. The sequence goes on along the minus strand of OX439473.1, from coordinate 76,681,080 downwards.
CGGCAAATAAGTAAAAAATAAAAACTAATTACAAAATGTGTATTTTTTTAATCAGATGTTCCCTTGATTGGATTTCTTCGTTGTAAACCAATTATTTCGCACGTTCCCAAACGTGAAAGTTCATAGAAGTGATACCTGATGGAGATCTAGCAGGCCATCCTATGGTTGCTATGGAGATTATTTGGATATAAGAGACATAGTTACACGTCAAACCTACGAGATTTTGTAATTGCTAAAAGTAACAAAATAGTAATTATTATGTTTCACACTTAACTCTGGGTGATTGTTTATGTTATTTATTATTTATGTGTTAATTTGAAACATGTCTCGATATTTAAATTCTTAATATGCCGATATAATTTACATGTATGGAAGAGCGGATGGAAATGCAGTAGAAGCTCAACGCTTGTATCATGAAAGGTTCCCAAACCGAAGGGTACCGGACCCCAGGGTTTTTGGTACCACATATCGTCGAATAAAAGAAACAGGAACTGTGAATAATATAGAACCTGGGGTATGATCAACTTGTTGAAGAACACATACTACAAACATTTGACGACAATCCTACAACCAGCATCAGACGAGTAGCCCGAGATCTTCATTTGTCAAAATTGAAAGAGTGGTACCTTTCCATTACACTAAAGGACAAGGATTAGAAGAAACCGATCCACCTAGGAGAAGGGAGTTCTGCCGATTATTACTGCATTCTGATATTGATGATCCATGGTTTCTCAAAAGCATTTTATGGACAGATGAGTATAGATTGAACAAGAAGAGGTATTGTATTCACAACCTTCATTATTGGGAAGATAAAGATTCAAATCCACATATGAACAGACAAACATATTTTCAGAGGGAATTTTCAGTGAACGTGTGGACAGGGCTTATTGGTAGACATCTAATAGGGTTCCATTCTCTGCCACCTATTTTAAATGGCCAAAATTATTTGGAGTTTTTGCAAAATGATCTTCCTGAGCTGTTGCAAAATGTACTGATCATGGAAGACGAACGACCAATTATTTTTCAAAATGACGGTTGACCACTTCACTACCATCGTACTGTAAGGGAATATCTTAATAATATCTTTCCCGATAGCTGGATAGGCAGAGCTGGACCCATAGCATGGCCTGGCTAGATCTCCAGATATCACACCTATGGACTTTCATGTTTGGGGACGTGCGAGTTGGTTTACAACGAAGAAATTCAATCAGGGCAACATCTGATTCAAAAAATACAGGCAACAAACATTCGACCAAATGAGAATTGACTGAACTAAGGCGTAGAGCCCGCGCCTGTATTAGAAATGCGGGTTCAACACGTGTTGTAATTAGTTTTTATTTTTTACTTATCTGCTGTTTCAAATTTAATAATAAAGTACCAAATTTAGTGATTTTTTTATTGATCACTTTCAGGCATACTGACAAGCACTGCTTTATTGTACTGTAACTTTACGAACTGACAACTTACTTTCTTTTATGATATGCCATTTGAAAGAGCATACAATCTAGTAGTTTTTACAGTATTTTATGTCATACATTTATCGCCGTTGCTTCATGAATTCGCATGAAAATTCGAAATCATTGAACCAAAACATGGTATTTGTAAATTCAACATTCGATTACTATCATTTAACGTATCTATCGATAAGTGTAAACATTTTTGCAACATCAGTACATACTTACAACCTCAGTACATACATACAACATTATAAAAAGTCAAATACATACAGCCTCCATATTCAATTTTTATTCTAATACTGAATAATAAAGATTGTATAGTGGATTTGCAGAAAATTAAAAATGGCGAATATTTCATAATCCATCAAACTTCGTACCAAGGGAAGTTTACCTAAATATGTTTAAAATGATGTCTTCTATCAGCTACTCAAAGGTATGCATCCACCCACCAAACACCTGTATAAATCAATATAAAAAATTAAACTCGAATTTTTTTTTATTCCCTAAATTGGGCACTTTAAATAAAGAAATAAAATGTTGGATTTTCTTAGACAAAAGTACACACAAAATCCTTCTTTTTAAGTTAAAAAATTTTTCTCTACTATTGTTTTTCCAAAAATAGCGGCCAATTCAATTTTTTTCGAAAAATGCCGATTTTGGCTGGACAAATACATTTTTTTTTTAATTTTTGCCATGTCTTCCCGACATAAAAATACATATTTTCTCCAATTTTTAAGAGAATTCGAGGATTCTTTGGTTATTTATTGCCAATTCAGTAAAAAAAATATAATGTGCGCGAATTCGTTTTTTGAGGTTAGGATGCATTTTTAAAAAACCGTACTGTACGGATCGATACTCTACTTCATCACGGTCATTTCAATTTTTTTTTATTTTTCCACGACTCTTAGATCCGGAGATATTTAAAAAATAGTGAAGCAATCCACTCTAAAAATACAAAAAATGCCGTTTTTGGCCCATATCTCGTGAAGATCCAGCCCAAATTTATTGAAAATTATTTTACAAGCTTCTCTTTATGTATAATCATTCATATAAAATTCTAATTTCACTCCACTAAAAAGGAACTAACTGACATTTAGAATATATAAATGTGATAATCATGCAAACGAAAATCTTTTTCGTCAACTTTCGCGACGTCAGGTACTTCAACAGAAAAAATTAACATTATTTGGAAAAACTTCACTCAAATGAAAGTTCAAAAGCCGGGCAGAAAATCCATCTACGTCTGGTGTGGCATATTTTAAAATAAAGTAGTCCGGCCAATATTTTTTAATTATAATTTGACCGGGGAATATATCAAATATTCATGTTCTACTACAACAATAATTCCCCGAGTATGTTTTGAATTTGACAACAAGACGTAGCGAGTCCGCGTTATGTTAGCGTTAAATAACTAGGTTGCTGTATAAATAGATAATAAGCAAGCACTATTTGGTGGCCACCAAATAGTGCCGATTTGACGCCTCTAGTAATTATTTCTTTCATAACTATTATTTTTCTTGACTGCTTCCCTGTTTAAGAAACGCCTTTTGCCATTTATAACTTCATATTTTCATTATTAAATAAAATAGGCCTACTCAAAATGTTATTATATACAGGGTGTCCTACTAAACAAAAATAATTACAATTTGTTTTAAATGAGTTAGGCACGTTTTTAGATTTTTAAATAAGTTTAAAAATATGTCCGTATACAAAATAAAATAATTCGAAATAATTCGAATCAAATTTATTATGTGAAATTTTATTTCAGATTTATTTTATTGTTTTATTCTTCTTTGGTATTATTTGCTACCTATTATGGAATAATAAATAAAAACAAAACTTTATCAGGTGAGTAATTGCAAAAATCAAACATTATTTATTTATTTATATTGTCTATTTACAGTTTTTGGGAATTCTTTAACAAACCTGTCTTTAATAAATATTTGGTCCCAAAGAACAATTCGACCATCAAGTATAGACTATCAAAAATTATTAAGTATGCAGGGTTTGAGGTTTTTTTCATTGATGATATTAATTTACGTACATGTTATGTTCATGTATAATATTTCTTATATTTCAAATCCATCTGACTATGAAGAGGTAAGTTAATTGTTTCTTTATGTTGCTCTTTTCCAATTTTTACTATATTTAATAACATTGTATTGTATAAAAACAATTTAAAAACAAATAGGTTTACGCAAGGAAAATCGAATTATATGGCGAAATCTATAGAAAATATAACAAAATTAAAATTTAAAATAAATAGAAAAATTTAATGGTGCTGTTAAAGCCCAAGAAAACAAAGTTTCAATAGATATTTGTAAGAAAAAGTCGATTGGCTAAGTCAAAATATATAAAAAATATGTTTTTGTCGGAAAAACTTCTAATTATCTATTATTACTATAAGTAAGGCTCATTTTTCGAAATGATAATATCTTCTTTGTATTTAATTATATATTTTTTAGATATACGTGCACCCGGAAAATCAACTATTTGCCACATTAGCGTTGTTTATTGTATTGATTTTTTTTCTATTATCTTCATGGTTATTAACAATACAAGTACATAATATCTTCGAAAACCATAACGAACTGTCTCTTAAGCACGTTTCAATTATGAATTTAAACAGATATTTCAGGTAAAAGTTCATTTTGAAAACATATTCAAATTTTTACTCTAAATATATAGTTATTGCTATCAATAAATACGACTCGCTTTTAATTTTATTTTTTTTTATAAAAAAAATGGAAAAACTCGGGCGGATGCAAAATGCTTCCTGAAAACATAAGTCTATATAAAAAATGCGCCCGGGTCCAAAAAGGGTGGACTACCTGCCAACAGAAAAGGTCCTATAATCACAGTTGTAATTTAAGCACTTTTACCTACGGCCACTATAGAAAACAGGTAAACCACACGACATACAGCCTCAGTAAATAGCTCATGACGCACGGTAAACACCGTGCGGTTTGTTTACCGTAAACAAAACGCACGGTTTTGGTAAACAAAAAGCACAGTTTATACGTAAAAATAAGCAGTACATTTAATAATTCGGAAGTAGGTAGTGTTGAGGGCTCTGGAATAAGCCCTATGTTGTGCCAGTTTCCCAGGACGGCCAACAATGTGTTACCGCCTTTTTAAACTGCATCGTAGTTCGAATTTAGAGTGGACTGTACTTTTAGATTGAAGAAAAATGTGCTGTAGTGGGTTTACTTTCTCAACTTCATCCAATAAAAACAATGGACACTTTTATTTAACCATTTATTAGACTTGTTAAATAAATAAATGAACAAAAACAACAACGTAACAAAGATTATATTAAAATAGTAATCGAGAACAAAGAATTATAGTTAATTTAAAGAAATGACCACATCATTCAGAAAATATTAATTTGCGTGTGTTCTGCATGAGTGATAGTTAGATACTGGAGGGTCCTAGCCTGGTTCACGGCTAGCAACACACTCTCTCTAATTCGACGACCTCCGCCGCTTCAAAAATCTTTCTTTCCGGATTGCGCAACACCTTCTCGAAAGATTCTTTAACGTGAGCCGCGTAAACAAGTGTAAGATTTTTTCTATTGTCTAGACTCGACGGTTAAATTTACAGCTTGATACCATCATTATGATAGAGCAAAAAATTATCTTTGATGAAACCGCTTCCGGGTTCGATGCCGCTCGCCAACGTATTTTGGTGCGGCGTTGCCGGTTGAACTAGTAAACGAATATGAGTTTCCATGTTTAATTATCTGAAAATTAAACATTCTCCCCCCGCGAAAAGAGGCGGAGTATAGCGACGCATTGGTATTGGAAGTTTTTTTTTTTTTTTTTTTTAAATTTTTAGTAATTTGGGTCATCACCCTGTAGTTTGGGAATGAATTTAATTGAAATAAGTTTGAAAAATGTAAAAGGTTTTAAAATATTTTGATATTTGGATCCTGGCCGCTTGTGGGCGCATAGTTTAGTCAAAATTGGATATTTGAATCCTGGCCTCTTGTGGGCGCATAAGTTTAATAAAAATTGGATATTTGATCCTGACCTCTTGTGGGCGCATAAGTTTACAAAATATGATTTGTACAAACGATTTGTGATTAGGCATCACCGAGCCATGTTCCTTATTTGGAATTAAAAAACAAACATGCCAAAATCTTAGCAACATTTGCAAAAATTGCAACTATAGGCGTTGGCTTTCCCAGATCTGCTAGCAGGAATATCCCAGATCAATTCCTTAGCCCTCTCTCTATAACGACTACCTCAGCCTACAATAGTTTTTCCCTACAAATGAATGCCAAAACAGTACATGAATGTTTGAACGAAAATGGGCAAAAAGATCCCAAGGGTATACGATCACCCTGTATGAAAATAGAATTGTTTAAAATATTTGGATGGATATAAAATCCTAAGGGTATTTGCTCACCCTGTATGAATGGAAAAAGTTTAAAGTATTTGGGATGGATATAAAATCCGAAGGGTATTTGCTCACCCTGTATGAATGAAAAAAGTTTAAAGTATTTGGGATGGATATAAAATCCTAAGGGTATTTGCTCACCCTGTATAAAAAGAATTGTCAGAGTATCTGGACACGAAATGTCCTTAGGGTATAATCTTTGGATGAGATCACCCTGTATGAAAAGTGAAAAAAGTGTAAAGGTTTCTGAATGATGAATATAAAAAATGAAGAAAAATGAAAAATAGAAATTGCATCACTGCTTGTTTAAGGTCTTTGCTATAAAATGAAGTGCCTTGTGCAATTCAAGCAGAAGTGCAATAGCAGGAGTATCTCCCGTTAAAGGTTTCTGATCACCTTGTATAAATGAAAAAGATAAAACGTATGAAATATTTGAAGGTATGCCTGCTCTCAGCATAATGGCATCCTTCATTAAAAACCCTAGGAGCTCCTTTGACAACCTGTCTGAGACTCCTATATATATATATATATATATATATATATTTATTTTCCCCAATAGCCCCCGGGTTCGGCTATTAAAATTTAAATTAGTACCCACCATGGACTCTTTTTTTCAAAAATTGCGTAAACGCTCAAGGGAACGTCACCTTTGCTGGTACGCGATCCGAGTGTAACAAAATGTTACATTTGTATATGTCGATGGGGTTTTGAAGGAGAGGATAGAAAAGCGTGAATTTACATATGCGGTTGGATGCGACAAATATTAGTACCTGTACACAGACAAAAATATAACAAAGGAAAGTAAAATAAAGCGTTTATTGGGGTTGATCAATGTCGTTGCCACCAATAGGGACGACTTTAGTAATCGGTCTTACGTAAGTACTGCCGTTAGATAAAATTTTAATCGAACGAATATTACCATCTCTGTCAGGGTAGGTTTCAAGAACTTTGAATGTAAATATGTTTCGTGAAAGCGACAATTAAAATGAATGCGGTTTGTTTTATTTTGTTTTTAGGATTTATTTATGTAGTTTATTTGATTGATTTTTGTTTGATTTTTTAAAATGATGGGTTATTGAACCCTTGTATGTATAAAAGTAGAAAGGTTTGATTTAACGAATAGTTTTTTTTTTGTGGAATGTTTTTTCCAGTACAACAATTGGAATGAATGTACGAACACCTTTTTTGGCCACATCAGAGGATTTTTAGTACAAAGTAAAGTAGAAATGTCAAAGAATGTTTATGATAAAAATAATTGTTTGAGGGTAGTTTTCCCTGAAAGTTGAATACATGAAAAAGTGTGATAAATGGATAAAATAGAGCCTTATTAGAAGGACATTTTTAAAGTTTTTATTTGTTAAAGAGGGTAGTTTCCCTATACAGTTGACAAGAGTTTTTTGTTAACATAATTTGCGAAAATTGCAACTCCAGGCGTTGGCTTTTTCTCAGATCTGCTGGCAGAGGTATCCCAGATCAACCCCTTAGCCCTCTCTCTATAACGACTACCTCGGCCCAAAATAACTTTCCTCGCAAACGAATTTTAAAACGATACATAACTGGGCATTTTAGTATCCCGTCTACAACCCCTTGGACCTAGTTTGGCACCAAAGGGAGGTGTCTCACCATAGAGATCACCTGGCATTGTTGATTGACAGAGTCTGGGCATCCAATATCCCTGGGGGTAGTTTCCCCATACAACCCCTTAGATCTAAAAGATACCAAAGGGAGATGTCTCACCATAGAGATCATCTTGTGCGAAAATGAAAAGTAGAATTGCTAGAAATTTAAATGTTTGTTAGAGAAAAATCAAAATATATTTGCAAGAGAAGGTATAATCTTTTAGTAGATCACCCTATAGAAAAAAGTATAAAATTGTCAACGAAAATTGAAATATGTTTGCTAGAAGAGAGTATAATCGTTTAGTAGATCACCCTATAGAAAAATAATGCGAACGAATGCGAATAAAAATAGTACAGGAGCCTTGCTATAAAATGAAGGACTTCCCTTTAGATTGAAAATGCGAAAATGAACGAGATACAAGAAGTCTTTAAATAAAGAATTTCTTCTTGAGTGCAAAACGAAAAAATAGAAAAGCATGTGCAATGAACGATAGATTGAAAATTGTTTGGCTATGGAGCGCCTGTTGCTAAGGGATAATTTTCCCTATGAACGAGAATAAAAATATAAGGGTATGCAGCCCTTTTGTACCTCTGATGCGGCGCTAGTTTCTAGAATAAAAGGGAGGTGTCTTATTTTTGAAGGACACCTTTGTATAAAAATGGAAAAAATATTAAAATGTTGTTATAGTATTGAGTTGTAAGTTAAAAAATGGTTTTTATTTGTTGAATTATTTTTATATCGAAGAACATATGCAATGGTTCTTTGAAGTTTAGAAAACTTTGAAAATTTTAAGAATGTCGAATACCAAAATTCGGTGGATTCGACTACGAGGTGAGTTGAAAAATTATCGACAATAGTAGATTGTCTGGTTTTTAAGGGCAAAACGACTGGCTTAAAATTGTTACAGACATTTATATCGAACGAAGGGTCTGTTAGAAATTTGGGTCCTGAATACCAAAAGTTTAAAAGTTCAGAGGTAAAAATTCCTCTAGACAGCATGTCTGCGGGATTTGATTTTGAATCAATATATCGCCAGGTGGCGTTGGGTACAAGTGTTTGAATTTGGGATACACGATTACTGACATACGTGTCCCATTTTGAGGGATGTGCTTGAATCCAGGATAATGCGATCTGTGAATCGGACCATAGATTAATTGATTCGAGTGAAAATTGTTTTTCAAAAATATGTAAGATTTTGGCAGTTAGTTCGGCCAAAAGCTTCATGGCACAAAGTTCGAGTTTTGGTATAGTTATTGTGGGTTTAATAGGTGCTACTCGCGATTTTGCAGATACATTGAATATGATTTTCGTAAAAAGAAACAAAATAAATATTACAGCCATAAGCTGATTTGCTGGCGTCACTGAAGCCATGAAGTTGGATTTTTATAATACTGTGATCGGAAAATATCCGCCGAGGAATCTGTATGGTTTTAATGAAATTTATTTGATCTAGAAAATGTTGCCATTTGGCTAAAAATCAGTGTCTGTTATAGACTGGTCCCAAGAACATTTGGATAACCACAGAGTTTGCATTAAAAGTAGAGTGTAATTCAGTTTCCAATTTGGATAAACCTGAAATAGTTTGGGCTCCTGTCAAAATGTCATCAACATATGTTTGATTGAGCAGAGAATTTGAATTATTTGTTAGAGAGAAAGGAACTTTTTTAGCCTGTCCTAATTGTATATACTCCAAAAGTTGTTCACGATACAGTGTCAAAAGTTGTGGATTTTTATGTAACCGGGCTTCTTGAATGAGAAATCGGTTTTTAGCCGTATAATACGAATTGCCAAGCGAAGTGAAGGCAAGTTTATCGATTAAAGGTAAATCTACCTGATATGTACCATTTTCTAAAATAATGGTAGTATCCAAAAATATTTGTTCCGCAATTTCGTCGTCGGACGATAAAATTGGATTAGGAGCGTTGATCTCTTGTTTCCAAAATTTCTCAATAAGACAATGAGTGTCTTCCTCGATTGAGTTTTGTTGCCGATTAATGGCTAATAATGAATGTACTCGAGTTTCTGCACGTTGTACAGTTTGTAAGCAATATTGAGGGATTGAGCCTGATAGCAGCCATCCTAAATGAGTATTTATTAATGTAGGGCGACCCCTACCTAAGTCCTTGAAACCTCCCTTAAGGAGTTTATAGTATACATCCGCTCCTGCCAAAAGATCAATACAGGAGGGAGTATTGAAAGATTCATCAGCTAAGTTTTTGATATAATATTGAGGTATATTTAACTTTTGAATATCAATTGCAACTTGCGGCAATTGTTGCGTAATGTTTTGAACAATGGAACATGAAATTTTAAATTGTTTTTCAGTTTTACGAGAAAATACAGTAACGTCGATGCTTTGAGAAACTTGACTGGATTCGTTAAGAATCCCTGAAATATGCAAATTGTTGGGATATGATTTATAACCTAGTTTTTTAAATAATGACTGTGAAATAAAAGAGGTTTGACTGCCGTTGTCTAACAGCATTTTGATTGTAATTGATTTACCATGTTTTGTTTTGATTTGTACCTGTGCAGTAGCTAATAATACAAGATTGTTTTGAACAGCCGTTGCTGACAAAGCGCTTTTAGCATTTTGTGTAAACGCAGTCGCCCCCGTCGGCGTTTGACTTTGGGGAGTCGAACTGTGGTAAAACGTAGAATTATTCGAATGTGAATTCTGAAAGTTGTTATTTTTATTTTTAGTAAAATTATCTTTAGATTCGTTAGTTGGAAAATGTAAAACGGTGTGATGTTTTCTTTCACACGTGCGACAGGTGTATTTTGAAGTGCAATCTTTTAAAATATGAGATTTTGATAAGCAATTTATGCAATAAAAATATGAATTTGTCGAATGTGTAAATGTGTTTTTTAGTTGAAGACTGATTTGTTTGCAAAAGGATTTTTTGATTTTTAGGAATGTTTTTATTAGTCGAATTTGAAGCGGTTTAATTATTTGATTTATTTTTCGCGAAGCTATTTGCAAAATGCGAGAATTATTTTTTGCCGTCGGCAAATGAAAAACGTAAGTTAAGAATAAATGCGATTTGATTATTAGTGCGATTTTCTTGTACGAAAATTTGTTTTAATTACGAACGATACGAGTTTTTCTAAAATTGTGTTTGTATAGTGAACGAGTTGAATTGTTGATTTTTAACTTGAAAAGCCTAGTTATTTTTTAATAAATTTTCGTGCTGTTTACACGAAATGTAAAAATTCGAATGCATATTTTCTGAATGATTGCGACAAAATTGGTAGCGAGAACAATTTTTCAATTTTTGACAGAGAAATGTTTGTATATATGAAAATTGAGTTCATTTTTGAATTGTAGATTTTGATTGTGTGAAAATTTGTTCTTTCTGTTAGAACACAAAATATGTACGATAAAAATACGTAAATACAAGTAGATGCAATGTATTATAGGTTAAAAATATGCGACAATTATATAAATACAAATTCCTACAGAAAAAATGTATAGAATGCGACAATGTTAAGAAAGAATGAAAAAATACATGTATCTGAGCTTTATAGCTAAAAATATGTAGAATACATAAATACGAAATGTTTTCTTTTTTATAAATGTTTGATAGTTTACAGTAAGTAAGTAAATAAATATCTACGGCCGGCTAATTAGCGCATGCGCCGTAGAATTTGGTAAGTTTAAAATACAATGAAAGTTTTTATACGTAAATGTAACGAAAAAATGTGTGGATTAATTTACCACAAGCCTACGATTGTTATCGGACCGCTTTTAAGTGGTTACAACGAGTTTAAATGAGTTTTACAAAAAATACCTTACAATTTTTTCTTGCTGTGAAGAGTTGCTTGAAGGTTTGAAGTTGCTTGAAGTTTTTAAGCCACTATAGGCCTACTGATGAAGTTGAAGAGTTGAACTGGATCGCTCAGGATCATTGAAGAATCTCTGGAATCGCTCAGGAACCTGGAGGAAAATCTCTGGACTATTCCTGGAGAGTTGAAGAAAGAAGTTTTTTCTCTGGTTTAAATCCGGATCGATTGGACCATGTTGAGGGCTCTGGAATAAGCCCTATGTTGTGCCAGTTTCCCAGGACGGCCAACAATGTGTTACCGCCTTTTTAAACTGCATCGTAGTTCGAATTTAGAGTGGACTGTACTTTTAGATTGAAGAAGAATGTGCTGTAGTAGGTTTACTTTCTCAACTTCATCCAATAAAAACAATGGACACTTTTATTTAACCATTTATTAGACTTGTTAAATAAATAAATGAACAAAAACAACAACGTAACAAAGATTACATTAAAATAGTAATCGAGAACAAAGTATTATAGTTAATTTAAAGAAATGACCACATCATTCAGAAAATATTAATTTGCGTGTGTTCTGCATGAGTGATAGTTAGACACTGGAGGGTCCTAGCCTGGTTCACGGCTAGCAACACACTCTCTCTAATTCGACGACCTCCGCCGCTTCAAAAATCTTTCTTTCCGGATTGCGCAACACCTTCTCGAAAGATTCTTTAACGTGAGCCGCGTAAACAAGTGTAAGATTTTTTGTATTGTCTAGACTCGACGGTTAAATTTACAGCTTGATACCATCATTATGATAGAGCAAAAAATTATCTTTGATGAAACCGCTTCCGGGTTCGATGCCACTCGCCTACGTATTTTGGTGCGGCGTTGCCGGTTGAACTAGTAAACGAATATGAGTTTACATGTTTAATTATCTGAAAATTAAACAGGTAGTGATCGCGTAATCGCCCGTTATTTAAAATTATTTATTAACCTCTTAACAGGGCGCTCGGGTTAATTCGAGCACACTAAACAAACGTTCGAGATAATTCGAGCTCCCCAAATAAACGTTCGAGATAATTCGAGCGCTCTAAATAAACGCTCTAGATAATTCGAGCACCCTAAATAAACGCTCGAGATAATTCGTGCACCCTAAATAAACGCTCGAGATAATTCGAGTGCAATAAATAAACGCTCGAGATAATTCAAGCACCTTAAATAAACGCTCGAGATAATTCGAGCACCTTAAATAAACGCTCGAGATAATTCGAGCATCCTAAATAAACGCTCGAGATAATTCGAGCACTCTAAATAAACGCTCGAGATAATTCGAGCGCTATAAATAAACGCGGCTTCGTGCGTAGTTTTGCCATTCGTGCGTAAAATGCTATTTACAACACATATTACGTAATATACTATTACAATGATGCATTTAGAATGGAAAAAATATTAGCTCAGTATGTATTAAAAAAATATAAACAATGTATTTAACATTACACTGAGAAATACAATGATACACATCTCAAAAAATGTAACCTTGTGATTTTACCACAGTTTCGCTGTTCGCAGAAGTTCGTTATTGTCTTTATATCCTTAATTTTTCCTGTGATTTGAACACTATTGATTTTCTCGAATGTATTATATTTGAAACTTGTTTTTCAATGACTATTTCCCTCGTCTTAATTTCCACCAATCACAAACGCGCAATTTTGAATTACAAATGGTTTCTAGATGAAAAAACTGTATAACAGCAAAACTTGACAGCTGTTGTCACCAAAAATTACCTTTGATTATTTTTTTCATCTGTCAAAACAGTCAGATTTTGTGGTTTCAGCCAATAACAACTCAGGATCCTAACCAATCATTGTGTTTTATACTGATAAAACCGCTTCGTCGTTTTTGTTTTTTGATTAAACTGTGTTTACCTATTTGAGATGTCAAATGTAAACATTTATCAATTATTATTATACTAAAATGTATTGCAAATCTATGTTAATAACCAAATTTCAAAATGTATTTGTAAACTAACCTGTTTTTATTAGTTTATTTCAAAACGCCTTTAACATTTTTAGATACCTCACTTTAACACTAAACTTAAAATTAATTAAATTATAAAGACTTCATTTCATTCTTCTTCTTCGCTTTTATTTACGGCGCCGTTTCGCGGGGTAGCCAGTCAAAAAATCGCCTTGGTGGCCCTGTATGTAAAACTATAACAGCTTAGGTTTCAATTTAAATTGGTAAAGAAAATTTTCAATATTTGTGTGTAAAATGTCTTTTGCATAAGTGACTATGTTCTCTGTTTTTAATACAAAATGATTCAAAAAATAATCCTTTCAAATACGACTCGTCCTCTGAAATTTTATAGATTAAATTTGGAGAACTCGTGGTATTACCTTTGATAATAAGTAATTATGGTCTCCTAGGACACCAGAAAACGACGCTAAACAATTTTTCTAATTTTATTGTCAATACATTTTGTAATATTGTTTTTAAACAGTGCTAGTCAGCTTATGTAATGAAAATGAGTCGCTTTGGAAGTGATTCTATGAATAATATTGATTTGGCGATTGAGAAAAGTGTACCGTACAATACCGTTAAAACCCATACGTCAATATGGAAACAGTTTACGGAATTCTTCAAGGCAAAAAGTACGAGCTTTTGGAAACTACAATTTTAGACCAACTAAACCTAATCCTGAAAGATTGGGCGTGGAATATGAAGAAAGAAAACGGTGAAAATTACAAAGAACTAGATTTGAAGACAATGTGGAACACCGTTGCAAAAAATGCAAGAGATGTATTTATGAAGTGGAAAATAATTTTTGATCCATTTAAGATATTATCTTCAAGTCTAGTAGGCAAGGAATTTGCAGATCTGCGCCAATAAAAGGAAATTGAGCTCTGCTTCATTAAAATTGGAAGAATAATACGCAATGGTTTTATTATGGGACGAAGACACTCCGGCGGGACTTCAGCGAAAATTTTACCATATTGCTTAAGTAGAACTTCCCTGGAGAGGTGGAGAAGCAGTCAATTGTAGAGTTCATTATTTTAAAGAGGAAGTGGATAATTCTGGGATTAAAACAGGTAGATAACATAGTTACATATTTTTTAACATAGTTACATATTTTTTAACATAGTTACATATTTTTTAACATAACTGATTTTCAAAAATCCTACTTTTTAGGAAGAGTAGAATATAATCCTCTCTTCACTAAAACGGTCCAACGTTATCAATGAGTTAACAAAGATTTCAAACAATACTCCTACTGTGTACCAAAATTGCAATTTATATTTTAATTGTACCATAAATAATTAAGTTTGTTGTTTTTGTTGTTGTTGGCCATATATCTCGTGCTGCCTTATGAATCTCAATTTCCAAATCAACAAAAATTTCAGTTGGTGCTAAACAAAGGGTATGCCATCCACAGATCGCTAATTTCAGTAAACTAAATAATTTGCTGTAGGTGATGCTCCTCTTATCCGGCAGTAGACAAAGCGTCAAAGGGATGTAATTGACATTCTTGAAGCAATGGATAGTGAACATTTTGCAAAAAATATTTTGTGCAATATGAAAATGTTCCGTCCATGTAAATGTACGGCATCTCACACAAATTGCGAATGTTTGTTTCGCATGAAAACACTATAATCCTGCATAGTCCAATGTTTTTTAAAACAAAATTTGAATGTTTTTATATTGCATTGATTCACAATATCACTGACTTCTGCTGCATTCTTAGGCACTAGTCCAGGCCAAATTTTTCTCCTTGCATTGTACATATTTTTTTTAATGAATGTTACGTCGGTGTCAGGAAATTCTATTTCTAGTTATTTTCTGACGTTTTTTGAGGGTTTTTCGGAAATATCATTTTGATCCTTCCTTTTTCAGGCGTTGGACATAATCTGTCGATTTAATTTTTTCTCGTCCGGTTCGTGGTTTTGCTCAAGGTGACTTCAACTAATATTATTATTACCAAGTGTAAATAAATTGGGAAATTGGAACCTTTGGTTTATCAACTAAGTTGAAAACTATCGTCGACCACTGTCTATCATCAACTCCTAATGATGCCAACTTAGTTGGCGAAACGCGCGTAGAGTGTGTTAAAATTGTGTTTTGGTTGAGTGGTCTGCGATAATTTTCAACTCAAGTGTACATTGTTTTTTGGCAAATTCACCACTTTTGAAATCTGTTTTTCGACAAAACGCAAAGTTTACAAATGTCTCTATAATTATTTAAAAAATTATATGTGATGTATTTTACACAAACGAAGTTGTTCACTAACTAATTTGATAAATATTGAATGATTTGTAAAATTATACCTACAGAAGAAGCGAGGTGAGCTTTTGGGATTTCTTAATGAGTTGTTAACAGTCTACTATAATATATATAATAATGAAATGGGTCTGGTGCACAAATTTCCTTTAAGATTTTTAGGACCATTTCTAGTGTAGGTAGTCCACCCTTTTTGGTCCGTATTTTGGACCCGCCGGACAATTCCGAAAAAAATTCTATAAAATTTTAAACATTTAAAGATAATTAAGGAATTTTTGAGCCATCGATAAATTAGTTGGTTAAAAAGCTTTTATTTTGATGACATTTTTAGATTCGAGAAAAAATTGTTTAATCTGGCTTAAAAAATTTCAAGAAACTTTCTTTTTGTTTTAGATTAGCGGTGACAGTTGCGTTTTCAATTGTTTTAATGCGCACATCATTATTGAGGAAACTGGTTGGACCCACTAACTTTTCTGTCATAGTTTTTAATGAGCATGCGAATCCAATTGGCTCCAAGCAATATTTTTCGTTAATAATTTCTACTATATATTCGATATCGTGAGTATAATACGAATTTTAGAGTTTTTCTGTAATACTCAACCATCCACACTTTAAACGCATTTGTCCACGACTGTTCTATAAAACATTCATGTACTTACTTAAGTATCATAATACCTACTATTCACTGTATGACGTCAATGACAGCTCAGCATGTTTAAACTTAAAAATGTTATTTATATTAATTTCTAGGTAATAATATGTAAGTAGAACAGTTTTCATTATGACGGTCATGTTAGTTTAGTAAAGTTATAATAATAAAAAATGTTAGAAAATGAGTTTTTTGCACCTTGAAATATTTAACAAGTAGTAAAGCTTTATATAGGCAACACAAATTACTTCCTCTTTGAATATTATGAAAAATCTTAGCATGCCATGAGATATCAGATTACAGAATGTATTTAAAAGTGTATTACTTGTTTGAAAAAGTTTTTAGTTAAACAATAAAAATGTCTCAAAATAATAACATTGAAGAAGAAGCAAAATTGGTGGCATTAAATTTGTTGCCTGAAAAATCTAAAAAAATGTATGTATCTGCATACGAATCCTTTTTGCAGTGGAGAACTACAAAAAAAACAGATTGTTCTGGTTAAATTTATTTGACAGTCGTGGATAAAGTATAGTATTCTACTCGCATATAATGGTTATTATTCACTCAGATGATTTAAAACACTCGCCTACGGCTCGTATTTTAAACTTCATTTTCGTGAATAATAGCTACCAGTATATGCTCGTTGAATAATATACTATTATTAGTTTTACACAAATAATACAAAATTTCTAACAATAAATGAATGAAAACAGCAGTTTTATATGTCAGTCATTAGGTTCTTTATATAAATAAAAAAGATAATAAGTAAAAGAAAATAACAACAGACCAATCCCAAAAACAGGGGAATTTAAGATAAAAGCAGCAAAACAAAATATGATCCCAATAAGACGAGAAATATATGGAAAGAATACTATCAACAATACGCTTAAACAGAAGTATCAAGAAATCGGAGACCATACTCAAGAAATTAATATATGGAAATTAGGTGACTCAAAAAATAGGAAATTAAAAAGAAATTATAAAACGAAATTGAAAAAGCCCAGAAGAAGGTAAAATATAAGCAGAATTACTGAAATAAAAAGGAATACAGTTGAAGAAAGAAATATACTTAGAACAAATATGGACAGATCTCAGATGAATAGAAGCCTGCAAAATAATTCCGATGCATAAAAAGGAGTACAAGAAAAATTATATAAAAATATCTCTAATGAATATCAAATTTCTACCTAAGCATATAAATCAAAAACTTAAATCATATGCTAAAGTAGTACTTTGAGACCAAAAAACTACATACCGTCTTGTATTACTTCAGATGTCTCTTCGATATAAGACATAAGAACATTGGAAAAATCGAGGGACTCTTCGTAACTTGGAACATTGGCGCTCAGGGCAAACAACTGATATTGCGCCCACCGCCCTCCATAAAAGTTGAAACTAAATAAGAGTAACACCTGGAGACTCTACCAAAGCAAAGCAGGGCGAATAAAGCTCAAACAGTAGCAGTAACCTTGAAAGTAGTGACGGAGGAGAAGTTATGTTGGCATCTACTTAAATGTTTATAAATTAATATCACCTAAGCAACACAGAGTGTTTTTTTTCTTCTAAATAACACTATACAAAACGATGTCAAACCTTGCCATGGTGACATTTGGATTTGGTTCAGTATGTGCCAACAGTTTTGTGACGACGTACATTATGATCCATATTCAATATTCAATCTATGATCCAATAAAACCATCCCTAAAAGAAAAAGATCAATGCTACATCTTTAACATGATATGTATTGTTGATGGTTTCCTTAACAATATTGTTATTTTTCTGTTAAATTTATTACAGAACCAGCCTTACATAATAATTTTTTGTATAAAAATTACTTCTTCCAGTGAGACGGGTGGGATTATGCTTTAAAAATCTTTTTCTGCAAGAAACTGAATAAAAAACTGGTATATTATTACATTTTACTTTTACTTATTTTGTAAAAAACATATATGCCAACAAATTCTTAACGAAATTTAAATGTGTCGATCTTTGTTGATTTTATAAATGTTGTTATTTATATTTAGACTACATGTATACTAATCATTAATTATTGTTTTAGTGTAATCCTGTGTCATGGTATTTATCAGCCGATTTCCAAGTCTACGTAATAAACTTGTTTTTCCTGTATTTAAAATTAAAATATAGGATTAAAGAAGTACGATTCCATGTATCAATAATAATAATTTTATGTATATTACATGGAATATTACTTTATATGTATGAAGTGGATATCATGTTCAGACCGTATTTAAGGTACATTTTGCATTTTAAATTAGTCTGTGCGCTAAAACTCAAGTTTAATTTATTTGCACGACACAAAACAGCGAATCTACATAGGAGTGATAAAAACGGTGCGAGAGCAATTCTACCCCACGCAATTTTCCTAAATGTTAAATAAGAAATTTTATCGTCTTAATATTAATGATAATATCATATAAGTTCCTGGAGTTAAAGAATATCGGTAGAACAGGACGAATATCCTTGTCCACAAATTTTTGATGGAATTATACATACTTGTCTGAGGAATACTGGTTGTAGGAAAAACCATTGAAGAATCAAGTAGAGAGCTTCAACCATTAACGAATGAAAATAACACCAAATGATCAGGGGTGGGGAACGCGTGCCAAATGTAGCAGGTATCTAAAAATTTGCTGGCATCAAACGTCGACCTGCACGGAGACTTGATACCAACAACAAACGGAAAGCTCTGCAGCTCTTCGACAATCAGCTACCATCAAAAATACTTTAAGTTTTTTAATAGAAACGTGGGTGTATATAGTTGCTAGATTTAGAATCTCAGAAAAGGAGAGAATAATGCCACTCCTAATTTAAACATGTTTATTAATGAAAAAATGTTAAGAATTTTAGAACACAGTCCTAAAAAAGTTTAAAAATATCACTCTTTTATCTATTTTTAGAAATTTAGAGTTAAGACATTTTAAAAATTCTACAACATACTTAATATCCTACATGTCAACGATTTCTATATGGTCTAGCAGCTGTGTGGGTGTTACTATGGGTACTTTGTACCATAATACTAAAAATAATGTTTACGCTAAAAGAAGGGTGAGTTTTAAATTGTGTTTAAAATGTGAACAGGGTGTTCTAAAAGTACATTTTTAAAATGCAAGGATAGAAGAGGTAAAAATAATATTAGTAATTTTTTGTTTGTTTACAAACTGGTATAGGTTTATGTCGATCCAGGTTTGTGCATCATCAGTAGGAAGTAGACTATGCCATGTCTGAAGATCGCGAAAATTGAGAAATGGATAATCTATTTGTTTATTATTTTTTTCTCTTCTATTCATCATTGCATTTTAAAAAGGGTACACCCAAGTATATAAAGAAAACAACATTATTTACGTAATTTCTTTTTCTAGAAGCTCAATATTTTGTGGGCTCTTTCATTTTTTGGTTTACCCTGTGTGTCGGTACTTATATGCCATATTGAAGTAAAAGGATTATTAGCAGCAGTTCTAGGATCTATAGTGAAACCTATATATTGTTTTGGTATTGGTCTTGGAATTTGGGGAATGTCCCAAAATTTAGGAGGTATAAAAATTTAAAAACCAAGTTTACGCCGAACTTTTTTTATCGCAATTTTTTTTTTATTTTGAAATGTTTATGGCCTGGCTTTGATTTATATCGAATATTCAAGTCAAGTATTTATTTTAAAAAGTTTATTATTGGATAAACTAGCTATAATTAAACTTTGATTTAACCAGAACTTTTAATTTTTACGAAGGACTATTCAATACAATCTATATGAAGTCTGATTTGTTTTGAAGAAAACAAACAATTCTGAGTCTGTTCTTTGAATTTTAGGTATTGTTAAGAAGATACTAGAATATAAATATTTTATATTATTAAGCAATTTTACTTTTTCCGTATATTTACTACATACAGGAATAATCAATATTATACATTCTGCAGATTTTAAACCATTTGTTATCAACGACTTATTAATAGTAAGTACATGTCCTTTATAACACGACCTGTATATGTTTGTGCACAGTGTTTTTATATGATCAAATATTAATTCCCCTATTGAAAGGATAGATATAAATATAGGGCTAAAAATAGGACCCATTTGCCCACGGATTTACCAATTTTGGCAACACAATTAGTCTTGTCAAAAAGTACAAAAGCACTTATAATTTTAAAACTCGTTAATATTTTCTAAGGGTATTTAACCTAACACCAACCCAATAGATTATTAGCAATTTCTTTATATTTCCTTTTATTTTTTTAACACCAATTTTTACAGAAATCTGACCTTAAGAATTAAGCGTTCAGTTTGACTTTTAATGTCTTGTGCAGTTAAATTTCACTGAATTTACTACCAGTTCCTACTTATATAAAATTAATTAGCTCGTCTGGAGTGCTGTCTGGCTAGCACATTTGGATGCACTCACATTTGCGCGTGATATTTCTCACTAAACTGTGTAATCACTTCCTGGACTGAAGCAATTTTAATATCTCCCTGAATTATACTATTAGGCACATAGTAGAGAGCGTCAAACTTTCGAGATTGCTGTTGCTGGCGGTTCTCCAGAGTTGACTCCCATAGCGCCAGACTAGTTTGATAATAGCTTTGTACAAGAGGATTTTATTTTCTTTTGATAGTTGTGACCTTGGTCCGATCAGCCAGTACATTTTGCTACAGGCTCCTCCACACTATGGGCCAAGGTAGGCCAATGCATTGGTCACAATATTGGCTTAATTGGTTATTTTAAAATTCAAGAGATCTGGTATTTGGTTAATATCTGATGGCCAGTATGTAGGCTCTTGGGTTGACAGAAATTTTATTGTTTATGGCTTTGTAGCTGTAACTCGAGTACTCCATGGCATGTTTTTAGCATTGCAGTCTCCTCCTATGCTTTGTAGGTAGTACACAGCGGAAATTGTTATTGGGACTAGATAATCTTCTATGTCGTTTAATAACAAATCATTCGCGGCTGCACGTGCGCATGCGCCACCTGCTACAATTTTGGAGCACATGAAGAAGGTCGCGCTTCTGGATCTAAACGCAATATCTTTGGAACTTGTTGATGGAATTGCAAAGCAAAGACGGAGCAAACGTCAGTAGACCTGCCTTGAGCTTGTTTAGACATTGCATTACCCTAATTCGCGTTATATATTTAACGAGAAATAACCGCAGAAATAAAGCAAACGAGCCTTATATTTTAAAAGTACGACACAGTTGATATATTTTCATAAATGATCTAGATCTAGTTTCTATATTCAAGAAGTTCTATTTTTTTTTTCAATTTTTAGGTAAAGGATTATTTATTTACTGTAGTAATTAGTTTTTTGCTTGGAATAATAGTAACCCTGACAGTTGAAGAACCAGGATTAATGTTACAAAAAAAATATTTACCACAAGTAAATAAATGGGTCCAAAAATCAAAAAAGGATTAAAAAGAAATCTAACAGAACTAAAAATCCGGTACCCAGTATAGCATAATTTCCGTTTATATTTATTGGTTCTATTTTAGTTTTGATTGAATTTTGTTATTTGTTTGTGTAATAATTACCTTTGTATTTGACAGTTTTTATTATTATCAATAAATCCAAATAAGTGAATAAATAATCGTGTTTTAATTTTCACCAAACAAAATGAATTGAAACAAAAATAACACATTTTGCTTATTTGAGTGTTGTAAATATTTAATTCTGTAAATACGATGCTCGAATTGCTATCGAAATTGATGTATTTATTAAAAATAGCATGTTATCGTAAAAAAATAAACTTTTAAAATAATCTTTAATTATAAGTGGTCAAGAGGAAGTTAAATAAATTAATTTCAATTACAATTTTTCTTTATTATTATTAAACACCCATAAAGGCATTTAGTATATTACAATCTGGTCAACAGTGACCAATGAGCAATTTAATTCTAACTTAATCTAATAGAGTTTGAAACTTAAAACTAAGGTATACTCATCAGCGTTCCTTGGGTTCTGTAGAATGGATTGCACTAAACTTTAACGTGCACACACAAGATCTGCTTTTGCACTAAAAACACTAAACTAACTCAAAGGGTTTGATCCTCTTAAGTCTTCTTTCTAACCCAGTATTGTCTAGGAGCTGGATCGCCTCGACATTGACATGATGATGAAGTCTTTCTTCATGACTCTTGGCTAATTTCTTGATGGTCTGGTCAACAGTGTCCATTTCCAGATCCCTATGGAGATCACTATTGCGAATGTACCAAGGGGTATTTACTATGTTCCTCAGTGCTTTGTTTTGAAATCTTTGGATGATTGCTAAATTGCTTGCTTTGGTGCATCCCCATAGTTGGATACCATAGGTCCATACAGGCTTAAGTATCTGCTTATAAAGCATAAGCTTATTATGTAGAGACAGAGTGGAGTTCCTTCCTATTAGCCAGTACATTTTTCTATATTTCAGTCCAAGTTCTTCTCTTTTCTTTTTAACATGCACTTTCCATCGGAGTTTGGCATCTAAGGTAATACCCAAGTATTTTGCTGTGTTTGAATATGGAATCAGGTTATTGTTTATTCTGACTGGAATATGATTTATCCTTTTGTTTGTAAAGTTAATGTGGAGTGATTTAGTTTCAATAAGTTTAATTTTCCATCTCTTCGTCCAGTCATAGATAAGGTGGACAGCTGTTTTCAGCTTGTGGGTTGCTTCTTCATTGCTCTTTCCTACTGCTAGAATGGCAGTGTCCTCGGCGAAGGTGGCTATGGTAGTGTTTTCTAACTCTGGAATATCACATGTGTACAGTAAGTATAGCCTTAATTTCTTTAAGATCGGAATAAGCTTCTTCTTGCCTAATTCTAAAGTATCTTTCCGATATATAAGAATGGAGAATATCTGTATATTGTTTTGTATCAAACGCTTGTGCTACATCAAGAAAGATAGTAGCACAAATGTTTTTCTCTATAATATTGGTTATTCTATGAACTTGGTCGATCGTAGAGTGCTTATTTCTAAATCCAAATTGGTGATCAGGGATATTTTCTCTTTCTTCGATATGTGGTTTTAGTCTTTTGAGTAGGAGTTTCTCAAATAGTTTCGACATAATAGGTAGTAATGAGATCGGTCTGTATGACGATGCCTCATGTGGTGGTTTCCCTGGCTTGGGTATCATTATGGCTTCCGCAATTTTCCAAAGGCTGGGTACATACTTTAATCTGAAGGCAGCATTTATTAGGTTAGTTAGTTTAATTATTGCTTTTTTGTTTTAAAATTTCTCCAGTAATTAAGTCAAAACCTGGAGCTTTTTTCGGATTGATATTTTCTTTTATTTCGGTAATTACTTCCTTCGGAGAGGTAAATTCTATTTCTTGATCAATCTGTGGCTGATCTTCCAGAGTGGGTTCATCATCTTGATCTTCATGAGGTTGAAAGATTTTTCCTAGATGATTTGCAAATCTTGTTCTTTTTTGCTCATTATTTCTAGCCCATTTACCATCTTCCAATCTGGCAGGTGGTATTCCCATTATGGGTCTTTTCAATCTCTTAGTAGCTTTCCAGAGTGAATAATCAGTACTATTGTCGTCTGTCAATTCTCTTAGGTAAATACTAATCGATTCTTCTTTAATTTGTTGTATTTCTCTTTTGAGTCTTTGGGTAGCATTGTTGAGTATAGTTTTATCTTGTGGGACTCTAGTTTGCTGCCATTTTCTTCTAAGCTTTCTTTTTTCAGAGATTAGTTCCCTTATTTCTCTAGGATAGTTATTTTGCTACCGTCCTTCTATTAATAGCAGGTGTAGTTTCCCAAGCTGCTTGTTGGATATTATCATTAAGCAATTCCACTTCGTCGTCTAGTTGTTGTTTATTTCTTAAAGGAACAGATAGATTATTTTTTTCTTCAAGGATGATTTTGAAGCTTTTTCAATCTGTTAATTTGTTAGTCAATGTAGGGTTATTTTCTCTTTTAATAATGTTTTCACTAAATGTTAAGATGATAGGGGAATGGTCAGAATTCATGTCCCATCCTTCTTCTATTTCTAAAAAGTTACCCGATATGTTTTTGATTATAAAGAAATCAATAAGGTCTGGAATCTTGTTGGGATTGATTGGCCAATAGGTAGGCTTTCCATTGGATAAAGCTTCACACTTATATTCTTTCATTGCTTCTAAAAGTTCTTTACCTTTAGTGGTCGTTAATCTAGATCCCCAGTGGGTATTTTTGGCATTAAAGTCACCGCCAATAATAAATTTGTTTCCCTGATTAGATAGGAAATATATATATATTAGTTTTTCTTCAAAGAATATCTTGGTGGGCAATAGGTAGCAACTAGATTAATCAGAGAGTGTCTAATGCTCATACTTACTGCAGTAGCCTAGATTTCACTGGTCTTATATTCTGTTTCTTCCACCTCTTGCTGCATTGTCAGGATGGTTAGTATCATAAATTTTGTAATTTTTAAATTTAATATGTGACTGATTAGTAAAATGCGTTTCAGAAATGAGACACGCATCTAATTTATTTACATCTAGGATTGCCTGCAATTATTGTTGGTGTTGCAAGAGACCATTAGCGTTCCATTCCATTATTTTAAAATTAGCCATTCCTCTGCTTTGGAATAGCTCCTTTGGCACTATGTTCTAAACGAGTTAATCGGTCATCAAATTTTTGGAACAACTTCTCCTGTTTCTTATGTTCTTCTAAGATCAATTGTAAAGTCGGGTCAGTAGTTGCTTTAATTTGTGTTCTAACATTATTGTTTTTACTGGTATTTGATGGTCCTGCAACAGCTTGGTTGTAGTATTTTTACTTTTTTGAACTTGATTTCCGTTATTCCTTCTTTGTTCTGAAGAGTCAGTTCTTACCTGTTGTACTTGTCGTACTGGTCCTGCAACAGCTTGGTTGTAGTATTTTTACTTTTTTGACCTTGATTTCCGTTATTCCTTCTTTGTTCTGAAGAGTCAGTTCTTACCTGTTGTACTTGTCGTAC
Source organism: Crepidodera aurea (assembly GCA_949320105.2). NCBI lineage: Eukaryota > Metazoa > Arthropoda > Insecta > Coleoptera > Chrysomelidae > Crepidodera > Crepidodera aurea. Next base: position 76,655,980 of record OX439473.1, on the reverse strand, counting down.
TGGTTGTCTAGGTAAAGATGGTTTCTTCATAGTATCAGCTCTAATTTTTTGTGTTTGTTTAGCATTTACAATGAATACTTTTTAATTTTTGTGATAGTGACATTTAATGTTTCTTGTCACTTTATGTATAATCACATATCTTATTCAGTCAGTGAACTTTAAAAAGTTGTCATCATTGAGGAAATACTTTTTTTAAACATTTGTTTTTATTCTGAAATCAGAAGTATTACTGCCGTGGCCAAAAATATTTTAAAATTAATTTAAAAATAGGGATATTATTTTTAGATTTCAGAATTGAAGAAATTTTTTGAAATATTCATGCGTTTTTAGTTGTTACTAAGAAAACTCTAAAAAAATCTAATAATCCGTTTAATAAGCCGTCCTTATCTAACGTGACTATTATTTTTTGCAAATAATTTACGCAACAATTAATGCAGAGTATAAAATATGCGTGGGTGATGTTCGATATACAGCCCAGTTGCCAGAGAAACTCGCACAAAATCTGATATCGATGAAATTTGGCACTTAAGTACTTGAATGGGTGTAGAAAACGATAAAAAAATCTTTGCTGCTTTAAAATGTATGCTAACTTCACAATTTCGAAAATAAAATCGAAAATTTGGTTTTTTCATTATATCTCGAAAAAAATTTGGAAAAACTGAAAAAGCAGAAAATTTTACTAAAAATTATATTATAATTGTATTCCTATAAAAAATTATTAAAAATAAGAAAGCAAATTCAAAAACTCTATGCGCGCCGAGCCGTTGAATACAAATATTCAGGCGAGGCGCTCGGAAAAAACTAAAGTATCTTTGCCTAAAGAAACCCAAAGAAAAAAAAGAAAGCATTTCAAAGAGGAAACACTAAGCTCTCTCAGGAAGCCATTAGTTTTTAATTTTTTTTTGTTTTCTCATAGAAAATTTGACGGGAAGTTATAATTTCTAAAATTCTCACTGATTTTTATAAAACTGAAGATATCTATTAATAGAGGCATAACAAAAAAAAATCTTTGTACATTTATCATCACTATACTTTTACTTTTGATTTAAATATATCTCTGTTTAATAAAACTTTTAAAATTGTCATTTTACTTTACCATATGAAGTGGTAAAGTATTGTAATCGCAAAAAAAAAAGTTCAGCTTTCAGTGGATTTACATGTTTTGAGACCCCCTAAGTCATTTAAGACCATTTCCAGAAAATGTATGTCTGGAGTATGGAGTATGGAGGATGTAGTCCGGAAAAATTTGTGTGTGCTCTAACTCCAACTGCGATCGGAACTTCCTAACCAAATTTTATATTTAGCATTTTTACAACATGCTAATGACCTGATTAGATTTTGGGCGAAATCGAACAACCGGAAGTGGGGGTTTACTCTTGAGAATTTTCAGATTTTCGCAATTATTATCGTTTCTATTAAGTTTAGTTAAAAATATTAAGAGAAAAAATTTATTTTAAATTAAATTTAATATAAATTTTGTTTAAAAACTTTTTTCAAATTTTGTATTATAAGCGAGTTAAAAATAAAATATGGAATAACATAGTTGCATAATAGCGCAAGCGCAGTAGAAGTGTTTTGTTTCATGGAGACAATTGTACGCTCTTGCCAGGCATGGCCTGCCTTAAATATGTACGAGTAATTGGATTATGAGCCCGTAGGGCCGTTAAAGTATGGTAAAGTTATGTGCATGGCCACATCCGATTTTTTTTTACAACCTTTATTCGACGCAATAAATCAGAAATTAATTTTTTTTAAAATAAAGTTAAAAATAATTTAGAAATTGGATTATATAAATAAATAAACACTATTTTGAAAATAAAAATTGCGTCGAATGAATGTTGTAAAAAAAAGATAATTTTAAAACATAAGTTTTATTAAACAGAGATAATGTTCATCATTTTAATTATATTTAAACCAAAAGTAAAAGTATAGTGATGATAAATGTACAAGGATTTTTTTTGTTATGCCTCTATTAATAGTTTTATAAAAATCAGTGAGAATTTTAGAACTTTTCTATGAGAAAACAAAAAAAATTAAAAAATAATGGCTTCCTGGGGAAGCTTAGTGTCTCCTCTTTAAAATACATTCTTTTTTTTTTGGTACATTTTAGGCAAAGATACTTTAGTTGTTTCCGAGCACCTCGCCTGAATATTTGTATTCAACGGCTCGGCGCGCGTAGAGTTTTCGAATTTGCTTTCTTATTATTTTTAATAATTTTATAGTAATACATTTTTTTTAAATAACTTATAATATAATTCTCAGTAAAATTTTCCGCTCTTTCACAAGGTGCTATTAGTTTTTCCAATTTTTTTTTCGAGATATAATGGAAAAACCAAATTTTCGATTTTATTTTCGAAATTGTGAAGTTAGCATACACATTAGAGGAGCAAAGATTTTTTTATCGTTTTCTACACCCTTTCAAGTACTTAAGTGCCAAGTTTCATCGATATCACATTTTGTGCGAGGTCAAACTCTCTGACAACTGGGCTAATAATACAATAATTATTGATAGTATGTTTCGTAATTGATTTAACAATCCATCATCAGGACAAGGTACACCAAATAAATTCCAATTTAATTTTCCAGCCTCAATAATTTTGTTTGTGTATTCGCAGAATTTGTAAAACGTGGTATCTTGAAAGAAATAAATGTATCCATCCATATATCGGATTGCTGAAGTTTTTTGTGGATGTAGACCGGGAAAATTATCTTTAATTGCTCCTCGATCTGTTACAAAGTTTTCGAATAATCCAATGAAGGAGTTCCCATCATACAACACAAAAGTTTTTCGACTATTTCTTCGGAACATTTTATCTATGTGACTGTTTGTAAGCTTGTATAGATTCTTCTTCTTTGGTAAGTGCCACCAGATGTCCCAATGAATTTTGGTATATGTGAGAAACTGTAGGAATTTATTACAATGCCGTTTGTTCCATTCAAATCGGACCAATAACAACGAAGATACCCCCTACAACCCCTCGATGAAAAACTACCCCTTTGGTTTAGAATCCGCATTTATCTACTACTAACATACCTACATTTCAAAAATGATTATATTTTCGCCTGATATACAAAAAATGCGAATGGGGTGAAACCTGCAAGAGGCCCCTTAACCGTTTTAAATGAAACCGTAAACATTGTTTAAAATAAATAACTATAGAAACAATTTGTAAAGATGATTAAATCCTAAAACAATTTCCCTTCTTTGGAGGTAAGGCAATTTGAATGTTACCTTTTAAAATAATTTAGAAAGTTTGTTTTACAGAGAGAAAGTTATTTTGCTGCGGTTCTAATAAAGTTTAAAATGATTTTTCGTTCAAATTAAGGGCGAAACTTTCGGATAGGGACAAATTAACAATTTATTATTCTGATTCTCATTATGGGTAAATAATAGCCTGTACCCTTCATCAACTTGAATAAACAGCGGCAAATAATTTGTACAAAAGGCTGGGTTATAATCAATGAATAAATTAAAATTTGTATAACAGTCTAGTTACATAGCCCAAAGAACAAAAAACAGATAGCGCACGAATTCAAAATTGTTATAGTCGACCCCAACGCTTTATTTCCAAAGTAAAATGCCGAAATTAAAAGAAAAATAATCCCACTGCTGTCAAGCCGCCTTCGGAGAGTCTGCCAGTATTCGATTTCAAATATTCTAACAAAGTGTAAACCATAAATATAGAAGAATAAGATAGAGTTTGTTTACATTTCGGCCCGCGCCAACAAGTAAGTCTAAGCGCTGTGCTATCAAATTTATATTTCTAGTTTCAATGTTATCAAAGTTATTATAATTTTTTCCGTCATTACCAAAATCTTAAATCTATGTCAAAATTATCTTGGAATTTTGAATTTTTAAGTCTTGTGTGCCGCAAAATGTATTACTTAAACCCCAATTTATCATTTCATCGGTAAGTTACATGTGAGATTATAAACAAAGGTCAGGGGCGTAGAATTAGTATTTTATCGACTGTATAAATTCTTTAATAATGCCTGAATGATTTTTTTTAACTTATTGCAACGACTTATAATTGTATAGGTTTCATATATTTTGTTAAAAATTAAATCACATTTTGTTTTTCTGTCAAACTACCTAAGTATTTAGGTAATATTTTTCATTTAAACAGTTATACGAAGACATGACTTTTAGGTTTCCTGCAAATGTTGAAAGGAGAAATATTTGGTACTCCTTGTTAGGATTTGAGGAAGTGAAGCTCCTACCTAAAAATGCTTTTATTTGTTCAATTCATTTCCGTGACAATGACTTTGAATATAAAGTGGAAGGAAATATTTGACAAAAGATGCCTAACCAATATCGAGGTAATATACTGTTGTGAATTTTTAAGATGGTGAAGTAAATTAAAGTGTTTATATTGTTTATTAACATAAAAAAAAATTATCACCTCTAATAAGAATTATTATTTATTTCTTTCTTTTTTTACAGGGGTAGGTTCACGGATATGCCGGACACAATTGAAGATTTATAAATAAAGTCAATAAATAAAAAAAAATATTACCATTTACCAACACATATATCTCGTTTATTAATTACGAAAATAAATATAAAATACCAAATTGCATGTTTTTCAGAGATAATTTATAACTTGTTTTAAATAAAAAATTGCCATAATACCATTACTTGTATTTTGGTAAAATATTTACCCTTTAATTTTTGATTCCCCCCTAATGTTGTTCAATAAGATTTGGAATTCCCCTTACAAGTCCCCTATAAAATTATTATTCCATTTTTTTTCATTAATTTTTTTTTTTATAAAATTTAATCCAAATTACCTTAATCTTTTATTAAATTTGTTTATTCCGAAATTTGTCCCATGTTGCCTCCTGTGATATTCGTGGAACCGTCCTGTTTCTCGGAAACTTCACCCTCCATTCGTAGATGGAACCACGTCCGATTGAGACGAACCCTGGCCAACCAACAACAAAAAAAATGGTTGCATTTGCTTGTGATTATAATGATAAGCTCTTCTCCGTATCCTAATACCTTTTTAGTTAGTTGGTTAATTTAAATGGTTTATACAGCGGTTCCTGGATTACCTCTTGTGATTGTGAATATTTTTCTTCATGTGAATCTCATTTCCCATGGCTTGTGTTATGTGGTTGTGTACAATTTCTTCTTAATATTCAGGTTAGGTTTTCTTACTTCTTTATAAGATAATTCTAGTTATAATTATTTATCATAAATGTATTTTCTTTTGGTGCCTTTTAGTGATTTTTTTTATAGGCTGGTTCATTGCTTAGAGATATTTCTTTTAAATTATGTCCATAAACTTGGTTAATTTTTATATTTTCGTAAATTTTTCTTATAAACTTTTACGACAGGTCCTCTCTGCTCAGAATCTCTCAAGCAACTCCTTGATTTCCTTCAAGTATAGTCATATAACTGCCCTATTCCTATGGTAACCAGAATATTCTTCAATTTTTTTATAAACTTCAAAAATAAATTATTTTGAATTTTGAAATATTTTCTTAAATTATATTTTCTCTCAAAACTAATAACATAGTTGAATTCTATGGAAAATTACCATTCTTCTGAGATAACTTTTGTCTGGTTCAAACCTAATTTAACTTTGTATGTTGCATTTCTAAAATTTCTATTTTTTTTATTTTAATTCCATTAACATCTCTAATTTTTCAGCAATGCCTTTTCTTTAGCCCCTAATTAATCTTTATAATTGATGTTTTACTAATTTTCTTCCTTCTTATACCTATTTCAGCTCTTACTTTTCTTCACTTGTACGATCTTGTCCCTACCTATTATTCCTTCTTATTATATTCTATTTCTTCTACTTATCCCACTTTATTATGTTTGATTTATCTCCCAAACTTTATATTTAAATTCAGTTGTTGTAAATACTTTCCCACACTTCATTTACGTTATCTTATTTTGCAATTCTAACTTAATTTTGTTCGATCAAATTTGTACCTTCGATATTATAGCAATTTCCTTTACACTTTTGTCTTATCATACTATTAATTCATTAGCTTACATATTTCAATATGTTTTTATACACAATACTTGTTTTATTATAATTCTCCTAATGCCCCCCTTTTTATACACTTTGTTAAAGATTAAAATCCCTACTCTACTATGCTTATTCCAAATCTTACTTTTCTAGATTTCTATCCCCTTTCTATTCATTATTTAATCCTGTTTTATATTTTTGTTTTAGTTGATTGGAAGTTGCAAAATATATGGAACTTTCCCTTATACCCCATATGAAAATTAATGCAAGTTCCCCACTATGAAGTATTACTTTATTTAAGTAAATTAATTTATTTGAAATTTCCAAAGTTACCACTATCTAAAAAATTAAAATAATAAGCTCTGGTACGTACAATTTTATTTTTATTTTCCTTTACTATTTTATTTATGTTCATATTTGGTATTTTATTTTATTTTGGGCCAGTGAATTACACTGAAATACTTATAGTTATTTGTTTTTTTAATAAATTTAGGCTATAAGATTTAAAAATACTTTGGGGAAGCTTTACTAAAATGCAAAAATTTTTCACTTGAAATAAGGCATTTCCAGTAATATTGTTTAAACGTTATGGCCGAAATTTATGTAATGTAAAAGGTCAAACCAATCTTTTAGAATATGTTGAATATTTTAAGCAATCAAAAACATTTCCATAATACCGACTGCTTAAACTCTAGTGATTTCCCATTAATCATGCAACTTTTATTGAAATTTTAATTTTGTATTTTTGTGTTAAGTAATTGTAGTTTTAACTAATTACTTATTTGATTCGATTTGACTTGTTTCTATATTGTTAGTACCAGAGCTGGGACGAATCCTCAAAAAAAGGATCCGAAACACGAATCCGAATCACGAGACTAAAAGAAAGGATTTGAATCAAGTGATTCGAGTCCATTTTTCGGATCACGAATCACGGATCATGTCAGTGTAATACCATGTAATCATGTATTATGTAAGATTGTATGATTCCTAATCATCACCGGCAAAATTAACGTAACAATTCTTTTAGAGTTGACCCCACCCCTCAAACGGCCAAAATCACCCCCGAAAGGATGAAGAACTTGTGTTTCGATATAAACGAGAAAATCCGAGTCATCGTCCATGATGTTGGATCTTCTCCACGAGTCGACTCTAACCCCCAAACAGCCAAAAACCACCCCCAAAAGCGTGAAACATTTTTTTCGCTATACATAAGAAAACTGGAGATGACGCGGGTTTTCTCCTTTATACATAATTAATCAGTTCAACTCACTAATGGGATAGTAGAAATAAAAAAATATTTCCTTTAAAAATTATGCTGACTTTAAAATTATTGGGTAACCGTGGCATAGCTCCACAGAAACCGGCCAAATAAACATTAAAATGATCATCCGATTATTAGTTTCATTCGAATACAGAAAATCCGACTATAGTGGAGGCAAGGAGTCGGAGTGATACCTTTTTTTTCCAGACTGGGCCGATTTAGTTTCCCCCATCCCGCATTTTCGAGGTCGCTAAAACCGAACCTGAGGTTAAAAAAAGTTTTTACCCTCGGCGTCCCCTTCAAAACGGCCAAAAATCACCCCTCGGAAGGGTTAAACGCGCTATTTACAAGGTTTCCCTGTAGAAAAACACACTTTTCCCCCTTTTCGAGGATGCTAAGCACAGTGGTGATGTTGGATATCGCTTCCGACCACCACCAATCCCTCCACCGGCCGATACTCTTCCCCGAAAGGGGTCAATTTTCATAAGTGACACCTTTTTTTCCGGGCAGGGCCAATTTAGTATTTCCCCCCCGTTTTCGAGGTCACTGAAACCGAATCTAGGGGTAAAAAAAGTTTTACCCTCGGCGTCCCCTTCAAAACGGCCAAAAACCACACCTATATATTTATTTTCTTTAAACAATTAATTTATTTTATTAAAAAAATATATTTTTTCAACCCCCTGCGATAGGGTTGGGAGGTTAGGCGTCATGTCTCTCGAGGAACTTTATATTTTCTCAAGCAAGAGACGTTTAAATTAGACTTCAGATCTGGTTGATAAATACTTGTTCCCTTCAAGTGTAGAAAAAAAAAATAAAACGAGGCTTGCCTCACAAAAAAATAGTAGACGTAGAAATTTGTTACTGCTGCCAACGTTTTCGTTAGTTGATATTTATAGTCGAACTCAATCCTTTATGAGAATGAAAAAACAGCAAAGGATTACCGCCAATAGAACAAATGCTCATGAATCTGGACATTTTTGAGCACTTTAAAGTCTAAAACACCGTACACTGTCCATATACATAAAAATAAAATAATATTTTGGCTATTAGGACCACTGTGCAAAGATTCAATAACCAACTTAGCTGGATATCGTTATAGGGGAGAATGGCGTATAATTATTAATTATGAGTTTAATATGAATTTACATTTTAATTTCTATAACAGATATTAGATTGGAATTACTAATTAAAATTTTGTCTTAAATTAATTTAACTAAACTGTGGGGTGTGTGTTACACTCATAAGAGGCGACAATGGAAGTGTGGTTATAGTTTTTACATTTTCAATTGCAGAAACAAAATTCTCAGATGTGCAGACAGGTTACTTTGGCGACTTGTAGATGTGCCGACAAGTAGCTTTGTCGGTATTAGCGACTTGTATATAAAGCAATTGTTCGTTATTAACGTTCTGTATCTAGAAATGGAAGGTTGCCAGGTGAGTAAATTGTGTTGCTAGATGACATTAACAGTGACAGATGACTTTTGAACATTGGCAGGTATTAATTTTTATTGCGTATTATATTTTACACCAACATTACGGATCTAGGAACTACTCTCAAAAAGGTGGTAGAAAACTCGATAAGCTGAAACCCCTATTAGGGGTGGTTTTTTGGCCGTTTTGAAGGGGACGCCCAGGTTAACAACTTTTTTTAACCTCAGATTAGGTTTCAGCGACCTCGAAAATGGGGGGGAGAGACTAAATTGGCCTAGTCCGGAAAAAAAGGGTGTCACTTATGAAAATTTACCCCTTTCGGGGAAGAGTATTGGCCGGTGGGGGGCTGGTGATAGTCGGAAGAGATAACCAACATCACCACCGTGCTCAGCATCCTCTAAAATGGGGGAAAGTGTGTTTTTCTACAGGGAAACCTTGTAAAACGCGTTTAACCCCTCCAGGGGGTGGTTTTTGGACGTTTTAAAGGGGACGCCGAGGGTAAAAACTTTTTTAACCTCAGATTCGGTTTCAGCGACCTCGAAAATGGGGAGGAAAGACTAAATTGGCCCAGTCCGGAAAAAAAGGGAAAATCACCTCAAATTCCGACTCCTTGCCTCCACTACTATGAAAATTCATCCGATTATCGTAGTATGGTCTGTAAAAGGATCCGAACCTAATATCGGTGATTCGAATACGAATCCTTTAGGATTTCTTCGGCGAATCCGGATCACGAATCCTTTTTTTTAAAGGATTCTAATCACTGGCCTCGGATCCTCAAAAAGGATTCGAATCCTCCCCAGCTCTGGTTAGTACCTACTGTAGGAGAACACGTCACTTTCCAGCATAGGCCAAGAGGAAAATTCTTGGAAATTCTAAACTTTTTATTTACTACCTGAAGGACTATCGTAATATAAAACGATTACAAACGTTTAAATTAGACTTCAGATCTGGTTGATAAATACTTGTTCCCTTCAAGTGTAGAAAAAAAAAATAAAACGAGGCTTGCCTCACAAAAAAATAGTAGACGTAGAAATTTGTTACTGCTGCCAACGTTTTCGTTAGTTGATATTTATAGTCGAACTCAATCCTTTATGAGAATGAAAAAACAGCAAAGGATTACCGCCAATAGAACAAATGCTCATGAATCTGGACATTTTTGAGCACTTTAAAGTCTAAAACACCGTACACTGTCCATATACATAAAAATAAAATAATATTTTGGCTATTAGGACCACTGTGCAAAGATTCAATAACCAACTTAGCTGGATATCGTTATAGGGGAGAATGGCGTATAATTATTAATTATGAGTTTAATATGAATTTACATTTTAATTTCTATAACAGATATTAGATTGGAATTACTAATTAAAATTTTGTCTTAAATTAATTTAACTAAACTGTGGGGTGTGAGGTTACACTCATAAGAGGCGACAATGGAAGTGTGGTTATAGTTTTTACATTTTCAATTGCAGAAACAAAATTCTCAGATGTGCAGACAGGTTACTTTGGCGACTTGTAGATGTGCCGACAAGTAGCTTTGTCGGTATTAGCGACTTGTATATAAAGCAATTGTTCGTTATTAACGTTCTGTATCTAGAAATGGAAGGTTGCCAGGTGAGTAAATTGTGTTGCTAGATGACATTAACAGTGACAGATGACTTTTGAACATTGGCAGGTATTAATTTTTATTGCGTATTATATTTTACACCAACATTACGGATCTAGGAACTAGCGAGTTCAGCGATTATTTGGTAGTTAGTTAGACAAATGACATTGACGTTGACGTATGACTTAAAAACTTCCCCAGATGCTGTCAAACTGATTTTAGGTAAAAATGTTTTAATGAAGGTACTTTCTCTGCTAGTATCATCTTTACAAATTAAAAAGATCAATTTGGACGTGGTTTTACAAACTTTCGAGTTGATATTGTTAAAGTTGATAGAGGAAAGTAGTCGACCTTCGCCACCGGCGTCAGCGTGAACAAATTTATACAGGGTGAATTAAAAAAAAAAGATCAATTGTTTTTGTTGCAACTTTTTGAATTTACGAAAGAACCGTGCTAGTTTTAAAGATTTTCTTCGGTAGCTCAACTAGTAGTATCTTCTAGGTTGGTTGTCTTCTAGTCATAAAATTTTGTGTATATACTGATCTGCAATTAAAGTAGGAAGTAGGAAGATAGACAAATATTGTCTTCAGTAGTGAGGGCTAGGAAAATATTCATACAGTGATACACTGTGCTTATGTTCGCACTTGATTTTTGATTTAGTGAATAGTAGGTGGTAGGTGATTCGTGGCGTTAGTTTATTTCAATTAATATTATTCTTGGCTTCCGTGTATATACATCCTTTTTTTTATTTTGAAACATAGTTACAGTATACTTCTTATTTATTTATTCGGTGTCAATTTCAATATGTTTCGTCCTTGGGAAAATACAGTTTCTTTAAGTGGATCTAAAGAATCGGAACAATCACTAAATGATATTCCAATGGATTATGTGGTATCAGGTTGTAGTCCCAAAGATTCCTGGCATCAAAAAGGGGCCACGAGGTATTGCGCCTTCCGCCCTATTTTTGTGTATTTAACCCCATAGAATTAATTTGGGGACAACTTAAAAAAAGAATAAGGCGTCATAACGTGTTTCCCAAATTTGATGGGTTGCTAGCAAATTTGGTAAAAGAAGAAATTAACAAAATTTCAGCTGATGATTGGCAGAAAAAAACAAACATGTCATCAAAGAAGAAAATTCTTATATAACGAGTCCGACCAAATTTATTATCAATGTTGATGACAGTGATTCCGATGGTGAGGGTTGAGATATGGTAGGTAAGCTTAATTAATTTATAATAATTATGACTTTATTCACCGTGTTTTTAATTTTAGAATTAAAATTTGAGACAAAATTTTAATTAGCAATGTTTCTGAATCTCACAAGAGATCAGAAAATGAAGCTATAGGCCAGGTGGAGTGGTCAACCTCTATTCAAATCTAATATGCGTTATAGAAATTAAAATGTAAATTCATATTAAAGAAAGTTAATCAATATAGAAATTTTACGCAAATTACCCCTAACGATCTCCAGTAACTTGGTTATTGAATCTTTGCACAGTGGTCCTAATAGACAAAATATCATTTTATTTTTATGTATATGGACAGTGTACGGTGTTTTCGACATTAAAATACTCAAAAATGTCCAGATCAATCAGTATTCTTCTATTGGCGGTATCCTTTGCTGTTTTTATAGCGTTTTTATTTCTCATAAAGCGGTGGGTTCTACTATACTAACAATTTTTTTCTGTTGTAGGTTCGATAAGATTAAAAAAGTTTATATATTTCTCAGGATTTATCTAAACGTAGAAGGTTCCTACTACACTGACATTATTTTTTTTATTTCAGGATGATACAACTAATAATTCAGCAGTGTTTAATTTGTAATTAGTTCCCTATCCCTACCTCAATCCCGAATGTATTTGTCACAGAACAGCCTGATAAAAATAACATAGACACATTTGCAAGGAAATGATGAATTTTCCCTTGATCCTGCATTGACGAACACTGGGTGTTCTTAGCGGACTAGCGAAACAACTGATCCTCAATTTTTTTACGATTACTCATTTGATTAAATAAATATATTTTCATTAGTATTTTAAATTTCCTATGTAACCGACGTGGTAAAATTAAAAATAAATATATTGTGTCTCATCCCATTTCCCTCTGTAACGGTACGCCCATGCATTGAAGCATAAATTTGACGCCATATTCACACATTTTATATATCTATCTCACTTCATCCTTGGGCACGGAATATTTGAAACTTATGAATGACTTGTTGGGAATGTGGTGTAAACATGTAACTAAACATTTATTTATTGAAAATAAAATACTCTTCTTACCTTATGTAAAGTGAACATTTATGAAACGAGTTTGTATATTTTTCAAAATAAACATAAGTTTAAATTAAATAAAGAAGTTTCACTCACTAAACACAAGACATAAAAATGATTTTAATATACCATTTTCCAAACGGTGTATCAGCTGTACATCTCCTGGAGTTACGAATATTTAATTGCCTGCCAAATGATATTAAAACATTAATATATTAAATATTGTTAAAAAAACTAAAAAACTACTATTAGTATTTCATACCGTAAACAGAATTATCGACTTATCGCCACACAGGATTTTCAAGTATTTTTCAACAGTTCTCGGAAAATTGAGAAAAAATGTTCAGGGTGACGGTTTTTTTAGCCACCCAATATTGACTTTGACACATTTTATCATAGCATACCTTGTGCCAGGATTCAGTTGCTGACGCTATTTCCGTGATGGATATTGATAAAATCGCTGCTGCAGATTTGTGTTTGGCTAGGGCATAATAATTGTTACTTATATATTATTGACAAGAACATAGTTAAAACGAAATGGAAACTAAAAAGATAGTGGACGCTAACCATTCATCGGAACAGAACAAAGTTGGTACAATTTGTATTTGTAATTTTGTAATGGCAACCAAAAATAAAACTTTCGTTACTTATATAATAATTCTATGCATAACCTAAACCAACGTTTGACAAGTATGTGGACGCGTCACTTATCTACTGCGCACTTGGTTCACCCATAGCCAACATAAACCAATACCCTGGCCCAATATGAATAACACAAGCCAACCCCTGTCTACACAGCAGCCTAGCAGGTTTATCCCACTGCCTGGCTCATAGTGTAGAGGGGTCTTATACTTTATACCCAATTGCTTACGTTTTGTAAAAATGTGTTTTTTCCTGCAAGTGGAATTTGGCAATTATTAATTGTAACTGATGAGCAAGTTTCTCTTCTTAAAATGAATGTCACGTGCTGCGATTTTCGATTTATCACCAGACAGGATTTTCAAGTATTTTTCAACAGTTCTCGGAAAATTGAGAAAAAATGTTCAGGGTGACGGATTTTGTTAGCCACCCGGAAGGTCGGAATTGATCTTTGAATATGTAAAAAAAAGTGGTTTAATTTTGTTATCGCCACACGTCCGTTCTTTTGTTTTTTTAATAGAGGGAAGTAAACGTGTTGAGAAAAAATGTAGAACGGACATTTTGAGTCACCCGCCTGGTTCTAATGGATGACCATTGGAAAATTTGTATAGGTTAAAAAAGGTGTCATCGCCACATGTCGCTTCTGTTGATTATCGGTTAGTTTATATGATTCTAGACAAAAAAGTTCAGGGTAACGGATTTTTTTGGTCACCCGAAAAGTCGGAATTGATCTTTGGAAATGTAAAAAAAAAAGTGGTCTAATTTTGTTATCGCCACACGTCCGTTCTCTACTTGAGGTATTAGTTTTTATTGTGAAAAAGTTGGAAAAATCGAAACGGACATTTATAACCGCCTCGATACGAGCAAACGCGTTTTCCGTCTCACAGTGGGACGAAACGTCACTGTCGCATTCAAATTACTCTACACCTCACATAGTTCCACTGTTTGAGGTGGATTTTTTTAAATATTCGTCTTGGAATTCCCTATCGGTCCCTCAGTTGGGATATTTGATTTTTGTTTTTATTTTTCTGACTCCAAAATTTGATTTTGATGCAAAAAAAAACAGTTTTCGGTGCAAATGTGGTCGAACGGAGTCGAATCTCAGAGTGTTGCCAACATTTAAGAGTTAATTTCCCCTGCACGTTTAGTTTAAATCGTATTTGGTCTTAGTGCTTTCGTGTTTATTCCCTTGACAACAGAAATAACTAGAAATTGCGACATTGCCTAGCTGAAATAAAAACCTATATCAAATGTATCAAATAAATTATAGTGGAGTGCCGTTAGATTTATACCTCTAACGAAGTTGGCAGTGATCGAATTTTCTCTTTTGGAATGTGTTTTTGACACTACATGCTTAAATTTCTATGTTATTTTTTACCGCTTTCACTTTTCCGCCCTCCATTATACCATAGAGGAAGGTAATGTGAGGGAAAAAAAAGAAAAAAAACTGGTCAAATAATCGTTTAGAGGCAAGATGGAGAAATGATCAGTATATGCTTATATATTGATCCAAATTTAAAATTTTTGTACTCACTGAACTCAAAATTTGATGCTTTACAACTTTTATTTTACCAGTTTTTCACATAAACTGGCTGTTTTTAAATCACAGTCGTCTAACTGCGAGTATATTGCAGTTTTCACAAAAGTTGGTAAAAATTGGCTTTTTTCGATTGACGATGGCGACCTTATAAATTTTGCGGATAGGATGTTAGGATGTTACGATGCGTCGTTTGCAAGAAATGATCGGAAAACCGGAAAAACTCTAGGTTTTTTGCGTTTTTGGGCCTGTTCCGGTCCTGCTACGAGGCAGCAAACTTCAGATTCATTTCAGCACCCTGAAAAACATATAATTCCGTTGAAAAATTTTCTACCTCTCTCATGTTTTGGAAAAACTACCATTTGACTGGACTATTATTAGTATTACGTAAAAATTGATATGAACTAATTTTATGGCCTTGAGCTAACAATTAAAATTATTTATTTTTTTATTTTTCTACGATTAATACGAAGGAAGATATGTATGGAAATTCAAAAAAGAAACTGGATCGCCTAGCATAAATATCTGGAAAAATATGACTTCCACAAAAAAAATGTATACAGTGTCATCCCCAAAGTACACACCATATGGAAAACTTTTTTATTAAGGGTTTTTCGACAAAAAGTTATTCTTGATAAAAGTTTGTGCATCCCCTAAAACTAAACATGCACTAACAAAATATAGTAAATCACTCGTAATATACAAGGAACCTTCAAAAATTTGATTTTGAGACAAGAGTGAAGTACCCTTATTTTGAAAAATCTCGGAAAATATTATTTAGAAAAGTTGTTCAGCATTAAAAAATACATCTAGATTTGAAGTCATGGCCATCTAAGTGAAGTTTTATTTTTTTACCCTTTAAACAAGAAAATCTCCAGAAAATCAAAATACTTATTTTATTTTGATGTTTTATGATTTGATATTATTGAATATTAAGTTCATGTTACAATACTGTATAATTTTGAGCAATTTTCAGTGTTAACAAAAAATAAAAGTCCAAAAAGTTTGAAAATTATTTTACTCTTCAAAAAATCTAAATGTATTTTTTAATGCTCAACAACTTTTCAAATTAATATTTCCCGAGATTTTTCAAAATAAGGGTACTCTTGTCCCAAAATCAAATTTTTGAATCTCCTCGTATATTATGACAACATTGCCATAGTAGAAAATTGCTGCATAATACACTAATTTTAATTTAATGATTTATTGTGTATTAACAAACCTGGAACAATTAATATAAAGTGAATTTTACTGTATTTGTAATTAGTAACATACGTATTTTTTATTTTTTTTATTTACCTAATTCTACACAAAAATATAGAAATTTCACGGTATGTAGTTTAAGTGAGAGTGTGTGCAAATAAAGGTATATATCATCATCAGCAAGTCCCCAAAATTAAAACAAAAACAATTTTGATTTTGCTAGAAATTATACAGGGTGTTTCATTCGGAGAGGGTAATAACAGTAGATACGAGTGACTGAGGTGATTCCAAATAACCCATATTTTATGGGTCTACGGTCCCTTATAGCTGAGATACAGAGATACAATGTTTTGTTCATTTTGGTCATTCCTTCATTGGCTCCTGTGCTTTTAACCACTCTGTATAATTTTATAATATTTGGTACACATAATCTCTGTATCTTAACAAATTAATTGAGATATTATTAATATTGAAAATACAGGCCCGGCTTCACTAAAAGTTGACTAATTCGTTCCGCTCATAAACAACACCCTGTATGTTAAATTTTCAAAAATATTTTACCACACCTAAAAAGAGGACAAAAAATTGAATTTAGCGATATACTTTTTATTTTTGCACATGTGATTTTTCTACTCATAAATAGATTTACCTATTCAACACCCATTTTATTTATTTTCTTATGAAAAATTGTGTAGTTTGGAGTAGAAGAGTAAAAGAAACTGTAATCAAATGTTTTGTAAATGAAAAAAGTTTCATTGGAGAAGCATTGTGAAATGGACGCGATCTTATTTAAAGTTGGGAATCGCTATACTATTTGTGAAATTAAATTACGTCAAAATAAAATACGTCAACAACACATGAGTCGAATAAATAAAAATCATTTTTAGTTAAATAATATCTAATTTAATTATAAACAAAATTCAAAAATTACACAACACTTAAAAGAATAGAAAAAAAAACAAGTTTAAAAAAATTATAATAATTGTTCGAAATGAATTCTGTTGAATGCAAACCTTGTGAAAACTTAAATAAAAATAGATTGACACAGAGAACTCAACTGTCAATTCCATGGGCATCTAGATTTTGTAATTTTTTATGTTTTCATTATTACTATTAAATTTCACAAATACATAGATAGCTTATTTTCAAACTTACTTAATTAAATAAAGAATGGTAAAATATTTTTGAAAATTTTACATACAGGGTGTTGTTTGTGAGTGGAACGAATTTGTCAATTTTTAGTGAAGCCGGGCCTGTATTTTCGATATTAATAATATCTCAATTAATTTCTTAAGACACATAGAGTATGTCTACCAAATAATATAAAATTATACAGAGTGGTTAAAAGCACAGGAGGCAATGAAGAAATGACCAAAATGACCAAAACACTCTGTATCTCAGCTATAAGGGCCCGTAGACCCATAAAATATGGCTTATTTGGAATCACCTCAGTCACTCCTATCCTCTGTTAAAATATTACCCTCTCCCAATGAAACACCCTGTATAAAATTAAGACAGGTATCGTTAATTAATTTTGGAAAAAGACTTTCTGGTGCCTTTTTTGAAATTTAAATCAATTTCCAAATTGCTTCAATACCCAACAAAAGTCGTAACCTATACTCCGTTTGAAAATGCATGATAGCACAGTTTTTATGGCAAAGGTCTTTATACCGGATTGTTCAATGCAGAAAAAAAGTAAATGTTGATACCTTCTTATTTGAATTTTCATTAGATTTTAGTATGACCAGAATTGGTCAATAATAAATCATTTGACTGAAATATTCCTCAAAAACATCAGCAGTCAATTCTCCATGGTAGTCTTTCGTAGAATTTGAAACAAATGCTAATAAGCTTCTATCAACAAATCCTTTATCTCCTCCAATATGAGTGATAATTAAACAGCGACCTTTACCATTTGGAAATTTTAAGCCAGTAGACAAACCTTCTATAAATGCCTGACGAGAATTTGTAACCTGTTTATCTTGCCAAACTTTTTTTAAAAAATATCCTTCATTGTCTCCTAGACCTTGACAATTATCTTGATATAAGAATATTGTAATAGTTTTCAATAGTAATAAGTGAACTCTAACTGGTGCATTGATTATTTTGATCCCGTTATTAATTTCTTTATGTAAGTGAAAGAACTTTTCACATAAATATTTATTAATAATTTTAACAAAATTTTTCAATTAAACTTTATGATAACAGTTCGGGATATAACTAGAAGCCGACATTTAGCAGCTTTTGTGGCAACGTGATTAGGGAACAGACTCCTGAAAAAAGTTTGAAAATGCTAATAATTTTAAACATAGTTTTTTTAAAATAAGTGTTAACTAATAATCATAAATTAACACAAATAAGCAAATATTTCTATGTAAGTAGGTAATATTTATAAAGAGGAATTTTTCAATAATTAAAAAATTTTTTGCCAACGCCTTCATATAGATTTAATTAAATTTTTAAAACAGAGACTCATTAGCGAAGCAACTTATTGTTAAATAATCATATTAAAAAGCAAAATATTACTATTTTAAAAGTTTTGTGAAAGAAATGCAATGACATTTTCACAAAAGCTGAAACTATACTAAAAAGTGAGCGAAAAAAAGAAAAAAAACTTGCGCAATCGATAAATTATCCTTTTTTAATGAATTAATTTTAAATACAATTTTCCATGAAAATAAACACCTCCCGAGTTATAAGGCGTAGAAAATTATGTTTTTTTAATTTTATTTAAAAAAACGTATTTTTGCCCGTAACTTTTTTTGGCTGATAATAATATGTACAATAAACCATTTTAAAGCTTAGGATATCGCCGAAATGTCACGTTATGACAAACATTTTTATTGGAATGACCGTTTTTTCAATATTGTAACCGAAAAAATGAAATTGATGGTTATAAATGTAATTTCAAACGACTATATCTCGTTACAGACAAAAGATGAAAAAGATGGAAATTATTCGGAAGAACATTTGCTCAAAGACTTGACTCTTTAAATTTTTTTCAAAAATCAATACTTTTCACGCTATTGATCAAAAATTGAAAATTTCATAAAAAACAAAAATTTTGCTCAACTTCAACAGACCAAAACTTAAAAAATAATTATTCCATAGGACTAAAAATTACTGAACAATTGTAGAAACATATGTTACGACTTCCTGCAAAAGTATTTTTTTTTCAAATACCACAGTCTAAATGGCGCTAACAAAATGGCGTAAAAAAAAATAAAAAAAAAATTATTTTGCCCTTTTATTCTGCTTATGTTAAACGGTTCTGGATCGTCTTAAAATGTTCCCAATGTTGTTCTCTCATTGGGATGTTATACAGGGTAAGTCAAGGTAGACGAGACGGAGTATTGTGGCTAAAATTTTGTTTATTCACGGATGTGTGGGTTGATAAAGGCTACATTTTAAAATTATTTTGAAATATACAGATTGTCCCAAAAAAGTGTGGCATATCAAAGTTATATTTTTTCTTATGAAACACCCTATATTATTGCATTTATAGATTTTATTGCATTTATAGATTATACGTTAATAATAAGATAAACTTCCTTAACCTTCCGGCGTGTGCGCTAGCGGAAATCTGCCGCAACTTTTTGTTTTTGTGTTATAATTAAAATGTGACGAGCCCGTCGAAACTGGGCAATATTTCTGTTCAGTTGTTATAAGCGAAAGATCCAAAATAAAGATACTTTACTCTTGAGCAAAATTCATATTTTTTGACAAACCTTGTATATAAATTTGATATCTGATAGTTGCATTTTAGGTTTTAGACCATGCACGACTTTTTATCAAGAATATCTATTTTTCCTAAAACAAATAAAAAAAAAGTTTTCCATATGGTGCCGAGTTAATTGGACACACTGTATATATTTTTTAATAAAATAAAATGATTAAGAATGGCATATTTGTCTTATTTTACTATGTAAAATAAATTTTCTTCGTTATTTGTAAACTAGCAACCTGAAAAACCAAATGCGGCAAATTGCCGCGGCGCGCCTTCTCGTGTAATTCTAAAAAGCGTGCCCGCCGGAGGGTTAAGTATTCCCTATACCTAAGCTTTTTAGTTTTCGAGATATTTTGATATTTTTAAAAGAAAACCAATAACTTCGAAACCTATGGAATCAGCCAAATTCAATTTCAACTGAACAAAATTAGACTAACAATTGAAAGCTATAATGTATTTAAAGTTGTTTAAAATTATAAAATGGGGCCATTCTCTAATGACATATTCAAACGACAATATCATTCTTATTTTAAGTAGGACAGCCTGTATTTTATAATCCTATTATGTAGCAAATTTAATTTTAAAAATTAGAAAGGTCTACTATATCTAAATCTATTAATATTGGAGTTATTTTTATTTTTGTTAAATTTTACATTATTTTTCCACTGTAATGCCTAAATATAACACCTTGTATTTGATCAGCTTAGACTATGATCCGAAAAAATTACAGATGAATCCACTTTTCATAATAATGGATTAGTTAACCGTCATAACTTTCATTATTATGATACTCAAAACCAGCATTTGTTCCACAAAATAGATCATTAGAATCGGTGGAACATTAATGTATACGGTGGAATTATAGGCGACCAAGTTATTTGCTCATATTTCTTTGATGGCCATTTAAATGGGAGGAAATTTTTGCAATTTTTAAGAAAAAGTTTCTGGAAACTGTTGGAAAATGTATCATTATATATTAAACAAAAAATGATGTTTTAATAGTCTAAGCTGATTAAATACAGGGTGTTATATTTAGGCATTACGGTGGAAAAATAATGTAAAATTTAGCAAAAATAAAAATAACTCCAAAATTAATAGATTTAGGTATTGAGACTAATAATTACCGATGGTGGCGCCACAGTGGTCGATCAGCTGTTCACACGAAACGCGTAATTTTTGGTAAATAGTGCATTATGTTACACTGAGTTAATGGTTTATTTGTAGTATTTTAAGACTTTTTGTGATTGTTTGAGGTTTTTGATTTGGAAATTACCATAATATACCTGTACATGTAAGTATTTAGACTCAATTGAACCTGTTTTTTGTGTCGTTATTCTAAAAAATTGAGGTTATTTATTTAGCATATCTTACCTTTTTCAGAAATTTATTGTTTACTTCTGTTTCTGTGTGCTTTTTTTGTGTTTCCGGATGAATATAGCCTAGAGGTATTATCATCCTCACCTCTACTAATATAGAATTATATTGGAAGGGAGCTAAATCATATTCCAAAGAAACATACAACAGTTTTCTGCTGATAAATTTTATTTCAATTTTTTCAGGATAATAATTGTAATTGCAAAAGTGATTTAAATAAAAAATGATTTCTAAGAACCTACTTTTGATTGATTTATGGTAAAGTATATCCTATTCCTTGTTTCAAAATTATTTTTTAAATCAATATCAAATTAAAATATAAAAAATTAAGAAATTTTTTTCAAGATAAGCACAAAATGTATAGTTTTTAATCCTTTATTTTAACATAAGTTCAAAGCAAACTTTGAATTATTCAGTTTTAGTAGTATTTAACATTTTATTATAATAATTCATTACTAATTGTAACTGTATAATTATTGAAAACAGGTGTTGTACAAGAGGGGAACATAATAATGGTATTTTTAAAATTATGATGTGACAAAGGTTTTATTTTACTGAATATTACCTTTAGAAAAATGATAAGTTGAAATATCAGCAATGATGTGCACACCTAATTATATTTTAAGTTTACCTATATAAAAGTACAACTGTACACAGTTTCGACAGTTTGTAAGGACAAGTTTACTTAGTTTATAGGCAACACTTTGCTGTCTTCCAACTAACCATCATTCCTAGCACATTTAATGGTCTTAACATCAAGTGGCTTACTGGGCAAATGATGTGATGGCACACACTTTTTGCACTACTTGGGTGCTATTTTGTTTGAAATAATTCCTAAAAACATTTCAGTAGTAATCAAGAAATAATCTCAGAAATGCTAACCTTTATCTTACCTGATTTTGTAATATAATCTTCAGATTTAAAATTGATTACACTTTTCCTGGAATTTACGACGATCAACTTCCTCGATGACACCTTTTTTGTTGCTTCTTGAGTGGATCATAATGGAAGTGTAATTCCGGATTTTTAGATTTCCTAGAGGTATACCCATAAACGCAATAGTTTGTATTATTTTTATTGGACATTTTTAACTTTTAACTAACAAATAACAGCAAAATACACGAAGCACAAAATCAAAACACACGTTCGACTTGCAGGTAAACAAACAAAATTATTCTTGTCGTGAAGGTTCAAATTAATACCGGTGGTGTCGCTTCAAAGTTGTGCTCGTCTCAATAGTAGACCTTTACAATTTTTAAAAGGTAATGGAATTTTCTACATAATAGAATTATAAAATACAGGATGTCCTATTTAAAATAAGAACGATATTGTCGTTTGAATATGTCGTTAGAGAATGGCCCCATTTTGGACGCCTTGTATAATTTTAAACAACTTTAAATACATTATTGCTTTCAATTATTAGTCTAATTTTGTTCAATTAAAATTGAATTTGGCTGATTCCATAGGTTTCGAAGTTATCGGTTTTCTTGTAAGTGCTTCCATTTTTAGAAATATCAAAATATCTCGAAAAGTAAAAAGTTTAGGTATAGGGAATACTTAAGAAAGTTTATCTTATTTTTAAAGTATCATCTATAATAAAATATGAGGGGTTCCATAAGAAAAAATGTAATTTTGATACTCCACACTTTTTTGGGACAACCTGTATATTTCAAAATAATTTTAAAATGTAGCCTCTATCAACCTACATATCCATGATTAAACAAAATTTTCAAAATATTAACCGTTTAGCCACATTGCTCTATTTATCTAGATATTTTCTAGATATTTATGATAGAACACCCATTTTGGAATTGCCATATCTTCGTATTAATCTTAGAAATATAAAAAAAAATCATTGTAATTGTTAGCTCAAAGCCTTAAAATTAGTTCATATCAATTTTTACGAAATAGTAACAGATTTTCGGTTATATTTAAAACACTTTTAGAAAACTACGATTTTTGTGGTGAAAATCGTAATTTTCCACGCCCTATAACTCGGTAGGGGTTTATTTTCATGAAAAATTGTATTTAACATTAATTCATTAAAAAAGACTAATAATTTATCGATCGCGGGAGTTTGTTTATTTTTTTACTCACATTACCTTCTTCTATGGTAGCGGTAAAAAATAACATATAAACATTTAAGGATGTAGTGTCAAAAACACATTCCAAAAGAGAAAATGATAATTCGATCACTGCCAACTTCGTTCGAGGTATAAATCTAAGCACTCCACTATAATGGTTTTTGAATTTTTTCTATTATATCGGAATATAAAAAAGTATTTGGAGTTGAAAAGTATCAAACAAGTATCGTGATAGCAAAACAAATTTCATTCTTCTGGATCATTTAGATACTAATTTTTCAATACGCCCAGAGAAACTGAACGCACCAGAGAAAATGATACCGATATCTTTCATCTCATTGATTCTTTGCAAATTGAAGCCATTAATGAAATAGTAATTGATAGTGGGTGACCTCTTTCATGTGAGACTCATTATTTTGCATTTAGCTTCGTTGAGAGATAGGTCAGATACTGAAAAGTAATTATAGAAATAATTGAGATCATCTTGAACCGTTCCAGAGTTTTTTTTTGCTTTGGATTCTTCTATTAAACTAAAAAAAATTATTTTAGCTCAACCATGTTACCACCACTTTATGAAATGGATGATTACGATAGCTGCATTCAAAATCAGAGTTTATATTGTAAGGTACAAGCAGTTTTAAAAGTGCCTTTTAGTAACACTAGACTTCTAGAAGAGATAAACGTAAGATTTTTTAAATATATAATATAAATAGAAAAATTTCCGAAGATTCTCAAAAAGTTTCGGGACATTTTTTTTAAGTATACCTAATCCAACAGTATCTCTCGTTTTCTTAAAATTCAATAAAGTCTTCTGTTTCAAAAAAAAAATTAGGCTCAACCAGCAGGTTTAATCCCAAGACACTCTTTAATTGTTATGAAACAACTCGATTTTTAAGCCCTAACGACAACAAAGTTCTAATGAAAAAGATATTTACAATAGTATTAACAATGATGAAAGAGTGTATTGTTACAATACTGCGCAGTGACACTGGAAATATTCCTTCATCAAAGGTGTATAGCAGCGGTTCTCAAACTGGTGGTACATTACAATATTTTAGTGGTACAATTTTTACAGAAAAAAATTAAATGAACGTAAAATTGCGTCCCGTTTAACATTTTGTTTTAATCTTTAGAATTCAGAAACACATGTATTTTTCAAGTTTTTGACTTTAACGGCTCTAGCTTTAATATTGAAATGCCGACTTTTCCAAGAGCTTCGAACAATTTCGCAACGCATTGATTTTTAATGGCGAAATGCTTTTATGGTGGTACATATATTTTTGGTTTCTTATTTATGTGGTATAAAATTTGATGTTTCATATTTATGTGGTACACAATTTGAAAAGTTTGAGAACCGCTGGTGTCTAGGATACATAAAATGGATTGGCAAGTTTTGCAGCATGACCCATATATACATATACTAGTCAACAATTGTCTCTTTCAGGAATATATTTTAAACAAAGATAAATTTGATCGCAGTATTATACACAGGGCGATATGTTTATCGACATCCGAATTATCTAACAATGAACCCACTAATTTACAACTATCAAAGCTGGTTAGCCAAAAAATAGAAGACTATAATTTGACTGCGGAAGTTGACCACCACGTATGTATAGATGGAAAATTTTCAGTAACGACATATGATAGTTTATATGTGTAAGTATCTTATAACGAAAAATTTGCGTAATTGTACTATTAGGATATTACAAAAACAATAAAAAACGATTTATAGGATCTTCAAAAGAGGACATAAACGATATTTTATTGCATAAGGGTACTAAAGATCTTGCAAGCTTAACAGAAATAGTTGATGTTTTTAAAATTTTATTTTGTTACAAGAATTGTTACGTTTGTCAGTACAATTGAAATTATAATTCTTATACCCTTAGAAGCTTGTGCGAGTTAAAACTGGGGTTAGTAGCACTTAGATGGTACTTCGATATCGGCCAGTAGAGATAGACATGATTTTTACAAAATTTAACAATAATTACAAAAGTTTTAAAACTTCAGTTGAATGAAGAGTAAGGTCAAATGATATTGTTTCTGATTTTGCAACCTTTTTTTCTGAACGGAAGATATTGAAAATCACGATTTAATGCATTTTCGCATTAATAGAGTGCGAAAAAAATTGCAAAAGTTCTGCAAACTTTTGTAAAATAGCATTTTACATCCTCTGTTAAATTTGCAACCATTCAAACAATACGGAAAGATTTCTTTTATCGAAATCAACTTGTTGTTCATCCCAATTTTTCGAAGAAAATTCCAAAAGTTCTGCAAATTTGAAAAAATAACTAATGTTTAATTTTCAGATAATTAAACATGTAAACTCATATTCGGTCAACCGGCAACGTGTTTTAAATTTCAGATAATTAAATATGTAAACTCATATTTGTTCAACCGGCAACGCCGCACCGGGATGCATTTGAAAAACAACCTTCAGACGCGAGACATCGACAAACAGTTTTTTTTTAAATAATGACTGTGAAATAAAAGAAGTTTGACTGCCGTTGTCTAACAGCATTTTGATTGTAATTGATTTACCATGTTTTGTTTTGATTTGTACCTGTGCAGTAGCTAATAATACAAGATTGTTTTGAACAGCCGTTGCTGACAAAGCGCTTTTAGCATTCTGTGTAAACGCAGTCGCCCCCGTCGGCGTTTGACCTTGGGGAGTCGAACTGTGGTAAAACGTCGAATTATTTAAATGTGAATTTTGAAAGTTATTTTTATTTTTAGTAAAATTGTCTTTAGATTCGTTAGTTGGAAAATGTAAAACGGTGTGATGTTTTCTTTCACACGTGCACAGGTGTATTTTGAAGTGCAATCTTTTAAAATATGAGATTTTGATAAACAATTTATGCAGGCGTTACAACCTTTTATAAAATTATACCTTTCCTTGACCGGAAGTTGTACAAATGCTGGACATCGCGACGTTACATGATCTTTATTCTTACAATATACGCAATAAAAATGTGAATTTGTCGAATGTGTAAATGTGTTTTTAATTAAAGATTGATTTGTTTGCAAAAAGGTTTTTTGATTTTTAGGAATGTTTTTATTAGTCGAATTTGAAGCGGTTTGATTATTATTTGATTTATTTTGGGCGAAATTAAAACTAGCGGAATTCTCGAAAGAGACACATCTATCCTCTAGAAATTCAAAAAAGTCTGCTACTTGTAAAGCTTGATTTTTATCGATTGATTGTTCGAATGCTTGTTTTGTAAAGAAATCTAATTTTCCCTCTAAAATGTGTATGAGAAATGAATCTAAAATTTCACCTGGTGTCAATGCCAGGTTACACAAAGAATCGATTATGGTTTTTGAACGAGTAATATATTTTCTGAGTGATTGTGGATTCTGTTTATCGACATTATTAAGCCCCAACAACTGAATAAAATGGTTATTTAAAATTTGTCTAGGATTATTGAACCGTTTATTTAAAAGATCTAGTGCAATTGGAAAATTCTCATTAGTGACTTGTAACGGATTAATCAGTTGTAGTGGCTCTTCAGTTAAAAAAGATTTTAGATAGAATAATTTTTCAGCATCTGATAAATTGTCATTTTTTGTAATTAAAGCATTGAATAAATCTATAAAACTTTTATACTCTAAAGCGTTGCCTGAAAATTTGTGAATATTAACTTCAGGAAGCTTAATATTTTGTGAAACGTGACGACTTGTACTTTGATTTGTAGTTGAATTTACAGTATTTCTGTTATTTAGTTTATTGAATAAATCTTTAAATTTTACTAATAATTGAATGTAGTGATTTTCGTAATCTTCTCTAACTTCGACATCTGATAGAGAAGCGTCAATGCTTAATAAGTAATCAATTTCGTCTTGAGCGACATTATATTTTTCAAAATTGGCTTCTAATTGATTAATTCTGTAAGAGATTTCAGTAGAGTTTATTGTAAGCGAATCATGATTTGTTTGAAACCAGCTTTCAAGCCTCGTAATCTGGGCTTTAGCTGTAGTCCTGGACTTTTTGTATGAGTCCATATTAAAAAAGTGAGAAGTATGCAAAAATTTATTCTACCTTGTTAAAATAAGTAAAAACAAATAAATGTTATAGGTCAAAAATATACGACAATTACATAAATTTAAATTCCTACAGAAAAAAATGTATAAAATGCGACAAATGTTTTATATGTTAAGAAAAAATGAAAAAATACATGTATCTAAGCTTTATAGCTAAAAATATGTAGAATACATAAATACGAAATGTTTCTGGACTATTCCTGGAGAGTTGAAGAAAGAAGTTTTTTCTCTGGTTTAAATCCGGATCGATTGGACCATGTTGAGGGTTCTGGAATAAACCCTATGTTGTGCCAGTTTCCCAGGACGGCCAACAATGTGTGTTACCGCCTTTTTAAACTGCATCGTTGTATTCTAAGTGGACTGTAATATTTTTTCTCCTCAACTCCATTCAACAAAAACAATGAACACTTTTATTTAACCATTTATTAAACTTGTTAAATAAATAAAACAACAAGGTAACAAAGGATTACCTTAAAATAGTAATCATGAACAAAGTATTGTAATTAATATGTGCTTAACAAGCACTAACACATATTAATGAAAAATGAATTAAAGGAAATGATCACATCATTCAGAAAATATTATTTTGCGTGTGTTCTGCGTGAGTGATAATTAGACACTGGTTTTAGAAAGCATCGAGGAGCTTTGCATCGTATTTCTATCCCTTCTCCCCCGCCTAATTGTTCTAGAAGTTTTTTAAGCTTTTTATGCTGTCTCTCTCTCCCGCTTGAGATGACAAGGACCAACTCAAATCACGCCATCATGTGTTTAGGGCGGACTTGACAATCGTCACGTAATCTTAAGAAATCCGTTATAGTTTTGCGCGGTAAATATATTGGCCTACGTGTTAATCGTAGCGTATTAGAAAAAAAAACTGTTTGTCGATGTCTCGCGTCTGAAGGTTGTTTTTCAAATGCATCCCGGTGCGGCGTTGCCGGTTGAACAAATATGAGTTTACATATTTAATTATCTGAAATTTAAAACACGTTGCCGGTTGACCGAATATGAGTTTACATGTTTAATTATCTGAAAATTAAACAACTAAAATAATGTTCTTGAGAAGTGCTGTAATTTGCAACCTCTTGCGACAAACGGAAAACATATTTTTTCATGAAATAGTTTTTTCTATTAAAATAAACATCGAAGTTTTTACAAAAGTTTTGAATAATGGTTGCAAATGAAGATGTCCTAACGTACAATGTTTTCATTAATTTGCAACCTCGCCCGTAATACGGAAATGGAGGTAAAACTAAAAAAAACATATTTTCGTACTCTACCAAAAAAGCAACTTGGCAACATGGCAGCAACTAAGGCAGACGTGTGTGAAAATACAATCAACCAGTACAGCGTATAAGAAATATACTCTATGGATAATCAAGTATTTAACTGGACCACTGTCCCTTTTTTTGCGTTGCACTTATTTATTCAGCTATATTCCCAAATCAATGAGTAATCTTAAAACTATTTGCAAATAGTTTCCAAATTATGGTCATATGGCGAACAAAAAACAAAACACTTGAATAAAAAAATGTTCCGTTGAAAAAAGACGGTTTCAAATCTCTCTCAAAATATTAGTTGTTGTTATAATAGTCCAGTCAATGAACGATAAAAAGGGGGGTGGAGAGTACGTGAGCGAACGTTAAGAAACGGTCTTGAGGGATGTATTTGGAGGAAATAAATATACTAAAGGTCCCGGAGCGTAGGAGGTGCGAGGGCTGCAGGGGGGAACGGAGAAGGTCACTTTTTTCGGCTTTTCGCTTATATCTCGAAAAATATACACCATAGCAAAAAAAGTCACCCAATATCATAAATTTACTACAAGATTGTTTAAATTCATTTTTCCTATCTCTTTTGGTTCTAAAGATATTTGCTATCAAAAAACGCAAAGAGACTCAAGACAACTCAACATTAATTTCTTAAGTAATATTTTTTTAGGTATAGAAGGTTATAGCTCTTAAATAAATAACAAAAATTAGAATGTACAGTTTTTCTTGCGAATGTAGAAATTTGCTGTAGCTTTTGATTAGTTTAGGTTAAAATAATAAATAAATATATCAATTAAAAGGTCGTTAAATCCTTGCAAATGTACCAGTATATGTTACATTTTTTTTCCGTTTACTTACCCAATTTGCATAACTTTTGTAATTTTTTTAAACAAATTACAATAAAAAACTTATACAAATGAGAAAAAAACAAGGTTCCGTAGCTGTTGAAAGGTTACAAACTTAATGCATGTTGTAAAACATTATTACTAGCGATATTCCTAGTTTGCAGAACTTTTGCAATTTTCGGTGTAAAAATAAAAAAATAAAGCGTTTTTTGTAATTTAAACAATGTTCCGTTCATCGCAGACTTCTGCAAAATTTTATAGTTTGTTTTCATTAATGCACTAATATACCATAGAAGTTTCAAAACTTTTGGAATTAATGTTAATTGATTGTCTATATCTACTGACCTAATAAGCCAAAGCTTAGAAACGCATATATGTTTTTTTATATGCGGCTAGACCAAGTATCCCTAACGGTTAATGTTGAGACAAACCATTTTGTTTTAGGTATTTGAACCTGGTATACTTATTTTTGGTAAATATTCATAGATAAGTAAATTAGAGCGTAACGACGGTGGAATTTTTTGAACCATAAAAATACCAAAAAAGGACCATGGGCGTAACAAAACTGCCTAGGGTTGTGAAATAAATCACACTTGTTCCCAAGAACAAAGACATTAAAAATATCCTACACTGCACCAGCGTCTGGACTTCAACAACTACTCCTTAGGCTATATGCCCCCAGGTATTGAATTACGAAAGTCCAGACGTGGTTTGGCGCACGACCAAGTCGGGGCTTTAAACCAAAAACTTCGATTTTATTATTAAAGGAGCTTGCCATTCTTAGACCGGTTTCGGAATTATTGTTCCTTATCAGTAAGAAGCAGGATAGCTCGACATCCTATCGCTAAAGGATGTCTGAAAATGAATTCGACTCGCCTCGTTCTTAATAAAAGTGTTCACGTATATCACGAAGCGTAACTCAAAAATTTCCTATGATAATATATAGATGGTGCCAATATTCACAAATACATATGATTTTTAGGAATTACTTTCAAATGATTCACGATTCATTCCTATACAACACCTTTTAAATAAAATAACACACTCTGTTAATAATGTTTTTTTCCTTTAATTATTTATGGTATTTAAAAAAAAATTCCATACATATGTGGTGTCTACGATTTGGGACACTCGTTGTGTATTATTTTTTTTTGTGATAACCATGCAAAGATAATTGTCATCATTTTTTTCCTATCAGCAACTCAGCGACTAGTTTTCATCTTTGGATATGCTGATAATACAGGGCCACAAAACAAAAAAAAATGGAATGAACTTTACATGTGAGTATAGATTTTGAGCCGCTGAATCCGAATCCAGTCTCAAAATTTTCCCTGGACCCCCCCGTTTTCCCGTAGCCTAGGGGAAATGCGTGAAATCTTAGAAAGTTCAATATCTGTGAAAGCAATTTCGATCTACGCAAAACGATGTTTTCGCGTATCTCGAGTCGCTTAGTTCTAATCTCACGTAGAATTTCCCTTGAGTACCTCAGAATTCCATTAGCCTAAGGGAAAAAGTGTTAAGCTGAGCAAAACTTGTGATTTCTGGAAGGTTCTATTTTTGCGCAAGAAAGCTTTTATATATATACAGGTCAGGTCAGGAAAATCCCCGAGACAGGTCGACTTTTGATTTCTACAATGTACATTTTTGTATGAATAGTTTACTCCTAATTTCATCCCTTACTGGAGGGGAGCAACCCTTTCGAAAAATTTAAATATCATGGGGTGGTGAGTGATAGCTCATTTGAAAGGGGGGTTTATTCTCCATTCAACCGTTCAAAAAATTTTAAATTTGCTTCATTACGTGTTGAGTAATGGGGTGAGGATCGTAAGAGTTACCCCCCTATTTAACTCGTTACTGGGTACTCTTGTTAGGAAAATCACCGAGACTCGTCGACTTTTGATTTCTACAATGTACATTTTTTGTATGAATAGTTTACCCCTAATTTCATCCCTTACTGAAGGGGAGCAACCCTTTCGAAAAATCTTACTAGCATGAGGTGGTGAGTGATAGCTCATTTAAAATGGGGTTTTATTCTCTATTCAACCGTGTTATTTTTTTTAATTTTTTTATTTTTTATTTTTTTTATTTTATTTTATTTTTTTGATGTTTTTTTTGCAAAACGTCAAAGCTGAAACTAAAAATAGACTTTATTTTTGCCAGGAGGTCAACGGGGAACATTTTGAACATTTATTGTAACTGTGATTGTAGTTTAGTTGCCTTCCTGTTTGTGGTGTTTTGTTATTTTTAAACATTAATAACTCATCACGTAATAAAGCAAATTTAAAATTTTTTGCACGGTTGAATGGAGAATAAAACCTCCTTTCAAATGAGCTATCACTCATCACCCCATGCTACTTAAATTTTTCGAAAGGGTTGCTCCTTTCAGTAAGGGATGAAATTGGGGATAAACTATTCATACAAAAATGTACATTGTAGAAATCAAAAGTCGACCTGTCTCGGCGATTTTCCTAACAGGAGTCCAGTAACGAGTTAGATAGGGGGTAACACTTATGATCCGCACTGTATATATTCATATTTTGAGTTCCTGAATTCATATCTGACGTACAAAATGTTCCACAGTACTTCAAAATTTCCTTAGCCTAGGGAAAAACGTAGAAAATTGTGCAAAAATCGAAGTTTAATGCAGGCCGTTTTCGTACGGAAAAGCTGATAACTTTCCGTCTTTTGAGTTGCCGTGTTCATTTCGGTCATCAGAATTTTCATCCAGCTCCTCACAATTGCCCTAGCCTACGGAAAATTCCATTATATATTATTAGTTCGTTCGTCTTTTCCTTGTTCTTTTATCTTACTACATTTTTTACCCTCTACTAGGAGAATTTCTAGGTCCTGTAGAAAAAGTCTGATATCAGATATGAATTCAGCTACTCGAAAGACGAGAAGACATATAAGTGTCTCCGTATAAAAAAAAGGCTACGTGAAATTGTAAGCTTCCCTTATCTTTGCACATTTTTCGTAGGCTAGGGCAATTCTGAGGAGCTGGATGAATATTCTGATGACAGATGAACACGGCAACGCAGAAGACGGAAAGATATCAGCTTTTCCGTAAGAAAAACGCCTTCATGAAACTTCGATTTTTGCACAATTTTCTACCTTTTCCCCTAGGCTAGGGAAATTCTGAAGTAATGTGGAACATTTTGTACGTCAGATATGAATTCAGGAAGTTTTGCTCAGCTTAACACTTTTTCCCCTAGGCTAGTGGAATTCTGAGGTACTCTAGGGAAATTCTACAGAGAGATTAGAACTAAGAGATTTGAGATACGTAAAAATATTATTGTTTTGCGTAGATCGAAATTGCTTTCACAGATACTGAGATTTCACACATTTCCCCTAGGCTAGGGAAAAACTGGGGGGTCCAGTGGAAATTCTGAGGCAGGATTCGGATTCAGCGGCTCAAAATCCATAGGGATAGTATACTCACATGTAAAGTTCATTCCACTTTTTTTGTTTTGTGGGCCTGTGTAATTGCACCTTCTATGGAGGTGATGATTAGTAAAATGTCTAGAAATAGATCTAAATCGTTTAAAAAAATTTAATCCATATTATCAATTTATTCAAGTCTTTGTTCTTACTTCTCTAGATTGATATCAAATCAGCTCCAACATTTGAATCAATCAATGTGAAGATGCTGTAAATAAATTTAATTTTTTTTTGTTTATCGGGCGCGTTTAGCATTTGGATGGGTGACCTCTTGGGAGCACCGCATGTCGTTACTATTTTTATTTTAAATAAGCAATTTCTAATGATAATGCATGTACAATTTACTCAGTAATTTTTTTTGTCGTGTAGGGCTAAAATAAATAAAAAATTGGGAAAAAGTGTTAGTATTACTGCATCTAGTACATTCAATCATTTTGTAATTCTAGATAATAATTAAAAATGCTTGCACAGTAAAAATCGTTACTTATTTCTGAAACTAATTAATTTTTATTTTTTAGGTACGGAATCGATTTTGTCATATTTTTCATTAATAAGAAGTTGGAAATCTAGGACAATGGCTTCAAAGAATGATGATTACAATAAATTATTAAGTATGCAAGGACTCAGAATATTTCATTTGTCATATATAATAGGTCTTCATATGGCACTAGATTTTTTCTTCATTTACATTAAAAATCCCGACTTATTCGAAAAGGTAAAATAAGTTTCATAACATTAGTTATTGGGCTGATAATATTTATTTAATAAATATAAATTAGTAATCACAACAGTAATTCATTGATAAAATGTTCAAATGTTCCTCTTTAACCTTTTCAACGAAGTTTTTATTAATTTAATTTTTTTATAATTCATTTTTTAGCAAATGGAAACAACAATTAGTTTATTTGTAAGATATATGGGAATATTCGTAGTTTTGCCATTTTTTGTATTTTCTTCTTGGCTGTCAACAATACAGGTTTATAATATTTTTGAAAAACATGGACAATTTACCATAAAGCATATTGGAGTTATAATCATAAATAGATATTTTAGGTAATTATTATTATTTTAGTTGTGCGAATAAATCAATTAAAGTAAATATTTTAAGATATTTTTTTTAAGATATAACAGTAAAGGACATTTTGTGATGTGATACCTGTTTTTTACTTTTTTTCTGGTTTTAGTTTTTAAACTTGTGCAATTAATAACTTCTCAGTAGAAAACAATTGTTCTATTTTAAAAAATAGTTTGGTTGATTAGATATTGCCAATTACAAATAGTGTTAATATAAATCAGAAATAAATTTATTTTCAGACTTTACAAGTTACTTGAATTCAAATGAACGTTCATACTATTTCAATATTTCATTCAAATCATGTCAAGTTGAAATTTTTACTTGAACGATTTCTGTTTCAAGCAGGGGCGGATCCAGACTTCCGTTTTGGGGGGTCACGAAGTTATTTTTATGGTAGGGGGGGGGGAGGGTATGGTTATAATTGAACATAGAAAAATACTTTTTTGATTCAGATGGTAAATTCAACCCCAAAAAAATCAGGTCCAGGCTTAAAAAAATTAGTTCGTTTGGTTCATATAGAAAATTTCACCCCGTATATTGGTTTTGAAAACTCTAATAATGAGACAAAGCACACAAATAGACAACAAAAATGGCGTATTTATTTTTTCCCCGCACGATTACACAATTTCTAATAAAAAAACAAATTTGACTATAAATTAAAAGTTTAGCAAAATGATCCATAGATTTCAAGAAGTATTACTTTTCCTGCAAAAATTAATTTTTGTACAAAAATTTAATTATTAATTACTAGTACCACCACAGCTCGCGCTATATTTTTAATAATACGACCGTTTTAGTTAATTTCCAGAATCGGCTTTCAAAAGTTACAAGCTGTTTTGAATAATACTAAAACATCGCCATGCATAATATTTATTTAGCGATTCATGGTCATTTTATCGAATTCTCAAAATTTTGTTTCGAAAGAAAAATACAGTTTGATCATTTTAAAATTAAAGAAAAGAAAATAGAATATTCAAAATGAACAAATTTATTTACATTTTTAAAAAAAAATTAAAAATACACAAGAGTAGATAATAATAATAATAAGGCACAAAATACTAAAATATATAACGAAAACCAAAAAAAAAATCGTTGACTTTTATAGCAGATTTTCGAAATGAAATCCACCAGCTTCTTTACATCTTCTTTGTCGGAACATCAAATGTCTAATTGACTTCCTGAGTGTTAAGGGATCATATTTCTTTCAATCGATCCCATATGGAATAGTCGACAGGGTTAAAGCCAGGGGATCTAGGTAGCCATGCATGAGGCCCCCCGCATCCTATCAACCTATTTTCGTAAGTGGCATGAAGATGTTGATGAACAGCAACTAACAAACGTGGTCAAAATACTGTACTAAACACAAACAAATAATAACTATGGGAAACGAAAAGTCAAATTATCTACCTAAACAATTCCAAACAACGAAAATGTCAAATTATCACAGCCTCCTAAGATACACTTAAATTTTCAATATTAATAAATGGCGAGAGGGTGGTGAACCAAATTGCGTTAATAATATTTCCTGTTTATTTTTATAGTTTCTGTTTTACTCCTATTTGCAATTTCTCAAATTTAAAAACAAAATGTAAGTTTGCAGGTTGTTTTAAAGTTCAATTTTATTTTTCATTACCTCTAAAATACTGTAGCTTTTTATTTTGAGCAAATTAAAAGAAATATTATACAGTATAATACAGGGCTATGTTTTAGTATTATTCAAAACAGCTTGTACTTTTTGAAAGTCGATTCTGGAATAGTAGTTTGTACAACAAGTGCGCAAAACTATACTTTTCCCACGAGCGCAGATGTTTGCGGCACGAGCCTTTAGGCGAGTCCCGCAAATCAAGCGAGTGGAAAAAGTGCTTTGCGTACATGTACACAATACTTTTTCTACGACCATACTTTTTAAAAACAACAAAATATTAATGTTTATTTACTTTAATTTTAGAATGTGATAACTACGATATATAACGTAACATAATTTATATATGTTTTTAATATACAATTTTCTTCATGCATACATGAAAAATTGTCAAAAAATTAAAAACCTATGCTACCACGCCTTTATGACAAAGCTTGCTCTACTACGATATTCATTTTATTAGAAAATTATTTGATTTCCAACTATATTTTTTTATAAATGACTGCAATACAATAGAAATTGACCTGTGGTTACTTACTTTGACTAGAAGATATTTATCGTCTGGTGCTTGTTTCAAAAATGTGTATATTTCAGTAGAAGATAAAGTTTTGGACTTTTTCGGAGTACAATAATCGTTTTGTTTTTTTAAATATGCCCGAAGTCTTGCATATTTCGAAATGTCAATGTTATGCTTAATATTTACAGTGCTCCTTATCATTGAGTAGTGAGACCCTAACGTAGATGACTTTAGGTTTTTTGAAATTTCTTTAAAATAAGCCAATAATACATTTTCTGAAAATGACTTAATTTTGATTGTCTCCTTCCAACTCATAAATTTGGAGTACTGTTTTTCGTACTTTCCCCTTGAAATATCTGGTAATAAATTTTCTGTGGCCATTCTAGCTATTTCTTCAATTTTCGGTGGTGTATTCTCCACATCAGAATGTTGGTTCATTTCCTACGGTATATATTTGTTTATAAACCAGATAACATGTCTAGAAATAATTAGGTAAGTAAAAAAATACTAAATATATCAAAATATACTTACGAAAAGATAGCAAAAGTAAAATTCTAAAAATTTAAATTTAAAATATTGGAGCCAAATGTTATTCGACAACGAACTGTCAGTTTATAGAACACAAATCAATCAGAAATTAGGTGCCACCGACTCTGTTATTTAATATGTCTATACACTTATTTTTACATAATTGTGCGCAAAGTAACTACTTTGCGCACAGTTCTGTCACTTTTCCGCACACATATGTCATTTTGTCCTTGCAATGTGAGCAATTGCCTACTTTGCAAATGAAAATTTGTACAGAAAAGCGTACTTTGAATGGTGGTCGTAGAAAAATTAACTAAAACGGTCGTATTATTAAAAATATAGAACGAGCTGTGGAGGTATTAGTAATTAAAAATTAAATTTTTGTACAG
This sequence comes from Crepidodera aurea, assembly GCA_949320105.2. NCBI lineage: Eukaryota > Metazoa > Arthropoda > Insecta > Coleoptera > Chrysomelidae > Crepidodera > Crepidodera aurea. Next base: position 76,619,116 of record OX439473.1, on the reverse strand, counting down.
AAAATTAAATTTTTGGAAGAAAAGTTTTATTTTTTGAAATCTATGGTTCATTTTGCTAAACTTTTAATTTATAGTCAAATTTGATTTTTTATTAGAAATTGAGTAATCGTGTAGGGAAATAAATAAATACGCCATTTTTGTTGTCTATTTGTGTACTTTGTAAAATCATTGTTACAGATTTCAAAAACCATATACAGGGTGAAATTTTTTATATAAACCAAACAACCCCCAAATGACTCCCATGACCTCCCTAGTATATAAAAATGACGTCGAGTGTTGTGATTCCTGCTGGAATAAAAGTTGTAAATCAGCTAATTGTGGATAAATTAAGAATAGATATAAACGTATATGGGTCAGTAAGTACAGCTATAGACAAAATAGTCTAGGTGCTAGATAGTCAAGGTTATAGAAACTATTTAACCCTAGAACCACACGGTGATGATTGGGGCATATCTAGTACGGTGACGTCGGATACGACATCATGTTGATTTTTCCGCTATTTGTTATCGAAAAGTTACTTTAATGTACAAAAAAGTTAAATAAACAAACTGATAGTAGATATTGCTGAATATTTCTTCAGTAAGACCTCTGGCCTTACCCTTTGCTCCTGGAAGGTGGGTAATAATACTTCTCGAAGGAGTTCGACTGAATATACTACTCAATGGAGTGTCAGTCCAAATTGTTTCATTGTCTTTACCCAAAAGAAAGTTTCTCTCACCTAGTGGTTTCTTTCCTAAAGGCACATCCATACCATCGTCGCTTTCGTCAGAGTCAGAAGGCACATACTCGATATCCTCATAGTCATCGTCCGATAAAATAGCGTCCTCAATTTCACTTACACTACCATCTATGGATTCGCTTTCGCTTTCTCCATTTTTTATTTTAGAAATATCTTCCAAAATCTTCAAGAGAACGACTACCTAGGAGGGTACTAGACGGCAGTAGACGCTAACCCCACCTCACTACTTTCTACGCACAAAATGGCAGACCCTATGTTGGATCCGACGTCATCGTGTGGTTCTAGGGTTAAGACTGTCAGTCAGTAATTTTAATTATTTACTGGACTGTGTCTACACTTCACTTCACAAAAACATTCAAACATAAAATAAAAACAAAATAACCTCAAAATTAGAACCCTCCGTGGGTGGTTGACTAACTTGCGGTAGCGCAGAGCCACTTTCACTGCTTCCAGTGACTTCAAGTGCACTTGAGTATCAGTTCACACTATTAAACTGTGATTCAACTCGACCTTAAATTTCCCAACTTGAATGCAAAAGTTAACATGGTGTCTACTTCTACTTGAAATTTGAAAGCATCTTTCAAGTTACTTGAATTCAAATGAAATTATATTCACACCTTCCAATTTGTTTCATGTTGCACCAATTATTGCACTTGAAATTAAGTAACTTGTAAAGTCTGAACGCCGCTTATTAGGTAAATGTTTCGTTTTTTTATGTATTAAGCAGCTTTTTTTATACTTAGGTATACTAATAAAATACTTGTAAACCAACTAACGATTTCATTATTCAAACTAATTTGATTGATCGAAATATTTGATTTTTCAAACTTTAAAATTTTACATTTTTTATTTGATTTGATTCACGGCACTGCTATATGCTTAATTTGAGTTTGATTTAATTTCAAACTAGTGAATCTCTAGTCATCCTACGAAGTTATTGAGTTTGTCTTCTTTGTCGTCAACGGATTTTACTTTCCCAGCCCCTCGCCAAGGGAAAGTATTGCGAACGCGCTAAAAAAAAATTTGAGATAACGACGGATATATCCATTTTGAAGTTCCCTGAGGCGATTAAAACGATTTCCAGAGTGAAGTCTGTCCGTCTGTCTGTCTCTCTGTCTGTCTGTCTGTATTCTTTCACGATAGCGTCCGCACTCTTAATCCGATTGAGCAGAAATTTGGTATATAGGTTTCGGGTGATCGGGGATTGAACCCACTAGTTTTCGGTTGAAATCGCCCCACCAGGGGGCGCAGGATCCATATGTACATCGCGAAAAAATATAAGACTTAAAGTTTTTATTTGACATTTAGGTGCCTCACTGGCTTGTAAATACATCCTGAAATTTTCATTCCTTCATTTTGAACCTAACCTAAAAAAAAAAAAATTTTTAACTAAAAAATCGCGACCCGTAGCGTCCAAACGCTTGATTCGATTGGTATATGGGTATCGGATCATCGTGGAATGAATCCGTTTATTTTTGGTTGAAATCGCCCCACCAGGGGGCGCAGTAGCCGTATGTACATTGCGAAAAAATATAAGACAAAGTTTTTATTTGATATTTAGGTGCCTCACTGGCTTGTAAATACATCCTGAAAGTTTCATTTCTTAATTTTAAAACTAAGCAATGGAAAAAAAATTTAAAATTTAAAAGTAAACAAAATTCCGAGCCTAAAAAATTGTTTTATTTTTTTTTGACATGAGAAATGTTTTTCCCTTTATAATATTTCAAATGTCATTTTTACTTTAAAAAAATTCGAAATTGGGATACCACATGTCATTTAATTTGGACTTTAACACCAAATTAAATTTTTAATTTTTATTTTATAACTGCCAGGAAAGTCTTGTGGCGACACAACAGATTTTTTTTATTTCTATCTGAGAATCATTATAAAATGGTTGTCAGAAATTTACTTATTTCATTTTTTAGGTTAATAGCTGCAATTTCAGTGCCTCTTTCAGCGACTACCGTTTGGTTTCTAAAGCTAGGAGGACCCTTAAATTATGATATTCTCAGTATGGTCATAAATGCATGCAGAAAAAATTTGGTGTATAATATTTTTCATATAAATAATTTTCTATTTCTCTATGATTCGGTACGTATATTTATAAAACTAACATATATATGAAAAAATTACAGAATTTTTATATTTTGTTTCACAAAATAAAAATGTTTCTATAACTCATAGCGGTTTTTTGTATATTCCTTCAGTTATTTAATGCAGAATTACCAAAGGAATAAAAATAAAAATTTGTTATAATCAAACACTGGGAATATCAGAAGACCGCTAACGACAGACAAAGTTACTGAAACTGTAGGAATTCATTTTTATAAATTCTCTGTCCAGAAAACGTTCATTTAATTATTATTATTATTATACTATCTCATCAATACGCTAGATGTGATTCACAAGCCCTGACCTAGATACAAAGTGTCCTACTAGTCCTACTCATACCTTTTTTACAAAGGAATAAAAAATCCTGGACTACGCTTTAGTGTAGAGTATACGGGATAACACAAGTTGAAGAAATAATCGTAAGTAATATCATAAGGGCATCTAATTTTTCCGAAAAAAATCGAAAAAACACGTTGCTAAGTAATATTTTAACAAGAAGCATGAATGCTGGTGGCAACAAAAATCCGAGCAAAATATTACTTTGTATTGTGTTTTTCGATTTTTTTCACAGAAAAAATTAGACGTCCGAATGGTATTTGACAAGACTATTTCATGAGTAACAGATTATTCTGCATACACATAGCTTACAAAACAAACTACCTATTATATAGGCATACATAATAAATATGTAGGTATTAATTTGAAAACTGAAAACAGGAAATTTATTTAATCATAAAATACTACAAACTTAATTATTTATGGTACAATTCAAATATAAATGGCAGTTTTAGTACATAGTAGGAGTATTGTTTGAAATCTTTGTTAACTCATTGATAACGTTGGGTGTAGGTAAATCATTAATGTTGTTGGTGGGTCCAGCAGTAGAGTGAGAAGCTTGAGGAGTGGCTGCAGGATCTTCTGTTTTCTGTTTTTTAGCTGGAGATTCTGAGGCGTCACTTCTAAGGGTGTATATGATGTTGGAATGATGCTCATTATCCATTTGCAGATAAGACTTAATTAAATTGGCTGAACTGTGGCCAGTAATTTTAATTAATTGTTGTTCACCCACCCCTCCAAATTATTTCGTTTTGCTTTTCTTAGTTCTTTGTTGTAGGTGGTTAGTTTCTCGGTGTAGCTCTGCCAATCTCCGATACTCTTTGCCCTATTGAAGAGCTTTCGAGATTCAGATCTTAATTTTGCCAGATTACAATTCCACCAGGGTGCGTCCTTACAATTTTTGCTCACTTATTCGGGGCAGCTCGATTCGTATGCATTTTGTTCTGGACGTGTGCTAAATTTGCTTTCAGATTGGTGTTTCCCAATTTGTTTTTCTAGGGTTCCTTCTGAGGATTGGCTCAGGTGGATCTGTCTATAGTCTGAACGTAACTATTATATGATCAGACAAAGACGGTTCACTCGATACTCTCCAGTTCATCACTAGATCTTTTAGGATCGGTGTACTTACTGTAATATCTAATACTTCTTGCCTTACCCTAGTTACAAACGTGAGAGTATTTCCAATGTCATGTACGATAAGGTTTCTTTCAAAAATAAATTCTAATAATTGCTTACCTCTCTGGTTGGTGTCCTTGCTACTCCAAACAGTGTTGTGGGCGTTGGCGTCACATCCTAGGAGCAGTTTCTTCCACTGGCAGTACTCTACTAATCTATTGGCTTCTGGAGGCGGTACAGGCCATATAGCATGAGGCTATAACCACTTCTTGACGATTTTTCTTGAATTCGAGGTATTAGGGTATTAGGGACGAGGTCTCTCGTCATGAATTCTGAAAGACAAAAATACTTAATATTTTTCCTTACCATAATGCATGTTCTGGGTGTGTTCTCACTTTACTTTGGAGTCCTGATAGTTAAGGCCCCGTACTTGGTTTTTGTAGACCCAAGGTTCTTGGATCAGCACGACCCCCAATTGGTTCTTGGTGAACGTCCTGGAAATCACTGCTGAGGCTCCTTTAGCATGGTGGACGTTCACCTGGGCGATCTCAATGCCCGCCATCTTATTCTTTTTCGGTGGGGGTGTTGTCCCCACTAGTAGAAGTGCGGCCTTCCTCCCCCACTACTTCATCTTCCATAGTTTCTGCGGACAATGGTGATTCTCCGCTGTACATTTTAGAGATGTGGAGACTTCCCATTTGCAAATTCCTTCGTTTCGCATAACGAGCTTCCCTACTCGACTTGAAGATAATATTTTTAAATGGATCAAAAATTATTTTCCACTTCATAAAATACATCTCTTGCATTTTTTGCAATGGTGTTCCACATTCTCTTCTCAACTAGTTCTTTGTAATTGTCACCGTTGTCTATCTTTCTTCATATTCCACGCCCAATCTTTCAGGATTAGGTTTAGTTGCTCTAAACTTGTAGTATCCAAAAGCTCGTATTTCTTTGCCTTGCAGAATTACGCAAATTGTTTCCATATTGACGTATGGGTTTTAACGGTATTGTACGGTACACTTTTCTCAATCGCAAGATCAATATTAGTCATAGAATCACTTCCAAAGCGACTCATTTTCACTACATAATCTGACTAGCACTGTTTAAAAACAATATTACAAAATTTATTCACAATAAAATCAGAAAAATTGTTTAGCGTCGGTATCTGGTGTTCTAGGAGACCATAATTACTTGTTATCAAAGGTATTGTAATGTTTGGTGACAACAGCTGTCAAGTTTTGCCGCGGGTAAACTCTAAAACACTACTGACAAGAGCTGTCATATAGTTTTTTCAAAGGTAATACCACGAGTCCTCCAAATTTTATCGATTAAATTTTTGGTTTTCACGAAAACGGCTTTATTTGGAAAAACCACGAAAACAAACTGATTGATAAAATCAGTTTGTTTGAGTGGTTTTGCCTAAAATAAAGGCGTTTGAGTATGAAGATCAAAAATTTAATCTATAAAATTTCAGAGGACGAGTCGTATTTGAAAGGATTATTTTTTGAATGAAAAACAGAGAACATAGTCATTTATGCAAAGACATTTTACACACAAATATTGAAAATTTTATTTACCAATTTAAATTGAAACCTGAGCTGTTATAGTTTTACATACAGGGCCACCAAGGCGATTTTTTGACTGGCTACCCCGCGAAACGGCGCCGTAAATAAAAGCGAAGAAGAAGAATGAAATGAAGTCTTTCTTAATTTAATTAATTTTAAGTTTAGTGTTAAAGTGAGGTATCTAAAAATGTTGAAATAAACTAATAAAAACAGGTTAGTTTACAAATACATTTTTAAATTTGGTTATTAACATAGATTTGCAATACATTTTAGTATAATAATAATTGATAAATGTTTACATTTGACATTTCAAATAGGTAAACACAGTTTAATCAAAAAACAAAAACGACGAAGCGGTTTTATCAGTATAAAACACAATGATTGGTTAGGATCCTGAGTTGTTATTGGCTGAAACCACAAAATCTGACTGTTTTGACAGATGAAAAAAATAATCAGTATAAAACACAATGATTGGTTAGGATCCTGAGCTGTTATTGGCTGAAACCACAAAATCTGACTGTTTTGACAGATGAAAAAAATAATCATCTAGAAACCATTTGTAATTCAAAATTGGGCGTTTGTGATTGATGGAAATTAAGACGAGGGAAATAGTCGCAGAAATACTTTCCTACGTGTCACATCTATTAGATATCCATAGCTATATCCCTTTTGTTACCTTTTTTCTTGGAATTAACCCCTAACATTATTATTAGCCACAGCAAAGTAAATGAGTAGTACAGAATTGGTTCCTTATTCAGCAATGTACAAAGTAGAGGCAAAACCTTAAAATATACTCCGTCGGATGCTGACCTCATCGGTGAGATACACTTTGTAACGCCACTGATTTAATATGGTACCCATGAATGTGGCTATACTTGGAAGAATTGTGTACATGTACAAGCCAAGAATGTGGTACGTACATTGTCCAAATGCTTTATTGTAGACTATAAAAGCAGTCTTTAAAAAATTAGAGGTACAGAGTCTATGATAAGTTGTATTTTACCCCTTGGACATTTTTTGGTAACATGTAAATTTGGTCAAGGTTAAGAAAAGTTAGGAAGTTATCCGGATGTTGAAGAACTTAGGAGAACTGTTTTGCTAGATGGAAAAGAACGCAATTGATTTTCTTATACCGGAAACTTTGAAAATTGTCAATTACTGAAACTTTCCAGTTAATAGCATTTTTAATAACCCCTTGTAATATTTTGCGTTCGACCATATTTGACCAGTAATTTGTCTGTTGCTCTTGCTTTGAGAATTTATTGCTAGTATTTGGGATATTTGAGGTAAATAATTGGTTTTAGTTTGTCCGCTTGCCAAGATACTTTTTCAATTTTTCAAATATTTTTGGTGGAATGGTTTTTGTGTTTTCCTATTTTCTTAACATTATTTTTCACGTAATTTTTGAGACGTTTGATGAGGATTTTCACTAAACTACGTCGATGTCAAAGTGTTTTTATATTTTAGCACTTATTGGTAATAACTTTTGGGATTTGGAATTATTTGTGACACCTGAACTCTCAACATTTTACATTTGGTCTTTTAATCGAGTTAATGCCGTCGAATTTTGCTACGCAGTTTCTCCATTTCATCTATAATTGCTTCATTTGATAAGAAATTCTTGCCTAAAACTATAGTAAAAGTAAATAGTTATTTTTGTATTAAGTGCGTAAAATGAGTTGATGATTTAAAATGATTTAATGGCACATGAGAGTCTTAATATTTGCCCGAGACCGCAGGTCGAGGCCAAAAATTCTCTCGAATGTGCCAAGGAAACACGAATTTTATACACGAAATACAAACAACATTTTTTGTACAACTGTGAATGATAATTTACATCGTCTGAAATATATTAAAAATAAATACTTCCAATACATCTTGACGTGGTTTTTTATCCCGATAAGTTATCGCACAATTTCACAGCATCCAGAGATCTTTAGGTGTCGTTACTGTAGAAACGGTTCGTTGGCACGCCGCGTGTTTGACTGTTTGACTGTGTTTGCTCGTAGTTGCTTCAATTTCAAGTTATTTTCAAGAAGATGGATGTTGATTATGATAGTGGTAGTGATAGTCCATCATATATATATGAGAAAGCAAATGCAATAGTATCTAATATGTTACCGGCCAAATCCAAGTTAGTATATGAGAAAACATATGACCAATCTCGTGAATGGTGCGACAAGAAACATGTAAAAAGGGTTTCTGAAAATGTGCTATTTTGAGAAAAAATCAAAAATTATAAAACCTCCTACGTTATGGAGTGTTTACTCAATGTTGAAGAGTACATTGAATGTTAAGGAAAATATTGATATAAGGAAGTTTTTAAAATTGGTCCCGCTCATTAAGAACAAAAGCGTCGGATACCGAGGAAAGAAATCTAAAGTTTTATCAAGGGATGATATCAATACATTTATTCAAGATGCCGATAACGAAACAAATTTACTTTATAAGGTACAGATATAATCATAATTTTGTAAGATTAGTAGTAATTTCAATATTTTTTATTTGTAAGTTGTCGTAATTTTGGGTATCAGCGGTGCTTTTCGCCGTGAAGAATTATTACATATAACTATTGATGCCATTGAAGGTGCTGGATCTATATTGATTGTTAGAATACCTGATACGTAGACCTGTTTCAAATTCTGATTATATTGAGATATACCGCAAATATAGAGCTGGCGGCCGCCTCATACAAAAAGTAACAGGTTATTTTTGAAATATTCGAGAGGAAAATGTATTAACCAACATGTGGGGATAAATAAAATAGGAGAAATTCCCAGCTTGATTGCAAAATGGCTTAGAAAAGACATGCATAAGAGCTACACAGGTAACTGTTTCAGGAGAAGCTGTGTAACTCTTCTGGCCAAAGCAGGAGGCAACATCACATCCATAAAACGTCACGTTGGCTGGAAATCTACCTACGTAGCAGAAGCATATATAGAAGACAGTTTGAATAACAAAATTGAGATTTCTAACAAAGTATTGAATTGTCCATCTTCTTCCAAACAAATTAAAATATCTGATAAAATTGTGGAATCAACTCTTCAAGAAATATCTAACGTTTCTGATCAGCAGCAACATGGAACATCTTCGGGAATTTATATTGGAAGTAATTGTTCAAACTTTACTGTCAATTATTATTCCAATAATTGAAATTGTTTTATGATGAATAATCAATTAATAATTGACTCTGTTAAAAATGAATCCTTCATAAAGTAATATTTCTTGTTTATTTTGTGAATTATTTTGGCGGTGAAAAAAAGTCTTTTTGATGCAGAAATGTCAAGTTTTTTTGACAGTTGTACAAAATAGTAATTTACGTAACAAGTTCCGAAAGTGATATTTTGCGGGATGAGTAGGAAATTTCCAGGACGAGCCGTAAGTGATTTTACGGGACTCGCAGGTACAATATTTTTCTGCAGCCGTTTTGTATGTTAAAAAGTATAATAATGGATAGATAATAACGTATGAACTTTATATAACTAGACAATTACATATAACAATCACTCTTATGAATACATTACTTATGCAATAATGCATAAGTAGCCGCTTTAGCAGATTCACTAATCTCATGTGGACTCATTTCACAACTTATTTCCATTTTTTTGATTTGAAAAGCGAAAACACACATACCAATGTTACATGACAGGCGCTGTCAGAATAAAATACAAGTTCATGATATTGTCAAAACCGCCTACTAAATATCCAAAATCATCCCGAAAGTAAAGAAATCGTTCCGAAAGTGAAAAAAATCGTCCCGAAAATAGCATTTTCGGTACGATTTGTGGAAAGTGGTACTTTCGATTTAATAAATCATACCGAAAATTTTGTTTTCGAGACGGCTGCAGAAAAAAGTTATTTTTTTGTAGTGTTAAAATATTCTGCACTTCAGTTGTTTTATTATCTAAGAATAATATATTTAATAATAATAATAATATATCTAAGAATAATATAATTATTAGGAGGTAATAATAATGTTTGTAATACTTTAACGGGCAATTTTTATGTTTTTTAGTGCAATCCTGTTTCCTGGTATTTAGGAGCAGATTTCCAAATGTACCTAATTAATATTTTAGTTATGTACTTGATTCTTAAGTTCAAACTGAATGAATATAAAGCATATGGCTCATATTTTATGTTTTGCTGTTTTCTTCATGGCATAGTTTTATATTACTACAATTTTAATAAAATAGTATTTTCTCCAAGCACAAGGTAAGTTTAAAAACCAAAAAGTTATATCCTAGACAACTCAACGTTTTACTATATTTATCGTAAATTTTCAAAAAAATAGACTATCGTTTTTAAATAAATGCATGGGATTGATTTGGAGTTGTTTCTATTCATATAACTTTTTGCTTAATTTTGGAGGATAATAGCTGTCAGGGACTTAGCCGTATAGCACTGGACTCATGACCAAATGGCTGTGGGTTCGAATCACACCAAGGGTAAAAATCATTTTAAGATTTTTAATCAATCAAAAATTTATCAATGCCTATACCGAGGCTGGTAACCGTAACAGTGCCGTTGAAACACAATAAAAAAATAGCCGTAAATGAATCTATTGTACATCATTAACTAGTATTTGGGTCATTCCAAGTGAAAAGCATATCAAATGTCACTCGACCCTCCGAAATCGCGCTGTTATCATGGAAATAAGTGATTTCCCAAATTTTCAGCCTAAAATACAACAAGGAAAATTTTTAGGCTCAATTTTAAGTTTGATCAAAATGGCAACGAGAAAAAAAATAAAATACGCGTTTCCTTCGTATTTCTCATCAACGGTACATAATAAAATGCAACAAAGACATTTATGACGTAAAATTTTCCGTAGAACACGGTCACGCCAACCGTTTTCAATGATTCCCCTCGGAAAAGTCGGAAAATGCGGATTTTAATTTTTTTTTATTTTCAAATTTCTCAAATATATACCCCGATTTAGCTGAAATTTACAGTACATATTCTTGGAATCATGCCTTTCTAAATCTATATACTCGTGCTTTACTCTTTATATCATTGTCATGAGATATACGATTTATCTATACAGGGTGTCCCACGACGTACTGTACACAGTCCAACCATAAGTACTATGGACCGAGGCCATTTCATATCTGGTATTAAAAAATGCCTTGTTGCGTTTTTGACGGATATACAGGGTGATATTTGAAAATATGTGAATTATTCTACGTTAAGTATATCTGAAAGTAAAAATCTCAGACTAATCAAATTTGGCACACTGAGTGTGCTCCCTGAGCTCAATAAAATAGGTTTTAAAAAAATTTTAATTTCAGGTCCGGACTTAGTTTTTTTTAGATTTTTATTGGTTTTTTGAAAACAACACCCTGTAAGCCAGATCAGACAATTTTTATTTTTCTCACTTTAAAGCTTAAGGATGATACTAAGCAACAGTCAAAAAAAATTGAATGCGCAACTTTTTGTTTTCTGCAGAAAAAAATAAAACTTTGAAAAATAGTATAATTTTAATGGATTCACATTCTTCTTATGACTGATGCGGCACTACATTGATAGCACATCATCATTTTTCAACAAAAATCATAAATGCAGTTCATTTTACTCGATATAAAGTATTATTCAATCAACCGTTGAAATTCCAGGGCCGTATTAATTTTTTCAAAGTTTTTATTGATCCTGTAAAAAGAACACCCTGTAAAACGAGTTTTACAAATTTTCTTTCGGTAACGTCAAAGAAAAAACTATTACTTTTGATTATTTTGCAAATGCAAGAAAGCTTTGAATTCGCTTTGACGTCCATTTTGACAGTTTGTGAAAGAACGTGGTGAGCGACTGACAGAAGACCAGAAAGAGGGTATTTTGGAAATGGTAAATCAAAATGAGAAGCTAAGTACCCGGCAAAAATTCAGTATTTTGAATATTTCTAAGTCCGCAGTTTTCAGGACGTTAAAGAAAGGTCTCCTCCATCCATATCACCCCCAACTGGTACAGGACTGCAAAAAATAAATACGGCCCTGGAATTTCAACGGTTTATTGAATAATACTTTATATCGAGTAAAATGAACTTTCCTTATGATTTTTGTTGAAAAATGACGATGTGCTATCAATGTAGTGCCGCATCAGTCATAAGAAGAATGTGAATCCATTAAAATTATACTATTTTTCAAAGTTTTATTTTTTTCTGCAGAAAACAAAAAGTTGCGCGTTCAATTTCTTTTAACTGTTGCTTAGTATCATCCTTAAGCTTTAAACTGAGAAAAATAAAAATTGTCTGATCTGGCTTTTCAAAAAACCAATAAAAATCTAAAAAAAACTAAGTCCGGACCTGAAATTAAATTTTTTTTAAAATCTATTTTATTAAGCTCAGGGAGCACACTCAGTGTGCCAAATTTGATTGGTCTGTGATTTTTACTTTTAGATATACTTAACGTAGAATAATTTACATATTTTCAAGTATCACCCTGTATATCCGTCAAAAACGCAACAAGCCATTTTGTAATACCAGATATGAAATGGCCTAGGCCCATAGTACTTATGGTTGGACGGTACGTCGTGGGACACCCTGTATAGTGCATTCTGTGAGTCGGAAAATACCTCAAAAAATACAAATACATTTTTGACGCCCCCAAAATAAGCCCCCCCCCATTTTCTAGAACGCTAAACACGATGGTGGGCGTTAAAATTATTTTTGAGTTGACTCCACCCACCAAACAGCCAAAAACCACCCCCCAAATGGTGATTCGCGGATTCCGCGTCTTTCACCGGAAAAACTAACGGAATCCCCCATTTTAGAGGATGCCGAACACGAAGGCAGTGGTTACAATTCTTTTAGAGTTGACCCCAAAATTCCCAAATATTATCCCCGAAGGGGTGAAAAATTTGGTTTTCGCTATATACGAGATAAAAATATTTCGCCCTTTTGGGGATGGTTTTTGGATCACTTGGGGGTAGTTTTTGGGTCGTTTGGGGGGTGGAGTCGACACAGTGAGAAGATCTAACATCACCATCGCGTTCAGCATCCTCGAAAACAGAAGATGACGCGGGTTATCTCGTTTATAGCGAAAAACAAATTTTTCACCCTTTAGGGGGTGATTTTTGACCATTTGAGGGGTGGGGTCAACTCTAAATGAATTTTAACCACTGCCTTCGCGTTCAGCATCCTCTAAAACGGTAGATTACGTTAGTTTCTCTGTGAAAGACGCGGAATCCGCGAATCACCTTTTGGTGGTTGGTTTTTGGCTGGTTGGGGGGCGGGGGGGTGGGGCAACTCGTATTCAGCATCCTCGAAAATGGGGGAGAGCATACTTTGGGGGCGTCAAAAATTTATTTTTAATTTTAGAGGTATTTTCCGACTCACAGAATGCACTATAAATATAAATCGTATATAACTCAAGAAAATGATATAAAGAGTAAAGCACGAGTATATGGATTTGGAAAATAAAAAAAAATTAAAAATCCGCATTTTTCGGCTTTTCCAAGGGAAATTATTGAAAACGGTTAGCCTGACCGTGTTCTACGGGAAATTTTACGTCAGAAACGTCTTCCTTGTTTTTTTTATGTACCGTTAATGAGAAATACGAAGGAAACGCGTATTTTATTTTTTTTCTCGTTGCCATTTTGAACAAACTTAAAATTGAGCCTAAAAATTTTCCTTGTGCTATTTTAGGCTGAAAATTTGAGAAATCACTTACTTCCATGGTAAGTTTATGGTAGCAAAAAAGCAGCGTGATTGCGGAGGGTCGAGTGACATTTGATATGCTTTTCACATGGAATGATCCATTTATCATTTGTAGAAATCTTGAATGCCGACATTTTCTGAGGTCGCTAAGTTTCCTACATGAATATACTTCAACTATTTCGATAGCTTCATCCAGCTGCCTTGGAATGATATTGGGGGTTATCTATTTAAAAAATAAGAACCGAACTATAAATTTTAAACAGGTAAGATTAGTAATCATTTTCTTTTTTTTTTGTTGCTAAGCCCATCTCTAGACTAGAACTGTGCTATAAGAATTACTTCCATATTGACTTAAATTTTAGCCAAGCGCAAATGAGGCGGAATCCAAGAAATCTGGCCAAAATATAGAGGTATCGTTGTTCTCAACAGAATTTGTGGGTAATAGGTTTTCGACGTCACTGGTTATTAATAAAAAACAAAATGGCGTATCCAATTTTTTCTTGAAGAAATTGTTTGAGAGAACTTTAAAATAATATTTATGGCGTTGGGCTCTCCTACGCTTACTTCGACTCAACCAGTTGTTTTAAGTATCTGGGGGGTGCAATGCCGTCTTCAGACATCGTTTAGAGATACGATTGTCGAGCTGGTCTACTTCTTACTGATGAGGCACAATAATGCCGAAAGCGGTCAAAGAATGACAGGCTCCTTTGGTAACAAAATCAAAGTTGTTGGGTGCAAGTTCCGAAAGGATTCGGGTTCCACCCGCGCCTGGACTTCTATAATTCAATACCTGTTGGGGCATATAGGCCAAGGAGTAGTTGTTTGAAGTCCAGACGTTGGTGCAGTGTGTGACATTTTCTAATGTCGTAATTCTTGGGAGCTGTGATTTTAACTTATTTCACATCATTTGTGCAATATTTATTTCACTAATTTTAATTTTTCCTTATAAAATAGCATTTTAAAAAACATAAAATATCCACTGAACGGTGGCTTATTTTGAACACAATATTGTCCGTGTAAACAACCTGAAATATTAGAAATAACTGACTCTTTCACGCATTTTGACTTTTACAGGACAAAAACATGTGTAAAAACATTATTTTTTTAAAACCGGCCAGAAATAAGTACTTTCCGGTTTATTTTTAGGTCAGAAAATCTCATTTTGTCGGACCAAGCCAGAAAATTATTGTGATAGTCCGGTAAAAGCTTTTACCGGACTCATTTTTATTTACTTTCCGGCCTATCTTTAATGAAAAAAATAATAATATAGTTAGTCTAAGATAGCGGTCAATTGGTTTCTATAGTAACCGAGTTTTGTATTATTTAAAACTATAAAATAACTTGACATATTTTGACGTTTAGTTGAAAACGTGACATTTATTATAAAATGGATATTCAAAATGATGCATTTGATTGTGAATTAATGGAAGATGAAATTATACCAGATGAAATTGTTAAGGCGGCCACCCAAGCAATTGTTAAAATTATTTAATAAAGAGTTCTTGTTATAAAAATGTAAACTGAATAATATGATGTTTATAGTACAACACTGCACGTTTTAAAAAAAATATTGTACATAATACGTCCCAAAAGTGCTTTTACTGGACTCGCAGGCTTGCAGGACTCGCCTGCGGCTCGCCCTGCAATTTGCCCACTCATCCAGTAAAATACCACTTTCGGGACTTGTTACGTAAACTACTATTATTTAATTGCAGTCTGTCAAGATATTATGGAACATTTTATTCATCGGGTTACCTATTTTGGCAATTATAATTTCTTGTAAGGAATACGGACGACTAGAAGGCGCCGTTTTAGGATCACTCGTAAAACCAATGTATGCTTTAGGATCAGGAATTGGTATTTTGGGAATGTCACATAATTTAGGAGGTAAAATATTTTAATTTTAAAAGCTATATATAATTTTTAATGAAACCAATAATTTTTTATGCGTTTTAAATTTCTTCCTCTTCTTCTGCCTTTTTAGGCTTTTTCTGTCCAATTAATTACATTTTTTTCACGATTTCTTCGACTAGATTTCTGCATCTATTCTTCTTCTTTATCATTATATAAGTCGGTTTAGATAATTTTTCAAGGCTGTTTATTTTCTTCTACTAACGTTTTTGTTTTATTCCTACATTTAGATCCAATTAAATTAATTTTTTTACATATCTCCTCTTAAATAGTCATAACTTTCTCAAAGTTCTATTAAATTTTATCGTTTTCTAGTTTATAAATTTTGCTGAGCTGGAAAATATATTTATTAAATAATTAGAATAATTATGTATGGGGCGTTCAAGTATTAATGGAAAAAAAGTCGGGAGCATATAATTCGAGGCAAAATAAAAAGATCTCCATGTAAAGTTTTGTAATATTGAGCCA
Source organism: Crepidodera aurea (assembly GCA_949320105.2). Lineage (NCBI taxonomy): Eukaryota > Metazoa > Arthropoda > Insecta > Coleoptera > Chrysomelidae > Crepidodera > Crepidodera aurea. The sequence continues at coordinate 76,603,221 of OX439473.1, read as the reverse complement.
CGTTTATGAGAAAAACTTAAAAATCGTGTTTTGTTATGTAATTGTATGAAGACAGATTCCTAATGGTTAAAAATACCAAATGTCTGCTGCAATGACAATTTCTGTATAAAAAATATCAAAAATTGCTTTTCCAGACTCTTTTAATGGGGTACTGGACCCTCGCCACCTCATTTTGGTAGAAAACGTCCTAAAATCTAAAGAAATATCTTTTAAAACATGAAAAATAATTAAATTTATTTGTTGAGACTTATCTCATCTAACCTGAACGTTCAAGCGTTCTTCTGTTTGTTTCTTCGTTGGAATCGTCGACGGCAAAATATCAAAGGAATATTTTGGTATATAATACTCTATTTGAAATATATTCAGTATAAAATCTCCTGGTATCTAAACAGTTTTAAGAAACCAATCCAAATATTAAATGCATGTCTGCGCTTTCAGTACAACTTAATTCTGTGATTGTGATATTAAAATTCGGGGAACAATATGAAATAAAACTTACGAATCTAAGCTCACTTGAGTAAATTTACAAAAATATCTAAATGTGTTTAGATTAAGTCTAATGATTTTCAATTTGGTTATACTTCTAAAACAAACATCCACTTACGTTCTAAGAACACTTAAAATTTGAAGTTGAAAATTAAAAACAAAAACGAATTTGGAGGCCAATAATTTGGAAATTAGGGCCTATATTACAAAACTTTATATTATGTGCTAATAATATTTTACCAGAAACTATATTTCCCCATTAGTACTATAAACCACCTTGTATATTCAAATTAATAATTGCAGTAAGAGTTAATTGTTCCAATATGATATTTCTAGGATTCTACAAGATATTTTTGGAAAACAAATATGTCGTACTATTAGGTAATTTTACGTTCTGCACTTTCTTTAGCCACATGGTTATACACGTAATCATGCACAGTCATTCTCCACCACAAGTTGATTCTTTTACTTTGGTAAGTACTTTTTAATATTTGATTAATCAGTAACAGTAATAATAATTTAAATGCTTTAAAATTATACAATATAAAATATATAATATTAAAAAAATATCTGCCACTTGTCCATCAAATAGAATGTAGAAAATTTAATATAAAATTTAAAAAAAGGGGTGAAAAGCAGACAGAACAATAATTTTGAATCTGACCCGCTAATAAGATATTGGACAATTTTTAAGAAATATCGTTACAAAATTGATATAATAGTGCCTAGGCCTGTTTTTCTTTATTGGCAATTGTGGTAAACATTTCTTGATAGATATTAGTGTAGGTATTATAGTGGAGTGAAGTTAAAATTTATATGGATGTTAGAGCAAAGTCAATTTTTTTTTAATTTATACGTAAAGAGAAGCTTTAAAAAATTTGTCAATAAATTTGGGTTGGAGCTTCGCGAGATATGTGCCAAAAACGGCATTTTTGGTATTTTTCGAGTGGATTGCTTCACTATTTTTTAAATATCTCCGGCTCTAAGAGTCGTGGAAAAATAAACAAATCTGTTGTGTCGTCACAAGACTTTCCCGGCAGTTATAAAATAAAAATTAAAAAAATTAATTTGTTGTTAAAATTTTTTAAAGTCCAAATCAAATGATATTTGGTATGCCAAAATGCCAAAAAAAAATTCGTTTCAAATTTTTTTAAAGTAATAATGACATTTAAAATATTATAAAAGGAAAAATATTTCACAAAAAGTAAAACAATTTTTTTAGGGTCGGAATTTTGTTTACTTTTTCTTTGTCAAATGTCATTTGGATTTTAAATTTTAAATTTTTTTTCCAGTACTTTTTTTAAAATTATGAAATGAAAATTTCAGGATGTACTTACAAGCCAGGCAACTAAATTCCAAATAAAAACTTTAGGTCTTCTATTTTTTTGTAATGTACAGGGTGGCCAAATAAGAATGCGAGGTACTGTATCTGGGAAACTATCCATCGTAGAGGCTTGCGGAAAAAAAAGTTATGACTAAAACGCCCAAGAGAAAAACCTGGAAAATATTTTTAAGTTTCTGAAATATCCGCTAGGGGGCGTAACTGCAATCTTGAATCTAAGAAAGTGATGTTTCTGTGAATTCCGCTATATTAACCTAACAAAAAAATAACTGACCTTTAAAGTAGATGATAATCTGAACCTTTTTTGTTTGACAATTTTTGCTGTATCTCTAAAAATAAAGTGGTGGGGGGTATTCAAAGGTTTCAGTAAAAAACACCCTGTATATTCGAAAAGGTTGAGCCGATTTTAACAAACTTGGGCTAGTTAAAAAGAGCTATTCTTGGGCTACAAATGTTATAATATTTGAAGTTTTGTTAGTTTCACATGTCGCCGCTAGAGTTCTTTTTTCGACATTTCGACAAAAATGGTTAATTTTCTCAAAAAAATTAAATGACTTGGTATGATTTCTTTTTCATGAAAAAGTAAATAAATCTTGCCTAAACAAGCTCGCGAAAATCGCTTCTCGATATCTTATTCCTAAACTAAAATTTAGGCGAAAAAAATTTATACTTAAATTATTAATTTTTGAACTAACTAATTCCTTTTATTATGTAAGTTGTGGCCCTAAAAAGGACCGATTTAAAAAAGAAATGTTTTTAATGCCCCCGTAAATGCTCTAAATGATGACCATCACGCTCTATGCATTGCTGAAGCCTCTCATGGGTAGAGAAACCTGCAGCTTCAATTTCGGTTCTCGGTATGTTGCGTAATGCATTACGAATCCGGTTTTTCATATCTCTCTGGTCGTAGGTTGAGTCTGAAAATCAAGACAAGTTAAGTCTGGTGATCGCGCAGGCCATGGAAACAGACTTCCTCTTCCAATCCATCGCTGTTGCATTAATATGCTCTCGCACAATAATGGATAATTTTTATTTCAAATTCTTTGGAACCTTTAAAATCTGCACAATATGCATTATTGGTCTGCAGAAAATCCGCATTGGTTGCGTGAAGTTCAGCACCAAGCACGTTGGAGTCTAAATGTGTGGTATTGCATACTGAGAGGCAGAATTATTAGGCCATATTTTTTCGAGCAATCCCTAAGCAATATCTTTCTTGACTTTTTGGCCAATAAATTACCGTTGTTGTTGGAAGATGTGCCACTGGAAACATGTCAAAACTTGTTTTTGCAGTTGCATGGTTGCCCAGCACATTATGCTATTATTGTGCGAAAGCATATTAATCCAGTATTACAACAGCGGTGGACTGGAAGAGGAGGAAGAGTTTCCATGGCCTGCGCGATCACCAGCCTTAACTTGTCTTGATTTTCAGACTCAATCTATGACCAGAGAGATATGAAAACCCGGATTCGTAATGCATTACGTAACATACCGAGAGCCGAAATTGAAGCTGCAGTTTTGTCTACCCACGAGAGGCTTCAGCAATGCATAGAGCGTGATGGTCAGCATTTAGAGCATTTACGGGGGCATTAAAAACATTTCTTTTTTAAATCGGTCCTTTTTAGGGCCACAACTTACATAATAAAAGGAATTAATTAGTTTAAAAAATAAAAATTTAAGGGATTTCCGTATAAAATTTTCTTTGGCCTAAATTTTAGGTTAGGAACAAGATATCGAGATGCGGTTTTCGCGAGCTTGTGTAGGCAACATTTAGCTACTTTTTCATGAAAAAGAAATCATATCAAGGCATTTAATTTTTTTGAGAAAATTAACCGTTTCTGTCGAAATGTCGAAAAAAGCCCTCTAGCGGCGACATGTTAAACGAACAAAACTTCAAATATTATAGCATTTGTAGCCCAAGAATAGTTCTTTTCAACTAGCCCAAGTTTGTTAAAATCGGCTCAGCCGTTTCGAATATACAGGGTGTTTTTTACTGAAGCCTTTGAATACCCCCCACCACATTATTTTTATAGATACAGCAAAAACTGTTAAACAAAAAAGGTTCAAATTATCCTCTACTTTAAAGATCAGGTATTTTTTTGTTAGGTTAATATAGCGGAATTCTCAGAAACATCACTTTCTTAGATTCAAGATTGCAGTTACGCCCCCTAGCGGACATTTCAGAAACTTAGAAATATTTTCCAGATTTTTCTCTTGGCCCTTTTAGTCATAACTTTTTTGTCCGCAAGCCTCTACGATGGATAGTTTCCCAGATACAGTACCTCGCATTCGTATTTGGCCACCCTGTACATAGGGCTACGGCGCCCCCTAGTCGGGCGATTTCAACCAAAAATAAACGGATTCAATTCGCGATGATCCGATACCCACATACCAAGTTTCAGCTCAATCGGATCAAGCGTTTGGATGCTACGGGTTGCGATTTTTTAGTTAAAAAAATTTTTTTTAGGGTAGGTTCAAAATTAAATAATTAAAATTTTAGGATGTATTTACAAGCCGGTGAGGTACCTAAATATCAAATAAAAACTTTAAGTCTTATATTTTTTCGCGATGTATATAGAGCTCCTGCGCCCCCTGGTGGGGCGATTTCAACCAAAAACTAATGGGTTGAATCCCCGATCACCCGAAACCCACATACCATATTTCAGCTCAATCGGATTAAGCGTGCGGACGCTATCGTGGAAGAATACAGACACACAGACAGACGGACAGACTTCCATCTGGAAATCGTTTTAATCGTCTCAGGGGATCTCAAAATGGATATATCCGTGATGAAATAGAGTATCGATGCGTATAGAAAGATTTTTTAAAAATGCATCCTAACCTCAAAAACCGAATTCGCGCACATTATTTTTTTTTACTGAATTGTCAATAAATAACCAAAGAATCCTCAAATTTTCTTAAAAATTGGAGAAAATATGTATTTTTATATCGGGAAGACATGGTAAAAATGAAAAAAAAAATGTATTTGTTAGCGCGGGTCTACATTATCCGTATTCAGCAGATGCGTATTTCGGCTGCGTATTTTCGGCAAGAGAGTTGTTGCGTACACATATTGTGCAGATTTTCGGCGTCTATGTGCGGAAGCGTACGGTGCGATTTGAGGTCGTTTTCCAGTTTGTGTCAAACAACGAAGCAGGCATGTTCAAAGTAAAATTTGCCCAATCTGAACTGTTTTTTTTATTTTAATTCCTACATGCTTATTTATTATATTGTTTAACGATGATATTTCAAAATCCCCGCATTTTCCCCGCATAATGACAATTCCCAATCATCTTGAGATTCCCCGCAATTTGGGGAATTCCCCACAAATTGGCAACGCTGCCGGGACCAGCATGCCGAGGTACGTATTTTCGGCAGTATACTGCGTGGTTGTGTATTCTGCGCATATATGTGAACGTTTCAATTTGAAACAATGTGTTGTCATCTTGCCGAAAATACGTAGGCGAAATACGCATCTGCTGAATACGGATAATGTAGACCCGCGCTTATATGTGTTAAAATTGTGTTTTGGTTGAGTGGTCGACGATAGCGTTTCAACTCAATTTTTTTATGTTTATCGCGATATTTATGATTAGATTATGATCTTATAAAAACTATATTTCAGTCCAAAAAATGTTTAAAACAATAAAAAAATATTTCCGGCTATGGTAAGTTTTTTGTGAGGGAACGAATCAATATAAAGTCTCAAATATTATTACGAATGATTTGGCGATCTTTTTAATATTTAAAACTCAGTCGGTAATCCTGTGTAAAATGACTTAGGTTTAGGATGCCGTTAAAAATTATTTATAACCTCAAAAACTAAATAAATAAAAGTTTACAAAATACTAAAGGTGAAATGCTGTTTTATTGCAAACAATTGCATTGTTTTTGAACTTTATTTTAATTTGTATTTGTTTTAAGTTATTGATTTGCTTATTTTTTTTTTCTCAAAAAATTACTTCTTGAAAATTACTCATATCAAGGTATTTTTTCATTTACGATCTAAAAATACAATTTCTATATTACAATTTTAATAAAAATTTTTTATATTTTTCAGGTAATTTATTTTATCTATACTTTGTTCTGTGTTTGAAGCCATTATTACAAAAATTGAAAAAATACCTTGATATGAGTAATTTTCAAGAAGTAATTTATTTAGAGAAAAAATAAGCAAATCAATAACTTGAAACAAATACAAATTAAAATAAAGTTCAAAAACAATGCAATTTTTGGCAATAAAACAGCATTTCACCTTCAGTATTTTGTAAACTTTTTTATTTAGTTTTTGAGGTTATAAATAATATTTAACGGCATCCTAAACCTAACCCATTTTACAGAGGATTACCGAGTTTTAAATCTTAAAAAGATCGCCAAATCGTTCGTAATGATATTTGAGACTTTATATTGATTTGTTCCCTCACAAAAATCTTACTTTAGAACCTGAAATATTTTTTTATAGTTTTAAACATTTTTTGGACTGAAATGTAGTTTTTCTAAGAGAATCAAGCATAAACATAAAAAAATTGGAAAAAATGAAAATTTAATTTTTTTTTATTATTCTCTAAAATGATGGGTTTTCTTAGACAAAAGTACACACAAAATGCTTTTTTTTAAGATACAAAATTTGTCGCTACTATTGTTTTTCCAAAAATGGCTGCCAATTCAATTTTTTTCGAAAAATGCCGATTTTGGCTGGACAAATACATTTTTTTTTTTAATTTTTACCATGTCTTCCCACTGACCTCTAATCTAACTGGATGAGATATAAGAAGGATATAAGAAAATTGAGGCAACTATGGTCTATTTTTATGTATGAGAGAGTAATAAAACAGCATTTCTAATGCAAAACTTAGTACGGTCATTTTAAATATTTTTACGGAATAATCTAAATATTTCCTAAAATTGTCATAAATGTACCTGAGCTAATACAAATTTTGCGTCTTTTATTGGTCTTTTATAACCATAAGCTGTACAGAACAATAGAAAAAGGTTTGGACAGGCCAAAAGCCCTGTGTATTAAAGATAACATAGCCGTATCTTAAGATTATTTTCAATAAGTACCTATTTGCCAATTTTGTTTTATTTTAATTCCAGTAATCGAATTATAAGTAGATAAATCCCTTACCAACAAATTTCACCGAAAATGCGATTGTAGTAAGGAGGTCCAGTTGTGTATTCTTGACAGCTTACTAAATGTCGTTTAGTTGCAACATGCAAGGTGCAGTGTGCAGTCTATTGTGAATTCTAGTGTGATCATGGAAAATTTGGAAGTACCGCGTAAACGACAAAAAATCGGTCCTTTAACAGTTAATGAAAAAACATTAATATTTAATTGTTTTAAATCATTTACAGACAAACATTTATGTAAAAGTGTTGATGACACAGTGGAATTAGTTAGTAGTACGCTTGGTGTCGGGAAATCTACGATTTACAGAGTTGTTAAAGAAGAGAAATGTGGCGAGTTTCAAACAGCACGTAAAGCTCCAGGAAAACCAAAATTTCAAATAGAAAATCATTTGAAAGAAAGACTTCGAAGGAAAGTGCATGCGTTCTTCTTTAGAAAAGAATTTCCGACAGTAGACAAAGCTCTTGCCACGGTTCGAGATGATAAGGATTACCGTGAAATGAGTCGAAGATTTTAAAAGAAATAGGTTTTCTATGGAAAAAGCATTCCAGAAAGTCTATTTTAATAGAAAGAAGCGATATTGTAGTATGGAGAAGAAATTACCTAAGGACTATAAAAGAAATGAGAAACCAAAGAAGAAATATATTTTATTTAGATGAAACATGGATCAACGAGGGACATACATCAAATAAATTTTGGCAAGATGAAACTGTTACAAGTCGAAGACAGGCTTTTTTAAATAATTTATCTACTGGTTTAAATCCACCATCAGGAAAGGGGCGCAGACTGATAATAGTACACATCGGTAGTTCAAACGGTTTTGTTAAAGGTGGTTTATTGACTTTTGAATCTACTCGTACCGATGACTACCATAAGGACATGAATGCTGATGTCTTTAAAGAGTGGTTCGAACAAATGATAGATCTTCTTCCTCAGAACTGTATAATAGTAATGGATAATGCAAGTTATCACTCGAGACTTACAGAACAAATGACCACAACCAAGTGGTTAAAAAAAGATTTACAGAATTGGCTAAATTCAAAGAATATTAAGTTCCATCCCGGTTCTGTGAGAAGAGAACTGTATCATTTGTGTTCCCTTCATAAAGAGAAATTAAAAAAATATGAAATTGCAAAAAATCGTGGGATGACGGTGGTTAGATCACCACCATATCATTGCGAAGTAAACCCGATTGAACTGATATGGGCACAGATAAAGGGACAGGTTTCAAGAAAAAATAATTCTTTTAAAATGAGTGATGTTAAACAGTTGTTTTTGGAGGCTGTAAATAATGTGAAGCCTGAAAACTGGGAAAAGGCAGTAAATCATACGATTAAAGAAGAAGAGAAAATGTGGAAGTTGGACAATATTACTGATGAAATGATCGAGCCACTCATTGTAAATATTGGTTGCGACAGTTCATTTTCTGATTTCGATTCTGATTTGGATTTGTAGCTAAGAAGTAGTTTTTATATTAAAATTATTATTTATGAACGTAACGTTGTTTAAAAGTCAAAGTTTAAACCCTTATACCTACATAACCCGTTTGACACAATGTTCTTAACATACCTTGTGGGAAAATAAAATATTTTAGAAAAAGTTGCACTTTTTTACCTTCAGCTGCTTAGAAGTTATAAGCAGGTTAATTAGGTGAAAATATAAGTGTACACCCGATATATTTATTATATTTATACAAAGGTTATTTCATACGAAAATACTCGGGTATAACTTCACAAAATATTTTAACTGTCTACTAAAAGATACTATGGATTACGAACGCTTTATTATTTTAATACTCTCTCATACATAAAAATAGACTATAGTATATGACATTTTGGAGCAGGGCACATGCGCATTGATGATATGTCAAGCATAGGCGTCTCCTAAGGGACATTTTTAATCTCATTGAAAATGATCTCGAAAATTGTTTGGGCATTTTTTCAAATATGCTCGTTTTGAATAATTTATATGCCAATTTTGATGCATTTCATGGAAATATACTTGGAAACTGAAATCATTTAACAAATTAAAAACACGCCACCACTGGTAAAAATGGCTCCCTGACGTAATGACATTGACATTATGGAGAAATGCACATGCGCACTTTTAATTTGAGACGTTTAATTTGCCTCACTGTTAGTATATAACGAAACGGCTAGTGCTTCGAGGATTCTTTGGTTATTTATTGCCGATACAGTAAAAAAAAATAATGTGCGCGAATTCGTTTTTTGAGGTTAGGATGCATTTTTAAAAACCCTTATTTTATTTTTATTTTTCCACGACTCTTAGAGCCGGAGATATTTAAAAAATAGTGAAGCAATCCACTCGAAAAATACCAAAAATGCCGTTTTTGGCACATATCTCGCGAAGCTCGAGCCCAAATCTATTGACAAATTTTTTCTTTATGTATAAAATCGAAAAAATTTAAAAAAGTTACATCCATTTTCAGAATATTTTCGTCTAATTTCACTCCACTATTAGTGTGTGTAATGTTCCATTGTCAAAAATAAAAAAAAATAAACTCATCTCACTTCTTTATCGAGCTTTATCTTAACTAATTATATTTAATTTCAGGTGACAGATTTTATTATAGTGACAGTATGTTCGTTTACTGTTGGGATACTAATAACGTTAGTATTAGAAGAGCCATGTCTGTCACTTCAAAAAAAAATATTACCTCAGATTAAAAAGACCAATAAAGTTAAAGAAAACAAAAAGCTTTAAGGTTGTTTTAATAAAATTATATTTATATAAAATTACAAAATAAAAATTTAAATATACATTCATTGTTTTTTTACCATTATCACCAGTCATAGTTAGCTCCACATCCCCAACAAGTCATTCATAAGTTTCAAATATTCCGTGCCCAAGGATGAAGTGAGATAGATATATAAAAGGCCGGAACATGGCGACGAATTTATGCTGGGATGCATGGGCGTACCGTTACAGAGGGAAATGGGATGTGACACAATATATTTATTTTTTTTAACGATCTTAATTTTACCGGTTACATAGGAAATTTAAAATACTAATGAAAATATATTTATTTAATCAAATTCATCGTAAAAAAATTTAGGATCAGTTATTTCGCTAGTCCGCTCTGAACACCTAGTGTTCGTCAATGCAGGATCAAGGGAAAATTCATCATTTCCTTGCAAATGTGTCGATGTTGTTTTTATCAGGCTGTTCGACTATCAGGCTATTCGGGATTGAGGTAGGAATAGGGAACTAACTACAAATTAAACACTGATGAATTATTAGTTGTATCATCCTGAAATAAAAAAAAATAATGTTCCTTCTACGTTTAGATAAATCCTGAAAAATATATAAACCGTTTTAATCTTATCGAACCTATAAAAGAAAAAAATTAGTTAGTAAATATCAACTAACGAAAACGTTGGCAGAAGTAACAAATTTCTACATCTACTATTTTTTTGAAATGGTTCCCAAATGAGGTAGAGACCGATTGAAAGTATTTCTCACGTAGTTATATGCCCTCAGTGAATAAAATGACAATGTCAAAGCAAACGATCTCAAACTTGGGTCAAATTTTTGCGTGGCAGATCCTTTTAGCATTATTTTAAAAATGTCACTTGCAGTACCTTGAACGGAAGCCTAAAAAAAACTCTAATGAATAAACTACTTAGTTAAATAGTGTAAAAATAGTATTTATTTTGTTTTTGTTATTTTGTTTATTGTTAACTACATTATATAGTTTATAGGACTCATTAATTTTAAATAAATATCATATTTCGCTCGTCTTGCACATACAAGTGTTATTAAGTCAATTACGTGCATTTAAGAGTATATTTTTACTTTTAGTAGGTAAATTTATGTTTAGAAATTTGTTAGAAACATGTTCAAAATATGTATTCAACTTTGCAATGTATGTAATGGTACAAATTTAAATAATAATAAAATTAGCAAGTTATCATTGTTAATGTTCCAAGTTTTTTACTTCCAATAAGTATTCGTCAAAACTAATACCTACCTTGACTGCATTTTCTGAGGCCTCAGATATCAGATCGTTCTTTTTAAGACGGTCAATCAGAGATCCCATATCAGTAATTTTGGCTTAAAGTCTTTTAACTTGACTTGAAAGAGTTTTAATTTTTCTTCTTTGGGTTCCTATTGTACGTTTCATGGTTTTAAAAACATACTTTCTTTTTGGAAGAGAAATCATCGCTAGTCCAGTCACCAGGATAATTTCTTTTTCTGAAAAAAAAAAAAAATACAAGACCATGAAAAATGTCTATTTTCTTGATTTAGCTACAAATCATATATTTTTTTTACATATTTGAAATTGCCAAAACCTTGTAAATGTTACAAAAATTCCACGCAAAATAATTTTTCCAAAAAAATTACCTTCTCTCTAGAGTTACAATAAGAGCAAGTTTTCCCTTGAAGCCTGATGATGGACCTGCAATGCCTGAAACATGCTGTTGTGATATAACATAGTTCTCAGTTTCAGAAGCCGTCAATGTTGTAGAAGAATCTTTTTCTCCTACAGGAACTGGTCGTTCTGGTATACCAGAAGATATCGGCATAATTCCTTCAAATGGTAGTTCTAATCTGTTAATGATAAAATCAATTGTTTGTGAAATTATATGAAAGTTGTATTGAGATTGAAACTTGAAAAATGCTTATAAGCACCAAAATATGATTTGGCTACTGCAGCCAAAATTAATTTAATGAATGTTAAAAAATACTTACATTTTCCTGGCAGGACGGAAATGACTTGAACAAATACAAGCCTTTTTAGGTATGACCTTCACTTCATCAAATCCTAACAAGGAGTACCAAATATTTCTCCATTCAACATTTTTAGGAAACCTAAAAGTCATGTCTTCGTATAATTGTTTAAATGAAAAATTAATATTACCTAAATAATACTTGTTTTTCAGAAAAACCAAATGTGATTTAATTTTTAACACAATATATGAAACTTACATAATTATAAGTCGTTGCAATAAGTTAAAACAATCTTTTATGCATTATTCAAGAATTTATACAGTCAATAAAATACTAAATTCTACGCCCATGAATTATGTTTATAACCTTAAAAGTAACTTACCGATGAAATGATAAATCGGGATTTAAATAATCCACTTTGCGGCATACCACACATTGTTGAACCATATTTGTCTATTCAATCAATTTAAACCAATAAATCAATATGAAAAAGAAAATTTTAATCTAGCAGGATATAAAACACATTAGTAAACAAACACCAATGTACTGAAAATGGCCGACACAAATACAACAGTACCATTCTAATGGTTACGTTCCATTCATAAATAACAATGTTTGATAGCACTTCGTTGCCGCTTCTATCATTTTTTCGCAGAAATGGTTAAAACTTAAATCATGGTAAAGTATCTTTGTCAATATTTATCTAGCAATATAATTTGTTGTGTTATTAGTTTCGAAAATTAGTGTTAACGTATATGTACAATTATTTTAGCGAAACAAAATATCTCATTTTCCAAGATAATTTTTAAATAGATTTAGGATTTTGGTAATGACGGAAAAAAATATGATAACTTTGACAACATTGAAACTGATAATATAAATTCAATAACAAAGCGTTTAGATTGTTACGTGTTGTTGTCCCCAGCCGAAATGTCAACAAACTCGATCTTATTGTTCTAAATCTATGGTTAGCTCGTTATGTATTTTATCTATCTCATCTTATCAATCTTCCACTGTAAATGTCAAATATCGTTCTGTTAAAAACTTAAAAACACTCAGTACATGTAAAAGGTATGCCAAAATCAACTAAATTAAAATTCAGAACAGGAAAACAAATTGCGACATTATAAATTAAAAGAAAATAATATTTATGTAATATGAAACACATAAGAAAAGATAAATTTACCTTATTTAATAAAATTGTAATCATTTAAATATTTTATGTCAAAGCCAAAAACTTTCATCAATGTGATTGGTTACAAAATTTTGCAAAAAGGATCTAGGATTAAAAAAAATGGGAGTTTGTTGATAAAAAAAAAGAGAAAAGATTAAGAAATAAAAAAGATTAAGATTGATGATTTTAGATTATAAAGAAAAATAGAATTAAATTTGGAAAAAGTATTACCTTATTACCCATACTAGCAGAAAATTGTGCATTCGTTAGTTAGTTATGGTAAATAAAAATCAAAGTAAATAAAGTGAATAGTAAAACCAAGTGCAACTTACCTAGGAAGAACATCAACAGTAACCATTCATCAGTTTCATCACACATTTCTCCAGACTCCAGTAGAAAATCAAAATAATTCCTGTTTTAAAATTAACTATGACCGGAACAACAAACAAGGAATTTGAAATAGACAGTGGACAAGGACACAAAATGAAAAACAAAGGTATTCGTAACTAAATACATAAAATAGACCGTTTTGAAACAATAAAAAACAATTCAAAAATAAAACACCACTTCAGCAGTGTTTAGTGTTTGAAATAATAAGAACTCAATTCTTCTTTTTTTTAGTATTAGAAAGACTTAGTTAATTAAGGTTTAGGTCATCTATTATGTTAAGTTTCTAGATATACAGATTGTCGTTATCTAGGCACCAATAGATGGTGACAGTAGCATTAAAATTTAAATGTATAATAGATAATTTTTCGTTTCTTTAAGTATGCATGATAGAATGAATGAATAGTAATAATAATCATTTATAAAGATAATAAGGTCATTGATAGATTATGTTTTCGCTTTCTTTTGATGAACACAGATTAAAATAAAATAAAAATAAATTTCAATGGTTACAATTTTATTTCATCCATCTTGAATATCGATAAAAATTTTACGAAACACCAAAATAAATCATTCTAGAGGTATTCATATAGAGCCCATTTAAAAAACTCTGAGAAAGAGTAGTCAAATACAATTTTCATTTTTTTATATTTAAGTTATTACAATTCCATATCATATTATAACAATATATTATTATTATAAAAGTCTACGTAAAGCTGCGCATGCGCGGCTAATAAATAGATACATTCAACGTTGACGATGTTGAGTTGCCTAACCTATGTGATATCTTAAACAATCCTACGTCTGTTATCAGGACAAGATTGTTGAAAGTCTTACTTTGTATAATGTCATAATTCTAAATTCTAAAAGAGGATATCGCAGATACCCCGGTAAACATAGTAACCAGAGGTGTTCTAGATGTATGTAGCGTTATTATCCAAAGCAATGCAGTGTCCTCTTAAAACATCAAACATACGTCAAAGCGCCATCTTAAAACGTCAAGCATACGCCAAACATGCGTCAAAAGCGTCGTCTTAAAACATCAAACATATATCAAAGCGTCGTATTAAACGTCAACATACGTGAAAGTGTCATCTTAAACGTCGAGCATACATCAAAGGGTCATCTTAAAACGTCAAAGTGTCGTCTCGGAAATAATGTAATTAATAAACTAATGTATAAGAATGAAATTTCAATTTGACAATATTAATAATATTCATAATAAGCTTTATTTACCAGACAGTATATCCATACAACGGGCATGGTACTTTTCAACCTGCTCTATATTTAAAAAGCTTAGGTAAATTTTTAAGTCCCAAGTAGCATTCTTCGTGAACGGAACGTGGCGGCCACGACATTAGAAACTTTAAAGTGTATTGCCAAAGTCTGTGCCACGTAATAGAAACGGTTCTATAACGTGGCGGTGACTAAAATGGGGAACACTTTCTTGGTGGTAGCTACGTGGTGGCGTGGTGGTATAGACACTAAACAAGAAACTTTATTCACTGCGCTTGTCGTTTTGATTTGTAGCTCGTTCTCTGTCCTGCATATTATTTCTTCCATTTTCCTTGCTTTTCCTCTAACCTGACATAACTTTTAACTTAAGTAGGTACGTACTGAATAATAATTAGGTATAATTATTATATTATTATGGAAATACAATACTAAATAAAGGCAAAAATTTGGAACGATTGAAAATTATAATATAGGTGTTGTTGCTCGAAATATGGGCATAATTTAAGAAAAAAGTTAAAATGGAAATGTAGTAAATTTGAAGCTGTATTGACGAACAAAAGTTTTTTAAATAGCGCTTTTATTTTTCTCATCATGGCTATCTCAAAAATGGCTACAAATGTCTGCGTTTAGAAAATAAAACTTTAAAGTGATTTTTGTGTGGCAAAAACGTGGCGAGAATTACTGCAATCATATAATCAAGTGCCGCCACTGTGGTATTTAAGTGATATGGTTTGGTGACCGTAACTATTATTTTCCACTTTAGTGTTTCTGCAACTTTGAGGATGTCTTGCTTAGTTGTTATAACATTTCAAACACCTTTAGTGGCACCAAAATATTACAAAACTATTAAGTGGTTCCCAGCGGTGAACTTTACGTGACTACAACTAGGCAAAAATAAAATGAAGTTATTCTTACAGTGAAGGGGTAGATTTAGCGATTATTACGTAATAGCCACTCAATCGAAGTTGCGATATCAGTTTCTGTCACTATAATTCTACTTGTGGTAGAAAAACATACTACTTAGTACATACTAAAGAAATATGTTATTTTTTTCATTTCGGGGGGGGGTGGGGGGTAGGGATCTATCACACTTGATCCCCCCCGGCTACGGCGTTGGTTCTCTGTTTTGTAGCCGAAGGTACTTTGAAGACTGATTGCTGCTGGTGAAGTTAGGCATGGATGATCTGGACAGCAGAGTGGTTCTTATAAATCCGTCTCGAGATTCAGCTCCACAAACTTGTTCTGAGGCTTCCGTGACGAGTATTATAGTATTTATTTATTTATCCTATAATGCAATATATTAAGTGGCTTTGGAATTATGGACTCTTGCAAAATTAACATGATAACGTTGGATAAATGACTAAAGGGACACAACAAACGCCAGCAATACATACAATAAAATAATTTTTCTACGACTATATGCGAAAGTGGTCTATATCGCATAAATAATTACGTCAAAAAGTTGACAATATGTGTCACATTTAAAACAGAGATGATATGAACTTAAAACTGTTACCATATGAATATTTCATAACTGTTTTGAATTTTGCAAACAAAGTTTAAAAGTAAGTACTAACATATTAAGTTCATTTAATTGTTCTTTCTTATTAACTTTAGAATTTTTCTTAATTAAAATTAATTAAAATTAATTAAAATATTGTACATAACGCGTTAGAAAGTGATTTTCACACTCGAAATAGGTCACTTTCTACACTTGTTATGTAATATACTATATTATTTGTGCATCTGTTTTTGCATTGTATACTAACTAGTTTAGAATAAATCGTTTTATAGAACTCTCGTCAGTAATACGCGCTCGTCTATTCCTAGCTCAAATAGGTAATCATGAAAGTACAGGGCCGGATATAAAGTGCTTTATCTACAGCTTAATTTTCCATGCGGAAGTAAAAATAAATACATTAATTGATTGGCTGTGATTACTTTTCGATTTTATTCATTGTTTGTTTAATTGAAACAAGTTAAAAATCAGGTTGTGATTTTTTTTTATTTCGATTGAATAATTACTGACGTGAACACGTGAACTTGTGAAAAAATGAGTGTTCAGGTATCTAGCTATTTTTTTTAAAATATTTACAAATGAAACTGAGAAAAAAAATGTGATATCGAATATATCAATAAAAAATATGTGTGGAACTAATATTAATTTTGAACTGAAACAAATTTTTTATACAGGGTGATTCTTTCGGAAATGCGCATAGAGTAAGGGTAGATGGAGGACACCGAGGTGCTTCTAGATAACCTATATTTTATTGGTCTATCGTTCTTTGTAATCAAGATTTATTAATTTTCCCCATTTTTATAATTAATCCTAACTTATGAACCACCCTATACATTTTTATAATATTTGGTTCGTATGTTCTATGTGGCGTCGATTAACATAATAAAAAAAAGTCTTATTCCAGGTCCGCTTAAAAAAATTAAGGGACAAATTATTATTATCAATGACTAACTTTCAAACACCCTGTATGCGTAAAAAAAATATCATAACTTTTGTTCATTTAAAAACAAAATTATAAAAAATCATAAATTGTATTAAGTTAAACGAAAAAAGTTAGACACAAAAAAATGTAAAAAATATTAAACGATAAAAAAATAATTTCTCTTTTTTTCCTCTATAAAATTTTACTTGCAGTTTCAAAAAAAAAGAGACATGCAAGAAAGTGCATAAAACAAAATAGTGGACATTTTGAGCAATTTCGTTAATTACTAATAAATGTTTGTTAGTTACATAGTTACTATGAGCGTTTATTGTCCCACACAATTGAATTGTTTCCCCTAAGTACGGGCCTGCAGGTACACCAGTACAGTGTAAAATTATTTTAAGCCGAATAAGCAAGAAATAGGTAAATGACGCGAACTGAATTTTTGAAATTGTTAAAGGAAAAATGAGTTTCCTAATATGTTTTTTCTAAATTAAATGAAAATTTTACTTTCTGTTTCAAAATTTTCCAATTCGAATCAGTGGCGGGATAAAAACAACAACTTGTTTCAATTCAGTTTTTTCCCCTTTATTCAAATCTAAAATGGAAATATTAAAATTATATATACTGGGTGTTCTTTTGACATTTTTAATGTTTCAATTTTTTCTAAAGCCGAACCTGGATTTTCATATCTCTCAATATTTTAGTACATTATTAGTGAAAAATGTAATCAGTATTCCAAAAATGGAAAAGATATACTAAGTGATTCAAAAGTTCTGGCCAAATGAATAATTAAGCATAATTGATAAAACACCCTGTAACTCGGTTATGAAAGCCAAGAGACCCATTATATATGGGTTATTTAGAATCGCCTTTGTGACTTCTACCTGCCTTTAAAATATTTCCGTTTACCAACGGGACACACTGTATAAGGAAATGAGTTTTTCAATATTAAGTACCCTTTTTTGTGACGGCAGAAATCAAAATTCTAACCAATAATTTTTAAATTAGAAATGTACACTATTGAAAACTGTTTTATTATAAAACTAGAGCAATTAGCATCTACTTACTTGTATTGCAGATATTTTTAAATTTTATGCAAAAAGTAATTCATTCAAATAGAAATTTAAAATTCTTTAAGGTAAATCAATATTTAAAATATGAATTGGTAGTAGTGAACAGGGTAGTAAAGTTTAAGTAGAAAACAACTGAAATTGTTGTTACGATTTGTACCTTTAGTGGCGCTGATCATGTTTATCCCCATTTTTCTAATTTAAGATTACAATTTTCGCGATAAATTGATTATTTAAGAAAATATTTTATTATGCTAATAGTCATTAGGCTTAGTACTGCTGAGCCCAGAGTTGCAGCTGAGGCGATTTGCCGAGGCTGCATAACTCTGGGCGAAGCAATTAATATAATTGAATGAAGTTACTGACATAAGGTGACTCGATGGGTTCGTCAATGTGTTTACACTGGAATGCGGTAGATGGAGACATCTTGACAATGTAAATTCAATAGACTTTTTTTATTGTAAATTGAGTATAAAATTCAGAAATTTTTACGCGTAATATAATAAATGTATATGATATTTTGATAAGCTTGAAAGAAAAAAGTTATTTACAAAAACATAGCTTTTAGAGTTTTTTATTATTTCCTTTGCTGCCTGAATATTTGCAAATTAATCCTCACTGTTTTCAACTGGTGAATGAGTATGTTTACTTTTATATATTCTAAAATTCATTAAGATGAACCTTTGATAGTGGCGTCTGTGAGTCGGAAGGACATGGACCAAAATTCATCAGGATTGAGAATACCTCCCCCCCGTTTTCGAGGATGCTGAACACGATGGCAGTATCAGAATTACTGTTTTCGATTGCTGAAACCCTTAAAACGGCCAAAAACTACCCCCTAAAGGGGTTAAACGGGCAGCGCATCATTTCCCTGTAAAAAAACGTATTTCCCTCCGTTTTCGAGGATGCTGAGCACGGTGGTAATGTTGAAGATTACTTCCGATCCTCACCTACCCCTTCACAGGTCAAAACTCACCCTTGAAAGGGTTGAATTTCTCTCTACTATCGTGTTCACCATCATCGAAAACAGACGTTTTGTTATAAAAAATAAAAAAAAACTCCTGTCGGAGGTGAGTTTTGGCTTATGGAGGGGTTGGTGAGGGTCGGAAGTAATCTTCAACACCACCATCGTCTTCAGCATCCTCGAAAACAGAGGGACATCCGTTTTGCCGCTGATATTAAAAAAAAACGACCCTTTCGAGAGAGACTTTTCATCTGTGGAGGGGTTGGTGGAGGTGGGAAGTGATATTGAACACCACCATCGTGTTCAGCGTCCTCGGAAACAGACGTTTTGCCGCTGATATAAAAAATTAAAAAACACCCCTGTCGGGGGAAAGACGTTTATTTACAGGGAAATGATGCGCTCCCCGTTTAACCCCTTTAGGGGGTAGTTCTTGGACGTTTTCAGCAATCGAAAACAGTAATTCTGATACCGCCATAGTGTTCAGCATCCTCGAAAACGGGGGGGGGGAGGTACTCTCAATACTGATGAATTTTGGTCCATTTTTCATGTTTTTTTTTTCGGACTCACAGACGCCACTATAATGTTTCATGCAAGCAAAATAATGTTATTTTATACCATACTTTTAAATCACAGCAATACTCTATTCTAACATTTTCCCTATGATATTTTCCGGCGTTATTCTTCCTGTTATCACTTTTTTCTATCTTCTTCCCAACGAACGCATTCAAAGATATACAGATTCAGACAAAAAATATTTGTGGTATTACGGTTTACCGAGAGCATAAAGGAAAGCTTATTAAAAGTTGAGAGAGCATTATAACTTCTCCTCACATATCAAGAAGAAGGAGAATAGTCTACCTCCCAACTGTTTTTCGAGTTCCCACGCTGTTGCCAAACTTATCAGAGCAATAATTTAGAGGGTGCGTTAGGTCAGCTTAGCTCAAACAAATGATGTACAAACTAATATTTTAATTAAATATATTGTATTGGCATTTGGCAACACCATGGGCACTCGAAAAAGGGATCCGACGTAGACGCTAGTGTTCGCTAAGTGGGATCAATAGAGGGGAGTACAGCATTGCGTCTCTCTCGGTTATATAACCTTATTTTATTATTGCCTTCCTTTTTACTCTTGTAGATTTCGGCCTATACCAAAGAAATATTTTTTCCGAATCTGTATATATGGTGAGTCACGGTAGACGCGACGGTCCATTGTGGCTAAACGGTTAATATTTAGAAAATTTTGTTTATTCTTGGATATGTGGGTTGATAAATGCTACATTTTAGAATTATTTTGAATTATACAGGTTGTCCCAAAAAAGTGTGGCTTATCAAAGTTATATTATTTCTTACGGAAGACCCTACATTTTATTGCTTTTATCGATTATACGTTAAAAGTAAGATAAACTTTCTTAAGTATTCCCTATACCTAAGCTTTTCAGTTTTCGAGATATTTGGATATTTCTAAAAGTGGAAGCATTTACAAGAAAACGAATAACTTC
Organism: Crepidodera aurea; assembly: GCA_949320105.2. Classification (NCBI taxonomy): domain Eukaryota; kingdom Metazoa; phylum Arthropoda; class Insecta; order Coleoptera; family Chrysomelidae; genus Crepidodera; species Crepidodera aurea. The sequence goes on along the minus strand of OX439473.1, from coordinate 76,582,799 downwards.
GAAACCTATGGAATTACCAAATCCAATTTTAACTGGAAAAAATTAGACTAATAATTGAAAGCAATAATGTATTTAGAGTTGTTCAAAATGGGGCGAGTCTCTAATTACATATTACATATTCAAACGACGATATCGTTCTTATTTTAAATAGGACACCCTGTATTTAATAATCCTATTATGTAGAAAATTTCATTACTCTTTAAAAATTATAAAGGTCTACTATGCCTAAATCTATTAATTTTGGAGATATTTTTATTTTTGTTAAATTTTACATCCTGTATTTGATCACCTTAGACTATTGCAACACATTTTTTATCTAATATCTAATGATACATTTTCCAACAGTTCCCAGAAACTTTTTCTTAAAAATTGCAAGAATTTCCTTCCATTTAAATGGACATCAAAGAAATATGGGCCAATGACTTGGTCTCCTATAATTCCACTGTATACATTTATGTTCCACCGGTTCTGATGATCTATTGTGTGGAACAGATGCTGGTTTTGAGTATCATTATATACAGGGTGTTATATTTAGGCATTATGGTGGAAAAATAATGTAAAATTTAACAAAAATAAAAATAAGTCCAAAATTAATAGATTTAGGCTTAGTAGACCTTTATAATTTTTAAAAGGTAATGGAATTTGCTACATAATAGGATTATAAAGTGCAGGGTGTCCTATTTAAAATAAGAACCCTATAAATGCAACAAAATATAGGGTCTTCCATAAGAAATAATATATCTTTGATACGCCACACTTTTTTGGGACAACCTGTATAACTCAAAATAATTTTAAAATGTAGCCTTTATCAACCCACATATCCATGAATAAACAAAATTTTCAAAATATTAACCGTTTAGCCACAATGGACCGTCGCGTCTACCGTTACTAATCTTGTATACTGTTTTACTGATTGGGTTCTTGGTATTTTTGTATAGTACCCTGTGATTTGATAAACGAAAGTAATAATAGAAATAGAAGCTTTTATGTTTAATTATATACGGTTATAGTGGTTTTATTATCCATAAAGATGAGTATTTAAACAAGCAAACTACAATGTGGGTCATTCCATGTGAAAAGCATATCAAATGTCATTCGACCCTCCGCACTCGCGCTGCTTTTTTGATACCATAAACTTACCATGGAAATAAGTGATTTCCCAAATTTTCAGCCTAAAATACCACAAGGAAATCTTTTAGGCTCAATTTTAAATTTGGTCAAAATGGCAACGAGAAAAAAATAAAATACGCGTTTCCTTCGTATTTCACATTAACAGTACATAAAAAAATGCAACAAAGACATTTCTGACGTAAAATTTTCCGTAGAACACGGTTACGCCAACCGTTTTCAATGATTCCCCTCGGAAAAGCCGGAAAATGCGGAAACTTTTTTATTTTGATTTTCAAATTTCTCAAATACATATACCCCGATTTAGCTGAAATTCACAGTAGATATTCTTAGATGCATGCTTTTCCAAATCCATATACTCGTGCTTTACTCTTTATATCATTTTCATGAGTTATATATATATATATATATAAATCGTATATAACTCATGAAAATGATATAAAGAGTAAAGCACGAGTATATGGATTTATATATATATATATATATATATATATATATATATATATATCTGTGATTAATTTGAAATTACATCCTTCAAATTATCTATATTTGTAAAGACATGAGTCCCAACCCTACCCTCATCTTCAGGTTTAAATGCGTTAAAATGTTTATTTCCCGGAAACTACTTCCTTCCTGAATGAGGTGAACCAATTTGTTTTTTCCTGTGTTAAAAATTAAAAAAAATTGTTTTACTATGGAACCTTTTCAATTAGATATTCTATAAAATTGTTTATTTGATTAGTACCTAATCATCTTTAATTTTAAATTTTATGGCTAGAGATAAATGCATAAAACCTCATACATTGATGCTCTTAAATGCAGACGTTGATTTTTGTTTTTAAAATTTTGGAAAATTCGTCAGGCACTTTCTTTAATTCCCTTTAATTAGTAAGTTGGTCCGCTATATTTTGACACAGGGAAATAATTATTTTCTATTTAGAGGAGAGGTACATACAGGAATAGAAAAAATATATAAAGATTTTAGTAATATTTTATTTTAGGAATTAAATTCTTGAGAAACCATGGAAATCAGTGGAATGAAGCTCGAGGTGCAAATTTTTTTCAATCAGCAATTGTTTATATTATTTATTATGGAAAGAAACGAATATCGCTATGGTAAATTCAGTTTTCAATATTTCATTTTAGTCCAATAAACGAAGGTGCCAACCCGGGCATCAGGTCTATCCGGCACCATTTGCAGGTATTCAAGGGTACATTCACCCCCGAAAATATCAGCTGTCTGAAATTTGTGGAAGGGCGGGAAAATGGCCCATTGGTCTCAAAAATGTTTTTTTTTCGCCGATATTTCCGAAAATATGACACAGAATTTTTGTTTGGACGAAAATGAAGATCAGTTCATTACCTACAAAAATGATAATATTTTTTTCATGATTCAAAGTTCAGATGAAAGAAGGAACCTGTAGCTATAATATCATGTTACTTTTTCCTTTTATCTATTTCTCTGGATTATTGAAAAACCGGGCCAAAGTTTGTTTTTGCTCGATATTTTGACCCTCCTATAAATTCATTCATATTTTTTCCATCAAGACTAATTTCACCGAATCCTTTTGGATAATGGGGCTTTGCAAGGTGTTAAATATATTCAGAAAGATTTAATAAATTATTTTTGTGTATTTTCATAAACAACATGTTTTTTTAGGGCGTTTTTGTTTGGATTTCCGGAGGTTTCGAAAATGCTCGGGTCTATCGGGAATTAATAGATAATCAAGGACCATATCGGTTTTCAACGCACGCTTCATTAGAAAGCTTATCTTGTCTCCTTGTCGATGGCATTTTTCTTTTTTTTTTATATTTTTTTGTTTTCCGGAAAATTCAGAAAATTCTTACCCCTATGAAAAATCGACATTTTTTTGAGGATTATTTTCTTTTCGTGCTAAAATTTTTTGGGGTTAGGAATTGTACTAAATAAAAGACGACATTCTGACCTTTTCATCAATATATATATATCAAGTATTTTATTAAGTGCACAAGAAAAACTCTGCCTTCAAACTTTCTCAACTTGGATTTTTTTACAATAAATTTATTAATCAAGTGCAAAAAGTGAAAAAAAGTTGGGTATTATTGCCTTATCTTTTGTTTTTAGACAAAAACGTGAGGATATTCAAATTTTCCGTTTTCACCACAATAATTTTGCGGCTTATAAAACGAATATTTTTGAATTTTTGAAACGCCGTTTTTGCCAAAAATATTAGTGTAGCGAAAAAAATCAAAGAGACAACTTTTGTAGGTAATGAACTGCTATTCATTTTTTGTCTAAACAAAATGCTCTAAGGGTCATATTTCGGTCATATATCGTCGAAAAACGAATTTTTGGGAACTCTAGAGCCTTTCCCACACTTCCACGAATTCCACGTACCTGAGATTTTCGAAGGTAAATGTACATATGAATACCTACAAATTAAAAAAATATTGACAGACCAGGTTTGAGGGCAAAATTTTCTGTTTTTCTAAAAATGTTTTTAAATCCGCTCGAAATAATTTAGCACACGATTAATTGAGAGAAGATTTTTGAAGGCTCTTTTCACATTGGCGACTTTATTACTCTACCTCAGTACAACGTCCTTCTGCGTCACTTGATCATTCTGTGAGTCGGAAAATACCTCGAAAAATACAAATAAATTTTTGACGCCCCCAAAGTCAGTCCCCCCCATTTTTGAGGATGCTGAACACGATGGTGGGACTTAAAATTCTTTTCGAGTTGGCCCCACCCCCCAAACAGCCAAAAACCAACCCCAAATGGTGATTCGGGGATTCCGCGTCTTTAACCGGGAAACTAACGTAATCTCCCGTTTTAGAAAATGCTGAACACGAAGGCAGTGGTTACTATTCCTTTAGAGTTGACCCCCACCCATGAAATGGCCAAAAATCAGCCCCTAAAGGTTGAAAAATTTGTTTTTCGCTATAAACGAGACAACCCGCGTCATCTCCTGTTTTCGAGAATGCTGAACGCGATGGTACTGTTGGATCTTCTAACTGTGTCGACTCCATCACCCAAACGACCCAAAAACTACCCCCAAATGACCCAAAAATCATCCCCAAAAGGGTGAAACAATTTTTTCTCGTATATAGCGAAAAACAAATTTTTCACCTCTTCGGGGGTAATTTTTGGCAATTTGAGGGGTAGGGTCAACTCTAAAAGAATTGTAACGACTGCCTTCGTGTTCGGCATCCCCTAAAGTGGAGGATTACGCTAGTTTTTTCGGTGAAAGACACGGAATCCGCGAATCACCATTTGGGGGGGTGATTTTTGGCTGTTTGGGGGGTGGAGTCAACTAGAAAAGAATTTTAAGGCCCACCATCGTGTTCACCATCCTCGAAAATGAGGGATGGGGCTTATTTTGGGGGCGTTAAAAATTCATTTGTATTTTTCGAGGTATTTTCCGACTCATAGAATGCACGATATATATATAAATCGTATATAACTTATGAAAATGCATCTAAGAATATCTACTGTGAATTTCAGCTAAATCGGGGTATATGTATTTGAGAAATTTGAAAATCAAAATAAAAAAATTTCCGCATTTTCCGGCTTTTCCGAGGGGAATCATTGAAAACGGTTGGCGTGACCGTGTTCTACGGAAAATTTTACGTCAGAAATGTCTTTGTTGCATTTTTTTATGTACTGTTAATGTGAAATACGAAGGAAACGCGTATTTTATTTTTTTCTCGTTGCCATTTTGACCAAATTTAAAATTGAGCCTAAAAGATTTCCTTGTGGTATTTTAGGCTGAAAATTTGGGAAATCACTTATTTCCATGGTAAGTTTATGGTATCAAAAAAGCAGCGGGATTGCGGAGGGTCGAATGACATTTGATATGCTTTTCACATGGAATGACCCATGTATTAGAAAAATGGAATAAAATCGATTTGCAAATACGTAACTCCTTTTAATAAATAGAAATTTGTTTATAAAAAGTATCAGAAAAGTTCTTGAAGTATTATTTTAATTTTTAAACCTCTAGGAAAGCCTTTTACCTCTGTTGTATGATATGGATGATTACCCAAGTTGCATTCAAAACAACAAGTATTACTGCAAAGTCGAAGCTGCCTTAAATATTCCGCCACATAACGACACTCTGTTAAATTATATCAAGGTAACTTAATTTTAATTTTATTATGAAGGAATGTAAAATTATAAGGATATTTCAGGAAGATTGGCTAAATAATTGATCATTCTGATCTGATGATTATATAATCCTCTGTTTTTTAATTAATTGATTTTCCGCTCGATATTCCGTTCTTACTTTTGTTTGAAGGTGGCTAGAGTTGTAAAGTGGAGTTTCGGACTTCCATTGTCTAAAGGTATAAATATTTTTGACTTTTCTCCAACATCTAATATTAGCCGCGAAGAAGAAAAAGCCTTGAACCATCTACGAAGGTATACCATCATCAAGATTCTTCCTGCAGATAAAGGAAACGCCACCGTTGTCGTGAATACAGACCTCTATGACCAGAAAATTCTCAAGAAACGAAAATACACCATGGTTGCACGAGATCCTACCTCCTGCAGTAGGACGGAAGGTCTACCTTACCTTAAAAGAATATCAACACCTTTTCTTCTGATAAGGAGAAATCATCGTTGACATCACACCATAGAAAATCGCCTCATCTGTATGGATTACCAAAGATTTATTAAACAGATGTCCCACTCAGGCCAATCAACAGTTCTAGGAATTCAGCCACCCACAAGCTAGCAATGTTCCTACTACTGATCATCGATCCGGTAGAAGGAAACTCCCCAGCCTTCGTGAAGAACTCCAGGCATGTCGTTGAGATTTTAGAGAAAATTGAGGCCACACAAGAAGACTAACTCGTCAGATAATAAAAACGAAACTACAAACCGACGCAAATCTCGAAGACAGAACGCTACTCCCAGTGGAAGGAATTATGGACTTATTAGAATGTTGTCCTCGGAATTGCTACTTCCAGATTAAGGACTCTTTCTTTAATGATGATGAGGGACTACTAATGGGTTCACCACCTTCACCGGTGATAGCGAATATATACATGGAATGGTTAGAAACATTTGCCGTTGAACAAGCTCACAAGAAACCCCGCATCTGGTTGATATACATAGATGACACCTTCACCATGGAGACAGAGAACTAGATACTTTTCTTCAACACCTCAACAACGTAAGACCATCCATAAAATTCACGATTGAGAAGGCACCGCAAAACGAACTCCCTTTCCTTGACGTAAATGTGAAAAGGACTGAAGACAAGTGGCAAACTTCTGTTTACAGAAAACCAACCCACACAGGATAGTATCTTAACTACGAATATAACCACCATAGATCGATTACATCCGAAAAGATCTCCAAGAAAATGACTACTCAAAGAGGCTAGTGAGACAGATGTTGACCCGTAGACAACAGAAAATCCACCACAGAAAAGAAAAACCACCACAACCAATATTGTGCCTCCCTTGCGTGAAAGATATATCAGAGAAGATAAAGAAAATTTTATCCCAATATAAAATCAAAACCTGCTTCAAGCAACACAATCCGCAGCTACCTTATAAAAACATAACCACAAAACACGAATAGTGACTCTAAGAACTGTGTTTATATGTGCGAATGTGGACAATCATACATTGGAGAAACCAAGAGACCGCTGGAAGCCAGGATTGGTAAGCATAAGAAGAACACCCAACCAAGAGAAACCAGCAAGTCAGGAATAGCAGATCACATCTGGACCCACCAACATCACATTAAATGGTCCGAAACTGAGGTAATTCACAAGGAAGAGGGAGCACTGGTTCAAGAGAAAATTCAAGGAAACCGTTGATAGGACGAATGAACCAGTTACGCTTCACTGAACTGGAAAGTTCCGCTTTAGCAAATCCCGCTGGAACACACCTATAAATACTAACGGATCCTCGTTTTTCGTCAGTTCTCACCTGAAGACGATTGTAGATACACACAATCGAAACGTCCTGGCCAAAGATTCAAAAATCTTTATACCTTTAGACAATAGAAGTGTGAAACTCCACTTTACATTCCGTTCTTAGTTATATGACTGTTTAAACGTTATAGAACTTTTAAGGTAAAACTCTAGCCTAATGTGAGATTCCTGTAAATATTGAATTATTTGTTCGTATAAGAATTAGACTATAGTTTTGTACCATTTTGATTTTTAGGCTGTAAAAGAAAATACAAACCTTTACGATCGCAGTATTCTTCAAAGATTAATTTGTGCACCTAAAGAAAGTGTTAATAACAACGATATATCAATACTGCTCGATGAAAAAATAGAAAAATATAATTTAACCACCAATGTTACAAATTTTGTATGCACTGATGGAAAATACGTCATGAGTTTTTACGACAAAATGATTTGGTAAGTATAATAGGTCAGTTAAAACTTAAACTGGTATATTAGAAATAGAAAATACTTGACGTTTCGACTTTAAAAACATTTTAATATAAAAAGCGGTTTAATTATCCCGAAAGAAGAGTTATGGATTACAGAAATGAATAACTTGAAGTGTGTGTAATGATTTTGAAAAACAGGCATTAATGTTTTCTTACCATGTCGTTTGCTTTCTAAAGTATATAATTTTTTATTATCCGCAAGTTGTTTAGAAATTCCTTCCCAACCCCCAACTCCTCAACGCGGCCCTCGAGGGGGTCCAGACTCACATTTTTGGAACCCCTTTAGTAAAAGGTCAAGTTTTAAATTGAAAGTAAAAATATTATGCAAAGTAAATGCATTTTCTGCAGGAAAGAAGTTGTAAAAATTAATGTAACCAAATGTAAATTTTTAAAAAATATTTGCTCTTAGTCTATTTCACATTGAACCTAATCTCTCTCTTTATTTTTAGTTATCCAGTATTGGCCTATCTCATTTTTATCGTTTTAGCAACCTTATACGATTTGTTTAATAGAAATACAAAATCAAAAGGTAAAAACATCAAAAATTTTATTTTCTTTTTTGTTAGGGATCCTTATTTTATTTTTAATTTGAAAACAATTTTAAACAACGAATATCTATTTAATTCTTTTAAGGCACTCTTCAACATTTTTCGCTGTATACCAATTGGAACAAGCGATTACTAATTCCAGACGATGAAGATTTTAATAGAATGAAATCTTTGCAAGCATTTAGGGGGTTTACGATGATTTATGTAATTTTGGGTGCTATAATTTTTTTTTTAAAAAGAATCCTGAAGATTTTGAACAGGTAAGAAATTTCTCTTGTTATTTATTGGGTGTAAAAATTAGCTCGGTCAATTTTCAATAGATGGCTTTGGCTATTATGAATGGTTCATAGTGTCTGCAGATTTTAGCGGTTTCAGAGAGGTTAGACATCTGCCAATAATATTCAGGTCAGGTGGAAGGAAATTGTAGCTGAATGTTTGTTGAAGTTTATGGTGATGCTGCTGCAATTAATAAATCATGTAGGGAATAGTTTCGACGTTCCAAGGATGGAGATTTCAGCGTCGCAGTTAAGCTATCCATAGCCACAAAAATTCGAGTATAATTAGAAATTCGAAGAAGATCAGAAGAGAAGCTTGCAGAATTATTGGGAGTAAGTCATCAAAATGCTTCCGTATAATTGAGAGACGTGGGACGTGGTAATGATTCAAAAACAAGGAAATTGGGTGCACTATGAATATAAACATCAAGATGCAAGAGCTACTCGATTAATATGAAACAGAAAGAAGACTCGAGGGGATAATACTTATAGATTGAGAGCGAATATAATATATGAAACAGCAGCGTCAGCAAAACCAAAGAAGAAGGAGTTCAACAAATTTAAGATCTCATTTTTAAAACATTTGGGTTTTGATGATTTTGTTGATGATGTAACTACAGACCTATTGCTTTATTACCTACCTTATTGAAGATAATAGAAAGGCTAAACACCTCATCAGTATGGTTTACTACCTAAAAATGCACTAGTGACGCTATGTTTTTCGTTCTTAATGAAATATATACATCACTTAATGATAAACTTTTCACAGCTTCAGTATTTTGTGGCTAACCCCTACTACTGCATTAATGACCTACTTTTCCTTATTTGAATCTCACCTTCGCTATGGTTTGCCGTTCTGGGGTTCCTGTAGCTTATACCACTTCGACTCTATTTTCAAATTAAAAAAAGAGCAATTCGTTATGTATTTGGTTTAAGTGGCAGTGCATACTGTTAAAATTACTTTAAAAATTTCAAAATTCTTACCTTTCCTGCTCTATTTATCTTTGAATCCGTCTGCTTAGTCCGCAATCACATTCAAAAGTTATCGGAAAGACCAACTCATAGATATTCTACAAGAAATTTAGATACTGATGTTTATTTAACGATTCCCATCTCTGACATAATAAAAATTCTATTACCTACAATGCCAAAAAATTGTATAATAACCTCCCGATACAGTTAAAATCTATAAATTCATATGATAGGTTTAGAAGGTCGACTAGGGCTTTTCTTCAAGAAAGACAATTTTACACATTGGCAGAATTCTGCAACGTGCCTTAGACTTTTGGGTTCCAGCGTATAGAAACAATAATTAAATTAAGTTAAATTTTAATTTAAACTTTAAGTTACATTGCATATCCAATGCAATTGTTATTCATATTTCGTTTGTGTTTTGTTTTGTCTAGTAATTTATTTTTATTATGATTAGCTTTAATTTTGGCTCTATAAAATTTTTGTAATTTTTCTATGACCACTTAGCATATTCTCTCTCTTTCTCTCTCGCAATATAACGGTCATTATAAAAAAATAAAGCGAAAACACGTTAATGAATATAAATAAATACCCCTATTAATTTTATTTTATTTATTTTTAGTTAGCGTTGTCGACGAAAATGGCACTTAAAATTGGTTTATTTATTTTATCTTCGTTTTTGGTTATGTCCTCTTGGATAACGTTGATGCAAGCACGTCATATGTATGAGAAAACTGGAAAATTATCATTCAAAAGTGTTTTAATCCGAATAATTAACAGATATTGCAGGTAAGTGTAATATATTTAAATAAACAAATTAATTATTGAGTTTATAAGCCCCCACGCCCTCAATCTCTCAAAATTACCTGTACGTTTATATAAAGATAAAATACACAAATTGCCAAAATATAGACATCACATTTGAGAAGAATCAGAACAAAAACAAATCTGATTCAGCAATTTTGCAGAGGCACGAAGGTGAAATTTTTGAACCAAAAAAATTTCAAAAATGTTATCTTGGGAGTAACAAAACTGCACAAATGATGTGAAATAAAATCACAATTAAAAATGTCATACACTGCACCAACGTCTGGACTTCAACAACTACTCCTTGGGCTATATGCCCCCAACAGGTGTTGAATTACGAAAGTCCAGACGCGGTTTGGAGCCCGACCATGTCGGGACTTTAACCCAAAACCTTTGATTTTGTCATTCTTAGACCGGTTTCGGCATTATTGTGCCTCATCAGTAAAAAGCAGACAAGCTCGACATCCTATCTCTAAAGAAATAAATAACTGATAAATAACTTGTGAGATATAAAGGACCTTGTTTTCTTTCAAACCTTCAGAACAAAATCAAAGTTTGCAAATTTATCGAAAACTGTAGACATGAGGGTGAAATTTCTGAACCAAAACAATTTTTTTTAACAAGGCGAGTCGAATGCATTTTTGATTGTGATTTTATTTCACATCATTTGTGCAATTTTGCAGAATCTAACAAAATTTGGGATTGGATCCCTTCTTAACTCCTTTACTACTTTGTTAGCAGTAGTGTAGGGTATATATTAGATTTTCGGTCTTCCGTATTAAAAATAAATTTTTAAACTTTTTAGTGGGTTTTGAGTTTACTTTATTCATTCGAAGTTTAAAGGCGTAATACGTTCTTGTAGCACGCTTGTCTAACCACACTACGACCTATGAGATATCTTGTGTATGCCCTACATCTATGTTTTAGTCCAAAAGATCTAGGCTTTTGATAAAGTCTAGTATCCCTTTTAGTGCTAGGCCTGTAACCTGATCAGGCTCTAGGAAGACTTGTTCCTGGTATTTAAGGCGTCTCATCAGCATCATCGCAGAATCTGCATGTCCCACTATCCACTTTGCCCATCTTAAAGAGATGGTATCTGAGTGAACAGTGTCCAGTTAGAGTTGCCGTAATTACTCTGAGATCAGATTTCTGGCGTAACAAGACCAATTTAAGTGGCAACCGGAGTTCTTGTGAGAAGCAAATTTAACTTCTATTTCATGAGGATTTTCTAATATAAAATTGTATTTATATGCGCGCCACTGGGAACACTTTGCGATGGAATATTTCTCGACAGCTTTAAATGTATGTAACGATGTGGCAGCACTTTCCAAAGACATTTAAAAAATAAATGGGAAACCATATTATTTAAAAACTACTTGATATTTATTAAAACAAATAAGAGCAAATTTTCATAGATTTAATGCAGATTGGCGCGGATATTTCTTTTTGTGATTTTCCATTTAAAATTAACCAAATATATATTTTTCGAAGGTTTACAAAAAAATCAAGGTTTCTCCACCCTAAGTTTCACAAAAATCAGACTAAAACTAAAGGCTTAAAAGGTTATTAAAATTTTTCAGGGGGCTCGGTTTGCTCTTAAAGTAGCTGGCAGAAGGTAGTAATAACTTTTGCCTGTCTTTGGCCGAGTACATTTTCCAGTAGGCTACACTAAGACTTCTTCCACGATGCAACTTTTTGGCATACCACAAGATGGTTCGGGTTAGGTAAAAGGAGTACAAGCTCCTCCTTTTTACCCTGGAACTTTGTTGTGACTAGCCAGTTGCTTGTTTGCAGTTCCAGACTATTTTAGACTCACATGTTGTAGACTTCAGAGTGTTTAAAGTAGCCTAACTATCAGAAGCAATAAATATTCTGGTTGAGTTGAGGCGTTCTTTGAGGCACTCTTGATGATCCCCAGGGCTGTTGATATACTTCTTTTGTTTTTGACAAAACAGTATAATAAGTGAGGGTACCTCTTGTAATTACAGCGATTTCGTTTTGTGTTCTGGCAGTCGTTTATAATAACGTCTAACGTGTGCTTGAAATCTCAGACATACCCTTAGTATCTCAACATGTACCGTTAGGTCGCCGGGTTTCAAAGATTTAGCCTGTGTTAGCCTACGTTTTATGATGGTTTTATATAGAGCAGGATTGATATTGAAATTTTATGTATTTCGTGAAGTCAGTAATTTTGTTTTACTCCTTATTTTCCATTTTTAAACAAAGGTACAAATATTGAATTGTTAAATATTAATACACTAATTCGTTAATTAAATAACTATTATATCTTGTAAATTTTACATATTTTTTGTAACTACAAAATTTTAGGAAAGATTTCGTATTGTTTTAATTATTTTGTATATACTTTTTTTTTAGATTTGCGTCGTCCATCATAATAGTGGTTTTTTTTAGTTCTACTTTATTGAGACCTTTTACTGGCCCAATAAACTTGGAACTTATCGAACTTACCGAAAATGTTTGTAGAAAAAATTGGATGTATAACTTGTTTTTGATCAATAATTTTCAGAAATTGGTGGACGTTGTAAGTAGTATATTTTTTATTAAAGTAAATAATAGCTGAAAGGTAGTTTGAATAGATATTCTAGGTTCTAGGCCCGAATGAATCACATAAAAGTCATTGCTAGATGACGCCACCGATTAGTGTTGAGAAGTGAAACTTGGATAAGTGGATCGAAACTTGTGTGAGTCGAGGTCAGGAAAATTTTAAATAAGACGAAGGGCAGACGACTAGGAATATGAGAACCCTCGTAGTAACTAGTGGGGGGAGGGGGTAAAAACCCTAGAAACCACCCAGGAACAATAAAAGAACCTATTCACCCATTATCCAATACCCAATATTTTAGTCCATAAATTGACGTGATGCGGACTCTGTCAATGGAGAGGCCTCCAACACTTCACTTGAAGTCGATTGGCAATGTTCTTTTTAATCTTCTAGTGTCTGGTTGATGCAGCAGGGGCTGCAAGAGTGGATTGGGATGATCTTCCAGTCTTTGTTGGTGGTTAATTGTTACAAATGCGATCACAAGGAACTAAAAAACAAAATAAATGCAACATCTCGAGGGTTGTCATCTGTGACATAAATTACTACCTAGACTTCACCACACATTCATTCCATTAGACAAAAAAATCTCATGCATACACAACAAATTTCTAATGATATGTGAGTAACATCAGATAGAAACAGATAAACTTTTGCTCACCCTAATTCTCTACACCAAAGTAACAGGAGAGTTCGTCGTTGCATTGGGGGCATGCGACCTCCAACTGCTACACAGGTCTACTTTTCTTGAAATGTACGCCACTTGAAACATTGTGACTTGTGATTTTAATTTATATTTCTCAGGTTAAACTGTAAACAGCTTTTTTTAAGGTTTATTCTTTATTCTGAATGCTTAATTTCATCAATTTAACTCTATTTTTATAATTCCTACTGACATTTCATTTATTAGATTCAACATCTAAGACCAGTTTCTACAGTTTGGCTTTTTCAGAGGATCCTGTCTATACTTCTTTTAATCGCTTTATTTACCTTTAAATGGCGATACAGACATAGTAATTATTATTTATTTTATTTCTAGTGCAATCCTGTATCATGGTACATAGCAGCCGACTTCCATTTATATGTGATTAACTTGGTGTTGGTCTATTTTGCTATTAAATATAAATTAGACGAATTGAAACTTTACACAATTTCTCTAATAGTGTGGAGTGTAACTTATAGTTCAATTTTATACTATTACGAAGAAGGACCAATTTACCAGCCAAACCTAAGGTAAATTTATCTTCATCTAATAGAGTAGACCTGGAAGGATCTTAGAAAATGTTCTCGTCTTTATTTTGAGCTCAGTTAGAACCCCCTACTCCTCTTCGTTCTCCCGCTATATAGCAAAGAATTTTCCGGTCCATAGCGCCCTTCCTAATTATCGCTTCGAATTACTGCGAGGCTCAACTGAAAGATAAACAAAATGCCGTCGAGAGGTGAAAAAAATTTTTTTCCGACCCACTTCTCCATGCCTAAAATCGCGAGCAAAAAATTACCTATTTTTTATTATGGCGCGCCAAGGGCGCATTTGCGAAAATAAAAATTTTTCAGTGGTACTTTCTTTTAACAGATGAAAAAGTGAGCAACTTGAGCCTCGGCTGGTTGCGCTAGCTCAATTATTACGGACGTTACAAGCGTTTCAATAATATTTGTCATATCTCCCCACTACTTTGCCCACCACCCACACCCTCCGGAACATAAAAGTACTCATTATTACCCTTTTATTCACAAAAAATTGAGGCCCCATCTCCACTACCTCTCGAGAAATAATTAATTAATTTTTTTCATTTTTGCAATTTCAAATAGCCATATTTCGCGAACTGATTGAGTTATCGGGTTCGAACTAAGTTACGTGTTTTGTCAAGCTCTTCAATTTTGGTAAGAATATTTTTTTGTGGGATCAAACCCGGCTGAGATTTGTCGGAAAAACCCTTTTCAATTTCTTTAGATAGAGGATTTCCTCCTCCTCGACCGCCGCCTGGGTTGAAAATTTCATGCAGGAATGATGGGGGCATCTGACTTCACCGAATTCTCCATTTCATCAGTCTGTTTTCTATATTATTTAGTTTAGTTTTTTCCTTTTTATTTTATTTTATAATATAAAAAGTAACTGATTCTACCAACCTTATGCAGTCATTCAAACCTATTATTGTCTCAAATAAGGAGTCGTAATCTTCATCAAAGGAATCTTCGTTGTTTTTATTTTATTTTATTAAAATTTAACAGTATTCTCAATAAACAGTCAATCAAACTGTTTGACAAGGAGTAGTTTATATTTTACTGATTATTTCCCTTTCCCGTCAAATATCAATTTTTAACCAATCACGTGCTTGGAAACTGATTTGACGCAGCCAATCAAAACAAAATAAAGCGACTATTCACATTGATGGTAAATAGTCGGGTATTTGATCATCGTCCTCAATATTCACCTGAAGGACGGTATTCAACAATAAAGAAGCCGCCTGTAAATTTCAAATCTTTCAAATAAAACCTATACTAATGGTATTATAAAGTTGCTTATCAAATACTCTTAAACGAGCAAGGTTTGTATGTATGTGTGCATGTATGTGTGTCCGGATGATCTCAAAATCCACTCGTCAGAATTCAATGAAACTTTCAGGGTAGACTAATTCCTATCTAACTCGGCAAAAAATGCAGGTCTCTGTCTGTGAAAATTCGATCTTCCGAGATATTTACAAGAAAAGTTAAGCTTTTAGTTTAATTTCCTAGCAATGGCAGACAACACAGAGATAATATAATATGTTTCCATAGTAAATTTTTTGTTAGGTATGTCATTTTGAAAACGACTTTTATTCAAGAAAGTCAAAACGTCAATTAAAGCCCCGTTTTTCTTTAAAATAAGTGGTTTTATTTCCATTAGAAGAGAAACTGATAAATATTAGTTTAATTTGTCAGTTTTTGGCATTCTCAAAAGTATTTAATTGTCAATAATCGATCATCGATGGAAATCACATCATATTTTTGGTCGAGGGGTGTTCCAAAGCAACGTTCAGTAACGCAGTCGTGTTACATAATGTTGGTCTAGCAGTGGTCGGCGAAAACGTTGGTGGAGTGATGATGGAAAATCGTCATAAGAAAATAACCTATTTTTGTAAATATCAACGTCAAGGTTTGACTTTATTTAATTTCACCATAATAACCTATAATAACCTACAAATTTTGACAATTACTGACACGCACATCTCTGGGTAAACGATAAGAATATGGGGCCGGCTGGGATTTTCATGAAATTTTCACAGATGTTATAAAACATGATAAATTCAATATAGCGATAGAAATTTTTGCGCGGAAAAATATTTTTCACATTTTTTTAAAAAGAAATATATATTGGGATACTCACTCCCAAGACAAACAAATTCAGTGCGTTGAAACGACTATTTAACATTTTTCCAATACAAACGCATAGGTACATAACTTTTCTACAAATGCCCAAGTAGCAATTTATAATCAGAATAAGCCTGAAAAGTATTAAAAAAGGAAAAAATGTTCATTTGACGGACATAAATAATTTGCTTGTCAAATGACAGCCATCTCATAAATTCAAAGTTGCAAATACAACGTTGCCAATTCAATTTCAGAAACTAATATTAATTACTTTGATGTTAGTTTACGCTGCAAAGATTTAAAAATCCTGGAGGAGTCCATCGTTGTCGATGATGGTGTTGTGTGGTTTTTCTGGGTTTTCCCACAACTGTAAAGCAAATGCGCCATCAAGCATCAGTAAGTCGCCCCAGAGCGCCACGGTAAATAATAATAATAGCCGTCCCTCCCCCGCACAAGCTGCAGAGTTTCTGGGGTTCACTCATAAGGGAGGGAATTGCAGGGCGTATATTATTATTATTATTATTATTATTATGGATTTAGGTAAATATTTAACGGAACGTTGAGTAACACTGTTAAAATGGACACCTGTCAAAATGTGCTAAAAATATGTGTAATAGTTTTGGTTTTAATCATCTTTTTCTGAGTTAAATATTCGTATGTCTATGCTAGATTTTAATATTGAAACTCGGTTTGTTAAATTTAATAAATTTTTTGGCAAATATCGTTTTGGCGAAGAACATCGTGACTTTTTTTTTAAATGAAAAATGTAAATGTTTCTTATCGTTTTAATCAAAGATTATTAATGCCAAAATTAAGTCTCTACAAATTGATCCTAAAATAAACACGAAATTTAGACGCAATAAAAATAGTCGGCTATTTGTCAAGGTCTTGTTATATTACTGTCGATTATTTCACAAACAAAGTGAAAGGTAAAAAATCTGAAATAAATTCGTCAGAATTTTAGGAAATTAGCAAAGAAGTTAAGAAGTTAATCAGAGAAATTCGTAGGGATTTCAAGCAACTCAGTTTCGTTTTGAAAGACAGACTTATGAGATAAATTCAATCACTTGTGATATTACTCGTTACTGATTATTTATTAGATCGTCACTGGTTAACAGATCAGCTGACCCTACTTTTTATGTTGGATAAAATCAAAAACTACTAAAAATATTTAATAAATTTAACAAAATATTTTTAGAAATAATGAAATTAGAAATGTGGTAGCAGCGAGATCTCTTCTCATCACACATACGTCAACTTTTTCAAATGGCGCATCAAGTGCTGTTGGTTTGATTATGGGTTACTTATACCTTCAGTATAAAAACACAACCTTCAAATATACCAAGGTAAGTTTTAATACTAGGAGTTGCAAATTTTTAGTCCTACTAGGTACGTTAAAAGTTGTTCCCAATTTCTAGGATTTAACTTAATGTAATGGGAAAAAAAGCACAATAATAAGGAAAATGTAAATAAAATTATAAAAAGGAATCTTATGTTTTAGCAAAAAACTGCAGAGCAGTATAGTCCTGGACCTGCACTAAGGTCCTGTAGGAAAGTTTGAGTATGGAGCATTTTCTTCAGGAATGTTTAGTAGGTGTCCCAGTAAGTGTTTTGGACTTCGGTGGACATCCGTCACTCCGTACATTTTCCAGCTATGACGTCATCAAAGACGGCGGCCGCCGGAACACAGAAATTCTCATATTTCAGGCAATACTTGACCGATTTGCATGAAACTTAGGTCAGATCACAAAAGATACTAAACGTATTTAAGAAAGGTGACGATCTGTATTCTACACTACGCAAAACACGATACGAAGACAAAACTACAAGGATCTCAAGTACCATCCACAAAGTCATGCTCCAAGCATTTCATAGCACTAAAATACCTAGTGGAGAGTCTAAAGGGAAAGCTACCAAAACCAAGACTAGTTTATCCCATCGCATGATACAAATAGCTCAAGCTCGTACATATGACATGCAAGAGCTCTTCCGATATGATCTATCAGATAACTGTTTATTGTTCATTGAACAGGGGTTAATGGCAAAACAGAAAAGTGCATTATTAATAGAGCTAGAAACATCGTACGACACTCCCAGCAATGACAAACTATTCAAGTCAGATGACAAGACCTGTTTTATAATAGATGTGATGAATTCCACTAGAAAAGGTATGACAAGTGAGAAGAAAATATTTGGCGAAGCAGTTTCTGCTTTTTCATCCTATATGAACTATTTATTTATAGTAATTTACACAAACTGACCTAAGTTTCATGCAAATGAGTCAAGTATTGCCTGAAATATAAGAATTTCTGTGTTCGCCATCTTTGATGAAGTCATAGTTGGAAAATGTACTGGGTGGCGGATGTCCACCCAAGTCCAAAACACTTACTAGGACACCTAATAAACATTCCTGAAGAAAAATTCTCCATACTCAAACTTTCCCACAGGACCCTAGTCCAGGTCTAGAATTAGTAGTAGACAATAGGGAAAAAAGTAATTTTGATTTGTTGTTAACAGGACTTCTAGAAAATGAATTTTTTTTAATGACTACTTTGATATTTACAATCTACTTTTACAGAGTATTAAGTAAATGTGTTGTGTGAATAGGTTTGCAAGAAGAACACCCAGTGCTGTTTCTCCTTATCGATTATTTCTTTGGTGATTGGCTATTGCACTGTCCATGTTTTCTGTAGTGTTCTCACAACAGGCCCGTCGTTATATAGTTGTTTAATTAGGTGGTTGTCGTGACTTAGGGTTGTTTCCGGAAAATGAATTAAACAAATAGCATACCAATCACATGATATTCCTTTTTATTGCCACTAGAGCACTTCTCCCTATCTATACAATATACAATACTCTTGATATATTTGGGGAACTGCTAAACTAACAGCACGTTAACATATTTTTATCAAAATTGAATGAACATTTACCTAAGAAGTGTCTAGGTGAAGACAATTCCGATTAGCAGGGACGAAAGTATATTTAAAAGAAAGCCGTTGTTTTAGAAAATAAATCATTCGAAGGGTTCATGCCATTATTTAAATAATCCTCTTTCTAGAAGTCATCAAACAAGACTAAGCTTAATTTTATTGATTAAAGCAGTCACGTTTTTGTATACAGGGTGGTCCTTAAGTAATTGTACATAGAAGTATGGTAGATTCCATACTTTGAAATATTACGATTTGAACCAAGTTGCTCTAATAAAATGTTGCTAATAAGGAATATACAGGGTGTTAAAGGTTAAATTTTAAGATTTATTTTTTTGCAATAACTTTTTGGATATGTATACATAAAAATGTGGCTTAACTAGCGCCCTCTACAAATTACATCGAAGTAGGTACCAGATTATAAATTCTCGTTCCTAAAAACTCCCAGTTCTAAATTTTTACGTATACATATCCAAAAACGCTTAAGTTATTGCAAAAAATAAATCTTAAAATGTAACCTTTAACACCCTGTATATTCCTTATTAGCAAGTTAGTTCAAATCCTAATATTTTAAAGTGAGGAATCTACTATAATGCTATGTACAATTACTTAAGGACCACCCTGTATATAAATATAGAAATTGTTATTACTACTTAAAAAATCAATTAGAAATATGTTTATTAAAAACGTCTGTTACTACTACTCAAAAAATTCAGTTAAATATATTGCTTTGAAGATTATTGAATAGTTTTTAACGTATATTTTTAATGTTGCAGTTGACAACCATTCTCTGGTTAACCTTGTTCGTCGGATTGCCCAGTTTGTCAGTATACCTGAGTTTTAATATAGAAACCGATAGACTTAGCGCAGCTGTTCTTGGTGGTTTAGTAAAACCGTTGTATGCCATTGGAATGGGAATTGGAATGTTGGGGATGACATTTAATATTGGAGGTAAACTAATTCTTCAACAACTAATATTTTTTTGTTTACACTAACATACCAAAGGCTTTTCCTAAATGAATAATATATTTCCAAGAATAAATAAATAAATAAATAAATAAATTGTAAAACGACAGGTCAATAAAACCAGCATAACATGGAAAAGTTCGTGCTGAGAAGTCTTAAAATTACGGTAATACCTAACAGTCAGACTACCACCTTGACTGTAAAGGGATGTCCGCAAGGCGGATTAGTTTCACCCATGCTCTAGGTACGATCTGATGATTGTATTGGGTACAGTAGACTTTAATAATCCAGTGAGTACCGTAACAGAAAAGCATGGTGCTGTTATAACAGAGGAATTAATCATTGAATCGGCATAGGAACAGGAACTGAGTACTTCCAAACGTTTATTGATGCAGAGGTAGTTTCACATGACATGGGGCTAAAAGATAATAAACTGTTTACATAAAGCAGTCTTATACCTGGTTACCTAGGCCTTAATGATCTAGTAGCCCAAAATCGTGCCAAGGACTGTACAGAACAAGCTACCTAGATTTATTAGCACGAGAACTTGTTATACTGCAGTAATAACTACCGACAGATAACTGAAACTGCCTAAACCAATCCAATGGGTCACATGAGGATTATCAATAAAGTACAATTCATCGCTACACTATAACCATCGGGTTGGGAACCATGTGGAGCGATGAAGATTGAAAAACAATCCTTTATGAAAACCACAACCGCATCTTTAACGGGCAATGCGATTTATAATAAATAATCACAGGTTCATCTAAGATATCATTTTCATAAGAAAGGTAAAAACGAAAGGACCATGGAGATCTGTCTATCTATCTATCTAACTGTGATGGGGGTGTCGATACACTGCGACCTATAAGATCTATTGTGCCCCCTACTGCTGCCTAGTCGTTAAGGATGTCTCAACGATTAGAGCAGTTCCTCCAGTCCCATTGCTTTCAAAAAGTTCAGGATGTCGGTAGGCTTCAGGTTAGGTAGATCTTCCTCTTCTCTATTCGTGTCAGTTTGACAGAACAATCCTCCCGCTTCGCGGTCGGATTATTTAAACTCTCAAACTGACACTCTTTGTAATTATGCAACAAGTTATCGATGTATAACCTGATTATTTTGAAGTACTTATAGTATTACTACTGATAATTTTCCGAACTAATATTTTAGAATAATATTTTCAAAAAGAACAAATATATTTTTTTAAATGTGGCGCTGGTTTAATACAATATAGTTAAATGAAATTGATACACAAATTTTATTTTATTTTCCTTTTAGGGGTGATAAAGAAATTTTTCGAGATGAAAATATTCTTAGTATTGGCTAATTTTTCTTTCGCCACTTATATTACCCACTTCATCATATCTTTGACAACATATTCCTATACAATGCCAAATATCGATGTAATGACGATAGTAAGTATCACTTTTTTAGAATAAAAACTATTTTAAAGTATATTTAATAATCTGTAATATAGTTTATTTAAGTCAGAAACAAAAAGTTAATCAATAGGTCCCACAGATATTCTTTTTTAGACCTATTCGTTTTCTTTGGATAAAAATAAATTGTAAATTTGTATAAACTAAATATTTTCACAATTTTTTTTAGTTTATCGACTTTGTGAGAGTTATAATATTATCATTAGCTCTGGGAGTTTTTGTCACCTTAGCCTTCGAAGAACCTCTTAATTATTTGCAAAAGATTTTAGTTCCTCAAACAAAGACAGGAGCAGTTCAGAAAAAGAAGATATAGAAAAATGTAAATACGTTTAAAAAATAAAAGCTTAGTTACGGATGTCCTTTTTTACATTTACCTTGGTATTCCCACACATTTTTCAACGAAAAATGGTATATAGACGAGATGATTCAACTTAAAAACCAATTGCGTTGCAATTGGCGAAGAATCTCCGATAAATTAACAGAACATGAAATGCAATCAAATACTATTAAACGAGCAAGGTTTGTATGTATGTATGTATGTGTGTCCAGAGGATCTCGAAATCCACTCGTCAGAATTCAATGAAACTTTCAGGGTAGACTAATTCCTATCTAAATCGGCAAAAAATGTAGGTCTCATGTCTGTCGATCTTCCGAGATATTTACAAGAAAAGTTAAGCTTTTAGTTTTATTTCCTAGCAACGGCACATAATAATAACTTGTTTCTATAGAAATATATACTATAAAGGATAGATGAGTACAGTAAAAGTGGGGATATAACGTCACATTCCATAGGCGTACTTTGCAAAATAAGTTTCTATAATATAAATAAGGTCACAGCATATAAAATATATATACGCACTTCGTAGATTAAATTTTGAAGTTATATTATTTACAAAAAATAAAAATAAACTTTATGCATCTGACACTTTAACATTGAACGAATTAAATTTAACAAATAAATAACAAGGAGGATTATGTTGTTAATGGGATAAAACTTTTAATCTCTTCAAAGATTAAAAAAAATAAAAAGTTCAAGAACTATCTTTAAAAGTCACTGTCTTCACTAAAACTACTGGTATCACTATAATTGTCTTTTCTGAGGTTTATTATTATCGGTTCTGTTAAATTATCCATTGATATATCCACTTTCCTAAATAAATTTTACACATTTTTAACATGACCAATGCATTTTCCCCAATGTTCTCTATTTACATCTGAAACTGCCATCAAAAACAAATTTCGCACATCAGGAAATTTAAATGTTTTATTATTTTGAGAAACATAACCTTTTAATAATTGTGACCAGATCAGTTCAATGGAATTTACCTCTGCGTGGTTCGGAGGCAATCTGAGAATTTTAATTCATTTTTCTCTGGCCATCTCATCTATAATATATTTTTTGAATTTGTTTTTATGTTGCCTTGCTATTACTAATAATTCTGCCTTCAGGAGGACTGATAATATTTTTAGAATGAAGCCATTTTGAAATATATATTAACACAAAATTCTGAATCAATTAAAATACATACGATACGGCTATGAATAAATAAAGTCTGACTTATCTGTCAAAAGAACAGGTTTATCTAGACAAAAACTTTATTAGGCCGATCAGATGTATTAAAATTTAAATTTTAACTACAAATAAGCATTGAAGGATGAGGTAAAAATAAAATTTCTACCTCTTGAATCTGTACTACGTTCTGCAAATTAAATACTGCACTCCTTTCTTCCGTATAGTATAGTAGTAAAAAGGTTTTTTATTTAATTTCTGGCTATTTAATCTAAAAGAATTCAATTTTAAATTTGCCGCTTTATATAAAAAAGGTTCATTTGACGGACATAAATAATTTGCTTGTCAAATGACAGCCATCTCATAAATTCAAAGTTGAAAATACAACGTTGCCAATTCAATTTCAGAAATCATGGGTTTAGGTAAATATTTATAGGAACGTTGAGTAACACTGTTAAAATGGACACTTGTCAAAATGTGACACCTGTAAAAACGTGACAACTGTTAAAATGTGATACGTGTCAGAATGTAACAACTGTCAAAATGAACAAATGTCAAAATATGACACCTGTCAGAATGTAACAAATGTCAAAATGTCACACGTATCGTACTTTTCTTTATTTATTACAAAGATCTAACCTAACCTAAAGCTAATCTTTTTTTTTGGCGGGTGGAAATGCTTTATGCACATGGGGTAAAGGTTCTTCCCTTCCCCGATAGTGTGAGACTACCCCTTACGGCTACTATTTTATTTTGCGGACAGTTTTAATATTTAAGTTTTCATAGAGAGAGAGAGAGAGAGAAAAAGAATTTGTACACGTGTACTATTAACATAGATTTCAATTTTTTATTTTACAAGAAACTTTAAAGAGACATTTAAAATTCTCTATTTCATAGTACATTTTAAGGTTGATTGTGATTTAGTATTTTCCAAGAGCAAATTGTAATGTAATGTACGAATGAACATTTTTTGTAACTGAAAATTTTTGAAAAAATATGATATCAATATCTGCCACACGTCGAGAGTCTATATGGTGATAAATAGAGTGAGCTCAGCGATCTTCTGTTGACGGGACGTGTGCCCTACACGCTGCTGTTGCCCGTCCCGGAAACGGGGCCTGTCCACCGTGACAATTCGCGAAGATCAAGCGTCAGTAGATGTTGCCCTAAAAGGGTGAAATGCATTTTAACCTCTGTAACAAGCAGTTGATAAACGTCAACAACAGATGCGCAGCCAATTGAAAATTAACACTGACAGCTTTTTTTAATTTTCCCGCCTACTTTCAAGCCAATCGCCAATTAACTTTTTATTTATGTCCCTATCAGTAGTTCAAGTAGATGTCGCCCACTCCGTGATTTTCGCGAATTAATTAATAATTTGTCATGTTATAAATATACTTAAATTATACACTCATTGGGCTACTTGAAAATGTAGATTTGAATATTAAGAGCGAAGCTCGGTGACTAGATATTAGTAGTCTATGCGATTAAAAAAAATAAACTCACATAAAATTATTTTGTCCACGACTAATTTAAAATGAACCCATTTTTATTAGGTATCTCAGGTATAATATAATATAATGCATTATACACTAACAGGACCAAGGGATAATCATTATTCACTACTTTTTGTCACACTTCTGTCATATTTCCATTGGTAACATTTGATTTTTTATTATTTTAACAGTAGGCTACGCACTGTCACTTAAAAGTCAAATTAGTTATTTATTTAAAACGTCAAGTTTTAATTGTTAATAATTGATTAATTTAAAAAAATGGATTCAGAAAACGAAATGTTATTAACTCCGCCGGAGGTGAAAGAAGCTGCGGAAGTTGTATCGTTAAATTTATTGCCAGAAAAATCAAAAAAGTTTTATATAACTGCATATCAATCGTTTTTATATTGGAGAAAAGAAAAAACATCAAATCGTTCCCGGAATCAGTTTTCTTTTAATTTACTCTACATATTGGACCCATTATTCGAAGCTAAGAAGTACAATTAAGAAACAGGAGTTTATATAATAAGGTTTCTGTTTAATCTGGAACCATATAGTCTAGGTGAATTTTTATAAAAAAATTAGAATTTTTTAACCATTAGCCATTGTAGTGTGTTCTTCTTTTGTAGTGTTTTTACCTTTTAAAGTTCTTAAGGAACAAGTATCTTTAATGTGATAATTGTTCTAGTTTTTAAAGGTTTTTTTAAGAAAGACTGACTTGTTTCTCAGATTTTTTAAACTAGTATTTTTTTAATCTGTAGAAATACAACTATTTTGATTTGAAGTTATGGGAAGAAATCGGAATTCAAATATATGAGAATTGCAGGATTTCACATAACAGACCAAGTAGCTCGTCAAATCTATTTATGGACGATCCATGAATATTAAAAAAAAATTCTCTGGATATTTTGTATAGTCATTAAATTTTGTAGGAAAATATCCCATTGGTAATATATTGCTTCCATCTCCCATATTTTTTAATTTTTTTTTTAAATTCAAACTTATAACTAAAGCGGAAATATAACCTAATGCAATTGTTTATTATTAGAGTTATTGTATTCAGGATTCTACCATACAGTCAGCGTGGGAATCACTCTCCGTGTAGTTTAGACAGTAAGCGTTATTGGGATCTGACATCTGACATGGGGGCGTGGCCTATCCAAGATGACATCATTTAGGGTAAAGATTTAAATTTGACGTGAGTGTTGTTCTCTTATTAAATTTAAAAAATCAACGTCGAATTTGCGGGGTAATACCCATCAAATTAATGGGAAGATGGAAAAGTGATGAGTGTTGTTTGTTCCTGCAAGGCTGGTTGAGGGGAAAAATGCAAGCACTGCTTTGCTACGTTGTTGCACTGTTACAGGTTATAGTGGCGTGTGTGAGTCGGAAGAACATGGACCAAAATTTACATGGATCGAGAGTACCTTCCTCCCGTTTTCGAGAATGCTGAAGACGATGGCGTTATCAGAATTTCTCTTTTCGCCAGCCGAAAACGGCCGAAAACTACCCCCTTAAGGTGTTAAACGGGAAGCACATCATTTCCCTGTAAAAAAAGTATTTTCCCCAGTTTTCGAGGATGCTGAGCACGATCGTGGTGTTGAAGATCACTTCCGACCCTCATTAACCCCTCAACTGGCCAAAACTCACCCCGACAGGAGTGTTTTTTATTACATATATCAGCGGCAAAACGTCTTTTCTCCCCATTTTCGAGGATGCTGAACACGATGGTGGTGTTAAAGATCACTTCCGACCCCCATTAGCTTCTCCACAGGTCCAAACTCACCCCTGAAAGGGACACCCATTTTGGCGCTGATATAAAAAAAATTCGTCCCTTTCGTTTATCGAGCTTCGGATAATACTTTATTTTTTGATTTTTCATGCTGTTTTAATAAAATTTCGGTCATTATTTATCTCAAAAATTGATTTTCCCGTTTGGTATAATGTATTTCTTATGGAAACTTCATCCTACTTTGTGTTCGAAAACAAAGCGCCAGGTGGCTGGATGTCAGGTCCAAATACCTGCAGCGATAGTTCCGCAGCGGAAATTACGCCCGTCTAGTTGGGCACTTAGAGATATATCTCGTTTTATTTGTCCAGTAGGCACTCGTAAGAATTAATTGTTTTAGCTCAGCATGGGCCATCTCACCAGAAATAAATTCCTATTTCATTATTTTAATGTTATATCTATTATTTGAAAGTTAAGTTAAAGTTAAGTATGCCAAGACACATTAATTTCGTTAAAAAACATATAATTGAAACCCCCGCCAACAGGTGACGTTTTCAGATTATCCTCCTTTTGTCATGTCATGTCCCAAACCAAACCAAATGTTCACCAGCGTCAAATTCATACATACCAGTTAATAAATTATTCCGTAAATACTAGTTGTCGACGCTTCATATGTTATTTCTTTGGCAGCTTAACGTCGATTTATATGTGGAAGTAATAAAAAAATTGAATTATGGACTCTTGCTATAATAACATGATAACGTTGGTTAAATGACCAAAGGGACTGATAATACAATACAATAAAATATTTATTATTTGTGCATTTCTTTTTGCGGAATTTTATACTAACTAGTCTATAATTAATCGTTTTATAGAATGCTCGTGAGTAATACGCGCTCGTCTATTTCTAGCTCAAATAACTAATCATGAAAGTACATGACCGGAGATAAAGTGCTTTATCTACAGCTTAATTTTGCATGCGGAAGTAAAAATAAATAGATTAATTGTTTGACTGCGATTATTTTTCGATTTTATTCATTGATTGTTTATCTGAAACAAGTTACAAATCAGCTTGTGATTTTTTAAATTTTAATTTAATAATTACTGACGCGAAGACGTGAACTAGTGAAAAAATGAGTGTTCAGGTATCTAGCTTTTATTTTTTTTTGTATTTTTACAAAATAAATTGAGAAAAAAAATGTGTCAAGTTACCGAATAAATCAATAAAAAATATGTGTGGGACAAATATTAATTTTGAATAGTAGAAAGAACTTAAAAGGAAAAAGATTTTTTTAAGGGAAAAATTGTACGTTGAAACAAAAACTATAATCATGATTGCAATATATACAGGGTGATTGATTAATGTGATAAAGCTCAGTAGCTCAGTTATTATAAGAGATACCAAAAAAATTGTGTATAAAATTTGTATAGAGCTTTAAGAGTCCAATAATCGAAGGTGTCAACCCGGGCATCAGGTCTGTCCGGCCCCATTTTTTTTAATTTGCAGGGGTCTGAAATTTGTGGAAGGGCGCGAAAATGGCCCATTAGTTTTTTTTCACCTATTTTCGCCGATATTTCCGAAAATATGACACTTAGAGAATTTTTGTTTGGACGAAAATGAAGATCAGTTCAGTTCCTCATAATGTTTGTAAAAAATATGATACTTTTCGACATATCCGGCTCCAAAAGGCACTCCTATTTTTAGCTCCTGCCCTGCATTTAGAGCGCACGCTCTAACCTGCATTTAGAGAGCGCGCTCTAAAGGAATGACACTCCCAAGCGGATTGCAAATTTTTCAATAAATCACGTAAAAATTAATATTTTTTCATGATTCAAAGTTCAGATGAAAGAAGGAACCTGTAGCTATAATATCATGTTACTTTTTCCTTTTACCTATTTCTCTGAATTATTGAAAAACCGTGCCAAAGTTTGTTTTGCTCGATATTTTGACCATCCTATAAATTTATTCATATTTTTTTTATGGTGTTAAATATAGTCAGAAAGATTCAATAAATTATTTTTGTGTATTTTCATAAACAACATGCTTTTTTAGGGCATTTTTTTTTTTGGATTTCTGAAGTTTCCGAAAATCGGGAATTAATAATTAATCAAGAACCATATCGGTTTTCAACGCACATCATTAGAAAGCATAGCTTGTCACCTTGTCGATGGAATTTTTCTTTTTTTTTCATATTTTTTGGTTTTCCGGAAAATTGGGAAAATTCTCACCCCTATTTTTGAGGATTACTTTCTTTTCGTGCTAAAATTTTTTGTGGTTAGAAATTGTACTAAATAAAAGATCACATTTTGACCTTCTCATCAATCAAGTATCAAGTATTTTATTAAGTGCACGAAAAAAAACTCTGCCTTCAAACTTTCTCAAATTGGATTTTTTTACAATAAATTTATTAATCAAGTGCAAAAAATGAAAAAAGTTGGTTATTATTGCCTTATCTTTTGTCTTCAGACAAAAACGGGAAGATATTCAAGTTTTGGGAGGATATTCAAATTTTCCGTTTTCACCACAATAATTTTGGAAGGAAGCGCCGTATTTTCAGATTCTCAAAATTGCGAATTTTTGAAACGCCGTTTTTGCAAAAAATATTAGTGTAACGAAAAAAATTATAGAGACGACTTTTGTAGGTAATGAACTGCTCTTCATTTTTTGTCTAAACTCTAATGCTCTAAGGGTCATATTTCGGCAGATATCGTCGAAAAACGGATTTTTCGGAACTCTAGAGCCATTTTCCCTCCCTTCCACGAATTCCACGTAGCTGAGATTTTCGGAGATCAAAGTTATGTTTTTTTTAATGAAACACCCTGTATTTTATCCGCTTAACTCTGCATTACAACAATATAAGGTTATAGCATGTTATTCAGAGTATTTAGAAAGTTATAACCAATTCTATGTGGAAATCTTAACAAGTTCAACGGCCTGTATAATTAAAAAGAAGTATAAGAATAATAATTTATTGATGTTAAAGTTTTTTAATGATTGTCAAAGTTTATAAACACGAACGAATTTGCGAATATTTATTAAATCGAATACAGAGTAAGTCAAAACTTTAGTACATTATTTTCTCAGTAATTTGAAATGGTTCACCCTGTACTTTATATCACTGTCGAAGACTACTGTTACCATACTTCTATTTTTATTAACCATTCCCTACTTAAAGTTATTAGTTTTTGAGATATTTGTCAAAAAAATAATAATTACTGTTTGGTAACATAGTAGTTTAATAACGAGTATAGAAAAAAATGATTAGATATAAGGTTTAAAAAATTACACTATGGGAGAAATAAGAAACAATACACGGAAAATTAAAAAATAATACTATTACTAAAATAAAGATGGATTGGAAGAGGTGGACCAGTATGGTGGCCACCAAGGTCACCAGAATTCAAGAAAATGGACACATTTTTTTGGGGTTATGTTAAGAACGTAGTGTCTAATAAAACACCTACAACAACAAGGTGCGAAATGAAAGAGAGAATACGAAATGCATTTCGAAATGTTACTGTACAAATGCTTCGTAGTGTAAGTAACTCTTTCAATGACCGCTTTCAGGCATGCATAGATATTTTGGATGGTCATTTTGAACACATTAATAATTGAGACATACTTTGACACCTTGACAATGTTAATTCAATAGACTTTTATTATTGTAAATGGAGTATAAAATTCAGAAATTTTTACATTATAATAGACCCCTTTTCAATATATGTAGGTATATGATATTTTGATAAGCTTGAAAAAAAAGTTATTTACAAAAATATAGCCTTCAGAGTTTTTTGATTATTTCATTTGCTACCCGAACATTTGCAAATTAATCCTCGCTGCTTTCAACTGGTGAATGAGTGCGTTTACTTTTATTTATTCTAAAATTCATTAAGATGAACCTTTGATGTTTCATGCAAGCAAATAATGTTACTCAATTTTATACGAGACAACTTTTAAATCACAGCAATCCTCACGAGTGACTCAGCCTATTTAATTTCTAGAATACTTTTGTTTCCTTTTCACACGAGCCCATATTTTAATCATTTAATCCTCGAGGGTCAAAGGACATGTTTTTAAAACGAACCGTTTTATTCTATTAATAGTCGAGAAAATTTAACACAAAAATAGGCCATAATGTGGAATTTTGGAACAGTAAGTCGGATTGAGTTGGGGATTTTTGCATTCGCTTCATTAGCTCGTCTATAAATTTTGTGCATTCTTCTTTCCAAGTGCTGAAGAAAAAATTCATATCTTGCACAGAAAACATCCGAACCATACGAATTTCAGTACCCGGGGGTGCTTTGGGTCGCTTAACCTGAATATGATGACCAAATGAGCCCCCGGTGTACCTGGAGGTCAGGGCGATGCCAGGAAGGTCATCAAATGGAGTTCCGTGTAAACTCAACAAAATCGAATCTCTTTACCCTGGGGTTTTTCAGGTCGCTCGTCCCAGTTCTGACATCGAAATCATCATCCGGAGGACCTGGTGCGCGCTACCTGGCTAAACACATGGAGTGTTACTGAAATTACTTATCAAATCGATCGAAGCACCTCACCCGGGGGTTTTTCTGGTCGCTCGTCCCAGATCTGATATCGACATCGACCTATGGAGGACCTGGTGAACGCGACCTGGCTAAAAATGTCATGTCCTGGAGTTTTACTGAAATTATTTACCAAATCGATCGAAACACTATTATGGAGAACTAGCTTTATTAATAATTTATTGACTAGCATTCATTAAAGCAATGTTAGACAGTTTGACGACACCATTTACATTGAAATCGTGTCTACGGTGAAATGTTCTGAAAATCTAGGATAAGATAGATTGAATCCTTCTGAACAAGAATTGTTCTATGGTCCGAGGTCCGTAATGCCCGTTAAAAAAAGTTATCTGCGTTTGAAAAGAGAAAACACGAGGTAACATATAACAGAATGTAAGGAAATCACAAGTGCAATTTGACAGTTCACTGATTCATGTCGTGAAAATATGAATCCACAGGTCTTTTGATAGGTGTTGACGGTGGCAGATCATGGATTTATTGTCAAAAAATCTTTTTCACAACTTACCGAAATAGAATTCTCTTATGGAATATGCCGCTAGACGTCCTAACTTGTGTAATATATGTGGTTCCTTTATGCAAATACTGAGAACTGAGAACCCGATAAATCTCAAAAAGACTACTAAAACCAGTAAAGGGTCATCAAATATTGAAGGAAAATTGGATTTATCATAATTCCCAATGTTTACACTCACTCATGCATCCATAACCTAACCCCTTCTGGATTTCCTTACATTCTGTTATAGGTTACCTCGTGTTTTCTCTTTTCAAACGCAGATAACTTTTTTTAACGGGCATTACGGACCTCGGACCATAGAACAATTCTTGTTCAGAAGGATTCAATCTATCTTATCCTAGATTTTTAGAACATTTCACCGTAGACACGATTTCAATGTAAATGGTGCGGGGTTATTTCAGTAAAACCCCTTTTTTATTTTGGAGGGGGATCCGCTTGGCACCAAAACGCTGTTTAAAGCATCCGGTAGTATCGGGCGCAACTCCCAAGCACATATCCAGGAATCATCGGATCGACATTCAACCAGATATGGCCGTTTATCTTAACCATTGCAGTCTTCTCCCGTCCACCTCTTTTACTAACATAATGCCACTTATAAATCCGTGGACTACTGCCCACTTGCTCTGTCTCTATATCATTTTCCTCCCTTAGCCTTGTTCCCAGCTCCACTTCTACCCGTAGTCTTTCCGCGTTCCATCTGGTACATGCAAAAATGGTATGGAATGGGGTATCCCTTTCGCCACAATAACACACCCTTTTGTCTGGGACTTTCCAATACGGAAAGTGTATATATTATTTAGATATTACGGCCTTTTTTATTTTTATATTTTTTTATTAAATACAAATAACAACATCTCAGGGATTTTAAATAAGTGGATTCATCTATCAAAGTGACAAATCTCCCCCTTTTCTGTCAAAAACTCCCCATCACACAATAACAAAATTTAACATAACTTACACACTACATAACACACTTCAACATTTCCAACATTTCAAAAAATTTTTAAACGCAGTAAAAAAAATATTTTTAAATGTGACAAATGTAGGTTTTTAATTCTTATCAAATTTCCTTTGAATATATCTTGATATTTTTCTACTATTTTTTCATTAATCACTGATATTTGTGAACCGGTATTTAATAAACTCCAAAAATTTTTTTTTAATTTCTATTACAATGTAAGGTAACCAACATTTTCTTTCTTCTTCCTTTTCTATTTTCAAATTATTTATTATGTTTGTTTCTTTATTTTTTCTTCTTCCTTTTTCTTTCTATTATTTTTTCTGTGTTCAATTACTCTTCTTTTTTGAGTTCTTTTAAATTTTACATGTTTTCTTGTTGTTCTTTCCATACTTGCTCCATGATTCTTTAATATTTTGTCTCTATACTTAAATATCTTTTTTTTTTCTGTTCAGATTCAAAATTGTGCAGATCAAAATCCACGTCATTTATTTCTGACAAATTATAAATAAAATTGAAATTATTATTATATTTATCAATTTCAATATCATTTCCCATTATTATAATTTTTTGTCCACTTGAAACTTTTCTTTAAGTTTTCTTCTAATTCTTTGAACGATTCTGTGCAATCCTTCTTATTTTCCTGAATATCTCTTTTCAATTCTTCTTGATTCTTGTCCATTTTTCTAGTTACTGCATTAATAGCAAATTCTACTCTAGTTTCTTCTATTTTTCTATCTGTTTTATTTTCTTGTTTCTCTAATCTCACTTCAACTCTTTCAAATTCTCTTCTTATTAAAATTATCATTTCCTCATTATTCTTTCTCATCTCCGTTCTCATATCTCCAGTTTGTTTTTTAATATTTTATTCCATATTTTTGAAATCTTCTTTATTCTTTTCTAGATTTTCCATCAATTTTTCTTGATCTTGTCTTCTCTTTTTACTCATTTTCATTAACATCTGCATTAATTCATCCAATTGATTTCTTTCTTCATTAATTGTTGTTTCTATAACAGCCTTTTCTATATTACTACTCGGTTGTATTTCTTTTTCGCTATCACTATTATTGTCCTGTTCAACATACTCAACTGTTCTTTGTAAAATTTTAACCATATCTCCTTGACCTGCTTGAATTGCTTCTTTTCTAGGTTTCGCCATTATTTTATGTCCACTTCTTAAATACATTATAACAAGAAAGGCCCCACGTTGCTTGGCAACATATATTTAGATATTGCGGCCTTTTTTATTTTTATATTATTTTTATTGAATACAAATAACAAATATTAACATCTCAAGGTTTTTAAATAATTGGATTCATATATCAAATTGATAACTCTCCCTCTTTTCTGTCAAAAACTCCCCATCACACAATAACAAATTATAACATAACTTTCACACTACAATATTGAAGCATCCGTGACCCGTCATGGCTTGTGTGAGGCAGTAGTCCACTTTCTTATGCTGACATCACAACTACGATTCCAAGTTTAGGATAAGTTTCTTCGTCCAGGCAGATACGTCTCTTCCATTCTCCCATCTCTCCTGTCACTTCACTCTCGTCACCGCTTTCGCCCTAACCCTCTTCTTGTGTGCGGTTCCGTCGTTGTCCATGTAACACATCTTCTTCTCATATGCTAGAAGATCCAGTGGTGCAGTCCCGGCGATCACCTGGACTGCTTCCGCTGATGCCGTTCTGTAGGCTGAGGTAACCCGAAGTACCACTCTTCGTGCGCAGTTCATCATTTCTATAAATCTTCTCTCATAGAATGCCCTCCCTTATAGGGGCACCGTACAGTAGGATAGACTCCGCGACTATACTCTTGACTTCGCGCTTACATGCACCCGGTCGCTCTATATTGGGTAGCACCCTGGACAACGCCCCAATGCTCTTTCAGTAAAACTCCTGGAGATGCAGATCTGGGACGAGAGACCCAAAAAACCGCCGTGTGAGGTGTTTCGATCGATTTAATAAGTAATTTCAGTAAGCCAGGTAGCGTGCACCAGGTCCTCCGGAGGACCATTTCGATGTCGTAACTGGGACTAGCGACCCCAAAAAACCCCGAGGAAAGAGATTCGATCGATTTTTGATGAGTTTACAGGGAACGCCAGGTGATGACGTTCCTGGCGCCGTCCTGACCTCCAGGTACACCGGGAGCTCATTTGGCCATCATATTCAGGTTAGCCGACCCAAAGCACCCCTGAGTATTGAAATTCGTATGGTTCGGATGTTTTCTGTGCAAAATATGAATTTCTTTTTCAACACTTGGAAAGAAGAATGCACTTCTTGATGATCAAAATGTGGCACAAAATTTCTAGACGAGCTAACGAAGCGAATGCAAAAAACCCGATCACAATCCGACTTACTGCAGCAAATTCCACATTTTTCTGCTATATTTTCTCATCTATAAACGTTCTGTGGTACGGGCCGTACTATTTAATGTTTGTTATTCGAAAAATATATCTGTTCGTTTAATAGAAGATGATGGAAAGATATTTTCAGAATTTTAACAGGCTGAATCATTTGAGGAGATTCCCGTGAGTAACATTAATTTGCGTGAAAGATCAGAGAGAGATCAGAGAAAGATCAGAGAAAGATCAGCGAAAGATCAGAGAAAGATCAGAGAAAGATCAGAAAAAAAATAAAAGTTTGAAAATTAACTTAAAAGTTTGCCAAACTAAATATGAATATTTAATCAACCAAGCAACTATGAATAAAATCTAACTCTATTTAAGAAATAGTCTACTATTTGTTTATAAGAAGTATCAGAAAAGTTTTTGAAGTATTACATTAATGTTTAAACCTCTAGGCCAGCCTTTTACCTCCGTTGTATGATATGGATGATTACCCAAGCTGCATTCAAAACAACAACTATTACTGTAAAGTCGACGCTGCCTTAAATATTCCACCAGATAACGACACTCTGCTAAATTATATCAAGGTAAGTTAACTTTATGAAAATTGGCTAAATATATGATAATTTTTTAATTAGGTTGATTTTCCGACCCACGTTCCTTTCTTAATTATGACTGTTTAAGAGTTCTAGAACTTTTAAGATAATACTCTAATGCAGCGGTTCTCAAACTGTGATACATTACAATTTTTTTGGTGGTACAATTTTTACAGAAAAAAAATTAAATTAATGTAAAATTGCGCCCCTTTTAACATTTTGGTTTAATCTTTATTCTTCTTGACTTTAAGGGCTCTAGCTTTAATGTTGAAATGACGACTTTTCCAAGAGCTTTGAACAATTTCGCGGTGCATTGATTTTTAATGGCGAAATGCTTTTTTGGTGATACATATATTTTTGTTTCATATTTACAAAATTTGAAAAGTTTGAGAACTGCTGCTTTAATGTACCGAGCGACGTGGCTGTGTGTGTTCCTACCTCACTTTGGGTAGTTCATGGGATCGATCTCCACGGCCGTGTGACCTGCTATGAGTTTTTGAAGGGTTTTCTCATATGAAATCGGCAAATATTGGTTTAGTTACATCACCTCAGATACAGATACCTACCGCCATTTCTTCCGCTAATTCCCACTGTGGCTGATAAGGCCATGGAAGATTAAATACATTACTTTTTTTAAAACTATTTACTTCTTACTACTTATATATTTTTTTGTAAATCCAATTTATTCTACAATTTTTGTTTCACTTTGGAGTAGAATTTATACAGTGCGTCCATAAGTCACCACAAATTATTTCAAAAACGAGTTAAAATATCGAGAAACCATAAAAAACAGGACAGACTGAATCAAAATCTGGTACCTTGTGTTTTCTTTTTTGATTCAAAACGATGCGTTCGTCCAAAGGTGGAAGAAAATATTCAAATTCACGTGATTGGTGAGATGTTTCCAAATTGTCAACAAACTTTATCTATCTGATACTTTTAATGTAAATGTAAATTAAAAATCGTACATGGACTGACAGGATGATCCTGATAGACGCATTGAAATTTTTAGAAAATATATCCAATTTAAATTGGAATATCTATTTAAGCGATAGGATAAGTATATATAGTCCAATCAACCTGTCATGGCCCAATGTTAAATTTGATAAAATTCCAACCCGAAAACAAGACTTTCCCGGCAGTTATAAAATAAACATTAAAAAAATTAATTTGGTGTTAAAATTTTTGGTATCCCAAAAAAAAAATTCGTTTCAAATTTTTTTAAAGTAAAAATGACATTTGAAAAACATTTCACATGTCAAAAAAAGTAAATCAATTTTGTTTACTTTTTCTTTGACATGTCAAATGTCATTTGGATTTTAAATTTTAAAATTTTTTTCCATTGCTTAGTTTTAAAATTAAGGAATGACAATTTCAAATATCAAATACTTAAACACTTTAAGTCTTATATTTTTTTCGCGATGTACGTAGGGCTCCTGCCATCCTGGTGGGGCGATTTCAACCAAAAATTAATGGGTTCAATCCCCGATCACCCGAAATCCGTATACCAAATTTCGGCTCAATTTGATTAAGAGTGCGGACGCTATCGTGGAAGAATACAGACAGATATATAGACACACAGACACACAGAAAGACAGACAGACTTCCATCTGGAAATCGTTTTAATCGTCTCAGGGGACCTCAAAATGGATATATCCGTCGTTATCTTAAGTAAAGTTTCATTAAACTCGATCCTAGTTGGCGAAATTGCCTAAAAAAATTCGCAAATTTCGCAAAAACGGTTTTTCGTGAATAAAAAAAAAGTATAACTCCAATAAAAAAAAGTATATGAGTAAGTTGTAGGTAATAAAAATATCTTTCGATTCATTTTTCATAAGTCTTGATCGAGATGTAACTTATCGAGTTATATCGAGAAAACCGTCCAAAATCGCATTTTTTTATTTTTGCTATAACTTTATGAAATTTAAATAAATTTATTTAACACTTGACAAAAATATAGCTCGTGGCATGTACGTATTTCAAATTTTTTTAAATATTTATTAGGTTTCGAGATATTTCGATTTTTCGAAAAAAAGGGGCTTGCGAAAATTGGCTACTCTTGCTCGAGGAGTGATCGTAGAATAACGATATTGAGCTTATTTTCTTCGGAAATACTTGTACTTTCATCCTATAAAAAGTTTATAACAATTTTCTAAATTTTAAGTAACAACTACCAGTATTTGGAAAATTTGGTTATTTTCGATCGCTTTTTTTAACTGTATCTTTTTCAATTTTAATTGTAACATTACAAAAAACCAAATTTTCAAAGTACTGGTAGTTGTTACTTAAAATTTAAAAAATTGTTATAAACTTTTTATAGGATGAAAGTACAACAAGTCTTTCCGAAGAAAATAAGCTCAATATCGTTATTCTACGATCACTCCTCGAGCAAGAGTAACCAATTTTCGCAAGCGCCTTTTTTTCGAAAATTCGAAATATCTCGAAAACTAATGAATATTTAAAAAAATTTCCTATTCCTATTCTACATGCCACGAGCTATATTTTTGTTAACTATCAAATCAAAAAAATGCTATTTTGGACGGTTTTTTCGATATATCTCGATAAGTTACATCTCCATCAAGACTTATAAAAAAATCTGTTGTGTCGCCACTTTCTCGGCAGTTATAAAATAAAAATTAAAAAAATTAATTTGGTCTTAATATTTTGGTACTTATTTGACATTTGAAATATTATAAAAGGAGAGATATTTCACATGTCAAAAAAAAGTAAAACAATTTTTTAGGGTCGCAATTTTGTTTATTTTTTCTTTGACATGTCAAATGTCATTTGGGTTTTAAATTTTAAAATTTTTTTCCTTGCTTAGTTTAAAATTAAGGAATGAAAATTTCAGGATGTATTTACAAGCCAATAAGGCACCTAAATTCCAAATAAATATTTAGGTATTTTATTTTTTTGGTAATGTACCTAGGGCTACAGCGCCCCTGGCGGGGCGATTTTAACCAAAAACAAACGGGTTCATTCCGCGATGATCCGATATACCAAATTTCAGCTCAATCGGCTCAAGCGTTTGGACGGATTAAGTGTGCGGACGCTATCGTGGAAGAATACACACACAGACACACAGACAGACGGACAGACTTCCATCTGGAAATCGTTTTAATCGTCTCAAAATGGATATATCCGTCGTTATCTCAATTTTTTTTAGCGCGTTCAAAATACTTTCCCTTTGCGAGGGGCCTGGAAAGTAAAATGAATCTAAAGATATTTTTATTATCTGCAACATCCTCATTTACTTTTTTTATTGGAGTTACACTTTTTTTCTTTATTCACGAAATTTTTTTAGGCAATTTCGCCAACTAGAATCGAGTTTAATGAAATAGAAACTAATATTATTTTTTACTTTCCCCCATCGCAAAGGGAAAGTATTGTGATCGCGCTAAAAAAAATGAGATAACGACGGATATATCCATTTTGAGGTCCCCTAAGACGATTAAAACGATTTCCAGATGGAAGTCTGTCGGTCTGTCTGTCTGTCTGTCTGTCTGTCTGTCTGTCTGTCTGTCTGTCTGTGTGTCTGTATTCTTCCACGACAGCGTCCGCACGCTTAATCCGAGCTGAAATTTGGTATACGGGTTTCGTGTTATCGGGGATTGAACCCATTAGTTTTTGGTTAAAATCGCCCCACCAGGGGTCGCAGGAGCCCTATGGACCGCAAAAAAATATAAGACTAAGTTTTTATTTGATATTTAGGTGCCTCACTGACTTGTAAAGACCTAAAGTTTTTATTTGGCATTTAGGTGCCTTATTGACTTGTAAATACATCCTGAAATTTTCATTCCTTAATTTTAAAACTAAAAATTTAAAATTTAAAATCCAAATGACATTTAAACAAAATTGCGACCCTAAAAAATTGTTTTATTTTTTTTTGACATGTGAAATGTTTTTCATTTTATATTTCAAATGTCATTTTTACTTTAAAAAAATTCGAAACGAATTTTTTTTGGGATATACATTTGGACTTTTTTAACACCAAATTAATTTTTTTTATTTTTAATTTATAACTACCGGGAAAGTCTTGTGGCGACACAACAGATTTTTTTTCTCTATACGACCCTATTTTTTGTTTTCGGGTTGGATTTTTATCATCACTTCATACCTATTGATTGGACTAATATAGTAAGTATGTAAGGAAATATTTGGATAAAAAATTTCATGGTAGATGAATTGGCTAGTAAGGCTATTTAAAAGAAATATTGCTGTACTGAATCTAACCCAATTTTGTAGAAAATTTAGAGAAAATAAGAAAGGAACCTTATAAAAATATCAATGTTGTGACACTAGGTAACGATTGGAATGTTTCAATGGTGCCCGTTTTGAACATATAGTTTAATCAAGTCATTCGTGTAATATATTTCATCTGTCCCTTGTAATTTTGTTTTACCTGATCCAAATTAAAAAAAAAACAAAACGTGAATTAAAGAACCGCTATTGTGGCCGATGTTTCGTCGCCGCTATATTTTTTTGAAAATCACTGTTTTTGATACTGTGTTTGTCGCATATCCATATTTCAGATCATTTTAAAAACAACAGAGCGAGTAGGGTTATAAGTTTATCGACGCACTGTAAATTTGGTATACTGCTTACAATTTCAGAAATTATTTTTAAGAGCTTTGCTTATGTTGAAAACTATCGTCGACCACTCAACCAAAACACAATTTTAACACACTCTACGCGCGTTTCGCCAACTATGTTGGCATCATCACTAAAAGCTTATCTAAAACTTCCTTTTCGGGACGATATAGTTTTTCTTTTTTGACTCTCCGTGAATTTAACTATGAGTTAATTAAGTTTTTCTTTTATTTATCCTTTATATTTATAGTATTTCGTTATTGATATCCTTTGTACCTAATTTTTCATATCGCTTTCTTCGGCATTTTGTCCTGTTTTTCACTCTTCGCATTACTTTTTTAAATTTTAAAGAAGTGAACGTAGTTTTTGCAACCAAGTTTACACTTTCTTGAATATTCCAGAGGGGAGACCATTGTTGGGGTAACTACCGCATGTAGTGTACGTCAGAACGGGGTAATGAACTCTAGCACAGTATGATACTCCTGAAAATATTGATTCATTTGTTCGTGTACCAATTATATTTGCACCAATTTGATTTTAGGCTATAAAGGAAAATGAAAACCTTTATGATCGCAGTATACTTCAAAGATTAATTTGTGCACCCAAAGAAAGTATTAATAACAACGATTTATCGACACTGCTCGATAAAAAAATAGAAAAATATAATTTAACCACAAATGTTATAAATTTTGCATGCACAGATGGAAAATACATCATGAGTTTTTACGACAAAATGATTTGGTAAGTATAATAGGTCAGTTAAAACTTAAACAAACCTGTAAATTAGAAATCGGCTAGAACTTGAAAATACTTGACGTTTTGACTTTAAAAACATTTTATAAAAACCACTATGAATTACATTAATGAAGAACTTGAAGATGATGTAATAGTGTGTGTAATAAATACAGATACCAGATTTGAGAACCTTGATTTTGAAAACAGGCATTAATATTTTCTTACCATGTCGTTTGCTTTTTGAAGAATATAATTTTTTATTATCCTCTAGGTGAAATAGTTCAGTCAAACGGTAGTTTAAGGTGGAAAATTTTGGGGTAATTGTTTTTAGTGGTTTATTTTATGTTTTTTGGGGTGCTGAACACGAATCTGAAGTTGTCCAACAAAAATGTTTCCCGCAAATATGAATAATCATCAAAAATCAACAAAAAAAAAATGTTTTTTTAGTGATTTTCAGCTTATAACTTGCAAAGCAAGCTACTGTGGTTACAGAGGTCCTGTAGTCAAATAAAGAAGAGAAAGTTATCTAAAAATTATCTCTCTAAAAATTTTTTTGTACATCGTATGTTTCCTTGCAATAATTTTGGAAAAATAGCAAAAACAACATTCATTCTGTAGGCTAATAAAAGATGTGAATTTCTGTACAATTTATGTATACGAGCCCTCTTAGACATGGTTTCAATGATTTCTCCAAGGCATCCTTCCAGTTCTTCTACGCCTACAAATAATCATTGACTTAATTCCAAATGTTTGCAATTTATTAAATAAATATGAAAGCAGTGCCTAATAAGAATTTCTCCAATTTATATGTCTGTACTTATACGAGCCTTCTTAGACACGGGTTCAATACTTTCTTCAGGACGAAACACTTAAAAATGAGAATAACTAGACCGAATGACAACTTGCTCTTTGCCAAAAACTACTTATTCTCCTGATATTTCAACACTCTTTTGCGTGGAAACCATACGACGTACAAAAATGTTAAGAGCTTAAGCTGAAAATGACTAAAAACATTTTTTTTCTTGATTTTTGATGATTTCTCTTATTTGCGGGAAAAATTGTTGTTGGACCACATCAGATTCGTGTTCAGCACCTCAAAAAAAAAAATAAAATAAAACACTAAAAACATTTACACCAGAATTTTCCACATTGAACCCTTGTGTGCCATTTGACTAGCTAAAAGAGTAATAATGTTAAAGTACATAGAAAGATAATGTTTGTAGTTATGTCGCGAAAGATATGATTTCATTTTTGGACAGGGCCGGCCTAAGGCGTGTGCGACGTGTGCGGTCGGGAAGGGGCGCCGAAATGAGAAAAAACATGAAAAAATAATTCGGTAACACTTTTACAAATAAACCGTCAATTTAAAACACATATAAAAGTTTCAGAGTATGGTCCAGTAAATTAATCCCAGAAAAACCCCTGGGCATCAAGTCTGTCCGTCAAAATTTTTTTAGTTTGCAGGTATTCATAGGTACATTTACCTCCGAAAATCTCAGCTACATGGAATTTGTGGAAGGGTGGGAAAATGGCTCTAGAGTTCCCGAAAATCCGGTTTTCGTCGATATCTGCCGAAATATGACACTTACAGCATTTTTGTTCACACAAAAAATGAAGAGCAGTTCATTACCTACAAAAGTTGTCCATACGATTTTTTCGCTACACCATATTTTTTGCAAAAACGGCCTTTCAAAAATTCGCAATTTTGAGAATCTGAAATTACGGCGCTTCCTTATCATAATTAGCAAATTATTTTGGTGAAAACTTGAATATCCTTTCATAACTTGAATATCCTCCCATTTTTGGCTGAAGACAAAAGATAGAGCAATAATAGTAACCAATTTTTTTTCACTTTTTGCACTTAATTAATAAATTTATTGGAAAAAAAATCCAATTTGAGAAATTTTGAAGGCATACTTTTTTCTCATGCACTTAATGCACTTGATATGTATATTAATGAAAAGGTCAGAATGTGATCTTTTATTTAGTATAATTCCTAACCCCAAAAACAAAAAAAAAAAATATGAAAAAAAAAGAAAAATGCCATCGACAAAGGGACAAGCTATGCTTTCTAATGATGTGCGTTGAAAACCGATATGGTCCTTGATTATCTATTAATTCCCGATAGACCCGAGCATTTTCGAAAACTCCGGAAATAAAAAAAAACGCCCTAAGAAACGTGTTTTTTATGAAAATACACAAAAATAATTTATTGAATCTTTCTGAATATATTTAACACCTTGCAAAGCCCCATTATCCAAAAGGATTCGGTGAAATTAGTCTTGATAAAAAAAATATGAATAAATTTATAGAAGGGTCAAAATATCGAGCAAAAACAAACTTTGGCCCCGGTTTTTAATAATTCAGAGAAATAGATAAAAGGAACATGATATTATAGCTATAGGTTCCTTCTTTCATCTGAACTTTGAATCATGAAAAAATATTAATTTCTACGTGATTTATTGAAAAATTTGTAATCCGCTTGGGAGTGTCATTCCTTTAGAGCGTGCTCTCTAAATGCAGGGCAGAAGCTAAAAATAGGGGTGCCTTTTGGAGCCGCTTATGTCGAAAAGTATCATATTTTTGACAAAAATGATAATGATCATGATAAGGATCATTTTTGTAGGTAATGAACTGATCTACATTTTCGTGCAAACAAAAATTCTCTATTTGTCATATTTTCGGAAATATCGGCGAAAATTGGCGAAAAAAAACACATTTTTGAGACATCATTTCCCCGCCCTTCCACAAATTTCAGACAGCTGAGCTTTTCGGGGGTGAATGTACCTATGAATACCTGCAAATTAAAAAAAAATGGTGCCGGACAGACCTGAGGCCCGGGTTGGCACCTTCGTTTATTGGACGATTATTTTTAATGCAAATTAGCGATTTGAATATGTTAATAACTTCTGTTCATTGTTTTTACAGAGCACAATGATGGTGCCAAATTCAGTAATTATTAAGCTCTGACTAATTCGTTTTATAGTACAAATAACATTTTTTGGGGGGTTTTTCTACACCCATTTTCACTGTAAGCAAAACTCATTCTTGCACACACAACATTTTACTCTTAGGCCTGCCCTGCCTGACCACCCAAGTAGCTCAACACTCTACTAAAAGGTCAAGTTTTAAATTGAAAGTAAAACTATTACGCAAAATAATTGTACTTGCCGCTAGAAAGAATTTCATTGTAAAAATAGAAACGTAAGTTTTTTAATTTCCTTTTTGTTTTTTTCTAATTGAACCTAACCTCTTTTTACTTTTAGGTATCCGGTATTGGCCTATCTCATTTTTATCGTTTTAGCAACTTTATACGACTTGTTTAATAGAAACACAAAATCAAAAGGTAAAAACATCAAAAATTTTAAATTTTATTTTGTTGGTAATGGATCCTCATTTCATTTTAAATTTGAAAAC
Source organism: Crepidodera aurea (assembly GCA_949320105.2). NCBI lineage: Eukaryota > Metazoa > Arthropoda > Insecta > Coleoptera > Chrysomelidae > Crepidodera > Crepidodera aurea. The sequence goes on along the minus strand of OX439473.1, from coordinate 76,538,968 downwards.
AATTTTGAGCAACGAATATCTACTTATTTTTTTAAGGCACTCTTCAAAATTTTTCGCTGTATACCAATTGGAAAAAGCGAATGATAATTCCAGACGATGAAGATTTTAATAGAATGAAATCTCTGCAAGGATTTAGGGGGTTTACGATGATTTATGTCATTTTTGGTCATATGATGACAAGCTATACATTTTTTTTTAAAAAGAATCCTGAAGGTTTTGAACAGGTAAGAAACGTATCTTATTATTTACAGGTGTTTATCGGCGCGATCCTCATGCGCCGTGGGAACAACCCGACCTTGAAGGCGCGTAAACTGGCAAGTTTAGCGCGAGAAGTGCCGTTAGATCCTGCGTTAATGTATCGAACTAGGCAAGAACAACACTGTTACCCTCCTGTAGTTTCCGGGACACACTGGAGTGGAGGGTAATGAAATAGCAGACGTACTCGCAAAAAAAGGGACTGAAACACCATCTCTGGGACCTGAACCTTTCTGCGGAATAAGCACCAGTACAATACTTGATGAACTTGGAAAAGAAGTAAATTACAATCCCAATACTGGATAGGACTACAAGGAATGAGGCAGGCCAAGAAAATACTGGGAAACTATAACCAGAAGAGATCAGACGACTGTAAAAAAGTAAAAAAGTAAAAACAAGCTCAGAATACTAACGGGTATCCTAACAGGGCACTGCTAGTTGAGAGGGCATCTAAAGAAGCTCGGATTAGTAGAGGAAGAAGAATGCAGATTTTGCGAGGAAGAGGAGGAAACCTCTATCCATATTCTCTCAGAATGCATAACCCTTCAAAATCCAAGGGTACGATACCTAACAGAAGAGGGAGATCTACCTAACCTGAAGCCTACCGACATTCTGAACTTTTTGGAAGCAATAGGACTGGAGGAACTGCTCTAATCGTTAAGACATCATTAACGAATGGGTAGCAGAAGGGAGCACAATGTATCTTATTTCTCTTTGACCTAGTATTTTGTTTTGTTACAACTACTGTATAAATGGTGCCATCATCATCCTACTTTTGGCAGGGCATCATCCAGTTATATTATTATGCCCTGATATTGTGATTGACTAGTTGCTTGGGAGACTGCTTATAGTCAGACAAATTTAAACTTATATTTATAGAAATTTAAATCATTCACAGTTCCAAAATATTCTTAATGCTTCGTGGTAAGTAACATAATATACTTATTCATAAATACAGCGTTACTCAAATACCTCGTGATTGGGACATTAAAAAAGTAAGTTAGAGATTTTACTAAAATAACAAAGGTAGACTTTATTACCATATTAACATCAAGATGCAATAGCTTCTCGATTATTATGAGACGGAAAGAAGACTTGAGGGGATAACACTAATAGATTGACTGTGAGTAATATATGAAACTGCGTCAGCAAAAACAAAGAAGAAGGAATTCAAAAAATTTAAGATCTAGGCATTTTTAAAACATTTGATTTTTGGTGGAAATTGTTGATTAGTAGATTTATATCACATAAAAGATAACGCTTAAGCATTAAAAAAAGAAGTTAGTGCATATAAATGAATACCACTACTAATTTTATCGGACACCGTGGCTCAGTTTGTTAGGGCACCAGCCTTTATTCTCTGGGTCACTGTTCGAAGAATAGGTTCGAAACCTGCCGCATTCAAGTGGAATAAAAGTCAGATAAGACTTTGGGCAAGTGCAAAAAGGTATTTGTAACTGATAGGGGCACATTTACACACTTGTTAGTCGGTAGATCACCTGCATGACAAAGGCATAGTCCTGGGTTTAAGGTGATGGAGGACCGTGGTTCGGAGCCCACGATAAGCTGTAGGTCCCGTCCAGATTAGCCTTAGTTGCTGAAAGGAGACGTTAAAATTAACCAAACACTACTAATTTTATTTTATTTATTTTTAGTTAGCGTTGTCGACGAAAATGGCACTTGAAATTGGTTTATTTATTTTATCTTCATTTTTGGTTATGTCCTCTTGGATAACGTTGATGCAAGCACGTCATATATATGAGAAAACTGGAAAATTATCATTCAAAAGTGTATTAATCCGAATCATTAACAGATATTGCAGGTAAGAGTAATATATTTAAAGAAAAACACGCACACACTCAAGCTCTCAAAATGAGTGTACTTTTATGTAAAGATAAAATATACAAATTTATCACAAAACTGCCAAAACAAATCTGTTTGAGCAATTTTGCAGAAACTAAAAAATTCACAGATAAACTAGCTGATGATAGATAAGGATTTGATCCCTTCTCAAATCCTTCACTACTTTGTCAGTAGTAATAGTATATTATCTAACAGGCTGAGAAATCCCTTATTATAGCTGAGCCCAGAGTTCGCAGCAGAGGGGAAATGCCGAGGCTGCACAATTCTGGGAGAATTAATATGATTTCTCGGCCGTGTTGTATTTACTATTTTTTTTTCAAGCATAAACAATTTCATTAGAAAGAGCATTTTTGGTTAATTTGAAATATCAAAAAATAAAACAATTTTTATGTTATTTTCTTTATTAACAGAATTAATGAAATTAAATGTTACTCTTCTTTTGGTTGCGATATTTTTCAATCAGGACTTCTTTAATAAGCGAACTTTTTCAATTTAATTCAATTCAACAAACTTGCTAATAAGGTTAAACTGTCAAACAATGAAATTGGCATAAGGCGACTTGATGAGATACATTGATAACGTACATTTAATGGACTTTTATAAAAATTCAGAAATTTTTTTACGAGTAATATAATAGAGTCCTTCTCATTAAATGTATATGATATTCATATTTTGATATGCTTAAAAAATATTTAGTAGGGTAGATATTAGAACAACAATGACAAAATTATTATTTTTCGATACTTGTAAATGTTTGGTGGAGGTTTAAAGGCATAATGCGTTCTTACATTGAAGTATAAAAACCTATATTACGTATTGTTTATTTCCTTGAATTGATAATTTTTTAATTCATATTCCTACACTTTATCATTTCGATTTATGATAGTTTTATATAGAGCAGGATTGATATCCATTGTTGTGGTTTCTTTATTAAAATTTTATGGATTTTGTGAAGTCAGCAATTTTGTTATACTCCATATTTTCCATTATTAAATGAAGGTACAAACATTGAATTGTTAAATGTTAATACACTTATTCCTTAAATAACTATTATTTGTAAATTTTACATTGTTACATATTTTTTTGTAACAACAAAATTTTAGGAAAGAGTTCGTATTGTTTTAACTATTCTGTAAATTTTTTTTTTAGATTTGCGTCGTCCCTCATGATAGTGGTATATTTTAGTTCAACTTTAATGAGACCTCTTACTGGCCCAGTAAACTTGGAACTTATCGAACTTACCGAAAATGTTTGTAGAAAAAATTGGATGTATAACTTATTTATGATCAATAATTTTCAGAAATTGGTGGACGTTGTAAGTACTATATTTATTAAAGTAAATGTGTCTTAGTTAAATAATAGCTAAATGATAGTTTGAGTAGATAGTCTGGGCCCGAATAAATCACATTACTTTAAAAAGTCACCGCTAGACGCCGCCACCGAATAGTGTTGGGAATTGAAACTTGGATAAGTAGATCGAAACTTGTCTAAGTTGTGTGACGTCGAGGTCAGGAAAATTCTAAATAAGACGAAGGGCAGACGACTAGGAATGTAAGAATCCACCCTGCAACTAGTATGGGAGGGGGTAAAAACCACTATAAACCACCCAGAAACGACAAAAAAGGACCTAATCACTCAATATCCGATACCCAATATTTTAGTCAATGTATTGGACGTGATGAGGACTCCTCCCATGTCCTTTTTAACCCTCCGGTACCCACATCTCTTTTTGATACACGAGTACCCGCACTGGATATCTTAGATATTAGTATAATATTTTAATAAAAACAAATTCAAAAATGTAACTTTTATTAATATTGCAATAAAAATGCAAAATAGACATTAATTAAATTGTTCGGAGCAGTTTCTGCACACCATGAACGAGTGCTCTAGAATAAGAATTTTTTACACTTCACACAAGAATATCTTGTAAGTCTTCTTTTCTTACAGTCTTCACAGCTGCTGCGTTTATTTTGTCTAAAGTCTAAAGGACTTGTTTTTTCCTTTTGAAATAGCGTTGTTTCCAGGAGGATGCAAAAAATAGTTTTCAGACCTTGTTCTGACATTCTTGTTGGGACGTAGTATTTTCCATTTTATAGCCTCTTTATCTTTAGCAGTCTTAGCAGACTTACGGACCTTGTCTATATAAAAAAGTCTCTCGCTAGTAGGATCTTCGTTGTCCGCATCATTGCCTTCATCTAGCTCTTCTTCTGATTCGGAGTTTTCTTCGTGTGTCTCATATATATCAAGATTTTCACCGACATATTCTTCGTCACTATCGTCGGGTGCCTCATCAGATAAAGTTTCCACTTCATCCAATAAACGTTGTAAGAAGCCTGTTGTGCCTCATAAGACGCCATTTTATATATGTACAAAAAATGCGTTATTAATTTTAAAATGAATCGAGTTATAAACAAAATAAGATTACCAAATTGTACAAAATGTATGTTAATAATACGAACACCAAACCCCGCACTGTATCCGACAGATCGGATCAAAGTCTAGCATTAAAACGAATAAAGCGGCGTTTTCATTGGTATAGCTACTTGCACTAGCAACTGGTGCGTTTACACATAATAATATTTTCACACCTTTCAATTTGTTTCAAGTTGCGCCAATTATTGCACTTGAATTCAAGTAACTTGTAAAGTCTGACCGAGCCTTTAAAGAAATTGTTTTTTTCCAAAGACGAAACATATTGAAACTGACATCGAATAAATAAATACTGTAACAATGATTAATTAATTAATATATAAATTTTACGCAATTTACCCCTATCGCTATCGGTGCCGAGCTTGAGGTTTTTTTGGGAGGTTAGATGCACATTGTATTGCACAGTGGTCCTAATAGTCAATATATTATTTTATTTTTATGTATATGGACAGTGTACGTTGTTTTACACATGAAAGTATTCAAAAATGTCCAGATAGATGAGTATTTCTACTATTGCCGGAACATTTGATATTTTTATAGAGGATCTTATATCGATTACACCAACTATACCTATATACAAATGTCACTGGTACTGGTTGGCGCAAAACTGTTTACATTCGGCGTGCATAGAGGTTAGTAGCGACACAGTAGATACAGTAGTTCCACTTAGCGTCGGCACCTTTGATATTGGTGTCCAGCAGTTTCATCAAATACTATTAAACGAGCAAGGTTTGTATGTGTGTGTGTCCAGAGGATCTCGAAATCCACTCGTCAGAATTCAATGAAACTTTCAGGGTAGACTAATTCCTATCTAAATCGGCAAAAAATGTATGTCTCATGTCTGTGAAAATTCGATCTTCCGAGATATTTACAAGAAAAGTTAAGCTTTTAGGCAGATATAATAACTTGTTTCTATAGTAATATATACTATAAAAGTGGGGATATAACGTCACATTCCATAGGCGTACTTTGCAAAATAAGTTTCTATAATATAAATAAGGTCACAGCATATAAAATATATAAACGCACTTCGTAGATTAAATTTTGAAGTTATATTATTTACAAAAAATAAAAATAAACTTTATGCATCTAACACTGTAACATTGAACGAATTAAATTTAACCAATAAATAACAAGGAGGATTATATGTTGGAATTAAACTTTTTTTAATCTCTTGGCATTAAAAGTAACGCTTCAGTACTCAAAGATTAAAAAAAAGTTATTTCCTTAAAAGTCACTGTCTTCACTAAAACTACTGGTATCACTATAATTGTCTTTTCTGAGGTTTACTATTATCGGTTCAATTAAATTATCCATTGATATATCCACTTTCCTAAATGAATTTTACACATTTTTAACATGACCAATGCATTTTCCCCAATGTTCTCTATTTACATCTGAAACTGCCTTCAAAAACAAATTTCGCACATCAGGAAATTTAAATGTTTTATTGTTTTGAGAAACATAACCTTTTAATAATTGTGACTAGATCAGTTCAATGGAATTTAACTCTGCGTGGTTCGGAGGCAATCTGAGAATTTTAATTCCTTTTTCTCTGGCCATCTCATCTATAATATATTTTTTGAATTTGTTTTTATGTTGCCTTGCTATTACTAATAATTCTGCCTTCAAGGATTTAGGAGGACTGATAATATTTTTAGAATGAAGCCATTTTGAAATATATATTAATACAAAATTCTGAATCAATTAAAATACATATGATACGGCTATGAATAAATAAAGTCTGACTTATCTGTCAAAAGAACAGGTTTATCTAGACAAAAACTATATTAGGCCGATCAGATGTATTAAAATTTAAATTTTAACTACAAATAAGCATTGAAGGATGAGGTAAAAATAAAATTTCTACCTCTTTAATCTGTACTACGTTCTGCAAATTAAATACTGCACTCCTTTCTTCTGTATAGTATAGTAGTAAAAAGGTTTGACTTTATTTAATTTCTGGCGTTTTAATCTGAAAGAATTCAATTTTAAATTTGCCGCTTTATATAAAAAAGGAAAGGATCATTTGACGGACATAAATAATTTGCTTGTCAAATGACAGCCATCTCATTATTTCAAAGTTGAAAATACAACGTTGCCAATTCAATTTCAGAAATCATGGGTTTAGGTAAATATTTATAGGAACGTTGAGTAACACTGTTAAAATGGACACTTGCCAAAATGTGACACCTGTTAAAATGTGATACGTGTCAGAATTTAACAACTGTCAAAATGAACAAATCTCAAAATGAACAAATGTTAAAATATGACACCTGTCAGAATGTAACAAATGTCAAAATGTCACACGTATCGTACTTTTCTTTATTTATTACAAAGATCTAACCTAACCTAAACCTAATCTTTTTTTTTTGGCGGGTGGAAATGCTTTATGCACATCGGGTAAAGGTTCTTCCCTTCCCCGATAGTGTGAGACTACCCCTTACGGCTACTATTTTATTATGCGGACAGTTTTAATATTTAAGTTTTCATTATCATAGAGAGAGAGAGAGAGAAAAAGAATGAATGCTTGTACACGTGTACTATTAACATAGATTTCAATTTTTTATTTTACAAGAAACTTTAAAGAGACATTTAAAATTCTCTATTTTCATAGTACATTTTAAGGTTGATTGTGACTTTGTATTTTCCAAGAACAAATTGTAATGTAATGTACGAATGAACTATTTTTGTAACTGAAACACTTTGAAAAAATATGATATCAATATCTGCCACACCTCGAGAGTTTTTGTGGAGGTTTTTACCCAAGTATGAATGTCAGACCTATAATTTTACTTCACTGCAGATCAATAAATAATAAAATCAATTGAACATAGAGTTTTTCTTATATAGTGATAAATAGCTGAGCGATCTTCTGTTGACGGGACGTGTGCCCTACACGCTGCTGTTGCCCGTCCCGGAAACGGGACCTGTCCGCCGTGACTATTCGCGAAGATCAAGCGTCAGTAGATGTTGCTCTAAAAGGGTGAAATCCCCAAAAACTAGGCAACTTTTAATGCATTTAACTAACCTCTGTGACAAGCAGTTGATAAACGTCAACAACAGCTGCAGCCAATAGAAAATTAACACTGACAGCTTTTTTAATTTTCCCGCCTACTTTCAAGCCAATCGCCAATCAACTTTTTATTTATCTCCCTTTCAGTAGTTCAAGTAGATGTCGCCCACTCCGTGATTTTCGCGAATTAATTAATAATTTGTCATGTTATTATATACACATTGGGCTGCTTAAAAATGTTGATTTGAATATTAAGAGCGAAGCTCGGTGACCAGATATTTTTTTATATTCGCACTGGTGTTGACACTATTGACAGTAATGACATTTCTCCCCGCCACGATCCCTAACAATGCTCATATATACACTGCCCGATATATCAATTATTGATATAAACTGCTCGCTAAAATTCAGTTTATGCAAATAAGGTTGGACACATGGAAAAGTAGTAAAAATTAATTATGCAGTTTTCAATGAGGTAAAATTCATTTAATCGGATGCACCCGAGATAAAAAAAAATGTTTCTTCTTAGGTATTTTTGTCTCCTGAACACGAATTTGAAGTCAAAAAGCGGAGGTCTCGAATGCTTTTTGAGATATAGGCCCGAAAAGTATGAAAACTTGCTTCTAATCTCACGATTATCTTTATTGCCACACTTATATTAACTTCATCTATACGTTTATTAGTACAAATTTGAACCATTTCTAGTCGAGTTGAGATTTGACATATATTTTTATATGAACAAAAAATGAGTTTTATGATTATCGGTCGATGCTATTCAAACGTGGTTTAAAGGAGTTTTTGGGAATGGAGTTTCCGCCAAAATTCAATATGGCAAATCAAATACAAAATTGTGGTTGAGGTGTGTGCTTATATAGTTTGATTCTGTTTAAAAAAGTTAATACAGCCATTCTATATTCGTTGTTGAAAAAATGCAAGAGATTATTACGAAAATATTTATTTTTTCCATTTTAGTTGACATTTCACATTCCTAATATATAAGAAAGACATTTATTGCATACAATGTACATAGTCAATACAATTTTTTTTAAGAAAACAAGAACCAAGAATGCATGACACCTCATAAAAACATAGATAGATAGATATTTATTAATATATGAATTGTTAAATTATCATAATTCGAGATGCTATTGTAGAATTGTCACAAAAATGATCAGTTTTCAATGAAATAAGTGGAACATACATAGGGATTAACGCCTCATTGATAAAAATTCGTAAAACCTGAATTAATATATATATATATATATATATATATATATATATATATATATATATATATATATATATATATATAATATATTACACAGTAGATTGGATGAAATTTTTTAAATCCGGCAACTATGGAAGGAGTGCCGGTCGTTCTTAAACTCGTCGTTTGCGCATTAGCCAGGAGTCGCAACACTCGCAACTCCTGGCTAATGCGCATTGAAAACTTACAACCAGAAATTGGCCGAAGTGGAATTACTGTATGTACTGTGGTAGCGACATGAGTAGTAAAGACAGTAAACTTTAATGTGGTGGTGGAAGGTTACCTAGCCAGTTTGCTGGTACAAGTAAGTTAGTATGCAGTTAACATTGGATTATTAGCTGTCTAGCAAGTTACTGATGCAAGTAACTAACCTATTTACTATACCAATGAAAACGCCGCTTTATGCTAATACTGAGATAATTTGTCCACGTGTACCTCGACTCAAGACAGGAAGCTACCGGGCAGCACCGTTCTCAATTCCTAGCGCTTAACGAGATTTTACGAAAAATGTGTTGTGGTGATCTATGAGATCAGGTGCGGGTACCGGAGGGTTAATATTCTAGTGTCTAGTTGATGCAGCAGGGGCTGCAAGAATGGGTTGGGATGATCTTCCATTCTTTGATGGTGGTTAATTGTTACAAATGCGATCACAATGAACTAAAAAATAAAATAAATGCAACATCTAGGGGGTTGTCATTTATGACGAAAATTACTATCTAAAAATCTCATGCATACACAACAAATTTCTAATGATATGTCAGTAACATCAGATAGAAACAAGATAAACTTTTGTAATGAAAATCACAGTAAGACTATTACTGTTGTGACCACTAAGCTCACCCTTCTCTCTACACCAAAGAAACATGAAAGTTCATCGTTGCATTGGGGACATGCGACTTCCAACTGCTACACAGGTCTACTTTGCCTGAAATGTACGCCATTTGAAACATTGTGACTTGTGATTTTAATTTATTTTTCAAGCTAAACTGAAAACAGCTTTTGTTTAGGTTTATTCTTTATTCTGAATGCTTAAGTTTACCAATTTAACTCTGTTTTTATAATTCCTACTGATATTTCATATATTTAATTCGACATCTAAGACCAGTTTCTATCGTTTGACTTTTTCAGAGTGCCTGGTCTATACTTCTTTTAATCGCTTTATTTACTGGTAAATGCAGATATAGTAATTATTATTTATTTTATTTCTAGTGCAATCCTGTGTCATGGTACGTAGCAGCCGACTTCCATTTATATGTGATTAACTTGTTGTTGGTCTATTTTGCTATTAAATATAAATTAAACGAATTAAAACTTTACACAATTTCTCTGATAGTGTGGTGTGTAGCTTACGGTTCAATTTTATACTATTACGAAGAAGGACCAATTTACCAGCCAAACATAAGGTAAATTTGTCTCCATCTATATTATTTAATTCATAGTTTTTTCCTTGTATAAAATTTTATGATATAATAAGTAACTGACTCTACCAACCTTTTATGCAGTCATTGACACCTACTATAATATCAAAAAAGGAGTCCTAAGTTTTCATCAAAGGAATCTTCATTGATTTTATTTTATTAAAATTTAACAGTTTTGTCTATAAACTGTTAATCAAACTGTTTGACAGGAGCAGTTTATATTTTAGTGACTATCTCACGCACTTGTCTGATGAACCAATCAGGAGCTCTAGTCAAGTTCGGATTATCGATAACACCAAACTTGACTCTTGACTCTGATTGGTGTGTCAAGTTCGGTGTTTTTAGATTTGTGTATATCAGTTAAACGTCAAATTTAAATAATCACTCACAATGAGCAGATTTGGGATAAATTTAATTAAATATGTATTTCATTCCATGTCAATGTTTCCTGTTTATTAAACTTTATTAATTTCTCTGATCAACTTCTTAAATTTCTTCCTAATTTCACTTTGTTCGTGAAATAATCTAAGAAAATTTAACTCGTGATTGAATTTATCTCATAAATTTGTCTTTTATTTCATAACTCAACTGAGTTGGTCGAAAACACGAGTCCGCAGACTTATCGCGAAAATTCAATCACTTGCGGTATTACTACTGATTATTTATTAGATCGTCACTGATTAACTGATGAGCATTTACTTCTTGGATTAATTCAAAAACTACTAAAATACACCCAAATATTTATTAAATTTAAAAAATATTTTCAGAAATAATGAAATTAGAAATGCGGTATCAGGGAGATCTTTTCTCATCACACATACGTCAACTTTTTCAAATGGCGCATCTAGTGCTGTTGGTTTGATTATGGGTTACTTATATCTTCAGTATAAAAACGCAACCTTCAAGTATACTAAGGTAAGTTTTAATACTAGAAATCTTTAGGCTTACAGGAATTCTAGGGCTCCTTACAGGAGAACAATTGTAGTACTTTTTTTTATGGGAAATATGTTGATCAAAGAAGCTTGGATACCCAATGGGGCAGGGGTATTCATTCTTTAATATAATTTCATCAAAATTCAAGCCAAATTGGATTTTTTAAAAAGTTACTTAAAGAAGTACAAAGAGTCAGGCCTTTTTATTTCCCATTAAAATCAATCTTGTGCATTCCAAAAATTAAACAAATTCAAAACTACACTAGAAAGTCAGCGCTCAAAAAGAAAACCTAAAATGTACAACAACCCGAAGGACTTCCAAGTACCATGTGAATGTGGAAAACATTATGAACCAAAAGATGAACGGATCATCTACTATTGGGTTCTAATTAACAGTGCTCAGTCTACTACCAGTATAAGCGTACATGAAACATAGGTGCTAAAACGAATGACGCCCATTCTAACAAGAGATAAACTCATTCCGGATTTCCAACACTCAACATAGGCTTACTGAAAAAATTAGAAAAGACGTAGAAGCCAAACATTACTGTAATGCTGTCTTCCTCGATGTGTCACAAGCCTTCGACAGAGTATGGAATACAGATTTGTAATACAAACTAAAAGCTAAAATGCCACATGATCTTTATTTAATACTTAAGTCATACTTAACTTTCTTTAGAGTTAGTTATCTAGATGAATACTCATCGCTACATCCTATACTTCCCACATGAGAGTTGCTACATATGCCGATGATACCGCAAAACTCATCCCATACCGAACCTGCCATGGCCTCAACATATCTGCAGACCCACATGAACAAAATTCAATATTGGCTAAATTGATGGCGCACAAAAGTTAACGAAAGTCCACCCAAGTAACCTTCATCCTGAGAAAGAAAACCTGTCTTGCAATAAAACTCAATCGTCAATACATACCACAAGCAGATGAAGTTAAATACCTTGGTATACACTTAGATCTAAGGCTTACGTACATCTGGACGAAAAGAAAGCAACTGGGCTTAAAACTCCGCGATATATAGTGGCTAATTAGAAGATACTCCCAACTAAGCCAAAGTAATAAAATCTTAGTCTTTGATCAATTGATCAAGCCAATTTGGTGTTATGGGATACAGTTGTGGGGAACTGCAAGCAACTCGATATACTGGAAATGTTCCAATCCAAAACATTAAGATAGATCACTAATGTCACTTGGTAAGTGCCAAAAGATGTGATACGTAGGGACCTAAAAGTTCCTACATTCAGATAAGAGCTCATGAGACCAAGTGCAACCAACTTATGTCAGCAGGCTGGGATTACGCCCGAACCATCTGGCGATCAATCTACTGGACAATAGCCAGGAACAATATAGACTAAACGTTGCAAAAACACGTGACTTAGCTCATAGATTTCAGTAAATTTTAATCTGCAATATAAGAATATTCTAACTATGATGTCAGCTCTCTAGCTCAAACTAGAATTTTAAAGGAACAGTAATCGATGTCTATATTCATAACACAAAATTTAGCATAATGTTATCAGTAGTAATACCCCTAGGGCCTTGATAATACCGAGATAATTTTGTCATAGAGAATGCTGTAAACGTATTGCTTGATAATCCTTAAGCAACACGCTTGAAGGATTCTCTATGAAAAAATTTTGAGGATTTATCAAGGCCCGAGGGGTATTCGATAAGATAATTTTTTACTTTGTAGATTTCAAAAAATTGGTCAAAAAATTTTGAAGTCATTGAAGTATTTTTCCTGGAGTAGCTTACTCGTAGTATTCCAAATTGTTTTTACAGTCGCTTCTTTATATTCAGTTCCGTCAGCTTTTCTCATATTTACCGCATAATCTCTCAATATATTAGCCAAATTAGGCAAACTCGTTTCAGCATTCAGTTCGTATTCTCTGGTCGCACAAAACTCGAGAAATATTTTCCATATATATTTTTTTGATTTGGTTGTATTTTTTGGTATATTACTTGATATAATATCATTAATTGCATCGTCAGATGCATTACCAAATCTTAGCGACATTTTTAAACTAGTTGTCATGACGTTTAATTAATTTTTAATCAAAAACTTGACTTGTTGAAAACACCAAACTGAAAACACTACATGTAGGGTGTTATCGCTGTAATCCATAGCTGATTGGATGAAATTTGACACATGACTCTAAATTAAGTAATTTAATTGGTTACTATAGTTAGTAAAAAATTATCAGTGTAACGGATTACAAAACCAAATAGATGTTAAAAAAATAAAAGATGCTGTTCTTAAAGTAGACCTACAAAATAATAACAAAACCTACTCAGAATACGAGGATAATAACCATAGTCGATACTGTTGACACAGAACTGAAAAAAACAATAATTCCAATATAATCATCAATTTATGTAGTCAGTACCTGAAGATGATTGGAGATAGTTACTGATTGAAACTTTACCTACATGTTGTGAAGTGTCTAGGTGAAGACAATTCGGATTAGCAGTGACTAAAGTATATTTAAAGAAAAGCCATTGTTTTAGAAAGTAAACCATTCGAACGAACGGTATATGCCAGTATTTAAATAATCCTCTTTCTAGAAGTCATCAAACAAGACTCCAAGCTTAATTTTATTGATTAAAGTTAGAAGGTTTAATGGTATGAAATGTTTCATCACCCGAAAAGAGAATTACAATTTCTGATCAGTCACGTCTTTGTGTATTACAAATTGTTATTACTACTACGGTGTGATTTAAAAAACCAATTAGTATTTATTATATTTATTAAAAACGTCTATTAGTACTACTCAAAAAAATTGAGTTAAATATATATTGTTGTATCGGAAAACTAATTTAAAATCTTAATTTAAAATAATGAATAGTTTTTAACGTATATTTTTAATGTTGCAGTTGACAACCATTCTCTGGTTAATCTTGTTCTTCGGACTGCCCATTTTGTCAGTCTACCTGAGTTTTCATGTAAAAACCGATAGACTTAGTGCAGCTATACTTGGTGGTATAGTAAAACCGGTGTACGCCATTGGCATGGGAATTGGAATGCTGGGAATGACGTTTAATATTGGAGGTAAACAAATGCTTTAACAATTTCTTCTAATACCGCTTTCTTTACCCTATCATACTTAACCTTACTATACTCATTTAGATTCATAGCCTTTTCCTAAACGAATAATATATTTCCAAGAATAAATTTAAATTTTTTATCGATCCATGATTTAAACTGACGTGACACATAAATAAATAACAAACACCCGTCCCTACCAGGGTAACCTGGTGTTATCGATTTTTTATCCAGTTATATTCTCTTTTCCTTCCTCATAGGCTAAATATCCGGTACCAAATTACGATTTTTTCGAGCTCAGATTTTGGGGATAGGACAAAATCACTCGACTTACGGTCTCGTCATTTTTCGACAGAACTCGTTAAATTGTTAATGAAAGTAGATACTCGAAATCAAACTTATGTACCACCGAAAATTTTATACCTGTTGTTTTAAGCCAATCAGATGCCTTGATTTTGACAGGTTTGTATGACGACAATCTGAACTTTCCGAAAAAATTTTGGGTCACGTGACGTGCCTGCAAAATTAATAAGTGATTATTTTTTTCATCTGTCAAAACAGTCAGTTTTTGTGGTTTCAGCTAATAAGAGCTCAGGATCCTAACCAATCATTGTGTTTTATACTGATTATTTTTTTCATCTGTCAAAACAGTCAGATTTTGTGGTTTCAGCCAATAAGAGCTCAGGACCCTAACCAATCATTGTGTTTTATACTGATAAAATTGCTTCGTCGTTTTTGTTTTTTGATTAAACTATGTTTACCTTTTTCGAAATGTCAAATGTAAACATTTAACAATTTTTATTTATCATTATCAATTATTATTATACTAAAATGTATTGCAAATCTATGTTAATAACAAATTTCAAAATGTATTTGTAAACTAACCTGTTTTTATTAGTTTATTTCAAATCGCCTTGACATTTTTACATACCTCACTTCAACACTAAACTTTTTGTTCATTAAATATCAGTTTTTGAATACTTAAACACTTAAAAGTAATTAAATTAAGAAAGACTTCATTTCAGACTATAAACTTATAAAAATTCTTCTTCTTCGCTTTTATTTACGGCGCCGTTCCGCACGCTAGCCAATCAAAATATCACGTATGCCTTGGTGGCCCTGTATGTAAAACTATAACAGCTAATCATGAGGGTTCAATTTAAATTGATAAAGAAAATTTTTAACATTTGTGTGTAAAGTGTCTTTTGCATAAAAGACTATGTTCTCTGTTTTTAATACAAAATGATTCAAAAAATAACCTTCTAAATACGACTCGTCCTCTGAAATTTTATAGATTAAATTTTTGATCTCCATACTCAAACGCCTTTATTTTAGGCAAAACCACTCAAACAAACTGATTTGAGATAAAATCAGTTTGTTTTCGTGGTTTTTCCAAATAAAGCCGTTTTCGTAAAAACCAAAAATTTAATCGATAAAATTTGGAGGACTCGTGGTATTACCTTTGATGAAACAGCTTCGTCGTTTTTGTTTTTTGATTAAACTATGTTTACCTTTTTTGAAATGTCAAATGTAAACATTTAACAATTTTTATTATACTAAAATGTATTGCAAATCTATGTTAATAACCAAATTTCAGAATGTATTTGTAAACTAACCTGTTTTTATTAGTTTATTTCAAATCGCCTTTAACACATTTACATACCTCACTTCAACACTAAACTTTTTGTTCATTAAATATCAGTTTTGAATACCTAAACACCTAAAATTAATTAAATTAAGAGAGACTTCATTTCATTCTTCTTCTTCGCTTTTATTTACGGTGCCGTTCCGCGGGGTAGCCAATCAAAAAATCGCCTTGGTGGCCCTGTATGTAAAACTATAACAGCTCATCATGAGGTTTCAATTTAAACTGGTAAGAAAAATTTTCAATATTTGTGTGTAAAGTGTCTTTGCATAAATGACTATGTTCTCTGTTTTTAATACAAAATGATTCAAAAAATAATCCTTTCAAATAAGACTCGTCCTCTGAAATTTTATAGATTAAATTTTTGATCTTCATACTCAAACGCCTTTATTTTAGGCAAAACCACTCAAACAAACTGATTTGAGATAAAATCAGTTTGTTTTCGTGGTTCTTCCAAATAAAGCCGTTTTCGTGAAAACCAAAAATTTAATCGATAAAATTTGGAGGACTCGTGGTATTACCTTTGATAATTTACCTTGCTTCCCTTGCCGGAATAACAGAAGCGAAGATTATTTTTGACAAACATTTATTTTCAATTTAAAGCCACAATATAACACAGACTTACTTTTTTCCTATCATTTAGTACTATAATATTGTGTGATTTTAATACAATATAATCAGCTTTTATTGCTTCTTGACTTTCTTTTACAAAACGCGACATTTTCTTATTGTATTTAATCACAAATTTTACTAGGTAGGCCTTTGAAACTTATTAATCAAAGCGTCAAAAAAAAGTCATGTCATAGCCATTAGCCACCGTAATTTATTAAGGCACCAAACAACAAAGCAAAATAAACTCCTAAATTGTCAAAAATTGTATTTTCTGTTTAAAATAATTTTTGGTATAAAATTTTCGTACCTAATCTCCCGCGGGCTTGAATGATTCTTGGTAAATTTTTTCTCGGTTGCGAATTTTTTTAAGAAAATTTTTTTAAGAAAATTCGCATCTCGAAAAAATTTTCGGAAATTATTCAAGCTCCAGGGAGATTATAATTGATTATTTTTTTCATCTGTCAAAACAGTCAGATTTTGTGGTTTCAGCCAATAACAACTCAGGATCCTAACCAATCATTGTGTTTTATACTGATTATTTTTTTCATCTGTCAAAACAGTCAGATTTTGTGGTTTCAGCCAATAACAACTCAGGATCCTAACCAATCATTGTGTTTTATACTGATTATTTTTTTCATCTGTCAAAACAGTCAGATTTTGTGGTTTCAGCCAATAACAACTCAGGATCCTAACCAATCATTGTGTTTTATACTGATAAAACCGCTTCGTCGTTTTTGTTTTTTGATTAAACTGTGTTTACCTATTTGAGATGTCAAATGTAAACATTTATCAATTATTATTATACTAAAATGTATTGCAAATCTATGTTAATAACCAAATTTCAAAATGTATTTGTAAACTAACCTGTTTTTGTTAGTTTATTTCAAAACCCTTTAACATTTTTACATACCTCACTTTAACACTAAACTTAAAATTAATTAAATTAAGAAAGGCTTCATTTCATTCTTCTTCTTCGCTTTTATTTACGGCGCCGTTTGACGGGGTAGCCAGTCAAAAAATCGCCTTGGTGGCCCTATATGTAAAACTATAACAGCTCAGGTTTCAATTTAAATTGGTAAAGAAAATTTTCAATATTTGTGTGTAAAGTGTCTTTTGCATAAATGACTATGTTCTCTGTTTTTAATACAAAATGATTCAAAAAATAACCTTTCAAATACGACTCGTCCTCTGAAATTTTATAGATTAAATTTTTGATATTCATACTCAAACGCCTTTATTTTAGGCAAAACCACTCAAACAAACTGATTTAAGATAAAATCACTCGTCCTGCGGACTCGTGATTTTATCAATCAGTTTGTTTTCGTGGTTTTTCCAAATAAAGCCGTTTTCGTGAAAACCAAAAATTTAATCGATAAAATTTGGAGGACTCGTGGTATTACTTTTGATAAAACCGCTTCGTCGTTTTTGTTTTTTGATTAAACTGTGTTTACCTATTTGAGATGTCAAATGTAAACATTTATCAATTATTATTATACTAAAATGTATTGCAAATCTATGTTAATAACCAAATTTCAAAATGTATTTGTAAACTAACCTGTTTTTATTAGTTTATTTCAACATTCATTTAACATTTATATATACCTCACTTTAACACTAAACTTAAAATTAATTAAATTAAGAAAGACTTCATTTCATTCTTCTTCTTCGCTTTTATTTAAGGCGCCGTTTTGCGGGGTAGCCAGTCAAAAAATCGCCTTGGTGGCCCTGTATGTAAAACTATAACAGCTCAGGTTTCAATTTAAATTGGTAAAGAAAATTTTCAATATTTGTGTGTAAAGTGTCTTTTGCATAAATGACTATGTTCTCTGTTTTTAATACAAAATGATTCAAAAAATAATCCTTTCAAATACGACTCGTCCTCTGAAATTTTATAGATTAAATTTGGAGGACCCGTGGTATTACCTTTGATAATTTTCCGAAATCCTTATTAATATTTTAGAACAGTATTCTCAAAAAGAACAAAAAATATGGCGCTGGTTTGCTTCCTTACTAGGTACAATATAGTAAAATGAAATTTTTATTTTCGTTTTAGGAGTGATAAAGAAAGTTTTCGAGTTGAAAATATTCTTAATATTGGCTAATTTTTCTTTCGCCACTTATATTACCAACTACATCATATCTTTGACAACATATTCCTATACAATGCCAAATATCGATGTAATAACGATAGTAAGTATACATTTTTTAGCATAAAAACTATTTTAAAGTATTTTTAATAAACTTTAATATAAGTCAAAAACAAAAAGTTAATCAGTAGGTCTCACAGAGATTATTTCTGAGACCTACTCGTTTTTATTGGATAAAAATAAATTTGTACGTAAAAACAAAAATATTTTCACAAAAACATTTTTTTTAGTTTGTTGACTTTGTGAGAGTTACAATATTATCATTAGCTCTGGGAGTTTTTGTCACCTTGGCCTTCGAAGAACCTGTCAATTATTTGCAAAAGATTTCAGTTCCTCAAACAAAGACTGGAGAAGTTCAGAAAAAGAAGAACTAGAAAAATGTAAATAAGTTTAAAATATATAAAAGCCTAGTTACGTATGTTGTTTTTTACATTCACCTTGGTAGTCAGTTATTATCGCTATGAGTAGAAATACCATAAAGTCAGTCCCACAAAAATTTTCAACGAAAAATGGTAGATAGACGAGATGTCTCAGCTTAAAAGCCAATTGCCCTCCAATTGGCGAAGAATATCCGATAATTTCTCTAGGATCAAAAAATTATTAGGAGAGCCAGTAAATCTTTTTAAGTGATTTGTATTAATTTTTTTAAAAACAAATTAAAATAATTCAAATTTCTCTGGCTAATGGACTTTGTCTGATGTCATCCATCCCCGCACCACACACACCAGTAAAGAGGATCCTGTTTTGCTTAGTCAGGGATAATTATCTAACACTAGATGTTGGACGTAGTACTTAGGACGTATATCCTTAAAACCCCACTCCAGCTAACGCTGTCGTGGTGTTTCGCAGTATACATCTCGTGGCTTGGAAGTATAAGATTATTTTCTGTGCTATTGTGGTATTAAAAATGAATAAACATAGATTTGGTAAACAATGGTAAAGTCGAAAAACCGTAGCAACCGGTTTTTCAGCCATGTGTTCTCCATTACGCACACGTGCGTAATATGCTATTTACTTAATTTAGCTTTCCCACAATAATACAGTTGCAATAATAGCGAACCAACCTCGGTAGAAATTTTAATTCCTATCTCGAGATGTAGTTAACCTGAACGATTTACGTCGGTAAACGTTCTTATCTTCCAACCCGATTGAAACACTTTATATATTTAATATACCTACTTCTAAAAAATTAATGTTTAATTTTTATTAAAAAAATTTCGATTAATAAAATATCACGTTTACCATAACTTTCATTAACTTTGAGGTCGCATGTATTAATCTGGTAGATTTGCTTAATAATATACTCATAATAGGAGTACGTAAAACAACTTTAACCCCTCTAGGTATTAATTAATAGCTTTAATGGACTCCCAATTCCCGAATTCGGCAATATTATCACATCCTCAATGCTTCCCTGCTACGTATCGACAATGTAGGTCATATAGATAGACTAGAACGATACCTTTGTATTTTCCTGCTTTGCCCTTTTGCCCTATGACCTTACTAATCTTTGACCTAAAGGGCGAATTGTGGTCGAGTAATGGATGGGCTATACATATTTCTTTTTAGTAATTTTATTTTAGTATCATGTTTCCGAGTAACAGTAACAATTTATTCTCATGTTTTGAATTATTAAAATGAAAATATAAAACATAAATAGGTGAGTTTTTTGTTTTACGTTAGAAACAAGACGATAAAACATTAAATAAGGAAAATAAAGAACCAACAGGGCCACATAATAGTTAAACAAATTTTAGAATGACAACCAATTAGACGACGGAAAAGTGTAAATTCAAGTTTGGAATGTCAAAAAAGTACATAAATTGAAGAGCAAAAGAAATTTAATATCAGAAAATTGTGACGATCGGAGAAGGATGAGACCAATATCATTTATACAGACGAATGGTGGGTTAACATTGGTTACACTAATTGTTTTTTGTTGTTTTGAAAATTATAAAAGTAGGCGTCACTAAAACCACTGTAACTTATAAACTGAAAGTCAAATTATCATTAAATTATCTTTTAAACGTTAGTACTTCCTATAAATCATATCGATTTGTCGTGTCACCATATATATTGTAACGGTTAACTAATTCAAATAGCTCAAAAAGAGAATACAACACGAAGAATTAAAAAGAAACAGATAATCTTATTAATATGAATAAAATCACTACTTATCATATTTTGAGAATTCACAGGACATAATGCGATTCTAAAACAATGTTTTAAACAAGTTCTAGCATATTAATTGTAAAAGAAACTATGAAATTTCACATAGCAAAATTTAACATTGAAAGCCCATAAGAGATTTTTACTAACAGATTTAGGGTATTTACTTAAAACGTAGCAAAGAACTGAATAGATAAATTCCAAGTACTGTAGTCTCAGATAAGTCTGCGAATATAATAACTATGAGAATGTTATTATATTAATTGTTAGGAGAAAAATAAAATTACAAGCTAACCGCAAATTTCAATATCATGATATATCAACGTAATTAGTTAAAATGCAAGGGAAATAGTATAAATCAGAGAAATAGAGTTTCGGATTTCTAAAATTAAAGAAATACAGTGAAAAAAGGTAATAATAATAAAGTTTTATGGAATTTAAGAACTCAATAATAATGAACATAAAAAGTCTTTGTATAAAGTTAATATAAGTAGGAATAGTGTGAAAATTATATCAAAATTATTCTTTTCGTCTCTAGAATAATTTGTTGTTAATTAAAACTTATATAAAAATTAATATTTTTTTGAATTTGTAAAAATTTACGTTAATAAACTGTCAAATTTCAAACTAGTAAGCTATGACTAAGTGATTTATAAAAAGTATTCCGCGCTGTCAAGCGAAGCTTTTTCTAAAAAACTCTCGTAGTGTTCACTTCGCTACGCATAACAAAAACAAATGAAATCGAGTCAAAGCAACACTGATTAAAAATATAACAATACCTGTCAAAGAAGTGACGCTATTTTAAAATAAAACGAAAATCAAGAGAAGAAGCAAAATTATCCGTCCTGTTCAGTATCCTGATAAAGTGATCCAGTTGTATCCTGATTCAATTTTATCCCGTTCCTGTCTTGAAAAGTATTCCCGTTGTAAATCTTTAAAAAGAATATTTATTCATTCATAATACCTAAAGGAAAAAGAACAAAAAATACTAAATCATAAAAAAAGCTATCATATTTTTATTAAATATCGATATTTAACAAAGCATCAAAACAATAAAAACGCCATAAAACAATTAACTAAGGTTAAGATTTATTTAACCTAGAAATAAGTTAGGTTAGAGTATTAATTTGGAGAATAAGATAAGGGTGTGACAATAAAATTTTTTATAACTGTTAATTTTCTGATATAAATAAAAACTGTACTTATCTTATTCGACCAAGCACTTGTTACACATTTATTTAAAAGGTTTGTCGTTACTTATAATAATAATAATAAATCGTCTTTATTATAAAATTTTTAAAATGAACAAATTTTGAATGACGGAGCGAGATTTAGCCATGGGCTACTATTACATCTAACTCCCGATACAAAAAGGTAAATAAAAATGTAAAATGTAAAAAATTAAAATAGTAAAAAATATATAATACATATAAAAATATTAATAAAACAGTAGAAAGAAATAAAATACATTTAGGGAAATATTTATTGATTGTTAATTGACTTGCTGTTGGAGTAGGAGTTTTTTTAGTTGCTGTTTGAAGCTTGAGCGAGACGAAGTTTGTTTCAGATCGATGTCTAGTTCATTATAAAGTTTAATGGCATTGTATGTAAAACTTCTAACAAAAACAGCAGATGTGTGTTGTGCCATTGTTAATGTAAATTGCCTGCTATAAATAAATGTTTATGCATTCTATTTAATGAGTCGTTATTATTGATTTCTACAAATAGCAAGCCAATAGAAGCACACCTGAGGTTAAGAATTTCTACTCTTTATAGTAAATGGCGCCCAATGAAACTGTCACCAATATAATTCACATTCTGTCTAAGATTACGAGGAAAGTTAAGAATAAAAAGATGTTACGTGAATTTTAAATTTTTTTTAAAATTAGTTAAAAAAAATAAATTAAATTAAATCACATTACAAAATTAAATTAAAAAGAAAGGAAAGAGCTAAAGTCGTGGTTAGTTAATCAATCAATGAAACAACAAAATTTGCAATATAATAAAGATATAGGTTATGTACTAAAATTTAAAATTAAACAAATTAAACAACCATAAAATAGATAAATAAAAAAATTACTTCATCATAAACACACAGCATCACAATAGTACGTAAGAATATCGCTTTAGCGACGTGGGGCAATAAACGTAATAATATATCATTATTGGAAAACGTCCTACATAAAAATTCACTCGCCACTGGCGATGTTTAACAAAGCATATGATACGCCAATGGTAGCAAATTAAATATTAAACTGCGCAGTTTTAAAAATCAACCGTTTCTTATGATATTTCGCCGTTTCAACAAAAAACCTCTTTCCGGTCGGGTAAAATCAAACAGATTAATTGCGTATTGTGAATTTGGCTAGCAACAACACACATGCGGGCACAATGCCTCCTATTGGTCCAGTACGATCGGAAGGTCATTGCATATTACAATCTTATTGGCCAATTCTGATCGCATTATGATGCAATACTACCACCAACTTGCCGAGGGAAATAAGAGGGAAGAAAAAGTGATGGACATTTTTTATCACGATGTTAGACTCTCAGTTGTTTTGATACTCTTGCAAAAGACAGATCTTTAATACCTTTTTAAACCAGGTCAATTCAGTTTTATTTTACAAAACAAACTGCAAGTTTGTATTTTTCTGAGCAACTGCATAGTATACATTTATGTAGTTGTAAATTGTTGACTGTTACAAATTTAATTGTTTTTGTTTGTTAATGCAACATCAAGTGAATTTTATTCAACTTCCAATATTGCACCGACGCCTAGTGGGAAAATCACCCAGCAACCAAAACATACAGTCCACTTTTGTACCGACTAATCATTAGTCACCTTTAAGTGAATAAATCCCAATTATTTCCCGACAATCATTTTGCTAACTTATTGAGGTCATCCAGTGACGTATGTCTGAACCACTACCGTTTGACCAAACTAGCCTCTTCAAACGATTTCGTTGAAGTTTATGTAGTTATCCCACAGAACTGTATCCCTGAGATAGAAGTGAGATGACGTTTCGCATATGTGTTTATACAAGTGCAAATTTTCTCGTGTTAAAGTAGTAGATATAGACAATCAATTAACATTAATTCCAAAAGTTTTGAAACATCGATGGTATATTAGTGCATTCATGAAAACAAACTACAAAATTTTGCGGAAGTCTGCGATGATCGGAACATTGTTTAAATTACAAAAAACGCTTTATTTTTTTATTTTTACACTTAAAATTGCAAAAGTTCTGCAAACTAGGAATATCGCTAGTAATAATGTTTTACAACATGCATTAAATTTGCAACCTTTTAACAGCAGCTACGGAACCTTGTTTTTTCTCATTTGTATAAGTTTTTTATTGTAATTTGTTTAAAAAAATTACAAAAGTTATGCAAATTGTGTAAGTAAACGGAAAAAAACTGTAACATATACTGATAGATTTGCAACCATTTCTGAAAAACGGATTATTTATTTATCAAACCTTTTTTCTAGGCGCGGACATTTTCAATACATACAAGCCTCGAACTAATTACAAAAGTTTTTTATCATGGTTGCAAATAAAGAGAATATCGGTCTCAGTGGATATGTAACTTTGCAACCCCATACGAAAAACGGAACCTTCATTTTTTTACTAATATTAGTTCTGCCAATTGGCAGTTATAGTCCAGTCAATGAATGGGTTTTAGAGTGCATGAGCGAACATGCAAAAACGGACTTCAGGGCTGTATTTGGAGTAGTTAGGAGGTATAGTTGCTTTCAAAATAAGTTGAACAAATTGTTTTGATAGTTTTAACTTTTTTATTTCTAAAGAAATGCTATTCATTCATTTTTTATACATTACTTTTCTACAGATAAGATAACGACTTATAAAAACACTTTCTTTTTCAAGGAATAGGCCAATAAGTTAAAACGATCAAAACAATTAGTCCAACTTATTTTGAAGGCAACTATAAATATACTAAAAGTCACCAAGCGTAGGAGGTGCGCGGAGAAGGTAACTTTTTTTAGATTTTCGCTTATATCTCGAAAAATATGCATCGTAGCAAAAAAGTTATCCAATACAAAATTAAATATCATAAAATTTACTATAAGATTGTTATATATCATTTTTTTCTAGCTCTGGTTCTAGAGATATTTGCTAGAAAAAAATGCATATTTTTCATAAAAGTTTTTTAACTTGTTTTTTTTAATTATTTTTTTCTAAAAGAAGTTGTAGAGGATTTAACGATCTTTTAATTGATATATTTATTTATTATTTTAACCTAAACTAATCAAAAGCTATAGCAAATTTCTACATTCGCAAAAAAAACTGTACATTCTAATTAATAAAAAATATTACTTAAGAAATTAATGTTGAGTTGTCTTGAGTCTCTTGGGACGAGAGGTAAAAAAAACTTTTTTCAAAACTTTGCATTTTTTGGTAGCAAATATCTTTAGAACCAAAAGAGGTAGGAAAAATGAATTTAAACAATCTTGTAGTAAATTTTATATTGGGTGACTTTTTTGCTATGGTGCATATTTTTCGAGATATAAGCGAAAAGCCGAAAAACAGTGACCATCTCCGTGTCCCCTGCAGCCCTCGTACCTCCTACGCTCCAGGACCCTATTATATTTATTTCCTAACTACTCCAAATACATCCCTCAAGTCCGTTCTTGCACGTTCGCTCACGTACTCTAAACCCCCATTTTTATCGTTCATAGACTGGACTATTATAACAACGACTAATATTTTGAGAGAGATTTGAAACCGTCTTTTTTCAACGAAACATTTTTTTATTCGCCATATGACCATAAATTGGAAACTATTTGTAAATAGTTTTAAGATTACTCATTGATTTGGGAATATAGCTGAATAAATTAGTGCAACACAAAAAAAGGGACAGTGGTCCAGTTAAATACTTGATTATCCATAGAGTACATTTCCTATACGCTATACTGGTTGATTGTATTTTCACAGACGTCTGCCTTAGTCGCTGCCATGTTGCCAAGTTGCTTTTTTGGTAGAGTACAAATACGAAAATATGTTTTTTTTAGTTTTACCTCCATTTCCGTATTACGGGCGAGGTTGCAAATTAATGAAAACATTGTACGTTAGGACATCTTCATTTGCAACTATTATTCAAAACTTTTGTAAAAACTTCGATGTTTATTTTTATACAAAAAAAACAATTTCATGAAAAAATATGTTTTCCGTTTGTCGCAAGAGGTTGCAAATTACAGCACTTCTCAATAACACAAGAACATTATTTTAGTTATTTTTTCAAATTTGCAGAACTTTTGGAATTTTCTTCGAAAAATTGGGATGAACAACAATTTGATTTCGATAAAAGAAATAAATATCCATTGAACTTACTCTTCATTCAACTGAAGTTTTAAAACTTTTGTAATTATTGTTAAATTTTGTAAATATCATGTCTATATCTACTGGCCTATATGACCAACTTCATGAAATAGGACCGGATTTGAAACACGTTAGCTATTTAGAAGTAATATTTCAATGTATATAAATTACCCAACAGATATTATTTTTTTGTTTCTGGTGTTCCTTTTTAAAAATTCGTGAGTTATATGAATTGACGTTGTTGGATAATTGTTGAAAATTGTTGCATTCATTCTTTCACAACCAAGATAGTCAAAAATGTACTGTATTTGATCAACTGCTTAGTGGTAGTTTAAAAAATTCATGCTGGAGGAGATATTTCCAGGCAGAAATTCAAGAACGTGTAAGATTCGGTAAGAAAATTTCACACCAAAGTAATATAAAAAATCATAACATGAGATTTGCCTGTCAATAGGTAAATTATGTGTCATTGACTCGGTACAATTTCACATTTTTTGCTATAGTTTTGTCGCATTTGTGTAGAATGTCCCGTTTCGGGAAAAAAAGTGTGGAAGTTATAAGACAAGAAGTTCAGAATTTAACATCATATAATACTAAAATATATATAAATAATACTACCGCTGTAATCACGCCCAGGTTACCCAGGAGGAAAAAACTTCCGGAAAGTTTTGTGGTTACTATAGTAACGAGCTGAAACGATAGCTTTTTATTCGTTAAAAAATATTGGTGTGTAATTTTCAGTGAAAATTTCTGATCCATTTTGACATTACATTTGTATTGACGTTCAGTCAGTTGAATAATAGGTAAATTTAAACAAGACGGATCTAAATATTCTTTATTAATCTGAAAATATATATTTTGGTTATGTATAAATCAAAATCAATCATTCATTACTACAAAGGAAAATGTACAATATCAATAAATTACTCTCAGAAATTTTTTTCCTTATTATTCATTTTTTTTTGGTTTGTATAACGTAAATAAATAAAAATTTTTAATATGTGCCAACACGGTCCTGCTGTAACACAGTCAAAGCGCATGCTCACCAACACTAATATTCCGCCATGTTGCGTAAACGTTTTTCAAATCAGATTTTTTTCCCTTCTCTCCCCGTGATACATTTGTGTGAGTTGTCCGTGCTTAGTTAAATTTAGTTGCTTTTAATCATTCTATTGGTAATATTGCATATATCCTAAACAAATATTGACTCCTAATATGCTGGAAAAACATGAAGATTGCATCACAAAAATAATCCAATCATATGCCCAGCTGAAACTCGAAGGTAACTTTAACGATAGAGGATTTTCAGTATTTCCATTGTTATAGATAAAATAATAAATTACCAAATTATTAAGCATCTATAGACGAACTTCATCAATATTTTCTGGAGGGGAAACACAAATGTACATTGCAACACGGTGTATCTTTCTTTTTAAAAATCAGCAAACCAATTTTTGATGATGACGTACGAAGAACAATGATTGTTTAATTTCCAATTACAAATTAAACAATTCATTTCATTCATATTTAATAAACAACTTGGCAACCGCGCCCCGCCACTGACAACAATCAGTATTGGCAACCGCGCTACCAGCAACTCGTCAGATATATTCGAATTAGACAATAAAATAAAGTTAAAAATCTTTCACTGGTTACGAGTTGAAGTGAGACGAAATCGCCAACGTTCAAATGGACGAACTCCATTTAATCGTCAAGGACTTCCGTTGCCTGAACACCTGCGTCGAATTTTCTCACGTATCCGCGTTCTTGAAAGTAGCCAATCTGGGCGGGGCTTAACACAACTGCGAGACGCTTAGAAGTGCGGATTAGAACATTATCTGACTGCAACTCCGTTACCTTAACGTAAAAATATTTCTTTTCACAAAATGTTATAAAAATACAAATTCAATCTGAGTGGCTAATAGTAACATGAATCATTTTATAGTCATTTATTGTTATTAGTTTATTAGTTCGTGCTGGTAGTGTTACGTATGTAGTGTTTTATTTGTTACATTTTTCTTTAATCATTAAAAGTTTAGTAAACTTGTTAAACGTAACGTGTGTGTTTTATTTGGTGTTTTTCTGGAAAAACGAAAGTTATACAGTCCACTTTATATCATCTTCAGTGTTTAAAAATGCGGCAATATAGCAGAAAACTTGCATAGCCGACCTTGGAAACAGTTGCAAAAGGTACTTTTCTCATTAAAATACGACAATGATTCTTATATATTGAGATAGTTTAAATAAAGTTTTATAATTTTCTTAGTTTTTATTATTTCAAAATTAATACGTTGACATCTATCAAATCAAAGTTACTAAGTATCATCCAAAACAAACATGTCAACACCATCACAACTATTTTTATTTAAGTCCCTTTTACATAGTTTTTTAATAATTTTTTTAAATATACTTCCAATAATTTTGCCCCATTTTTTACATAATTACAACATTCCCCCAAATTTTGTTTTCTTAATTTATTTTTATCATAAAAAAAATTAATAAAATCAAATTTTAATTTCTATTTTTCCCACTAAAATCTTGTATTTTTTTTATTTCTTTTCGTATACTTAAATTCTCTTCTTCTGCTATTCCCAAATTCATTTTATTTCTTCTTTTAAATGTTCTTGCAATATCCAAAATTATTTTTTTTTAATTTCATCTTCCATCTATCATAATTACTTTTCGAATTGTCTATTTACTTCTGTATTTCCTTAATTCTCATCTTGTTTTTTTTGATGAAATCCTGTTAAAGTTTCATACCATTTTCTTTCTAGATTTTCCATCCTTTCTTGGGTGTCTTGTAGTCCCAATTTAATTTCATTTCTTCTTTAATGTCTTGTTTCACTTCTTTTTCAATTTTTTCTTTGAAAATCTCTTCTTTTTCTTGTATTTCTTTTATTTCCTTTCTTGTTTTTAAATTTTCTTCCTCTGCAACAGAAATATTTGTTATCAACCCTTCCTTGATATTTTCTTCTAATTTCAGTACTTCATTGTTCATCAAATTATATTTTGTGTTCGTTTTTATTATCTCCTTCTCCATTTGCCCCATTCTCTTATCCTGTTCTATTATTTTCTGTTCTGTCAATTTCTGTTTGCATTCAAATTCTTCAAATTTCCTCTCCATCTTCTCTATTAATATTAGTATTTTCTTTCATCTCTTGCTTTAATTTTTCTTGATTTAGTTTCATATAATTTCCTTCTTTTAATTCTACAACCTTTAAATCATATAATCTCTTTCCTGTTTCTTCTTCCATTTTCTTTATATTTTTCTCACTGTTATTTTTCACTTTAAACAATGTAAATTTGTGTGGTTTCTACTATTGAAGCCCCACGTTGGGCGTCATTTGAGATAGTTCAAATAAATTCTTAAGTTTTATAATTTTCTTAGTTTTTATTATTTCAAAGTTAATACGTTGATATCTATCAAATCAAAATTACTAACTATCATCCAAAACAAACATGTCATCACCATCACAACTATTTTTTTAAGTCCTTTTTACATAGTTCTTTTATTATATTTTTTTTAAATTTACTTCCAATAATTTTGCCCCATTTTTTACATCATTACAATATATTCACTATATCTGCATACATTTTATTGTCAGGTAACTAAAATGTTTTCAAAATTGACGTGATTTATTTAAAAAAGTATTATTACTACCTCTAATACTATTATTGTCTTTAATATCAAATTTATAATCCACTTTATTTCAGCAATATAAGTCAGTCTTTCCGCAAAAATCAGAATAATATCGTTACCCTTTTAAATTTTAGACGCCATAAAAAATCCATACAAAAAACGGAATAATAGATTTTCCACAGATACAATCAAAGCCGGAAACATTCAGCAAATATAAGTAAGTGCGTATGTATACAGTCCTTTTTCAGGACACAATAGGGTCCTTTTTCACTTATCTCAAAGTGATTTAGGGTTATTGTATGCCCGCTGCCACTGAACGGCGCACAAGCAGGATTCAGGGGCGTTACCAAGTTAAGAGAATTAAGAATTTTCGATTACCAGGCTTGTTTCTATAATACTTCATTTAAGAGTATTATTTTGATTTACTAGAACTAACTATATGATAGACGAATCAAATCAACAAAATTGGATTACTATATCATTAAATCGTAGCAATGTAGACATTTCTAGTTTCGCAATGGCGTTAATAGTGAGCTTCAAATCAAAACTGCATTAAGATTAATAAAAAACGCAAGACCTCTGAACGGGTGAGAAACCCTGACAACCATCAGTGATACATTTAAAAGTTTTAGTGAATTTTGATTTTTTTAAGGCTGATTGGTCAAATTAAGATTTTATGAATTGTCACGGATAATTATTAGGTTTCCTTCAGGAATGCTTTGTGTGTAGACTTGGCCGGACTTAGCCATCAATATAATATCGAAGAAAAGTCAAGCAAAAAGATCGAATATCAAAGATTGTTTAATTTCCAATTACAAATTAAATATAATTCACTTCATTAATAAACAAATTGGCAACCGCGGCAACTGCGCCAACAGCGTAACCTGAGATGAGCGAATTTCAGCTTGACCACTCTAATGAACATCTGCATCTAAATTCCGGCGTGTGACGTAGTCGCATAGTCTCACGTAGGCACTCATATCCGCATTCTTAAACGTAGGCCCTGGGCTACTATTTTGATTTAGTGTGTTTTCCAGCTGCGAACCAGGCTGACCGCTCCATTGTCCAATACAATGTATATTTTAAATATTCTCTGACAAATCAAGTGCCCTCTGATGCGGCAACAAATGTTTTAAATTCGGTGGGTTTCCAACTGCGTAACCAGATTGACCACTCCGTTAAACCACTTAACGTAAATTTATTTTCTTTGCACAAAATGTTATAAAATTACAAGTGCTTTTCTGATTAGCTAACAAAGAAAAAACAAAATTTATACAGTCCACTTATTATCATTCAAACAGTGTTTAACGCAAAACCTGCATTGGCCTACCTCGTAAGCAGCTGCACAAGGTACTCTTCTTGTCAAGAGTCAACAAATATTGTGAATGCTGTATGTTTCTCGGAAGTTAAATGGGGTGTATAGATCCCACCGAGGTGGTTCTAAACAAGCCATATTTAGAGGGTCTTTGAATCTTTATGACCTAGTACCCGATGTTCCACGAATCATACTGTATTTCTTGTAATATTTAATGTTATATTTTAAATCAACTATTGAACCATCTACCCTTAACATATGCACATTTCCCTATGAAATAAACCTAAAAGATTTTTATAATGAGCTAAGAATGTATCATTATGTTATGTTTATCTCTAGTTGACTCCAATAACAACAAATTATCTTATAATTTATTATACATCAAAGAACAGTCCTCGAACAACCTCCTTAAGAAACACGATCCCTCTATTGTGTTTTTATTTCCGACGCCAGTGCGAGGTCTCTACAATGTCGATGTCATTGGGGTTACCCCCCAAGTGCTCTATATTTATATAATTGGCTGACAGATCTGGGTTAATCTACTTTAGAACTATTCGCTTTAATTGACTTCACTTGCACATCACTAGACAAGATCACATAAGAACACTGAGATATAATTTAGGTTAAAGTTTAATGGCGAGAAAACTTAAGATAGAAAATGCCGGAATTCTATAGATCTGTATAAAATATTCGAACGGATTCAAAATCAGTAAAACTCGAACTAACGTATAAGAAATGTATTTATCCGAAAATAATAACACAGATCTACAAGGTTATAAGTAAATTAAAAAAAATAAATTGGACAAATTAAAAGTTCTGGAAGGGGATGGGGGTAGCTAAATATACAACTTGAGGGTTGGATATTGGTTTTTACGATTTGTGGCTGAAACATGCATCCTATCGAAAAAAGTTTAATGTAACATTGGTTATAGATAATTAAAAAATGTAAAATTTAAATTAAAAAAGCCTAATTTTCATTCGAAAAAGTTCACTAACAAATTATCAATTGTTTAACTTTATCAGTACTCATTTTTTTTTCAAGTTTTCGAGACTGCACATTTCATATTATACTAGTAAAATTTTAAAAGCACACTTTTAAGAGTTGCGAAGTGAGAATTTTAGAAATTATAACTTTATGAGCAAAAAAAAAAGTTAAAAACTAATAGCTTCCTGAGAATAAAATTATTTTTTTACATTTTAGGCAAAGGTACTTTTGTTTTTTTTGTATTTTTGTATTTTTAGAATACGCTTTTTCTTATATTTAATAATTTTTTATAGTTATAAATAACTTATAATATAAATTTGAGTAAAATTTTCAGCTGTTTCACACGTGTTGCTATTGGTTTCTCGATTTTTTTTATTTTTCGAGATATTAGATAACGCAAAAACCAAATTTTCGATTTTGCTTTCGAAATTGTAATCTTAAGCATACACTTTAGAGCAGCAAAGATTTTTTTTAACGTTTTCTACACCCAATAAAGTACTAAGAGCCTAGTTTCAGCGATATCACATTTTATGTGAGATTTTTGAGTAAATGTGGCTCTGGCAACTGGGCTATTATAAAATTGTATAAAGATGTTTATTAATTAAAATAAATATACAAATGTATCGTATTGGAATAAAATGGTTTTCATGTTACATTGGGAGAAAATGTAAATTTCTTCGTTTAAAATAGCCCAAAAAGAAGTTTTCAAGTACTTTATATTTAATAAAATTTCTGGGGACCCCCTCTTGAAAATCGTCTGGATCCGCCCATGTACATTATAAAGTGTATTTTTATCTTTATTTAAAAAAAATAATTTCTAATTTATATAAATAATCACTATTTTTAAAATAAAAATGTATATTCTTCCATATTTCAATATGATGCTCAAAATTCTAAACAGAATTGATATAGCACATCATATCATAAATTTTATCCTTATTAGTAAATAAAGATGACTAATCACACAGTTTTGTAGAAAATCCTAACTGAATTTTGAAAATGTAATATCTGTTCAACAGATGTTTATGCAATATTACAGACGGCAACTTTAATAGCTGAAGGAACTACTTGGTAAAGGACATGTGAAAGAAGATATAGAGGGAGTATCTGTACAGCATTAGAAATTGATAACTTCATATAGAACGTCAATAGATGCCGCTCGAGACTGCATCAGACACTTTTTAACTAGAGCTTGATACTACTATATAATCTATATACAATGGTATAACCAAAAAAAAGTTGTAACGAGAAACAAGTGTTTCGCAGAAGTGTGAATCGTAGTAAAGTTGTAAAGTTGTGCGCGAAAGATGACGCAATAAATAGTTCGGAATATTAAATTCAGCGTGTCTTGAGATACAGCAAGGCACACAAGTGCATGACGTACTTAGTCTGTGGTTACATTCTGGCCCGTTTCGTTAGAAGGAAATTGAAATTGGCCAACTTAAGAAAACGAAACCAACAAACAAAGTAAAATTGAACGGACGATGCGAGGAAAAACAAAAGGGAAAAGAACACAGCAAATATATAAAAGCAAAAAAAATGAAAACAAGAACTTGGCTACGGTTATACATTAAAATACTCAAGAGTAGAAAATACAGAATGTGCAGAGGAAGTGTAGCAATAATAACAGAAAAATATATGGAAAAATAAATTTGGTGGAGTGTACGAGGTATTTGGAGGCAATCTGTTTTTTTTTCTCAAGACCGTCGCGTTACCAGAGAGAAGATGGTTATTCAGTCCATTCTGTTACCGAATGCTCATTCTGGGAGCCATGCATACTCAACTTTAAATAATTTCTTTATTGTGTAACTGTCTTCATAATAAATATCTTTCTCCCATAGTTATTCCTGAATTTCTCCACGCAGGTAGGAAACTTGTCTTTACAGAAATAGTAGGATGGGTCCAGGAACCATACATTCATAAACCAGCACAAGCTATATTCATATCAACTATTGCAGACCCAATTCTAGAAAACAATCATATAATAAATAATGTTTTAAGGAGATAATTATAACATTTAGCGAAATCAAAGGTAAAATAACGAACTCATAAACGGCTAGTCACTGGCCTAAACGATTCACGTAGAGGTGCGGTTTAATGAGGGCATTCTGCAAAAAAGATTTTTTCATGTTCTGTTAGACATTTTTACATCTATTTTTTTGTAATTTTAAATATAGATATTTAATAAATATATATTTGAATTAAAATTGGGTATCAGACATTCGACAAACCAATTTTCTTTTTTGATCCGAAATATTGTTGATTTTCTAACACCACACGTAACCGAAACAATTAAAGAATGTTTTTCCCTGGTAGAAAAAAAAACAAGAAATAAATAACAACTTTCCAACTGCGTTAGGGACTTGACTTATATTAAATAAATATATTAAACACTTGATAGATTCCTGCACTAAAGCGTTTACCGGAACTATACTCAAACAATTTGTGAGTAGAAAATTGGCAACAGTGGCAGCATGATTTATAAAAAAGATATTTGGAAAAATATAGCCAGAAAGCTGCCCTCGCTTCGCTTCGCTTGCTCATGCAGCTAATAACCTCGGGCTGCTAAAGCTCATTTTCTGCCCTAGTGACACAAGATACTATACATTGACTAAATTTAAATATGACTATTTCCCTCGTCTTAATTTCCACCAATAACAAACTCGCAATTTTGAATTACAAATGGTTTTTAGATGAAAAAACTGTATGGCAGCCCCTGTCAGCAGATTTTTCAAGTTTACCCGCTGCTAAACTTCACAGCTGCTGATTACAATACCTTTGATAATAAGTAATTATGGTCTCCTAGGACCCCAGAAAACGACGATAAACATTTTTTTTTGATTTTATTGTAATTTTGTTTTTAAACAGTGCTAGTTAGCTTATGTAGTGAAAATGAGTCGCTTTGGAAGTGATTCTATGACTAATATTGATCTGGCGATTGAGTACCGTACCGTGTACCGTACAATACCGTTAAAACCCTTACGTCAATATGGAAAGAGTTTACGGAATTCTGCAAGGCAAAGAAATACGAGCTTTTGGAAACTACAAGTTAGGGCAACTAAACCTAATCCTGAAAGATTGGGCATGGAATATGAAAAAAGAAAACGGTGAAAATTACAAAGAACTAGTTGTGAAAACAATGTGGAACACCGTTGCAAAAAAATGCAATAAAAGGAAATCCAGCTTTGCTTTATTAAAATTGGAAGAATACCAATGGTTTTATTATGGGACGAAGCCACTCCGGCGGGACTCCATCGAAAATTTTACCATATCGCTTCAGTAGAACTCGCCTGGAGAGGTGGAGAAGCAGACAATTGCAGACTTCATTATTTTAAAGAGGAAGTGGATAATTCTGAGATTAGAACAGGTAGATAACATAGTTACCTATTTTTTAAAATAACTAATTTTCAAAAATCCTACTTTTTAGGAAGAGTAGAATATAATCCTCTCTTCAATAAAACGGCCCAGGGCGGAAAAAAAATGGCCGATAGTAAATGGCTGGTACCATTGTACCATTGTACCATAAATAATTAATTTTGTAGTTTTTTGTGATTAAACAAATTACCTGTTTTCAGTTTTCAAATTAATACCTACATATTTATTATGTATGCATATAAGTAGTATGTTTTGTAACCTATGTGTATGCAGAATAATCTGTTACTCATGAAAGAGTCTTGTCAAATACCATTCGGGCATCTTATTTTTCCTGTGAAGAAAAATCGAAACACAACGATTTTTTCCGGAAAAATTAGATTCCCTTATGATATTACTTAAGTAAATAATGAATTACTTATTCTTCCCTTTTGATTCGTTTTTTTTTCTCGGATGCTGGTCGTACCACCAACTACATTTCAGCTTGGGCTTTTTGTGCTTTGTGTGTGTTTTTAAAAGTACCTTCACGCTTAAGCGTGTTTAAGAAAAAAGTAACTTTTTAAAATATTTAGTTATTCCCAAACATTAGGCACAGCCCTGACTCGTAAGAAGCCAACATACAATACCCGTGTAAGAAACTTTGACTTCAGAATACAATTTTATAAGAAATGTCATATTCCAAGCACACAAACTTCAATAACAGTAATACGAACTCCGACTTGAAGCGAAACTTTATTGAATCGATTCCAACAACTCAGTTTCATACTTCATGTGGTTCAACTCGATAATCATTTTTGGTACATAGAACATTGTGAATGAGATTCCAGGAATACAAAGGGTTAAAGTACGTAAAATGCCTGTAGGGACACGGACGGTTTGAGTTGCCGAGTTCTGTAATTTAACATCGGGCTATTGAGATTTTGAAATCTAAATGGAGGATTTGTACGAACTTTAATGCAAATACAAGTTAAATGCATTATTGTTTGTGGTCTCATATGCAGTTTAAGCCCCAAAACGCATCGGAAAAGTTAATCTTTTATTTCCAGGTTCAATTGGTTTTTGTGTACTGGATAACTATCTCTTCTAATTGAACGAATTTAATGAGTTAAATGTAATACGAGGCTTCTGTTTTTGTGGATCCATTTTAAAATTAGAGAAAAAAATTATATCTGAACACAGATCGAGCCATATAGTTATATAGGTGTCAGTAAGGGCTGCTCTGACGAACAAGTAGTTTAAGAAAGAAATGCGAGAGTTACATTCGTAAGTAATATCATAAGAGCATCTAATTTTTCCGAAAAAAATCGAAAAAATACGTTGCTAAGTAATATTTTAACAAGAAGCATGAGTGCTGGTGGCAACAAAAATCCGAGTCGAAGACGAGGATTTTTGCACCTGCACGAATGTTGATGGGTCCAGCTGTAGAGTAAGAAGCTCGAGGAGTGGCTGCAGGATCTTATGCTGTCGACTGCGGTCGACCGCATAGGGTGGTTTGTTATTTTTATTTCTTTTGTATTTAATCCTGCCTTCTCTGCTGCTTCTTTAGTCCATTTCTAAAGTTCGTTTTTTCCCACTGGAGTGTTTTTGTACCATCCACTTGATTGTTATGTGTTCCATGATGGGTTTATTGTTAAGAAAAATCTATCAATTGTTATTCTAGATGGTTTAACCATTAGAATTTTACCAGCCATTTACTATCGGCCATTTTTTTCTCCACCCTGTTTTCCTTTTTATTGAAGAGAGGATTATCTACCTCTTTTAATCCCAGAATTATCCACTTCCTCTTTAAAATAATTAACTCTGCAATTGACTGCTTCTCCACCTATCCAGGCCAGTTCTACTGAAGCGATATGGTAAAGTTTTCGCTGGAGTGTCTTCGTCCCATAATAAAACCATTGCGTAGTATTCTTCCAATTTTAATGAAACAGAGCTAGATTTCCTGTTATTGTCGCACATCTGCAAATTCCGTCGTTTCGCATTACGAGTTTCCCTACTAGACTTGAAGATAATATCTTTAAATGGATCAAAAATTATTTTCCAATTCAAAAAATACATCTCTTGGATCTTTCAGGATTAGGTTTAGTTGCTATAAACTTATAGTTTCCAAAAACTCCTATTTCTTTGCCTTGCAGAATTCCGTAAACTGTTTCCATATTGACGTATGGGTTTTAACGGTATTGTACGGTACACTTTTCTCAATTGGCAGATCAATATTAGTCATAGAATCACTTCCAAAGTGACTCATTTTCACTACATAAGCTGACTGCTAAGCACTGTTTAAAAACAATAGTACAAAATTTATTGACAATAAAATCAGAAAAACTGTCCTAGGATACCATATTATCAAAGGTATTTTTGGTGACAACAGCTGTCAAGTTTTGCCGCGGGTAAACTCGAAAAAACTACTGACAGGAGCTGTCATACAGTTTTTTGATCTAGAAACCATTTGTAATTCACAATTGCGCGTTTGTGATTGATGGAGATTAATATGAGGGAATTAGTCAAATCCATATTTATATATCAAGGTTAGTAATATACCTACACCGGTACATTCTAAATTCGATATTTCACTTCATGTGACTTTCATAACTGGTCATAACTGGTCAATCAATAAGTTCGTATCACATATAACTGGTGCCACTATTTACAAATCTATATCATAGCCCAGTGTACTACACATGATCATAATCCAATTTGCGCTTGTCCACCAGGATATACTGGAGATCCATTCTTTAGATATGCACCACAATGTAATCGAATGAAATATAAAAATTATTTTTTGTTTAAATGTAGCATTTCTAGGTGCAGCTGTTACAGAAGAACTTCAAACAGAACGCCCGCCATCTTGTTACCCTTCACCATGCGGGCCAAACTCACAATGCAGAATTGTAGGTGAAACTCCAATTTGCTCATGTTTTCCAGATTTCCTAGGTTCTTCTCCAAATTGTAGATCAGAATTAATTGTGTGAATCTCAACATGCTTCTATCAATCAAACATATAAAGACCGATGTCCCGGATCCTGTGAATACAATGCTTAGTGCCATGTGATCAATCATTTGCCAATCTCTACGTATATAAAAGGACATAATGGTGATCCATTTACTTAGTTTAATCTTATTCCTATTGAAACAGAGAAACCTAGATCTGTAGATCGATGCAATCCATCTTATTCTGAACCAAATGCTCAATGTAATAACGGTACTGCAGACCAGAACGTGTAGTTAGTACTGAATGCTCTAGAGATAAAGCATGTATTGAAACAAGTGTAGAGACGCTTGTACAGGCACTTGTGGCCAAAACGCAAGATATGATGTTATTCACCATATTCAAACATGTTCTTGTCCCGACCTTCTTACCGAAGATCCATTTACTAATTGCAGAGTTATTGATCAACCTATTCCTCTACCAAAAGACCCATGTAACCCATCACCTTGTTGACCAAACACTCAATGTAAAAACATCAACGATCATACTGTTTGTTCCTGTATACAAGACTACCAAGGCAGCCCACCATCGTGCCGTCTAAAGGCTTGGTTTCCTCCACGGTCGCTGGTAGCCGCTACCTGCGACCGGGTAGCCGCGACCGAGTCGTTAAGACATCTCTAATGTATTTTAAATGTAACGCCGGTCGACTGACTGCTCTGGAAGCAGACAAGCAACCAATTCGCTGCGAATATATCTGTTTAGTGTTGAAATAAACGCCATTTGGTATTGTGTTTTACGATGAAAGCTTTTACTTCAGTAGAAGATGAAGTAAAGTATGCTGAGTTGTATGATGCTAACAGTCCAATATATAAATTACACACCAAAAAGGAACTTATATGGGTAAAGATTGGAGAAGATCTCAATAAGTCGCCAATCTATGGCCATCAAAAGTAAATCAAAAAGAGGTAGTTAGATAGATCTACGGGTGTAAGGACGTCAGTAATGTTTCTTCTGATCACTTGGTGGAAAATATTATGCTAAGCAACATAGCGTTAGCAGAATATTTTTATTAATATTAATTTTATTACACTCATGTACCAATAAGTTTTTACTTCTGTCGATGTGAGACGCTAGGAAACCACTACACCCTTAAATTCGCAGCGAATTATTCGTATCTACTACTCTGTCGCAGGTAGCGACCGTGGAGGAAACCAAGCCTTAAATGCTGCCTGCGAAGTATGAAAGTACAGCCCAATTTGTAGCTGTAGGTATGGTAGTTACTATTCCGATAGAGTGTATTCATTGTAGCCAACATTTGGTAACTTTTTTGCCGGCCTAATTAATAAATGGGGCTGTTTCCGGACGATTTTAAAGTATGCAATAGTATTCTGGATGGAGGACTAAAAAATATATTACTGGAGACGAACGTCTTAACCGTGGCCAGCTCTGAAGCAGTGTTAGATCGATCTCTATTAACCTTACCAATCTAGTTGACCTTCATTATTTTCCTTAATTATTTTTACATTTTCGAATTATAATTAATTTTACGACGCGGCAATTAAATTCTAATTACAGAATTTTCTGGGAATAATTAATGACTAAATACATCTGTGAAGTCGTGCAATTATTATTATGGACTTCAGAATTCAGGGAAAAGAATAAATAATCTAATAATTCTTGAATAACGAACAGGCAACGTCAAAAAATAAAGAATAAAAAAGAAAAAATAAAGGAAACTGTTTTACGGGCAAATCAAATATAGCAAGGCGGGTTTTGCAGAGCTGGTTGTGGATTCATATAGTGGGGGTTCTAAGAGTATAAAATAGCTGCATATTCAATTTTCCAACTGCTTGGAATCTGTCGACATAGACAATAGACAATAGATCGTTCAAATGAATTCAAAAATAATTCATTGCCATTGCCCATAAACACAATAATATATTCACGTCGTGGTCATCAGTTTCGTTTTTTGGGGTTTGGTATCTCAAATTTTATCTGACGAAGCCACGACGAGCTCTAGCTCTCCACGCTGAATTTCGAGAAGCTCAAAGATTTGGATAAACTCCGCCCATTTCAAAATACAATCTGGAGAGGGTCATTTATTAAAACATTTTATTTTAATTACTGCTTGTTAGAACCAGAAATAAAATTACTGAATAAAAAATATATACGTTTATTTACACGCAAAAATATTTGCAAACGAAGAGAAAACTAAAAACTTTTGTTCTAGACTGAGTGAGTTTATGTTTCTTATTTTAAATATTTCGCGCCTATTTTGAACTCATGCGCTTCTAGTACCAAACACTAGTGTTATTGTGTTATGTTTGTGCAATTGGGCCCGCTCATAACATCATTCCAGATACGGATTATGCAATAACAGGTAAGCGTGTTTGAGACTCGTTAACTTGGATTTTCTTTTAATTGTTTAAACCACCCCTTTTGGTAATATAACATTTATTCTGCTACAACTTTAAATCCATAAAACCACCAAAATTATTATTTTTTTATTATATCTTACACCAAAATTATTAATTCTTACCACATTATTTCGTGGGGCATGTTCACAAATTCTATTATTTTATTTTGAACTCTTATCCCAAGTCCTCCCGGTTGCTCAGGACTCTCGTGAATCCGTTTGTTAGCACAGTTACCTTTACAACTCATTTGCTGAGATCTGCGTATTTTTTGGGTCAATTCCACTGTGATTTCCTACCTTTAACAAATTGTTAGTTCAGCTAAATTAACCAGAGTTAATATTTGCAGAACGAACGGAAGTATAAAATAAAAGGGTGAAATAAATTACACATAAAATTTGAAATAATTATATTGAACTTGAACAATTTTATTAATTAGAATTGGTGACAGTATACAAAAATATTTTAATATAATGGTTACTAACCTTCACCCTACGTGGAGCCGTTGCCCAGGACGCAAAACGCATACTCCTTATACAGA
Organism: Crepidodera aurea; assembly: GCA_949320105.2. Classification (NCBI taxonomy): domain Eukaryota; kingdom Metazoa; phylum Arthropoda; class Insecta; order Coleoptera; family Chrysomelidae; genus Crepidodera; species Crepidodera aurea. The sequence continues at coordinate 76,497,618 of OX439473.1, read as the reverse complement.
GTGGATCATAAGGAATGGTCAATATTTTAATCATAGGTTCAGGACCTACAAATATTAATATTTTACTAAGTAACTCTGGGTCAAATGTTATCTACTACTAAGATACAGGGTGTTGAAGATAAAATTTATTTTTCGTTTTTTTGCAATACTTAATTTCTTTATTATTTAATATATTGACTTAAAATTTGGTATGGTTATATTTTTAAGCTAGTAAATCATAAGCGTGTTATCAATTTTGAGATTAGATAAAGAGGGCGCCACCTACACTCTACCGGATGAAGAAAAGTATCAAACTTTTTTATTCCTGGCCTTTTATTAATTTTTTTCAAGTCTTTATGGTACACCCTGTAAATTTGAACAAAAAAGGTATACATGTTTTAATAGCATAAAATCAGCTCATTTCCAGATATTTGCATTTAAAATATTCTAGCCACAATATCTATTTAATTTACTTTAACATATTTCAACATAGTAGGCATTGAAACTAAAATGAAAATGTACAGCTGTCAAATAATTAATTGTTAGATGGCAGCAACAAGTCCAGAAAAATTTATTTGTGTATTAACACAAATCATATCTCTCATTTCTGAATTAGAGAAATGGTTGTGTCGTGGCATTTTCATTACCTACTTAGATGGAATTTAGTGAACAAAATTATATCTAACAATTAATTATTTGACAGCTGTAATATATTTGGGACACCATGTACTACAGTTTATACTGAACCAGTGCGCTTGCGCATGACACTATGACATGGTCATTATTTGAGTAGTAATATAGTAATTAGCAGATGAAGAAGTGTTTAATTTACTCATTCATATTATTTGGTTATATTTATATTCCAAGCATATTCTTGGTAAAACCAAAAGATATAACAACAGCTGTACATTTTCATTTTAGTTTCAAAGCCTACTATGTCGAAATAGGTTAAAGTAAATTAAATGGATACTGTGGCTGGAATATTTTAAATTTATGCTATTAAAACAAGTATACCTTTTTTGCTCAAATTTACAGGGTGTATTATAAATATTTGAAAAAAATTCAAAAAAGGCCAGGCATAAAAAAGAATTGATACTTATCTTTATCCAGTAGAGTGTAGGTGGCGCCCTCTTTATCTAATCTAATCTCAAAATTGATAATACCGTTTTGATTTACTAGATAACATTTGTCACATAGTTATTTAGTAAAATATTAATATTTCGAGGTCCTGGACCTATCATTAAAATATTGAGCATTCCTTATGATCTATCATTATACGTGATTTACCTGAGGATAACTGATAACTGATAACTGATTCTATTTTAGAATTAGGAGGAGGGGGGTCCTCTCAAGATCTCTGGTGAACTCATCGCGTCTCGTCCATGTATTTTGATTGGAAGGGGCTGCAGTTATGAATTGTTTTGGATTGGTGGCTTTTCTCTTATCCAAAGTAGTTTCCAGCTATAGTTTATAGAAACTGCAGTTATAGTGGCGTGTCCCCACAGCAGTGATACTGAAACATTTCCATGTTACCTTGGTGAACGATTTTGCAATCCTGTCCATGTAGTCTGTGGTAGTGGCTGCATCCGTCCTAATTAAGAATAGATCCATTTCAAATCCTTAATACTTATTTTCAAAATAATTAGTTTGGCAGCGATTGGACGTATGTTAATTTTCCAGATATTTTGATATTTCACATTTTTCTACACTTTTCCTCCATTTTCTCACAAAAAAATGATGGTCTGGGAAGGGAATGAGATGGAAGAAATTTTCAGAAATTTAACAGGTTGAGTAATTTGAGTGAATTCATCAACTCCATGTATTGACCCTGAACACGCACTCGGTGTTAATAAGTCCAACATCCGGGGATGCATACGGAACTGGGTCAAACGAAAACAAAGAGAAAGGTGGAATAAAGCCTCTCATGTACCACTGAAAAACATTCCTTTAAGAACCGTCCAAACACAAAGCTGAAGAACTACTCAAGATAAGGAGAAATCAACTTAGAACAATAATGGGCCTTTCTCAATGGTCGCAGTCCAATGAGACGACACCTGCACAAAATGACAATGTCCTGTAGACAATGTGGTAAAGTGACAGAAACAGCCAAACATATACAGAATGCGAAGCACTACTTAGACTGCAAAAGACAGGCAATATACAGACAGCCCAGGCTAACTCCCGAAGAATACAACAGCCAACCCTTGAAGAACCTTTACAGACTCGTACAAGGGATAACAGTTATAGAGTGGGTGCTGTGAAAAGAAACCGGAAAGCATAAAAAGCCCAAGAGACTGAAGTGTAGCTGGCGATAGGACCAGCATCCGAGAAAAAGAATTGAGTGGATTCTTGTGATTTAAAGACCTCCGAGTTGAAATTTAAGTGCTTTCTGAAAAGATCAGAAAAATAAACGAGAACATATAAATTTGGCGAATTGGCAAAATTCATTCATCACGTTCTTGTACCATTTTTTTACGTGTCCATATTTTAAAGTAATCGGACACCGTGGCTCAGTTGGTTAGGGCACCAGCCTTTAATCTCTGTGTCACTGTTCGAAGAGTAGGTTCGAATCCTGCCGCATTCAAGTGGAATAAAAGTCAGATAAGACTTTGGGCAAGTGCAAAAAGGTATTTGTGTCATACGCAGTTTCATTCACGCCGGTATATAGGCCGGATGAGATCGGATATCTCGTGGAACTCATACACACTTGTTAGTCGGTAGATCACCTGCATGACAAAGGCATAGTCATAAGTTTAAGGTGATTGAGGACCGTGGTTCGGAGCCCACGATAAGCTGTAGGTCCCGTCCAGATTACCCTTAGTTGCAGAAAGGATACGTTAAAATTAATATTTTAAAGTATATTTACAGAATTTAAAATCATTTATTTACTGGAAAAAAGAGGTCAAGCTGCCAGACTATATCTCCAAAGGAAAAAATAAGAAAAGAAGCTAATTTCTAGAAACGTAGTATATATAAAATTCGAATCAATCTCTCAATTCTATTGAGAAAATAAACATTCTGTAGGTACGTACGTTTCAGTTTGCATTTGAGTCGTAATTTATCGATAAAGAAACTAAGGTAACTTTTAAGTTTATATACGAGTGGATACTTTCCACATCTAGTGAAAAATTTAAAATTGGTTGACCTTTTTAAATTAATTTTAAAAGTGTATGGATAGCCAACATATAACTTTAAATGAAAATAAGTTACTTTTCACGAAAAAATATTAAACTTAAAATATTTTTTTTTTTTTTTTTTTTTTTTATTTAAAAATTTGCATCAACCCAGAGGGTTATTAGCAAGAGGCAAAAATATTACAGTTTTTTTTTCTAGATATTTACAATTCGAATAGCTTTCAGGTAATTTATAATGTTTTTAAAAATACAATTAGGTCCTAGAGCCTGCTGGATATTTTGTGGTATCTGGTAGTTGCTTCTCTCTTCGTTGTATTTTGGGCATTCCACCATAAAGTGAGAAACTGCAAGCCGCACATCACATAAATCACATTTGGGTTCTGGGTCTTTGGTTAAAAAATGTTCGTGGGTGATTTGTGTATGGCCAAGCCTTAATCGCGTGATGATAACTTCACTTTTCCTATCTGAAGGTAACTCCGGCCACGGTTTCACTGACTTTTTAACGTTTTGAAGTTTAGATGTCGTTGTTTGCCACTTTGATTGCCACTCACTATAAATTTTGGTTTTTACTAAATTTTTACTGTCATTTAATAACACCACTGTTGATTGTGTAGCGTCTATTGCGGTAATTGCCTCACGAGCGTATTTGTCAGCCTCTTCGTTTCCTTGAACTCCAAGGTGTGATGGTACCCAAATGAAAATTATATTTTTGTTTTGAGCCTTAGAGAGAAACTTAAAATATTCATTTATCAAAAATATTCTTTTTCTTTGATTCTTTGCTACCGGCATCGACCGCTATGTTCATTATCCTTCTATTCTGTGCAGGTTTTGTTACTGTTTCCCACTTCAGAAAGAGATAAAATCTAATAGAGGAAAATCACATCTGGTGTTTGAAAATCTATTTCTAAATTTTTAATTAATTAAAAATCAAAAAAGTTATTTTTGTTCGTGGTGCCTTATCCAATGCTGTAATACTGAGCCACCCACCCCCAAAATAGACTTAAATTGAAATGTGATTAGATTTTTTTTCCTTTCTGGGTCAGTCTGATCTAAGATATCGATGAAACCTACTGGCTTATTGCGTTTCCTGTCCATTTTATTACTCTACCCAGTCAATTATTTTTATACACTGTAGTAGTTTGTACAGTTTTTTACTGGGTGTTTGTTAAAACTTTCTGGGTCTAATGTAGGTTGTCCAAAAAGTGTTTGCCTCTTGCGATCCACACAGTGTATGTTTCAGTGGCTTTAGTTCCTTGCAGCGTAGTGTATTTTAGTTTAGGAACTATTTTACTGAGGCGTGACCAGTCATGAGTCCTCTCAGCCTACTTCTGTCTATTAAGAGAGTAGTTCAGCTATTCAGCTGCCTTCCCAATGCACCGGATTATTCTTTTTTTGGGAGATTAATAGATTCTTTGTATGACAGGAATCACCACACACGGTTGTGCGTGATATAATCTTATTAGACCTCTCTTAATGTCCTTATTTGAAAACATGTCATATTCAGTATTTTAGACAAACTATTATAAATGTTCGCTGAAAGAACCCCCAATAATTTAGTGCTAATAATATTAGAATTATTAATCTTAATGTCTTTAGAAATTGAATATAAGTTGTTTCGGAAGGATTACACAGTAAGAAATTTTGAGCAAGCCATTCTGATATATTGTCACGTCGTGACGTTCAGTTCGTTTTTTGGGGTTTTTTAGCTCAGATTTTTATCTGACGCCACGACGAGCTCTAGCTCACCACGCTGTATTCAGGGTAGATCGGACTTCTTCAGGGTTTGAGTAAAGTCCGCACAACCCAAAATACAACCTGGAGAGGTTTGTCAAGAAAAACGCTTTATTTTAATTACCGATTAGAACCAGAAATAAAATCACTGATTTAAAAATTATATACATTTATTTACACAAAATTATTTACAAGGGAAACAAAACAAATGAAAAATGATTTATTTCAGAAAACTAAAAACTTTTTATGCCAAAATATAAAAAAATGGAAAACTTAAAATTTGTCTGTTTGTCCAACCAAACACAAACCAATACAAGCAAAAATGAATTATTACAAAAGTAAGGACTCTATAGTTCCCAAAATAAAAAATGAAAATATATAATTAAAGTTAATTCTTACCACATTTATCTGCTGGGGCACTTCACAAATTCTTTTTATTTTATTTTATTTTATTTTTAAAGGCGCGGAGCTCTTGGCACTTGAATATCAGGAGAGTCCTGAATTCAGAATCTGAATGAATCAATTTGTTCGTACAGTTACCTATACAACTCATTTGCTGAGAACTGCATAATATTTTTGGTTGATTCAACGTGATGATTTTTGTACCTTTAGCAAATTGCTAGTTCAGCTGAATTAACCATATTTAATATTATGCAGAATGAACGGAAGTATATGAAATAAAAGTATGAAATAAAAACTGAAAATTCTCATGATAGAAATAACGGTACTTGCAATTATATTGTAGACGATTTTTATATGAAATTTTAAATAATTATATATTGAATTTTGAAAATTGTTATTAAATGGAATTTGGAAAATTATTAGTTAGAATTTGTGACAATATTATTTAGACTAAAATTAATTTCATTTGTTTGAGTTTTATCGGGAAATAGGACTGTAGCATGATCTGTAAACATGGTAATAATTTGTGGTGCTCGTGTGTCCTTTTTATTAGCACACAATATTTCTACATGTTAACATTTTTGTTTGATATGTTGTGTCGTTATTTTATTTTTTGGTTATAAGCAATTCTTTTTTGTAGCGATCATTTGGTCTCTTCTTTTTTAGTGATATTAATCTCATTGATTAAGGTTTTCTTCTTTTTGGAAAGCTTCACAGTATGGATAAGAAGATCAAATGTGGCCCCAGTACTGAGCCCTGAGGCACACCCATGTTCATTGTCCTCAGATATGATATTTTTTCTTGCCATCCATTATCAGTATATACAATTCGCACTGCTTGTTGTCTGTTATTTAAATATGACATTATCCAGGTATGGGGAATCGAAAGCACAGCTAAGGTAGCAGAAAACCCCAGTAGGACTTCCGCCTGCATTTAAATCCTTTAGAATACTCTCAAAAAAGCTATTTATTGCTGTTATTGTAGACGAACCTTTTTTAAATGTATGTTGATCCCTGCTAAGTACATTATTTATCTCTAACAACCTTGAAAACAGACAGAATATAGCAATTGGTCTGTAATCATCGATTTTGTCGGCATCTCCCTTTTTTCGTATTGGGTATACGTTTGCTATTTATAAACGCGATGGACATATCACTTCCTTAAAAGAAGTGTTTATAATGTGGTTAGGAGTAAAGTCATTTTGCCAGTTTTGCAAGTCTCTGATCCTCTTTATGCAATTTGGTCAGCTTTCTCAGTACTATCGATACCCTAATGTCCAGGTACCCAGGCCAGTGTGATTAGGATTACAGAATACCTAACTTTTTAAAATATTAGTGCAAATTCTCCCAGATACTTCCTTAGGAGAATAACACTAGTTATTTCATTGTGAAAAAACCATAAAGAGTGTTGCTATATTCGACCCTACACCTGACACCTTTTGTAACTTGATAAAATTTAATATAGGAAAATTTTTCATCCAGCAGAAAATCATACAAAAGGACAAGAAGTTAATCCATCTGAAGGCTTTATCGTTTGGAAATTATAGAAGCTTAAAAAAGAATAAACTAATAAATAATAAGAACGATCCAAATTTTAAAAAGGACACCCTTAATGATTTTTTTACCATAAACCAAACTTGAGACGGTTTTCCCTTTTTCCTCTGAACACGAATGCTAATTTTCACATAAATTCTTTTCTGTTAAAACAATTTCTTTCCTAACTCAAATTCCTAAATCTATAGTAATGGTTAGCAAAAAGTCAGAAATAAAATGATCCTGCTTTGTATCGCAGGCGTCTACTGGGATATTTATTCGATAGGTCAGGGGTACCTAATTAGATGGACCAAATTTCTTTATAGAAAGTGTCCATGTACTAAAGGTCCTTAATAAAAATTCTTAATGTAAAAATATTAAATAAATTCAATAGATTGTAAAGTAATATTATTTATTCTCTTTCTCTCACTAATAAAATAATAATAATAAATAATAAGTGTTTTACTAAAAAAAAAACAATAGAAAAATGTATAAAGATGAGTAACAAACTAAAGCCTAAGAAACCGATAATGATGTTTTTCCAATAATTTTTCTCACATTTTGCAATATGGAGCCGAGCAGTCTTATGTTGAAAAATGAGTTTTTCGTGTCTTTGAGCGCATTCAGGTCGCTTTTCCTTTAATGCTTGGTACAACCTTATCTATCTTTTCACCAGGTTTCAGCATTTCCTAATATACAGCTCCTCTAATATCCCACAAAATACACAGCAAAGCTTTATTTCTATGAATATTGTTCACATGATTTTTTGCGCTTAAGATTTTCGAAATAGATCAATTTTTCATCACCTTTGGCAACTCCATGGAAAAATCATTTTCTGTTCTGTCTGACAAGCAAATCTTTTTGCCTTTCGATGTTTCTTTCCTATAATTCATACGGAACTCACTTTCCTTCCTTTTAAATCTTTTTAAATACGAGTAGACATTTAGAAATGATGGATTGTGCAACATTTAATGCTTCTACCAACTGTTTTAATGTTTGAGTTGAGTCTTCATCCGATAATGATTGCAAATCTGCATCTTTAAATTTGTTTGTCTTTTATATCAAAATAATCACTCTTGAAACATTTAGACTCTCGTTCACAAGGTTTTTGGATTGATCATAAGCTTGAACCAACAATCGGTAACTTTCAGAAGCCGTTTTCTTCAAATTAAACAAGGTTATTAAACTTCTCATTAAAACGACAATTCCTGGTACGAAATATATTCAAATCTATGAATAACGATATTTTTCGCACAATGACAATTAATAACGAACTGGCTTTTAAGGCCGCCGATTAGTCGGGCTAGGAAAACTAATCCGACAGAGGAGCCACCAGTTATTTTCATGAATTAATTTCTACTACAAAAATTTACAGACATCTAGCAACATCTTACGATTTTAAACATGCAATAGTAGGAGACGTATGGTATTGAAATTGCAGATACGATAAGTAAGAAAATTAAAATTACGTATGTCTGTTTAGCAGACAAATATTTTATAAAAATGATTTAAAAACTTGATATTTATTAAAACAAATAAGAGCAAATTTTCATAGATTAAATATATAATTTTTAAAATGTAATGGAATTTGCTACATAATAGGATTATAAAATATCTATTTAAAATAAGAACTATATTGTCGTTTGAATATGTCATTAGAGAATCGCCCCATTTTGGACGCCCTGTATAATTTTAAACAACTCTAAATACATGATTGTTTTTAAATATTAGTCCAATTTTTTTCAGTTAAAATTGGATTTGGCTGATTCCATAGGTTTCCAAGTTATTGGTTTTCTTGTAAGTGCTTCCATTTTTAGAAATATCAAAATATCTCGAAAACTAAAAAGCTTAGGTATAGGGAATACTTAAGAAAGTTTATCTTATTTTTAACTTATAATCTATAAATGCAATAAAATATAGGGTCTTCCATAAGAAATAATATAACTTTGATACGCCACACTTTTTTGGGACAATCTGTATATTTGAAAACAATTATAAAATGTAGCCTTTATCAACCCACATATCCATGAATAAACAAAATTTTCAAAATATTAACCGTTTAGCCACAATGGACCGTCGCGTCTACCGTGACTCACCCTGTATATCTTCATTTTTATAAAAATAAGTGAGAATTGTAGAAATTATATCATAAATTGTCACCGGAATTATGAGCACCTGCCACTTTCAAAAAAATCATTCGGACGTCTAGAAGTGGGTGAAATAGTATATTAATAGTATATCAATTATATATTTATGGTGCCAATAAACAATCTCCAAATCATAAAAACAACAGGACTTCTTTTCATTTTACCTAAACTTGCTCCCTTCTATGTTATCAAAATTACTTTTCCCATTTCATTCATAACGGTACTCGCAATACTGAATGAATTATATCGTGGCGGCCACTATTTGAAATCAGCTGAACTAAGAAATCAATAATAATGTTGGTAAAGTAGACGTTATTTACCGCTTTATGTTCAAATTTCCTTAACTAAATTGTCTGGAGATTCGCTTTGAATGGGAAGATGAACTATTTTCTTGGGTACATTCATTGAAATGAGACAGAAACATAAATTCCCTTAGTTTCCTCAATTATTGAAATAAAAATAATTCAATTTTCAGAATAAAATCAAGCTCGATATATTTAATATATACTTCAACCCTTTTTGAGATTACCCACCAAATTTGAGCTCTTTAAGTCATACCGTTCCTGAGTATACCTTGCATTAAAAACACACAACTCTAAACGGCAGCCTTAATGGCCTATGTTTTACCTTCCAAAACGCCATGAATGTCACTAGTCTATACCAAGAAGTGTATTAGTAATGTCATCTCCAAGCAAAATCGACATTGTTAACCGAAATACCTATTTTACTTTTTTGATTACGTAGTTAGTAATTAAAATCAGATGTTAGTCATGCCCTAATTTCCAACAAAGAAGATTCACTACCCTACTACTCAACTCTAGCTTGTACCGGAAAGATTAGCGGTGAAGTGATTTCATACTCTCAGTGAGCATTTCTCTTGGGTGATTATCGGTGTGCTCTCTGTAGCGGTCAAGCCGCACAGATAATACCAAAACACTCAAGTTAATGATTAGTAATGATGGCCGGGATGCTCAAATAATACCAAAGGTAATGGCTGGTTATTTACACTAGTCCTCGTAGAAAATTTTGAACTTAATTCAGGAAATATAATTTAAATTTTGTGTTAAAAATTTGAACCTTAAGTATTAATCTGCTTCGCTCTCATTTCCCTTTTTTTACTCTTTAATTTAAAAAAATCAAGCTGTTAATGTATGTACATCATTCAACAGCGGTAAAAACAAAATGAACAAATTTACGTTGGGGATAATTGGGATCTGACATCCATCGATACGCCATCTGACTTGATGAATCCAGTGAGCAAAGCAGAATCAGCAGAATTTAAGGACGATCAGCACATTATTGACATCGAAGCCATGCAACAAAAACTCATCACTTGTCCATCTCCTGCAATTTTCCCATCAATTCGATGAGGATGATTCAAGATGGTTTAAATTTCACTTCGACTTATTAATCCACTTATACCGGATTCTAAAAACAGAGATTTATATAACTAGTTTTTCGATATTGTTTTGTTCTGATGCATTTGCAGAGTACACCACAGTGAAGCGCTATTGTCTGGTATCTAGGCCAAGAAGAAGGGCCTTTTTCTAATCAGCTTCCGGTCCATTACCTTTTCATAATATCAAGAATTTTTCGATCAAACGGCGTTCTCGTGTTCTACACGGTATTACTATCGTGCTATACGACAGGCGACATAAGAAATGATAATTATTGATATCTCATGGTCGAAGCAAAACGTTTAATGTCTCTGCAAAGTTTTATATCACTTACGTGAACTTTTTTCCTCATTAGGAATCTAATATTTTACCACACAATAAAAAAGACGCCTGTAGGCAACACTAACAAAGAATAAAAAACGAGTTTAAGTTTTTCTAATAGATTGCAGCACATTTGGGCCTTTTCAAATTTTTTATTGGTATTTTTCATATTCGGATACCAATGAGGAGTCACTGCATCAAGAGAGGCCATCACAGATGTTAAATTTCATTAGAAAGCGATTATGAAAACTCTCGCCCCTCCAGTTTTTCCCTTATTTGTGCATGCCTGATCGGCCAAAACTATTTTTTGGATTTTTTATGTTTCCTGGAACAACTGCCGAATTTGGGCGACCACAACTTTCAGCACAATCGGTGTTTGTACGACCGCCTTTAAAATCGTCAAACATCTTCTCGATCATTTTTCTCGATGGAGCAGTTGCTTCGGTTGAACGGTATTTTCCTCATTAAAAAGCAATGCTTTATTAACACACGAAACTCAGGTTTTCCATTGATTTGAAAATTACAAAAGTAGTGTCATTAAAACCATTGTAATCTGTGAACTAATCGTCAGATTAGTAGTACCTCCTAAAAATCGTATAGATTTATCAATAGTGGCACGCACCTTCTACATATCATCCTACTTATTGCGTGACCAAGTATCTCTAGTGTATTTTATTTTAGCTCAAAATATTTGATTTAGGTAACGTGAAAAAATTTTGTATGTCAATTATTACTTTCATTAACGATTTTATGTAAGATTGAACAATAAAACGCTCTTTATAGGCTATCATCATTTTATAGCATCTCTCGCAAGCTCGCTCGGCCATAAAACTATTCGTTAAATAAAGCCCATGTACAAAGTCAAAGTCAAGTCAAAGTCAAAGTCAAGTCAAAGTCAAAGTCAAGTCAAAGTCAAAGTCAAAGTCAAAGTCAAAGTCAAAGTCAAAGTCAAAGTCAAAGTCAAAGTCAAAGTCAAAGTCAAAGTCAAAGTCAAAGTCAAAGTCAAAGTCAAAGTCAAAGTCAAAGTCAAAGTCAAAGTCAAAGTCAAAGTCAAAGTCAAAGTCAAAGTCAAAGTCAAAGTCAAAGTCAAAGTCAAAGTCAAAGTCAAAGTCAAAGTCAAAGTCAAAGTCAAAGTCAAAGTCAAAGTCAAAGTCAAAGTCAAAGTCAAAGTCAAAGTCAAAGTCAAAGTCAAAGTCAAAGTCAAAGTCAAAGTCAAAGTCAAAGTCAAAGTCAAAGTCAAAGTCAAAGTCAAAGTCAAAGTCAAAGTCAAAGTCAAAGTCAAAGTCAAAGTCAAAGTCAAAGTCAAAGTCAAAGTCAAAGTCAAAGTCAAAGTCAAAGCCAAAGCCAAAGTCAAAGTCAAAGTCAAAGTCAAAGTCAAAGTCAAAGTCAAAGTCAAAGTCAAAGTCAAAGTCAAAGTCAAAGTCAAAGTCAAAGTCAAAGTCAAAGTCAAAGTCAAAGTCAAAGTCAAAGTCAAAGTCAAAGTCAAAGTCAAAGTCAAAGTCAAAGTCAAAGTCAAAGTCAAAGTCAAAGTTAAAGTCAAAGTCAAAGTCAAAATTGCTTTATTGCTGAAGAATAATTACATTCTTATAAACAAAGCTGTAAAATAGGTATCTATATATATATAATATAAAGACAATATACAGAGCATTAAATAAGAAAGAACAAAAAGAAAATAGACACAAAGTTAGAAACTAACATTAGATATTTAACTTAATTGATCACAGAAATATTCATCCAATTTGTAGTAATCATTTTCAAGTAATAGTTTTTTAACTTTTTTTTAAACATTTTTAAAGATTCCACCTTTCTTATATAGGCAGGTGATTGAACATTTTCTTCCCTATATACACAATAGAGTTATGTACCAGACTGGAAGAGGGAATAGGCAAGAGAAGATAAAAAGTACGTCGAGTATTGCTATGGGTAATAATGTTACTTTTATATTTTTTAAAGACTAGCAGTAACGTTTCGAAAATAAATATACATGTTACTGTTAGTATTTTGTGTCTAATAAATAATGGCTTAAAAGAGACACCCGGATCAACTTTGCACATGTATCTTATGCTCTTGTGAATAACTGAAGAACATGTACCCCAAAAGCATATAGTTTATCGCAGATGAGATTCAATCAACTCCTTGCAATCGATACATTTAAATTGTATGTAACAGTTCTTATTGCAAAACATCCAGATGAAAGCTTATTGCACAAGGTATTAACATGTACCTCGAATTTTAATTTTTGGTCAATAAATAAGCCTAAGAATTTATTTTCTGGTTTTTTACAAATTTGTTGTTGTCCAACTGAAATTATACCCATATCACCACTGAATGAAATAATATTTGTTTTTTATATATTAAGGGACACATAATTTGAATTAAACCATTCTTTAATCTTAATAATATCGTTGTTAATCACATTATACAACCCTTCTCCCAAAGTATCGTTGTATCATCTGCAAATATGGCGAAGAATCCATTAATATTGACGTTAATAATATCATTAATATAGATTAAAAATAAAACCCGTCCCAGAAAGGATCCTTGTGGAACCCCACAGTGGACAGTAGCAAGCGATGACATTTGCTTATTGAAAGAACCTCTTTGTACTCTATTCTCCAAGTAAGACTGAAACCACTTTAAGGCTGTTCCTCGGAATCCATATCTTTCTAGCTTGCTCAACAATATTCTGTGATTCACACAGTCAAAAGCTTTGGAAAATAGTGCAGCAGCTACCCTGTTATCATTTAAATCTAGATATAACTTTTCTAGAACACAGAAAACATAGCATCAGTAGTATTTTTTCCAGATTGAAACCCAAACTGTGATGTAGTTATCACTTCGTGTTTTTTAAGAAACCAAGCATCCTATTCTTAACCAATTTTTCGATAGTTTTTGCCAAAGTAGGTAATAAAGAAATTGGGCGATAATTAGTACAATTATGATCTCCACCCTTGTATATATGTATAACATTGTCTATTTTTAGAATATCACTGAAAGAACCTTTCAAAAATGAATTATTAATTGCCTCTGCTAAAACATTTAAAGCAGGTTCCGGAAGATAAGACAAAACATCATTTAAAGGAGTTATTTGGGTGGAGAGAGTAGGGCCAACAGAGCAATAAAAATTGGTAATGTCACTGGGGCTTAAATTTGTAACCAAGGGTTTAGACCTTTTGCCTCTTAATTAATTTATTATTTTCCAGGTCTCTTTTTGTCTATTTTTTGTACTTGTAATATAAATAGCTATTACTGTCACTTTGAGGTCTATTTTAGGATTGTTTGATGTATTAAAAAACGGCTTAGACTTATAGACAGCAATATTGAATTCAGTACTGAATATTTCACTGCAGGTATTAAGTTTAGTTGGGTCTTTATTATACAAACAACAAAGACGATTCACAACAATCTCAGAAAAGATTAAATATCCTGCCTCACAAGTTCTCCTTTTTTATAAATAACTTTTTTTACATTTACCCCCTTTATGGTAGACCTTGCATTATCAGTTTTGTCATCGATCATATATTTGAAGGCATAATGAATTCTGTATGAACTAATATCTAAAGTGCCCAAAAAAATTCTCTACAAACTCGATATTTTACGTTATTATATTTTAAAAGTATGTAAATTTTGTTCTTTGCCTCCCTTTTTTCCGGTTTAAAACAAACTTTGAATAAAACATTGTTTCCTTTGTATCAGATAATCGCCAGAATTGTAGGCGAATTATTTTTTTGATCTTCCGAAGGTAATAAAGTTTCACATTTATATTTGTAATTTACCTCATTTTTTCATCAACTTTTAATACTTCTCTTCTTATGAAACCTGCCTTTAAAGTCTGTATAAACTATGTTTCTTTTTATTTTTTCGTATATTTATGTTTGAATTATGGACATTTTTAATTAATTTCCGAACTTTTAGTAATTATAAGTATTACGTACATACAGTTGCCCGAAAAATACGGTATGATCTGGAACATACATATTCTTCGATGTTACCTAGGCCTTCGACAAGGTTTGGTATGATTGATTACTCTATAAAATAAAAATGATTTACCATCTGACAGAAATACATTTTATATATATAGGAAATAATACACACACACACACTTGGTCCCGATAAAATCTGGGGTACCACAAGGTAGCGTACTTGAGCCAATTCTATATCTACTTTACACAGCCGATATTCCTACAACAGGCGTCACCCTCGTAACTACTTTTGCAGACGATACAACGATATGGCTACTTAAAATCTACTGAACAACTGCCCATAGGTATATAGATAATAAAAATGTAGTAGAATGAATGAAATATTACCAACAGGGCTGGTTTTAAAACAATCAGAAAAAATCCAAGACAACGAGTATCATCACGCTTACCTGTTATTGGATAAATCCTTCTGAGGAACGATGTTGATTTTAGTAGCAACGGTATATCGCAATGAAATAAACGATATATTGCAATGAAATAAATCACCTTGTATGTAGAAGGTAACCACGTAACAAAAAAAAATAAAATAGTGACAGGGGATTTTGAGAGTTACTGAAAGAAAGGGGATGTCAAAAGGTTTTTTTTTGGAAAATTGAGAAATATTAAAAAGAAAAATTTAAATCCACCACCAACAGAAAGTTGCAATTGATTAATAACAATAACTTATGTTAATATTAAGTTGTATGATATATGGAAGTTTGTAACTACCTAGAAGAGTTCTGTTAATGTACGTTAATGTACGAGTACGACTAGTTTGATTTGGCTTAGAAGGACTTTCACATACAGGTCAAAGGTACTTGAAACTTTCAGTGTTTAGTATTAGGCTATTTTTGTTATTTTTATTGTTCAATATTATATTATAGAGAGTGAGTGAGTGTGAATGTTTTGTTAATAATTATATTTGCAATTTTCGGCAATGTTCAATGTTATCATCTGAAATTGTTTAAATAAAATTTATAACTTTTGACATTTCGTATCAATATATATATATTTATATGTACATATAAAAGAGTAAATTATAACACAGCCCCACAAAAAATTTTGTGTGCGCCAAGAACTTCACTACTGTAACTAGGGGTTTTTGGGGATGCTAAATCCGAATCAGAGGTTCGTTTGACCACATCAGGTCAGGGTCAAGGTTATTTTTAGGTTAAATTGAGGACAATTTATAGAGAAATACGAAAAAATTAATTCATAGGTTTTGAGGGTTGCTGAATCCGAATCCGAGGTCCGCTTGACCTCATAATGTCAGGGTCAAGGTCATTTAAGGGTCAAATTGAGGAAAGCTACAGGGAAAAATCGTAAAAAATTCACACAAAAGTTTTTAGGGTCGCTGAACCCGAATCCGAGGTCCGCTTGACCTCATCAGGTCAGGTCAAGGCCATTTTAAGGTCAAATTGAGGAAAATTTATAGAGAAATCCGAAAAAATTAATACATAGGCATTGAGGGTTGCAGAATCCGAATCCGAGGTCCGCTTGACCTCATAATGGCAGGGTCAAGGTCATTTGAGGGTCAAATTGAGGAAACCTACAGGGAAAAATCGTAAAAAATTCATACAAAGGTTTTCAGGGTAGCTGAATCCGAATCTGATGTCCGCTTGGCCTCATCAGGTTAGGGTCAAGGTCATTTTAAGGTCAAATTGATGAAATCTAGAAAAATCTGGAAAAATTCTTACAAAGGGTTCGCTTAACCTCTCAAATAACCTGTCTTGATGAGGTCAAGCGGACTCGGATTCGGATTCAGCGACACTGAAACCCCCTAGTTACAGTAGTGAAGTTCTTGGAGCAGACAAGTTTTTTTTGTGTGGCTGTGTAATTAGCGGATTTTATGCATATAAGGAACATGTACATCGACAGGTACCTCAAAATGTACTTATTAATTCAAGGTCCTTCACTGGTGTTAGGAACAATAAGCGCCTAAGCGGGCCAAAATTCAAAATAAACGATTTGAGACAAATAACCGCGAAATATTTAAAAATAAGAAATTTAAATTTATTCATTATGAAACAAAAATCATTAAATCTGTATATTTTCTTATAAACAAAAAGCTCTGATAGCAACAAGTCAATGACTACACATTTTTTCTTTTTTTAAACCATTAAAAAATAAAGGTTATTACCTCTTTTGGATCCGACAGTGTAACGGAAAAGTAACTGGCGATACCCTTTAACATATCATGACGATTGCGTTAAATCAGTCGTATGAAGTTCATAGCGACCAGAAATATCCGCCGTTCAGAGCTCCTATTTTTTGGTCTATTTGTTATCCTTTGTATCTCTTACTGGGTTTCGTGAAAAGCTCGAAATGTTGATTCGATATATGCGAGACGACGCTCAGAGATTTATCTATGGAAAACATGCGAAGAAATGTTCGGAAAACTTTTACCGCTGATTGATTGAGGTTTTAGATCAGTCTCGCGAAGAGATGAGTGTTCCGATTCCTTTCGAATAAGTTATTTATTGGGTTGCTAGGGAAAGAAATAAAATAAATATTTATTTCTTTTCCAAATCTCAGGTTCTCACACAACATCGAAAAGTGCCAATATAAAATTTATTTTTAGAGATAAATAGATTTTCTGATCCCTGAATGACAAAATAGCTATTCTAATTTACAATTCACGATTTATCAATGTTTTCTGTTTTTTTTTGTCATCAAAATTGTTCACCTAACACCTTACCTGGATCTTAAATGACATTCATTCCAGGACAGGATGAAAATTATTTAAAAAAAATATTTTCTGCTATTTGAATGAACGATAATCGATTAAATGAAACTACTAAAAATAGTTTAAAAAATATTGTGTACCAGTTTGTTTTCGCCGTCTTTTTCCGAAATTCGAGACTTTTTTGTTCTGTTTGGTGGGGGGTGTCGATACACTGTGAGCTGTAAGATCTATTGTGTCCCCTTCTGTTGCGCAATCGTGAAGATATCTCATCGATTAGAGCAGTTCTTCCAGTCCTATTGCTTTCAAAAAGTTCAGGATGTCGGTAGGCTTCAGGTTAGGTAAATCTCCCTCTTCTATTTGATATTTTCCGACGTATCGTACCCGCGGATTTTGCAAGGTTATGCATTCTGAGAGAATATTGGATAGAGGTTTCGTCCTCTTCCTCGCAAAATCTGCATTCTTCTTCCTCTACTAATCCGAGTTTGTTTAGGTGCCCTCTCAACCCGCAGTGCCCTGTTAGGATTCCCGTTAGTATTCTGAGCTTGATTTTACTTTTGCTGGTGCAGTCTTCTGATCTCTTCTGGTTGTAGTTTCCCAGCAGTATCTTGGCCTGCCTCATTCCTTGTAGTCCTATCTAGTATCTATATATGTAGAGTAGGGAGGGTGAATTAGTCCCACAGCACTTAGGCCACATTTGACCCATTGTACATCCTCCCGAGGAGTTGTCCTCCTAGGTCATCGTCCATCCTGTCCTTTCCAGGAAAGTAAACAAGTCACTAGGAGACATCTCCTTTATATCGGCAGGTGTAGGCTAAGACTCACCGAACACACACTCTCTCATTGACGATAACGCTAATTATTATTTTTTTATTAATTTGTCTTCCGGTCGCGCAATGCCTTCGAAGTTAGCAAAAAATTGTGAAAAACCTTAATTTTTTTAAGCAGGCCATATAGTTTTAATTGCGTTCCTATACCATGAATTAACTACTAAAAGTATGTAAAATCAATATATATGCACTTATTATACATTTGTTTCAAATCTTCCGGTCGGGCAACATAGTACAAAATGAGTAAAATTAGTAGTTTTTGCAAAATTTTAATTTTTGACTGTTTAGTACATTTTAATCATACGACTTAGAGATACATGTGGGAAGACCTCTACAATGGAGTATCTGTCTTCTCCATTACAACGAACGGTCATTCCGCCACCTTTTCCCATACGTAGATGGAAATACAACAAGGCCCAATTGGATATGACGTACCTATTGGAAAGGCCCTACCTAATTGTGAAAGACTACCAATTCTTGATTTTAATCCTATCGATTGTGAGATTCCAAAAGTTGACAAGCGTATTCTTAGCAAGGACCAATTGTACTTGCTTGAGATATCAGAGGTCATCAAATCAGGACATTGTTCAGAAGACTTTGTAGTAAGTGATCCTGGCCCAATATCACATTCAAGATGGCTTACTACTGCAAACCGAGTTTTGGGCTTCTACATCAGTTTGTCAAGCCCTTCCGAAAATCTGAGAGATTGTCACATTCATTCTCAAATGTTATATATGTGGTTTGCCATAAAAATAAACCACAAATTCGCAGATGGGCCTAGAAATGTTACAAGGTACTTACCAGAAGAGCTGCTTCAAATTGTTGATCCCGTTTTACAACGGAAAGCTTACTTTTCCCATCCCGAAAATTTACTTTTAGCTATGGTAACTGATGAAACAAACCATATCCGAGAGCTGAACTTTAGGCGTATCATGAAGGCAAAGCAAGCAATATCTGAAAGTGACTCTATCAGAATCTTTAAACAACCAAACCTAATCTTTAAAGCTAAAGACTATACCGAAGCTATCCAATGGAACACCACTATAATGACTCCTCCTCCGGTGTTAAGAATGAAGATATAAAACAGTATGTGAGCAATTACTTCAAGCCTGTTATGAGTATAGATGCGTTCCCATGCTTTACACAGGCAATTGAAAGATGCGTTAAGCTAGTGACCGAAGCTTCAAGTAAAGTGTGAGGACACAGTTCCATATTAGAACCACATTTCGATCTTTATCTATATATAAAGACTAGAAAGGAAACATCACGTACTACAAAGTCTTCTGAACAATGTCCTGACTTGATGACTTCTGATATCTCAAGCAAGTACAATTGGTCCTTGTCAACTTTTGGAATCTCACAATCAGTGGGATTAAAATCAACAACTGGTAGTCTTTCATAATTAGGTAAGACCTTTCCAATCGGTCCGGAATATCCTATTGGGCCTTATACTTCCATCTAAATGTTGGAAAAAAGTGACGGATTGGTAGTTCGTTGTAATGGAGAAGAGAAATACTCCATTGTAGAGGTCTTCGTACATCTCTTAGTCGTATGATTAAAATGTACTAATTTTACTCATATTGTACTATGCTGCGCGACCGGAAGATATGAAACAAATGTATAATAAGTGCATATATATTGATTTTACATACTTTTAGTAGTTAATTCATGGTATAGGAACACAATTAACACCTTCTGGCGTGCTTAAGAAATTATGAAACATTAAGGTTTTTCACAATTTTTTGTTAACTTCGATGGCATTGCGCGACCGGAAAACAAATTAATAAAAAAATAATAATTAGCGCTTTTTTCACGTCTATACCAATGGCAACATTTGTGCACTATAGCGATCTGAAATAAAAAAAAAGGTTTTTTCGAACCACCCTACTCCCAAACCATCTTGGAGTTGATTACGTGGGAGTTTTTTGTAGTAAACTGGTCATACATTTATAATTCACAGTATTGTCCACCTCGCGTTGAAAAAACTGGTCATCTTTTGAAGCGATCCACAAATCCATCCAATTTCTTACTTTTTCATAAGACCGGAAATGCTGGTTAGTTATTGATCGAAAGTGATAGTCAGAGGGACCAACGTCTGGAGAATACAGCAGATGGGATAGGAGTTGCCATTTCAATGTTTCCAGGTATATCTTAATATGGGATCGACATTTGTCATGTAAAATCACTTTATCGTGTCTATCATTGTACTACGACCGTTTGTCTTTCGGTGATCGACTCAAACGCATTGATTGCATTCGATAACGATCGCCTGTGATTGTTTCAGCTGGTCTCACCAAATACAGAGCATTACCTTGGAGCCCAGAATGTTCGGTTTGGTCGTCAACTTGGAAGCATGGACTCATGATTTTCTGCGCTTGGGGTTATCTTATTTTTCGTCCCCAGTCAAAATGAAATGCAGAAATCCCTTTGCCGTTCAAACAAAAATACATTTTTCAACATCTCACGGTTTCAACTCGTGCAGCACCCAATTTCCTTGCTTCTGAATAATTTCCATAATTCCCATGTCTTTGATGCAATTTGAAATTGCTTATTGGGTTACTCCCAATTATCGTGCCAATTTGTCTTGACTGACACAAGTAACTCTGCATCTTCGAAAACCCTCTTTCTAGATACAGTATTTGGATCTAGACCAGAAAATACAACGAAAGCGACCTGAACATATTCAATCAATCACCATCGATAGAATTTTAAAATATACTTGCAACACTTAATATTATTAAGTGTATATTTGGTTCCCTATACAATTTACGTCAATTATAGTCATCATCATACTCGAGTACAAAAATAATGTACTAAATGTGAAATGCATGAGGCCAGTTTTCACGTTACAACAACGAAAAAATAGAAATAGAACATTTTGGGCACGGTTCTCCTCATGATAAGACCTTTGTGGGTCAATCCATATCAAGTGGTCCAGCACTAATTGCTTGACCATCTCAGAAAAAAATATTATTTGGTATGTAGATTCTAATACGTTTTTGGGGTTCAAAAATATTTTTTTTAAATTTTTATTGTGTACCATTTGGAAATGGCGGCCATATTTGTTTTAGGCCGCCCGCTATTTTTCGCATTTGCAGGCATCTACGATTTTTTAAATAATAATATTTTTAGAGCTCAAAATTATTGGTCGGAAATTGGCAAAAATCAATTTTTGAAGGGTGATTTTTCAATGAAGGAATAACTTCTTAGCCTTAATATCTCAAAGTTGAAATTTATACTTAAATTCAACAACAAAAAAAATCGTAATTTTCGCATCCGCTGTATAGAGTACGTATAGTAATTTTATGATTATCCAATTAAATACAAACTTTGAATCTCAAAGTTGAAATTTATACTGAAGTTTGATATCATAAAGACCTATTATGTATGCATTTTTCAGATTTTTATATGGTCCCCCAACAAAAATATTGCAGGATAAACTTTGAAAAAAGTTCAAAAAGTTGTTTTTTAAAAATGCATATCTTTTTATGGGTAAGAGTCTCACCATTAATACTTTATAAAAAGTAACTATACTGTGTAGTGTAACAGCAAAAAAAATATTAAGTCTAAGTTATTGCTTCTTTGAAAAATTACCCTTGAAAAATTGTATTTTGAGTTTGTAATAAACATATGAATAAATTCATATAATTAGGTAATTATGGTTTTATTTTGTAGGCCACAGTGTACTGAACTCAATGCAGTTTATTTGAGAAGGCTAGGACGATCCATTGCTGTACAATTTAAAAAATCGTAGATATCTGCAAACGCGAAAAATAGCGTGCGGCCTAAAACAAATATGGCCGCCATTTCCAAATGGTACACAGTAAAAATTTTGAAAAAATATTTTTGAACCCCCAAAACATAAGGGAATCTACCTACCAAATATTAATTTTTCCTGAGATGGTCAAGCAACCAATTATTTTTTTATGGACCACTTGGTATGGATTCACCCTTGTGTTAAATTTCCTTAATATTCTTAAACAAAAAAAATATTTCATTTTCTTCATTGGATTCTTATTTTTATTGGAATACTTTGATTTCGTGGTTCACTTTTTCTAAATTATTTCGTTATTTCAACAGAGGTCGTAAAGATAAACATTACTTATATAAATCAATTATATAAAGATTCCTGGAAACTCATTTAGATAACGTAGAAAAAAATAATTTTAGAACAATATTTATACAAATAATTAAAAGACAAATTAATTTAATCAAATCATTAGTTTCTTGATCCATTAAAATCATAACTTATTTATATCATTTTGACCTCTATTCCATGTTTTGTTTGTTAAAATTTATAACTAAAATTAAACTGAAATATTATTTTTTTTTAAAAGTTACAGATCAATTAAAACCATTTATAACGAAATTATGAGAAAATTGAGTCGTTTTCGAACTGTTGAAATAAAATAGTGCACTTATTTGAATTCTGGTGCTGTTAGTGGTTTAAAATTTAGCCTTTTAATTGTTATAGTTTCAATAACCGAAAAAATTGACAAACCGACGACAATACGGAGACGAAAATTTGTGATAAGTAATAATGACCTTACTTCGTATTTCACAACGAGAAGTTATTATTAGAATCCAGATAGCTACAACGGTGCTAAATTTCAAATTTTTATATAATATAAGTAGTAGTTTTGCCCTCGATTTTGAAAGTTTGGATATGATTTATCAATTTTGTTATTATTAAAAATCTCTTTTAGTAAGTGAATATGCCACAAAAAAAACAACTCCTCAAATTTACAGTTTCAGCAGTTTGGGCTGAGCGTAAATATTTCAGTTGCCTGAGGCTACCATTCCACGGTAATATTTCTATGTCATAGATATATTATCATTTATTTTTAGATGTGCTGCCATCTATGATTAGAAGAGAGTATTGACAATTACTAAAAGCAAAAAATTCCCGGTGTATTGGGGTTGCATACACAATTTGCATTGTGTGTTGCAAAGCTTTTATTTGACTGATTATAGTCAAAATGTCACTCTCTTCTTTCGTATCCCTTTCAGAGATTAATACAAAGTTAGAAAACGAGTAAGGAGTTTAATTTATCAGATTCGACATCCTAAGACCGGTTTCTGCCTTTCGGCTTCGTCAGTTAGGCTTTTCGAATCCAATAAATAAAATTCCAAACTCGTACAAGTCAATAGCTATATCCGCTATAAGATAAAATTTTTAGATGTGCTGCCATCTATGATTAGAAGAAGAGAGTATTGACAATTACTAAAAGCAAAAAATTCCCGGTGTATTGGGGTTGCATACACATTGATGACACATATGACAGTGTAATGTCCCGACTTTGATAATAGTTGAACTATGGTGACATTTCTTTGATGAAAACAGAACATATTATTGGAAAGAAAATGGCTACCAACAAGTTAATACAACTAAATTGCTATGAAATGTTTTATAATGCAAAACATAAGGACTATAAAAATAGAAATAGAGAAATGAAAAGTTCCTTTACTAACAGCATCAAAGGGATGCGCTGTCCCGACAAAGTTTGGGTTCTGTTAGTACTTATATACAAAAACAAAGTCTATGAACATGTACTATGTTCTGCCATCTATATATTTGTATATTAGTGGCAGATATCTCGGTGGTGGTTCCACCTATATTAATGTGTAACCACTACTTGTAAATAAAAATAAACAAATTTGATAAAAAAAAATTATTATTTGTTTAACGTACTTATTTTACAACAACAACATTTGGGCCATATATTTAATATTTAAATAAATATATACCTAAACATTTTCATTGTGGAGCTACTAGCTAGGTAAAAAAAATTAAACGATACTCTTCAGATAAATGACCAAAACATTTGGGCCATATATTTAATATTTAAATAATTATATAAACATTTGGGCGAGGGGTAAACCGCGTGGTCCATTTTGGTGTACAGACCTCGTCCATTACTAGCCATTACTCAGCCATTACTAGCCATTAGTAACCATTACTCAGCCATTAGTAGCCATGAGTAGCAATTACTAGCCATTAGTGAGCCATTACCGGCCATTACTAGCCAATAGTGAGGAGCTATTACTAGCCATTAGTGTACAAAAATTTAACTAGCGGTTTACCCCTCGCATTTGGGCCATATATTTAATATTTAAATAATTATATAAACATTTTCATTGTGTAGCTGCTTACTAGGTAGGTAAAAAAATTAAAAGATCCTCTTCAGATATATGACCAAAACATTTGGGCCATATATTCAATATTTAAATAAATATATAAACATTTTCATTGTGTAGCTACTAATATATATTCAGTGTTGCCGTTTAAGTGGAAATTCTGGTGAATTTGCTCCCTTAATGACATTTTTATCACTAATTTTGTTTTTCTTCTGTTTAATAAATAGGTAATATTTATTATTTACTTATTAGGTCAGCGATGTTTTATTTGTAATTAATAAGAAGAGCAAAACCGTGTCATGTTTTGTCCATAATCAAGCATCAAAATATTCAAATAAAAAAATTTGTTTTGTCAATTTACAGATGGCGGCAAATTCAAAATAAAAAATATGCTTTATTATGGCCTTTTGTGAATTATATTCCACCAATAGTTATTTTTAATTGGCCTTCACCGTCGAGTTCATTTCGCCAATAGACTAACTGACAAGTTGCAATTTATTTTCATTTTTATTAACTATATCGCTTTTCCGGATATAATTATATCAGAAACATTTTTTTTAGTGTGACATAAAAAAGTGGGTAATTTTTAAAAGTGCGGGTGGTTAAAGGGAGAATTTTAAGATTAAGTGATAGGACATTTTACATTACAATCGTATGATTCAGGGGGAACAAAAATAAAAAAAAAATAAAATAAAATAAAAAAAAAAGTATTTAACTTTAATTGCTGGTTTAGGGTAACAAATTGTAAACTATAATTTTTTATAATAATTTTATTATAATTGTTTTTTTCTTTTTTTATAATAATACTTAAGATAGAATGTTTTATATTAAGACCGGTAGGTCCATGCGCATCCAGACTGGACATAAATGGGTCTCAAATTCTATAATTTCTTAAATTATATAATATATTGTTATAATTTGTTAAATAAATTACTACTAAAAATTGACTTGCTATGAGCTTTGTTTTTAAACAAAACCAAGTGACATTTATATGTTATGTTATATTATGTTACATTTTTTACACTTGTTTGTTTGTTCCTTTGCTTTTAGACTTCTAAACCCTAAAGTGTAGAAAAGTCTTATGGAACGCTTCTGTCTGTCTGTCGGTCTGTCCGTCTGAACGCATTTATAACTCAGCTTCCAGAACCGATAGAGACTAACTGACAACGGATATGAACTCAGGATACCTTGAATGTGTGCACGCCTAAATTTCAGCTTTCTCCGACTACTAAATTTTTCAAATTTAATAAATACTTTTTTGTTGTTTAGAAGTCTATTGTTCCCGCTCTCTAGATGCCGTTACTACTTGTTTAGTGTAGTTGCACATTAAAAACGGCAAGAATGAAATGAGCAATTAATCACTTGTAACGTCAGCATGGAGCTTCCAAGTCGCATGTTTAAATGTTCCTTGAAATTTTATGTATTTCAAATGATGTTTTTCAAAATATTAAAAATAATTTGTAATAAAAGTTATGCAAACATATAATTTATTTGTTATGTTTTAATTATTTATTCATTTGTGATCTTGCCCACTGATGTATTATATTAAAATGTTTAAATATTGCGTGAAAAAAACACCATAAGTTATTTCAAAACAAGTTTTATTTTAATTTTCCAAACTTACACTTTAATCATTTTTCACATGAACCCTTCATACCTGTAAAATAAAAAAAACATAAACATTTAGTACCCAAAATATAGTAGTAATAACCAAATGACACTAAATATAGATCGAAGCAACATTAAGTAGATATAATTTCAATTATTCAATTAACTAAATGGTAAAGTCAGCCACTAAAAATTTGCCTCTATACTGTTTACTGATTTGTTTTTTGTACTGCATTGATTATTTATTAATTATTGATTATCGATGATTACTGGATAAAGTTTTTTTCTACTTGAAATCATTTTCACCACAAATATTTATGACTCAAACCCCCAAACGGCCAAAAATCATCCCCCAAATGGGATTCGCGGATTCCGCATCTTTCACCGGCAAAACTAACGTAATGTGGTTACAATTCTTTTAGAGATCGCACCCCTCAAATGACCAAAATTTGTTTATCGCTATAAACTAGAAAAAAAATTCCACCTTTTAGGGGGTGGGTTTTCTTGGCCGTGTGGGGATGAACTCGACACGGTAAGAAAATCCAACATCACCATCGAACTCGAAAAGAATATTAACGCCTGCCATTGTGTTCAGCATCCTCGAAAATGGGGGGACTTACTTTGGGGGCGTCAAAAATTATATGAAAGGTAAAGCACAAGTATATAGATTCGGAAAAGCATGATTCCAAGAATATGTACTGTGAATTTACGCTAAATGGGAGTATATGTATTGATTAATTTGAAAATAAAAAAAAATACATTTTCCGGCTTTTTCGAGAGAAATCATTGAAAACGGTTGGCGTGACCATGTTCTACGGGAAATTTTACGTCAGAAATACCAATGAAACGCGTATTTTATTTTTTTTCCGTTGCCATTTTGAACAAATTTAAAACAGCCTAAAAATATTCCTTGTAGTATTTTATGCTGAAAATTTGGTTAGTTCCATAGTAAGATTATGGTAACAAAAAAGGAACGCGATTGCTGATGGACAAGTGACGTCTTATATGCTTTTTACATGGAAAGACCTAAAACCAATAATCATAAGGCAATTAAATTTAACTAATCAAGATCAAGTACACATTTACATTTAATCTGCGGCGCGAGCTTAAATTTAAACGTCAATTTCAAATTAAATATTAATGCCAATAAAATTCATCACTAAAAACTTTATTAAATGGATATTTCAGTAATGGAATTTTACCTCAAATTTATAAAAATAATACTAATAATCCAGATCACAATATGAATTTTGGTTTCGCGGCTTCGTGCGTAATTTTTTCACTCGTACGTATTATGCTACTTACAACTCTTGATACGTTTTCAGGGACGTATCGAGCTTCATAAGTTTGGCGGGTGAGTCATATTGAAAATGCCGACTCGTCAAGGAAAATTTGCCGACTACGGCATGAAAATGCCGACTCAGACGAAGATGCCGACTCGGTACAAAAGTTTGGGGGGTGTCACATCCCCAACACCACCGCCTCGGTACGCCCCTGTACGTTATATATTATTACAACACATTGGCTTAAGGTCTCCCTTAAAATAAAAATCTGCATGGATAGGATAAGATATTTAGACTAACCGGGCATCCCAGGAATTCCATTAAATCCCATTTCTCCTTTTGTTCCTTTTGGTCCTGCGAATCCTGGTGGTCCCGGTATTCCCGGATATCCAGGCGCACCTGGCAGTCCTGGTAAACCAGGTAGACTTGCTTGGCATTTTAATTCTTTTTGAGCTAAAAAAAATGTTTCCTTAAATTTATAACTACAATATTTTCATCTTAAAAGATTTGTTTAATTTTCAAATAATTAAACATGTAAACTCATATTAAGTTCAACCGGCAACGCCGCACCGGGATGCATTTGAAAAACAACCTTCAGACGCGAGACATCGACAAACAGTTTTTTTTCTAATACGCTACGATTAACACGTAGGCCAATATATTTACCGCGCAAAACTATAACGGATTTCTTAAGATTACGTGACGATTGTCAAGTCCGCCCTAAACTCATGATGGCGTGATTTGAGTTGGTCCTTGTCATCTCAAGCGGGAGAGAGAGACAGCATAAAAAGCTTAAAAAACTTCTAGAACAATTAGGCGGGGGAGAAGGGATAGAAATACGATGCAAAGCTCCTCGATGCTTCCTTAAAACCAGTGTCTAATTATCACTCAAGCAGAACACACGCAAACCAATATTTTCTGAATGATGTGATCATTTATTTTAATTCATTTTCATTAATATGTGCTAGTGCTTGTTAAGCACATATTAATTGTAATACTTGTTCATTGATTACTAGTTTAAGGTAATCCTTTGTTACGTTGTTGTTTTATTTTATTTAACAAGTTTAATAAATGGTTAAATAAAAGTGTTCATAGTTTCTTTGTTGAATGAAGTTAAGAAGACAATCCTAATACAGTCCATTTTACGAATACAACGATGCAGTTTAAAAAGGCGATAACACAGTGTTGGTCGTCCTGGGAAACTGGCACAACATAGGGTTATTCCAGAACCCTCAACAAGATTCAAGCGGTATAGGTATAAAAATATTATAATGAAACTCTGTACGGTAAAAATTTTATTATTTTTGTTATAAATTTTCCATACCTGATAGGACTCGAGAACAGATACTTTTTATTTCTTCATTCTCCTCATCTGTAAAACTGTAGGATCCCTAAAAACAAATAACACATAATAAAATATTGACTGTAGGAACCTGAGTGTCATAAAATATGAAAATTTAAAAAAATCTTTATATTTAATAACTGCGCTGTGGTTAAATATCTGTTTTTAATATTTTCGTATTTTTAAGGCGACCGCTGGCGTTTTTGCTAATACCCTTTCTCATTGCTCAAGATACAAGAAGTAATTTAGTTCACTGTGTAGCGGTTTTGTTTGTTATTACATTTCTATTATTATTTGTAAATTTGCTGTTAGTTGCAATCGTTGAAAATAATAGTATGTGAGAAAAATACTTACATTTGTGAGACAAGTCACCACCAAAACCAATAAAATAATATTTGTATTCATTTTTAAATTTTATCAGAAATGTGTACCGATAGAATTGGATGGTAAACAATTTATAATAATATAACTGTCCTTTTACAATAATAATGTTATACTGTTTGATAAGATTAAAATATTATTTTTATTAATTAAAAATATCACCATAGACGTGCCAGTATTTTATTAAACACTTGGTCCCTAACGACTAAAAAATGTTTTAAAATACGATTGCGCAACCTACTCGATGAATTCTGAGAAAGTGAAAGTGTTTCTTAATCACACAAAAATTTACTAAAAACCCTGTAAATTTTGTTTGTGTTAAGACCAAAACTAATAAGCATTTAAACCCGTCCACAAAAAGTAGTAACTACCATGCAACGGTTGCCAAAAGGAAGAGCGTGATTTGGCCTAGAAGAGGATTTTCGACTATTCGATCGTTCAATGGTTTGGCCACAGTAGATACAGTAGCTCCACTTAGCGTCGGCACCTTTGATATTGGTGTCCAGCAGTTTAATTTTTTATATTCGCACTGGTATTGACACTATTGACAGTAATCACATTTCTCCCCGCCACGATCCCTAACAATGCTCATATATACACTGCTCGATATATCAATTATTGATATAAACTGCTCGCTAAAATTCAGTCTATGCAAATAAGGTTGGAAACATGGAAAAGTAGTAAAAATTAATTATGCAGTTTTCAATGAGGTAAAATTCATTTAATCGGATGCACCCGAGATAAAAAAAAATGTTTGGTGATTCTTACGTATTTTTGTCGCCTGAACACGAATTTATACGAAGTCAAAAAGCGGAGGTCTCGAATGCTTTTTGAGATATAGGACCGAGAAGTATGAAAAATTGTTTCTAATCTCACGATTATCTTTATTGCTACCACACTTATATTAACTTCATCTGTACGTTTATTAGTACAAATTTGAACCATTTCTAGTCGAGTTGAGATTTGGTATATATTTTTATATGAACAAAAAATTAGTTTTATGATTATGGGTCGATGCTATTCAAACGTGGTTTAAAGGAGTTTTTGGGAATGGAGTTTCTGCCAAAATTCAATATGGCAAATACAAAATTGTGGTTGAGTTGTGTGCTTATATAGTTTGATTCTGTTTAAAAAAGTTAATACAGCCATTCTATATTCGTTGTTAAAAAAATACAAGAGATTATTACGAAAATATTTATTTTTCCCATTTCAGTTGACATAGTCAATACAATTTTTTTTAAGAAAACAGAAACCAAGAATGCATGACACCTCATAAAAACATAGATAGATAAATATTTATTAATATATGAATTGTTAAATTATCATAATTCGAGATGCTATTGTAGAATTGTCACAAAAATGATCAGTTTTCAATGAAATAAGTGGAACATACATTGGGATTAACGCCTCATGGATAAAAATTCCTAAAACCAGAATTTGATGAAATAAGAGACCACTTTATGAAATGTTTGTAACACTTCTAATATATTACACAGTAGATTGGATGAAATTTTTTAAATCCGGCAACTATGGAAGGAGTGCCGGTCGTTCTTAAACTCGTCGTTTGCGCATTAGCCAGGAGTCGCAACGTTCGCAACTCCTGGCTAATGCGCATTGAAAACTTACAACCAGAAATTGGCCGAAGTGGAATTACTGTATATACTGTAGTTTGGCTACTAGTTAGCCGTCAAGACTTAAAATGCGCATGCGCATGCGCAGACTTATTATTATTTACTCTCGGTACCTATGTTTCGTCATTTAAAAGTTCATGAAAAACACATTTTTGGTAAAAATCAATTTCTTTTATTTTTCCACACCCTGTTTACGTATTGAGATAGAACTTTTCAGTCGGTGTACTATCCACTGATGTATTATATTTTTTCTAATTTGACATGTAATATGACATTTTTTTAAACTAATTGACGTTATGATAGGGCATACTTTACGTAACTGGTTGCGTAAAGTAAAATACTTAAAAAAACTTTATTTCATCACGGGTTATAAAAAATAAAAGACAAAAATTAAGAAAAATTAACCTTTAATAACAAATATATACCTGTACTTAACTTATTTGCTTACGAATTATAAATATTAATTACACAATTATTACAATTAGCAGTGACATCGCGGCAGAACCAAATCGGACCTAGTAGGTCAATTGTCGTTTTTTTGTTACGCTAGTCCCACTTTTGTCGCTCGTACCAGTTCCGAGAAAAACGCGTTCCTGCTAGGTTAATAGGGCTAATTCGTTAATCGGCGGCAGGATCAAATCGGACCTAGTAGGTCAATTGTCGCTTTTTTTTATTACACTAGTCCCACTTTTGTCGGTTGTACCAGTTCCGAAAAAAACGTGAAAATATGTTAGCATGCCTAGTTTTTTGTAAATTTTTTTGAGGTGTTTTGATGCTTTTTGGCCCGAAAAATTCCCGTGTGCGGTGTTTCGAACGATTTGATTAGTAATTTCAGTAAAACTCCAGGAGAAGGAGTTCTTAGCCGGGTCGCTTGCACCAGGTCCTCCGGAGGACGATTTCGAAAAATCGCATGTGAGGTTTTTAGATCGATTTGATAAGTAATTTCAGTAAAACTCCAGCAGGTGACGAGCGACCCGAAAAATCAGCGCTATTAACTTGTTAGTCACTCAGCGGCAGCACCAAATCGGACCTAGCAGATCAATTGTAGCTTCTTTTGTAGTCCCACCTAGCGATATCATGTCGTTTTAACGCCAAGGTGCATTTTTGTAATTTAAGACATGCTCTCCTGACAACGCTTGCTATTATTCACTGCCGATTTTTTTATTTATGTGGAATTGTCGAGTACATGAATTCTTATAACAGGAATTTTTACAAAGTCTCTAAGAACTGATTGAAGAGGGAGAAACCATTTATTTAAATATTTTCAGAGTGCTATACAAAATAACTATTTTTTTTTTAAATATAAATTTGAAACATAGTAATGACAGATTTAAAAGTGTTATATCTCTGGTATATATAGTGGTATGTATAAATTTATTTCTTCAGTTTCTAGTTAGTTTTAGGAAAGAGAAATCATGTAATTAGGTCCTTATGGACCTGTGTGTATTTCTCCTAAATAAATAAATAAATTTTATATTTAAAAAAAATAGTTATTTTTGTTGAGGCGTAGATAAAGTAGGTATAGTACGTAACAC
The DNA here is from genome assembly GCA_949320105.2 of Crepidodera aurea. Classification (NCBI taxonomy): domain Eukaryota; kingdom Metazoa; phylum Arthropoda; class Insecta; order Coleoptera; family Chrysomelidae; genus Crepidodera; species Crepidodera aurea. Next base: position 76,465,582 of record OX439473.1, on the reverse strand, counting down.
GTGTTGTAAGTATATTACGTACTCGTGAAATTACGCACTCACAAAAGTGACTCCAGTTTGTCACTTTTGTTAAAATAAAACCTGTGTCAGCCATGATGTCCATGTGCCGGCAAATTTGTTTCTAAATTTAATTTAATTCTTAATTACTTAATATAATATTTTGATCTTTATTCGATACCCAGTAAGTTGTTATAAGACCTTTTGTTAATTTTTTTTTGTTAATAAATTCCCTATTTAACCAATTGCGAACATCTAATAGGTAATGTGGTGTGGCACCATCTAATTGAAACCACATTCTGTTGCGATAATTTTGAGGCACATTTTGCAATAAGTTGCGAAAATCATGTTCTAAAAAATCCAAAAATATAGCTCCATTTACAGTCCCATCAAAGAAATAGGGACCAATTACATAATCACCTATTATTCCCGCCCACACATTCAAAGACCATCGATACTGTGATGTGGTTCTAAATAAATGTTCATTGTGGTCCGAATAATAATGGAAGTTGTGTCTATTTACACAACCGTTCTTATGAAACGTGGCTTCGTCGGAGAATAAAACTTTGTTTATAAAGTTACGCTCTGTATTTATCTTGTTTATTAACCATCTACAGTATTCCACTCTACGCGCGAAATCACGTGGTAACAATTCTTGATGAAGCTGGATATGATAGGGGTGATATTTATTCTTTTTTATTATGCGTCTAATTGTGGTATTGGAAATATCTAACTGACTGCTTAATTGCCTTGTGCTTATATTGGGATCTTCAACTATACTGATCATTACCTTATATTCGTTATCAATAGTAACAGCTGTAGTTTCACGTCAATGTTTTTCATTCTTGACGGTTCCGGTTCTATCAAATCTATTCTTTAAATTCTCAAAAGTATCCTTTTGTGGATGACGTCTTTCTGGGTATCTTTGACGATAGACCATACTAGCAAGAAACGCATTTTTTTGACATTCACCCAGTATCCATATCGTATCAATATTTTCTTGAACACTATAATTCCTATTAAAATCCATTTTTTATACACAATACCGATTAAATATAGTAGACGTGATACATACAAAATTTTATGTTGACAATGAATGCCATAACAAAATATACCTACTGTCATTTTCATAGGTAACTTGATTTCTTATTAAAAATTGTGTAAAATATGTTGTTTGTCACTTAATGTCAATTATTAAAGTAAATAGTAAAGTTAGATGTGCAAAACCCTATTTATTTTTAATGCGTATTAGGGAGAGCTTCTAACTGAACAAAAATATACAGGGTGTCCCATTTGAAAAAATTAAGTTATTGCCATTTGAAAACTAGACTATTGGCACGCCATCGGCAAACACCCTGTGCAACAGGTGAAGATGTTGTGTGATTATTGTGATAGGTGCATGTTTCATTTACATCATAGTAGCTTTTTTGAGGAATTTTTTAATAAATGTGGTTTTTGTTCTAATATTTCTGAAGTGCTGTTTTTTCATTAAATTTGTTTAAAATAGAAATAACTTGTCAACGCCGCGTCGGATTTACAAATACAAAAAACTACCGTAAATCTAATATTAAGTAGAATCAGAAGACATAATCGTATACAGGGTGTTCAATTTAATAAAACCAAATTAATTTTCATTCCACAAAAATTAGCCACCCTGTGTACATCAAGATATTTTAAAATTGTAGTCCGAGTGACACTGTCTACCCCTACAAAAAATCTTGTTGATATCTCTGTTAGTTTCGGTGCTAGAGATCGAGTGGAAATAATTGGCGCACCCTGTATATGTAAGTAGTATTATTATGTTGTATTCGCGAAAAACACGACCGGGTTTAAAAAAGCTACAAAAACGAAACTTCTAATTCTAATTATGAGATGAAGAGTCAAACCATACACTGTGCAAACACTCCCTCCCTTGGCATAGTGGGCCGTTCACAAACTTCAGAACTCGCGGGAAATCTTTAAATTATGAAATCAGAAATCAGTCCAATTCTACACCAACCTGACTAAGAATGTCATCTCCCTGAAATTACTTACCAAATCGTTCGAAACACCTCACACGGATATTTTTCGAGTCGCTCGACTCAGTTCTGACATCAAAATCGTCTTCCGGAGGCGACCCGGCTAAGAACGTCTTCTCCTGGAGTTTTACTGAAATTATTTATCAAATCGATCGAAACACCAATTATGAGTTAGGACACTAACAAATACTTTTTAAAAATACTTTATTAGTTTCACCCAAAATACAATATATTTATAACTAATTAATAATTTACAATTGAGTACTATTTATACCAACAAATATGCTTATATTATATTATAAAAATGTGCAAAGTTGCAGAATTGCAACTTTGTTTCCTGCTGATTGTTGGGGTAATTCACCTCACACGGGGATTTTTCGGGCCAAAAAGCATCAAAACAAAAGTTACAAAAAACTAGTCATGCTACCATATTTTCGCGTTTTTCTCGGAACTGGTACAAGCGACAAAAGTGGGACTAGTGTAACAAAAAAGCGAAAAAAAAGCGACAATTTACCTGCTAGGTCCGATTTGATCCTGCCGCCATGTCACTGCTAGGTTATAATAGCGCTTTTTCAAGCACGCGTTTTTCTCGGAACTAGTACAAGCGACAAATGTGGGACTAGCGTAACGAAAAATCGACAAAAAAGCGACAATTGACCTACTAGGTCCGATTTGGTTCTGCCGCCATGTCACTGCTAGGTTAATAGCGCTTTTTCAGGAACGCGTTTTTCTCAGAACTGGTACAAGCGACAAAAGTGGTACTAGCGTAACAAAAAAGCGACAATTGACCTGCTACGTCCGATTTGATCTTGCCGGTCCGATTTGATTCTGCCGCCGATTAACGTATTATACCTATTAACCTAGCAGGAACGCGTTTTTCTCGGAACTGGTCAAGCGACAAAAATGGGACTATTTTTTTTTTATGGCCGTTGGATATGTTTTCCATTTAGCCAGAATCAATAATATTAACCCTACCTATTCCAAAAGAAAACCCCCCACAACAAGGAGTATGGAATTAGGTAGACACGTTTCACACCCAGGGGTCTATCAGGGTGACTGACACACAGATTGAGAGGACCTCGGTTAAGAAAGGTTGTAAAATATTTAGGTTAAGAAAAACAAAGGATACAAAACTAACCTACTCTATAATTTTAAGCCGCAAGCTTTGATAAAACCCAGTAGGACTTCATAAACTGCTGAGTCGTTCAGCGATAAAAGGTGCATTAAATTAAATGGGGCGAAAAAGCCATTTGCTAGTAGTTGGCTAAAGAGTTGCTGTGTTTGAGTGTTATACTTTTTGCAACTGAAAAAAATATGATCCAAATCACTAACCACACTATAACTGTCGCAAAGGTTGGAGTCTATAACTTTAATTTTGTGTAAGTGATAAGGGTAACAGGCATGTCCAAATTTGATTCTGCTGATCGTTACAATACTATTTCGTGGATATTTTAAATTCTTATGCCACAACTCGTTGGGTATAACTGGTTGAAGTAGGGTGTAACGGGATGGTTTGTTTCTGCAATATTGGATCCAATACAGGTTCCATCATTCTTTTAACTTCTTTCTAGAAAGACTTATGCATTCGTCAATGTTAATATTGTTTTTAAGAATTTGACCAGTATCGATACTTTCCTCCGCTAGTTTATCAACTGTCTCATTAAACTGTAACCCGATATGAGCCTTTACCCATAAAAACTTTATATCAAACTGTATTTGTTTTAATTTGTTGATTTGTGTTTTTAACTTGATGACAGAGAGTGAATCCAATAATAGGATTAACTTTTTAAAGGAATGATGTTCGGCATATTCTAGTGCCTGAATAATCCCAATGGCTTCAGCAGAAAATATTGAGGTAAATTCATTTAATTTATACTGTGCTTTGATATTCAAAGAGGGAATGAAAAATGCACATCCGACTCCACTATTTTGGTTGGACGCGTCAGTGTAAATGTGAAGGTAATTTGGGTATTTTGATAGGTAACAATTTAGTATTCGGTGACTAATTGTGGGTATGTCGCTATATGATGGAATTTTAATACTCACTCGGTCCAAGGCACATACCATATGGGTTATATTATTTAAGCTCTGTTTTTTTAAAAAGGATGCCGTATAACTAGTATCTCTGAGAGCACTACATAAGGGGGAAGGTATTTTCCCAGTATTTGTTGGTTAGATCATACGTGTTTAAGTTTGATATTTGTTTGAGTATCAGAGAGTCTTTATTGGTGGCTTTATATATAAATTTGTCAGCTAACAATTTCCTACGTAGTTCCAAAGGTGGTTCTAATGCTTCAAATGGGACTAGCGTAACAAAATAGCGACAATTGACCTACTATGTCCGGTTTGGTCCTGCCGCCATGTTATTGCTAGGTTAATAGCGCTCTTTGAGCAGATGTACCAAGGGACGTAGAACCCTTGGTACATCTGACTCGCTTGTGGATATACTGACTCGCTTGTGGACATATTTACTAATATTTTTATTGTTGTGATTGTTGGTTTCTAATATTTATTATTGACTGATAACTTGTCAAAATCATATGCCTATTTGATTTTTAACAAAATTAAAAAATTATAGATATAAGTAATGCTTATTAAGCTTTTTTTTTCAAAATTAGAAAAAATCTTGTACATAACACGTTAGGAAAAAGGACTTTTGTTTGACTCACGCATTTGCGGCTCGTCAAACAAAATTCCTTATTTCCTAACTGGTTACGTAAATAGCTAAAAATGTTTAAATATTGCGTGAAAAAAAAAACACCATAAGTTATTTCAAAACAAGTTTTATTTTAATTTTCAAAACTTACATTGTAATTATTTTTCACATGAACCCTTCATACCTGTAAAATAAAAACACCTTATAAACATTTAGTACCAAAAATATAGTAGTAATAACCAGATGACACTAAATATAATATATCGAAGCAACATTGAGTGGATATAATTTCAATTATTCAATTAACTAAATGGTAAAGTCAGCCAATAAAAATTTGCCTCCATACGGTTTAAAATAAAAAAAAATCTGATTGGTTTTTTGTAATGTATTTATTCTTGATGATTACTTGATAAAGTTTTTTTCTACTTGACATCACTTTCATCACTAATATTTATGTGATATGTGATATTTATGTGACAACTAACAAAAATTTTAAATGGAAAAATATCATTATCCTAAACATCCAGTGGCTAACAAAAACGAAATGAAATTGCACGTTTACAAGTTAGCAAAATTAGTTTAAATTTAAATTAATTTAATATGTATTTATTTAACATATTCCAGGACTAAGAATGCAACGACCAGCTTCAAGCTTTGACATTTACCTATTAACAAACAGTTGAGTGATTTCTTATTTTTAGTTATACACTAGACAGTCACTCTTCCAAATTAGTGATCAGTGAGTGTAAAAAATAACTAAATTTTACAACCCTTTGGCTTAAAGTCGCCCTAAGAATAGGAGCTTACAGGCTGAAAAATTTACTGAACCCCCGAATGGAGGGAACAGAGCATATGAGTATTGTCAGAATTGTGTCAAACGACATATTCAATATGTAGACTGACCATAGGACAAAACAATACAACTTCAACAGCCCATTCAGAGTGTCACTTATAGACAAGACTGAATGGACTTACAAAAAGACTACAACCATCAATGTCTGGTATACAGACTGATCCAAAACCAAGGAGAGAGTAGGAGCAGGGATATACTCCAAAAATCTAAGAGTTAGCCACAGCTATGCCTTAGATAGAAATGCTACGGTCAGAGAAAGTAATAGGAGAGGTCTCAAAAACCAACAGATCCTAATCATGTAAGACAGTCAGGCGACACAGAAGGCAATTTCAAGCCAGAAAGGGACGTCTAAACTAGTATGGGAATGAATCGAAGAACTGAAAGTCCTGGGTACCTGGATATCAGGGTATCGATGAGAATGAAAAAGCTGATCAAGTTGCAAAAAGGGGAGCAGGAGAAATACCGATACAGAACAAACCCCCGGAGTACCGAAGTCTGCAGTCCGAGGGGCTATAAAAACTTAGATCAGGGAAAGACACCTTCAACACTGGCAAAATGTGTCAGGGCAAAAGCACTGAAAATCCTTCATAGGAAGACCGTGCTCTAAAAGAACAGCTGAACTACTCCTACTGAAAAGAAGTAAGCTGAGAGTTATAACAGGACTTATGACTGGTCATGCACCAGTAAAAGAGTTCTTAAACAATGGAGACCTTAGGTGCAGGCTATGCAACAAGGAACCAGAGACAGTGAAACATGTACGATGCGATTGCGAGGTATTGGATCGCAAGAGACAAACACTTTTTGGGCAGCCAACATTAGACCTAAAAAGTTTTAACAGACACCCAGTAAAAGAACTGTACAAACTAGTACAGGGTACAAAAATACTGGACTGGGTCGAGTAATAGATGGGCAATAAACGCAATAAGCCAATAGGCTTAAGCGATATCGGAGATCTTGGATCAGACGGACCCAGACGGAAAAAAGGTCGCCCTTAAAATAAAAAGCTCCACGAATATGGCTAAGACGTATAAGATTTTTAGACTAACCTATCATCCCAGGAATTCCTGGAAGTCCTTCGTCTCCTTTTTGTCCTTTTATTTCCGTGAATCCTGGTGGTCCCGGTATTCCCGGATATCCAGGCGCACCTGGTCGTCCTGGTAAACCAGGTGGGCTTGCATGGCATTTTAATTCTGCTTGAGCTAAAAAATGTTTCTTTAAATTTATAACTACAATATTTTCATCTTAAAATGTTCAAGCGGTATAGGTATAAAAATATTATAATGAAACTCTTTAAGGGTAAAAATTTATTATTTTTGTTATATTTTCCAAACCTGATAGGACACGAGAACAGATACTTCTTATTTCTTGATTCTGTTCATCTGTAAAACCGTAGGATTCCTAAAAACAAACAACACATAAAAAATATTGACTGTAGCAACCTTAATGTCATACATTATGAAAAATATCTGGTCACCGAGCTTCGCTCTTAATATTCAAATCTACATTTTTAAGCAGCCCAATGAGTATACAGATCTGGCCAATTTTTACCGGAACATAGGATTTTCAATGTATTTTTAACAAGAGCTCACGTAGAAGTCGGCCAGCACACAATCTAAGAAATGTGCGCGAAGCCATATCAACTATTCAATTGAACCACTGTTCCCCTTCCTGTCTCGTGCAGCTGGCACGTATTTATTCATAGCCGTATCGTATGTATTTTAATTGATTCAGAATTTTGTATTAATATATATTTCAAAATGACTTCATTCTAAAAATATTATCAGTCCTCCTAAATCCTTGAAGGCAGAATTATTAGTAATAGCAAGGCAACATAAAAACAAATTCAAAAAATATATTATAGATGGCCAGAGAAAAAGGAATTAAAATTCTCAGATTGCCAATAAAACATTTAAATTTCCTGATGTGCGAAATTTGTTTTTGAAGGCAGTTTCAGATGTAAATAGAGAACATTGGGGAAAATGCATTGGTCATGTTAAAAATGTGGAAAATTCATTTAGGAAAGTGGATATATCAATGGATAATTTAATAGAACCTATAATAATAAACCTCATAAAAGACAATTATAGTGATACCAGTAGTTTTAGTCAAGACAGTGACTTTTAAAGATAGTTCTTGAACTAACTTTTTTTTGAATCTTTGAGTTTAGGTAAGTACTGAAGCGTTACTTTTAATGCCAAGAGATTAAAAAAAGTTTAATCCCAACATATAATCCTCCTTGTTATTTATTGGTTAAATTTAATTCGTTCAATGTTAAAGTGTCAGATGCATAAAGTCTATTTTTATTTTTTGTAAATAATATAACTTCAAAAGGAAAATACAAAGTCACAATCAACCTTAAAATGTACTATAAAAATAGAGAATTTTAAATGTCTCTTTAAAGTTTCTTGTAAAATAAAAAATTGAAATCTGTTAATAGTACACGTGTACAAGCATTTATTCTTTTTCTCTCTCTCTCTCTATGATAGTGAAAACTTAAATATTAAAACTGTCCGCATAATAAAATAGTAGCCGTAAGGGGTAGTCTCACACTATCGGGGAAGGGAAGAACCTTTACCCGATGTGCATAAAGCATTTCCACCCGCCAAAAAAAAAAGATTAGCTTTAGCTTAGGTTAGATCTTTGTAATAAATAAAGAAAAGTACGATACGTGTGACATTTTGACATTTGTTACATTCTGACAGGTGTCATATTTTGACATTTGTTCATTTTGATAGTTGTTACATTCTGACACGTATCACATTTTAACAGTTGTCACGTTTTTACAGGTGTCACATTTTGACAAGTGTCCATTTTACCAGTGTTACTCAACGTTCCTATAAATATTTACCTAAACCCATGATTTCTGAAATTGAATTGGCAACGTTGTATTTTCAACTTTAAATTGATGAGATGGCTGTCATTTGACAAGCAAATTATTTATATCCGTCAAATGAACCTTTCCTTTTTTATATAAAGCGGCAAATTTAAAATTGAATTCTTTCAGATTAAAACGCCAGAAATTAAATAAAGTCAAACCTTTTTACTACTATACTATACAGAAGAAAGGAGTGCAGTATTTAATTTGCAGAACGTAGTACAGGTTCAAGAGGTAGAAATTTTATTTTTACCTCATCCTTCAATGCTTATTTGTAGTTAAAATTTAAATTTTAATATATCTGATCGGCCTAATATAGTTTTTGTCTAGATTTAATCTCGTTTCCATGGTTTTTACTCTAATAAACCTGTTCTTTTGACAGATAGGTCAGACTTTATTTATTCATAGCCGTATCGTATGTATTTTAATTGATTCAGAATTTTGTATTATAAAATGGCTTCATTCTAAAAATATTATCAGTCCTCCTACATCCTTGAAGGCAGAATTATTAGTAATAGCAAGGCAACATAAAAACAAATTCAAAAAATATATTATAGATGAGATGGCCAGAGAAAAAGGAATTAGAATTCTCAGATTGCCTCCGAACCACGCAGAGTTAAATTCAATTGAACTGATCTGGTCACAATTATTAAAACGTTATGTTTCTCAAAACAATAAAACATTTAAATTTCCTGATGCGCGAAATTTGTTTTTGAAGGCAGTTTCAGATGTAAATAGAGAACATTGGGGAAAATGCATTGGTCATGGTAAAAATGTGGAAAATTCATTTAGGAAAGTGGATATATCAATGGATAATTTAATAGAACCTATAGTAATAAATCTCAGAAAAGACAATTATAGTGATACCAGTAGTTTTAGTGAAGACAGTGACTTTTAAAGATAGTTCTTGAACTAACTTTTTTTTTAATCTTTGAGTTTAGGTAAGTACTGAAGCGTTACTTTTAATGCCAAGAGATTAAAAACAGTTTAATCCCAACATATAATCCTCCTTGTTATTTATTGGTTAAATTTAATTCGTTCAATGTTAAAGTGTCAGATGCATAAGGTTTATTTTTATTTTTTGTAAATAATATAACTTCAAAATTTAATCTACGAAGTGGGTATATATATTTTATATGCTGTGACCTTATTTATATTATAGAAACTTATTTTGCAAAGTACGCCTATGGAATGTGACGTTATATCCTCTCTCCTTTATAGTATATTACTATAGAAACAAGTTGCCGTTGCTAGGAAATAAAACTAAAAGCTTAACTTTTCTTGTAAATATCTCGGAAGATCGAATTTTCACAGACATGAGACCTACATTTTCTGTCGATTTAGATAGGAATTAGTCTACCCTGAAAGTTTCATTGAATTCTGACGAGTGGATTTCGAGATCCTCTGGACACACACACATACACACACACACACACACATACAAACCTTGCTCGTTTAATAGTATTTGATTTTAATTATTTGTACATTTCAACTGGATCTACTTGTTTGTGATCTTGTCTACTGATGTATTATATTAAAATGTTTATCTACTAATGTCAAATAATAAACCAAAAATCAAACCGGAATTTAACCTTCATTATTCAATAGTGTGTTTGTAAAATTGATTTGATTGGTTAAAAAGCGTTGAATAGTGAAAATTCAACACTTTTAATAACCAATAATCATAAGCTAACTAAATTTAACCAATCAAGATCTAGAATGCATTTACATTTATTATGTAGCACGGCCTTTAATTTATACGTCAATGTTAAATTAAATTAATACCAGTAAAAGTCATTCACTAAAAACTTTATCAAATTTGTTGAAATGGATATTTTATTAATAGAATTTTACACCAAATCCATAAAAATAATACTAATAATCCAACAACATATGCTAGTTCTAGTAAATTTATATCAAATACAGATCACAATATGAATTTTTCGAATTGCAGCAACATAGCATAACTTTAAATTTTAATAACAAGTAAGAATTAATTAATGTTTTGTTCTTGATTTGATTTTATAGATATTTTTAAGGTATAAATAATCTATTATTTGTCGACATTAGTAGATAAAGTATTATATTCAACTCGTTGTGTGGTTATTTTATTACACTCGGATGATTACAACACTCGCTCGCAAGCTCGCTCGTGCTGCAAACTTCATCCGCATGTAATAAAATAACCCACCCAAACTCATTGAATAATATACTATTAAATATAGCGTGAAAAAAAAACACCAAAAGTGATTTCAAACCAAGTTTTATTTTAATTTTCAAAACTTGTAATTGTTTTTCACATGAACCCTTCCTACCTGTAAAATAAAAAAAAACATAAACATTTAGTACCAAAAATATAGTAGTAATAACCAAATGACACTAAATATAGATCGAAGCAAAATTGAGTGGATTAACTTAATGGTAAAGTCAGCCAGTAAAAATTTCCCTCTTAGAGTTTAAAATAAAAGAAAATTCTGATTTGTTTTTGTGATGTATTGATTATTGATGATTACTTAATAAGGTTTTTTCTACTTGAAATCACTTTCACCACAAATATTTATGTGATGAAATAGGCCAACCTAATCGGATTACTATGTAACCAACCAACAAAAATTTGAAATGGAAAAATGTAATTATCCTGAAAATCCAGTAGCCTAACAAAAACGAAATGAAATTACACGTTTATAAGTTGGCGAAATTAGTTTAAATAGTATATTGAGTTTGGAGAACGGTAAGGGCTTATTATCGATGGAATGTAATTATTTGGGAGGAGGAGCGAAGCGACGACTCCAAATATTGTCTGTCATCGGTACAGTTCGACATGCTTATAACGTTTTTTGCACGATTGGGGCAATAATAAACTATTAAATTATCCATTTTTTCAAATTCAAAATTTCGATTCATCATATCATGGTACATGTTATGGTTGCTAGGTAGTTATTAGGATGCATAATAAGTAAGGAATAGTATATTCTGTAACAAGGTTGGACCGAGAATTCGACACGAGTGGAGGATTCCGAACGCGAGCGAACCACGAGGAACCACGACTGTCGGATTTTCATTCCAACAGTGTAACAGATCGTACTTTCTCCACGGTCACAGAAAGTAGAAATTAAATATAGTAAAATGAAACCTCAATCTCTGACATTCATGGCAAATCTTATTTTTTTAAACAATGACGGAATAATAATTCTATCTCTAGTGATCGAATGAAACGCGTATAAAATACATAAGAGACAAATGTTTCAGAATTTTCTTTCAATCTCAAGAGCGAGAATGTTTCTTTTCTGTTATTATAAGTGGAGAAATGGCAGTAAGTTTGGTTTTTGAGTGTTGCTTTTTCATTATTATTATAATTGTTAAAATATGAGCGACGAAAGTAAATTTGAAGAACTAGAACGGGCATGGGAAGAAGGATGTGCTGCAATTATTTCTGAAAAATCAAAATTTCAGTATAAGAATATCTGTAAAATTCTGAACAGTAAGTGAAAAATCTGAACGGTAAGTGAAAATTCTGAACGGTAAGTGAATTACTTACCAGTCAGAAAATTTTGACGTTGGTATATGCTACTTACTGTCATCAAAATAGATATGGTAAACAGTCAAAAATGACCAATCGTGCAAAAAAATATGTATTTATTTAACATATTTCTGGACTAAGAGTGCAACGACAAGTTTCAAGCTTTGACATTTACCTTATTAACAAACAGTTGACTGATTTTTTATTTTTCTTTTAGTTATACACTAGACAGTCACTGATCCAAATTAGTGATCAATAAGTGGGTGTAAAGAACAACGCTTTTGAAAAATGGTGGTTTTCACTCTGCAGCGACGATATTTCGTCGTCCGAAAGCTGACGATAAAGCAGCCAATGAGCGTGTACTATCTTGGTCGTGAGGATTCGTGTGTTTGCAGGGTATCTCGTAAACTAGAAGAGATAGAAGAAAAGCAGTTAAGATGTTATGACTTCTTTTTTTGTTAAAGTAACGATAGCCTAATTAAATCTTTAGTAACTCCCTGCAGTTGGAAGATACAGGGCGATTATTGAAAACTGTCGAAAACTACAAGGTACTATAACTTCTTAATTAAGAAAAATATAAAAAAACGTTATAAAAAAACTTTTGATAGATATAATATTAAAGAGTTCAGTGGCGCACAGATTATTTTTTTTAGGGGGCTCACTAAGGAAATATAATGCAAACTTATATTTTGACGTTTTTCGTTTCCTTTTTTAATTCTCATTCACCTGATATGACATATTATATATCTATTTTCAATGGTTGGAGCTACAGTGCAAATAAACCATTTATGGATGTTATCAGGTGAAACACCCTTAAAAAATTGAACACTCAGTAACGAAATTTAACATTTTATTATAAGGATACTGATGTGTGACAATTTTATTTATCAAAATTATAATTAATAAAAAATAAGACCATATTAAAAAAATAAAAACAATAAACTTATGAAACAACAAGAAACATTGTAACAACTAATCTACCTATAACTAATTTTATTAGAATGTAAAAATTACATTAAATGTTCAAAATGCTCTCCGTTTTCATTAAAAAGTTTTTCGTTTAAATAATCTCCAACCAATTCAGCATTACCAAAAATAAAATCATAAAATAATATTTACAAGACTAACTTCGAGAGTAGGGAAGATTTATTACAAAATATTCATGCCGCATTTAGAAAAATAAAGCCAGTGCACATACTCAATTGTGTAAGATCAGTAAGAAAAAGGTGTCAATTATTACTACAACAAAACGGAAGACATTTTGAACATTTAATGTAATTTTCACATTCTAATAAAATTAGTTACAGGTAGATTAGTTGTTACAATGTTTCTTGTTGTTTCATAAGTTTATTGTTTTTATTTTTTTAATCTGGTTTTATTTTTTATTAATTATAATTTTGATAAATAAAATTGTCACACATCAGTATCCTTATAATAAAATGTTAAATTTCGTTACTGAGTGTTCAATTTTTTAAGGGTGTTTCACCTGATAACATCCATAAATGGTTTATTTGCACTGTAGCTCCAACCATTGAAAATAGATATATAATATGTCATATCAGGTGAATGAGAATTAAAAAAGGAAACGAAAAACGTCAAAATATACAGGGTGTCCCATTTAAAAAAACATAAGTTTGCATTATATTTCCTTAGTGAGCCTCCTAAAAAAAATCTGTGCGCCACTGAACTCTTTAATATTATATCTATCAAAAGTTTTTCTAACGTTTTTTTATATTTTTCTTAATTAAGAAGTTATAGTACCTTGTAGTTTTCGACAGTTTTCAATAATCGCCCTGTATCTTCCAACTGCAGGGAGTTACTAAAGATTTAATTAGGCTATCGTTACTTTAACAAAAAAAGAAGTAATAACATCTGAACTGCTTTTCTTCTATCTCTTCTAGTTTACGAGATACCCTGCCAAACACACCAATTTGGGACACCCTGTACAAATCTTGATGTTTTATTAAAGAAGTGACTAAAAATCTTAAATTGTGTGAATCCTGTCTAGGAGTTGCTCGAGAAAACTTCCCCTCATCAACAGATAAAGAAATCCTAAAATGCATTGAGAGCAAATTAGCACACACAGACCCTAAGTCTAGGTGCATTTATGTTTTTTTTGCTAAATGATTTGTATAAATATTGTATGTTTTTTGTAAAATTTATTATTATTATTATTAGTGATCGAGATGGACGTCGCACAGACCGAAATAAAATGCCTTGTAATGTATTTTTTTAATAAATTTTCGATATTCACCAAATGATGGTAATGCATTATCCTATTTCAATTGTGACTCAATATTGAATGTATGAATTTATCCAATAATTATGCAAGTGGTACAGCACTAATTGCTTGACCATCTCAGAAAAAATTAATATTTGGTATGTAGATTCCAATATGTTGTGGGGGTTCAAAAATATTTTTTCAAAATTTTTATTGTGTACCATTTGGAAATGGCGGTCATATTTGTTTTAGGCCGCACGCTATTTTTCACGTTTGTAGGCATCTACGATTTTTTAAAGTGTACAGCATTGGATCGTCCTAGTCTTCTCAAATAAACTGCATTGAGTTCAGTACACTGTGGCCTACAAAATAAAACGATAATTACCTAATTATATGTATTTATTCATATATTTATAACGGCTCCTAATTATTGGTAGGAAATTGGCAAAATTCAATTTTTGAAGGGTAATTTTTCTTAAATATCTTTGTAAAGTGCTGCCACATCGTTACATACATTTAAAGCTGTCGAGAAATATCCCATCGCCAAGTGTTCCCAGTGGCGCGCATATAATTCGTTATATAATCGTATCGAATATCACGCGAGCATACGAAAATAATCGATTATACTTCCTCCTCGCTCGACGTATTTCTTTTAAAACGCCAAATACGTCTCGTGACTCGGAAGTATAATCGATTATTTTCTGAATAAATGTAGCCGAATGTTTTAAAAAATTTTATGAAACATCGAAGAATACCGTCATAATCATTAGTATGTTTAAAGGAGATGCGTTATTAGACATTAGTCCAGTAAATTAACGCCAGAAAAACCCCAAACATGGGCATCAAATCTGTCCGGCAAAAAAAAAATTTAATTTGCCGGTATTCATAGGTGTATTTAACTCCGAAAATCTCAGGTATGTGGAATTTGTGGAAAGGTGGGAAAATGGCTTTAGAGTTCCCGAAAATCCGTTTTTCGACGATATCTGCCGAAATATGACCCATAGAGCATTTTTGTTTAGACAAAAAATGAGCAGTTCATTACCTACAAAAGTTGTCCCTAATATTTTTTTCGCTATACTAATATTTTTTTGCAGTTCCAATTCGACAGTGATAGTATCAACATCGCAAACGATTTGGAGTGACGAGTAAATTGTTAAAAACAGTGCTATTTAATAAAATTGTGTTCCTGGATTATATACTTTAAATCTACAGAAATTGTAAGTAGACTATAATGAATTCAACGTCGGGAGGCGACGAGCCTCCTGATAAAAACAGTTCTTTATCACAAAATAAAAACGAACCGTCAACTCTAGATAAAAATGTATCAGGTATGGATAGTAATAGTGAATTTAAGGTAGAATATGATTTAAATAATAAATATAGAAACTCAGATATAGGTCCATACTTTGTTTTTGTCGAACACAAAAATAAACAAATCGGCAGATTATTTCCTATTAGAGTAGGACATTACCTTTTTCAACACGATGATTTCAAAAAAGATGTTTGCGATATAGTGTCAGTGGGGAAAAGTAGGGTCAAAGTAATTTTTAAAACTTTTTCTATTGCGAATAGTTTAATAAGTCACGAGACAATAGTAAAAAACGATTTAGTTGCCCACATACCAGTATATTTTACGCAAAAAAAAGGTATAATAAAAATGGTAGACACTTTTTTTGACGAAAATTACTTGGTACAGAACATCATATCTCCATATAAAGTCACAAGCGTGAAAAGAATGATGAGGAGAGTGAAAAATCAGGATGGCACCACCAATTTAGTACCGCGTCAAATAGTAATTGTATCTTTCTTAGGAAATGCCCTGCCAAATAACGTACAAATTAATTTAGTCAACTTTGAAGTTGAACCATACATATACCCAGTGCTTCAAATGTCTGCGCTATGGACATACTACAAAACTTTGTAAGGGTTACGAAAAATGTAGGAAATGTGGGGAACAACAAGTCACAGATCACAATTGTAATACAGATCCACAATATTGTATTTATTGTGAACATTATGATCATAGCTCCTTAGATCGGAAATGTCCACACTATAAATTTCAATTTCAAATCAAAAAAACAATGGCACATAATAATATATCATTCAAAGAAGCTGAACGAATAGTTAGTAACCCATCATATGCAAAAGTAGTTACCAAAAATCGGTTTTCTATATTAAATACCGTTGATAATTTTCCGGAACTACCTTCAACCTCAACACAAAAAACACCCTCCTCTGTACCTCTTATTCATAAACCGAGATCCCAACCAATAAAACGTAAAAGCAGATCTCCCAATCGAATCTCCCAAGTACCCAAAAGAAAAGTCCACTCAAATAAACAACCAATCATACCTAATCCACACAGAGACGACTTCATCGCCCATAAAGAAAAACTAATATGGGAAATTAACTCCTTAATTACCAAAGCACTTATGGAACCAGATTACTTTAAAAATAAATTTAATAATATTGAGGACGTTCAATTAAGTATCAGAAATCAATTCAACTCAATCCTTAATAAATGTTCAAATAACCAGAACAACTTTGATAATACTGATAGCGATGTTAATAGTTTCAATGACGACGATATGTTTTAAACTAAATAAATTAAATATAATTGAAATGGCTACTAAAAGTAACATAAACAAAATTAATATTTTACAATGGAATGTCAAATCACTTAATGCTAGAAAGACGGAGCTACAAAACTTAATTAAAGACCTTAATATCAATGTAATAGTTTTATCAGAAATTTGGTTGAAGGAAAGCGATATGGTTAATTTTAAAGGTTTTAATGTTGTTAAAAAATGTAGAAGAGATGGCTATGGCGGAGTCGCAATACTCATCGCGGATAGCATTGAATTTAAAAAAATAGAAATTAAAAACATATATAATCAAGGTATTGAAGTGTGCGCGGTCCAAATCAATCGCGGTGAACTAAATGTAGTTTCAGTGTACAAACCCCCTAATATTATAGCTAATGTCCAGGACTGGGATAATATTTTTAAGCAATTCACACAAAATACAATATTTTCCGGCGATTTTAATTGTCATAGCACCTTATGGGGCTGTGTAGACAACACCGCACAAGGTAATCGATTAATGGAATCCTTAGATAACTACGATTTAATTGTCATAAATGACGGCAGCCCGACACGAGTAACTAGACCTGACCAAAATCCCTCAGCTGTAGATCTTACCATAATGTCGCCTAATTTAATTGATAAAATGTTTTGGAAAGTACTACCTGATTCATGTGGTTCGGATCATTTTCCTATTATATTAAATTCTATTATTGAAAATAAAAGTAAGAAAATATTTCCTGTTACGAAATGGTGTCATTCGAGTGTAGATTGGGCTCTATTCGGCCATACAATAGATGCCGCATTACATAACATTGATATTGGTGAAATGTCTTCTTCAGAAATGTTTAAAACATTCTGGGATACTTTAAATAATACTGCTAACCAAACTATGATTATAAATAAACCTTTCACTACCTCTAGCAATAGACCTTACTGGTGGGATAAAGATTGTACAGATATGATAAATAAACGTAAAGAAGCTCTTAAAGCTTACAAATCTTCTTCCAATTGGGCAAATTATTTATCTTACAGAAACATTGAATCTGTCTGTAAACGTCTTTGTAAAAAGAAACAACGAGATAGTTGGGTAGCATATCTTAATAAATTAAATAAAAGCACATCTATAACACAGATTTGGAACATTGTTAAATCAATTAGTAATAAACATATTTCTCAAAAAAAACAAATAGACGATGAAGTATTAACAAAAGTTTTAAATAATTATGCTCCTCCTAGTGTTGACCGCAAACCACCCTTAAGCACATACGAATATTTATCCATAGAGCCTAACAATTTAAATAAACCCTTCAGTTTGTTAGAACTAGACATGTCTCTCAAAAAGACAAAAAACACTTCTCCTGGTTTAGATGGTTTCACCTATAAAATGTTATACAATCTGCCTGAAAATGCAAAAGTACTACTTTTAAATATTTTTAACGATTGGTGGTTAAAAGCTGAAATAATAAGAGAATTAAAGAAATGCGTGATTGTATTAATTCATAAAACAGGCAAAGATCCAGAACTACCTTCATCTTTCAGACCAATTTCTCTTATGTCATGCATATTAAAGACATTCGAGAGAATGATCAAGTCGAGCTTAGAATATTACCTTGAAACAAAGTCAATTCTTCCTAAAACACAGTTTGGTTACAGGAGAGGTTTAGGAACTCGCGATTCTTTGACTGAACTCATTACGGATATTCAATTGTCCAATTCCAAAAACGACTATCTGCTTTGCTTATTTTTAGATTTAAAAGGGGCCTATGACTCAGTAGACTTAGGAATTCTATTTAATAAAATGACAGATTTAGGTATTGATAAAAGAACTGCCTATAATATTTATGAGATCTTTAATGATAGAGAAATATATGTCAGAAACCATTTCAACGAATTATATGGGCCCAAATTAGTGCATAACGGTCTTCCACAAGGTTCGATACTTAGTCCCGTACTTTTTAATATCTATACGTCAGAATTGCATAACAAATTAAATAATATTAATAATATCAAGTTGGTACAATATGCTGACGATATCTGTATATATACCAGTCGTAGAAAATATGAGCAATGCTTAAATGATTTTAAAAGTGTTATAAAAATATTAAAAGATTGGTTATTCGAAATGGGTTTCACAATGTCGCCTGAAAAATCTGCTGTTATGTGCTTTACCAGACACCGTCAATGTACAAGCACACATATACAGTTAATGGATTTAAAGATACCTACAGTCACTGAATATAAATATTTAGGTATGGTCTTAGATCCGAAATTGCTCTGGACAAGACATATCGAATATTTAAAAAACCGTTGTGAAAAAGGGTTAAACATTCTTCGTTGTGTTACCAAAAAATCTTGGGGTGCTGTCCCTCAAACAGCATTACTATTTTATAGATCATTTATCAGAGCTATAATTGACTACGGCTGTATATTTTACGGATCGTCATCAAATACAAACTTAAAAAAAGTCGACCGCATACAATTCAAAGCACTAAGACTTTGTCTCGGAGCCATGAAATCGTCTCCTACTAATGCAATCCTGGCGGAAGCAAATGAACCACCTTTTCGTTTTAGGCGACAATTACTCGCCAACAAATATGTTACTAAGTTGAGCACACATAATTCGTCCTTAATGATAAAAATTAATAACTTAAATACGGAAATTTTAACCAACCGCTACTGGAGAATTAAAAACTCTCCTTTATTGACAACGGCCTTTCTGGAAACCAATGAATTCTGTCAATTTATTGTAACAATGGATAAATTGCCTGTATTCATGCATAGCCATGAATTTATTTTTCCAAAGTCCACTGTCATATTTCCGCTATACAATGAATTACCCTCCTATAATAAAACTTCATTACATTCTATAATCAACAATTATAATATAAACACAATACTTTATACAGATGGAAGCAAAAATCTGAAAGGAGTCGGTAGTGCATTCTATGTAGAAAACAGTAAAGATATTTTTAAATTTCAATTACCAAAGATTTGTAGCATTTTTACAGCTGAAGCCGTTGCCATTCATAAAGCTTTGGAGTGGTGTGCGGACAACCATGTTCAAAGTGCAATATTAGTATCGGATTCAAAGTCGGTGTTGGAGAGCATAAAAAACATAACAGCTAAATATTTTGATAATTTTATTATATGTATGATTAAAAATTTAATATATCAGTTACAATTAAAGAATGTTAAAATTATATTTATATGGGCAAAAGCACACACTGGTATTCATGGTAATGAGATAGTTGATGAAGCTGCAAAAGAAGCCAGTGTATGTAACAATTTTCTAAAAATTCCGTGTTATAGAGATCTTTATAGTATATTCAAAGAAAATATGTACAGAGATTGGAATAAATATTACAGAGAAATAACAAAAAACTCAACTAGCTCCTATTTTTCTATCTACAAAGAGTTGCCAAAGAAAACCTCTCATATTTTCAATAATAATGTCAATAAAAAATACAGCACAATCTTAACTCGATTGAAAATGAATCATGGGTGTTTTCCATCTCATTTATATAAAATAGGTATAATAGATTCTCCACTGTGTCCACATGATAGCGAGGTCGCAGATCTAAATCACATATTTTTCGGCTGTAGGGGTTTTTCTAGTAATGAGTTACTGGATGATCTTAGGAAAGTTGGCGTTCAATTTCCTACATGTATAAAAGTATTGCTGGCGACTGGAGATGAATTCGTTTATAATCTATTGTTTAACTATATAACAAAAAATAATATAGCTATTTAACTTTTTAACTTTAACTTAATTTCATTTAAGAAATAAAATGAATTACTTTCAACAATTTGTGGCTGAAGGACTAGCGTCCATTGCCAAAGAACCACGAAAAAAAAAAAAAAAAAATATTTTTTGCAAAAATGGCGTTTCAAAAATTCGCAATTTTGAGAAGCTGAAGATTCGCAAAATTATTGTGGTGAAAAATTCGAATGTCCTCTCAAAACTTGAATATCCTCCCGATTTTGTTTGAAAACAAAAGATAAGGCAATAATAACCAACTTTTTTCACTTTTTTACTTGATTAATAAATTTATTGTAAAAAAATCCAATTTGAGAAAGTTTGAATGCCGTTTTTTCTTGATATGGTCCTTGATTATCTATTAGTTCCCGATAGACCCGAGCATTTTCGAAAACTCCGGAAATCCAAAAAAACGCCGTAAAAAAACATGTTGTTTATGAAAATACACAAAAATAATTTATTAAATCTTTCTGAATACATTTAACAGCTTGCAAAGCCCCATTATCCAAAAGGATTCTGTGAAATTAGTCGATAGAAAAATATGAATTAATTTATAGGAGTGTCAAAAAAATCGACCAAAAACAAACTTTGGCCCGGTTTTTCAATAATCCAGAGAAATAGATAAAAGGAAAAAGTAACATGATATTATAGCTACAGGTTCCTTCTTGCATCTGAACTTTGAATCATGAAAAAATATTAATTTATACGTGATTTATTGAAAAATTTTTAATCCGCTTGGGAGTGTCACTAATCTAAATGCAGGGCAGGAGCTAAAAATGGGGGTGCGTTTTGGAGCCAGTTAGGTCGATAAGTATCAAATTTTTGACAAAAATGATAAGGATCTTCATTTTCGTCCAAAAAAAAATTCTCTAAGCGTCATATTTTCGCAAATATCGGCGAAAATAGGCCAAAAAAAATATATTTTTGAGACCAATGGGCCATTTTCCCGCCTTCCACAAATTTCAGATACCTGAATACCTGCAAATTAAAAAAAAATAGTGGCGGACAGACCTGATGCCTGGGTTGGCACCTTCGTTTATTGGACTACATGATTGGACTACATGATTGTTTATAATATTTATCCCGCAAATAATTAGAAGAGGACGTTTATTGTAAAATAAACAGTCTTATCTTGTAATAAAGGTTATCAAAATGATTGTAAAGTTTAACAGTAAAAATTGATTAAATATACAGTTTACAAAATTTATAAATTAGTATATTTATCTTTTGTTAAAATAAACATGAAAGCTTCACTCGTACTTATAATACTTCTTTTTGGTTGCCTGATGTGGGTAAGTATAGATAATTTTTCTGCTTACAACTATTAAAATCATTCACATGTTTATGCCATATCTCCAAGTGACTCAAAAAAATTGATAAATATAATTCAAAACATTTTATGTGATTAAAATCAAACTAACAACACCTAATTTGTTTTTCTTTCGAAAAATCCTACTCAAAAAGTTGTTTTGTTTATTTTAGGAAACCTATGGATTTACGAATGAAGAAAAACAGGAAATAGAGAAAATTTGTTCATCATTCATAGCAGGTATGTCACAGTGTAGGAAAATGGTTATGGTGAAGTATCGAATAGGGTGGGCCGAAAAAATCTTTTTTTTTTATTTCGAGGTAGTAATAGCGCGGAAAACTTGCGAATCATCTAGACTAAAAAAAAGAAAAAAAATTATCAAAATCGGTTGACATCTTCCGATCGCACATAGGCCCTAAAGTTTGACAAAATATGAAAAAACTTCATTTTTGCGATTATTTTTTAAAATTTTTTAATTAGATGTTTTCGTAATGTAATAGTTTGTAACGTCTTCAAATAGAGCATAAAAACATTGTGTTTTAATTTGGTTTAAATCAGTTTATATCTTCCTATCGCGCATAAGCCCCAAAATTTGCCATAATATTAAAAATTTCACATTTTTACGCATTTTTGGTATCACAGGCCCACAAAAAAAGTGGAATGAACTTTACATGTGAGTATACTACCCCTATGGATTGTGAGCCGTTGAAGCCGAATCTGGTCTCCGAATTTCCCCTGGACCCCCCAGTTTTCCCATAGCCTAGGGGAAATGCGTGAAATCTTAGAAATTTCAGTATCTGTGAAAGTAATTTCGATCTACGCAAAACGATTATGTTTTCACGTATCTCGTGTCACTTAAGTAGTTCTAATCTCACTGTAGAATTTCCCTCAGAAGTCCACTAGCCTATGGGAAAAAGTGTTAAGCTGAGCAATACTTGTGATTTCTGGAAGGTTCTATTTTTGCGCAAGAAAGCTTATATATTTTCGTATTTTGAGTTCCTGAATTCATATCTGACGTACAAAATGTTCCACAGTACTTCAGAATTTCCCTAGCCTAGGGAAAAACGTAGAAAAATGTGCAAAAATCGAAGTTTCATGCAGGCCTTTTTCGTACCGAGAAGCTGATATATATCCGTCTTCTGAGTTGCCGTGTTCATTTTTGTCATCAGAATTTTTACCCAGCTCCTTACAAATGCCCTAGCGTACGGAAAATTCCATTATTTATATATTATCAGTTTGTTCGTTTTTTCCATGTTCTTTTACCGTCAAACGTCCGACAGAGTGCATTCCTCTTTCTTTGTTTGCTTTCACCTGCAACATCCCTCTTCAACAACCAGCAAAAATCTGCCATCATGTGTTCATCCCATCGTCCCTGATAATGTCGCTCCATTTCTTTGATATCTTGGTGGAAATGTTTTCCTTGTTCCTCACTATAATCACCAAGATTTTCAGGGAAGTGTTCGAGATGGGAATGAAGGTAGTGTAATTTTATGCTCATGAGATAAATTTGTTCTTGAAATTTTCGCAACATGTTTTTCACTATTTTCTTATAGTCGTCGCTTTTAAAGTTACCTAAGAAATTTTCGACAATTTCCTTGCACAATTTTATACCTTTTTCCCTAGGCTAGGGAAATTCTGAAGTACTGTGGAACATTTGGTACGTCAGATATGAATTCAGGAACTCAAAATACGAAAATATATAAGCTTTCTTGCGCAAAAATAGAATCTTCCAGAAATCACAAGTTTTGCTCAGCTTAACACTTTTTCCCCTAGGCAAGTGGAATTCTGAGGTACTCTAGGGAAATTCTACAGTGAGATTAGAACTAAGCGACTCGAGATACGTGAAAACATTATCGTTTTGCGAGGATCGAAATTGCTTTCGCAGATACTGAAATTTCTAAGATTTCATGCATTTCCCCTAGGCTAGCGGAAAACTGTGGGTCCAGGGGATATTCTGAGATTCTCAAAATTCATAAAGATAGTATACTCATATGTAAAGTTCATTCCACTTTTTCATTTGTGGGCTTTTGATACCAAAAATGCGTAAAAATGTGAAATTTTCAATATTTTGGCAAATTTTGGGGCTTATGCGCGATCGGAAGATATCAACTGATTTAAACCAAATTAAAACACAATGTTTTTAAGCTCTATTTGAAGATGTTACAAACTATTACATTACGAAAACATCTAATTCAAAAATTAAAAAAAAAGTTTTTTCATATTCATCAAGATGTCAACCGATTTTGATAATTTTTTTTTCTTTTTTTTAGTTTATATCAAAGGGTCAAAACTTTTTTTTCTCGTGGACCACTTTTAAAGTTTTACTATTTTCGGTAGACCCCCTGCTGCTACATTTCTACTGTATTCCCAAAACTCCTAAAAAATATCACCCCAAATTGGGGGTGTTAAGAAGAAAAAAAAGTAGCACATTTTCTGGGGGTCTACCTGGACCACTTTGAGAACCTTTGGTCTATTTGATTCGCAAGTTTTCCGCGATATTACAACTTTGAAATAAAAAAAAGATTTTGTCGGCCCACACTAGTATCCAACAATGAACCACTAAGTAGTGGTGCAATAAACTTATGCATCTGTTAAAATAACGCCATAAAATTAGTCGATTTGTACCTGCTTCATAAAGTTGTTGTCAATTAAAAATGTCAGATTACCGCATACCGGCCCAATTCTCGAAATTTGCGGAAAGTCTTAATTTTCAGCTTCAATTGAGATCAGCACTGACCACCGCGGCGCTGTGATCAATATGGCCGGCAAGTGCCAGCAGTCGTGTACGATTAACACAGGGAAGATAGAGAAACGTTGGTTTTTTATTAGATATTAGGCTCAAAATATAATAAAAATGGGACTAATGTTAGATACTCTTGTAAGGCTTTTTCTTGCCACAAAGAAAAGTATGCCTTACGAGTGACCCCTTGTAACGGAGAATGCTCGGGCGCCAGATTATTTATGTGGTTCACTCCACAACCCTTAGAAACGGCGTCTTAGGGGCACAGGTAGCTTCAGATGGAGATATGGGATTTTGGGTCTTGTTGATTTCAGATTAGTTTCTTAGCTTATTATATATTTTTTTAAAGCTCTGAAAAGAGCTAAGGTCTGTGATTATAAACTAATATCTACAGATTCAAACTATATATTTCAAAGCCCACCCTTTTATCCCCGAACAAAAAGAAAATAAAATAAATATTCGATTCAGCAAAAATTAAAATGTAAAATTAAAGACTATCGGCCGGATAAAAAAAAATAAAATGAAATTTAATGTTAAAAAATTCAACTCGTGAAAACAACGCAAAAAAATTAATTAACATTAATTTCAAAATACGATTCGGTAAAAAAACGGACTGATTACGAAACGAAAATTCAAAGAAACTTATTAAATTCTTTTCCAAAATTTTTAAAACATCTAATGTATCTCAATGGGCGAGAAAACTAATTTCTGGAAAAAATACCACATCTCGCATTACGACGAGGCAAGTCGAAAAATATTTCGAAGTAGGCCAATCACATAATGTGCATGTCCCCAGCCCCCCCATAACCCAAATCATAAAATTGAATAGGTAGCAATTATGTACACATTATGTATATTTTTGTACAAGCCTAATTGATTTTTGTACAAGTGACGTTTAAAAGTTATTAACAAATGACGGGGGGGGGGGGGGCATAAGGTAAATTAAAAAATGAACCATGGCATTTCGTTCTACGACTTTTGTACAATTTTGTACAAGATACCAAGGGCGGATCCAGCCGATTTTTAAGGAGGGGGGGCTGTCTTCCACCCGGGTGGTAATGTCGAGAGGTTATAGAATATCCCCTGCTCAGCGGAGGGACCGAGCCCCCCCCTTTTTTTTTTAAATATGCAATGCTTGAACCTCTTTTTAAGTTCCTCTAAAGCACCTTAAAATATTATTTTAAACCAAGAAATTTACATTCTCTCCCAAAGTCACATGAAATGAAAACCATGTCATTTTATTCAAATACGATATACATTTGGATTTTTATTTTAATTAATAAATATCTTGGTACACTTTTATAACATATTGGTATAATTTTCATGAGTAAACCAGTAAGGAATTTTAATGTATTAGATTCGACATCCTAAGACCGGTTTCTGCCTTTCGGCTTCATCAATCCAGTAAATAAAATTCCAGACTCGTACAAGTCAATATCTGCTATAAGATAACATTTTTAGATGTGCTGCCATCTATGGTAAGAAGAGAGTATTGCCATTAAATTTTGACTGAATCTAGTCAAGATGTCACTCTCTTCTTTTTTATCCCTTTCAGAGATTAATACAAAGTGAGTAAACCAGTAAGGAATTTTAATTTTTTTGATTCGACATCCTAAGACCGGTTTCTGCCTTTCGGCTTCATCAGTTAGGCTTTTCGAATCCAATAAATAAAAATTCCAAACTCGTACAAGTCAATAGCTATATCCGCTATAAGATAACATTTTTAGATGTGCTACCATCTATGGTAAGAAGAGAGTATTGACATTAAATTTTGACTGAATCTAGTCAAGATGTCACTCTCTTCTTTTTTATCCCTTTCAGAGATTAATACAAAGTGAGTAAACCAGTAAGGAATTTTAATGTATTAGATTCGACATCCTAAGACCGGTTTCTGCCTTTCGGCTTCATCAATCCAGTAAATAAAATTCCAGACTCGTACAAGTCAATATCTGCTATAAGATAACATTTTTAGATGTGCTGCCATCTATGGTAAGAAGAGAGTATTGCCATTAAATTTTGACTGAATCTAGTCAAGATGTCACTCTCTTCTTTTTTATCCCTTTCAGAGATTAATACAAAGTGAGTAAACCAGTAAGGAATTTTAATTTTTTTGATTCGACATCCTAAGACCGGTTTCTGCCTTTCGGCTTCATCAGTTAGGCTTTTCGAATCCAATAAATAAAAATTCCAAACTCGTACAAGTCAATAGCTATATCCGCTATAAGATAACATTTTTAGATGTGCTACCATCTATGGTAAGAAGAGAGTATTGACATTAAATTTTGACTGAATCTAGTCAAGATGTCACTCTCTTCTTTTTTATCCCTTTCAGAGATTAATACAAAGTGAGTAAACCAGTAAGGAATTTTAATTTATTAGATTCGACATCCGAATACCGGTTTCTGCCTTTCGGCTTCATCAGTTAGGCTTTTCGAATCCAATAAATAAAATTCCAAACTCGTACATGTCAATAGCTATATCTGCTATAAGATAACATTTTTAGATGTGCTGCCATCTATGTATTAATCTCTGAAAGGGATAAAAAAGAAGAGAGTGAAATCTTGACTAGATTCAGTCCAAATTTAATGTCAATACTCTCTTCTTACCATAGATGACAGCACATCTAAAAATTTTCATAATGTTATTTTGAGGTGACAAAAACAAGTTTTTGCCTACTCAACAAAGTCCAACTTCCTATTCTTCATTTTAGCAAACCTATCAACGACTTTTTTGACATCAACTTTGTTCGTAATTTCCCTGTGCATGTTTAGCAGTGCTAATGCTACAACTCTATCTTCTGTCATAGTTGTTTTCATCCAGCCCTTCAACCTTCGAAGGGTTGAAAAGTAGCTGTGCTAACCGGCAGAGTTGTAAAAATCTTCATCAGTTCGTGTATTGCAGGATAAACCTCTTTGTCGCACTTGATGGGAGTTTCAATGCCTGTTTCTGGAATTTCTTCATTTTTTGTCTTTCGTTGCTGATTTAACCATTTGTTTGGCCACAGGGCAACTTCACTGCTAAAAACAGCTCCACTATGACTTGAAATGTTCTCCACAGCAAACTGAAATCTAGAAAATAAGACCTTAGCTGATTCTCTTAGGTTTGTGAGGACATAATGTTTCTTTCCCCAAAATTTAGCACCAGCGCTATATTATTTGTTACTTTATTTTCTTTGTTTCTTTGTATCTGTAATCTTGAGTTCTTTCTTTAAATTAAAAAAAACACATAACCTGACCTACAGCCCCCACAGCCCCCACAGCCCCCACAGCCCCCCCCCCCTGGATCCGCATATGCAAGATACCAAATTCGCCCAACTTACAGCCATATACAATGTCATCCCGAAACTATGCACCATATGGGAAACTTTTTTATTAAGGGTTTTTCAACAAAAAGTTATTCTTGATAAAAGTTTGTGCATCCCCTAAAACTAAACATGCACTAACAAAATATAGTAAACACTCGTAGTATACGAGGAGCCTTCAAAAATTTTTAGTAATTTCCGCCATCTACCGGTATTTCAACCTTATTTGTTTGAATATATATTTATTACAGATAAGTCCTATTATCTCCAGTTTTGTTCAAAAATTTTAAACTATTTACTTTCTTTTCTTTTATTAAGTAAAAAATATCTTCTGATAAAAATTTCAACCATTTGTTCCTAGCTATTGTATCTTTAATGTTTGTTTTCGTGTTTAATTGTTTAATGTCTATTTATTTACTTTGACTGCTGGAACACAATTTAAATTTGATTTGTGCTTTTATTCAAAATATTTTTAATAAGTATCGTCCTAATGACATCACAAATTTTAAATTTTTTTTTTTAAATATTAACACAGTAACCTTTACCATGTTTTTTTGTGAAAATCCTGTCGCTAATCCTTCATGGATAAGTTATGGTGAGTCTAACTTCATTAACTACGATTTTATTTTATTTTTTCAAACTTAATTGCTGTTTAGACATAATATTGTCGAAACCGGTCGCCAATAAATAACTTTGTGAGATATAAAGGACTTTTCATCCCCATCTTCTTCATTAATTTTGTACAAGATACAAAATTCGCCCAACTTATTGTTATTATTTCCCCCCCTCCCCACTTCATATGTCATTATCTGCGTGACATCGGTGCGTGTGCCGGCGCGAGAGATAGAGAGAGACGAAGAGACGGGATACACATTGAGAAAAAGGGTTAAAAAAATGGACAAAAAGGATTATAGTTTAAGTATAGTTTAAGTAATCCCTATAGTCCAGCCATCTAAATTTTTTTTTCGAGATTTTTCAAAACAAGGGTAGGTACTCTTATCTCAAAATCAAATTTTTGAAGGCTCCTCGTATACTACTAGTGTTTTACTATATTTTGTTAGTGCATGTTTAGTTTTAGGGGATGCACAAACTTTTATCAAGAATAACTTTTTGTTGAAAAACCCTTAATAAAAAAGTTTACCATATGGTGCGTAGTTTCGGGATGACACTGTATATGGCTGTAATTGTTTATAACAATAAGTTGGGAGAATTTTGTATCTTGTTCAAAATTAATGAAGAAGAGGTTTCGACAATATTATGTCATAATCAGGCACACCTAAATGGGAAAGTTATGGGGTTAAAAAATTATTAATTGTCAAAACAGTAATTAAGTTTGAAAAAATAAAATAAAATCGTAGTTAATGAAGTTAGACTCACCATAACTTATCCATGAAAGATTAGCGACAGGATTTTCACAAAAAACATGGTACAGGTCACTGTGTTAACATTAAAATTTTTTTTTTTTATATTTGTGATGTTAATAAGGACGATACTAAAAATATTTTGAATAAAAGCACAAATTGAATATAAAGTATGTTCCAGCAGTCAAAATAAATAAATAGACATTAAACAATTAAACACGAAAACAAACATTTAAGATACTATAGCTAGGAATAAATGGTTGAAATTTTTATCAGAAGATATTTTTTACAGAAAAGAAAGTAAATAGTTTAAAATTTTTGAACAAAACTGGAGAAAATAGGAGTAGGATAGGAGTATTTTGTACAAAATTATACAAAAGTCGTAATTTACCTTATGGGGGGGCTGGCGACATAAATGGCTGTAATTGTTTATAACAATAAGTTGGGCGAATTTGGTATCTTGTAAAAAATTGTACAAAAGTCTTAGAACGCCCCCCCCCCCCTTTCATTTGTTAATAACTTTTAAACGTCACTTGTACAAAAATCAATTATGCTTGTACAAAAATGTACATAATGTGTACATAATTGCTACGTATTCAATTTTATGATTTGGATTATGGGTTATTTGGGGGGGCATAATCACATAGCGCTCGTAGGCTGCCGAGGCCAATCGAAGCTAGGAAAACGTCGTTGCCGTCTCTATCTATCGATCGGTAGACGACACACAATTCATAATACTTTTGACGTAGCATCGAGCTCCTCCAAGTAGCTGTTTAAATGTATACTGAAGTTTTATAATTTTTAAATGATGTTTTTCAAAATATTACAGAATAATTTGTAATAAAAATTATGCAAAAATGTGATTTAGTGGTTATATTTTAATTATTTGCACATTTAAACTGGATTTACTCATTTGTAATCTTCCCCATTGTCCTTTCCACCGAATTGTTCCCACAGATTTAACTATGCGCGAGCACCGTCTCATCAAGGTTTGGCTTGGAATCTTAATAACTATTTAAAATACAGGGTGATATAGCTATAAAATCGAATATTTAATTTAATTATTCAATAAATTGGATCTTTAAATTAAATTGTAATTTTCTTTGAGGGAAAAAATTAGGTTCATTACACTATTACGCAGTCTAACTTTTAATATCGAAATATCTGTGAAGGAAAACAATTACTGCAAAAAATTTTTTTTTGTTCTTTAGATCAAAAGGGCATATTAGTACCTCGTAAAGGTTCTCCAGGAATAATAGGACCACCAGGACAACCCGGTATAAACGGTCTACCTGGTTTACCAGGTCTTTATGGAGAAATTGGACTACGAGGTGAAAACGGTCTACCTGGACTTCCTGGACGCAAAGGTACTAAAAAATAAAGTATTTATAATTAAAGACAATGGTTTTGAATAGTTTATTTGATAATTTATGTTTAATAAATAAGTAAATCATTCATACCAAAATACAGTAAATGAAGGTAAAAATCAACTATTACCTCCGATTTCGGTGAACCTCCATCAATTTGGGATTGGGTATATTTTACGCTCAAATTCAAAAATGACGTATGCTCGACTTGCGCTTTTTACATTTTAGGGGTAAAATACACCCCCCCCCTTTTGTTAAAAATGATAAAAAATGCAGATTTAAGCATTCTGGCGTAAGTAATTTCGTTTAATTAAATAAAATAAATATTTTTCAACATTTATATTTATGATTTATGATTTTAATTAATTTTTCAACCCTTTTAGCAAACACCCTGAAATATGAAATCGCATATTAACATTACACAAACAGTTTGTTTAATGTTTATGATATAATTTTTGGATGACTGAAATTTCAACCCTTAAAAACCAGCCCCTTAAAGCAGAATCATTGAAAAAATTGGTTTCAAGAAACTTTAATCATTTGAATAATACATTACTGAATTGTAATCTCATTTATTGAGTATTAAAATCTTTATTTATTTATTGCGAAATTTCCCACCCTTATCATAAGAATAATGGAAAATTTGTGATGTACAGAATTCCTTTCACTTTTTCTATCTTCAAAATAAACATACACACACCCACACATGTATATTTTGTGAGCATGCACCTATCGACACGTCTACTTCTTACTATCTTTTTTCCTATATATACATACAAAATCTCTGCTCCAAAAATTTTTCCAAAAAGATTTTACTGGTTTTTTTACAATAACTCCGTTAATTTTTATGATACCAGGTTCATCATCAGGTTTCAAGGGCTATAACATAGTATTAAATTGAATCTTTTAAATCCCTTATTTTTTAAAAGATAAAAGGTTAAAGGGCCTGGGTTACATGGTTCTCGCAGTAAAATTTAGGCTTTAAACGTTTCTACCTTGGTTATTTTTTATCCTACAAAAATAAAAAAAAGGTAAAATCTTTGTTAAAAAAACTTCAAATTTTGTTTTCTATCATTTTTTACGTATATCGAGTATTTTTGAGTTATTATCAAAAGAAAATGAAATTTACGAAAATTTGAAAAATTCTGATTTTTTTAATTCATATTTTTTTCAAAAATATGTATTATAAACCGGTCAAAATTTTTGAGGTCATTACTTATGCTAAAATAAAGAAAGTCTCATAGGGATTACTATAAATTTTAATTTTTGTGGAAATGGCGTATGTTTTATTTTTCACTTTTTCCTAAATAATTCGAAAGGGTCCTCTTGTTTTCATCATAACTTGCTTAATTTTGATGCTATAAACTTCTTCTAAAGCTCATTTGATAGGTATTTCTACGTACTTTGAAAAGTACTCAGTAAGTATATTTTATAAAATGGATCGTTTTCCCGTTATTTAAGCTTGAATACGTAGATTTGAGTTCTCGCCGAAAAAAATTATACATTCAATTACCTATAACTCACTTTGAATTAATATTGAAAGGTTTTTCAAGTAAGGAATTTATTTATTTATTAGCTTCAATTTTTGGTAATGATAACTTTTTAGTAAAAACTCATAGTTTGGAGTTATTTATGAAAAACCGCTTTAAAACATGCATTTTTTTCACGAAAAATCAAAATCTTTGATCTTTAATAACTCAAAAAGTATTGATTTATTTTAATAACTTTATACAGGGTGTTTCATTGGGAGAGGGAAACTTTTTAACAGTGGATAGGTGTCACTGGGGTGATTCCAAATAACTTATATTTTATGGGTCTAAAGTCCCTTATAACTGAGATACAGAGTGTTTTGTACGTTTTGGTCATTTCTTCATTGCCTCCTGTGCTTTTAACCACTCTGTATAATTCTATAATATTTGATACACATAGTCTCTGTATCCTAACAAATTAATTGAGATATTATTAATATTGAAAATCCAGGCCCGGCTTCACTAAAAGTTGACAAATTCGTTCCGCTCATAAACAACACCCTGTATGTTAAATTTTCAAAAATATTTTACCATAGCTAAAAAGAGGACAAAAAATTGAATTTAACGATATACTTTTTATTTTTGCACATATGATTTTGCTACTTATAAATAGTTAAGTTTTCTTACATTTTTGGGGCACTAACTTGCTTAATTAATCCTATTAAGTTGTAATCAATATTATTTGACCTAATTAACTATTTGGTTTAAAAGTATGTTATACCAAAAATTTTTATTATCATCTAGGCCTATGAAAACAGATTTACAGGACCGTACTAGGAACTAAATGTCTCATTATATTTACCTATACAACACCCATTTTATTTATTTTTTTAACTTTCCTTACGAAAAATTATGTAGTTTGGAGTAGAAGAGTAAAAGAACTAAAATCAAATTTTTGTAAATGATAAAACTACATAAAAAGCATTGTGAATGTGACGCGTTATTTATTTAAAGTTGGTAATACGCTGTACTATTTGTGAAATTAAATAGATACGTCAACAACATATGAGTCAAATAAATAAAAATCATTTTTAGTTGAATAATGTCTTCTTATTAAATTACAAACAAAATTAAAAAATTACACAACACTTAAAAGACTAGAAAAACACATAATCCATTTGCTACCATCAGGGAAGCTCATTAGCAATACAAATTTTCGGTAAATCTGTGGTCTAGTGTTTTTAACAATGAGTTAATTGGACCCCATATACTCCCTCAAAGATTAACTTCAAAATATTTTACTAATTTTGTTAGAGGATAAAGGTGTAGACATCAGCAGGAATTTAATTGTAATTGTACTGGATTTTTCAAATGAAAATTTTCCTAATAGGTGGATAGGTAGAGGTTGTCCTATACATTGGCCTTCAATATCACCGGACTGTAGTCCCGCCGATTACCGTATTTGGAGACATTTAAAGTCCAAAGTTTATTCAGCTCAAATGAATGTCAAGAGGATATGCCAAGAGCATAAAAATAACGAAAACATTATTCGAAAATCTGTAAACCAAATTATTTAGCGAGAAACAATATGCATTCAACAGAACAATTATTATTATTGTTTAAACTTCAGTGTTTTTTCTAGTCTTTTAAGGGTTGTGTAATTTTTGAATTTTGTTTATAATTTAATTAAATATTATTGAACTAAAAATGTGCTTTTGTGTATTTTTATCCTTTACAAAAATTTAATTTTACTTTTTTTTACTTTTCTACTCCATAGGTAAATCTAATGTGACATTTAGTTCCTAGTACGGTCCTGTAAATCAGTTTTCATGAGCCTAGAAGACTACAAATAATTTTGGAATAACATAACGTTATACCAAATAGTTAATTAGGGCAAATAATATTGTTCACAACTTAATAGGATTAATTAAGCACGTTGGTGCCCCAAAAATGTAAGAAAACTTAACTATTTATGAGTAGTAAAATCATATATGCAAAAATAAAAAGTATATCGTTTAATTTAATTTTTTGTCCTCTTTTTAGCTATGGTAAAATATTTTTGAAAATTTAACATACAGGGTGTTGTTTATGAGCGGAACGAATTTGTCAACTTTTAGTGAAGCCGGGCCTGGATTTTCAATATTAATAATATCTCAATAAATTTGTTAAGATACAGAGAGTATTACTCCATTCCAAAAGCATATCGACCGATTAGCCTCACATCGTTTTCAATGAAAACTTTAGAGAGGCTATGTGAAAGATATATAAGAGATGTAGCGATAATACAAAAGCCACTACATCCGAATCAACATGCGTACACCCCAGGAAAGTCTACTGATTCAGCCCTCCACCTTGTGGACGGTTACATCGAAAGATCGCTGGACTCTAAAGAGTCCACCTTGGGTGTATTCATAGACATTGAAGGTGCGTTCGACAAAACCACTTTTCCCAAAATAGCAAATGCCTTAGCTAATAAAAATATCCCCAACACAATAAATGGATGGATATATAACATGCTCTCAAAGAGAGCAATAAAAATCAGTGTAGATGATGTTAACATAAGAGGCAAGGTTGTAAAAGTGGTGAGAGCACCCCTCCCTGTGGAACATGGTCCTAGACACCTTAGTCAATCGCCTCAACGATGACAGTTTCTACACTATAGTTTATGCAGACGACCTAGTGATTCTGCAAACAGGAAGATTTGAAGGAATACTCTGTGCTAGAATGCAAGAGGCCCTTAATATCATAGAACAGTGGTGCAAAGACCACTCACTGTCAATAAACCCAAAAAAGACAGAGATGGTTCTTTTCACGAATAAAAGGAAGCTTGCAAACATCGAGGCCCCAAAGCTCCTAAATACTAAATTGAACTTTTCTGCAGAGGTGAAATATTTGGGGGTCACCTTTGACAGCAAGTCAAAAGAGCATACATATCTTATGAACAGTGCCGTAGAACCATTGGCCGCACCTGGGGAATGTCACCTAAGGTTACGGCCTGGATCTACACTGCAATCATAAGACCTATGCTAACGTACGGTGCGATTGCCTGGGGAGTCAAAACTAGCCAGCGGACAGTCGTACGCAAATTGGATCAAATCCAAAGAATAGCATGCCTCAACATAACGGGGGGCATGAGAACCACACCAACTAGAGCAATGGAGGTGATCCTTGGTCTCACCCCCCTTGATATATTTATTAAGGAGGCTGTGGTGATGACCATGACACGGCTACGCTCTACAGGTATACAACCTGACGTAGGATCTGGTCAGTCGAGGTGTAACTTGTGGCACGAGGTCCTTGGAGAGGTCCCACTGCTACAAGCCAACACAGATTCGATTGCACCAAGATATGCCTTTTACAGGCCCTACAGGGTAATAACAAAAAACGTATAAGAGGCTACATTGGCAGCAGGTGCCTTGTGCATCTACACCGATGGGTCTAAAACAAATGAGGGGTCAGGCTGTGGAATTTATTCCAGATCCCTGAATCTCAATATAAAATGGGCAATGGGTTCTAATGCCAGTGTAGCTCAAACAGAGCTCACTGCTATCTCAATCGCCGCAAAAGAGACTACCAGTAGAAACATTACTAGTAATAATATTTACATCCTCACGGACAGCAGACAGGCACTACTAGCTCTGGATAGACCACGGATTACATCAGGTCTAGTACTAGAATGTCACCAGGCCCTGATCGAAGCTTGCAACAACAACGTGGTCACGTTAGCTTGGATCAAAGGTCATGGAAAATCAAAAGGCAACCATGCAGCTGACTCTTTAGCTAAGAAAGCAGCGTCCCAAAAACAAAAATTACACAGGGTGGTTAAAAGCACAGGAGGCAATGAAGAAATGACCAAAATGTACAAAACACTCTGTATCTCAGCTATAAGGGACTTTAGACCCATAAAATATGGGTTATTTGGAATCACCCCAGTGACACCTATCCACTGTTAAAATGTTTCCCTCTCCCAATGAAACACCCTGTATAACAAATTGTGCTTACAATTGGTATCTCTATCGATTCCTGTGGTTATTTTTATTAAAATAATTTCCACCCCCTAGAAGGGGTGGCATGCACCCGCAGGGTAAAAGCGCAAGTTGGCATCATGTCACTTTTGTTTCTTGAGCTATGTTCTAACTACTCACCAATTTTCATGAAGATCGATGAAGGTTCAACGAAATCGGAGGTGAAAACCTTCAGTGACTGTACTAAAGGGTATTTAAAATTAAACGATCAAAATTTTATTAAAGTGGCAATTTTTAGACGTACTAATTAGTGAAGTCTATCTGGCAAAAAAAAAGAATAAACCAAGTCGCTCTTTTCGAATTTTTTTTTGTGATTTCGAGGTCTCTCCTTCACGTGATCACTATATGAAAGCTAAGGGAGGTGGGAGGGTGGGAAATTAACATGTAAACAGGCTGATGGGGAAAACCAAAGTGTTTGTCAAACTTCGGCCCAAGCTTTATGTAGTTTATTTTACGCATCTTGTTATTACCAATAACTTTTCTTATTACAATTTCCACCACTTACCACGTTTTAAGCACAGAAATTGCAAAAAAAACGATTTTTACGGGATCGTTTGTATGACGGGTACCCGAACAGTCAGCCGTACAGATCCCAAAATCTATGGATCATTTGTATGACGGGTAGCCGAACAGACAGCCGTATAGATTCCAAAATCTAATCAGTTCTTCCCATGGGCCATAGCTACCGACTGGCGAAATAATTTTTTAAGTCTGACGTAATTTGCTCGAATTATCGTGCTCACTAACATCCAGACCTACAGAGATCCTGACAGACAGACACAATTTTTTTGTCTCGGATGGACTTTCGAGCAACCTTAAATTTTATTTTTCTTCCCAGGACGAAGTAAGAGATGTGGGAAATCGGTTTTTAGCATTCGCTGATTTCTATTCGGATCGAAATGATTTATAGGAATAAAATGAAGGGCTCGCGAAAACTATTATTTGTTCCCTAGAGGGAAGAAATTGCGAAAAATCGACCCCAAATAAAGAACAAGAAATGTGTTCTTCTAAAAAGAATGCTTCAGAGAAAGAGATTTTGCTTCAATGAAGAAGTGATGGCCGACACTCAAGTACATTTTAAAGCCAAAGATAAACCGTTCTATAAAAAAGGCATCGAAATGAATGTACCACTCTTGAAAGATTTTATATTCATTAATAATTTTGTCTAAAATTATTGTTTTATGAGTTATCCTACTTATTGAGTGACCGAATAATTGATCAAATTTTGAATAAAACCGAGTGGTAAACCGCGAGTTAAATTTTTGTACACTAATGGCTAGTAATGCCTCCTCACTATTGACTAGTAATGGCTCACTAATGGCTAGTAATGGCTACTAATGGCTAGTAACAGCTACTAAAGGCTACTAATGGTCGAGTAGTGGCTACTAATGGCTAGTAATGGCTGAGTAGTGGCTACTAATGGACGAAGTCTGTACACCAAAATGGACCTCGCGGTTTACCCCTCCAATAAAACAGAAATTTCAGCTTTATAATAGTGTTGATCTACATCTAAATTTTTGTTTTATTATTATACCTATTTATAATGCAATTTTTTATTTTTAGGTGATCCAGGTCACTGAATAATATACTTACTTGCAATGTATTGTTTTAATAAGTAGAATTGCCAAAAAAATTAAAATCTACATAAGTAAGAACTTTAAATTGTTTTTTTTATTGGTTTAATTAACATAATTTTTAAATGTACGTTTCTTATTCTGTTATTTCGAGAGAGGACGTAACAAGTGTTGTAAGTAGCATATAACGCGAGTGCGTAATTCCGTGAGTGCGTAACTGCTTTACGTAATATACGTAAAATAACTGTTTTTTTTAAATATAAATTTTAAACACTGACATTTAAATAATAATTGACGTTTCCAAATAACACTAACAAATGTTTTAAATGACACCTTTATTAATAAATAGCAATAATTGTCCATTATAATATATTAAACACAAAATTCAAATATTTGTAACACCCCACCTGACGACAACCCAAAATGCACATGTTTGTACTAATGGCTAGTAACAGTTGCCTACCCTCCTATATAGATCCGTTTTATCTAAAATCGATACCAAGAAAAAGAAGAAAGATTAATTTAATTTCGGGCGGAGTGCATATTTCTTCATCACTTGACGACAGCATATTTATAATGTAAATTTAATCAAACTTATTAATAAAAAAAGCTTACGTTTAGATTTAATTATTAACTGACTGACATTTCTGTCAAACTTTCACATCCTTCAAATTATATAATGCAATGGAGTGCAATGTGTGTTGCCTAATTATATATCGACTTTTTGTATAAAAACCGCACGGCGTTCGTTTTTTATTCGTGTGTAATATGCTACTTACAACACTTGTTACGTAATATACTATTATATACTGTGACTTTCTCTAAGACACCTTCTACTGTTATCACATTTATTTATTATAACTTGATTTACAGATTTAAAATAAACTATGAACTAAAATCGCTAAGTTTTCCTATAGTATATAAATAAATAAAAAATATAAAATTAGAATCAACAGTTCTTAAAAGAGAGAAGGAATAAAAAATAATTTTTCTAAATGCTGGAAGTCATAAAAACTTTCCTACTCTCATTATATTAGTAACTCTGTCTTCCACAATTCATCTCGAGTCTCCATATTTCATCATCACCAACAAATTTATAGCTATAAACGTCAGATCAATGGGCATTTTTTTGAGAAACTCCCATTATTTATTCGCAAAGAACAGTGGAGTAGATTAGTTTCTGTTTACTTTGGAGGTTACATACGAGTACACCAAAGATTACGAACTAATAATGACAAATAAATGAAAATATGGCTGCAGGAAGAGGACTTGTTTTTTTAATTTATTTATATAGTCTGTTACATTTAGGTGGGGACACAAATATTATATAACTAATTAATAACAAAAGAAAATTACAGTAGGTTTTGGAGGCAGAAAAATTTGAAAGATATAGATATTGTTCGATTTATATCAATCAAAAACTATGGAAATAAGACTGTTAAATTGAATCTTGGTTTTCCTTCATTTTCCCACATTGTGGTTTCTATCGTGACTTTGGTGCGCGTTATGAAGAATTTTTAAAAATGGTAATTTTACTCACAATGGGGTAAACTAAATGGAAGACCTCATGGTGCTCTACCGAACAAAAATCCATGAGTACCAACCGCGGGCAATGTATGTTCTCCTATACTATGCCCATCTTAAAGAAAAGGAGTGTAAACAAAGTGAAAACATCTGCACACCGCGTGATTACTGTCAAAAACTTCAATCGGACTGAATTTTTGATTTTATAATTAGATGGATTCGTTTGGTAAGTTATTTTAAAACAAAAGATCATTTTAATTTTAACAATTAAACTAATTATTTTTGCTTGAATAGGTTACACCTTTGCTCAATATGTCCAACTACAAAAAGGCCAGCGGAGCATATTGATATTATGACATTGAAAGTAAAAATGAGAGTGTTTTTATAAAATGTTTTTCGCCTACCATGTCTAAAAATGAATCATATCAACCCTAAAAATCAGACCGAAAGTAATATTTCCGGGCCTTGGGCCGCAAAAATCAAAAAGAACACGATTTTCACTATCAACGCACCTTTGACTTTGACATTTCACATACATTTTCATTAAACGTCAGTGTAGAATCAAGAGAATTAAACTTTAAAATAAACATACGTTATGATTCTGAATAATTGTGATTATGTGACTTAGTGAAAATGAATAGTAATTCAGACAGTGATGAAGAATTTACGAATACTCCACCAGACTTGCAACAAGAAGAAATTTGTTACTTAACAAGACAACGCACAATGGTACGAAAAGTCCTATGAATTGTTTAACAACTGGAAATAATATATAATAAATAAATTGGTACATTTTTATTACTTAAGTTGCTGATTAAATTCTGTCTGTATTTATAAAATTAAAGATTTTTGTTATTATTCCTATTTTTTGTTTTTTTTTGGTAGGCGAAAAACAGTTGTGTGTCACACATACAGAAAACGCTTTAGCAGCCCGAGGCTATTAGCTGGCCTTGTGACACAATATACTATTTATGCTCTATTAGTCTTTTTTAATTGTATACAAAAACAAATTAAATTACTTAAAGCCGTTTTGAAGTTTTTATTGAAATCAAATAATGTCTGAGACAGAATCTGCTCAAGAAGTTTCTTATAGCCATCATAGAAAGCGATAAAAACTGTAGAAATTAAAGAAATAATTTTAAATGCTTATAAAAACGAAACACAAGCAAACCCCGAATAGCAACAAATTTCTTCTTTGTTCCATACCCCGTATATATGACTAATAAATGTTGATGTCTGATTATTTATTATCATTTACACTTACCTCAAAGTAACTACCAGCCGTTTCATAAACTACTCCTAGACAGCAGCCGGCGACGACACCAGCACGGCATGTTTTAAT
Source organism: Crepidodera aurea (assembly GCA_949320105.2). Classification (NCBI taxonomy): domain Eukaryota; kingdom Metazoa; phylum Arthropoda; class Insecta; order Coleoptera; family Chrysomelidae; genus Crepidodera; species Crepidodera aurea. Next base: position 76,425,088 of record OX439473.1, on the reverse strand, counting down.
TGGTACAAAGTACCTGAGTACCTGAGTAGTAAGATATATCATAATAAAAATAGAATTTCATATAAATCGATTACTTATTTTTATAAAACCCTTAATGCGACCCTGTGTACTAGACCAGTCACGTTGTCTTTACGTGCAAGTTTATTTACTCATTTTCTTTACGATGGACAAACTATATTATTCTGATTTTTTATTATTCAGCTCTCTAACTAAAATTTAGTCTCCCCGAACAAATTGTTCGGTATCTGAATTCGATCTGTGTGTGTGTGTGTGTTGATTTTTCGTGTTTTGAATTTTAAAATTCTGACTTCAGATTTTGATAGAGCATCAAAAAGTAAGCTAGGGTTGAAGTTGAAGTTGAAGTTTAAAATGACATTGAATTTAAAGTAGACACATAGTGAATGACGATTTTGGTAAAAGTGAGTAGACTGGCTGTGTAGATTAGAATAAGATCTGTCAATATAAAATTTTATAAATACTTTCACTAGTAAACTTTTAAAAAATTCATACTATCGGAAACATTTCCGATAGTAATTCAAGATCATGGGAGATTCGGTAAGAAAATTTCACACCAAAGTAATATAAAAAATTATAACATGACATTTTCGTAAGATACCTTCATATATACCAAAAGAATATGTGAAATAAACATTTGTTGGTCTAAAATAGCCAATCTGTATTATTTTACAGTGAACGGAAGGGAGTATTTTTATAATGTGACACTTGACAGAAATACTATCGCTGTGGTACAGCCCAGAGTAGGAAAATACTATCGCCAAGTTTTTTAGTTGCTACAGTAACGAGCTGAAACGAAAGCTTCTTATTTTCATTACAATTTGTTCGGTCTATGGCAATGCTAGAAGAGCATTCTCAACAGGTTTTACCTGACGATGGCCATGGAAAATTCATGTTAGGTCGGCTGACTAATCTCAATTTCAACAAAACTTGTAGATATATTAGATAGTTTCGAAAACTAAAATGACTTTTGTACACCATAAAGTACACCACTGGCAAGTGAATTACCTTTGTCTTCTCGTTCGTGAGCTTTTTCTTTCTTCAATAAATTGTTTTAGCCATTTATCAATTTAATTGACGATCGTTTCCCGCATATAAAAGGAATTAAAGAATCCATTCCACTGATGAGATGAGAAAGTTTCCTGAGGCGATTTGCACTCATTGATCCCCTATAAACTTCTTTAACCACAAAACCACATGATAGTAACGCTTTCTTTAATAATTAGATATGTAATTGCTAGAGTTGTATGTATGTGTAAAAACAAAAAACTCGATAAATTAATACCCGATATTCGTTGTTTTGCATTGCTTTATTGCAATCTTTTCAGATATAAAAATTCTATTATCAAAAATTCTAAGGTACATTTTTTGAACCCCAACAATCAAATTTAAAAAATACCCCGCACGTAGCTTACGAAATTTGGCCCTCGGTTAAAATCTTTGAAACTCTGGGATATTAATATTACATCCTCATGAGTTATTTTGACCGCAATCAGAAGAGCATATACACGAATTCTCATACCATACTTGTAATAAACCATTAAACGTCTATCTATCTAATATATCGCCTATGTATACATATACAGTGTGTCCAAATAAGCCGGCACCATATGAGAGAGAATATGCTTTATTGTCAAAGACAAATTACAAAAATTTTATAGACAAAGCGAATTTGAAACTAATCATAATAAAAATAAATTATGCAATATGCGTCACTATAACTTACTGTTCAAATTAATATTTTCAATATAACTTAATTTAATTATTGCTTCCATATGCTGCAACCCAAAAGTCTAAGGCACGTTATAGAATTCTGCCACTGTGTAGAATAGTCTTTCTTGAAGAAAAGTCCTATTGGGATGTATTTGGTAGTGTAGGTAATAGAATTTTTTATTAGGAATAGTTAAGTGAATTTCTTGTAGGATATCTACGAGTTGGTCTTTCCGATAACTTTTGAATGTTCTTGCGAACTAAGCAGACGGATTCAAAGACAAATAGAGCAGGAAGGGTTAGAATTTTGAAATTTTTAAAGTAATTTTTACAGTGTGCCCTGTCACTTAAACCAAATATATAACGAATTGCTCTTTTTTGTAATTTGAAAAAGTGGTATAAAATACAAAAACCCCAGAACGGCAAACCATAGCGAAGGTGAGATTGGAACAGTTTTAATGGCAAAACTTGCTGAAGATAATTTTTTTGCCAAGGTATCAATATGAGTGGACCACTTTAGAAATATGTCTATATAAAGACCTAAAAACTTAATTGCTCGAATTATTGCTTAGGCTGTAAAGTACCTCTGTAAGACATTGCTATGGTTTTATTGGTGTTAAAGCCCATTCGAGCCAGACCAGGACTTGATAGTTACTAGATCTTTGTCTATGCTAGATTGTAATGTCTGTATATCAGAACTACTTAAGGTTACACTCGTGTCTTCGGCAAATAAAGTAATTCTTCCACTTATTTTTAAGTCTGTGATATCGTTGATGAATAATAAAAATAAAATTGGACCTAATACTGAACCATGAGGTACTCCACTGCTAATTGGTAGATTTGAAGAATCCTCACCATTAGCACGCACCTGCTGATTTCTATTTTCTAGGTAAGTTTTAAACCATTGCAAAGGAGAACCCCGTACGCCATACATTTCTTGATTAAGACTTCATGATTAACATAATCAAAGGCCTTTGCGAAGTCACAAAATACTGAAGCCGTGAAAAGTTTATCATTAAGTGATGTATATATTTCATTAAGAACGGAAAACATTGCGTCACTAGTGCATTTTTTAGGTAGGAAACCACACTGACGTGGGGTTAGGATGTTTTGTTTGAAAAGAAAGGGCAGTAGGCGATTTTTCATTAGCCTTTCTATTATCTTCGATAAGGTAGGTAATAAAGCATTAGGTCTTTAGTTACAGGTTTCGGTTTTGGACGTTAGTAAGTTAGGCGAAAAAATAATCCCTTTACCTGTATTTCTAAAAGGGTCAGTAATCATAACCTGTAAATTGGACGTCGGCCTTTCTTAAGTACCTTTCTTTAGTACCACTCCAAACTCAATTATGAAATTTAATTTTCTTTACCGTTTCAGGTCAAGTAGGTTCATAGTTTAGTTTATTTTTATTTTTCTTAGCGGATAGATAAAATTTATGAAAAGTATGGTCTTATGTTTAAGCCAGGACAAGTTTTTGTTGATTTTGAAAAGGCTATCCATTCATGTAGCATTACTGTATGTTTGGCCTGGTGTTGAAATTAGTGCTTGCCGATTTCACTTACACCAAGCATGGTATAGAAAGATAAAGTCAATCTGGCTGAGTTCTGATTATGAATCAAAAACGGAAATCGGCATTTGGCTTAAAAACACTTTGGGGTTGACTTATTTGAATCCAAAAGAAGCAGAAGACTCTTTTGCCAATTAACCTATATGATTAAACTGACCCTAAAACCCTTCCGTCCAGTTTACATGCTCATCTTATGGAGCAGGTAACCTTCCCGTCCAGTTTACCACCGCCCTCGGTTTTGTCGTCACCCTTATGAAGTGGGATTATTATAGCTGTTTGAAAAATTCGGAAAGATAACAGATTCGAAGGATTAATTAATCAGCGAAGTTAACATGTTAATTACTACATCAGGTATATTTGAAAATATTTTAGTGGACAAGCCATCATTTCCACAGGAAGATTTATTTTGAATGCTGTTTATGGTTTGCACTAGTTCGTGCTTATCTATTGGTCCTAGGAAGAAACTATTAGTGATCCTTTTTGGTAGGTAGGAGGAAGGAGAGAGCATCCTGGCCCGGACCTATGTTAGAGCTGATATTCTTACGTACATTAACAAAATAATGTTTAGTTCATCGGGACTAGGATTAACAGTGTTTGAAGAACGGATTTTATTTCTTAAGTCATTTATAATAGACCACGTTTCTTTGGAAGAGTTTTTAGCTCTTGAGTTGTGATTTTTTTAATAGTTTTTTTTAGTAGATTTGATAATTTTCCGATACAGTATTCTATAGTTGTTGATATAGTTTAATATTAGGGGGTTATATGAGAATTTTTTAATATACTGTCACGCATCCCAAATATAGTTAAAATATTTACGAAAAGTCAAAATCTTCTTAGAACAGTTTATTTATCAAAACTATTTTAATACAAGTTTATTTATATAATCAATCGAAAACCCAAACATTTAACCAAACCAGGTCGCTAAATTTCGCTGATGTGCAGAATCACGAAAGTCAAGGTTGGGTGGCTCAAGCACTAGCCTAAGCTAGACAGAAAATGTAGGGCGATTTAACCAAAATAATGATTCTGCACATTCAGCTATCTTTGGTTTTAAAAACGTTCCAAGGAGAAAGAGAAGAGTTAGTCGGTTAGTCGGTTAGTCGGTCTTTGGCTACGAAGGGGTCTCCTACCGAAAAGGTGACGGCCAGAAGAAAATTCGGCGAGAGTAAAGAAATTCACCTTTAAATTAATAAAGTAAATAAAGTAAGAAGTTGATAGTCCGCGAGTTACGGTCCTGGTTTGGGAGCGAGAACCTTCAGCGCAATAGTGCAAATTGGGAGAAGCGTGACCAGCCCTTTACCCGACATGCTTAGGTAAGATATAATTGTTAACATCGTCATTTATTAATTTATATTTATCTGAAGGGTGACCCAATAAATTTGTATTTGTTTTGTACTTCTTGTTTTATTTCTCAGAGTGAGTGGTGGTACTAAAGAGTAATAACTGCTAAGTATTCGGGGAGAGATCTCCATAACTTCGTAAAGGTCGAAAAGGCGTTTCGCCCTGGATACGTAGCAGCAACACGAAGGCCAATAACCGGGCCTCGTGACATGGTGGAGGTGCCGGGCACCGATCCCGGTACTTCTCGCACGCCAAGCGAGCGCTCTACCATCTGAGCTACGCCCCCTCCCCGGGCCTCGTGACAATACATAAGTCATATTTTTTGAAGAGATTCTTATTCTTTTAGTTGTCCAAGATTTATGACGTTTAGTTTTAATTGAGCGAAGGGGAAATACTGTGTTGAAACAATTAATTATTTTATTTAGGAAGTCCAAGAATTTAGAGTCAATATCTTCAGAAAGACCATTCCAATTTGTAGCTAGACACAAGTTATGAAATTTTTCAAAATTACGCTGAGAGAAAATTCTACCCAACTGACTGACTTTTTTGGAGCTGTGCGTGGTATCACAAATTTGGCAAAAACTGCTTCATGGTCCGAAAGACCTGAGCTAATTACTTGGTGCTTAACGTCAGCGGGTTTAAAATCGGAGATTACATAATCTATAATTGTAGATGAGTGTTTTCGTGATTCTAGTTGGCGAATCTACGGGCATAGCGAGACTGAATGATTCAAAATTATTTGTCAGAGACTTTTGAGTCAATATTTAAATCTCTGCATAAAATTTTCCTACTTTTTATAGGCAATGCGGCAAGTAAATTAAAAAGATTCTCGAGAAAAAGGTGAACATTTGATTTGGGAGTTCTATAAATACAAATACAAATACAAATAAAGTGAATTTGTATGATATAGAACAGTGTTTCCCAAAGTGTGTGCCGCAAGTCTAGCTAGGTGTACCCATAATAAAATAATAATTAAAAATAAATAAATAAAGTGTAAAGACGCGTTTTTAGAGGTTATATTTTTCAAAATTTCCCGCGGGAGGCCCCCAGACCTCCCGCCTATGCTATGGGGTACCCCGTACCCCCCCTCCCAGACCCCCCAGTAGTTGGGGTATGCGGTGGCTATTGGATATCATTTGATACAGTGGGCTTCAATAGTTTGGGAAACTGTGATATAGAAGATAAGACGATCATATTAATGATTAAAATTGCTAATTCATCGGAATTTTTTGATATTATCCTGCTAAAATATTCAGTCTTAAAATTGGGTTTTGGTCTGTATATCTTATGGAAAAAAGGGAACCAATATTGTCCAGAAATACCCTTAAAATTGGGTATTAGCTGGTAGACATTGTCCCCATTTTTTAATTTTATAACGTTAAAGGTGAGGAACGGCTTTTTGTAGGTCGGAAGGATATCATATCCCTGAAATGATGTAGATTCAAGAATACTATTCCCTTCAGTACTCGTTAATAACTAACCATTCTCTCCTTTCTTAATAAAACTTTTCTAAACTAATTTTCGAATACGAAATGTATCCCCGGAGCAGAGCCTTCATCTAAAAAAGTGGTTATAATATCCATAAAGAAGAGTATTTACTGATAATTTAATATTCCACAGAAATTATCATTCTTCACCCATCTGTCTACTCCTCGTAAACATTTAAAAAAGTGAAATTATTTTATCTTTACCAAACTCGTAGAGTAATCTCAATAGTAATCCGTAGGGGCGCCACATCCTGGCCGGTAAAAATGGACTTGTAAAGGTTTTGAAATACAGGCTTTTCTCAGGAATGGTATATTTTATTTGAAATTTCCTTTACGAGCTTATAGGGAAAGGTTGTCTCGATGCTTATAACTATATTTAAATATGTCATAAGGCCTACTATAAGTTTTTATACCCACTCGAATATTGTCACTGTTTGACCAAAAAATTCATATTTTTCTGGACAATTTCTAAACTTCTCATATAGTTACAAGCATGTGTTGAACCTTTATCTATCAAATTAAAAAAAAAATCAAGCAAAAAGTACAACGCTGTACAAAAAAACACTGTATTTCTAAACCCTTACAATGCCATTTTCGCGTACCCTCGGAGCAGAGCCTTAAAGAAAAAACCTTGTTGCAGTACATTTTTGTGCCTTGTACAACCAGCATGTTATCTGTTAGTAAACTTGCAAAGTTTAACTGTAGTATGAGTTTATATAAACTATCTATCTGTAAAAGGTTTTTAATTTTAAAATTGATGTAGCTTTTTAAAATAGCCGACCCTGATACGACATGCATCTTTCGTTTTTTCGCAATTCTTTTTGCAATCAACATTATATTCAATCCCATTCGTCGATGTCGATACAAGAAGATAAATTCATCAATTTATGTCTGGATAATTGAATTTCTTTCTATTGTTCGTTTTACCCGACTCCGTTCCGCGTATTTGTCCCTATGGATTTCGCTTCTAGTGCATCAAACGAGATTTGTTCTTTAAACCATAGTTTTAGAAACGAAAACTAAATTAATTAAGTTTTTAAATATACACGAAAGGCAATTTAAGGGATTAATGTAATAAATTAAAACTAATACAGAGATATTTATTAAATCCAAATAACTACAGACCAATAATTTATAATAATAATCTTTATTCAATAAATACAAAGAAGTATCTCACAATAAAAGAAAATTAATAAAGCTGATGCCATGAAAAAAGGTCAATAAAAATTATTACATAAAAGGTATACTGATATGCAGTGCCTAAAAATGGAAAAAATAAGTAAATACACAATATATGAATTACTTAAGTAGTTTTTCATGATACTGAAAAAGAGGTCGAAAAAATTAAAAACATAAAAGCTCCTGGCTATGATGAAATAAACTCTGAAACTCTGAAAGAAATCGGCTCCTGTGTACCTGTTCCTCTGTCGTATCTGATTAACCCTCGAGCAGGCGCACTTTTTAGAATTACACGAGAAGGCGCGCCGCGGCACTCTGCCGCATTTGGTATTTCAGGTTTGTAGTTTACAAATAACGAAGAAAATTTATTTTACTTAGTAAAATGAGACAAACATGCCATTCTTATCATTTTATTATAGTAAAAAAAATGTATACAGTGTGTACAATTAAGTCGGCACCATATGGAAAACTTTTTTATTATTTGTTTTATGAAAAAAGTTATTCTTGATAAAAAGTTGTTCATGGTCTAAAACCTGAAATGCAACCATCAGATCAAAATTTTTTTAGTAGAATACGAGGTTTGTCAAAAAATATGAATTTTGCTCAAGAGAAAAGTACCTTTATTATGAAAAAAAAGTTATTAAAAAACTTGTTTATAATGACATTTTACGTCAACATACCAATTTTGAATAAGGTATTCCGACTTTAAGAAAATTTTCATTTTTAACATTTTTTGATACACCCTCGTAACTGACAGTTTTGAATTCATTGAAAAAGCTTAAAAGAAATGAAAAGACAATAGAATTACATACCAATTTTTGTTGTTTTTGTTAATATTGTTCGTTGCGAATTCTACCTGCTTTGGAGCTTTCGCTTGTAACAACTGAACAGAAATATTATATTGCACCAGATGTGTCGATAGACGGAGTCAATAACAAACAAGGAACACCTAAATGCCCAGTTTCGAAGGGCCCGTCACATTTTAATTATAACACTAAAACAACCGACGGCAGAAATCATTTTCTGATTTTTAATTAATTAAAAATTTAGAAATTGATTCCCCACTCGACCATTCACTGTTGGGTTCTAATTAACAGTGCTGTTCCTAAAGTGGCGCTGGAAAACAGTAACAAAGCCTACACAGAACACGAGGCTAATGATCAGAGTAGTCGATGCCGTTAACACTGAAATAAAAAAAAACACAAAAACTAAAAGTTGCGGTAGATTGCCGCTGGCGCGCCCGCCCAACGGTTATCCAATGCTTACTAAAAGGCGTCTTTCAGTCAGCACTAAAATTATCAGTGATAACTCCGATCCATAAACAAAAAAATAAACATGAAGTAACAAACTATAGACCGATTTCTCTGATAACCAACATTGCCAAGGTTTTTGAGAAAATATTAAAGATAAGAATTTGAACAAGTATAATATTTTGTCGCCAAATCAATTTGGTTCCAGGGAAAATATGTTCACACAAGACGCTATAGCATATCTAACAACTAAAATGTATAAGTCACTGGATATCGGAGAGCCAACTTTGGCAGTATTTATTTACCTACAGAAATCATTTGATACTGTAGACCATGAGCAGTTATTGAAGATTCTAGAAAGTATTGGTTTCAGAGGATTTCCATATGGGCCTATGAAGGACTACCTTTCAAATCCGAATCAGAGAGTTAAAATAAACGGAAAATTGAGCGAAGAACGAGTTCCCAAATATGGAATATGGGTACAGTTTTGGGGCCAATATTGTTTGTAATATACATCAATGATCTATTCAACATTCAGACTTGTGGAGATGTTGTGAGTTTCGCAGATGATACTGCACTCATTTTGACAGGAAATCTTGGAAAGCACTACAAGAAATAGCGAAAAGAGAAATGAGCAAAATTTTCCACTTTCTCAAAAGTAAACTTTACCTACTATATGCCCTTCACTCGTTTTTTTTCTAATTTGCCATCATTTGATAACTTAACAATAACCAATAACCAATGATAACTGTTCATTTCAAATCCAACGTGTGAAAGAAATCAAATATCTGGGGATATATTTAGACTCTCACCTGAAGTGGAATTTTCATGTATCATAAATATGTATAAAAAAAATTAGATCATTGTTATGGAGATTCAAATATCTGAAACAAATTCTTAATGCAGATTAATTGAAAATTATATATCATGCACTTCTTGAACCACATCTCAATTATGGTATCCTTGCATGGGGCGGAGCAACAAACAATCATTTAAAAAGATTAGAGATAATCCAGAATTGGATACTCAAAATTATGCTAGATAAAGGTTCCAGGTACTCCACAGAATCTTTGTACGATCAGTCTAAGCTCTTCGATATCAGGCAGCTCTTTTGTCATTCGCTATTGGTTAATCTACATAAGCATAAATGCAATGCAATGAGTTGGTAAGTCTCCAACATGATTATTCCATAAGAAATAGAAATACTACTTCTAGAGTTCCACAAGTTTCCAAACTATTACTCAAAGAAGTTACTTTTTCCTTGCTCCTCGAGTATACATGCCTTACGACTCGAAAAAAATCAATTCTTTATTGCTTTTCAAAAAACAATCCAAAAATTGGATTATCAATGAATCCAGGATTTACATTCATAGCCTTGATCTTAAAAACATTTATTTCCTGAACTGAACTATCAATACGTTAAGTTACTTTTAGATGGATCAGTTTTACTCCATTTACTTCTCTTTTTTCGTGGTTTTTTTTTTAGTGCTAAGCACAACGCGACCGCAATTATGTTATCAACTGACAACTAAACTGATCGACTAACAACGGCAGAGTTTTCAAACTGAACTGACAACGGAACTGAAACTGAACTGACCGTCTAAAAGTACCTTCAAATTAGTATATAAGAGAAATATCACTAGTCGGAGGAATTATCCTCCTCATGAGTTTCGTTAATTTCCAAATTTTTGTAAAAAATCCTATATGTGTTTGTTTAATATTACCAATTTCTTAATATTACCGCAAACAAGTAGTTATCTACTTTTAGCGGCTATCTTCATTGTTTATTTCCTAATCTTACTCTGAAATGTACCTCGACTACTATATTGATAAATATTATTATTCTAATTAAAATAATAATAATGAGAATAATGATAAAAGTTCCTCCTCGTTTATGTAAGTAGTAAGTACACTGCAACTGACATACTACAATATGTTTAGATTACATGAGCATCGAAATGGTGATGAATTGGATTCTCTAGAATGGATCTCTTCAATTCATTTTTGAATTGCGGAGAATGTTTTCAATCGTTCAGGTAATTTATTATAAATTTTCGGTACCAAGTAATTGAATGAACGTTGGGTTATTGTTTTCATCATATAGCGAACTAGGTGTTGGTTTCGATTTCTTGTATAGTATGAATGATAGGCTACTACTACTGATGTATGTTTTGTGGTTTGAGAATAATGATAAAAGTTCCTCCTCGTTTATGTAAGTAGTAAGTACACTGCAACTGACATACTACAATATGTTTAGATTACATGAGCATCGAAATGGTGATGAATTGGATTCTCTAGAATGGATCTCTTCAATTCATTTTTGAATTGCGGAGAATGTTTTCAATCATTCAGGTAATTTATTATAAATTTTCGGTACCAAGTAATTGAATGAACGTTGGGTTATTGTTTTCATCATATAGCGAACTAGGTGTTGGTTTCGATTTCTTGTATAGTATGAATGATAGGCTACTACTACTGATGTATGTTTTGTGGTTTGATAGGGTGAGAAAAAAGTATAGTTGTTTGGTGTCCATAATTTTTGTTTCTAAGTACAGTTGATTTTCTATCCACATTTTCCCAGAATGCATATCCTTGCAAAATCCATGGGCACGATACCTTGGAGAATACCAAATAGAAGAGGGAGATCTACCTAACCTGAAGCCTAGCGACATCCTGAACTTTTTGAAAGCAATAGGAGTGGAGGAACTGCTCTAATCGTTGACATACTTAACGAATGGGCAGCAGAAGGGGGCACAATAGATCTTATAGGTCGCAGTGTATCGACACCCCCATCAACAGATAGATATATGATCAGAGCGGTCCGTCGATCTTTGGATAAAATGAGCTTCAGGTCCCCATCCTAATATTCCATAACGAAGATGGCTTTCCACTAGTGCGTAGTATAGTATTTTTAGAAGGTGAGTTGGTAATATGTTTTTAAGTTATTTGAATATATATAAAATAGTTTGTAGCTTTTTAATAATATATTTAATGTGAGAGTCCCTTACCTTAAGTGTGAATCTGTGATGACTCCTAGACATTTAATATAAGTATTGATGAATAGTGATTTTTTAATAATAAAACAGTTTACGCAAAAACTCATTCATACACAATGTGCTTCCAAATCCAATATAGCAATTCTTCAAAGATGCCAATCAAAAGTCCTACACCAAATCGCAAATGCACCCTGGTACGTAACCAACCATACGCTCCATACAGATTTACACGTACCCACAATCCATGAAGTTATCAAATAACGAGCTACAAAATGTAACGTTTAAATTCGGTATTAAGACCTTACCTTGTTTTTCTTGGGTAGATGTGAGCCACTGTAGGGATCGAATTATATTATTTAGGAACCATATATCACATAAGATAGCCTCAAGTTTTTGACTCAGTTTATATCCATTTGAACGAGCTATTTAGTTCCGTATAAAGTATATCTATCAAAATAGTTTGTTGTTTACGTCTATTTTATCGATGTCATGTTTCGATCTGTCGTTCCGGTCATTTCGTCTGTTAAATTTGAGGTACTGTACGGCTGTGTTAGCCAGTCACCTGTTATATGATTGGTCAAGTCGCAGAGTTTGACCAATCATGTTATATGATTGGTCAAGTCGTTTTTAGTGACCCGTGGCGGTTAATAGGTGAATCTCTTTCTGGACTTGCGTGGTTGAATTCGTTCTAGAAGGATTGAGAAGGAAATCTCGGCCGGGTGGTCTTTTTTTTCTTGTTGGGTGAGAAGTGTAACGTGGTTTAGACAAAATTTTGAGGAATCACCCGGTGTTTTATGAAGATTATTTCGTACCATTGATTGGGATAGACGAGCGATTCCCGTATTGTTAGACTTGCAGGGTGCCTATTTGATTTGGTGTGTTTACCCTGGTCTGAATCTCTTGAAGAGGAATTGATATTTTGTACCAAACGACGCCATTTTTGTCAGGTAAGGCGTTTTTCATGAAAGTCGAGTGTTATGTATTTGGCAAGTGTTTAAGGCCTATTAATATTATAGGGATAGTACCTTTCCCGGTAAACGATTTGATTCTCCGAGGATTCACCTTCCACAGAAGCATCTGTCAGGAAAGTTCCCGATTCGCCGAGAATTTCCCTTCACTGTATAAAAGGGTATGTTGAGATATTTAAATGTTTTTAATGTATAAACTGTTAGAGTTTGTAAATTTCTTTCTGGGCCGAGGGGTATTCGATTAGGGGTTTAATGTATATTATTTTAGGGTTCTCGTGTTGGGCGGAGTGTTAACCACCTTCTCGTGTTGGGCAGATTGTTAACCACCTTCTCGCATTGGGCGATTGTGAACCAGATTCTCGTGTTGGGCAGAGTGTTAACGAGATTTTCGTATTGAGCTGACCTGACCTGACGAGTTAGTAGCTGCAAGTTGCCGCAATTTAATTTAGGAACAACCGCAAGTTTTTCATATTTTTTTATATATTTGTTCATGTACATTATTTGTTAATTAGTAATTTTTAAAGGTCTCTAAATTAGTATTTTCATATATTTTTCTTTAATTAAATTTTTTTGGAATTTTGTAAGCGACTTATAGAGGCGAGTGGTATTTTTTATTTACGCCCAATTCCAACGACCTTGAGAGCTCTCGCGGACGGTGTAACACCCCTATTGTTCGTAATCATTTAATTAATTTAATCATTTTTTTTTAAACTAGCGCAATTTTCTTACAATTTTAGTGGGACCCCTTGGGTTCCTTTTTCTTTTTTTTGACCTGTGTAAGTGGAAACATTAAATAGTTATTTACTAATTAGTTACTTTTCTTTCATTTACTAATAGTCACAAATAGTCTTGACCCGAACTAAGTTAAGCAAATTTTTGGTTGCGACGTAGTTTATTTTTTTATTTGTGGGTTCAATTTAGATCCATTCTGGAGGTTGAGTGACTAAATTGACCATATTTTGGATGAGGGTAAAACAATCTCCTGGCGCCCATTTTTCTTTTTAATTAACAACATTTATCAATCCACATCCCACTTCACTGTGGTTAGCCGGCATCCAAAGCGGATTACATAATCCCACGAAGGAATATCTTTAACCGAGAATAACTCGTGGCAAAAACATCATAAAATATTTGAAACTCATCCAAATTCCCTGCTAGAAGAGCTACTAGTACCGAGATTCAACAAAAGACTCAAAAAACAATGGCCAATAGAATTAATGTGAAGTGCTAAGTGAACAAATAAAATGTGTGTATGTGAACCAAAAGAGACAATAGTCTGAAACCAAAAAAGGTTGCATCACTGGATGCTAATCTTTCCATGTCAATTAGCTGTTAGTCAACCTAACACTCGCTATCACTTTAACTTAAAGAATACCTTGTAATTCTGATTGTTAAATAAAGATATTATAAAAAAATACACAATCAACTTCTATCACTATTGTTAAAAGTGACACTAGAATAAAAAACCTATTTTTAATAGTGTTTGCGGAAAAAACTACTTGAGTGGATTTAAAATGCTACACCCTGTTAGAACAACTCACTTCTTTATTAATCAAGATGCTCATCTTTAATAGCAACGACAGCAGTAATATTTTTGAATAAAAAGAGCCAAAACATCCAACAAAAAATACGTGGATCTTTCATAAACTCCCTGCAGGCACTGAAGTTTCGTCAGGAAAACTACAAACTCCCTTGTTGCTCATACGTTAACACGATCCCTTAGGAACCGACTAAAAACCTGGATTCGTGAAAGCGAAGAATTATTATTGTAGTATTCCAACCCAGACCAGACCGAAAAGAATTTTGTTGTTTTTACAAAATTACGTTTCACGTGCGAAAGCAAAAAGTTTTTACTTTTTTGGTACAACTTTAAATAAATTAAGGTGAAAGAACTTGCGATAAAAGCAACTATGTTGGCACCATACCATGATATTTTAATATTAGTTCAAGTTAGTTGTGTTGCAGTGTGGATTTACTTATTTCAGACCTATATTTTTTATTAAATTAATTAAGTATACCCTATGTTCTTTCCCGCAAACAAATTACTATTCGAAGGCCTTTAAATTACCGTGTTTCCCACGCCTAAGAACAATAAATATAGTAGGTATCCCCAATCAGCTTTAAAACGGGATTTCTTTGATACTACCCTTATTTTTTTTTTTTTTTTAAAGTAGGGTTTGCCTTATGTGAGTAATAATTATTGAAGGTATGGAAGAAAAAGTCCTTTTTATCTCACAAGTTATTTATTGAGGGTGCGATCAAATCGACATCATCAGGCCCTCCGTGGAAAAATTATGGAGTTAAAAAACAAATTTGTTAAGTTACATGATTTTAAGGAATTTATTTTTATTTTTAATTTATAATTTAATTTAATTTTATTTCAAAAAAGCAAAAACTCACCATAACTTTTCCACGCAGGAATTACCACATGAAAAACACCAACAACATGTCAGCACATAAATCAAAATAAGGAACGAATTGTACAGGTCCCCAATATATAAATGTAATTTATAAAAATTTAAAATATTGTTATAAAATTTTAAAGCTTTTTAAAAAACCAGTCATAAGGACATTTACATACAAATTAAAAATTAAACTAACAAAGAGACATTTTAAAATTAGCTGGTTAAACAAAGGAATAAATTTTATCTCTATCAACAAAGTTTTTATACAAGTGAGACGTCATAAAATATTTTAACCAATAGGAAATGGTTAGATTTAATATGGGTAAAACAGGAATTAGTTAATAAGATGATAAAGTAATCTGTAATAAGAAATATCGAAAACGTATGGTTTGTTGAATATGAGGTAGGTGGCGTTAACATATATAATATAATTATTTAAATATTAGAATTTATTTTAAAAATAAGAAATTGTAATGTAACATTTTAAACTGAAAACATTTAATATGAAAATTTAATATTAGAAGCTTTTGTATTAAGGCCAAGGGTTAGACAATAAAAAGAAAAATTAATTGTAGGAGAGAAAAGGACGAAGATAATGAAAGAAACGAACAAACCGTTTCAGACTGAAAAGAATTGGAAAAATGACAAGAGTGGGGGTTCGCTGATAAATAGCATGGAAAGAAGCAATGATGTTCTTTTTAAGTGTGCTAAAACAATGGAAAGCCACTTAGTTTAATTTTTAATTTATATGTAAATGTCCTTGTGACTGGTTTTTTAAAAAGTTTTAAAATTTTAAATTTTTATAAATTACATTTATATATTGGGGACCTGTACAATTCGTTCCTTATTTTGATTTATGTGCTGACATGTTGTTGGTGTTTTTCCTGTGGCAATTCCTGCGTGGAAAAGTTATGGTGAGTTTTTGCTTTTTTGAAATAAAATTAAATTAAATTATAAATTAAAAATAAAACTAAATTCCTTAAAATCATGTAACTTAACAAATTTGTTTTTTAACTCCATAATTTTTCCACGCAGGGCCTGATGATGGCGATTTGATCGCCGAAACCGGTCGCACCCTCAATAAATAACTTGTGAGATAAAAAGGACTTTTTCTTCCATACCTTCAACTACCCTTATTCATTGAAATCTTAAAGTCTGACTTCTGCTGGACCCGACTCATTCTGTCGGTTGGATATTCAAATGAAGCGCTGTGTTAAGTTAATCTGGTGTGTACAGTCTGTGGCTAATAGCGTATAGGATAGAGATAAGCTCACCGTAGCGTGAAATGCATTTAGTTCGATTATAACTTAGCGATTGCATTTTTTAACATACGACGGCAGATATATCATCAACACCACTTGCGGACATAGCTAAATAGTAAGATTTCTAAAATAAAGAAAAAAAAACCCAATGAGACTGATAATAGTGATAGTGAAACTGAAAGGGTTGAATATTGAAGAGACCATTGTACTTTCGCTTTCGCTAAGATATTTGAAAAATCTCATATCGCAAATCAGCCTTCTATTTCTGAAAGAAGAAAGATTCCTACTTGAGAAAGTTAAAAGAAAAACATCAGTTTTACATCATGTTGGACAAGTGTTTTTTCTGAAAGAAGAAAGGTTCGTACTGGAGAAAGTTAAAAGAAGAACATCATGTTGGCCAAGTACTTTAGCGTTACAGCACGACAGAGTTCAATATTTTATTTTTATGAAAAAATCGAGAATATTGGAGATTTGCTTTCTCTAGTAATAAGGATGAGGGAACAGTTTATTATACAGATAGAGTTTTGATTTTACCCAAACCCAAAACAGCTGCTTCAGAAACGCCCGCGAGTATCTTTAATTTCACTAAAGACTGTACTACTTATATTGTGCACTAGATTTTTGAAATAATTGAAGCAATACTTTATTTATTGTTATATGAAGTAATAATAATAATAATAAGTCTCTCACATATTCAAGCGGTCTTCTTTCACAAAAAAAATTATTAAAGAGCCTATTTCTCTGTTAATTGAATGTAAAATTATATGTTTAAGGAGGTTCTATACCCTCTATACCCTCCGCCATATTATTCATCCTAGAATGGCGGATGATCACTTTTTTTATATACATAAAAGAAATAAAATGAAAAAAATATAAAAAAAGTTGTATACCTATATAAGTTATCATCCGCCGTTCTTCATTTGCCACTGAACAACTTTTGTATTTACCATTTTTGAAAAAAGTAAGTAGTTTTTTCTAAAACTGAACATTGCTTCAAAATCGCAGAGGGTACCGGGAGGTGCTGCCCCCCGACGGTCCTCCTTTAAAGCAATTAAAAATTAAAATTTTACCAGAAGATTTATATTTCGAAATGTCTTGTGTGTAGCGGCTCCCGGGACCTCTCACATTGCGCTCGTGCTCTGTCGGAGTTTTACAGAATCCAGGCCAATCAGAAAAGGTCATTGCATGGCGAAACCCGAATTCGAGTTTCGTTAACGCAAACGAGGAAGTTAATTGAAGACGACAGTTATTCTGATTGCATTTATTTACATTGTTATGTTGACTTGAATATAGACCATTCCAGGATGACGTAGGTGACAGGTCGGCCATATTTGCTAAAAGGCACACAACTTTATGACACAACGTTAGTTTCATATGTAAACATCAGAAATATTTTTTTTAAGTTCTTTGTTCAGAAGAAATAAATAGAAAATGTCACATTTTTGTAGTGTTATTAAATGCTCAATGCGTTCTGAAAGAGACAATGTATCATTTTTCCGGTTTCCTGCTGTTTTGACAAACGGAGGGGATCATTTAAATGCGTTGTCTAGTGAATGAAGAAATGCTTGGATTAAAGCTTTGAAACGAGGTAAATTTTCTGAAAGCCAAGTGAATAATAGACGTGTTTACCTTTTATAATAGGTATTTTTGGCGATCTTTAATATGTATTTTTTTATTATTACTTATATAAATTTTCGGTAAACCTGCTCTGTTAAAACACTATAGTTACAAATTTTTGACAGAAAACTGTGGTTTTTTAAATTTAAATTTACCAAGTGATATTGTTTAGCCGACTACATCCCACTGATTTGAAAATACACATAATATTGCCACTGTACGAATTCATGTAGAACGAATTATTGGTCTTTTCAAAAAAATAAGATTTTTCATGAAACAATACCAATGAATATGTTGTCTAAAAAAAGAGATGGTTATATACTGCATTGGACAAAATTGCAGTAGAGTGTAGTGCATTTATAAATATGTGTCCCTCGCAAATACCATTGAATTAATTTTTTTTTCATAATTTATTTTATTTTATGAATATATAAACATCTAAGATTTACAATTTGTTTTATTTGTATTATTTCTGTATATTAAACACAATTTTCACAATTTGGCTAAAACACTATGAACAGCTTACTGCTTATAGGCTTGCAAACTTTTGAAAGCCTTAAGCTGTTGGCTCTGAAAAAATTGTGAGTTAGTATGCAAAATTTATAGAAAAGAGATTTCTATACAAGTTTCTCATATTAGTTTCATTCGCGCTCAAATTCAAATGCTCAAATGTCAAACTGCAGATAAACAAACATTACGCGTTTCGGGTAGTTCAAATTAATACCGCTAGATGGCATAAAGTTGTATTCATGTCAATAGAAATCTAATTTCCATCCACGACTCAAAATGCTACGTCTAGATGTCGTCCTTATCCGAGAATTTGTAACTATACAACCGCAAATACACAGATGTATTATCAGAATCAGAATCAGAATTGCTTTATTGTTTCGAAAAAATAACATTTTCATAAACAAAGTAACAGGAACTATATAGATGAAACATCACAACTACTTACTTAAAATAACAAAAAATGTAAATGTAAATTTAAAAATGTTTTTCCTTTTCATATATAAAAGTAGTTAGTTTAAAAATAAAGTTAAAACATACAAAGGTAACAATCACAAGTACAGTTGAAAATGTTTCAGAATGAATCCAAAAGGTACTCTTCGAGTGCATAATAAGCCCTTTCAAGTAAAATATGCTTGACTTTTCGTTTAAATAGACTTGCACTAGATAAAATTTTAATTTCCGAGGGTAAGTGATTGTACATTTTAATACCATTATAAATAATGGAATTTTTTACTAGATTTGATTTTGGGATGGGCAACCTTATAATTTTTTTTTATATAATGTCATGTTTATTTACTTTCTTCTTTTTTTGACGTGCTACAAACTTTTGTAAAGTAAAAGTAGTTAATAAAGATCTATCTATCTATCTATGTATGTCATTTCTAGTGAAATGGTTGTGAGTAATATTAATTTCAGTGTAGTTATTTTTATGCTTGTGTATTAGCGATTTCGTTTCCAAAATATAGATTGAGGGAAGTGTTAAGATGCTGCCTTACAATTTCTTTAGAGGGTGGTTCAGCGAAGACGTAAGGGGCGAGGATTTCGAGGTTATGTATGAAATTGAGAGAGTTGCTGGGTATAAAACACTCTTAAGGTTTGATTCTTTTTGTAAATTTTATATTAGTAAAAGAATGTTAATTTTGTGTTACTTTTGTCAATATTATCTTGTTTTTCTGGTTTTATTATTATATGCCAAATAATAGGTACCTTATTTTAATTTTGTCTTAAACCAACTTTTTCAATAACTATTGACGTATTTTACCACTCTGTACGGACGTGCCGCAAACCGTATATTGAGGTACCCTAAGCAAGCACCACATTTAGACATTCTGAAAATACAGTTATATATTTATTTACACAGTATTTTTTAAGTGTGTGTTCTATTAGATAGAACCCGAACAAGATAAGAATATCACACCGCGTCATACCTGTATGACGCTACCGTTCTCGGTCTCCATATACTCGAGCCCAGTGGCGTGTTTACATGAACAATATTACCATTTTAATGGGCACTACAATTTATAGAAAATCATATACCACAATTGAGTACCTTGTTAAAAACTTTTTTTTTTGTTCCTTGTGCATTTTTACTTTTAACGATAGTATAAAATAACTCAATCAAACCACAAATATGCCTATAATACGGTTCTTAAGGAAGTCTAAGAGGAGGTGCACTCTGCCTTTGACGCGGTTTGATATTCTTTTTGTGTTCGGGTTCTAATATTTAAAATCAGTTTCATTGAGTTGCTTATACATTTTTTAGATGACATAATAGTGCAGTCGATCTAGTTTTGAAAACAAAGTCGTCCTTTTCGAAAAAAAAATTTTGTGATTTTGTAGATTCGAGGTCCTTCTTTCACGTGATCACTATAGAAGCTAAGGGATATGTGGAAGGTTCAGCAAAATGGCAAACTCTTCGTTCACAATATATTAAGGAGGTAATTATTTTCGCTAAAACGGACAAATGGCGATCGAATTTTGGATTTTGCAAATTTCATTTTTCGATTTTCGCGACGAAAGAGTAAAGTGGGGTAAAATTTTTTTTCGGCATCGGATGCGGAATTTTCTTTTCTTTGGTTTTAGCCTTACAAGAACTCGATTCGATAAAAAGGAAGGGTGCGAGGGGGATGAAAGCGTTCTGCACCGTAGAAGGGCAAGGGATAGGGTTAGTAGTTAGGCTCATTTTCAATCAATTCTCTACCTGGATTAGAGCCTGCAAGTACGCGTGATATATTTATAAAAGCGAGTGCTCTACATCAGGAGCCGTGAAATTAGATACCGGGGGAGGAGCCTAGCACTCATTCTCATCTCTTTTCTTTCTCACAAATACTATTACGGCATCTAATTTCACGTGGGCTGAGCTATGGAATCGCTTTTATAAATATATCACGCGCACCTGCACCTGAAACTGATGAAATCGTTTCGATCCGAAAACTCAGCCCGTTATTTTCGAAAACCGATTTCCCAAATCTTTACATGTTAATTTCCCCCTTTAACACTTCCCTTAGCTTCTATATAGTGATTACGTGAAAGAGAGACCTAGAATCTATATTTTTTTTCGAAGAGAACGACTTCGGGTTTTTTCCGCCAGATCGAATCCACTATAAAGTACAAAATGATGCATCCTTATTTTTTATTGTTGTCAAAATCGAAAACTGAAAACTAAAAAAAAAAGATTTGTTGTTTAAATTACCAAAGTTTGACGAACTTATATTGGAAAATATTTCTCTGAATGTTATTTAAGTTTTATAAAAATTATTATAATTTACTACAGTACAAAAAATTAATCAAACACCTTTCTGTGCTATTTTTGTATTTACCAATATTAATATTGAGGATATAAAGAATCGATAATCCAGAAATTTCCATTCCAGCTGTTCAAACTCGGAATTCGTTAAGGAACTAAATCGAAAAAACGTTTTAATTTAGTTTCGGACAAAACTAACAAAGCAACTCGTTTGTATCACAAATTGAAGCGCTAAGTGGGATTAATAAAAAATCCTATGTTTCAAATTTTACCGCAAAGGCGGAGAGAAATTAAAATTCAAATACTGCAATTTGGCATGCACCATGCAGATTGTTGGAAATATTACAAAGTGGAAATTATGCAGGAATTTGGTTAACTCCAGTAAAATCTTTCGGAGTTGCAGAAAGAGTTTGAATTTCTAAAAGGTTGTACATAATGTTTAAAGTTATTTTCAATCAAAATAAAAAGTGGTAATGTTCTATTTAATATTACGTTTGATGATGAAAATCTTGCTTATAAATTGAGGTCATTACTCCAAAAAAAAAATAAAGTTTGCAGAATATATTATTAATCATTAGACTGGAGAAAATTTGTTTAAAAGTCTATTTAAATTTTAAATCGGGAAAAATTACGAGAACCTCAAAAATAACTATTTCTAGACTTAATAACTGGCCACAAGATGAAGTCATATAATGACTCACATCACTAGATGCTGCCATAACTCAGAAACTCAGCATTATCTCTTTCGAAAGGTATTGACTCCGGTCACTAGATGTCACCGTGGAATGACTCCTATCAGGATATGTTCCTATAACTTTTAGAAACCCAGGAGCAGGTTTTAACCATTCTTGTCACTATATGTATGTCCCTGACCTGACTTTCAATTATCTCAAGTCTTTCTTTGCTGTTGCTCATGTGTGTGTGTGATTGCCTCGGAACTAGTCCATTAGCTATTGCTGTTGCTCATGCTTTTATAGTATACTGTTCGGAGTATAGTTTCTAAGTGTTCACATATGACCGGACTTGGAGAAGCAACCATTTATAGACTTTTGAAGCAACGAAAGGATGGAAGTATTACAGTAGCACCTAAAACGTCAACTGGAATAAAACCCACTCAAATAGACGGTACTATGAAACAACTGATCCGAAGAAAAGTGCATTCGTTTTATTTACAAAAAAGAGACCTACTTCGGATAAACTTTTAGTAGACATTAATGGAGACGAAACTTTAACAAACGTTAAAAGAGACAAATTGTGGAAAACTTTAGATGAATTAGACTTCGTTTGGGAGAAGAATGATAGAAAATCTGCGCTGATAGAGAAAAATGAAATTATTTGTTGGAGAAGGCAATATTTAAGGAAAATTAGAAAATTAAGAAGAGAAGACAAAAATATTTTTTATTTAGTTGAAACATGAATAAATGAAGGACATTTTGTAAAAAAAGTTTGGCAAGATAAACAGGTTGCAAATGCTCGTCAGGTATTTACAGAAGGTTTGTCTACTGGCTTAAAATTTCCAAATGGTAAAGGTCGCCGTTTAATTATCACTCATATTGGAGGACATAAAGGATTTGTTGATAGAGGCTTGTTAGAATTTGTTTCAAATTCTACGAAATGACTGCTGATGTTTTTGAGGAATATTTCAGTCAAATGATAGATTTATTACCGACCAATTCTGCAATAGTTATGGATCATGCCAGTTACCATTCAAGATTAAAGGAACCGTTAACTAACACTAAATGGAAAAAGCAAGAACTCTCCGATTGGCTAATAACCAAAGAAATACTGGCAGAAAAGGGATTACTCAAAAAAGAGCTAGTCCAGTTATGTAAACAAGATTCACATTCACATTCATTGTGAACTTAACCCCATTGAACTAATCGGATGGGATATGTCGCGAGAAACAATACAACTATTATGTGACTCAATATCAAAAATTTCACCGGACAATTGGCAAAACGCTATAAGACATAGCAGAGGAAGAGAAATTATGGAAACTTGATATGTTAATAGAGGAAACAATAGAACCAATTATTATTTCTGTGGAAATTGAGGAAACTGATGATGATGACTCCTTATCTGGAGAAAACGACTTATTTATTTAGGTATGTAAGTGTATGTGACACTAGTACCCGAAATACAAACAAACAAATTTATATGGAATCACCCCGTATTTCTAAAAACGAAATATGAGTGTTTTATGAAAAAATATTTTTTTGCAAAGATTTTTTTAGTATCTGTATTATATTTTGGTTGTGTTGTATTAAATTTTAAGGAAATGTCCTAACCTAATATCTAGTAGGTAATAAATGTGGGTACTTGATATTGGCAGTTTACTATTTTTATATTAAAGTAATCTCGTGTTCCCCGTCACTGAGGTATAGAATTATTGGTTAATCCCTTACGGTTTGCTTATTTACATTTATGTATTCGAGATTCTTCGGGGTGGTCGTACTAAAATCTAGTGAAAATTCAGATAAGAAGGTATCAACATTTACTTTTTTTCTGCATTGAACAATCCGGTATAAATACCTTTGCCATAAAAACTGTGCTACCATGTATTTTCAAACGGAGTATAGTAAATGTCTCGGTTTCTTTCCTGCATGAACAGTAAATATGTCCTCTTTAAAACTAACCGTACTTTAATGTTGGAGAAGACGTCTCTCTTTAATCACATTCAAGGTTCACTTGAGTGGATTTATTCCTACTTCTGTCCTAATAGTATTGATACTATTTCTTTTATTACCTCTTGTACACTTATAGACACCCCCTTTTTATGTTTGGTTATTCCAATAAAACGAATTACCCCCTCTTGTTGATCCCTCTATGTACCATTAGGATCCTTGTTCCCTGATGCTACTTCTGATTGAAAAATCTTATACATACTGTGTAAGAGACGAAAATTATATTATTTATTTTTTATTTAACATGCTATAGTTTAGAGAAGAAATGCGTACTTTAATTTGTAGAAGTAGTATAGGTTTAAGAAATAGAAATTTTATTTTTACCTCATCTTTCAGTGCTTATTGGTAGTTAAAACGAAAATTTTAATACTTTTGATCGGCCTAATAACAGATTTCGTTTGATTTAATCATATTTCCATGGTTTTTACTGTAATAAACCTGTTCTTTTGACAGATAAGTCAGAATTTATTTATTTATAGCCGTATCGTATGTATTTTAATTGATTCGGAATTTTGTATTAATATATATTTCAAAATGGCTCCATTCTAAAAATATTATCAGTCCTCCCTCCTTAATCCTTGAAGGCAGAATTACTCGTAATTGCAAAGCAACATATCTATCTATCTATCTCTGATGGGGGTGTCGATACACTGCGACCTATAAGATCTATTGTGCCCCCTACTGCTGCCCAATCGTTGAGGATGTCTCAACGATTAGAGCAGTTCCTCCAGTCCTATTGCTTTCAAAAAGTTCAGGATGTCGGTAGGCTTCAGGTTAGGTAGATCTTCCTCTTCTATTTGATATTCTCCGAGGTATCGTACCCTTGGATTTTGTAGGGTAAAGCATTCTGAGAGAATGTGGATAGAGGTTTCCTCCTCTTCCTCGCAGAATCTGCATTCTTCTTTGTCTACTAATCCGAGTTTCTTTAGGTGGCCTCTCAGCCGGCAGTGCCCTATTAGGATACCTGTTAGTATTCTGAGCTTATTTTTACTTTTACTGACGCAGTCGTCAGATCTCTTCTGGTTATAGTTTCCCAGTAGTGTCTTGGCCTGCCTCATTCCTTGTAGTCCTATCCAGTATTGGGATCTTTTGTTATTTACTTCTTTTCCAAGTTCATCAAGTATTGTACTGGTGCTTATTCCGCAGAAGGGTTCAGGTCCCAGAAATGGTGTTTCAGCCCCTTTTTTTGCGAGTACGTCTGCTATTTCATTACCCTCCACTCCAGTGTGTCCCGGAACCCATAGGAGGGTAACAGTGTTATTCTTGCCCAGTTCGTTTAGATTCTCTAGGCACTCCCAAACCATCTGGGAGTTGATTTCGTGGGAGTTCAAAGCATTAATGGCTGCTTGGCTGTCTGACATGATGATGATCTCTTGTCTGCGAAAATTTCTTTCCATGTTGAACTGGACACATTTTCCGATGGCGTATATTTCAGCTTGGAAAATGCTCGGAGATTTGCCTAAACTTTCAGAATATTTGGTTCCAGGCCCATATACTCCTATTCCTGTTCCTTCTGTTGTTCTAGAACCATCTGTGTACCATTTAATGGCACTTCTCTTGAGTTTTGGGATGGTATCTTTGTCCCATTCGCTTTTGTTACTTAGCTTTGTGTTGAATTCTTTCACAAAGCTAAACTTCTTTGTCATCTCATCTTGGGGCATGTCCCAGGTTTGATGATTTCCAGGAAGGAGTCGAAACTTGCGTTTAGTTGATCCTTCTCTGGTCATTCTGTAGGTTGTTCTTATCGCTATACTCTCCACTACTATATGGAGGGGTGTAAGGCTTAGGATTACCTCCATGGCGGCCGTTGGGCACCTATTATGCATACTCAGGCTAGTCTTTGGATTTTCGCTAGATTTGCCTTTGTACTGGCCAGCTTAGTTCTGCTGCCCCAGACCACTGCTCCATATGTGATGGCCGGTCTCACTATTGACGTGTACATCCACTGCAGGATCTTTGGGTTACATCCCCAGTTTTTTCCCGCAAAATTTCTGCACACCATTAGAGCTTTCGTGGCTTTGCTGATTACTTCTTTTTCGTGCTTATTCCAGATGAGTTTATTATCTAGTATTAGTCCCAGATATTTGACATCTGGCTTCCATTCAATAACTTTCCCGTCCAATTCGATGGTTTTGAGGTTAATGTTTCTTTTCCGTGTAAAGGCAACTAAGGTAGTCTTGGTGGGGTTCACGCTAAGTCCCATCGATTGACACCATTCTTTGGTATAGTCCAGCCCTCTTTGAACTATATCGCAGAGGGTATTCTCGAATTTTCCTCTTGCGATTATGACTATGTCATCTGCATAGCCTTGACACGATATACCAATCTCGGTCAAATCGCAGAGGAGTCGATCCACTGTTAGGCTCCACATAAGAGGGGAGGCAACTCCTCCTTGTGGACATCCTCTGGTTGTGCAGATGGAAACAGTGTCTTGTCCCATTTTAGTCTCTGCTATTCTGGTAGACAAAAGTCGCGACTTCCATCTGGTTGTCGTGTTGTCTACCCCTCTTTCTTCTAGTGCTCTTTGTGCTCTTCGTGTGGTGTGTTGTCAAAAGCCCCTTCTATGTCTAGAAAGGCACACACTACAGATTCTTTGTTCTCTAGTGCATCCTGGATTTCATCTGTCAATTGCACCAATGCGGTCTCCGTGGATTTGCCCGTTTGGTACGCATGCTGATGGGGGTGCAGAGGCACCCGTTCCAGGATTTCTGTTCTGATATAGTTATCAGTTGCTTTCTCCACCGTTTTCAGAACGAACGATGTGAGGCTAATTGGTCGAAGGGATTTAGGATTGGTTGTATCCATTTTCCCTGTTTTAGGAATGAAGGTGACTCTGGCCCTTCTCCATACTTCCGGTATATATCCCAGTTCTAGACTGCTACGACACATACTCACTAGGTGTGGTAGAATTTCTTCTTGCCCGCGCTGGAGTAAGGCGGGGAATATTCCATCAGCTCCTGCTGATTTAAACGGTTGGAAGGTGTTCAAGGCCCATCTTATGCGTCTATTGCTGCAGATATGTCTGGCCATTGCCGTATCTTCTCTGGTAGGTCTACTATACCGTTCTGGAGTGTGCCCTATAGAGATAGGTTCATTCCCAGAGAAGTGAGTATCCAGTAAGAGCTGGGCTCTTTCATTTTCACTTTCGGTGTAGCTGGCTGGCTTCTTTAGAGCCATTGCGTTATCGACTCTACCTTTTGCCATGACTCTATATAGTCTAGCGGCAGCAGGTGTGGAGTCAATATCCTCACAAAATTTTCTGAAGCTATTTCTTTTTGCTTTTATTAGTTCTTTGTTGTAGGTGGTTAGTTTCTCGGTGTAGCTCTGCCAATCTCCGCTACTCTTTGCCCTATTGAAGAGCTTCCGAGTTTCGGATCTTAATTTTGCCAGATTACAATTCCACCAAGGAGCGTTCCTGCAATTTCTGCTTACTTGTTCGGGGCAGCTCGATTCGTATGCATCGATTATTGCCCCATTAACTTCTTCAATAATATTCTCCAGTTCTAGGTGGTGCCTAGCCTTTTTATTCTGGACGTGTGCTAAATTTGCTTTCAGATTGGTGTTATATATTTCCCAATTTGTTTTTCTAGGGTTCCTTCTGAAGATTGGCTCAGGTGGATCTGTCTCTAGTCTGAACGTAATTATTCTGTGATCAGACAGAGTCGGCTCACTCGATACTCTCCAGTTTATCACTAGATCTTTTAGGCTCGGTGTACTTACTGTAATATCTAATACTTCTTCCCTTACCCTAGTTACAAACGTGGGAGTATTTCCTATGTTATGTACGATAAGGTTTCTTTCAAAAATAAATTCTAATAATTGCTCACCTCTCTGGTTGGTGTCCTTGCTACCCCAAACAGTGTTGTGAGCGTTGGCGTCACATCCTAGGAGTAGTGGCAGTTTCTTCCTCTGGCAGTACTCTACTAATCTATGGGCTTCTGGAGGCGGTACAGGCCCGTCTCCTGCCATATAGCATGAGGCTATAACCACTTCTTGACGATTCTTCTTGAATTCGAGGTAGGCTCGGATAGGGACGAGGTCTCTCGTCATGAATTCTGAAAGACAAAAATAATTAATATTTTTCCTTACCATAATGCATGTTCTGGGTGTGTTCTCACCCATGTGGTGTATTACTTTGGAGTCCTGACAGTTAATGCCCCTTACCTGGTTTTTGTAGACCCAAGGTTCTTGGATCAGCACGACCCCCAATTGGTTCTTGGTGAACGTCCTGGAGATCACTGCTGATGCTCCTTTAGCATGATGGACGTTCACCTGGGCGATCTCAATGCCCGCCATCTTGTTCTTTACCGGTGGGGGTGTTGTCCCCACTAGTAGAAGTGCGGTCTTCCTCCCCCACTGCTTCGACTTCCATGGTCTCCTCGGATAATGGTGATTCTCCGCTGTACATTTCAGAGATGTGGAGACTGCCCGTGCTCTCCACATCATCTTCTACTTCATGGGTGGTGGGAGTCACCACTTCATCCACTTTCTCCTCTTCATTTCTCTTCAGGCCATGCACGGGTATTTTCCCAAATTTTTCCCTGATTTTTTGGCAGGATAGATCATCTATCCCTGCCCTCAGGATTTGGCCTGTACCCTCTTCTTTCAAGCTGATGACCTTCCATTGGGAAGTTCTCAGCCCTTCATTCTGAGCTTCTACTAAACGTAGAAGCTTTCCTTCTTCCATTTTCTGGCTTCTAGGGAGAAAGAGAGTGATAGTGTGTACCTTTGGGATGTCGTCTCCCGCACACACCATCAATTCTACTCCCTCCCAGCTTTTTAGGTGGGGAGCTTTCATCCGCAACCATTCCGCTGACTGTGGTGTTTCACAGTCGACCAGGATCATGCCCGGACGAAAATGGATGCCTCCGAAATGGAGCTTATGCTCCCACCCGTCGCACATCTCTTCTACTAGAGCCTCCTCCAGTTTGGTTTGTTCGTCCGCACTGAGGGATGTCTCAGGGAACGCTCTGGGGAGGATGGCCAGCTTTTCACTTTTCACGGCAGCTGCATAGCTGCCGCCCGTGGAGGTGGTGGTGCTTTGTCCCGCCTTCCTTCTTTTGGGTGCTTGCTTTTCCGTGCTACTTTGCGGGGTGATGTTTGTCACATCCCGCTTTCGTTTTCCGGATTTCCCGTGCTCCGGTTCTTGGGTTTTGTGCCCCAAGGCTTTTTTCCTGGCTTCCTCAGGTACAAGCCCTTGGCTGAGGTAGCGCAGGTACCACCTAACTCCTGCCCCACTGAGTCCACGCCTCAGAGGGTCATCTCTACCCCCGGGTTGACCCGGTTCAGGTAGGTGAGGTAGATTTCTCCTCTGCTCTTTTTTCCGGGGAGCCTCCCGCCTTGTTGAAGGGACCGAGGAGGATGTGGAGGGAGCGTGGATGCTCTCTCTCTCTCTCCTTCTCTGTCTCTCCTTTCTTCTTTTCCCCCCCTATTCTTTCCTTGTGAGGAGGTCTCACATGAGATAGGGGTTTCTTTTGTGAACGGATGGCATGCTCCGTTTTAGAATGAGTAGCGGGATGTCCCGCTTTGGTTTTGTGGTGTCTTTATTTTCCATGTTTAATCCCACGAGAAGCAAGGGAACAAAGAGGTCAACTCCTGCAGAGCCCCGCATGCAGGAGCAAGGGTGTTGAAACTGGAGGTCCCCAGGTCTCCAGAGTTCGCATACTCACGATAAAGCTTCCCCTTTACCACGCATCCATCGGCGTATGATGTTCCACCTTGGCTTGGGGGGATTTTTATTGTGGCTCCCATCCACTTGGCCGGCCGGTTAAGGCAAGCCCCCACATCCAGTGAATATTTCCTCAACAACCACCAATTCACTGGATCCGGTGTATATCAGGCAGGCTTCCACAAAAGAGACAACTCTTTCTCCACGCTGTGTTTCCTGATATCTTGAGACTTCTGTGTCAACGAGGTGCAATGCTAGATAGCTCTCGGTGCATGACCACGGAAGTCTCGCTGAGCAACATAAAAACAAATTCAAAAAATATATTATAGATGAGATGGCCCGAGAAAACGGAATTGAAATTCTCAGATTGCCTCCTTACCATGCAGAGTTAAATCCCATTGAACTGATCTGGTCACAATTAAAGGGTTATGTTTCTCAAAACAATACAACATTTAAATTACCTGATGTGCCAAATTTGTTTTTGAAGTCAGTTTCAGATGTAAATGGAGAACATTTGAGAAAAGTGGAAAATTCATTTTGGAAAGTGGATATAGCGATGGAAAACTTAATAGACCCTATTATAATAAACCTCAGAAAAGACAATGATAATGATACCAGTAGTTATAGTGAAGACAGTGACTTTTAAAGATAGTTCTTGAACTTTTTATTTTTTTGAATCTTCGATTATAGGTACTGAAGTATTTTAATGCCAAGAGATTAAAAAAAGTTTAATCCCATTAACATTAACATTTATTTATTGGTTTATTTTTATATTCCCACTTTTACTGCACTCCTCTTTTATTCAGAGTATAGTGAAAATTGCCAATTTTAGTTACCTTAACGATGATATTTTAAATTTTGTTTTTATTAATTTAATTATGTAAATAGCTCTAATAGTAATTTTAAATCTAATTTATGTACGTCCTTTAACTCATTCTTACCAATAATTATATTAGTCTTATATTGCGATCCCTCGTGGACATGGCAAAACATTATGAACTGAAAATATTTTGAATTGAATTACTTCAACATACGAAAGATATTAAGTAACCATTACATGTCTAAAAACGGAATTAAAGGTAAAAGCAAAAACTTTCTGTCAATGAGAAAATTCTTGTCAGAATTCTACCTTACCGTTCAAGTCTATATATACTAGAAATACAATGTGGGTGTAGATTAAACCGTAGTAAAGTCGACATTATCTTTTGTGCAAGACAAACGTAAGGGAAGTCCGGAGAACAAAACCGTTCTCTTTATTAGGATTTCTTTTTATCTAAAGATTGCAGCGGTGATTCGTATTATTTTTTATTATTGAACTCTGAAAAATTGTTTCTTGAATCATTTGTCTGAATAAAATAAATTCTGTATAACTCCAGGAATTCATTATAATGAGAATATTTTGGTGTTTTTTTTATTTTAATATATTTTAAATTAAATTAATTTTTTTATTTTCAAAAATAGCATAAACGTACATTAAATAATAGTATATTACATAACGAGAGTTGTAAAAAGCTCATTACATGCGAGCAGAAAAGTTGTAATTCTGCAAGCAAGTAATAAGCTTACAACTTTAGCCGTGTACTATACTATTTCTACGAACACTTTACCACCATCGTTAAAGAGAAAAAGTATAATTATTCCTATTTTAAAAGAAGGGAAATATCCTCTAATACATTCTAGTTACAGACCTATCAGTCTTTCTTGCTGTATGGGTAAAATTCTAGAAAAAATGATTAATAACACACTTGTCTGGTTACAAGAATCACAAGAAATCTTCCAGGGGGCTCTATCCAGACCTGACTTAAAAACACAAACACACTTAAGTAAAGACCATTTCCAACTGACTGGCAAGACAAACACTGTTTTTTACACTAACTTTTCATGGTAAGATTAAACGTAATATATAATAATCTGAGCTTTAGCTAAAACCATTGTTGAACGATTGAAAACCTTCCAAATTTGAATTTTATTTTTTCTAATAATACAAACCTGCTTTCAATTATGTGATTTTGTATAGGAATAAGAAAATAAATCAACCTTAGTTCGTTCACCAACTGCCCTAAATAATATCCTCGCACGGATGTTTCTCCTTGGAGAATACCCAAAATAGCAATTAATACTGAAAGCATTTCAAACACAGAGCACGTGACGAAAGAGACTAATTGTGACATACAGGATCGGTCTAAGATGAGTTACAAATGTGATTGTCACTTTTTTATACAATAGTTATTTATGTGCCAAGGACGAAAAATTGTCTATTATAGTCGAATCTGCAAATTGATAGCTAGCAAGCAGGCGAGACAATAGACAGTTTTTCGCCGAGGCGCATTGTATTACATTTTTTCGTCGACCTCTACAAAAACGTATTAATTTCCGAAAGAAAAATCGACCATTTTTAAGGCTTCTAAAGAATGATGTCAATCGATGGGACTTAGCGTCAACCCCACCAAGACTACCTTAGTTGCCTTAACACGGAAAAGAAACACTAACCTCAAAACCATCGAATTGGACGGGAAAGTTATTGAATGGAAGCCAGATCAATAATAAACTCATCTGGAATAAGCACGAAAAAGAAGTAACCAGCAAAGCCACGAAAGCTCTAATGGTGTGCAGAAATTTTGCGGGAAAAAACTGGGGATGTAACCCAAAGATCCTGCAGTGGATGTACACGTCAATAGTGATACCGGCCATCACTTATGGAGCAATAGTCTGAGGCAGCAGAACTAAGATGGCCAGTACAAAGGCAAATCTAGCGAAAATCCAAAGACTAGCCTGAGTATGC
Organism: Crepidodera aurea; assembly: GCA_949320105.2. Classification (NCBI taxonomy): domain Eukaryota; kingdom Metazoa; phylum Arthropoda; class Insecta; order Coleoptera; family Chrysomelidae; genus Crepidodera; species Crepidodera aurea. The sequence continues at coordinate 76,392,904 of OX439473.1, read as the reverse complement.
ATAATAGGTGCCCAACGGCCGCCATGGAGGTAATTCTAAGCCTTACACCCCTCCATATATTAGTGGAGAGTACAGAATGACCAGAGAAGGATCAACCAAACGCAAGTTTCGACTCCTTCCTGGAAATCATCAAACCTGGGACATGCCCCAAGATGAGATGACAAAGAAGTTTAGCTTTGTGAAATAATTCAACACAAAGCTAAGTAACAAAAGCGAATGGGACAAAGATACCATCCCAAAACTCAAGAGAAGTGCCATTAAATGGTACACAGATGGTTCTAGAACAACAGAAGGAACAGGAATAGGAGTATATGAGCCTGCAACCAAATATTCTGAAAGTTTAGGCAAATCTCCGAGCATTTTCCAAGCTGAAATATAGAAAGAAATTTTCGCAGACAAGAGATCATCATCATGTCAGACAGCCAAGCAGCCATTAATGCCTTGAACTCCCACGTAATGAACTCCCAGATGGTTTGGGAGTGCCTAGAGAATCTAAACGAACTAGGCAAGAACAACACTGTTACCCTCCTATGGGTTCCGGGATACACTGGAGTGGAGGGTAATGAAATAGCAGACGTACTCGCAAAAAAAAGGGCGGAAACACCATTTCTGTGACCTGAACCCTTCTGCGGAATAAGCACCAGTACAATACTTGATGAACTTGGAAAAGAAGTAAAGTACAAAAGATCCCAATACTGGATAGGACTACAAGGAATGAGGCAGGCCAAGACACTTCTGGGAAATTATAACCAGAAGAGATCTGACGACTGCGTCAGTAAAAGTAAAAATAAGCTCAGAATACTAACGGGTATCCTAACAGGGCACTGCCGGCTGAGAGGCCACCTAAAGAAACTCGGATTAGTAGACAAAGAAGAATGCAGATTCTGCGAGAAAGAGGAGGAAAGCTCTATCCACATTCTCTCAGAATACATTACCCTGCAAAATCCAAGGGTACGATACCTCGGAGAATATCAAATAGAAGAGGAAGATCTACCTAACCTGAAGCCTACCGACATCCTGAACTTTTTGAAAGCAATAGGTACTGGAGGAACTGCTCTAATCGTTGAGACATCATTAATGATTGGGCAGAAGTAGAGGGCACAATAGATCTTATAGGTCGCAGGTATCGACACCCCCATCACAGATAGATAGATAGATAGATAAGGCAAGCATTTTTCGTCCGCAAACACTTTTCGTCCGCAAACACTTTTCACGAGAATACGGCACGCTGCGAGTCATTTGAGGACCAAAAGTACTTGCCTTCAAAAATACTTGACTTTTAATTCGGAAATTAGTACGTAAAATATCATTTTTTTAGAGGTCGACGAAAAAAAAATTTATATGTGGATTTTAAGTTGTAAGTATAATACAAGTGCTCTATGGCTAACGGGCTGACATTTCAGAAATAACCTTGATCCAATACGTTCAACGAAAAATATATAGTACAAGTAAGTATCTATGAAGAAACTATTGATCTTGATGATACACTGTGAAAAAAATATTGTATTTCATTTGAAAATGATTTATTATTTAAATATACGGGATCACGATAAATTTTTTGAGTTCCCTATATTCATTTCATGACCTAAATTCGTATTTTCCTATTACAAGTAGCTACTTTTTAAACAGAATTTGGTTCGCGTCCTGTAGAATACGCCAAGTTGCACTTGTACCAAATAAACCAACCAAAATTAATTGTGTCATGAAATCAGAAAAATTAGTAAAAAATGTTATATATATATGACTCACTGAATTGTTCAGAATTAACACAAGTATCAAACCGTAAAAAAGTTTAGCTTTGCTTATTACATATACATTGGCTACACTTTGAACATTTCACAGTGTAATAGTTATATTTTGCACGTCCACAAAGATAACATCTCCCTTTATCTCTTTATGACTCATTGAACTCTCTATACCTCTTTAGAGGGGTGGTTTTCCTAACACATTTTCCAGAATTGATATGAATGTTTCTTATCTTTCCAGTTAATATAACTTTAAACTACACCAGTTATTTTACAAACTATAATAATTGCCAGTATTAAAAAAAGTGATCTTGATTTTAATTTGTAATGTACAAAACAATTAAAAAAAATAATTGATATTTAAATCCAACCCTGTAATGGTGATGGTGTATTCTTTACAGATAAAACAGTAATTTTTGTTGGCCATTATAATTTTTAATTTTTAAAATTAAAATTAACCTTTTCAATTTTCTGCATGTGATAGTTCGAATTTTTTTGTGTTCGGAAAATCATGAGGTTATGTTTTCACTCTTTTAACATTTTTAGAAGCAAAAGCCAATATTTATTATCCTTTCATGAAGAAAATTACGCGCAACTAATGCTAATTTATTAAAAAAAAATTTATTGTACCAATTCTTGCCCCCCCTAGCACTACTAAGTGTAGAGGTGGCAGACCTAGTAGTGTCTCCTTGGCCGCTGCGGGCGTGGTTTTCATTACCCCTGTTATGCCAAGACATGCAAGTTTTTGGACCTTACGTAGTCTTGATTTGGTAGCTCCTTGTAATGTTTTGAGCCACCACACTGTTGCTCCATATGTAATCGAGGATTTGATCACCATGGTGTATAACCAATGCAACATGTCTGGTCTTAACCCCCATTTCTTCCCATGAGGGAAGTCACCGCTTTATTTACCACTATTCGTATCTGCTCGTTCCAGGTAAGTTTCGAGTCAAGAATTAGCCCTGGGTACTTTACCTCTCCGTTTAGCTCTATTTCGTTCTCCTGCAGTTTTTGAGGACCAATCTGACCACTCCCTACATGATTTATCAGTTGGAGCAGCGTTACCATAAATTTTAATAAGCATTCGTTGGGCTTCATCTGCAAATGAATGGTTAACACAAAATTTGACATTTTTACCAAAACAAGGTTTTTATATGAAACTGAAAGCGACATAAACTAAATATTATTGGCATATTAATCAGTAAGAACCATTTATGATATCGAATAATAGTGTTAATCTGTTCTATGGTACTTTTGAACAAACGTTATTGTCATTATAAATATTTCCTATATCTCATCTCTTTACCTATTTTCATTAAAACCTGTTTAAAAATGTTTCTAAATCAATGTCTGTGAATATCAATTTCGAATAAGAATTTAACATAAACAGTAGATGAAAACTAAACGATGTTAAACGATTTCTGAAAAATTAAAATGTATCAAGTACTTCGATTTAATCCAAATTTACTTGAACACCAGAAACCGTTCCTGTCTGATGAAACTAAACTTCATACACACACTGAAAGGTAAAACGTTTTGTTTTAATTGCGAAACTTGTAACTTCATAGCATTAATATTAATAACCTCGGTTTTAGAGGTTGTGCTGCATAATGAATATGAAATTATTAAGATCGCCTCTAATTTCTTGATTAATAAAATAAAAAACTATTTTACATTATTTTCATACTTCCACGTAATTACAGACCACCCAATATATCAGCAGTATTTGAAATTAGATTTTATCGGAACCTTGTAAAGTGTCGAAAAATAATATGGAAATGACCTCAGAGTAATAATATACATAGAGATGCCCTCCCTATTCAAAAACAATAGATTTGTAGACAACCATGATTTCGTTCTCTCTCTCTCTCTCTCTCTCTCTCTCTCTCTCTCTCTCTAATAGAATATGGGCAAGGGGACCGCGGGGATTGTTTACATAGAGTCCATAGGATTCTGCCACCAGAGGCATGCGGAAAATATTTTTTTTTTTTTTTTATTGACATTTTGCTAATTTGAGTATTAAGTAAATGTTATAATATGTGTTTTCGTCGTGAAAGGGAAACATCCATTGACATTTCTCCTTGTATAGAGTTGCTTGATAATTTATTGGACCAGATCTTCGGGCCACTTCCTGAGTAATCTTCTACTAGTTGGACCGTTGTCGTAGAGTTGCTCTATTAATTCGTTTTCATGATTTGCTATTTGCGTTTGGTATGCTGAGGAGATTCTTCGTATTTCACTTGTGATGAAAGGTATTCTGAAGTCATCGTGCAGAGTCCTGTTGCTCACGTACCATGGGGCATTTGTGATGGATCTTAATACTTTAGATTGAAATCTTTGGATGATATTTATGGTTGTTGGTTTGGCGCACCCCCAAAGCTGGATTCTGTACGACCATATGGGTTTCAAAAGAGCCTTATACAACAATATTTTGTTTTGCATAGATAATTTTGATTTTCGTCCTAGAAGCCAATACATCTGTTTAACTTTTAGGTCTAACTGCGTTCTTTTGGTCTGTATGTGTTTTCTCCAAGTAAGCCGTTGGTCGAGATGGAGCCCAAGGTACTTTGTTTCTGTCGCTACAGGTATTTGGACATTGTTCATTCTTATTGGTGGGCAAGTGGATTGGCGCATGGTAAAAGTTACTTGGACGGACTTCGTTTGGTTGACCTTTGTCCTCCATTTGGTATACCATTCATTTAAAGAATTTAGGTGATTCTGAAGGGTATCTGAAGCTCTTATCGGGTCATCATCTATAGCAAGTACTGCTACGTCATCAGCAAACGAAGCACTTATGGTGTCGCCGGTTTCTGGAATATCACTTGTGTAGATCAGGAAAAGCAGCGGTCCTAATACACTACCTTGAGGAACACCAGATTCGATAGGGAAGAAGTTAGATTGAGCACTGTTAAATTTAACAGAGTAGTGTCTATTATACAGGTAGGATTTGAGTAAAAGATAATAGTTATCTGATATTTTTTTTTTTAATTTGAATAGCAAGCTTTTGATAAAGTGTGGCACTTTATCAAAAGCTTGGGAGATATCGAGAAATACTGCGTTGCAGTATTTTTTCTCTTCAAGAGCGATTGAGATTTCATTTACTATCCTATGGACTTGCTGAGTTGTTGAATGGTGTTCACGAAAGCCGAATTGATGAGCAGGTAGAAGTGTTAGAAGCTCGTGGTTTTCATAAGTTCTTTTCAATAGCAAGCGTTCAAAGACTTTGCTTATAGTTGGTAGCAGACTAATAGGTCGGTAAGACGTAACATCGTATGGTGATTTGCCTGGTTTGTGAATCATGATCATCTCAGCGTACTTCCATATTCCATATTCCATAGGAAAGTAGGATAAGCTTAGCATTCGATTGAAAATAGTCGTAAGGAGAACTATCGCTTTGCGGGGCAACTGCTTTAGTATTTGTGGTGTAATTAAGTCATATCCTGGAGCTTTACGCGTGTTTAAAGAATCTATTTGGTTTTTGACTTCTGCAGGCGAGAAGGATTTTATAGGTAAGGACATTTGACAGGGTGTATCAATGAAGTCCTCTACTTCATGGTCAATGTTTCCTTGTTCGGCCTCAAATACATTGCGTAAATGAGTAGCAAATGTATCGGCTTTTTCTTGGTCTGACCGTACCCATTCGCCATTTGCTTTTCTGATTGGAGGTACTGGGATTTGGGGTCTTTTTAGTTTTTTTGTCGCTTTCCACAGCGTGTAGTCATTTGCTGATAGGTTAGAAATATATTCTTCAAAGTTGTTATTTTGTGCATCTCTGAGTGTTGTTAGCCTGTTGCCAAATCCTACGAGCTCTTCGTTTTTCCACTATAAGTTGTCTAATATGTAGTGGAATGGTAATATTTGGTGTTTTTTCGTTTGTTGGCGGAGTGGAACGCCAACTTGCCTCTTGGACTATTTTGATGAAATATTGGGCGGCATCATCTAACTCTTCTGGAGATTTTAGTCTGAGATTGAGATTTATATTTTCATTAATATGATGTTGGAAGTCACTCCAGTTCGTGTTTCTTGTGGTTAGTCTTGGAGCAATAGATTTATTTATGGCTGTAGTGCTTATGTTGACGATAACTGGAGTGTGGTCAGACGAGAGATCAAAATTTGATTCTACTATACAATTATTCCTAGATATCCCATTAATTACAAAAAAGTCGAGAAGGTCAGGAAGTTTCCTTGGGTCACTGGGCCAGTATGTAGGTACTGCGTTACTAAGGAAGTCATAGTTTTTTTCAATCATAGCACGCAATAGATTTCGACCTTTTGTGGTAACAAGTCTTGACCCCCAATGAGTATGTTTAGCATTCCAGTCACCCCCTATTATAAATCTGTTGTCAAGAATCTGAAAAAGGTCTTTATATTCTTCAGTGGATATTGCATGCCTAGGAGGGCTGTATATCGCGCTCACATTGAAGTGCCACGGGACCGCTTTTACTTCGAGGTTTGTTGCTTGAATCTTGTGTGTCTGGTATTTTGGAAGTTCATGATGTGAAATGGTGTTTCTAATAATTATTGCGGTGCCTCCATGTGCGGTACCGTCAGGGTGGGACGTTTGATAAACAGAATAAAGTGGTATGTTAACTGTTATATCTGTGAAATGTGTTTCTGAGATTAGCAAAATGTCAATTTTATTGAGATTTAGAAATGTTATTAATTATTGCTTAGGGTTAAGCAACCGGTTGGCATTCCATGTTGCGATTCTTAGTATGTTTATGAATTTAATTTTCCAATGACTTGCCACGAGTTATTCTCGGTTAAAGATATTCCTTCGTGGGATTATGTAATCCGCTTTGGATGCCGGCTAACCACAGTGAAGTGGGGTGTGGATAGATATATGTTGTTAATAAAAAAGAAAAATGGGCGCCAGGAGATTGTTTTACCCTCATCCAAAATATAGTCAATTTAGTCACTCAACCTCCAGAATGGATCTAAATTGGGCCCACTAAAAAAAAATAAACTTCGTCGCAACAAAAATTTGCTTACCTTAGTTCGGGTCAAGACTCTTTGTGACTATTAGTAAATGAAAGAAAAGTAACTAATTACTAAATAACTATTTAATGTTTCCACTTACACAGGACAAAAAAAGAAAAAGGAACCCAAGGGGTCCCACTAAAATTGTAAGAAAATTGTGGTCAACACTCCGCCCAACACAAGAATGGGGTCATCACTCCGCCCAACACGAGAGTGTGGTCCACAATCGGCCCAACACGTGAACCCTAAAATAATATACATTAAACCCCTAATCGAATACCCCTCGGCCCAGAAAGAAATTTACAAACTCTAACAGTTTATACAATAAAAACATTTAAATATCTCAACATACCCTTTTATACAGTGAAGGGGAATTCTCGGCGAATCAGAAACTTTCCTAACAGTTGCTTCCGTGGAAGGTGAATCCTCGGAGAATCAAATCGTCTCCCGGGGAAGGTATTATGTTAATAGGCCTTACACACTTGCCAAATAACATAATACTCGACTGTCATGAAAAACGCCTTAGCTGACAAAAATGGCGTCGTTACGAACGTGGCTTGGTTTGGTACAAAATATCAATTCCTCTTCGAGAGAATCAGACCAGGGTAAACACACCAAATCAAATAGGCACCCTGCAAGTATAACAATAGGGGAATCGCTCGTCTATCCCAAACAATGGTACGAAATAATCTTCATAAAACACCGGGCGATTCCTCAAAATTTTGTCTAAACCACGTTATGCTTATCACCCAACAAGAAAGAAAAACAACCCGGCCGAAATTTCCTTCTAAATCCTTCTAGAACGAATTCAACCACGCAAGTCCAGAAAGAGATTCACCTATTAACCGCCACGGGTCACTAAAAACGACTTGACCAATCATATAACATGAATGGTCAAATTCTGCGACTTGACCAATCATATAACAGGTGACTGGCTAACACAGCCGTACAGTACCTCAAATTTAACAGAAGAAATGACCGGAACGACAGATCGAAACACATGACATCGATAAAATAGACGTAAACAACAAACTATTTTGATAGATATACTTTATACGAAACTAAATAGCTCGTTCAAATGGATATAAAGTGAGTCAAAAAAACTTGAGGCTGAATGTAAAATATCTTATGTGATATATGGTTCCTAAATAATATAATTCGGTCCCTAAGTGGCTCACATCTACCCAAGAAAAACCAGGTATGGGAACTAATTAATGTAGTAAGGTCTTAATAGCGAATTTAAACGTTACAGACTGTCTTTAATAGGTTTAGGATCATGGTGTTTTGGTTTATTAGTTGCGAGAACATGTTTTTGAATTCGTTTAAGAATACTGTTAGATGATTATCTATACTTGTTGATTGGTTTGACTGGACATTATTATATGTCACTTGAGTATATGTTTGTTGTCTATTTTGTGGAAGGGTAATTATTTGTGGGTTTATGTTTCTGGGTATGTGTTCATTAGGGATGTTTGCTGGTCGTTGGGGTCTGGCTTGTCTATTCCTTGATGCTACTAGTTCTTGATATACGGTGCATCCTTTGTAGTTTGCGGGGTGATCTTGATCACATAACACGCATTTAGCTGGAAGATTCCTTGGCTTTTTGCAATCCTTTGTGTCATGTCGTCCGCCACACTTTACACGGTTAAATGGTTTTGAGCAGTACGTTTTGGAATGCCCATAAGCTTGGCATCTCACGCACTAAATAATATTGTTATTCTTTTTGGGAGCTTCAACAGTTATTTTCGTATTGCACAGGAATTTTTGATTGAAAATTTCTTTGTTGTTCTTTTGCGGTTCTAGATCCACAAAAATAGCGATAATGGTTCTTTTGTGGATCTGTGTTTCACGTTCATTATATTGCGCACCTTGTGACCTTCTTTTTCTAATTCTGTTTTTATATCTTCAATTGGCATTGAATGGTGGAGATGACGTATTGCTACTCTATATGCTCGATCTTGATTGACCTGATAGGTATGATGTATCACGTTTTCTTCTTTCAGATGTCTCACTATCTTTCTGTATGTGTCTATAGTGTGTGCGTTAATTTTGACAGTTTCATTCTGGAGAGCTTGGCTGTGATAGGTTCCTTTTTCTGCTACCTCAGTAATGCTACTAATCATTTCTTTGAAATTCTTGACTCCGTATATAAATATTGGAGGTGGTTTTGGAATACTTTGTTGCTGGACCTTATTGTTTTCTGTTGTAGTCGCATCTGTTTCATTTATATTACTCAACAAGTCGTAGCGGTTTTGTGTTTTTGTTGGTGGTGGTGTGGAGGGAGTGCTAGGATCATTCGACTTTTTGACTCGTTTTCGTTTTCTAAATACTTGCCATGTATTTTTGTTTCCGGATTCTTCCTTGGCAGGTATTTCTTCTTCATCGCTATTGAAAATTTCCATATCGCTTTCTGGTAAAGTCTGTAGATTGGGTAGTAGTGGGTTTGAGGCTTGCTTGGAAGATGTAGGTAGATTAAAGTTTTGATGCCTAATTGGTTGAAGAGGCATAGGAATTTGTTGGGGCTGATAATAAGGCGTTTGATATTGTTGTAAATTGCGGAAAATATGAATTTAGAAAATTTAGGTATCAATTAAAAAATATTTTTAGTTTGTTTGCTTGGAGATTATTAAATTTTATCAAAATTTAAAATAGCGAACGAGTTTTGTAATTTATGCTCCAATTCTATTAAAAATTTGGTAACTAAGGCTGTAAGGTACGAAAGGTGTTTTCAGGGTCGAAGAGTGATTTTTTTCGGAAAATTTCAATAATTTAAGATCGCGGACAAATTAAGTGATTGTGTCTTGAAGGTTTTCTGGGATATATTATCATTTTTACAAAATGATAAAAATAAAGGATATCAGACTATTATTGTAATCCAAATGTATTCAATATTGTTACAAAGGGTAACAAAAAATTAATTTCTTGACATTATTCAAGAATTCAGAAATGCGTAGTTACTAATTTTGTGATTCGGTATAGTCCTAATATATTGAATATTAGTGACTGGAGGGTTCTGAAATTGATTAAATATATAAATAAAAAACTTTTTCAAAACAAAACTTTATTATAATACATACAACATAAATGTTATCATTGAATAACAATTGTTCACAAATCGTAGAAATACATTGAAATACATTCTTATCAGGAGGAAACCTATAAACAATATTCTCACAATCAAAAACTCGTATGACGACCAAATATTAATTCAATCCAAAATTCTGGGTTACGCTCATATTCCATGTGTTGTTTACCTGTGAAATGTTACATCATAAGATTACGAAAATCCATAAACAATAATAAGCACTCAAATCACCAACAACTTCCAAAAATTATACAATGAATAATAACCACGACGCCATGCCATCAAAAAGCACAAACAATGAGAACAAATAACATAATTACAATGGAACAAGAAAACCAGGTTATATCAGAACTCGATGAAACCCGAACCGGTATTATCTATTTTTGTTAGTCGGATGACTGTTGTAAATATAAACAAGTAGATGTTGGCTTCAAAAACAAGGATAGAAAGACATATCATGTATATTATTACTCTGTGGAAATGACTAGTGATTTAAGAACTTAATACTAGAGAGAGAAATAACTTTATTAAAAGTAGTGCTGCCTACCATCAGTAGGTTGCTTTGGAACACAGCATACTAATTAATCTGTAATATAATAATTCCATTACACATTAAACATGTTGTCATTAAAACTACTAAATAAATATAAATTTAGAGGGTAAATAAAATGTAAAATTAACCTAGAAATCGAAACTAAAAATAAAATAACTAAATAAATAAAAAGAGTTAAAATTAATTACCATAAATATGATTATGTATAATATTAATTGAATCACTTAATATAGATTCTGAAATAGTAACTAATATTTTCTTACCTAATTTAAATTCCTCAAAAAATGTCAAAACGTTTTTAGAAATTGCACCGCGAGACCCAAACCATGTGTGTGTGGGGGGAGAATGGCCTCGGAACTAGTCCATTAGCCACAGAATTTTAAGACCCAAACCATAAACCTATAACTTTAAATTTTCGTACTTTGTATTTGTCTTTGAATCTATTATTAAGTGATTCAGTACAGTTACTATAAGTTGAAATCTATGAGTTGAAACACTATCGTCGACCACTCAACCAAAACAAAATTTTAACACACTCTACGCGCGTTTCGCCAACTATGTTTGCATCATCAGGAGTTGATGATAGACTAAACAATTATTTCTACCATCTATTTATACCAAATGACTAACACCCCCTCCCCCCGGCGGTGCCTAATTAGCCAAGGGTGACTAATCAGCCAAGGATGACTAACCCGTTCGTACCTAATGGATTAACCCTTGAGCGGGCGCGCCAGCGGCAGATTTCCGCAACTTTTTGTTTTTGTGTTATAATTAAAATGTGACGATTCCTTTGAAACTGGGCATTTAGGTATTCCTTGTTTATGTTATTGACTCCGCTTATCGACACATCTGGTGCAATATAATATTTCTGTTCAGTTGGTACAAGCGAAAGTTCCAAACAAGATCGAAATTGCAACGTGTTTGCGGCAGATTGCCGCTAGCGCGCCTGGTCGTGTAAGTTTTATTTATATACTAATTGTTTCAGTTTACCTAGATTGTTTGTTTTGGAAATGTTATATATATTTTTTTTGCTATAATAAAATGATTATGAATGGCATATTTGTCTTATTTTACTGAGTAAAATAAATTTTCTTCGTTATTTGTAAACTACAAACCTGAAAAACCAAATGCGGCAGACTGCCGCGGCGCGCCTTCTCGTGTAATTCTAAAAAGCGTGCCCGCTCGAGGGTTAAACTAAAAAGCGGACTAAGAGGAATTGGTCCTTTGTCTCTATTTAAACTAGTTTTACGTTTACCTATTTCTATACTTTCAAATGCGTCCAACAATTTATTATTGGATACATTTTTAAGTAATTTTACATTGTCTATACTTATTATTATGATTTTGATTAAAAGCATGTTCGGCTAAACTAGATTTTTCCGTACGCCCATATTTTAAGTGAGCCAAATCTGACCTGTACAGAGCGTCTAGTCTGCCCAACATACTTTCTATCACAATCCCCACAACTAATTTCGTAAATACCAATTTTTTGGTGTGGAGAAAATGTGGATGCCGGTAAACCAATAATAGCTTCAACATTTCTTCTTATCATTATATCTAAACCATTTAAAATATATCCGTGGATTTTATTTAATGGTACTGATTGCAGGGAATATATCAGCATTGGAAATATGTATTGGTTAATAATGTTAAGCTTCTGATCTGGTTTTAGAACAGGCGAAGTTATTAGCTTTTCAAAGTTTTGTTCAAAATTTTGTAGAACATTAGTATCATATAAAATGAATGTACAGGGTGGCCAAATAAGAATGCGAGGTACTGTATCTGGGAAACCATCCATCGTAGAGGATTGCGGAAAAAAACTTATAACTAAAACGGACAAGATAAAAACCTAGAAAATATTTTCAAGTTTCTGAAATGGCCGCTAGGGGGCGTAACTGCAATCTTGAATCTAAGAAAGTGATGTTTCTGTGAATTCCGCTATATTAACCTAACAAAAAAATACCCGATCTTTAAAGTAGAGGATAATCTGAACCTTTTTTGTTTGACAATTTTTACTGTATCTCTAAAAATAAAGTGGTAGGGGGTATTCAAAGGTATCAGTAAAAAACACCCTGTAAATTCGAAACGGCTGAGCCGATTTTAACAGACTTAGGCTAGTTGAAAAGAGATATTCTTGTGCTACAAACGTTATAATATATGAAGTTTTTTTATTTTTACATGTCGCCGCTAGAGGGCTTTTTTCGACATTTCGATAAAAATGGTTAATTTTCTCAAAAAAATTAAATACATTGGTATGATTTCTTTTTCATGAAAAAGTAGCTAAATGATGCCTAAACAAGCTCGCGAAAACCGCATCTCGATATCGTGTTCCTAACCTAAAATTTAGGCCAAAGAAAATTTTATACGGAAATCCCTTAAATTTTTATTTTTTAAACAAATTAATTCCTTTTATTATGTAAGTTGTGGCCCTAAAGAGGACCGATTTAAAAAAGAAAGCTTTTTAATGCCCCCGTAAATGCTCTAAATGCAGACCATCACGCTCTATGCATTGTTGAAGCATCTCATCGGTAGAAAAAACTGCAGCTTCAATTTCGCCTCTCGGTATGTTACGTAATGCATTACGAATTCGGTTTTTCATATTTCTGTCGTTGTAGGTTGTCTAAAAATCAAGACAAGTTAAGTCTGGTGATCGCGCAGGCCATGGAAACAGACTTCCTCTTCTAATCCACCGCTGTTGTAATACTGCATTAATAGGCTCTCGCACAATAATGGAGAATTTTTATTAAAATTATTTGGACTGATGAAGCCACCAATAAAATCAGCACAATATTATTGGTCTGCAGAAAATCCACATTGGTTGCGTGAAGTTCAGCACCAAGAACGTTGGAGTTTAAATATGTGGTGTGGAATACTGGGAGGCCGAATTATTGGACAATATTTTTTCGAGCAATCCCCAAGCGGCATTAATCTTTCTTGACTTTTTGGCCAATAAATTACCGTTGTTGTTGGAAGATGTGCCACTGGAAACACGTCAAACTCAACCTACGACCAGAAACATATGAAAAATTGGATTCGTAATGCATTACGTAACATACCTAGTGCCGAAATTAAAGCTACAGTTGTGTCTACCCATGAGAGGCTTCAGCAATGCATAGAGCGTCTTGGTCAGCATTTCGAGCATTTACGGGGGCACTAAAAAACATTTATTTTTTAAATCGGTCCTTTTTAGGGCCACAACTTACATAATAGAAGGAATTAATTAGTTTAAAAAATAAAAATTTAAGGGATTTCCGTATAAAATTTTCTTTGGCCTAAATTTTAGGTTAGGAACAAGATATCGAGATGCGGTTGTGGCGAGCTTGTTTAGGCATCATTTAGCTACTTTTTCATGAAAAAGAAATCATACCAATGTATTTCATTTTTTTGAGAAAATTAACCATTTCTGTCGAAATGTCGAAAAAGCCCCTCTAGCGGCAACATGTAAAACTAAAAAAACTTCAAATGTTATAACATTTGTAGCCCAAGAATATCTCTTTTTAACTAGCCCAAGTTTGTTGAAATCGTCTCAGCCGTTTCGAATATATAGGGTGTTTTTTACTGAAACCTTTGAATACCCCCCACCACTTTATTTTTAGAGATACAGTAAAAATTGTCACACAAAAAAGGTGCAGATTATCCTCTACTTTAAAGATCAGGTATTTTTTGTTAGGTTAATGTAGCAGAATTCACAGAAACATCACTTTCTCAGATTCAAGATTGCAGTTACGCCCCCTAGCGGTCATTTTAGAAACTTGAAAATATTTTCCAGGTTTTTCTCTTGGCCCGTTTAGTAATAAATTTTTTTTCCGCAAGCCTCTACGATGGATAGTTTCCCTCGCATTCTTATTTGGCCACCCTGTACAGCCTAAATATTTAGTTTCTTCATTAATCTCAATGGATTTAATAATATCTTGAGCAATATTTATGTTTTCTGAACACAGTTTTCCATTAATAATATTTACTTTTTCTTGGATTAACTTCCATGCTAATTTTTCTAAATAAAGTGTAAGCTAATTTAAAAAAAAACACGAGTTTCAAATATAGTATCTATTTAAAAAACTTATTTCATTGTTTTCTTATTAAGAGCACTGGAATGAACGATCGTTTCAAAAAAACTTGACTTCAAATCTTTCTTTGTTGTAAACAATATGATTTCAGTTTTTTTCTGTTTTGTTTTGGAGGAAGCTTTTTTATTGATGATCCTTCTGGGGTTTCTACTGTGGCAATACTCGAAGGTAAAGCGCACCTATTAATCTAGTTGAAAATCGTACGAAATTACATTGTATCAGTATTAAACGTATATATATATGATATACCCTGTTCATCGATAAGAGCTTTGCTGATTGCTTTAATTACGTTTTAGCATGCGAGATGCTCTAATTCTGTAACTGATTATATCAGCTTATATCTGAAAATTAAATTTAAATTTGGATTTACAGATATGACTATAATTCCTACTAAGATAGGCAGCCGATACGTAATTATTTTCAAGCAATTTAGATCTTGGTTAATAGTAGATATTGGATCTGCAAAAAGGGTAAATTTAAGATTTATATCACTGTTGAAAATGTTATAAAATATGTAGATTCAGAAATTCACTTTACTATTTGTTACAAACAAAATTTGACAATACCAAAATTTTTCAAATCCTATCGATATTTTGAATTTTTCTTCTTTTAAATTATTCCAAAATTAAGTTTTTGTGAATTTCTTATTTTGTAGAGGCTTTTGTGTGGAAAATATTAACCAATTGTGGGAATTTGATAAGATTTTAGCCTACTTTCTTACCAAAATCCTAAACCTAGCCTTGTGATCTTTGCTAGGATCATAGTGGACTGTATTTGATTTGAAAGCTACCTCTTAATACCCTATTTATTTATTTATTTATTTATTTATTTATTTATTTATTTATTTATTTATTTATTTATTTATTTATTTATTTATTTATTTATTTATTTATTTATTTATTTATTTATTTATTTATTTATTTATTTATTTATTTATTTATTTATTTATTTATTTATTTATTTATTTATTTATACACTATTCTACAGATATACATCCAATTACAGAGTAGGAAGTTACAGAAAGTACATAACACATTAAGATAATTATTACATTAATATTACAGAGTAGGAAATTACAGAAAGTACATAACACAGCAAGAAAATTATTACATTAATATTAAATATTTACATGATCTATAGTAATATATTTTAAGAAGTAACATAATGTTAGGACAGAAAGTGACATTTTATATCAGGCAATTTGCAATGAAATATGTCGACATCATCACTGATGGAATTTGCCACTTTACACATGGTATGAAGCGGAGAATTTTCCAAAACATTTGTGCGACAAGTATTTATATAGAAAGTATTTGGATATCTGCAAGTGATTCTAGGAATGCAAATATTCAATTTTTCTAATAAAGATGGACAGTCAATTATGCTATTAATAATTTTATAAATTAGAACCAGACAGTAGTAATCACGCCTCCTTTTAAGACTGAAAAAGTGCCTTTGTAATAATTCGGAGTTAGGTGTGCCTATTGGGGGGTAAGTTCCATCAATTTTTAGGCTGAGCAGCTTTAAAAATCGCCTTTGACTTGCTTCAATTCGATCTATGTGATACTGATAAAAGAGACTCCACACAACCGAGGCATACTCTAATTTTGACCTGACGAAAGCATAGAATAAGGTTTTTAAGGTAGACGTTTCTTTGAAATCACCACTGCAGCGTGCAATTAACCCATACATAGAATAAGAAGATGATACTATTCTATCAATATGCTTATTAAATGAAAGTTCGGGATCAAACGTGACACCTAGATCGGTAAAGGTTTCCGGTCGCTCAAGGGAAACGTTTTCTATTGAGTAATTAAAGTTTATAATATTCTTTTTTAAACTGTATGACATAACTTTGCATTTATCCGGGTTCAGTGGCAAATTATTGCGAAAACACCATTCAACAAGCCTTCCTAAATTTGTTGAAAGGTTCTCGCAGTCACCAATGTTCTCTACTATAGTGTATAATTTTAAATCATCCGCATATAAAAGAAAATGAACATTTGTAACATTAGCAATATCATTAATAAAGATAATAAAAAGTAGTGGGCCAAGGTTCGACCATTATGGAACACCGGATGAGGCACTATATTCAGCAGACTTAAAACCGTTAAGTTGAACATATTGCTTTCGATCCCATAGATAGGATTGAAAGAGTGAAATTAAAGAGGGAGATAATCCAAAAGATACAAGTTTATTAAGTAGAATACCGTGATCGAGTCTATCAAAGGCTTTGGAAAAGTCTGTATAAATAACATCGGTTTGAGCCCTGTTGTCAATAGATTCAGCAATGAATTGGGTTATAGAGAGAAGGTTGGTAACAGTAGATCGATTTTTCATAAAACCGTGTTGGTTTATACTAATATTGCGACTTATATGCCGATATATTATTCGCTCCAACAGGATTTCGAAAACCTTTGCAAAGTTGCATATAATGCCGATAATTTGAGATATCTTGCCTATCTTCTTTTTTAAAAATGGGACAGACCTTCGAGGATTTCCAAATCTGCGGTATTGTAGACGATTTTAAACAGATATTTATTAATGTTGAGAGGACGGGCAAGCACACAGGCACACACTATTCATTAGAAATATATAAGTTTTCTATTTATAACACAAATACATTATTTACACTTGTTTAACACTTTTTGTATAAAATAATATGTCTTATATTATAGAGAATCGCTCAAGTAACTATTTGTTACGTTGAATGTGAAATAATTGTAAACATTTTTATTTATTTGACACAAACAGCATCAACCACAAAGGGTTATTAGCTATACAAGCATGAAATAAGAATATACATGTTTTAAATATTCTTTAGCAGATCTATAGATTTTAAAAAGTTTATCAAAGATGCAGTGTAAATTTGTACCATTAGGCCAGTCATATGTTACATTCGAAATTACAATAAATGCGGTAAACTTGCTCTTTTGGTATGCTGTTTGGGTCCACCTAGATAGTATTTATCCACCATTTTTTCTCTTTTTTTAGTTTTGTGCCAAAAAACCGACATTGGAAGGCTCTGACGACAAAGGTCACTACTACTTTTTTAAAGTGTACAAAATTCCTGACAGTTTGAGCCCTAATTCAATTGTGTAGGTCTAATAGGTCAGATGATACAGGGTTCCCAATGTTCACTATTTTCCTCAAAATGTTGACAACTTGGAAATGACTAATTTTCGACCAAAATATCAAGTATAATATGGTATCTCAGGGGAAATTAATAGGAAGTAAAGTTATAGAAAATTTAATTATCTTTATTTAGGACTATAAGCCAGTTTTCCTCCACCTCATTCAATAGCGGGATGGATGGCGTTCCACCAGGCATGGTGCTTTTCCTACATGCATTCAGTGGGTGTGATACCACCTCTGCCCTTTTTAGGTAAGGAAAATTGAAATTTATTCGTGTCCTCAAACAAAACCCCGACCTAGTTCACCAGCTGGAAGTGTTCTTGCAGCCAGATTCCCTTCCAGACGGGATCGAGAGTGCAGGCGAGGCATTTTTAATTGCTCTGTAGGGCTCAAACTGTCATGAATTTTGTACACTCTAAAAAAGTAGTAGTGACCTTTGTCGTCAGAGCCTTCTAATGTCGTTTTTTTTGGCACAAAACAAAAAAAGAGAAAAAAATGGTGGTTTTTCAGCAACTACTCATCGCGCGAAAATTTCAGACTGCTGCAAATCTGGATAAATACTATCTAGGTGGACCCAAACAACATACCAAAAGAGCAAGTTTACCGCAATTATTGTAATTTCAGCGTTTCTATTTGTACGATATGACTGACCTACATTAAGAATGACACCGAATGAGTTAGCAGTAAAAAGTGGGCACTCAACTAAAATATCTTTCACTGTCATTTTAGTATCACATGCAAAACAGCAGTAAGTAGGTACTCCTGTGTTGCTCGGGTGTGTCCTATTCTTAGTCTCGTCATAACGACTTGGAGATAACTAGGTCTAGGGCTTTTTGGATTGCTGTTTCCTCTGTTAATTTATAAAGATGTGGGCCATTCGGAAATATAACACTGGCACTAACCCCCAAATCGGTTTTGGAAGCATCTGTCTAGATATATGTGTATGAGTTGTATTGGTGCAATTCGTGTAGAAATATTTGTTTTAATGAGGATGGATTTATTGAATTTTTATAGTGAATGGTAAGGTTTAAGTTACAGTGGGGCGTGGAAATGTTCCAGGGAGGAGATTTAGGGACATCAGCATGATTATAAACTTCAGGAATATAAATATTATATTTAGCACAATACTTATTAACATTTTCATAAAATGGTAGTGATATTCCCTTCCTTTAGATGTGCTACCATCTATGATTAGAAGAGAGTATTGATAATTTTTAAAGCAAAAAATTCCCGATGTACTGGGGTTGCATACACAATTTGCATTGTGTGTTGCAAAGCTTTTGACTGATTGTAGTCAAAATGTCACTCTCTGCTTTCGTATCCCTTTCAGAGATTAATACAAAGTTAGAAAACGAAAGGCAAAAACCGGTCTTAGGATGTCGAATCTGATAAATTAAATTTCTTACTCGTTTTCTAATTCTCTTCCTTGTTCTGTAAATATTTTGAAATCTGTTGGCAAAAATGTAATGGTAAGTAGGCTTCTCCCTTCTATATTGAATACCTGCAGTATAGGTCAATGTAAGGTAATCTCTTCTGAGTGGTAGGGTAGGTTCTCCAGCTTCACAGAGTAAACTTTCCACAGAGCTAGTGCAATATTCTCCGAGTGCTATACGTAGGCCTGAATTATGTATAGTATCTAACTGTTTAAGTAATGTCTTACTGGCCGAATCATAGACTGTACAACCATAATCAATTTTAGATCTAATTAAAGTTCTATATAAAATCATTCATGTAGGGAAATCAGCACCCCAAGACCTGTGTGCAACAGATCTCATTAGTTGATCTAAGTTTGTTAATGTGGTGGGTCCAGGATAGTTTTCCATCTAAAGTCATTCCCAAGAAATTGAAAATATTAATATATTGTAGAGGTTCATTATGCAAGGTAAAAGTAGGTAGATTTTGGCAGGCTTTCTAACATATTGGGATAAATTTATTTAAAAAGTTTTAAGATTGATATTGCTCTATATTTTAAAGATCAGTGACGGCGGATATCTGCGGCTGTGTTTTGTTGAATTATTTTGTTTTAATTTTGCGATACTCCTTTACCAATGGTAGGGTGAAAAAGTATGAGGCATGACGAAATGTTCAATTCCATTGGAATTTGAACATCCTCCCCCCTCAGGATAGGAGGCAGAATTTCTGTAGTTAGATTACGCATTACCAGAAAGTGTGAGAAATTCAATCATCATACTTCTCGATTCTAAGGACGTTGCTAAACAAACTCTAAAATAAATAACTCGTCGTTTTTAGTCTCAGTTGATATAATAAACATTAGTGTTGCGAACAAATTAAAAAGAATTTCAAGTAAAACAAATACTTCAGAAATATTGTATCCCTTCAGTAAATTTCGGGACTCTTGAATCTAGTCGTCAACAAACGACAAAATAAAAGAAACTGTTTGAGTAAGTAAAATCACACTGAACCAAAAATAAGTCTTAAATAACACCATCAAAGTTGCAAAGGTAGGCAGCACAACGTGCAGGCTGGGATAGACTCGACTAGCAATTGATACACAAATTATCCTTGCTCAAAAGTGGGTAATGTTTAAAGAAATTAAAATTTTTCTCAAAGTCATTCCATGGAGTAGTTGTTTTCAGTGTGCAACCAATTTGTAATATAATTACTTTGAGAAAAATTTTAATTTCTTTATACATATATTGTTACGTAATATTGTGCTGTGTGTTTATGATGAAGTAATTTTTTTGTTTTTTTTATTTATCTATTTTATTGTTGTTTAATTTGTTTAATTTTAAATTTTAGTACATAACCTATATCTTTATTATATTGCAAATTTTGTTGTTTTATTGATGGATTAACTAACCACGACTTTAGCTCTTTCCTTTATTTAATTTAATTTAATTTTGTAATGTGATTTAATTTAATTTATTTTTTAACTAATTTTTAAAAAAAATTTACAATTCACGTAACATTTTTTTGTTCTTACCTTTCCTTGTAATCTTCGACAGAATGTGAATTATATTGGTGACAGTTTACATTGGGCGCCATCTACTGTAAAGAGTAGAGATTCTTAACCTCAAGTGTGCTTCTATTTATAGAAATCAATAATAACGACTCATCAAATAGAATTCATAAACATTAATTTATAGCAGGGAAGTAACGATAAACCTTTTAGTTAAATGTTGTAAAAAGTGCTTGGTCGAATAAGGTAAGTACATTTTTTTCTTATATAAGAAAATTAACAGTTATGAAAAAATTTTATTGTCACAACCTTATCTTATTCTCCAAATTAATACTCTAACCTAACTTATTTCTAGATTAAATAAATCTTAACCTTAGTTAACTGTTTTATGGCCTTTTTATTGTTTTGATGCTTTGTTAAATATCGATATTTAATAAAATATGGTACCTTTCTTTATGACTTGGTCTTTTTTGTTCTTTTTCCTTTAGCTATTAAGGATGGATAAATATTCTTTTTAAAGATTTACAACTGGAATACTTTTCAAGACAGGAACGGGGTAAAATTGAATCAGGATACAACTGGATTACTTTTCAAGATAGGAACGGGATAATGTTAAATTAGGATACAACTGGATTACTTTTCAAGAGAGGAACGGGATAAAATTGAATCAGGATTCAACTGGATCGCTTTATCAGGATACTGAAAAAGCTTTGCTTGACAGCGCGAAATACTTTTTATAAATCACCAAGTCACAGCTTACTAGATTGAAATTTGACAGTTTTTTAACGTACATTTTTACAAATTCAAAAAAATAATAATTTTTATATAAGTTTTAATTAACAACAAATTGTTCTAGAGACGAAAAGACAGAATGTGAATTACATTGGTGGCAGTTTACATTGGGCGCCACCTACTATAAAGAATAGAGATTGTTAACCACAGATGTGCTTCTATTGGCTTGCTATTTATAGAAATCAATAATAACAACTCATTAAATAGAATTCATAAACATTTATTTATAGCAGGAAAATAACATTAACAATGGCACAACACACATCTGCTGTTTTTGTTAGAAGTTTTACATACAATGCCATTAAACTTTATAATGAACTAGCATTGATCTGAAAAAAACTTCGTCTCGCTCAAGCTTCAAACTGCAACTAAAAAAACTCCTACTCCAACAGCAAGTCAATAATCAATAATCAATAAATGTTTCCCTAAATGTATTTTATTCGTTTCTACTGTTTTATTAATAATATTTTTATATGTATTATATATTTTTTACTATTTTAATTTTTTACATTTTACATTTTTATTTCCCTTTTTGTATGAGGAGTTAGATGTAAGAGTAGCCCATGGCTAAATGTCGCTCCGTCATTAAAAATTTGTACATTTTAAAAAATTTCTAATAAAGACGATTTATTATTATTATATTATTATTATTATTATTATTATAAGTAACGACAAACCTTTTAATTAAATGTGTAACAAGTGCTTGGCCGAATAAGGTAAGTACAGTTTTTATTTATATAAGAAAATTATAAAAAAATTGTAATACCCTATCTTCTCCAAATTAATACTCTAACCTAACTTATTTCTAGGTTAAATAAATCTTAACCTGAGTTAATTGTTTTAAGACCTTTTTATTGTTTTGATGCTTTGTTAAATATCAATATTTAATAAAAATATGGTACCTTTCTTTGTGACAGTATTTTTTTATTCTTTTTCCTTTAGCTATTATGGATGGATAAATATTCTTTTTAAAGATTTACATCTGGAATACTTTTCAAGACAGGAGCGGGATAAAATTGAATCAGGATACAACTGGATCACTTTATCAGGATACTGAACAGGATGGATAATTTGGCTTCTTCTCTTGATTTTCTTTTTATTTTAAAATAGCGTCACTTCTTTGACAGGTAATGTTATATTTTTAATCAGTGTTGCTTTGACTCGATTTCATTTGTTTTTGTTATGCGGAGTGATGTGAACACTTCGAGTTTTTTAGAAAAAGCTTCGCTTGACAGCGCGAAATACTTTTTATAAATCACTAAGTCATAGCTTACTAGATTGAAATTTGATAGTTTTTTAACGTAAATTTTTACAAATTCAAAAAAATATTAATTTTTACATAAGTTTTAATTAACAACAAATTATTCTAGAGACGAAAAGAATAATTTTGATATAATTTTCACACTATTCCTTCTTATATTAAGTTTATACAAAAACTTTTTATGTTCATTATTGTTGAGTTCTTAAATTCCATAAAACTTTATTATTATTATTACCTTTTTTCACTGTATTTCTTTAATTTTAGAAATCCTAAACTCTATTTCTCTGATTTATACTATTTTCCTTGCATTTTAACTAATTACGTTGATAATTGAAATTTGCGGTTAGCTTGTAATTTTCTTTTTCTCCTAACAATTAATATAATAACATTCTCATAGTTATTATATTCGCAGACTTATCTGAGACTACATTACTTTGAATTTATCTATTCAGTTCTTTGCTACGTTTTAAGTAAATACCCTAAATCTGTTAGTAAAAATCTCTTATGGGCTTTAAATGTTAAATTTTCCTATGTGAAATTTCGTAGTTTCTTTTACAATTAATATGCTAGAACTTGTTTTAGAATCGCATTCTGTCCTGGGATTACTTAAAATATGATAAGTAGTGATTTTATTACATATTAATAAGATTATCTGTTTCTTTTTAATTATTAGTGTTAGATATTAAATTTTGTTTTCTCTTTTTGAGCTATTTGAATTAGTTAACCGTTACAATATATTATCTTGTTTACTTCACTGTTTTCAATTTTTTTTATGTCAAACTAGCTAAAGGAAGGTCGTTGTTCTACAATAGAAACAACGAACATCAAACTTCAATTATAATAGTAAGTAATTGTTTTATATGGTGGTTTTCAATAATTTGTGGATTCACAATCATTGAAATTCACATTGTTCTACAGCTGATAAATATTATTTGTTATAGCGGAAATTCTACATACACACATATATGTCATGTTAAAATAGGACCGGCAGAATTTAATTATAGCAATTATATAAATGACTTCGGTATGCATGCATTGTGCAGTGCATGACGCTAAATTGGTTCTCACCTATGTATTTAATGGGTTCACGTGATACGATTCTAGTTAAGATTAAATTTAGAATTTGTATAAATTAGTCATGAATATGTGATTACTTAAGGGGTGAATACATTTAAGGTTGTTTGACTTAATTGACTTTTAGAAGCAGTACTCTTAAATGTAAACTATCCACCTTGTACAAGCTTTTATTTAACTTGTAACACTCGTTGTCCTTCTGGTGCAAAATTTGTAATTGATTTGTCGGCTAATTTTAAGTTTCTGATCAAGCTGGATTTTTAGAAAAATCCCGAATTTTGGTGCAGTAAGTCGGATTGAGATGGAGTTTTTTGCACTCGCTTCGTTAGCTCGTCTAGAAATTTTGTGCTATATTTTAATCTTGTACTTCTTTGAAACTGCATCGCTGCATCAAAAAGTGCACTCTTCGGACGACCTGGAACACGCGATTTAGCTAATAACGTCATCTCCTGGAGATTTACTGTAATTTTATCGTCAATCTGTCTAACATTGCTTTAATGGATGCTAGTCAAGTCCAAAATTGGTTGTATAGAGAAGAGCATCCCCTAGATCCAACAGATTTTGGCTAAAAAATGGATAATAATAATTTAATCCCCATAAGGATGACACAACCATCTACACCCCCGAATATAATGAAACTAATATTCTGAGGATGTAAAATCGACTATGATTTTTCTTGTGGGTGCAGGAAGAACGGACTCATCTGAAAAACGCGTTCAAAAATTCGGCTGTCACAAACTGCACTAACGTTGAGAAATACACCACAGAAGAAATAATTGCAATCGAGAATGACACTCTCGAGGAAGAGATAGTTTAGAATTAAGATGAGGTTTTTGGATAAATCAATGTATTTGGACTTATACCTTTAATTTTCCTCTCGAATAATTGCAATTGATTCAAGCATCCCTTACTAAAGGTGACAGTAAAATAATTTGGAATACAGTAAATGAATTATCAGCTGCCAAAAAACAAAGTACTATAAATCAAATACAATATGAGAATAGAACAATTAGTGATAGAGTTGAAATAGCAAACTTATTCAATGAACATTATACGTTTCCAGGGAAAAAACTCGCTGATAAAATTAAGGCACCCGCAATTCCACCACTACAAGGAGCTCGGAAGCAGTCTTCAATATTTCTTTCACCTGTAACAGAAAATGAATTAATTATAACTATAAATAATTTAAAAGACAAAAAAGCTCCCGGATTTGATGGAATAAGAGCGGAATTACTAAAAGAAATCAGAAATGAAATTTCACAACCCCTCACGTTTTTGGTAAATAAAATAATTGAATATGGAGAATGGCCTGAAACACTGAAATAATAAAGCCACTATTCAAAAGTGGAAAAAATGATAAAATCCTCAACTACCGCCCCATTTCTCTAATCAGTAACATCGCAAATGGTTTGAAAAACTTTTGAAGGTCAGAATAGTCCGCTACCTTGATAAAAATAAACTTTTATCTGAAAAACAATTTGGATTCACGGAAGGAAAGTCCAGAAATGACGCGATTTACTCAATCACATCAAAAATCTATAATAGCCTGGACAGGAAGAAACATTCACTAGCTATTTTTTTGGATCTCGCAAAAGCCTTCGACACTGTTGACCATATACAGCTTTTGAAGGATTTGCAAGATCTATGATTTAGGGGAAATGTAGCAATCGAAAATACACTTAGTGAATAAAGAACAGTACAATATGGGGTGCCGCAAGGGACAGTATTGGGACTGGTATTCTTTATCATTTACATGAATAACATACTCACTTCATAGACCAACGGAGAAATCATTAGTTTTGCAGATGACACGGCAATATTTTATGAAGATACATCCTGGGAAAACCTGAAAAAGAAAGTCGAAAGCGATATGAGTAAAATTATAGATTGTTTCAATAAAAAAAAATAACACTGAACTTTGAAAAAACTTCGTTCCTACCTTTCGCTTGTTAATCTTCTCACCTCCCCGATTTCAACTACCTGGAAATAAAAAAAACTGATGATATTATTCAATTAAAGTCTTCAGAATTTGTTAAATATCTAAGTGCCCACATTGATAGGCACATTAGATGGGATGTCCACATAAAACAAACTGTAGGTTCTTTGAGGAGTATCATCTTTAAATTTTTATATTTTAAAAATATATTGAATACTCACCAAATGAGAAAGAAAAATAATACATAATCTAATAGACTCGAATAAAATTCCCTAAAGTAATATTTATTGAAAAACAAAAACATACTAATGACATTGTCCCAAAAATTTTATTAAATTGTCATTCTATTATTTTATTTAAGTAGTAGACATTATATCAAAATAATTAGCAAATTTTGTTATGAAAAAACATTTCACAACCACGCGCTGGCTTCTTAGCCTTAGTGGTTCTTTTGTTTATTTCAAAAATACATGTTGCGTTCACCAGGTCCTCTGGAAAACGATGTCGGTGTCAGATCTGAGACGATAGATCAGAAAAATACCCGTGTGAGGTGTTTCGATCGATTTGGTAAGTAATTTCAGCAAAACTCCATGTGTTTAGCCAGGTCGCGTGCACCATGTCCTACGGAGGACGATTTCCATGTCAGAACTGGGACTAGCAACTCGAAAAACCCCTGGATAAAGAGTTGCAATCGATTTTTGATGAGTTAACAGTGACCGCCAGGTGATGACGTTCCTGGCGCCGTCTTGACCTCCAGGTACACATGGGGCTCATTGGCCATCATATTCAGGTTAAACGACCCAAAACACCCCCGGGTACTGAAATACGTATGGTTCAGATGTTTTCTGTGCAAGATATGAATTTTTTCTTCAACACAACAACTATTTTGAAAACGACTTTCGAACAGAATTCGAAAGTCGAAACGTCAAATTAAAGCCATTTTTCATTCAAATAAGTGGTTTTATTTCCAATAGAAGGAAACCACTATGAACTGCAGAAATGAATCAAAACCTTCAAATAACAGAAAATATCAATCGTACTCAAGATTACAATTTTATTATAAAAGAACCTTACTGAATCTTTTTATCAGTGTACAGACAGCACTATGCCATTTTATCAAATAAACGAATGAACTTGAAGTGTGCGGAAATGGGCAGAGCACACTCGAATGAATTGAAAAGTTAAACATACAAGAACAAAGACAATCAGAACTGATGTTTACATTTATTTACCTTTTATATACAAAGGACACGATTACCTCTATTAAAGCATGCGAAGAACCAAAAGAAAAAGTTTTCTTTGAACGGTTGAAATTTATTTGAAAGAAGGCAATTTTTCGAAACACTGTTATTTTTGTGGGTTTTTAGAAACAATTTTGTATGTAATCTTACTTTATACCTACTTCAAAACTTGTTTTTTATTATATCCTCGAAAAAAAGGGGAAAATAGCTCTAAGCCCGGCTAAGGGAAGCGCTCAGGTAATCCTGGATAATCAGTTGCAATCCGAGTTAATCCGTTGTAATGTCATGGTATCACCTTTGAAACTATTTAAGAGAGCAAACAATTCTAACACGATTTTTATTTTTTTATACTTGACAATCAAATTAACGGATTTATTTAGTTAAGCATAAAAAAGTATGAGGTAAATATGGAGAAATGTTTACTTTCGGTACCAATAATCTTACGGAGGGTACCATCTGGCCAGGAAGTACCTTCTAGCATGTTGTATACTTTTTCCAATATCAGTTGGGGTAGTTCAAAACAGTACATGGTATAATAAAGAGTAAAGGATGAAAACTAATACAGGGTACAAAAATACTGGTGGGTGGAGTATCAAAATGGACAGGAAACGCAATAAGCTAGTAGACTTCAGCGATATAGGAGATCTTGGATCAGACGGGCCCAGATAGAAAAAAAACCAGTAGACCAGATTGAGTCAAATCGTCCGCTTGCGTGGAAACCAATCAGTGATTGCAATGACCACCTGTTACCATAAATCACCGTACATTATTCTTATGACTATTTCTCCTCAGGAGTTATTTATGACATTGCGAACTCCGTGAATAAGTAGGTTACAATTTGTATTATGGAATTATATAGTGGAAATATTAAATATTTAGAAAATATATTAGCATTTTCATTTCAGGTCTAATAATACACTTCTTTTGTCAGAGCCCGTTTTATTTACGTCTTCGGCAATACTACAGCTGATTGGCCTGTTGCAAAGTTGAGCTGAAATTTTAAGACAGTCGTTAATTTTTTAAAAAAAAATTCTAAAGGCGAAATAAAAATCAAATGTTGAGAGTACACGTGGACTTTAATATTTCAATCAAATTGAAAATAACGTACCTTTATTGTTCATTACTGGTGAAACTAAAAAATTGGTTAAACTAGTAAAAGTGTTTATTAAACTTGAAATATAACTAACTATCATGTGAACCATGATGTCACTGGCAACGGCCGCCATCTTGGTTTGGTGCCGTCGGAACCAGCCGCCATCTTGTCACCGGAAATGGCGGCCACCTTGGTTGGGTTTCGGCATAGTTTAAGTACTCACCTCTTATTATTGTTGTTTTTTTCCTCACTTTCGAATTTTGTGTATTTTGAGTTAAAGTTTCCTGAACTTTTGTATTTTCCGCTGTTTGTTTTGGTTTGTTCAGCTTGTTTTTCATCTTGTACTATTAGGAAGTTTTATACCAAAAATAAGTGGCGAAGGTATAATAAGGAATAACAGCAGTAAAACAAAGCCTATTAGATGCAATTAAAAATGAGCCGCAAACTACTGTACGAAAACTGTCAACACAACAAAATATCTTAAATTAGTTGTTTATCGCATGTTTAAAAACAACAATGCATCCCCGTTGAAATGGAATAAATAACTAACATAATGTGCATTTATAGGATAAGGAAAATCGACATGGTATTGTCCAAACAAGAAACCAGCATGTATTTATTCTTAATATTTGGGCAGGAATAGTTCTTAGGAACTTATGGCTCATGAACGTACCCATTTAATTTCAGTTTAGTATTGCGTAATTCTTTATTACATAACTGTATTCAGCATTGTTGTATTTTGCCTTTTATTTTCGCTAAATTTATTTAATTTCCGCTACTTTAGGAAAATCTTGCATATTACATTCTTTCGGCCCCTCCTTTGGGCCCATCATGAACCATCACCATTGTGAAGAGGAGTGATGGCCTGTAGTGGCTGTGAATGGCCATGGACGGCGTTGGAAGCGGTCGGACTGCACACATCAAAGGAGGCCATCATACCATCATACGCAACAAATCTGCGCAGTGGCTAGATAGCATGTCCATACAATGGGTGAACATTGACCGACCACACAAAGCTGCACTAGCTGCAACTGCGATTTCCACGTCCTCCACCTGCATATCTAGAGATTAGGATTATATAATATAATAATAATAATAATAATAATAATAATAATAATAATAATAATAATAATAATAATAATAATAATAATAATAATAATAATAATAATAATAATAATAATAATAATAATAATAATAATAATAATAATAATAATAATAATAATAATAATAATAATAATAATAATAATAATAATAATAATAATAATAATAATAATAATAATAATAATAATAATAATAATAATAATAATAATAATAATAATAATAATAATAATAATAATAATAATAAAGGGGGGTGGGTGGCTCAGCGGTAGAGCACTGGACTCATAATCCAAGGGTTGTGGGTTCGAATCACACCAAAGGCAGAAATCTTTTTCTGATTTTTAATTAATTAAAAATTTAGAAATTGATTTTCATATACCAGGTGTGATTCCTCACTCGACCATTCACTGTTGGGTTCTAATTAACAGTGCTGTTCCTAAAGTGGCGCTGGGAAACAGTAACAAAGCCTACACAGAACACGAGGCTAATGGCCACAGTAGTCGATGCCGTTGACACAGAAATAAAAAAAAAAAAAAAAATAATAATAATAATAATAATAATAATAATAATATTAATAATAATAATAAATTAAAATTTAAATTTAGGAGGAAAAAATTTCAATCGCCGAGTTGATTCCTCAATGACAGCACAGAAAAATAAAGCAAATTGGTGGAAGCAGTGGCCCATAAACACTTGCCCAATGGATCCAACCAATTTTTCAGTGGCCACCATCATAGCCATGGTGACCATTATGATGAGTTATAGATATACATAACTTTTAATTAGTACCAGTTAACGGCAATTGCCTTCACGAGAAGCCAAATACGCAAAAGTCTGAGGAAATTGTCGTCCCTGCAGAAATTTGGGATATTTAACCATAAGGAATAGTTCGTCCCTGGTTCTATACAATAGTGTAGATCTGCTTATACTTCTAAATTACATACACGTCGATTGGACATTTCAGAAATTGTGAACAAGAAACGAGTTTTAAATTTTAAACTTTGAAGGCCTATAACTCAGAAACAAGGGCCTGTTTCAAAAAAATTTATATGAAGTGCTTATATTATTCTGCTTCAAACCATACGCTCCCTACTTTTGTTTGCATTAGTAGAATGTAGAATATTCTATTTAAATTAATCGATAACATTTTGGATTACGAGAAAATTACATCTTAGTAGTGGCTTTAATAAGGATGACTCAAATTTATTATTATCAAAAATAATTTAAAAGGCCCCTTGCAAGTTTTATAAACAATATTTTTTATATTTACGGACTTTATCTTACTATTGGGACAGTCTGTGTATATCCATAAATATTATTTAATGTTGTTGCTCATCGCTACCACCGATTAAGATCTACTGTTATTTTTGCCCTTGGTCATGGAATGTGCTAATTAATTTTTCACAGCAGTTAGGAAATGATTATGAATTGCGCGTGCGGTTTTCTATAACAATCTGGCATTGAAAATATTGCATTTCCGCACTGGTGATTTTTTGAACTAAGGAATAAATGTATTATTATGTTGGGCGAAGGTCCTACCAACTAGTATGTGGTTACGGTGTTTTTTATATACTGTTAGTTTTATTTTATTGGTAAGTAAAATAATGATAATTTTTATCTAAAACTTATTTAAAATGAACACCCAATAATTCTAAATATTAATTTGGTAAAATGCAATGTTTTTTATATAGAAATTTATTTATAATGCACAACATACAGAGTGATTTCCATTTACATGATGCACAGTTGTTTTAAGTTCTTTAACATACAAAAATACAATAATACAGTTAAAAATAAACAATAAAGAAAGCAATGAGTAGAAAATATTCAGGCATATTTGAGCATTCGAAGGATTTGTCCTACTTGTAACAACTTTTATCATACAGCAAAATGTGTTGGCACTAGCCATATCCATATTGGTCATATGAAACCGATTTCATTGCTAGAATATAGTGTTTCTTTTATTGTTCTTCTAAGGTAACGGAGAAAAAGAACGTTCTATCTATGTATCTTTCACAGTAATAATTTTTTTAACCCCCTTTTTAGCAATCTGTCCTAAAGCATTAAGCTACTGTTCGGACGGTGAATGATGTAGATTGGCTCCATCGAAACTTCTACCAAAAATATTCTTAAGTACTTAATTACTACTACACTTATCTAAATCTGTCTATCAGTTCGGATGGTGTAGATGTTTTAAGCCTTCTTGATTCACCTGTCTGTTCAAATATTCTGTTGGCTAAAACATTAGGACGCACTAATGCAGACGATAACGCCTCACGCCTCAGACAGACACAACGGATTTTTGACGTACGGTAAAAAGTCGTACACAAATTCCTTTGATATTTTGCTGTCTTCCTTTGATATTTTGGCGTGGACGGCAAAATATCGTGCCGTGCCGTGCTGTGTAAAAGGTCCCATGCATTTCTTCACGCCACTAAAGGAATGTACCTACGGCAAAATATCGTCAGTTGTTTATGTCTGCGGCGTAGACAAGAGATCATTATCATGTCAGACAGCCAAGCGGCCATTAATGCCTTGAACTCCCACATAATCAACTCCCAGATGGTTTGGGAGTGCCTAGAGAATCTAAACGAACTAGGCAAGAATAACTCTCCTATGGGTTCCGGGACACACTGGAGTGCAGGGCAATGAAATAGCAGACGTACTCGCAAAAAAAGGGGCTGAAACACCATTTCTGGGACCTGAACCCTTCTGCGGAATAAGCACCAGTACAATACTTGATGAGCTTGGAAAAGAAGTAAATAACAAAAGATCCCAATACTGAATAGGACTACAAGGAATGAGGCAGGCCAAGACACTACTGGTAAACTATAATCAGAAGAGATCTGACGACTGCGTCAGTAAAAGTATAAATAAGCTCAGAATACTAACGGGTATCCTAACAGGGTACTGCCGGCTGAGAGGCCATCTAAAGAAACTCGGATTAGTAGACAAAGAAGAATGCAGGTTCTGCGAGGAAGAGGAGAAAACCTCTATCCACATTCTCTCAGAATGCATTACCCTGCAAAATCCAAGGGTACGATACCTCGGAGAATACCAAATAGAAGAGAAAGATCTACCTAACTTAAAGCCTACCGACATCCTGAACTTTTTGAAAGTAATAGGACTGGAGAAACTGCTCTAATCGTTGAGACATCCTTAACGATTGAGCAGCAGTAGGGGGCACAATAGATCTTATAGGTCGCGGTGTATCGACACCCCCATCACAGATAGATAGATAGATAGATGTCTGCGGCGTAACTGGCACTGAACTGAGTAATCACTTCTTTTACTGATACTAGAGAGATGTTTTGCTGGAGAACCCTAGCTGGAACATAATAGGGTGCATTGAAGATGCAAAGGATAACCTTATTTTGGAATCTTTGTAGAATTTATATATTGCTGTTGCCTTCATTGCATTCAATAATAAATAAAATCTGACTTTTAACATTATTATCAAAAATAACTATTATTTCTAAAAACTGCTGGAATAAAACCAGTATAATCAATAGTCACAAATCAATCCTACCCTTATTCCGCCCCTGTCGGGTAACCCCATGAAAAATGTAGGCACTTTATGTTAAAAAATAAAATAAACTTATTCAATTTTTGGTGAAGTATTTGCAGGCCGATAAAGCACGATCTATATACGTACATAACTTTAAATTCAATCTTTTCAATAGGTACCATGCCCAGAAAACTTCTTTCATTTCCATTCGGCAGACTTATCAAAGAGAACGTCACATATATCTTAAAACTTACAATTCAATGTTCTACTTTCCCAGTTCCTTACTGAAAATATTGGAGGAAGAAGACAGAAAAATATATTTAAGAACTCGTTTAAGAGAGCCAGGCCCCAGTCGAACAAAAGTGAATAAAAAGTTTCTTTTGTGTGTGTAACAAGCTTTTCGTCTAATAAAACTTAGCATTAGCGAATACAAGTTTGGCATTTTTGAATAAAGGAGGAATAAATCGATTGTAAGAAATAGCTTTAATCTTTTGCAGAACTATTTGAATTGAAATATAAAATTATACTGTGTAAGTCAGAAAGTTCTTTGGAACTTGATATTCACTACTTAAATATTTTTCAGATATTCAGATAAATATTAATTAAAATTCCTCCGCTCGCCAAATTATCAAACGATCTTAAAGCCAACATTTGAAGGAGAGTGTTGATTGTTCGGCAGACCCGCTTGAGGGAGCTCGCGTTAGTTGACCAGGATATAAATTAACGTATTACCATCAGGGTTGCCAATGTGTGAGTAATTACTCACATTTGTGAGTATTTTACAACTGTCATTTTCAATTTTTATGACATGCTAGATTATATTACCCACAAATTTATGTAAAATATTTCCAAATTATAATAAATCTAGCAATAACTTTAGGTATAGGGAAAACTAATACAGATCGAAAGATAATAAAAACTGATTCAGGCGTGATAATAAAATACAGGGTGTTTTATTTGAAATTATCGACTTGAATTGAAAATGGACATTAGACGCTCCATTACACAGGGTCCTGCAACAGTGGCGCCGTGTTCCATATCTCTATTTAGGAAAGAGATAGGAAAACAATTTTCTACAATGTTACCTTATTGATCGAGCTCTACAAAATAAATATCACTTTTTCGGTTTCTACATGAAAAATAAAAGATACTTTATGCATGCAAAGTCTGAGCTTAAGTTCCAGGAATTTATTTATTTATTTAAAGTTTAATTAAAGTTGCTAATAAGCAATTCGTGTGTGATTCACCAAATATGAAAATCATATCAATCAAACCAGTTTTTGAAATCAACATTCTGAAATTATATCGACTATTTCACGCACTTTTTAAATGAACCAATCAGGAGCTCCAGTCAAGTTCGGATTATCGGTAATACCAAACTTGACTCTTGACTCTGACTGGCCTGTCAAGTTCGGTGTTTTCAGATACGAATTTCTCGCGACAGTATGAATGTGACTGCTGGCTGCAGAATTGGCAATAATTCGCATGCGTAAGCAGAGCCAAAAATATATTTATTTGAAATATTACTTTGTACATCATTTTTTTGAGCTGAGCTGACCTGACGTACCCTTATCTTACCTGACCTCACCCTGTAAATTATTGATCTATTACACGCCTCCTTTCACATTTGTGTATGTTATAGTTAAACGTCAAATATAAATAATCACGCTGTGCATGCTTTTAAAAATGTGCAGATTTGGGAATTGATCAGATTCTTACCTTTTTTGCTAATTTCCTCTAATTCTACCTTTTACTTTGTTTGTGAAATAGTCTAATAAAATTACACTCGTGATTGAATTTATCTCATAAGTCTGTCTCTTATTTTATAACTCAACTGAGTTGCTTGAAGAAAACACCACTCGTCCTTCGGACTCGTAGTGTTTTTAAGCAATTCAGTTTCGTTATGAATTGAATCGATTCACTAAAGATTTGAATACTTACTATTGCAGGCAAATATTTTGATCTACCGTTTGCCAGACTTCTTGATTTCCAAAAAATATTTTATTCGCTTTTGCTTAAAAGGTTGTTTTAGAACGTAAGATTGTGGCACAAATTTCGAGATCATTGAAATTATTGAATGAAAATAATAACAAAGTGGTGGTATAATTCACAACTTGTTTATCTAGCAAACAGGTAATTAGGCATTGGGCAATATTTTAAAGTTGTACAAAAACTATGCATCAAATGAAGAAATTAGAAGGTGTTCCATTTAGAGAAATGTGTTACAAACATAACATATCCGTAATAAAACTTTTTTAAGAAAAACTATACACCTTATAATGAAACAAGATATCTTTGTATATTCTTATCAGTTGTCTATATAGTCTTATCAGTCTTCAGAAAAGTCGTTCATTGAGATTATAGCGTAAAAATATGAATATTTGCCATTTTTCTAAAAAAAAAGCTATTTTAAGAAAAACTAGTGAACTTAGCCATAGCGAATACTCGATGAAATTTGTAGAGCCTTTG
Source organism: Crepidodera aurea (assembly GCA_949320105.2). Taxonomy (NCBI): domain Eukaryota; kingdom Metazoa; phylum Arthropoda; class Insecta; order Coleoptera; family Chrysomelidae; genus Crepidodera; species Crepidodera aurea. Next base: position 76,357,947 of record OX439473.1, on the reverse strand, counting down.
TTGGCGCTTCTTATGGATCGATAATATACAGGGTTTCCATTTGAAATAAGGAAGATTCTACAAATTTTTAATGGCAATGTGTGGCAAGCTGTTTTTCATTCCCTGTATATCACAGGTCGATTTCAGATTCATCGTTTGAGAGAGTCACCGATTTAGAATATTTGACCAAAAATAAATTTTAATGGGACTTGGCATAAATTCATAATTTCAAATGTTTTTAGTGACGAATATTGGAAAAAAGAACTTGTCATGCTAAAAATCTTGAAAACCATCAATATTTTGGAAATATAAACATGCATAAAGTATCTTTTATTTTTCATGTAGAAACCGAAAAAGTGATAAAAAATACAAGTTGCCATTTAAAAAAACTAAGTTGGGACCCGCACAGAAAATATTGAACACCCTGTGTGACTGACATTTTTTTTATTTTGTAGAGCTCGATCAATAAGGTAACATTTAAAAAAATTATATTCCTATCTCTTTCCTAAATACACGGAAAAAAAAATTCACTAACTGATAGCGAACTTTTACTTACCACAAGTAAAAAGTTGTATACTATATGGGACAAGTAAAATGTTTACTTATGGGAAGTAAAACAAGATTTCTGAAATTAGTCACTTATGGTTAGTAAACAGTTTAATTAGGATTTAGACGACCTGTGGTTAGTGAACTGTTTACTTGTAGTTAATGATATTTGTTTCTAAGGGTATTAGACATGCATCCTGCTATTAGTACACATTATACTAGTGACTGGTTTCCATTCACTTGGCACTAGTTAACTGTTTTCTTGTGATAGATGATTTTAGTTTCAGTGGGTGCTATAAATGCATTTTACTATTAGTGTATTCTATTTTAACTGTTGGTTTTGGTTGACTTGCTACTATTTAACCTTTTTCTTGCCTTAGGTGATTTTAATTTCAGTTCGTACTATGTATCTTACTACTAGTGAAGTGTTTATTGTGATGGGTTTATTGATTCAGGACAAAATACACACATTATTAAAAAAAAACAAAACTTTTATTGTAACACTACAAAAATAGGTAATAATTCAGGTACCTATAAACAAAATACAACATAAAAAGGAAATACTTATGAACTAAATTTGAAAACTAGATTTTCATTGATTGAAATCTAAAATTAGGATGTATATCTTAAAAATGGATTTGTAATTTTTTCGGTTTGATAACGTTAATGTATCATGTAACACTACAAAATAGGTAGAAATGTAGTTTTTAATTCTAAACAACTTTTCTAAATAACAATTGTCGATTTTGTGAAAAATAAACGTATTTTACTCTTGAGCAAAATTCATATTTTTTGCCAAACCTCGTATACGGCTTGAAAAAAATGGATATCCCATGATTGTATTTTAAGTTTTGGACCATGCATAACTTTTTATAAAGAGTCCAACTTATAAGTAGACACACTGTATGATATAGAAAATTAGTTAGATATTATGTAGCACTATTGTTTAAAAAGCATATCATTAATAATTTCGTTTTATCATAGCGATAAAATAATTAATGTCTATTAAAATTCAATCAATTTTAAAGAAAATGTAATTTGTATAGGCCTCTATTTTACGAAAACAAAATAAAGTTAGGAAAACATTGAAAACCAGTTTAGAATGCTCTTCTAGCATTGCCATAGACCGAACAAATTGTAATGACAGAATTATAAATAATAAAATTTTAGATTGACAGTTCCTATTCTAATCAACACAGCCACAGACTACTAGTCCACTCAGTTTTACCAAAATCGTTATTCACTGAATGTCTTAAAAATTTTCATATTTTGGACCCCATTTTGAAAGTGTTCCCGAAGTGGTACGGAGGGGCACATCTTCTGAAAAAAAAAACAAAATTTTAGGATTTGGTTAGAGTTTTCAATTCAGTGCCAACTATTTATGTACGGAGGGAATTTTCAGAACCGCACACTGCACATGCGCAAGCACTTTCTATATTATTTTGTGAAAGATTGTGCAATCCAATCACCTTCCACCCTCCACAATTGCTTATATCCCTTATAGTGGAGATTGGGGATGGATATTAAAAGCAAATATGTTGCAGGCAAAGCACACTTTTTCTCAAAACATATATTTATTATTTAAGTGTTAATTTTATGAATAAAAATGGTAATATTAACCTCAGGCTGTTGAAAATCACTGACTAATACGTATTTGCCGGTGAATATGGTACAAAAAAAATGTGATAACACTATTGTCTCGACTCAATTTTATGCTGGTGACGCCTTGATGAATAAAGAAATAAAGCAAGTGCGATTTAGAAACAAAAATAAATTTTAACAAATTAACAATATTAGGTATTTGTATAGTTGTAATACTTATAATATACCTGATAAAATTGAGAAAGAAACAATTATTTTTTTTAATAAATGCAATTACGTCTTACCTTCAAATTTTATTATATATTCAGTTAGCCCCCAATCTTTTAAGAGGCTTTTATAATCCATTTTTGACCGTTATTTCACTATTATGCACTTTCTCTTAATATGGACGTGATGTATACCATTTACCTATTATTTTCGCGACACACGAACACCCCTTTGGCAGCCAAAGGGGAAATTGTGCACAATACACGATCGGCCATATTTCGTCTCTCGACCACTCTTCGGTGATGATCGTTAATACATTTTTTTCTGTTGTTGATGAACAGTTAACTAGTGGCTAAAATCTATTTGTTTATGGCTATTAAAATGGTTTTAGTAACGTTATTTATTTGTTGTAGGCATACAGGTGCTTAGGTTAAGTAAACTGTTTACCAATGATTATTAAAAAGTATCATTTTAGGAAACTTTTTTACTTATGATAAAAACATGTGTTTAGAAACTTACTTTTACTTATGGCAATTAATTTGTTTTTTTATAATAGTTAAAAAAATATGTATGACGATCGTACTTTTTTCAAGTAAATGATTTATTTGGCACTGTTTTTTCCGTGTAGAGATATGGAACACGGCACCACTGTTGCAGGACCCTGTAGATACCCTGTATAAAATTTCGCATCTTCACCGTATGCTAGAAGGATATTCTCACAATCTTTGTATAAAATTTTAAATTAATAGCTTAACAACTAAGCCAGATGTTCGAAATTTGATGCTGAATCCAAAAATAAAAAGAAAAATGGCACCTGTCATTTAAATCCGGAAGTAACCAGAAGTAACAGGAAGTTGAAAATATTTTCATTGAATAGATCGTACTGACAAAGCCTCGTAACCCAATTTTCAAATTTCAAATATCTATAGTTCTCTATATATTGCTAATGGGCCATCTTCGTGACACACCCTGTACTGGAAACAAAGCTACCCTCAGTTTTAGTTAACAATTTTGTAAAATGATAATTAATGTTAAATTTAGAGCAGTCTACAATTATCTAAATTTTTAAATACATTTTGTTGTCTTATAATGCCTCTCTTACTACTTGAAATTTTAAGTGTTTAAAATCAAAAAATGAAACTAAATACAGCTGATGCATTTAAAAAAACCACAGTAATTAATGTCATCGAAAAAAAAAACGGTAAATCTGGCAACAATGTAAATAAAAAAACAGGAAATGAATATGTCCGTCCAATTTTTGTACATATTCCAGACAATTAGCCATCTCGATACTTTTCTTTCACTTTGTATAAATTAGGAAACTTTTTTAAAGAGGTCCAATCAAGAAAAATGTAATATAATACATGCTTGAAACATCTTGCATGAGTTATGAAATATTCATACATCGCACCTTCTACGACATAACAATCCAGTTATAATTTTCTCTGCACTTTCTTGTTTCATTTTAGTGCAAAGGTAATATTTTAGCAGTCTCCTGGTATAATATACACTTTTAGGTAGATGACGCCGGTGCTCAGATTACTGATGAAGACCCTGATTCCAACACGATTTCGTCATTCTCCACAACTCCTTCTCCTCATTATACTTCAGAAACTTCCATGATGGATCCAATTTCCAGTTCCGGAAGTGGACCGCCAATTACCATAGAAATAATCCGGGTGTTTATACCACCTGGGATCGGCAACGCTGTCAAGCTGGTGTGGGGTAGAGAATTGGACAACGTTGATTTAAATATGACGTACGCAGTTCATTATGGAAAAGAGGGTGAAAATTTGACAGGTAAATTGTTTACATAAAGCATTATACAAGTTGTTCCCTAGTATTTAAAAATAGAAAATAAACTATTATTGTAATTTTTTCTACCTTTAAATACATTAAAAATATCGGTTGTGGGTATCACATAGATCTCTCAAATATTTGTACACGTCCCACATTACACCCTGTATTTTCTTAATGTTCTTTTTACTTCGCTGTTCTAAGCGAATTTCATGTTTCAGCTTTTCCCTAACCAATTTTTATAATTACATCTACAAGTTTTATATAAAAATAACACTTTTCAGTGCCAAAATTAACGACAACCAACGAAAGCATAATTATCGAAGACCTGGAATTTTGCACGAAATACAATTTCGCAGTTTCGGTGGCGAGTGAAAACAAAATCAACCCGAACAACATACGAAGCGTTATAACCTATTTGGATCGCAAGGCTACGCCAGAAAATTTACAGATTGACTTTGAGCCTAGAGAGCCGCCATGTTTACTTATCAAATGGTCGGCATCTTGTGCAAATATTGGACAAGCCATCGGATACGTTGTAAGTTCGTTTTTCTCTCTGATTTTATTTGAAAATATCACGTTTAGAACTTCGACAAAGAACTAACGAAAAAATTAAACAAAATGAAAAAATATATTTTGTGCCATGTCGTCAAACGTTTTATTACTAAAAATATGCTTAATTTTTAAAGATAAATATGTTTCCTTTAGAAAAATAATATAAATCATTCTTATACAGGGTGAGTCACGGTAGACGCGACGCCGACGGTCCATTGTGGCTAAACAGTTAATATTTTGAAAATTTTGTATATTCATGGATATGTGGGTTGATAAAACGCTACATTTTAAAATTATTTTGAATTATACAGGTTGTCCCAAAAAAGTGTGATAAACTTTCTTAAGTATTTCCTATACCTAAGCTTTTTACTTTTCGAGATATTTTGATATTTATAAAAATGGAAGCACTTACAAGAAAACCAATAAATTGGAAACCTATGGAATCGGCCAAATCCAATTTTAATTGAAAAAAATTAGACTAATAATTGAAAGCAATGTTTAGAGTTGTCTAAAATTATACAGGGCGCCCAAAATGGGGCGATTCTCCAATGACATATTCAAACGACAATATCGTTCTTATTTTAAATACGACACCCTATATTTTATAATCCTATTATAAAGCAAATTACATTACCTTTTAAAAACTATAAAGGTCTACTATGCCTAGATCTATTAATTTTGGAGTTATTTTTATTTTTGTTATATTTTACATTATTATAAATATAATACAACACCCAGTATTTGACCAGCTTAGACTATTGCAACATCATTTTTTCCCAGAAACTTTTTCTTAAAAATTGCAAAAATTTTCTCCCATTTAAATGGCCATCAAAAAAATATGGGCCAATAACTTGGTCGCCTATAATTCCACCGTACCTAAACATTAATGTTCCACCGGTTCTGATGATCTATTGTATGGACCAAATGTTGGTTTTGAGTATCATAATAATGAAAGTTATGAGGGTTAACTAATCATTATTATGAAAAGTGGATTCATCTGTAATTTTTTCGGATCACAGTCTATGTTGATCAAATACTGGGTGTTACATTTAGGCATTACGGTGGAAAAATGATGTAAAATTTAACAAAAATAAAAATACCTCCAAAATTAATAGATTTAGGCATAGTAAATCTTTATAGGTTTTAAAAGGTAATGGAATTTGCTACATAATATAATTATAAAATACAGGGTGTCCTATTTAAAATAAGAACGATATTGCCGTTTGAATATGTCATTAGAGAATCGCCCCATTTTGGACGCCCTGTTTAATTTTAAACAACTCTAAATACATTATTGCTTTCAATTATTAGTCTACTTTTTTCAGCTAAAATTGGATGTAGCTGATTCCATAGGTTTCCAAGTTATTGCTTTTCTTGTAAGTGCTTCCATTTTTAGAAATATCAAAATATCTCAAAAAGTAAAAATCTTAGGTATATGGAATACTTTAGAAAGTTTATCTTATTTTTAATAATAATTTTTAATCTATAAATGCAACAACATATAGGGTATTCCATAAGAAATAATATAACTTTGATACGCCACACTTTTTTGGGGCAATTCAAAATAATTTTAAAATGTAGCCTTTAACAACCCACATATTCATGAATAAACAAAATTTTCAAAATATTAACCGTTTAGCCACAATGGATCGTCGCGTCTACCGTGACTCACCCTGTATAATGTTTAAGAAGTTTATCATTTTATTGTAAAGCGTTTATTATTATTATTGTTTCGTAGGGTAAAAAGGAGGAATTATTAAAAAAAACTTTTAATAATCTCAATTCAATTTATTGTTAACTATATACTTTACAAAAATATTTTTACAAAACCGACAGCTCCCGTGTATTCATATTACAAAAAAGAATAATTCGATTAATTTTTAATTTAGGCTATACAGAGAGTTGCCGAGAAATTTTTAAAGGTAAACATATTCTGACCCTTCCTTCCCTGTATTTATACAAGTTTTTATCTTTCACTTTCAATAAAATGAATGATCTAACAAAGCACAGAGATGTGCATGGATATAGCACTAGAAATGCTGAAAAGATATATCTGACGCAGCATAACCATGCCAACTTTAAGGAATCAGCCTGTTATGCTGGCTCTTTATTTTATAACAAGTTACCGCAAAACCTAAAAAACATTAAATCACTAAAAATATTTCAAAGAGATCTTAAAAAGATGTTGGTAAATACTGCTTTCTACTCTCTAGATGAGTATCACGCTTGTTAAGATAAATACGGATATATGAGAAATATTAATTTTTGTTCTGATTTGTAATTTGTCTTACTGAATTGTCTATTTCTTATATCTTTTACTTTGATTTTTAATTTTGATTTGTAATTTTGTTAATTACTGCTTTTGCTTTGAGTCATCATATACTTTTGTATATTTTGTATATTTTAATATTTTATATTTTTTACTTTGACGTGCCTTATTCATTGTGTATGACAACAAAAGGTCAATAAAGATGATTATGATTATGATTACAATATTGGCACTTAAGCAAAGCTTGTATATTTTAACATGTGTAGAAAAATAGAATATACCTAAATAGATATAAATAGAAAAAATTAATTAGTTAATTAGTTAATTAGTTAAATAAATTAAAGTTAAATTTATTTTTTTACCATCTCCGTCATAAGTCATCTCAAGGCAAAATTCATATATATAAACAAAATATCTGGACCTACAATATTTTTCTATTCTACCATGCATTTTGTATAACGATAAGAAACATTTATATTTTTCTTTTAAAAAAAAGTCACGATGTTCTTCGCCAAAACGATATTTGCCCGAAAATTTATTAAATTTAACAAACCGTGTTTTAATATTAAAGTCTAGCATAGACATACGAATATTTAACTCAGAAAAAGATAATTAAAACCAAAACTATTACACATATTTTTAGCACATTTTGACAAGTGTCCATTTTAACAGTGTTACTCAACGTTCAATTAAATATTTACCTAAATCCATGATTTCTGATATTGAATTGGCAACGTTGTATTTTCAACTTTGAATTTATGAGATGGCTGTCATTTGACAAGAAAATTATTTATATCTGTCAAATGAACATTTATTTCCTTTTTTAATACTTTTCAGGCTTATTCTGGTTATAAATTGCTACTTGGGCATTTATAGAAAAGTTATGTACCTATGCGTTTGTATTGGAAAAATATGTTAATTAATCGTTTCAACGCACTGAATTTGTTTGTCTTGGGAGTGAGTATCCCAATATTTTTCTTTTTAAAAAAATGTGAAAAGTATTTTTCCGCGCAAAAATTTCTATCGCTATATTGAATTTATTATGTTTTATAACATCTGTGAAAATGTCATGAAAATCGCAGCCGGCCCCATATTCTTAACGTTTACCCAGAGATGTGCGTGTCAGTAGTTGTCAAAATTTGTAGGTTATTATGGCGAAATTAAATAAAGTCAAACCTTGACGTTGATATTTACAAAAATAGGTTATTTTCTTATGATGATTTTCTATCATCATTCCACCAACGTTTTTGCCGACCACTGCTAGACCAACATTATGTATCGAGACTACGTTACTGAACGTTGCTTTGGAATACCCCTCGCACAAAAATATGATGTGATTTCCATCGATGATCGATGATTGACAATTAACTACTTTTAACAATGCCAAAAAATGACAAAATAAACTAATATTTATCAGTTTCTCTTCTAATGGAAATAAAACCACTTATTTTAAAGAAAAAGGGGGCTTTAATTGACGTTTTGACTTTCTTTTTCGTTTTCAAAATGAGATAACAAAATATATAATAAAAATTTACTATAGAAACAGGTTATATTATCTCTGTGTTGTCTGCCGTTGCTAGGAAATAAAACTAAAAGCTTAACTTTTCTTGTAAATATCTCCGAAGATCGAATTTTCACAGACATGAGACCTGCATTTTTTGCCGATTTAGATAGGAATTAGTCTAACCTGAAAATTTCATTGAATTCTGACGAGTGGATTTTGAGATCCTCCGGACACACACACACACATAATAGACACATATACATACAAACCTTGCTCGTTTAATAGTATTTGATACAAATATGAATAAAGACGAAAATTAAAACAAGCATTTTTTAATTTATTTTGAACTTTTGGAAAGGGTATATCTATCCGTTTAATTTAGGCTATCATTAAAATTACCGCATCATAATTGTCTGTCGTGTTTCATAAGAATGGTTGACTTTTTTTAAATTGTTGTTAAGACGTATAGCTATTAACAGTTCATTTATATAGAGTCCCTTTACGTCTAGAATGTGATTAGACATAAATATATTTTTAACACCCATTCGGTAGCCTAAATATTATGTAGTTCTGACTTACTTGTATTTTGTGTAAGCTGCACCCCATACGCAGATACCGTATCTAATTACAGATTGAACAACACTGTCATATACAATTAATAATATTTTATTATTTAAGTATAAAATTTATAAGTCAATTTTTTTAGTCGTTTAGCTGTATATTCTACAGGGTGTCCCGTTGGTAAACGGAAATATTTTAAAGGTAGGTAGAGGTCACAAAGGCGATTCTAAATAACCCATATATAATGGTTCTCTTGGCTTCCATACAGGGTGTTTTATCAATGATGCATAATTATTCATTTGGCCAGAACTTCTGAATGACTTAGTATATCTTTTCCATTTTTAGCATACAGATTACACTTCTCACAAATAATGTATTGAAATATTGAGAGATATTTAAATCCAAGTTCGGCTTTAGGAAAAATTGAAACATATTAAAAATATCAAAACAACACTCTGTATAACACAATTTTAATATTTCCATTTTAGATTTGAATAGAGGGGAGAAAACTGAATTGAAACAAATTATTGTTTGTATCCCGCCACTGATTCGAATGGAAAATTTTGAAAGTGAAAGTAAAATTTTCATTTAATTTAGAAAAAACATATTAGGAAACTCATTTTTTCTTTAACAATTTTAAAACTTCACTTCGTATCATTTACCTATTTCTTGTTTATTTGGAATACATTAATTTTACACCGTACTGGTGTACCTGCAGGCCCGTACTTAGGAGAAAATATTCAATTAGGTATTTATTTTTTAAACGCCCAGTATTAAGTAAAGCGGGACAATAAACGCTTATAGTAACTAATAAACATTTTTAGATGTGCTGCCATCTATGATTAGAAGAGAGTATTGACAATTATTAAAAGCAAAAAATTCCCGGTGTATTGGGGTTGCATACACAATTTGCATTGCAGAAACCGGTCTTAGGATGTCGAATCTGATAAATTAAATTCCTTACTCGTTTTTTAATAAACATTTATTAATAATTAACGAAATTGCTTAAAATGTCCACTATTTTGTTTGATGTACTTTCTTGCACAGTTAAATGTCTCTTACTGATTTTCTTATAATAAATGGAAATGTTTCTCAATTCCTCGCAGGCTTCCTTAATTCTTTGAAGCAGTTCTTCTCTGTTGTTTATTTCTTTAGAATACACCTTGGATTTCAGGTATCCCTATACAGCATAATCCACTGTGCTAAAATAAAATTATACGAGGCGATCGAAAAGTAATCAATTTAATATTTTGTTTAAAGTACGGATCTGCAATATTATTTAAAATGGTGTTAAAACGGACAAATAATAAAAATATGAATAATATAGGACTGCCTAAATGTCGAAAATAAATCCATTTTGAATATTAAACGATAAAAAAATAATTTCTATTTTTTTTTTCTCTAAAAAAAAAGAGAGTGCATAAAACAAATAGTGGACATTTTGAGCAATTTCGTTAATTACCAATAAATGTTTGTTAGTTACATAGTTACTAGGAGCATTTATTGTCCCGCTTTACTTTATACTGGGCGTTTAAAAAATAAATACCTAATTAAATTTTTTCTCTAAGTACGGGCCTGCAGGTACACCAGTACAGTGAAAAATTATTTTAAGCCGAATAAACAAGAAATAGGTAAATGACGCGAAGTGAATTTTTGAAATTGATAAAGAAAAAATGAGTTTCATAATGTTTTTTTCTAAATTAGATGAAAATTTTACATTCAGTTTCAAAATTTTCCAATTCGAATCGGTGGCGGGATAAAAACAACAACTTGTTTCAAATCAGTTTTTTTCCCTCTATTCAGATCTAAAATGGAAATATTTAAATTGTGATATACAGGGTGTTGTTTTGATATTTTTAATATGTTTAAATTTTTCCTAAAGCCGAACCTGGATTTTCATATCTCTCAATATTTGAGTACATTATTCGTGAGAAGTGTAAGCTGTGTGCCAAAAATGAAAAAGATATACTAAGTGATTCAAAAGTTCTGGCCAAATGAACAATTATGCATAATTGATAAAACACCCGGTAACTCAGTTATGGAAGCCAAGAGACCCATTATATCTGGGTTATTTAGAACCGCCTTTGTGACGTCTACCTACCTTTAAAATATTTCCGTTTACCAACGGGATACCCTGTATATGCGATAACCATCTAAGATGTTGATCAATTTTTTTACTTGTACTACAGAAATTTATTAAAATTATGTTTATATTGTATTACGAAATTACAATTTACAAATATTCATTAATAACACAAATATCAATTGCTATACCGATTTAAAAAATCCTTATAGCATTGGATAATTTAAATATATTTTATTTAATAAAAGTTTATTAATAAAATTTAGAAAATCGTCATTGTAATTTTGAACTAACTGTAAGTGAGTCCATATAAAACTTATAATTAAAAATATTTGAATTTTTTTTTTATTTTTAAAAGTTACAAATTTTTAAAATAGCCAAAAATATAATGAGACACCCACATAAATAAGAATGAACTAATTTTTGTATAAATTTGACTGCAATATACAATTCTTACTCAAAATAATTTGCCATCTTACTTTTTTCTTAATGAAAATTATTTTCTTTCTATATATAAAACACTGAAAACTATAATATTTCTATCTACTAATAATTACAAAAGAAGTTAAATTAAACCTTGATAAAGAGATAATCTTTCCTGATACGTATCCAGCTGGTTTTTGGACCCTATAAAAAGAAACAGAAAAAGTGTTCAAAAAATAAACTAAGTGAGAGCAAACTTGCAAAAATGAAATTCTTACAGTAAAAAATTCGTTGGAAATGGTAAGAATTTAATTGCAAAAGATACGAATTATGATTTTAAGACATACATAAAGTCACCAGAAATTATAAGGAGACTCTTAAAATCTAACAAGATCGTATATAAAAAACTCTGACTAAAGAAATTGGCTAGAATAGAGAAAGAATTGAGAAATATCTTAAGAAATAAATTACAATAAAACAAACTTTATGGATCTGGGAATGCACAGTGAAAGGAAAAAGAAAATTCTTGTGGAAGAGCGGGGGATAAAAAAAGAATGAAAATGATCCAAAGACACAAGGAAGAATGGTAAAATATATTCAGAAAATAACAGGAAACGATAAGTTGAGGTTGATTTGAAAGCAGTAGGAGTTAAAATATGGAGAATATTGGTAGAGAAATGGAGAGAAATTGCGCAAAACAAATCTTGATCAATCGATTAGCAAGCTTTGTGCCATTAGGGGAATTTAAACGTACAAAATATCAAATGATCCATAAAAAGTTTCATCTACTTTACCTTTTAAAGAAAACATTGAGTTATTTATGAAATTTGCTGTAAATTAGACTCAAATATATTTTGACATTTGAGAGGACGATTTTAAGAAAAAAATCTTAGTCCATATAAAATGCAATTTTATAATTAAAAATTTTACTAAATACAGAAAACATTTAAACCTATTCTTAAAACTTACTCAAATCTTTGTTACAAAAACCTCTTGTTGATCTCTACCCTTGGCATGACCATTGAGTTCGCTGGGATTATAAACGGCCGGGAGCTCCGGGACGGCCGGGAATACCGGGACCGCCAGGCAAACCGGGACTACCCGAACCCCCGGAACCTCCGAGACCCCCTTTACCGCCAGGACCCCATCTACCGCCAAGACCTCCGGCACCACCGTTACCCCCGTCACCGCCGGGGCCACCGGTACCACCTGGACCATTAGGATCGCCGGGCCCGCCGTTACCTCCAGGACTCCCTTCGCCGCCGTCACTGCCGACACCTCCGGGAGCCCCGGCACCGCCAGAACCCCCGGGGCCACCAGGACCAATGTAGTCGCCGGGTCCGCCATTACCGCCGGGACCCCCTTTACCGCCGCCACCCCCGACATCACCGGTACCCCCGGCACCGCCGGGACCACCGATACCACCGTGACCAGCGTAATCGGCGGGTCCGCCGTTACCGCCGGCACCGCCGTTACCACCGGGACCCCCGACATCACCGGCACCCCCGGAACCACCTGGACCCCCGGTACCACCGGGCCCCATAAAAGCACCAGGTCCGCCGTTACCGCCGACACCTCCGTTCCCGCCATAACCCCCGGTACCACCGTGACCACCGTCACCTCCGGAACCGCCGATACCGCCCTGACCGTTCTTTCTTGCGGGACCGCCGGGAGTACCGGGTTCTCCTGGAATTCCGGGATTACCAACAGCACCAGGACTGCCGGAAATACCTGGATTTCCGGGTACACCGGGACTACATGGATCACCATCAACACAACGGGGACTGCTGGCACCCCTGAGACCGCGACCGCCGGTACCGCCCTGACCGCTGCTACCACAGGGACCAGTGGGACCACCATAGGGACCTTTGGAACTACCTCTAAATCCTTCATGGTTACCATCTCCTAATCCTCCATGGTTACCATCCTCATGTCGACCTTCGTGGGGACAACCTCCAAATCCACCACTCCTTACTCCGTGACAGGAAACCGATGCTACAATGAAGAAAAAAACCTAGAAAAAAAAAAGTTTTGTAGACTGCAGGCAAGACTTTTATAAATAACTTTGGCAAATAACATCTATTTACAAAAAATGATGTACAAAATCGGAAAAAATGACAGGCTAAAGATAAATAAATAAATACCTGGAACTTAAGCTCAGACTTTAATTTATGAATATACACCAATACATTAAAAAATATATTTGTTTGGACATCTTATAATGTTCATAATTGAAACAAGATATCTTTGTATATTCTTAACAATCTTTTGTATATTCTTATCAGTCGGTTGTAGATTCTTATAAGTCGTTTGTATATTCTTATCAGTCGTTTGTATATTCTTATCAGTCGTCAAAAAAGTCGTTCATTGAGATTATAGCATGAAAATATGAATATTTGCCAATTTTCTAAAAAAAGAGCTGTTTTAAGAAAAATTAGTGAACTTAGCTATAGATCAAATTTGTAGAGCCTTTGTTAGCGCTTTTTATAGATCGATAATATACAGGGTAGTCCATTTGAAATAAGGAAAATTCTGCAAATTTTTATTGACAATGTGTGGCATGCTGGTTTTCATACCCTGTATATCACAAGGTCGATTTCAGATAAATCGTTTGAGATAGTCACCAATGTAGAATATTTCACCAAAAAAAATTTTTAATGGGACTTGGCATAACTTCGTAATTTCAAATATTCCAAGTGACGAATATTGGAAAAAAAACTTGCCATGCTAAAAATCTCGAAAACCGTCAATATTTTCGAAATATAAACATGTATAAATTATCTTTTATTTTTCATGTAGAAACCGATAAAAAATACAGGTTGCCATTTAAAAAAACAAAGTTAGGACCCACCCAGAAAAAATTGAACAGTCTGTGTGACTGAATTTTTTTTATAGAAAATTGTATTCCTATCTCTTTCCTAAATTGAGATATGGAACACGGCGCCACTGGACCCTGTATATGTGAATAAGGAAAGCTTTATCTGTATGGATATTATTGTTTTTCTTTAAAGTTGTAAATAAAATTTTTAAATAATACTGTTATGTAATGTGATGTATTATTGTTGTTCTATTTTTAGCAAAGAAAAACATAAACATTTATATAAATTTGCGTTTGGTATTAATTAAAAATTTTGTATAATTTCAGTAAACAGAATATTTTGCAGGGTGATTATTTCGAGCTAGAAATGTTGATTTGTTAGTTAGAAAATCGGAAGGTGTTTCTTTTGATTTTGCAATATCAAAGAAAAAAAAGTAGAGAAGACGTGGGTAAATGAATATATTATCACATTGATAGAATTTGAGTAAAAAGTGTAGTTATCATTTTCCCTTTTTTTATAGACATCTTTTTTACATCCAACGTTATTTTTCATAATTTTTATTTCAAAACTGTAATAAAAATTGTATAATATACAAAGCGTTTTATAGTTAAATGTATCTACGTTTACTCTAAATAAGGTATACCAGACGGTTCCAAATAAAATATCAAGATACAGGGTATTTTATTAATATTGAATTTGAAACAACACTGTTTTTTTTTCGCTTTGATTATTATTCTACTATTATTCTACAGAAGGGCACTACCCTGTGTAAAATAAAGTAATGAATAGTCAATGTAATGTATATAAATAAACAAAATAATACATGATTTTAGGTCTTCCAGCAAAAAAAGAGTTTTATATTTAAAAATACATGATATCATGATATACTTACAAAAACCTTCATATTTGAAAGATAACTTCACAACTCAATATTTCCTTGTGGAAGATCAGGGTTTTATATGAAATAATAAGCTTATCTTAGGTCAAGAATCCAAATATATCACTTTAAATATAAAAGTGTTAAAGTGTTCGATTGGTCTATGACTTTGGATGTCCAGGTTTATGCCTATAAAAAAAGGGATAATTTTAAGAAAAGTAGATTCTGTTTCAAATTAAAGTATGTTATGGTGAATTTACAAAAACAAAATTATTACAGCAAAAAAAGAATATATGTAAGAAAAGGTTTGCTACTTTTTGACATAAATAAAGCGTAAGACACATCCCGCTAAATTCATATATTAAGAGGGTTCCATACCTATTTGAAACAACTTTTGTTTTATTGTTCACAGTAGTTAACCAATTTTGATGAAACTTTCACTGTTTGGTTAAAAAACAATCTATTTCCCGGGAAAGTATTTTGTTTTTTTGTAATTTGAATTTCTGAATTAATAACGAAATTTATATGTTCCAGTATAATTATTATTTAGTATCCCGGAACTGTACATTTGATTAAAGGGCACTGATTTCATTTTTATTTCGAAATATCGTAAATTGAGCTAATGAAAACGAAACTTGGGTACTGTAGCCCTCTAATACACAGATCATTTTTCAACAATGCATCTGTTGTTTGTAATCGCCCGGGATGGTAGTGCCAAGGGCATGCGGTTTATTTATTCAATTTTAAACATTTAATACAAAAAACAATTTATGACTTTATTTTAATAGCTTAAAAATTCAGCCATGCCTATATAATATTTGCTTGTTTTGCAGTGTAGGATAAAAGAGAAAAATGAAAACAGTCGAAGGAGAGCTGTATTGAGTGGCCGATAACGAAAACTAGTATTGTTGTAATTTATGTTGAGGTGTTAATATTCTGATAATAAATGAATGTTATATTTTTAAGACAATATTTCCATAAACTACATACTGTAAGTGAGTAGTTATACAGGGTGAGTCACGGCAGACGCGACGGTCCATTGTAGCTAAACGGTTAATATTTTGAAAATTTTGTTTATTCATGGATATGTGGGCTGGTAAAGGCTACATTTTAAAATTATTTTAAATTATACAGCTTGTCCCAAAAAAGTGTGGCGTATCAAAGTTATGTTATTTCTTATGGAAGACCCTATATTTTATTGCATTTGTAGAGTATACGTTAAAAATAACAAACTTTCTTAAGTATTCCCTATACCTAAGCTTTTTAGTTTTCGAGATATTTTGATATTTCTAAAAATGGAAGCACTTCCAAGAAAACCAATAACTTCGAAACCTATGGAATCAGCCAAATCCAATTTTAACTGAAAAAAATTAGACAAGCGTCCAAAATGGGGCGATTCTCTAATGAAATATTCAAACGACAATATCGTTCTTATTTTAAATAGGACACCCTATATTTTATACTCCTATTATGAAGCAATTTCCATTAATTTTTAAAAATTATACAGATCTACTATGTTGGAAAATGTGTCATTAGATATTAGACAAAAAATGATGTTACAATAGTCTAAGCTGATCAAATACAGGGTGTTATGTTCAGGCATTACGGTGGAAAAATAATGTTAAATTTAACAAAAATAAAAATAACTCCAAAATTAATAGATTTAGACATAGTAGACCTTTATGATTTTTAAAAGGTAATGGAATTTGATACATAATAGGATTATAAAATACAGGGTGTCCTATTTAAAATAAGAACGATATTGTCGTTTGAATATGTAATCAGAAAATGGCCCCATTTTGGACGCCCTGTATAATTTTAAACAACTCTAAATACATTATTGCTTTCAATTATAAGTCTAATTTTTTTCAGTTAAAATTGAATTTGACTGATTCCATAGGTTTCGAAGTTATTGGTTTTCTTGTAAGTGCTTCCATTTTTAGAAATATCAAAATATCTCGAAAACTAAAAAGCTTAGGTATAGAGAAATACTTAAGAAAGTTTATCTTATTTTTAACGTATAATCTATAAATGCAACAAAATATAGGGTCTTCCATAAGAAATATTATAACTTTGATACGCCACACTTTTTTGGGACAACCTCTATAATTCAAAATAATTTTAAAATGTAGCCTTTATCAACCCACATATCCATGAATAAACAATTTTCAAAATATTAACCGTTTCTCACCCTGTATAGTTTCTTACATATTTTTTAAATTTAAACAGTATTGGTTCTTTTTTTAATATTTATGGGGATACAATTATGAAATTTTGGATCTTTGGATTACAGTTTTATAAAGTTTCTGATATTCAAGTCCATATTTGCTAATGAGCGTGTTAGTCTGTTTCCTTTATAATTAAATTTGTTGTGGTTTTTATATATTGGAATGGAAATGAAAATTCTTAGTTTTTTCTAACTTTTAATATTCTTTATTTTCAAATCTCCAATCTGACATTTTAAAATCTAATCAACATCAAACAAACATCAACAAACATGCCATCACCCTTTTCCCCTAAAGTCCCCTTTACATAATTTTTTTTTATTTCAATTCCCCTAAAATACACCTTTCATAATCTTGTCTGAATTTTTACACCATAACAATATATTTAGAATACATCTATAGATATAAAATATTTTAATATTAAAAATTTTAGTTTCTTCATATAATTTTTTTTTGACTAAACGATTTTGTAAATAATCCTTTGCAGTTTGTTTTGGACTGTCTCTAGAATCTTAAGGGTTGTATTAAAAGTCCCACCCCAGGCAACAATGCAATATCTTAAAACTGATTCTGCAAAAGAGTTAAAATCTATTTTTAATTTTTTCTTGGAATGAATATCTCTTAAGGTGTAAAATTAAACATAAAACATAAAGCTTCTCCTAACCTCCGGCAATGAGGTCATGCACAAATAAAGAGCATATTTGCTATATGACCTGCGTAACCACACACTGAATATATGAGCAGAGAATTAGAAGATTATATTCGATAAAAAGTTGGTGTCAGCGTGTGCTTTCATTGAGACCTGCGCACTGTTCACTGAAATGTTTCGAGGTTAATGCATTTTTTCTACAACTGCTATGAAAAGTAGCGTATTTCTCGTAGTTTATTTAATTTCAAAACCATTTATTGGCCATACTGTGAGAAATACTTTTGCCCACGGCACTTTGCCAACACCACATACATTTATATGGCGAATTAACAAAAATCGATAAAAACTAAGTCGGCTGCTGTTCAGCTTTAAATGGTCGTCACAACTGTCAGATTATAAAAGTGTTTTCAATTCCTAACCCTCGAGCGGGCGCGCTTTTCAGAATTACACGAGAAGACGCGCCGTGGCAATCTGCCGCATTTGGTTTTTCAGATTTGTAGTTTACAAATAACGAACAAAATTTATTTTGCTTAGTAAAATAAGACAAATATGCCATTCATAATCATTTCAACAAAATTGCTTATTGATCTTCATGATCAGATTGTAATTATAGAAAACATTCCCACAGAGTGTTTTGCTACGAAAAAAAAAATAATCATTTTATTATAGTAAAAAAATATATATAACATTTCCAAAACAAATAATCTAGGTAAACTGAAAAAATTAGTAATAAATAAAACTTACACGACAGGGCGCGCCAGCGGCAATCTGCCGCAAATAGGTACGTTGCAAATTCGATCTGGTTTGGAACTTTCGCTTGTACCAACTGAACATAAATATTATATTGCACCAGATGTGTCGATAAGCGGAGTCAATAACATAAACAAGGAATACCTAAATGCCCAGTTTCGAAGGAATCGTCACATTTTAATTATAACACAAAAACAAAAAGTTGCGCTCGAGGGTTAAGGTAGTTTTCATTCGTGCCTTGATAAAAATCGTAATTTTCATTAAATATTGGTTTAATAAGACATATACCTATTTATAATAAATTATATGGATACTGACAGTAGTGACGTCAGAGATATTGGAAAAAGCTGCAAAAGTTACGCTAGACTCGTGTGTTCCGTGTGTTCCCTTCAGGCTCGTGCCCCCCTCATGCAAAATGTCGTTTTCATTTAAAATTTAAATGTATTTCTCGAATTTATGAGTCTGATAAAAATGTAATAAACTGTTTCGTGTGAAAAGTTGTAATGATTATTCTGTATTATTTTCCTGTTTGGTTTTTTGTTAATAAAACTATAAAAATGTTGTTATACAGTGCAATTATTTTACTTTCGTCAAGATAGTACGATGAGATACCAGTTTAGCAAAGGGTAATAAGAAATCCTAATGGCCTAATAACTCCAGAAACATTCAAATTCTTCAACCATAGTAATGCTATTATAACATGTAATGTTCTTGCTTAAGAGAACCCTTTGGTTAAGCAGATCCATAAGAAATGTTTTAAATATGAATCATTTATTTACTGCTAAATAATAATTTGTAAAATTCTGTCAAAAAGGAATTTTAAACCTATTGAATTGAAAATATAACATAATTAGGTAAAACAGGTGGATTTTCCTACGTGTATTCCCAAGTAGCATTATAGTGACAGAAACTGATATCGCAACTTCAATTGGGTGGCTATTATGTAATAATCACTAAATCTACCCCTACCCAGTAAGAATAACTTCATTTTATTTTTGCCTAGTGGAATTCACGTAAGTTCACCGCTGGGAGCCACTTAATAGTTTTATAATATTTTGGTGCCACTGAAGGTGTTTGAAACGTTATAACAACTAAGCGAGACTACCTCAAAGTTGCAGAAAAATTAAAGTGGAAAATAATATTTACGGCCACCATTAATATACCATTAAAGTGGCGGCACTAGATTATATGATTGCAGTACTGTGCTGTTACCTGGCCACATAATAAGTACGTAGGATGACATATAGATGGTGCCACTAGTGACAAATTCATATATGTGTTTCAGGAAGTAGTAACCTTCCAATCAAGCCCTCGGATATGCTGATGACATAGTAGTCCTTGTACAAGAAAAATATAACACAACGGCATGCATGAGCCTCTCAACCTGGCGATAAGATGGACGGACTCGCAGGGGTTAAATATCAATCCCATCAAGGCAAACAAACATCATAGCGTTTACTCGAAGACGCAACTTAGATGGTCTTGGACCTACAAGTCTTCGAGGGGAAGACATACAGCTCAAGGGAGAAGTCAAATACCTCGGAGTAGTTCTTGACTCCTAATTGACTTGGAACCAACATATGGAAAAAACAACCAAAAAGGCGGTGACTGCACTAGTTGTAGCCAGACGCTCTTTTAGGAAAAATGGGGACTAAGACCACATATGTTGCACTGGTTGTACAACAAGGTGATTATTTCCTCCATTACCTACGCCTCTCTGGTGTGGTGGCCAAAAACACATCAAAGAGGAGCCATTACAAGACTAAGCAAGGTGTAAAGGCTTGCATGTCTTGGAATCACGGGGACAATAACGTCATCGTCTATTCTAGCCACTATTGGGATTGCCTCCTCTCCACTTTGTGGTGCAAGGGGAGGCAAGGCTTGGTGCTGTCAGACTACAGAACACACAAACCAATATGAATGTTGGGACTGGACACATGAGTATCGTCGGGATAGTGAACGGGGACGTACTACGAACGAGAACAGATCATATTCCGAAACGGTACGACTTCAACAACCCAATCAGAGTGGTGGTGCCAGATAGAACTAAATGGAACGACTCACAGCTCAGGAACATTCTACAGGGGAAAATATGGTACACACATGGATCCAAGACTGAGAATGGAGCGGGCTCGGGTGTGTTCTCCAGGAATCCGCAGACTGGCATCAGCAAATCATTGGGCACTCACATTTCCGTCTTTCAGGCAGAGGTATATGCTATTCTCCAATGCGCAAGGGAGAATAACAGTAGAAACATAGTGAACGCGCAAATTAATATTCAGACAGTAAAGCGGCACTCGAGGCCTTGTGCAGGAAGGAAGTGACGTCCAGACTGGTATGGGACTGCAAAGAGGAACTGAGATCGCTGGCAGTTTCAGAAAACATAAAAAACTCCACAAAATAGTTTGACCCGGTGGCTGATGTGACTTTTTTAATTTTTTGGCTCTACTATGTTCATATCCGACAAAAAAATACTTACCAATGAGAGAAAACTTTGCCCAAGTACCAAAAGGGCCTTGACGACAATTGTCGCAGTGTGCACACAGGTCTAATAATTCATTCTGGGTGCTACCTGACGACAATTGTCGTCAAACATGTTTTGTCATAATTTCTTTCGAAATGTTTGAGAAGCGTTGGAATGAATATATCTACCTTGATGAATATATAAAGTCTAATTTAGCCTAATACTTCTAAAGTAAAACAAAATTACTTGTTCAAAAATTCCCACTTTGTCTAAAGTGTTACACAAGTTAATTTTATCAACTACGTTTTAAGTCTCTATTTTATTTTACAAAACATGTTACCGATACCCTACCTAACAGTAAACAAACTTCAGATAAAAAAACTAAAAAATGCCAAAATTAAAAAAATACAATGTTTAATTAAAAAATTCGCAATAGTTTAGAATTCAAATATATTTTTTTCCAAAGATTTCATAAAACTCCGTTATTGTTCATTTACTGATAATTGCGTGTATCTTTTAAGCAAAAAAGACCTTCAAATATGAACGATCCTCACTTTAATTTAATTTGAGTATAACAACCGGATCGTTATACTAAAATCTCTGTTGAAGAAACAAATACTAACCCAGAGTACTCGGTTTTAAAGTTAAAGTAAACTGTGAGCTAATTATATCCCTGTGGAACAGCCGGATATGTTTTATATCCAATATGCAATTATAAAATGTCTGCGAAAGTTGTTACTAACTTCAAACGCTGGTTGGTACAGAGCCGGGCTTATCAGTGACCATCTGTGCCCGTTGTTATTGTTGTTTTGCTATATCTTTGTATTTTAACTTTTAAGGAAATGAAAATAAATACAGAAATATTTACTTTCAGTACGTATAACGAACAAGGCAGATTAGGACTCAACCTACACATTTTCAACGATGTCGCCGACATTTTTACTTGTAAAAGTCATTTACCTACTATCAGAAATACTGTACTTAATATCTCATGACAGACTGGCTATAAAGCATATTCATGCCACCTATATTTGGCAATATCTTTGTCAAGAGCACTATCTTTATACTAGTTTTTTAAGTGGGTAAAGAACATCAAAAGAAATGGCGGATTAATTTTGAAAAACTGTATTTTAATGAAAAATATGGTTTAGACAGAATAATTTTATATCCGTGTAATATCTCCAGTGCCGGGACAACAGGGAATTGTAGGTAACGAGAAAGCAGACGAACTCGCAAGAAGGAAAACCCCCCAAACCAAAGGCAGACACTAGAAGTACCAAAGCGTATAGCTAGAGTGTCTGTAATAAATTGGATTTGGCACAAACATAAAGATTACTGGGAGAACGTCCCAGGAAACAAACACCGGAAAGAGTACATCAAAGTACAACAAAAGAGCGGCAGACCTGTTAAAGATGAACAGGAGCCAGCTGAAAATAGTTACAAGACTCCTTACTGGCCATGCGCCAGTAAAGGGACACCTCAACAAGATCGGACTGTACAATGGTGACCTTACTTGCAGACTGTGCGGTAAGGAAACAGAAACAGTGACACTGTGCGAGGCACTGGACCGCAAACGATAGCAAATTTTTGGGCAGCCAGTAGGTGAACCAGAACCATACAAATCTCACCCAGTACAGGACCTGTACAAACTTGTACAAGGCACTAAAGTACTGGATTGGGTATTATAAACATATAAAGAGAGGGATGATACAATGGTCCGACAGGACTAAATGTCACTGGAGGCTTCGGTCAGACGGGCCCAACCAGGGGGTGAAGTTTTTTAGTGAGTATGCCTGGAGAGGAGATTCTCACAGTAGACCTTAATATTTTAGGCTCATAACCTCCTTATAAAGGGTTTTCTTCACCTCCGCAAAAAAATATCTCCAGGCCCAAATTTTCCTTTTACGAATAACGGGTCCATATATTAGGGTGCCTGCTACTGTAATGTTTTAGCGTCGCATGGTACTTGGAGGTTAAAGTGATTTCTTTTACAGAGGCCAAATGAACTCATTTCGAAGCAGATTATTTCCTCCAGATTATTGACTTTTAATTTTAGATCTTGATCACTCGCTGTGTCATACATAATAGCCAGGTCATCAGTATAAGTCACAGCTACATTTTCTTCTGCCATTGGATAATCCCAGATATAGATCTTCAACTTCATTATCCTTTCAAGAGATTTCCGTCCATACAAATGGACTTAAACACTGAGGGAGAATATATATGTTTTAATAATTTATTTTTTACCATTCTATAGACAATAGATCAAAGAAAACTGTGCAAAGCAAATCATTTTTTAAACCAAAATTAAAAAGACTATAGTGCAGGAAAGATTATTAACTATAAACTTTTGACACGTTCCTATGAGTATACTAGAATACCAGAATATCAAATAACTGAGTATTATATTGTATCCCACTGTATGCTAAACGACTCATTATATGAGAACGAAGCAATTTCCCTCCAAAGTTGTAAAAGAAATGAAGATTTCTAACGAATCAGATATTATTTAGATAACTTTTTGGAAATTATACAAACTTGCATTACATTTTTACCCTTATTATTAAGGCATTCAATAAAAATAATATAATGAATGTTCTGACATCAAGCCAATTCGATCAGGAGTTTTCCAAATACGATATCATGAAGTGAATTTTGAACCTAAAAGCAGGAAACAGAACAAGAGGAAACACAAATAGAAAAAGAAATCCTTATGTTCTAATTCGAATTCTGGTAATTGGGATGGAATAAATCTACAAATGCTAAAACAATTTATTAAATTTTTTATAAACTTCATATCTGCTCTACTCACAAGAGTAATTATCGCTTCCTGATATATATTTTATGACGTAGTGCTCGCCAACAATTGCTCGCCCACAGTTGCTCGCCCACAATTGCTCACCAGGAAAGTTGCTCGCCAATTGCGTGATAGGATGTTAAGGTCCTTTTTTACATTGAATATATATAATATAGATTAGGAAACGTTTATGGCAAAAAAAAGTCAGGTCAAGTTAGGTCGGATCAGGTTAAGTTTTCCCTTCTCGCTTTGCACAAATTGTAACGCCTTAATTATTTAGGGAGGAAGACAAATTTATAACACACTGAACACTATCACGAACTGAATATTAACAGACTGAAATTGAATTGAATATACTACATCTCTACAATTGTTTCCTGGATCAATTGTGTGGCAAGCAACTTTCCTGGCGAGCAATTGTTGGCGAGCAATTTTCCGGTAATTTGGGTAATTTGGGTTTGTCTGGCCAGTCAAGCCAAAAGTCTTGTAGCGTCTGAGATAAGCAAGTATCCATAGTTACATTTTTTTTCGGAACAATCCTGTATAATAATTGTTTTGAATCCTGCTCTAAAAACTGTGCTATCATTTGTGGCATACTTTACAATTACTTAAGAGTCACCCTGTATATTTTATCAGAAATATTTATTTATAAATATTAAAAAAATGTTAATGCAGTAAGCATTCTCTATCTGCCTTCTAATATGTCCGGCCCTGACTGGAGTTAGAGAATATACTTTTGTAATAACACCAGGATATTAGCCAATATCCTCTTTTGTGGTACACAGATGTTACATTCATGAAGTACATTTCATTGCAGTGGGAATTCTCGGGAAAATTTAACTTGTTCCAAAGTAAATAATGAGAAACGAAGTGAGAATATGTAAAACCCAATAAAGCTAACTGTAAATAGCTCATATATGATTCAAATAAAGCTAAAATCGGCATATCAAATGAAAAATGTTCCTATTTGTTGTTTTGAGTATAGTAAGATTTGCTAATTTTATAAAATAATGGATAAATAAGAATAGAAAATAAAAGATTCAAGGAAGCACAAAAATGTAAATACATGGGTGTGATTCAAATCATTATCTAAACTATTAAATGGCGATCATTACTGTACTCTCCCAATAGGGAAAAATGGGCCTTATATTTAGATGTTAAAGAAGATTGGAATGAAATGTATGAAAAATTCATTTTTGCTCTGCGATCCTCACGCCACAAAATTTTCAAACATAAGCGCACCAATTGAATGTATTATGTTGTCTTAGGTACTATTAGACCCACGTCATAAACTGGAAACTTTTTCTTCAAGTTCATCATTTACAAAACCCAATATTACCATAATTTTAGCGAAAAGGTCAAGGACAATCCAAACAAACTATTAACAAAATCCAAAGCCAATGTACAGATTCCGAAAATGTTGATATACAGGGTGGGCCAAAGTTCTGACATCGGAGGATTACGTCGTTGTTCGATTATACAGGGTGTTCCAAAAACTCATGGCAGCACAAACTTACATTTTTTAAATGGAACACCCCGAAAGGGTGACAAATTTGTTTTTCGCTATACTCGAGAAAACCCGCGTCATCTCCCGTTTTCGAGGATGCTGAACGCGATGGTGATGTTGAATCTTCTCTCCGGGTCGACTTCACCCCCCATGTGGCAAAAAAGTCTACTCTTTAATACCATTTTATTTGTGTAACAGAGTGTTAAAGAAGGAGTCATTTTTGCTAATAATTGGCCATATCTTTTCGATTTTTGAATAAAATATACTATGTTTCATTTAAAAAAATGTTGAGTTTTTGGAACACCCTGTGTATTCAAAATGTGCACCTAGTATTTAACTTACTAGCTCACACAAAATTTGAAAGTTTTATCTCTTATCACAACGACGTAATCCTCCGATGTCAGAAGTTTGGCCCATCCTGTAGATGTACTAGCTTTCTTTCAAACATCTCTTAGTAAAAACCGAGTCCCACTCGATAAAAATTCCTGGAAATGTGAAATTACAAAATATTTATATGAAGAAAGCGCTGATAGTTCAGAAAATGTATTAAAATAGTGGAAGAGGCATCAAATACTATCTAAGCCGGGTTACACACCGAAGATGCACAGCATGCAGCGCGATGCACATGACATGCATCATGCCGCTTAATGCACGCGGCTTGAAAACCAACCAATAGTGTTATATGAGACCTTACACACGGAAAAAGCAACGGCGAGGCGCATTACATGTGCATTGCGATGACATCGCTGCATGCATCTCGAAAACCAACCAGTCGGTGTTTCGGGCTGCATGCCGCGTGTCTTTTGACTGAACGCATGCGCGTTTGAAGACAATGAAAGTAGTATTCAAGTAATTCAGTCTTTGATGGTGCAGTAATTTTTCATTTTAGCGCAAAGATCATTAAAAGTATCTTTTTCCAGTCTATAAAACTTTTTGAATCTATCTTCGTGCAATTGCAACTGTTTTGTCACAACAAACTGACTTGCTGTTTGTCCATTTTCTATCCAGTATGGATGAACCCAGGATTGTTATGGTGTTCCTATCCTCCTTCTGCGTCTGCGTCTTCTTATAACAGCTAGTAACGCTAATCTTAATTGGAAACATTTTAAAACCTGAAATTACTACGTGGCGATCGCCGTGCATTTCCAGTATGTAAGATCTTTGCATCTGCCTCGCCGCTGCATGAACACGATGAATGCCGTGTGCATCGCGCTGCATGCTGTGCATCTTCGGTGTGTAACCCGGCTAAAATGGCAAGAGATTTTCTCTACTATATCAGCATCAATACAGAGGATTTTTTCAGGGCTTTTCTGACAATTGCCAAACGAAGGAATAGACTAAATGATGAATCTGTTAGATGTTTAAAGCCTTTAAATTCTTGGATGGCTAATAGAGTTTTAACAGACTTTATTTCAATATTAAAATATGAAGAAAAGAAATTAAAATGAAGAATAATTGTAAATCAACATTTATAATATCCAACACTAACAGAAAAATTATTTTAAACTCTCTCTTACTTTATAAATACTTTTTTTTGGCTTTTTTGATTTAATTTGATTTGATTCACAGCATTGCTAGGCTTCATCAACCTCAAGTCAAATCCGTAAATTCAAATCAAACTCTTGAATCTCTGGCAAGGGGTGTTAAGTGACACATCATTTTGAAGCTGCTTTGATTCTAATACAACCCCGTTCTTTTTTTTATTTTGAATTTGAGGAAACTGCTTAGATTATTGTGAAAGAAAACAATTGTAGTTCTTTTTAGATGTGCTACCATCTATGATTAGAAGAGAGTATTGACAATTTTTAAAGGAAATAATTCCCGATGTATTGGGGTTGCATACACAATTTGCATTGTGTGTTGCAAAGCTTTTATTTGACTGATTCTAGTCAAAATGTCACTCTCCAATACATCGGGAATCATTTCCTTTAAAAATTGTCAATACTCTCTTCTAATCATAGATGGTGGCACATCTAAAATTTTTATCTTATAGCGGATATAACTATTGACTTGTACGAGTTTGGAATTTTATTTATTGGATTCGAAAAGCCTAACTGACGAAGCCCAAAGGCAGAAACCGGTCTTAGGATATCGAATCGGATAAATTAAATTCCTTACTCGTTTTCTAATAGTAGTTCTAAAAAAAACAATTTAATTTTAATGAATGTACTGTTAAATTCAAGGTTTTTCAATTTAAATATTTTTGTATGAATTTTTTCTGATTTTTCCCATAAGGTTTCCTCAATTTGGTCCTGAAATAACCTTGACCCTGACCCGATGAGGTCAAGTGGACCTAAGATTCGGATTCAGCGACTCTGAAAACCTTTGTATGAATTTTTTCAGATTTTCTAGAAGTTTTCCTCAATTTGACCTTCAAATGACCCTGACTCTGACCTGATGCGGTCAAGTGGACCTCGGATTCGGATTCAGTGACCCCAAAAACCCCTAGTTACAGTCGTGAAGTTCTTGGTGCAGACAAATTTTTTTGTGGGGGAGTGTAATCTAAGCAGTTTTCTCAACAAAGAGTCATTCAAAATAAGACTTTGCCGGCAGTTATAAAATAAAAATAAAAAAAAATTAATTTGGTGTTGAAATAAGTCCAAAAATAAGTTTCGAATTTTTTTAAATTAAAAATGACATTTGAAATATTATAAAAGGAAAAACATTTCACATGTCAAAAATAGTAAAACAATTTTTTAGGGTCGGAATTTTGTTTACTTTCAGGATGTATTTACAAGTCAATAAAGCACCTAAATACCAAATAAAAATTTTAGGTCTTTTATTTTTTTTTGTAATGTACATAAGGCTACTGCGCCCCCTGGTGGAGCGATTTCAACCAAAAATAAACGGATTCATTCCGCGATTTTTTTTAGGTTAGGTTCAAAATTAAGGAATGAAAATTTCAGGATGTATTTACAAGCCAGTGAGGCACCTAAATATCAAATAAAAACTTAAGTCTTATATTTTTTCGCGATGTACGTAGGGCTCCTGCGCCCCCTGGTGGGGCCATTTCAACCAACAACTAATGGGTTCAATCCCCGATCACCTAAAATCCATATACCAAATTTCAGCTCAATCGGATTAAGCGTGCGGACGCTATCGTGAAAGAATACAGACAGACACACAGACAGACGGACATACTTTCATCTGGAAATCGTTTTAATCATCTCAGGGGGCCTCAAAATGGATATATCCGTCGTTATCTCAATTTTTTTTTTAGCGCGTTCACAATACTTTCCCTTGGCGAGGGGCCGGGAAAGTAAAAAGAACGGGATTGCATTAGATAATGAAAGCAGCTTCAAAATGATGTGTCACTTAACACCCCTTGCCATTTAAGATTGTTCAAGGGGTTGTTCTGGGCGCTAGAGGGATGAAAAAAGAAGTTTGAAACTACGATAAAAATTAAGCCCCCTCTAGGTTAAAATTGACCTGTTTCGGCATTTTTTCAAAATTTGAAGAAAACCCGAAATATTTGGGTGCAAACTTAATTATCTCTTAGACCAGTTTTAAGTTTTAATTTTTATAAACGTTTGGGTCTCAAAGTCTTTCTTTAAAAAATAAAACAATTCCGTTAAAGAAATATAAAAAGAACATTATAAGAAATTATAAAGAGTTGCGATGAACCAGCTCATTAAATTTTAAAACGTCAACTCTCAAATTTCTAAAAGGTGGCTTGTGGTATCGTTTGTTTGATATTTTAGGATTCGGATTTGGATTATTTACCGCCTCAAAAAGCAAAATCTAAAAATTTACCTTGACGTTGAGGCACAGGTTTACTAATTTCCTTTATACATACACTTTTAATGAGAAGCGTATTTGTACCAGTGGACTTGACGTCCGTCCCAAACGTCCCCGTAAATAAACAAGTTGGAAAGGGTCAGATAACTTAATTAGTTAGCAGTCAGCATTTTAGAAATTATATAAATGTGCCCACTCCGGTATCCCTTCATTAAATTATTATGGGTAAATAAATCAGCCAGCCCTTTCGCAATTAATTATTATACCTACGTGCCGTTAAGTACTCTTTCATAGAATATTGCGGAGGTAGGTGCCTACGTTTTGTGCCTGTTAGTTCATTTTCATTAAAATTTATGGATGACCCTAATAGAAAGGTCTGATTTTTCTTACACGATTTTAAGGTTAGTTGATAAGTAGAAATTCAAAACGTTCTAATTCTTAATTTATTTTAGAGGAATTGGTTATTGTGGTAGTGTCATGTTGGCAGAACGTACTTAATTTCATTAATAAATTGACCTGGTTTCGGATCACTTCCCTGTTGTCTTAATATTAAGGGAAAATAGTCCAGGAAATTAATGCCACAAAAACCCCAAAACTGGGCATCAAGTCTGTCCGTCAAATTTTTTTTAATTTGCAGGTATTCATAGGTACAGGGTGGCCAAATAAGAATGCGAGGTACTGTATCTGGGAAACTATCCATCGTAGAAGCTTGCGGAAAAAAAAGTTACTAAACTAAAACGGCCAAGAGAAAAACCTGGAAAATATTTTCAAGTTTCTAAAATGGCAGCTAGGGGGCGTAACTGCAATCTTGAATCTAAGAAAGTGATGTTTCTGTGAATTCCGCTATATTAACTTAACAAAAAATACATGATCTTTAAAGTAGAGGATAATCTGAATCTTTTTTGTTTGACAATTTTTGCTGCAAAGGTTTCACTAAAAAAAACCCTGTATATTCGAAACGGCTGAGCCGATTTTAACAAGCTTGGGCTAGTTGAAAAGAGCTATTCTTGGGCTAAAAAAGCTATAATATTTGAAGTTTTGTTAGTTTCAGATGTCGCCGCTAGAGGGCCTTTTTCGACATTTCGACAGAAATGGTTAATTTTCTCAAAAAAATTTAATGCATTGGTATGATTTCTTTTTCATGAAAAAGTAGCTAAATGATGCCTAAACAAGCTCGCGAAAACCGCATCTCGGTATCTTGTTCCTAACCTAAAATTTAGGCCAAAGAAAATTTTATACGGAAATCTCTTAAATTTTTATTTTTTAAACTAATTAATTCCTTTTATTATGTAAGTTGTGGCCCTAAAAAGGACCGAATTAAAAAGAAAGGTTTTTAATGTCCACGTAAATGCTCGAAATTCTGAAGCCTCTCATGGGTAGACAAAACTGCAGCTTCAATTGCGGCTCTCGGTATGTTACGTAATGCATTACAAATCCGATTTTTCGTATCTCTCTGGTCGTAGGTTGAGTCTGAAAATTCAAGACAAGTTAAGTCTGGTGATCGCGCAGGCCATGGAAACAGACTTCCTCTTCCAATCCAACGCTGTTGTAATACTGCATTAATATGCTCTCACACAATAATGGAGAATTTTTATTTCTAATTCTTTGGACCAATGAAGCCACCTTTAAAATCTGCACAATATGCATTATTGGTTTGCAGAAAATCCGCATTGGTTGCGTGAAGTTCAGAACCAAGGACCTTGGAGTTTAAATGTGTGGTGTGGCATACTGGGAGGCAGAAGTATTTTTTTTAGCAATCCCTAAGTGGCAATATCTTTCTTGACTTTTTGGCCAATAAATTACCGTTGTTGTTAGAAGATGTTTCACTGGAAACACGTCAAAACTTGTTTTTGCAGTTGAATGGTTGCCCAGCACATTATGCTATTATTGTGCGAGAGCATATTAATGCAGTATTCCAACAGTGGTAGATTGGAAGAGGAAGTCTGTTTCCATGGCCTGCGCGATCACCAGACTTAACTTGTTTTGATTTTCAGACTCAACCTACGACCAGATACATATGAAAAACCGGATTCGTTAATGCATTACGTAACATACCGAGAGCCGAAATTGATGGTGCAGGTTTGTCTACCAATGAGAGGTTTCAGCAATGCATAGAGCGTGATGATCAGCATTTAGAGCATTTACGGGGGTACTAAAAACTTTTCTTTTTTAAATCGGTCCTTTTTAGGGCCACAACTTACATAATAAAAGGAATTAATTAGTTTAAAAAATAAAAATTTAAGGGATTTCCGTATAAAATTTTCTTTGAGCTAAATTTTAGGTTAGGAACAAGATATCGAGATGCAGTTTTCGGGAGCTTGTTTAGGCATCATTTAGCTACTTTTTCATGAAAAAGAAATCATACCAATGCGTTTAATTTTTTTGAGAAAATTAACCATTTCTGACGAAATGTCGAAAAAAGCCCTCTAGCGGCGACATCTGAAACTAACAAAACTTCAAATATTATATATAGCATTTGTAGCCCAAGAATAGCTCTTTTCAACTAGCCCAAGTTTGTTAAAATCGGCTCAGCCGTTTCAAATATACAGGGTGTTTTTTACTGAAACCTTTGAATACCCCCACCACTTTATTTTTAGAGATATAGCAAAAATTGTTAAACAAAAAAGGTTCAGATTATCCTCTACTTTAAAGGTCAGGTATTTTTTTGGTAGGTTAATATAGCGGAATTCGCAGAAACATCACTTTCTTAGCTTCAAGATCGCAGTTACGCCCCCTAGCGGCCATTTCAGAAACTTGACAATATTTTCCAGGTTTTCCGCTTGGTCGTTTTAGTAATGACTTTTTTTTTCCGCAAGCCTCTACGATGGATGGTTTCCAAGATACAGTACCTCGCATTCTTATTTGGCCACCCTGTACATTTACCTCCAAAAATCTCAGCTACGTGGAATTTGTGGAAGGGTGGGAAAATGGCTCTAGAGTTCCCGAAAATCCGTTTTTCAACGATATCTGCCGAAATAATAACCAAATTTGTTCACTTTTTGCACTTTATTAATAAATTTATTGTAAAAAATCCAATTTGAGAAAGTTTGAAGGCAGAGTTTTTTCTCGTGCAGTTAGTAAAATATATATATATTGATGAAAAGGTCAGAATGCGATCTTTTATTTAATACGATTCCTAACCCCAAAAAATTTTAGGGTGAGAATTTTCTCAATTTTGCGGAAAACCAAAAAATATGAAAAAAAAAAGAAAAATGCCATAGACAAGGGGACAGGCTAAGCTTTCTAATGATGTGAGTTGAAAACCGATATGGTCCTTGATTATTTATTAATTCCCGATAGACCTGAGCATTTTCGAAAAAAAAACGCCCTAAAAAACATGTTGTTTATGAAAATACACAAAAATAATTTATTGAATCTTTCTGAATATATTCAACACTTTACAAAGCCCATTTTATCCAAAAGGATTCGGTGAAATTAGTCTTAATAAAGAAAATATGAATAAATTTATAGGAGCGTCAAAATATCGAGCAAAACCAAATGTTGGCCCGGTTTTTCAATAATTCAGAGAAATAGATAAAAGGAAAAAGTATCATGATATTATAGCCACAGATTCCTTCTTTCATCTGAACTTTGAATCATGAAAAAATATTAATTTTTACGAGATTTATTCAAAAATTTGTAATCCGCTTGTGAGTGTCATTCCTTTAGAGCGTGCTCTCTAAATGCAGGGCAGGAGCTAAAATGGGGGTGCGTTTTGGAGCAGGTTACGTCGAAAAGTATCATATTTTCGACAAAAATGATGATGATCATTTTTGTAGGTAATGAACTTATCTTCATTTTCGTCCAAACAAAAATTCTCTAAGGCGAAAAAAAAAATACATTTTTGAGACCAACAGGCCATTTTCTCGCCCTTCAACAAATTTCAGACAGCTGAGATTTTCGGGGGTGAATGTACCCATGAATACCTGCACAGTAAAAAATGGTGCCGGACAGACCTGATGCCCGGGTTGGGCCCTTCGTTTATTGGACTAAAATAATAGTTAAAAAATGTTTTTTAATTTTTGCATAAGTATTGTATAAGGGAACATTGAAATGCTTGTCATTTTTTCTATTTTGGAAGAGTCAAGGGTGCAGTCTAATAATATATATTTCTTGCGGTTCATTTATGCAGGGTGATTCATTGGGAAATGCGCATATAGTAAGGGTAGAATGGTGTGCACCGAGGTGCTTCTAAATAACCTCTATTTTATGAGTCTATCGTTCTTTATAACCAAGATACAGGGTGATTTATAAATGTTCCGCATTCTTTCAATTAATCATAACTTATGAATCACCGTGTACATTTTTATAATATTTGGTTCGCATGTTCTTTGTTCACAGTGGCGTCGATTAATATAATAAAAAAAGTCTTATTCCAGGTGCGGATGTATTTGGTGTTTCCCCATACACCTTTTTTACTTATTAACTTGAGTCAAATCAAGATGTTTCGATAATGAGGTGGCACAAAATTAAAAAAAAAATTCTGCCGCAAATGGCACTTTTCCAGCTTTAATCCATAAAAATCATCAACTATTTCTTCTTCTCCTAATTTCTGGATCCCAACCTTATTGAAAAACGAGAGGACATTACGGAAAAAGCATAACTTTATTTTAAAACAAACACATTCTCAAATCAGGTTCTCCTTTAATGTTTAGTGTGGCGCTATTAACAACCGATTAATTGGACCCCATATCCCACCACATCAACTAACGGGTGTATTTGGTGTTCCTGAAAAATATTTTACCCATATTGCTAGATGATGCATGAGTTGATGTTGGAGGCATGTACTTTCAACATGATGGTGTCTCATGGTAATAGTGAGAGAGTTTTTGAATGACAACTTCCAAAATCATTGGATAGGCAGAGAAGGATTTCACAACTGGCCTGCAAGGGGCGGGGGCCCGATTTAATTCCAATCGATTACCAACTGATGTAAACACTAGAGAGAGGACCTTCTAGGGAGGATGAATGCTAGGAAATGAGAAATGACCAAAGCTATGATTAGAAAGTCAATTACAAATCTTACTTCAAGAGTACGGAAATGTATTGAGCAAAATGGAGGCCACTTTGAACAACTGTTATAAGTTACGTTGTTTACATTTTTTTGTGTCTAATTCTTTTCGTTTAACTTAATACAACTTGTTGCAACATTATTTTTGTTTAAAGTAAAGTTATGCTGTTTTCGGAATCGGCATTTTTTCTCATTTTTATAATTTTTTGATAATTGTTTTACGCATACAGGGTGTTTGAAAGTTATTCATTGATAATAATAATTTGTCCCAAATACGGACATGTTCCCTCGTTTTTCAATAAGGTTGGGATCCAGAAATTAGGAGAAAAAGAAATAGTTGATGATTTTTATGGATTAAAGCTGGAAAAGTACCATTTGGGGCAGAAAATTTTATTTTTCTTTTAATTTTTTCTTTTAATTATTGAAACATCTAGATTTGACTCAAGTTAATAAGTAAAAAAGTTGTATTGGGGAACACCAAATACATTTAGTCTTACTTATTTTTTTGTGCTCCTTCCAAATTTGTAAATAAAATTTTAAAATATTGATATACAGGGTGTTGTTTCGACTCGAAACCTACTTATTAATTTTTTTTAAGTCCGGACCTGAGTAAGACATGTTTTATTATGTTAAATGACGGCACTGTGAACAAAGAACATACGTACCAAATATTATAAAAGTGTATAGGGTGATTCATAAGTTATCTTTAATTAAAAAAAATGGGGAAAATTAATAAATCACCCTGTATCTTGGATATAAAGAATGATAGACCCATAAAATATAGGTTATTTATAAGCACCTCGGTGTCCTCCATCTACCCTTACTGTGTGCGCATTTCCCAATGAATTTCCCAATGTATTAATTCACATATAATTTGCACCGGTCTTATCTACGAAAATATTTTTCCAGATATCAGCGTTCGATCACGATGCCTCTAACTACAGAATCATCACATTGCCTGCCAGTAACCGAGTGGATCTCGTTTACCATTTTCAAGCGCATTACGGTGCAAAATTTGACATCAAAGTGTCTACGAACTTCCCGGGGTCGAAAGCCACAGAAGCTGTCACATACAAAGTCCCGAATTTCCTGCAGCCCTACAAAGTTCGGGTCACGTCGAATCCAGAGGCCGGAGCATTCATGATCTATTGGCAGGAACCCTATATACCATATTTTATCGATAGGCTTTATTACGAGGTTGGTAATATTTTATTAATTACATATTAGTTGTAACCCAAAAGTAAATCGGTTGGATGTTATTATTTATTGAGCCTATACTATCCAATAAACGAACAGGTGGCAGAAATTGAGACATCCTAGTCCAGCTGCATAAAAAATACAATAACTAACACGGTCGATGTCTTTATAATTTATATTGTTAGGATAGGAGCACCAATCCTTTTATCTGCCGTTTATTCAAGCGACTAACAGACATCCAACGTTGATAACCTCTCACAACTTTTGTACGAATAGAATTGTCGTTCGATGTACCAGTTAGTTCAGAAATGCAACTAACTTTGACAAGGTCGTATCTAACGTGTTTTCTTAGCAATATTGACAAGAAATAAGGTATCTTCATTTAAGCTATATTTAACATATATGTGAAATGTTTAAATAAATAAATTTGTTAGGTTTATTTTTTATTTATTTATTTATTTAGGAGTTACACTATCAAACGGGTTGCCCCTATTACAGGATAATGTTTCAGAACTTCTTCACGTAGATTGCGAATCCGATTATAATTACGCACTGAAAAAAAACTCGTTGAGAAAAAATAGTGTGTAATTATATCAGACTCCCAATCGACGGGTAAGAGACTTGCAAGTGAAAATCATATCTAGATATAAAGTTAAGACAGAAATAAACATAAAATTACAACATGCGTTAATAACTAAGCGAAAAATTAGAATTTTAATTATTTACATTTAATTTGATAAGTAAAAACTTTTAATTTGAATAACCTTACAGCTTAGTAAATCGAGGTTAGGTTCGATCTCGGAATAATTTGTAATTGCTTGATAAAAAGGGGAGGATTTATAAATGTTGGTTCTGTGAGAAGGAAGATATAATAAATTATTGCTTCTAGCATTAATTCTAGGAACGTGAAAATTTAGCATATTTGTCAGATTAATGCAGTCGATATTACCATTTACTAATTTATGTAAGAAAATCACAGATAGCATGATTCTTCGCTTGATTAGGCTACAGGCATTGAAGCGTTCGTAAAAGTATTCCTGAGGAGTACCTCTTGCTGGAAATTCTTTATCTAAAATAAATGAACACATCTTGAAGAATTTTCGCTGAATCCGTTCGAGTTGCACTATTTGGTAGTTAAACATAGGACTCCAGATGATGCACGCGTATTCCAGCCGTGATCGTACGAGTGTGGAAAATAATAAGTTCATAGTTGAAAATTCAGTAAAGTCTTTCATATTGCGAATAACGCAGAGGATACTGTCTTCTCGATGTGGCTCGAGAATGACAACGCAGGATCAAAGTAAACTCCCAAGTCCTTAATTAGGTTAGGTCGTGTTATAATACAGTTTTCAATAGAGTATGGGAATAAATGAAACGAGTCTTTTCTGCAGAATGTAATTACATTGCACTTACCTACATTGAGGCATAGCTTATTCCTAATGCACCATTCATTAAACTCTGATATATTTTTTGGAGGTTTTCACAATCCTGGATATTATTAATTTCACAATAGAATTTCATATCGTCTGCATAAATCTTTATCAAAACGTTTATTTTACTAGCAATGTCGTTAACAAAAAGATTAAATAACAACGGACCCAGGATTGACCCTTGTGGAACTCCTGAGCTTTGTATAAAAGTTCGTGATTTAAATCCGAGGCACTGAACATATTGATATCGATTGTTTAGGTATGATTTGAGGATTGATAGCAACTGACCAGAAAAACCAAGGTTGTCAAGTTTGATTAATAGGAGGGAATGATCTAATGTGTCAAATGCTTTGGAGAAATCAGTATAGATTACATCTACCTGACTTCTCCTATCAAGTGCCTCAGCTAAGAATTGTGTAATACAAAAGAGGTTTGAGATAGTCGATCGACCGCTGATGAAACCATGTTGTTCAGGGGTAATTAAATTACGGAGTTGAAAAGACAGACGTGTGTGGAGAACATATTCAAAAACTTTTGAAAAGTTACATAATATGGTTATAGGACGGTAGTTAGAAATATCATTTTTGTCATCTTTTTTAAATACTGTGTAACGTTTAAATTCGGCATTAAGACCTTACTACATTAATTAGTTTTTCGTACCTTGTAGATGTGAGCCACTGTAGGGATCGAATTGTATTAT
Organism: Crepidodera aurea; assembly: GCA_949320105.2. NCBI lineage: Eukaryota > Metazoa > Arthropoda > Insecta > Coleoptera > Chrysomelidae > Crepidodera > Crepidodera aurea. Next base: position 76,320,257 of record OX439473.1, on the reverse strand, counting down.
TTAGGAACCATATATCACATAAGATAGCCTCAATTTTTTTTTGACTCAATTTATATCCATTTGAACGAGCTAGTTAGTTTCAGATAAAGTATTTCGAACATTAAAATAGATCGTAAAATTGATTGTTTACTTTATTCTTATCGATGTCATGTTTCGAACTGTCGGTTCGTTCATTTCTTCTGTTGACTTTAAGGTGTTGTACGGCTGTGTTAGCCAGTCACCAGTTATTTCATTGGTCCCATCACAAGTCGTATTCAGTGACCCGTGGCGATTATTAGGTGAATCTCTTTCTGGTCTTGCGTGGTGAGATTCGTTCGAGAAGGATTTCGAAGGAAATTTTGGGACGGGCCTTGTTTTTTTTTTTCTTGTGGGTGATAAGTATAAAGTGGTTTAGACAAAATTTTGAGGAGTCGCCCGGTGCTTACGAAGATTATTTCGTACCGTTGATTGGGATAGACGAGCGATTCCCGTATTTGTTGGACGTACAGGGTGCCTATTTGATTTGGTGTGTTACCTTAGTCCGAATCTCGTGAAGAGGAATTGATATTTTGTGCCGAACCACGCCACGATAGTCGCCATTTTGTCAGGGGGTAGTATCATCCACGTTAGACTATCCGAGGATTCACCTTATACGAAGCATCTGTCAGGGAAGTTTGCCGAGAATTCCCCTTCACTGTAAAAAAGGGGTTCTCGTGTTGGGCTGATTTCCACCAGATTTCTCGTGTTGGGCTATCATCCAGATTTCTCGTGTTGGGCTATCATCCAGATTTCTCGTGTTGGGCTATCATCCAGATTTCTCGTGTTGGGCTATCCTCCAGATTTCTCGTGTTGGGCTGACAGCCAGATTTCCGGGTTGAGCTGACCTGACCGGACGGATTAGTGGCCGCAAGTTGCCGCCATTTAACTTTGGACAACCGCAAGTTTTTCCTTTTTTTTTCCTTTTGTTGTTTTATATCGGTACATAGACATTATTTGTCAATTTGTAATTTTTTTCTTATAGGTCTTTAAATTAGCACTTATAGATATTTTCTCTAATTTTTATTTGGTACTTGTAAGCGACTTATAGGGGCGAGTGGTATTTTATTTTACGCCCAATACCAACGACCTTGAGAGCTCTCGCGGACGGTGTAACACCCCTATTACTCGTGATTTAATCAGTTATTTGAATAATTTGTTTTAATTAGCGAAACTTTAGTGGGATCGTTTGGATCCCTTGTCTTTTTTTTTTTTATACTTTTTATGCGACCTTGACAGTGTGTATAAGTAACGTTATTAAACCGATATTAAAAAAATTAATTACTTTTCTTTCTATCTCTAATACTCACAAATAGTCGAACGAAGGTAAGCAAATTTTGATTGCGACGTCGTTTATTTTTTTTATTAGTGGGCTCAATTTAGATCCATTCTGGAGATTGAGTGACTAAATTGACTGAATTTGGATGAGGGTAAAACAATCTCCTGGCGCTCATTTTCTTTTAGTTAACACCATATACCAATCCACACCCCACTTCACTGTGGTTAGCCGGCATCCAAAGCGGATTACATAATCCCACGAAGGAAAATCGTTAAACGAGATTAACTCGTGGCATTATTTTTGGCGCCCAACGTGGGGCCCGAATTATTTTTTTTTGGCGGGAGTAAATTTGTTTTTGCTCATTTTGCCTTAGCCATATTTTGACGCTTATTCATTGCCTGTTTTACATCATTTATTTTTTTTTGGGGCAAATTAATTACTTTTGCTTACCTTGACTCGTGTTCATTATTTTTCTTGCGCACTTTGTATAAATCAGAATTTTAATTTGTGACATTAGTGATTGAAAGTTTTTTTTTTTTAAATCTTTCTTATTGGGCTTGCGGTTATCTCTATAAAGGTATTTGCTTTGAAAAAAAAATTTATTGAATTTTAGTAGATATATTGATTGCAGCACAAATTTTAACTGAACGTATAATATTGATACTTTTTTTGTTACTATCCCTTGACAGTTGTTTTTATTGATGTTTGAATTTACTGTTGTGCTTATTATGATCTCTGTGGGTATTTTAGCGAGATCAAAGGTAATTTTTTTTTGTGTGTAAAAGGTAAACCTGATTTGACTTTGTTGTATAGACTTGATTTGATATTGGATTGGATGTCACAGGTAATTTTTTTTATTGTAGTGTAAGATGAACTTGACTTGTTATTGTGATATATTTTTGGTTTTGTCAATTGTGTATGTATTGAATTAGGATGGCGTCCCGAATGCAGAGGCTGATAAGATGGTACGAAATTTGACGTGGCACGTATTTCCCAAAACTTTCGGTGTTGACTATTGTTTGTTGTGTCGTTGTCAAGTCAAGTTCGATTGAATTTAAGTAATTGTGTGGTAACGATGATTGTTTGTTGTATTTTTATCAAGCGTGAGTGTAAGGTAATGATATTTGTACTTGGTAGGTTGAAAATTTTAGCCTACTTGTTTATTTTGGACTTAGTTTTGTTAATGTGTAGGTAAGTTTGTTTTGCCCTGTGGAACGGGCGGGGGTAGAATAGTTCCACCCGAGCATTTACCATCGGGGTGGTAGGAGCCCACCAAATGGCCACAGCATTTTCTTGAACATCTGAGGACACTTAGGTTTTGTTTTGCCCTGTGGAACGGGCGGGGGTAGAATAGTTCCACCCGAGCATTTACCACCGGGGTGGTAGGAGCCCACCAAATGGCCACTGCATTATTTTTTTTTCTATCATCGGGAGTGTATGTTGTTTTGCCCTGTGGAACGGGCGGGGGAAGAATAGTTCCACCCGAGCATTTACCGTCGGGGTGGTAGGAGCCCACCAAATGGCCACATCATTGTCTTGAACATCGGATGACACTTAGGTTTTGTTTTGCCCTGTGGAACGGGCGGGGGAAGAATAGTTCCACCCGAGCATTTACCGTCGGGGTGGTAGGAGCCCACCAATTGGCCACTGTATTTTTTTTCTAACATGGTTACTTGTCAAGTTTGGTAGTTTGGTAATTAGTTATTTGGAAGATGGACTTTGCAAGCATCTCTTTTAACTTTGTTTTTAGGTAGTATAGGTGACCGTTGCTGCTGGACGTATTTGAGTAGTTGGCTGTTTTTTGGTTTAGGACGTATCGTGGTTTGATTTAATAGGCACCACCCATTTTCTGCATTAGGTTTTGACTAATTGGGTATTAGTAGCCTTCCATAATTGGGATATTGCAGATTGGGGTTGTTAAGGCTCTTTTGGAATTTGGTTTGTTGTTTCCAGGAGCTATCTCGTTTGAGGATTTATGTGTAAATCAAACTCGATATTGGGGGTTGGATAATTCTGGTGGTAGATCTAGTACAGCGGTTACCTTTCTCGAGTTTTCTTTTTTTTGCAAGTTAGGAGTTGGTTGTGACAAGTAATAGATTTTTGTCAAGTTGGATGTTAGTTGGGATAAGTATTCGTCGCCGTTATGAATAGTGATTTTTAGTGATTGGTTGATATTGTGGTATGTTGAGTTTTGGTTATTATAGGCACCGCTCACTGACTGCACTAGGCTTTGACTAATGGTGTATTAGTAGCCTTCCATTTATTGGGACATTGTAGTAATGGGTGTTACGGCTTTCTGGAATTTTGGAGATTTATATAGCTTAGCTGGTTTTGGATTTTGTTGTTTCCAGGGGCTATCTCGTTTGAGGATTCTTGTGCTAACCAAACTGGATATTACGGTTTTTGGTGTTTAGTGGTCGTTCTGGCGGCACGATTATTTGTTCTAACTGGCATGTACGTGGGATTGTGTGTTTTGGAGTATGTTTGGTAGGTAATCAACAATATATTTTTTTTGTGTACTATTATTAGTGGTTTGAGTAAGTTAGCCCTGTGGGCCGGGCTTAGAATAGGTTCACCCGGATGTTTTACCACCGGGGGGGTAAGAGGCCCCCGAATGGCTACTTTCTGTTCTATAAGATCTGATGTGTTTGTTTCGAGGGGGTTTCTTTTGGTAAAGATTGTATCTTGGAGGATTTTTTTTTGGTACGCTGATTTGCGCGAGGGTAGTTAACGTATGATGTTGGATTTCGATGGATTTAGGCAAGTGCAGGGTCTAAGGCATCTTCCTTGGGACGTTCCTTGTGAATAGTTGGTGATTAGATCGCTGTACCTTTGGAGTGTGCCTTGTTTATTAATGTTTCCTACCTTTCGTTGCTGGTAAATGGACACATCTCTTTTAAACAGTGTATTGTTGTTGGTTGCCGAGGTGGTTGTTGTGTCAGACCTCATTTCATTTCTTTTGGCTTTTCGCAATTTAGGGTTCTGGGTTTTGTAAGATGAGGAAGATGTTGTCCTCATTTTATTTACTTTTTTTGGGTTTTCACTAGTTTTAGGAGACATCCTGTCATAACATCTTGGTCAAGTAGAGGGACTTGGCTGCATTGGGTGCGTAGGTGGTTGGTCTCTCTTAGTTTTAGGGACTGAGGCTCCTGGACGGGGGAGCGTTCACATGGGGGGTCGTGTGCGGTGGCGGTAGGGCTGAGGCCGACTATAGTTCCGTCGAATGAGGCGCACCGTACACGGCTACTACGTCTCCCTTTACCTCTTTGAGCTGGAGAGACCAAGACACCGCCGCAGTGGTGTAGCCAGGAACACTCCCGCACTGGCGGCAGGATGGTCATTTTGTACCCGGCATTCGGCCGTTTTAGGAAGTGGGCCTCCTCCCACAACTGCCTAAAGGTGGTAGGCAGATTTTTTGTTTGTAGTTTTCTTATCTTGCTTCTTTTTGTTCCACCATCGGTCGGTCGGTTTCTTGTCGCTGATTGGTTGGGCGTGGACCGATTCGCTGTCATCGGTAGGCCCCGGGGTGGTCGTCACAGGGGTTTCTACGGCGCTGCTATCATCATCAAGCAGCGAAAATGAAACGCCCTGCCAGGACCTGCCGGGGACGGTGGGCGGCTCATGCCTCCTCAAACTTCGACAGGAGATTGGACTAGTCCGCTGTACCTCCTCATGGAGTTTTACTAGGTTTAAGGATTTTTTTTTTTTGGGTTTTCTAGGGGTTTAGTAAGCTTGTAGAGAAATTTACAGGTAAATTTCTTGACGGAAGGGGGGAGTTTGTAACGTTTAAATTCGGCATTAAGACCTTACTACATTAATTAGTTTTTCGTACCTTGTAGATGTGAGCCACTGTAGGGATCGAATTGTATTATTTAGGAACCATATATCACATAAGATAGCCTCAATTTTTTTTTGACTCAATTTATATCCATTTGAACGAGCTAGTTAGTTTCAGATAAAGTATTTCGAACATTAAAATAGATCGTAAAATTGATTGTTTACTTTATTCTTATCGATGTCATGTTTCGAACTGTCGGTTCGTTCATTTCTTCTGTTGACTTTAAGGTGTTGTACGGCTGTGTTAGCCAGTCACCAGTTATTTCATTGGTCCCATCACAAGTCGTATTCAGTGACCCGTGGCGATTATTAGGTGAATCTCTTTCTGGTCTTGCGTGGTGAGATTCGTTCGAGAAGGATTTCGAAGGAAATTTTGGGACGGGCCTTGTTTTTTTTTTTCTTGTGGGTGATAAGTATAAAGTGGTTTAGACAAAATTTTGAGGAGTCGCCCGGTGCTTACGAAGATTATTTCGTACCGTTGATTGGGATAGACGAGCGATTCCCGTATTTGTTGGACGTACAGGGTGCCTATTTGATTTGGTGTGTTACCTTAGTCCGAATCTCGTGAAGAGGAATTGATATTTTGTGCCGAACCACGCCACGATAGTCGCCATTTTGTCAGGGGGTAGTATCATCCACGTTAGACGATCCGAGGATTCACCTTATACGAAGCATCTGTCAGGGAAGTTTGCCGAGAATTCCCCTTCACTGTAAAAAAGGGGTTCTCGTGTTGGGCTGATTTCCACCAGATTTCTCGTGTTGGGCTATCATCCAGATTTCTCGTGTTGGGCTATCATCCAGATTTCTCGTGTTGGGCTATCATCCAGATTTCTCGTGTTGGGCTATCCTCCAGATTTCTCGTGTTGGGCTGACAGCCAGATTTCCGGGTTGAGCTGACCTGACCGGACGGATTAGTGGCCGCAAGTTGCCGCCATTTAACTTTGGACAACCGCAAGTTTTTCCTTTTTTTTTCCTTTTGTTGTTTTATATCGGTACATAGACATTATTTGTCAATTTGTAATTTTTTTCTTATAGGTCTTTAAATTAGCACTTATAGATATTTTCTCTAATTTTTATTTGGTACTTGTAAGCGACTTATAGGGGCGAGTGGTATTTTATTTTACGCCCAATACCAACGACCTTGAGAGCTCTCGCGGACGGTGTAACACCCCTATTACTCGTGATTTAATCAGTTATTTGAATAATTTGTTTTAATTAGCGAAACTTTAGTGGGATCGTTTGGATCCCTTGTCTTTTTTTTTTTTATACTTTTTATGAGACCTTGACAGTGTGTATAAGTAACGTTATTAAACCGATATTAAAAAAATTAATTACTTTTCTTTCTATCTCTAATAGTCACAAATAGTCGAACGAAGGTAAGCAAATTTTGATTGCGACGTCGTTTATTTTTTTTATTAGTGGGCTCAATTTAGATCCATTCTGGAGATTGAGTGACTAAATTGACTGAATTTGGATGAGGGTAAAACAATCTCCTGGCGCCCATTTTCTTTTAGTTAACACCATATACCAATCCACACCCCACTTCACTGTGGTTAGCCGGCATCCAAAGCGGATTACATAATCCCACGAAGGAAAATCGTTAAACGAGATTAACTCGTGGCAACTGGGCAAACTTTTGAAAACTTGTTAGGAAATTGGCCAGTTTTTATTATTAAATTGAAAATAAAATGTACAGAGAGCAAATGCACAGTCCCTAACTAAAAATGCGGGAATTAAGCCTGGTCCAGTCGTCATCTTGGGTTTGGTCTTTTTTAGGGCGATTAAAACTTCTTCTTCAGTGATATTCGACACGTTTATAAGAGTGGAGTTAGTGGTTAAGTTGGGAACTGCATTTATGGGTGCTGTAAAGGGTGTATAGTGTGCAGAGAAGAAATTCGCAAAACATTCGACAATATCATTAGGGTTATCAATATTTATATTGTTGTAGTACATGTTTGTAGGTATAGGGGAAAAGTCACCTTTCTTGGATCTTACTATTGCCCAGAATTTATTAGGATTTGATTTTATTTCATTTTCAGCAGAGGACAAGAAACGTTTGTAAGCAGCATTAGAGCGAGTTTTAACTTGTGCTCTAATAATGCTGAATTCAGTATAATTATTACGGTTTAAGTTCTTTTTGTATATCTTCCAGGCTTGTGTCTTCTTATTTATCAGTTTAATCAATTCAGCTTCGAACCAAGGAGGATAATGCTTTTTAGGTGGGATTTTTTTAGGCACGTTAAACTCAAAGATACTGTAGATATTATTGTAAAAAATGGTTAGGGCATCCTCAATATTGTTAGTGTCAAAAAGGAATTCCCAGTCGATTTCTAGAAGTTGCTGGTATAGTTGCTGAAAGTTTGCTTTTTTAAAATTATATTCTCCAGTGCAGGAAGGGGTCAGTGTTTTACTTTTGAACTGATGAGGTATAGATATTGAGAGAGCAAGGTGATGTGGGTCTAAACGTAACAGCTCAGGAGCTTTTATAACAGAACAATTATCAATATTTGATATTACAAGATCTAGTAATCGATTATTGTAGTTTGGTACACTATTGTATTGGGCCATGTCAAAGAAGTTCATTAGGTTCAGTATTGATGAGATTTTTCTAGACAATAAATGTTGTAACCCCGATGCATAATCATGAAATTCAGTAATGTTGAAATCTCCAATAATAATCAGTTTACTATTATCCAAATGTTGAGTTGAAGAAAGAATATCAAATATGGTTTCATAATCTTCCGCGGTTGTTGAGTGAGGAATATACAGACAAACTATAATTATATTTACTTTGTTTATATTGATTTTTACTGAGATAATATCAACTGTAGGAAGAATATTAAATTCAGGTACAAGATCAATAAGCGTCGGTGAAAAGTTTCTTTTAAAAGATCATGAACTTTAGTACGAACCCCTCGAACGTTTTGATAAAATAAAGACAGATTATTTAAGTTTTTAACGTTACTACTGGTGACTTTACTGATCCTCTCTGATTGCTATGTGCTAGATAGGATACTTTTCCTAAACTTAGCCAGCGCTATTTTATATGCGTGGCATTCACTGTATTTTAATGCAGCATGATTTACAGGAACGGGTTTATCTGCGGTTTTATTATAGTTATGGCAATTGATGCAATATTGTGGGTCACTCTTTGGACACTCATTTAGACTATGATTTTGACCACATATAGGACAGAAAAAGACAGAAGACTTGCAGTTTTTTGAGACGTGGTGGTAACCACAACATTTAAAACATCTCCTAAGTTCAATCGCATCAAATACACTGCAGTAGTCATAGTTGACGAATAATTTACCTTGTGCTATAAAGTTTTCGTAAGTGGTAATATCGCACTGCAGTATAGCTTGATATAACTTGTTGTTTTTCTTTAGTGGACTAAATGTGATAACTTTCAGACTACATTCAGGGGATATTACATTTTTATTCTGAGATTTTATAAGATTTACTAAATCTACATCAGACAGTTTTCAGTCATACCGACAATTTTAAAACGCGGGTTTAGTATCGGAACTTCCTTAATTGTGTAATGATTCCCAAGTTTTTCATCAGCTAATTTCTTAAATGTTGCACCCTCTTTAGAACTCTCACAACTAATCATGAGACCACCGTCACGTATGTTGACAACTTTGGTGATGCTAATATTAGAAGACAGAGGATTGATGTTTTTGATCATATCTGTTTTGGTAACACTCATATCTTGCTTTAATTTAGGCTTTACCATAAATGACGGTTGTTTGCTAACCACCGCTGAATAGGGAACTTTGGATTTGGAGGAACTATCAGAATTTAAAGCACCAGAGCTATGAGAATCTATACGTGGCAGCAATTTTTCCTCAAATTCTTTCTTTAATAAATCAGTGATATCATCCTTGAAAGTGGACATTTCATCTACCTTTTTTTTAATTGAATCTACAATAATTGTTTTAATTTCCTTCAAACTATTTGAAATAGTACAGAGATTATCGTTGTGCTGTTTTAACGGTGTTGATTTTACAATTTCACAGTTGATTCTGCATTCGTCGCAGAGAAAGTATAATTTTTTACTTTTGGAAAATAGGTTGAATTCAACATTGGTCATACCAACACAGGAATAGTGGAACCACTTTCCGCAGTCTCCTTCACATCCAACGAGCCCATCCTGTTTGATTAATTTACATTTGGAGCATTTATTAGTTTCGCTCATTATGAATGAGCATGCCTCCGAGACTGGTTTTAATAAACTCAGCAACAAAAAGTTGTTGGAATTTCGAATCGATAAAATTACTTCGGCAGTCGAAACAATATGGTTATTTAAATTAATATAGTTTTTGCATCTAATCAATTATGATTATTAACAACTAAATAAGAAAGCACTTACTCTTGGCTTTTTGTGGTTACAGAAATCAAATTTTTATGTATCGTATATCTCGTACAAACTGCTTACTTTGACGGAGCAAGAATTCACGCACGTTTAATGTATGAACACTCCAAAGGTTACATGATTATGATTTTCGTATATTTATATGTAGTCAGAAATACTTAATTTCATGTTGGACAAGCTTTAAATGGAGTGGCCAGAAACGGAACAGAACATATTGCACTTATACCAATTATTCTATTATTTAGAATACTACAAACCTATTTTGGCCACATGATTTTGATAGAAGAAGAATCATTAAATGTATTGGAAATGGCAGAAACAAAATCAAAAGAAGAAATATAGAGATACAAAAAGAACTGCTTGAGAAAATGGAATAAAGGTATCAGAAAATATTGAAAATGAATCAATAAATGAAAGACACACTGGCGATGAAGAAATTGAAATCATCTGATAAGAAAAAAATAGGAAAATATTTAAGGAATTACAAAAAGGAGAAATTGATCCTGAAAAAGATTTTCTGGAAAAATACGAATTACAAAATTCAAAGAAAGAAAATTTGAATATTAGCCACATGACTGTGTCCTATAGTTCTAAATATGTAATTATAAAATAAGAGGAACATTTTTTCCCAAAAATAATTACAGATGAAAGAACCGAAGTACTAGTTAGCACAATGGAAAGTTATGGGAATGATTGACAGAATTGGCAGAAAGGCAGAAATTCAACCTCCAGTTAAAAAAATTCAAGAGGCTACTACTTTATTGAAGAAATGAAAAAATACCATACTTTTAAATTAATGTTAGCCTAATTTTGTATTTAACAAATAAAAACTTTCAAAACATTTTTTTTATTTTAAATTAAGGTATACAGTGTCATTTACATAATAAAGGTAAAGTGGCCATAAATGGGTCATAAAAAGGCCACATTAGGAACGGAGTGGCCATAAATGGAACAAAATCAATATTTATGTATTTGATGTTTTAAAAGATACTTAATAACAAATAAACCCTATTGTTTAGATTTAAAACCATTAAAATTTAAATAGAAAAATAATAATACTTTACTTTGGTTAATTTTCAGACTCGTATGGTAATTTTATGATACGTTAAGATGGCCATAAATGCCTTTATTTACTCGAGATCTCAAAACAGTATTTTTTGATTTTGAGTGTGACTTTGTAACTGTTTTAACCTGTAATTCGTAGAACGCTCAAGGAACATAACAGTAATTTTTTTCTTTGAAAATAAATAAATTTTATTTTTCAGGTATTCGTTTACAGAGGATTCAATGTTTCAAGCAACTACGAAAAATATTACGTCACCAGGCCTGTTTTGGTTTACAAAGGAAATGAAACTTTGTACACATTTTCTTTAGGATCAGTGTCGTACGATGGACAGTACCGATCATTACTTACTGGTCCTATTGTAGCCGATATCTATGGAGAAGTCCACGAAATTACATAATTTTCTTCGGTATTTGTAAATGAACTATAATTTGTTAATTTGTTTTGTATTGTTCATTTTGTCCATCATAATTATTATTTATTAATCATTAGAAATAACTGTTAAATTTTATGTGCTAAAATTTCATTTTGACAGGATCTAAATATTTATTAGACTCGAATTTAAAAAGACTAGGTAATGTTAGTATCTCTGCTGGTAGTACATTATACAGGTTGTATCATAACGAATGGTCATTATTTTAATCATAGGTTCAGTACCTCCAAATATTAATATTTTACTAAATAACTCTGGGTCAAATGTTATCTACTACTAATTTTGCAATAATTTTGAGATTAGATAAAAAGGGCGCCACCTAGACTCTACTGGATGAAGATAAGTATCAAATTATTTGACAGCTGTACATTTTCATTTTAGTTCCAAAGCCTACTATCTTGAAATATGTTAAAGTAAATTAAATAGATTCTGTGGCTGGAATATTTTAAATGCAAATATCTCGAAATGAGCTGAATTTATGCTATTAAAACAAGTATACCTTTTTTGTTCAAATTTACAGGGTGTATCATAAAGACTTGAAAAAATTCAAAAAAGGCCAGGAATAAAAAAAATGATACTTATTTTCATCCAGTAGAGTGTAGGTGGCGCCTTCTTTATGTAATCTCACGCTTATGATTTACTAACTTAAAAATATAACCATTAGGGTGGGCCGACGTATATAGAGGATTTAAAAATTTGTTAGTACTTATGTCTGCATGTTATAAAAAGTTGTGAAATAAGAGAGGAAAAATATTTCATTAAATTTTTTTTTGATATGCATGTAATTAAAAGTTGAATTACTTGAAAAGGAACAGATTTTCTCTAATAGTTATTTTCCTATTTTTGCAATGTGAACTGTCACAAAGACATTTTATGAAATTTTAATTTACATTTTTTTTTGTCAAATAGAAATGTTGAAAAAATATTATTCAAGTAAAATCAAGTTGATATTTATTATAAAACGAATTCATAACTTTTACAAAATGCAAAATAAAAATACATATTTTAATATCTAATAATAATAATACGTCATATTAAAGGTAACTTAAAAAATAGGTATATTATGAAAAAAATATTTTTGTACAAATAAAATTTAATCTAATTTATAATCTTGTTTGGATCCAAAAGAAGGCATGATTCCACGTGATTCCAATTTTGCCCTTATTACACCATCTCTGTTGTCACCACTACAAACTGCAGCTGAAGCTTCCGTCACTATTTTAACAGCCCGTTCCACCGCTTGCGTGTGACATGGATACGATTTTATTTCATAAAATAACATTGATGTAACCGGATTTTTCATGATATCATTTAAAACTTCTTCTGGTAACCCCATTGTTAATGGCGGTTCTGTTATAACAGAAGTACTCCAATCAATCAATCATATTCAGCGAATTTGGAACTTCAAATTTTCGTCTTGATTGCTGTTTGTTAGAATTCGGAGTTTTAAAAATTCGAAGCACAGCAAGCTTTCGAATATGCTCTCTTGTGTTCCCTAGCATTCCAAGCAGGATATTTTCAGGATGTGCGAAATAACTATTTCGCAATATCACTGGATCAACGCTATTGGACCATATACTTTTAAAATAAAAGTTACCAAGGTGGACAAGTTTTCTGATGGTTCAGCTGTTGAAACGTATAGCCGCAGTATGCCATTAGCCGTTGTCAGCCATCGGAAATGCACAGTTTTACCAGGGCTTCGTTTGGACAAGTTTTCGTCTACAGTTCCTTTTGAAATAGCATCACATATATCATAAAGATATTTTTGATCTGTGCAGAGATCAGTCCTTACAGACTCATCTAGTGCCGGAATATTCGACTCAATTATGTTGAAATCAAAAAAGCAACTGATACTGTTAAACGTGGTTCTCTGATTGTTATTGGCGCAATCGTTCGTTAATTACGATCACGTGGCCTAGCAACGTGATATTTTTAGTGTGCGTACGGCGCCAGTGGCGTGCGTTGGTTAATAGATTATGTGATAAAATAACACTCACAAGGACGTTTTGCCCGGAAAAATCGTTGATGTGGCAGTTTAAAACATAAAGCTATAGAAAAAACTATATAAAGAAAACGTTTCAGTATTGTTTCTAACAATTTTTTTTCATATGCAAATATTGAAACGTTAACCTTGAAAAAGTTGAAAAAGTAAAAATTCGGAATATGTCATTTAACAAAAAATGCTTGTTTTTCTGTTCCGAAGAACTTTAGAATTTGCAGAATTTGAAATTCACAAAATTCAAAATTCAAAAATTAACTGTCACTGTGGCAGTTCAAAACAAAAAAATATAGTTTTTCGTCAAATAAAAAAAAAGTTTGTTTTTCGGTTTTGCAACTTTTTTAAAGTTGCAAATTCTCATTTTCGAAAACCACTAAAACCGACCCACTCTAATAACCATACCAAATTCCAAGTCAATATATTAAATAATAAAGAAATTATTGCAAAAAAACGAAAAATAAATTTTATCTTCAACACCCTGTATCTTAGTACTAGATAACATTTGGCACAGAGTTATTTAGTAAAATATTAATATGTAGAGGTCCTTAACCTATGATTAAAATATTGACCATTCCTTATGATACCTATAGCCCTCAGAATTTTTTTCTTAGCTATGAAGGCTCTATCGAAGTGTGGTGATGCACCCAAGAATGTTAATCCGTATTGAAGGGTTGACTGTAATAATCCATAATAGAGAAGTTTCCGTTAAGTTTCTTATCATATAAGTAAGTGCTTAGTTTTGTAGTTATTGTATTTGTCTGAGCTTCCCAGGTACTGTTATTATTTGTATAGTTTCCACACTTTTGATGGATTTGTTATCTATATGTAGGTAAAATTCATGATCAGGTGAAACATTTTTCGACAGAAAACGCAAGAAATGAGTTTTTGCTGCATTTAATGCTAGACTATTTTCTTTACGATAACGATTAAACTCATAAGATGCCCTATTACTGTTTTCAAGAAGTTATTTGATTATTTGCCATAAGTATATTGTATAATTTGATTTGCGGTCCAACAGAATTTGCTAATGTCACTGACAAAGATGATAAAGATGGATATTGTTTAATAAATAATTGTTATTATTAAAATATTCCACATATTCTACAATTCTTTACTGCAAACAACCTTTATAGATAAAAAAAGCGTCAATCTTAACACGACTAAAACTTAACCATGGCCGTTTTCCTGCTCACCTTCATAAAATAGGCATCCAAAACTCCCCATCTTGTGTATGTAATGATTCTGCCGTTGCAGATCTTAATCATATTATATTGGAATGTCCCAAGTACACAGAAAAGATCTCAAATCTGTATAATTCTATTTTAAGAAATAGCATCTCTCTCCCCGTAAACTTAACAACCCTACTAGTCACCGATAACAAGGATATATTCGATTTATTAATCAAACATATACAAATAATAAAATTACATTTATAGAATACGGTATAAGTACATATTAAAATTATGTGGCTAATGGACTAGTTCCGATGCCATTCTCCCCCCCCCCCCCCCCCCACACACACAACCTTTATAGATTTAAATCATAGCATTACTTTTTATATTTTAAAATTAATTTTAAATTTCTCAAAACGTTAAAACGTTGTAGCACCGCAGACGAATACTAATGGGAGAAAAGAATAGAAGGTAGCTAAAGAAAATTCACGCCGTTTATTGGATCAATAGAAAGCAATAAAAATATTTCTTTAAAAATGAATACACTTGCTTAGCTGATAAAAATAGTAGTTATATCTAATGATTCCTAACAAGAATTATGTTCTCACAGTACTTATTGTTTTTACTGTTTGTGTACAGTTTGTTAAAACTTTGTGATATTATGTATGTTTTATGATATAAATAAATTTCCAGATTTATTTTCTCAAGTGGTTTTTTTTTAATTTAAAGCTGGTTATATAGTTAAAAATCTATATTTGGCACTTTTTATGAAAAGCTGATTGAAGGATTAATACAGGAAAAAATTACGACCAATGTTAAAATTGTGCAATAACTTTTTTGCACTTTCAATTTTAATTTTACTTTCTCTTACCCCGGTAGCTCCTTAAAAAGCAGAGAAGGTGCGTTAGACATTGCAAAAGTAGGCCGATTTGATGTTCTGTATAAAACCAAGTTAAAACAAAAAATATTTTAATAAATACAATATCGAATGGTTTTAAACAGTTGCCGTAAGAACAGCATCTATTTACAATTTCATTAATAATAGGTCACAAAACAAATTTCTTTAGGACTCCATGACTGTCCGTTTTAATATTTAAAATTAGGCCCGTTGTCTGGGTTGTACCACCGAGCCGACTGATAGTAAAAATAGATTATACACTATGGGGGTTTTAGTACAAATGCAATAGTAATATTTTACACAAGTTTCCAAAGTGGCGCTATATTTCATATATGGCCCATAAAGAACACAAGTAAAATAAAGCACCCTTTAGTCGCATGTTGGACACTTTATTTTTTTATGACCATATAAAATACTGACAGAAATTCAACTTCTACTTCTACGAATATTTACTTAATAAGATTTATACCAATATAACAATGACTCCCCCTGAACCTAGTCTCTGAGAGCATAGATTTGCCATTACTTTCTGATGTCCGGAAACAGGAGCAGTGATCACGATATTCCATGACCTCAATCAGTCACACAAGGAGATTTCCAACATATGGCTAAACATCGGACAGTTTTTTGTTACAAAACGGAGAATGCAGAACACCTGTCGGACCGTCGTCAGGAAGTTTTTACAGGTTTGACAAGCCCTTAAAAAGTGTAAGATAATTGGTTTTAATTTATGATGAAAATGTTTTTTTATTGGTGCCCTAGTTTACCTATTTAAAGCACGCCTCAGCGTATTTAAATCGAGCTTTCAAAAAAGCGCCGTTTTTTTTAAGTTACCATGGCAACATCAACAACTCGAGAAAAGTGAAGTCAAAATGACAATGTTTTGATTATTGGTCTGACATGACTACCGTGTAACATAACATTATTTAACAATAATTGGTTGGTTACAGTAAAACGTCGAGCCTTCACTATCTTAGGCCCGATGCCCACAAGGGCTTTGTGCAGTCGCGTTAACGCGTTAACGCCGGACGTAGTGAAAGCATTCACACGTTACGTTGACGCCAAACACAACTGCAAAAGACGCTCGTGAGCATTGGGCCTGAATTGACGTCCGGCATTTGCGGTCGTGAGCATCGGGCCTTAGACGGTCGAATAGTAATAACCAATACGCTTCCTTCTTCTTTGATATCATTTAAATCGCATCATTCACATCTTCTACAAGACCCAAAGATACCTCAAATAGCTACCTACCACCGGTGCATCTACGAAAAACTTCAGCAAATCTTCTTCATTGAATACATATGCCTCCTTGTCATTCTTTTACAAATGATTTTATATCGACTCCTTTGTTGATCTTCAACAAACATTGTAATTTCGAATGAATAGCCCACATAGTCGATGTCTTGTACAGCTCCGACATTTTCTGAAGGTAAGCAAGCACAACTCGTTCATTTATATCCGTTACCTTTTGCTCTTCCATCCATTTGATGAACTTGTCGTATTCTTTTTTATACGCATCATTAGATTTTTGCTGTATTAACCGCGATTCTGCTTTACTATTTAAAAAATGGATATTAGAATTCATTTTTAAGGACTGTGGTGACAACAATTAATCTTTGTTGACATTTGCAAATTAATTTTTGTTTTTCTCATTTCCATGACAACGAAAGGTATACTGATGTCACATCACTAATGTTATATATTTTATTACCCTGTATATGATAGGAGGGTTGTTAAGAGGTTGTTGTTTTTCGTTGATGTCAGTGTGACAGGGAAATCTTTTTCGTATTTTGGTAAAGTTATTCTATTATTGTTCTTTTGGATCTATTAAAGTTTATTGTAAAGAAGTTCAGTCTTTTACGTGTCTGATGAGGTTCCTACTGACGAATCCAAAATATAGCCAACACTATCACCCATTTTACATTATTAGTTCTTATTTCCATTTTTTTGTAGTAATAATACCAGTATTTATGATTTCAAAGTGCACCATTAAAAAAAATTGTAAAATATTTCGAGAAATAAATTTGATTTTATTGAAGCTCTTTCAATAATTTGACGAATTGTAGTACTATCAGTGGCATGTCGCGGACACCTTCTGGAAGTACTATGCTACTGATTTTTTGTTTTAACTTTATTTAAGATTTTAAAGTTAGTACTTTTTTAATTTTACTTATTTTTAAACACATTAATTTTAATCTGGTTTTGCCTTAATCAATCAAAATAGCGGAATAAACCCCAAAAAATGTAATAAAATACAAGACACAGAGGTACCCCAAGCGAATGACATAATATTGATTCAATATATTTGAGTGGTGTGAGAACCATTGACAATATTTTTTCTTCATTATATTGAAGAAAATTTTATCGACCGTCTGAACCTCACATAAGACATTCTTTTTTACGATACAAACGGTCAAATATATTATATTTTTCAACAAGTATAATTGTAGAATTTATTGTTTATAATAAAATATATTTTGTTTTGGGATGGTATTTAATTTCGTTTCCATTTGAAATAATGTTTTCAATAATTTGGCAGATTAATATTATCTGCAAAAATAATAAAACATTTATTCATTTCATTATTCATGTGCAGAAAAGAATCCTTCAATGCAAACAAGTATTTTAATAAAAACATAGTTAAAATATAAATTTATTTCAGCTGAATTACATATCCATCAAAATACAATTTACTATTCATATTTTAATTTAATCAGAAAGTTTATTTGTCGATAAACAAAAAAATATTTCCGCATTTTAATTTTTTCAAATGTTTAATAAATAATCAGTATTCATCTGCCAATAGAAAAAAATGTAAAAATTTGAGCCGCATAAAGGTTTTTAAATCTAGAAAAAATCTGTTGTGTCGCCACAAGACTTTCCCGGCAGTAATAAAATAAAAATTAAAAAAATGAATTTGGTGTTCCAAATCAAATGATATTTGGTATCAAAAAAAAAATTGGTTTCGAATTTTTTTAAAGTAAAAATGACATTTGAAATATTATGAAAGGAAAAACATTTCACATGTCAAAAAAAGTAAAACAATTTTTTAAGGTCGGAATTTTGTTTACTTTTTCTTTGTCATTTGGATTTTAAATTTTAATTTTTTTTCCATTGCTTAGTTTTAAAATTAAGGAAGGAAAATTTCAGGCACATAAATACCAAATAAAAACTTAAGGTCTTTTGTTTTTTTGTAATGTGGGGCGATTTCAACCAAATACAAACGGATTCATTCCGCCATGATCCGATACCCACATACCAAACAGCTCAATCGGATCAAGCGTTTGGAGGCTACGGGTTGCGATTGTTTAGTTTAAAATTTTTTTTTTTAGGTTAGGTTCAAAATTAAAGAATGAAAATTTTAGGATGTATTTACAAGCCAGTGAGGCACCTAAATATCAAATAAAAACTTTAAGTCTTATATTTTTTCGCGATGTACATAGGGCTCTTGTTTTTGTATTCGGTATTGATACATTTTGCGTCTATTGTGGAAACTTCATTCAATTTTTTTCGATGCGTTAATACGCAAAATATTTGAAAAAAGACAGCCCTTTTCGAAAATATAATTTTTGACATTGAAGATGGTCCTGCGGTTTTAGGAGTTTTAGGAGAAATACTTATTGGTTTGATTTTTAAACGTTTTAACATTGTTATTTATATACAATATATTGCAGTATATTTTAAAAAGAATTATTAAAAAACTATGTAAAAAAATAGTTGTGATGGTGATGACATGTTTGATTTTGGATGATAGTTGATTTTAGAATAGACAGATGTCAATTGTGTTAATTCTTGAAAATAAAAACTAAAATTGAAACTTCAAATTTCTTTAAACCTTTTCAATTGGCGCAACAACGTGGGGCTCATTAAAATAAAGGGCAAAATGGATCTTAGAAATGAAAAAAAAATAAAAGAATCTATGAAGAAAATGTTTATGTTTATGCAGAAAATGAATAAAAATACAGAAGATTTGGGAAGAAAGATGGAAGACAAAATGGGAAAGATGGAAGAGAAATTAGGAAAAATGAGGAAAGGGGAAATAAAGCAAGAAGTATCGAACGTTTTAAAAAAATAGAGTCAACTTTATATACTGAAATTAAAATAGAAGAGACGAAAAAGTAAATAAGAGTGGAGATGATAGCTAGAATAGATGAAGTAGAGGTGTCACAAGAGATAAAATTAAAAGAAACTGAGAACAAATTAAAGAAAAGAAAAGTAACATCAATTCAAGAATAGAAAAAAATTAAACTAATATAGAAACAAATAAGAAGAGGTTAGAAACATTTAAAGAAAATCAATAAAAGAAATACAAATTTTAGAAGCTAAAATAAATAAAGATATAGAAGTAAATATGGGAGTAGCAGAAGACGAGAAAAATAAAGTTAAAAAGGAATTCAAATTAGAAATCAGAAATATGCAGACAAAGATTGAAGAACAAACTCAAATATTTGTGAAGATTTTAAAAAACAAAATAAGAGGAATGCAAGAGATAGAGGACATCAAAGAAAGATTAAATGAAAGTGGAGAGAGAAATTGGAAGAAAAGAAAAAAAATCGAGCATTGTTCAAAGACCAAGTTTATTATGACATAATAGTTGAAGATAAAAAATTAGGCAAAATTAGTAAAATTCGTTGGACTTTTCTTATTCATTACATTGCAAGAAAAGTTCAACGAACTTTTAGGTAATGTTGTAATGGTGTAAAAAATGGGACACAATTATTGGAAGTATATTTTAAAAAGAATTATTAAAAAACTAGGAAAAGGACAAAAAAGTTGTGATAGTGATGACATGTTTGATTTGATGGTAGATGTTAATTTTTAGATAGACAGATGTCAACGTTACTTTTTGAAAATAAAAACTAAAATTAAAGAAAGATAATTTCTTTAAACCTTCACAATATATTATTCTCAAATAATCGTTTTTTAAATTCCACGGATGTATTAGCTTTCAAAACATTATGTTGATTACTAATTATACAAATGATGTGAAATATATAACTCCCAAGAAATACGACATTAGAAAATGTCACACACTGCACCACCGTGTGGACTTCAACCAACTACTCCTTGGACTATGCCCCAACAGGTATTGAATTACAGAAGTCCAGACGCGGGTGGAACCCGAATCCTTTCGGGACTTAAACCCAACCCGGGTATGTACTTCTGTAATTCAATACCTGTTGGGGCAGATAGTCCAAGGAGTAGTTGTTTGAAGTCCAGAGGGTGGTGCAGTAATGTGACATTTTCTAATGTCATATTTCTTGGGAGTTTTGATTATATTGCATATCATTTCTAGAGTTTTATTACTCCCAGTAAAATATTTTGGTTCCAAAATATTTCCTTTCTTCATATGATTACTAATTAGTTCGAAAAGGATTAAAAATTACCAACAGGTTTTAAAGCGTACGCGATTTGATACATTTTTGTCTGTAATCAGGCCCTTAATCGTGTTTTCACAAATAAGAAAATCGTTGCTAAATTTTGGCTACCAATTACAGCAAAATGGGCTATGTAGGACCAGCTGGATAACCACTAACTCTCTTAACGTATGTGCATTATTTATTTTTAATTTTATTAAAAAAATTCATTTGGTTACCGATCAAATATATATTTTTTTATAATCTGCTCCAAGATTAAAACATTAATTTATTTTTCCATTGAACTATGTAGAAAAATAAACAGTCATTGAATATAAATGCAAATATTTTCACCGATCTAAAATTAGAATAGGAATATAATGGATTTGTTTTTAATTATTTACGGAAAAAAAAATAAAATATAGTTAGTTTTTTGCTCCGGTAGTTTTGGAGAATTAACAAGTAGAAAATTTAGCGTAGACTCAGATGTTAAAAAATGCTATTTGATATTAATTGTAATCTTTGAAATGTTTATGAATTGTAGAGCTTAGAGCTAGGGGCTGATAATTTTGACTCAATTTTACTGAGTTGTTCAGCGAGTTAAATATTTTGCTAGTCGATGGTTGTTCACTATCTACTGATTTTAAAGAAGTATTAATAGTATCGACTTTATTTTTTATTTAGTGGTCGATGTACCCTTCCGCTACTGATACAGAATTCCTCCCAGCAGGCTGCTTTTATGAGATAATCTCCCCCAGCTTCAACTAGTTGCAAAATCAGAAAGTTTCCTATCAAAAAGAATCCATCTATGACAATTCTTTGAAAAGTGTATTTGTCCTTTTGGTAAAATCAATAAATATTGTTTCGTGCTGAGGGATATCATATGGATTCACACGTCTGTCATTAGGCTAAGTTTAAAATGAAAAAATTATTCTACGGTAGCGCTGGAGACATTCGAGAGTTATTGCAACCTCTTTTTGGCCGATCTTTTAATAAAAGATCCCTTATTCTCACATGTACGCATGCGCAGTGAACAGTTCCTTAAGTTTTGCTTTTATTAAAATACAGGCGTCCTGTATTTAATTTAAATACAGGACAGGTTACCTTTAATTAAAGAAACTTTATTTTGACTTATGAAGGGCGGTTCTGCCAACTTAATGAAATTCAAACTGTTAAAAATCAACAGGCACCAAATAAAATAAAAAAAAACTTGTAAGTATAGAGCAGGGCCATCAATAATTTGTAAAATAAAAAAAATTTTTAGCACTATGTGGATGGTCGGAAAACCACTTAGTTGTTAAGAAAGCCGAAACGCCAATAAAAAAACTTTTTTACAACTAAGTGGTTTTAATCCAGTGGAAAGGTGGAAAGAGAGAGAGAAATTAAAATACAAACCACTATGAGCTTCCGAAATGAATGTATATTTCTGCCACAAATCGCATAAATCCTATATCAAACCCTAAAAGTTTTTTAACAACTAAGTGGTTTTAATCCAGTGGAAAGAGAGAGAGAAATTAGAAATATACATATCCTATCGCAAAAAGTAGTAGATAATTAACCAAGCAAAAAATACAAATTATCTACGAAGAAGCGGCTTGGACTATCTCAAAGAAAAAATGAAGTAGAGATGGCATTGGAACAGAAAAGGTTAAACAGTGAAGGAAGAAAAGTAGGTGTGGCAGAACAGAATGTTGCCCTAGCAGAGAAAAAGTTTCGTTTGGAGTCCGAACAGCAACAAAAAGTGTTCGATAATCAGACAGTCATTAATAAATTACTAGAAATAGTTCAAAAGCATATTTGATGTAGTACATATTGTATATATTTTTCATTCACAATAAATATATGTACATATATAAGTAATACATACTTTTTGTTAAGATATTTAGATATTTACGGGCCCATTTAAGATATAAATTACAATTTTAAATTATAATTAAAATACAAAGACAATATATATGTGTAAGTATAAATCAAAAAATTGATATAACAAAAGATATAATAATAAATTATTAGTAGTAGTCTTCCTGGTCATTAGATGGTCTGCTTATATTAGGTCGAACTGTACCATCAATAAATTCCAGTTTGGGACAGCTGCTCCTATGTTGGTTATCGACAATGTCCATGATTTTCCCCAATAAAATTTGCAGTTGTAATAATGTGGCATAAGGATAGCTTCGTCTTTTTAATATACATAGTGCCGTCATCACTGTAAAGTCACATTTGAAATATTTAAAAAAAAAATCATTTTGCAAGTTACCTACCATTCACATTGTTCCTGGTATTAGTGATAATGTGCTGTGGAAGCAGCAAAGCATTTCTCAATCGCGCTATATCGTCACTATGAAAACGAAAATTCCGCGGGTTCTATTACATTATTTTCGTCACTAGCTTCAACAGCAACACCAATTATGTTATGTAGAAGTAAGTTTTCAATTTCTTCATTATTAAGATCCGCTAGAATAGCTATTTCCAATTGTTCCTCCAGGTTGTTTATTATTAAGTTACAAAATATTGTAGGTTAGAAATACGATTCATGTCATTGTCAGAATAAAGGACTGTCAAAATAAAGTATGCTGATGAGGAACGTTGCAATAACTCTCATAAACCAATCGTGACATTTCGTAATACCGGATCCTTTAATAAAGTTTGGCTTTGCAATAACTCTCTACTTTTAGTTATGTCGCCTTTAAACATATTTTATAGAGGTAGTACCAATGAAAACAGCCTGCAGACTTCAGCTTGGAACAGAATGAGAAGCGGTAATGCGCACAATCAGATACCAAGATACATTTTGTTTGATACTACTGAATATTAACCACATATCCCCAAATGTATATTTGACAATTCGGCAACAGTCTTTCAGACTGAAGTGGCAGATATAACGCACAGTCCTCTAGTACTTTTTGGATACTTCATACTTAATAATTTCAAAAAGCAATGGAGTCACTATTTCATGGGTATTTAGAAAGATCTACCGATTTAATTCCAATACTACGGCATTATCTAAATGAAGGATACTGAAGTTTGATATATTTTTATTTATTTGGCGATAAAAATAGATGTTTTAATTTTAAAATTCACTTGATTAAATTACTACAATTTAGATCTCCGAAAGTAGTGAACAGACATTTTCTTCGGCTGCTTAAGGATATTTTGTAGATAATACTCAAAAAACACAATTTCTTTATAAAAACGTTTATTTATTGGGTAGGTATATATACAAATTTAATTTTAACAAATCCACTAAAGGGATATATTTGAAAGTAAATTGAATTTGTCCTATCCTTATAATCCTAAATCCATGCCCCTTATAATGATAAGAAAGACCGACCGCAAATGCTGGAATAAGTGGAATTTTTCCCAGTTCTCTTCGCAATCTTCTACTAACCAGAAAAAGGAAAAACACGGTGGTTCGTTTTGTCAATCCAAATGAAATAACTATACTGTGTTAAAAATCCTGATCACTTCTAGATATCGTACAAAGTTGAATTTAGCACTTTTATAGGTTAAAGAATATCTATTAAAAAAATTTATAAATAGAATGCTTCTAACATGCCTACCAAAATGTATGTTAAAACTAGAAATGTATCTAATCAAACTAGCGCTTTTAATTTAATACTAAGAGTATTTTGTCCAATACAGAGTGGGAAATAATTAAAAAACTTGCAGTTGGTTTTAAATAACAATTATTTAAAACCATTCAAAACATTATCTAAACTGTTAGAATAGGGTTATAGGAATAAATATGCTGTTGGAAAAACTGGAACAATGGACCTTAGATTTAGATGTTAAAGAAGATAGGAATTAAATTCATCTCGTAGCAAAAACCCAGTCCGAGTCGATGAATATTCCTGGAAATATGAAATTACAAAATATTGATCTGGAGGAAGGACTGATAGTTCAGAATGTGTATTAAAATGGTGGAAAAGACATGAAACTGCATGTTCAATACTATCTAAAATGGCTAGAAATTTTCTAGCGATACCTACTAGATCAGCATCAATATAGATGATTTTTCCAGGGCTGCTATAACAATTACCAAACGGAGGAATATACTAAATTATGAATCTGTTAGATGGCTAATAGAGTTTTAATAATGTTCATTGGTCACCTTAAAATACTTTTAATACTAGGTATACAGAATTTAGCTCTATTTCTTGTATTTGCTATGGCCTATCATATATTTTTGAAAACTTATGCTATCATTTTGAAAAACACACAGGCCAATTCAGGTTATCCTGAATCTTGCCCAACAAGTTTATTATTGCTAAACTGAGGTTTCCATCCTTTTTAACTAACTGAGTTTTACTATATCTTTTTCGAGTTATTTGATGGATTACAATTGAGGCAAACTTGTGATTCTGTTCTCAAGCACGTACCTACTCAAGAACTGAATAACTTTGTGCACTTCAGATCAGACTGATGATTTTTACATATAATTGACACCTTCTAACGTACCTTGTAAATCGAACGGGGAGCGCCATCCTGTATATTTAAAAATTATTTTAGAATATAGTGTAGTAAAGATAAATACACAATCAATACCACGTTTACCAGTGTAAATACCACATTTGAGTGTGGATACTATTCTTTATCTATTAAATCAAATACGTATATAAAGAAAAAGAATATTAGACCTTATCGCACTAATGGATCATCCTGTACGTTAGTAATGTATAGTAAGCTGATAAAATTTTGTCTTGGTATTATTTTAAATCAACTCTGCTATTTTGTCCACCTTGTTCCTTGAATTCCGTATTAGATCTTGGGATTTCTTAATAATTTTTTTGAGTTTTGATAAAAATATCTTAGAAAATAATGATCAAAAATCCTTCAATTACGCTAAAACCGCATCACGGTTTTTGGTGAACATTAAATGGATAAATGGAATCCATTGTGTTTGATGGATTTTATACTTAATTGAAAAAATGAGCACGACAATAAATGCCAGAGCTAAATATCACCGAACTCTAAAATAAAAATGAGGAAAAGACGAGAATTTTATACATTAATTTATCATCATTTAGTCATTGTTATGGTCGTAAAGGAAAATGATGACAAAGACAACGTTTTTAAAGGCAAGAGCACCATTTTTGCAGTTACTTGTCATGTCACCAATTTGCTTTTGTGTTAATTACATTTATATTTTGAGAATGTTGAAAATTTTCGTTAAAAGTAACAGCTTGCTTGTCCATAATAATAATATTTAGTTGCTTTATGTGTGTTATATATATTGTGATGTTATTGTTGTAATTTCTAATGATGTTGTTTTTATTTTTGTTGTTTAATTTAAAATTTATAAACATTATCGTTTTGCGTAGATCGAAATTGCTTTCAGAGATACTGAAATTTCTAAGATTTCAAGCATTTCCCCTAGGCTAGGGGAAAACTGGGATATCCAGGGGAAATTCTGAGGCCAGATTCGAATTCAGCGGCTCAAAATCCATAGGTGTAGTATTCGCATATGTAAAGTTCTTTCCACTTTTTTTGTAGGCCTGTGATACCAAAAATGCGTAAAAATGAGAAATTTTCAATATTTTGGCACATTCTGGGGCTTATTCAAAATACGAAAATATATAAGCTTTCTTGCTCAGCTTAACACTTTTTCGCCTAGGCAAGTGGAATTCTGAGGTACTCTAGGAAAATTCTACAGTGAGATTAGAACTAAGCGACTGGAGATACGTGAAAACGTTATCGTTTTGCGAGGATCGAAATTGCTTTCACAGATACTGAAATTTCTAAGATTTCACGCATTTCCCCGATGCTAGGGGAAAACTGAGGGGTCCAGGGGAAATTCTGAGACCAGATTCGAATTGAACTGCTCAAAATCCGTAAAGACAGTATACTCATATGTAAAGTTCATTCCACTTTTTCATATGTGGGCTTTTGATATCAAAAATGCGTAAGTAAAAATGTGAAATTTTCAATATTTCGGCAAATTTTGGGGCTTATGCGCGATCGGAAGATATCAACTGATTTAAACCAATTTAAAACACAACGTTTTTAGGCTCCATTTGAAGACGTTACAAACTATTACATTACATCTAAATCAAAAATTAAAAAAAAATAACTGAGACTGAACGGATAACTGAACTGACCGTCTAAAAGAACCTTTTTGGGTTATTTAATATTTTATTAAATTATTTCATTTTTTTATTATTATTGCTATAAAATATGTATTATCTGAATTTTGTTATACACTGTTTGAAAAATGGGTAAAGTCAACTACGGACTCTTAATTATAATTGGAAATAACATTTTGGCACACAATTACCAAAATTTTAGACTTTATTTTTCCAAGAAATAAAGAATTTCACCAAAAATACCAAATAAGCAAACGGATTTTTAAAATCTTAAGTAATTGTACATAGAAGTATGGTAGATTCCTCACTTTAAAATATTACGATTTGAACCAACTTGCTCTAATAAAATGTTGCTAATAAGGAATATACAGGGTGTTAAAGGTTAAACTTTAATTTTTGTAATAAATTTAGCCTTTTTCGATATATATACATAAAAATTTGGAACTGATAGTTTTTGGGAACGAGAAATCTTCGTCCGGTACCTACTTCGACGTAATTTGTAGAGGGCGCTAGTTAGGCCACATTTGTGGCATAAATGTGCGATAAACTTTTTTGCTCTTTAAGTTAGTTCTATTTTTGTAAAAGAGTATTAAAGCCACGTTACTTTAGTAGCAAAATGGTATACTTGTTATTAACCTTAAAACTTAACGATTTAAGAGATAATCGCATTTTAGTGATCAGATGCATGATAACACTGGTCGGCAAAAAATTTTTTTTCTGGCCCTGACACTATTCCTGCTGATTCTTATGTAAAATGACCTGAATCCGAATATGTTTTTTGTCTTCATCCCTCCAAATTATGTAAAAGTGATAAAAATAGATGGGGGGCCGCCCCCCGAAAACGGAGGCTTTAGCTTTGTTTAATTTTCAATCGTAAAAATTAAACATAAAATTCAAGACATTCATTAGTATCAAACCGGCAACACGACGCAAGCGCCAACGACCAAATATTTTAAATCATTTCGTATCAAACTATTAAACCGGCAACACGGCGCGATTGCGAAGATCCAAATTTTTAAAACATTTAACTACGATTGAAATAAAATTCAATTTGTGTGTTTCCAACGCGTAAGAGTGAACCGGAAATAAAGACAAAAGACACCGGACGTCTAGCGGTAACCATTATGTTTTTAAATTCCTGCACGTATCTCATAAACCGAGAAGCGGGGAGCTTGGCAAATTTTACTTAGTGCGCATCGAATCTTCAACATGAACACTCCTGGATATCAAAAACCTCGTGAATATTTCGCTCTGACAAATTATAGATGACTTCTATGGTGAAGCATCTCCCTTTGGCACCATGCTAGGTCCAAGTGGTTGTTTATTGTTATTTTAAAATCAGTTTTCAGTGCTCCCTAGTGCAGCAAAAATTAGTATGCAACAAGTCCTCGTCATGAGCGCATCACTCTGGGTAAATTAATATTACACGTAAATTTTGTTCGTTTATTTTACAATGGTAAAAAAGCAAATATTTTCTGAATGAAGTGGTTTATTTTGTGTTATTAAACCAACCATGTGATTTCTTGTTATATTTGTGCTTCGTTTTTCATCGAGAGTTTAATAAAAATGTTAAACGCAGGGTGTTTGTTTTATTGAAGATTTGAAGATAGAATAAAAAACAAAACTACAGTCCATTGAACAAATTACAGACACTTATTTAAAAAAGCGGCGTTGTCCAGACATCAGCCGTCTTGGGAAATAAGTGCAACGGCATATCTCAACCTCTGAGATGTGAACAAGCTTTAATATTCTTTTACAAGAATAGTGCTAAATTAAAGAGCAAAAAAGTTGATCGCATATTTATGCCACAAATGTGGCCTAACTAGCGCCCTCTACAAATTACATCGAAGTAGTTACCAGTACCAATTTTTTATGTATACATATCCAATAACGCTAAAGTTATTGCAAAAAGTAAATCTTAAAATTTAACCTTTAACACCCTGTATATTCCTTATTAGCAACATTTTATTAGAGCAAGTTGGTACAAATCATAATATTTTAAAGTGAGGAACCTACCATACTTCTATGTACAATTACTTAAGGACCACCCTGTATAAAGGATGTTATTTGGATATTTTCAGAATTTATTAATTTTGTAAAAAAATTTAGGGGACGA
The DNA here is from genome assembly GCA_949320105.2 of Crepidodera aurea. Classification (NCBI taxonomy): domain Eukaryota; kingdom Metazoa; phylum Arthropoda; class Insecta; order Coleoptera; family Chrysomelidae; genus Crepidodera; species Crepidodera aurea. The sequence continues at coordinate 76,291,627 of OX439473.1, read as the reverse complement.
GAGAAGTTGCAAATTCAATGTAAACTGTTCAATGTTTATGGCCCTTTTCGAATCGAAATGGTGTGAAAAGAATTCGGCGCCAATTAGGCAGTCGACAACTTTTTAACACCTTGTGACTGCAATACAGCTTTCCTTGCATTTTTCTAAGTTGTTCCCATACTGGGTTTTATATATTTTTGTAAGTTCTTTGAACGTATTTTATATTGAATTGCAAATACCAGTGGCTGCGAAAATATGTTGAATTTCAATAGTTTTATTTGTTGAAAAAATTCTTGGTATTTCATTCAATTTGTTCACAGAGATGAATTAATGGTAAAAAAATTAGATTTTTTTATAACTTTAATAGAAAGATATATTTCATATTTTAAATTAAAAAAAATAAACAGTCGCTGTGTTGTCGCTCGCGTCTGCTATTATGGCTGCCAGGCAGCTTTCTAAGTTACAAAAGTATTAAAAAGACAAGCGAAGCAGCAAACGATACAAAAAAAAAAGAACAACAAATTCCAGTTACTTATCTTTTTATTTGTGATTGTGTAACGTATTAACAATAATATCACAATTAAATAAATATTTATTTGTTAATATTAATCAATTTTGATAAACTTGAATATCCAGTTATAATTTAACATTTTGGTCAACATAAATAAATTTCGAACCAGTGATGGATTTAATAAGGTCTCTTTGTGAAAATGAAACTAAAATTTTTTACAAAAATTAAGAAATTTATAAGGTTAACTAACTTCAGATAAATAAAAATTTTGTCTTTCTAAACACATCTTAATTCTCAGTCTCCTTATCAAATTCAATCAGTAATTTTAATATTGAGGACTGAACTTCCCCCAAAACCACTTTTCGGGCCAAATTTTAAAAAAAATATCTTAATCTATTTATAAATCTACATTTTGTGTATAAACCAATTTATTTGCACTACTTAGAGGGTAAGGGTTTTGTTAAATGAGTGATTTAATGATTTATGGTCATTATCTAATTCTGTGAGTCGGAAAAATATACCTATATTTTAAGCAGCATACCAAAACACCTCTCCCCCCCCCCCGTTTTCGAGGGAACTGAACACGATGGCGGTGGTGAAAATTGTTTTGGAGTTGACCCAGTCCCCTAAACGGCCAAAAATCACACCCCCAAAATGGGTGGAATCGCGTATTGCATATTCAATCGGTAAAATATTCCCTACGGCATAATCCAAAATTATTTTCGACTTGACCCCACCCCTCAAACGGCCAAAAACCATCGTGGATTCCGCGTATTCCACCGGAAAAATATATCTACCCCCTCATTTTCGAGGTTGCTGAACATGATGGCGGTATTTAAAAATATTTTCGACTTAGTCCCACCCCCCAAACGGCAAAAAATCACCCATTTTGGGGGTGAGTTTTGGCCGTTTGAGGGGTGGGGTCAGGTCGAAAATAATTTTGGGTACCGCCATCGTATTCAGCATCATCTAAATCTGGGGGGAGGTGGTTGTTTTTCGAGGTTTTTTTCCGACGCACAGAATTAATTAATTGGGGTTTATAAAAAAATATAAATTTTATAATGTAACAGCATCTTGAGCACGCTGTGGTTTATGTGTCATTTTTTGAGACACATATTTTAGATTACAGGGAAGATAAAATAAGAACAAAAATAATCAAAATTCATTGAGAATTAGGGAATATCTTTTAAATAGTTCCAAACATCTTGATAAAAAAAGTTAATTTAATGTTGCATACAATCTTATTAAATCCTGCACTGGTTTTGACAAACCGAAACATAATAGAATAAATATATTTTTTTTATTTAGACAATATTTTTGACTTATTCTAAAATGTCCGTATTAATATGTACATTTAGTAGTATTGGTTAAACTATTGTTAAAAAATTGGGATTGCAGATGATTGGCTTCCAAAAATGATGTGGCGATATCGCTACATGGTTGGATGATTCTCTGGAATAAATCTGAAACAAAAAGAGAAATTATTGTTTTTTTTTGCTTAATTCCTTAGTAATATGGAAAATTAGTCAACGACCACGAGTCCTCCAAATTTTATCGATTAAATTTTTGGTTTTCACGAAAACGGCATCATTTGGAAAAACCACCAAAAAAACAAATTGATGTTATCTCAAATCAGTTGGAGTGGTTTTGCCTGAAATAAAGGCGTTTGAGTGTGGAAACCTAAAATTTAATCTACGTTTATTTTTTAAATCATTTTGTATTAAGAACAGAAAATATAGTTATTTATACAAAAGACATTTACATACAGATGTTCAATATTTTCTTTATTAATTTCACATAAATCTATTCGCCTCCATGTTTTAAATGTAATCGACATATTGAGAGGTGTTACAGATTTAAATACAGCGCTCATTTGATTTTGTTGATTGATCTTATACTAACGTAATGCAAATTGCCTAGCTAGAAGTATTATTTAAGATTATTATTTATATAATGTAATTATTGTATATAAAGCTCAAATATATAATTTAATTAAAGTAATGATTTGTGTATGTGTTCCGAATTATCTACAAAATTTATATCAAGAGAGATTGACATGATTAGTGCCGTGTTTATAGTCTGAAATGAAGTTTTTCTTAATTTAGCTAATTTGACGTGTTTAGGTATTCAAAAACTGATATTTAATGAACAAAAAGTTTAGTGTTGAAGTGAGTCATGTAAAAGTGTTAAAGCGATTTGAAATAAACGAATAAAAATAGGTTAGTTTACAAATACATTTTTAAATTTGGGTATTAATATTTTAGTATAATAATAATTGATACTACTAAGTAAAAGTTGGTAAATATTTATATTTGACATTTCAAAAAAGGTAAACAAAGTTTTATCAAAAAACAAATACGAAGAAGCGGTTTTATCAGTATAAAACTCAATGATTGGTTAGCATCGTGAGCTCTTATTGGCTGAAACTACAAAATCTGACTGTTTTGACAGATGAAAAAATTAATCAAGAGAGAATGACAAACTCTATCGAAAGCTTTGGATAGATCCGCGTAAATAACATCTATTTGATTTCCCCATTCAACAGAGTTAGTTAGAAATTCCTGGAAAATGTCAAGACTGGTAGCCTCTATAGAATCCATGTTGATTAGGGATAATGTAGTGTTTATAACAGTTTCATGTATCCGTATGTCATTAAAAACTTTCGGAATAGAGAAGCGTTGGCATGAATGTATTACTCTTGATGAACAAAGTCGAATTTTGCCCAAAAGTTGTTGTTTTATTAGTATTTATTTATTTAATTATTTATTTCTTATTAAGTGACCTCGTTGAACATGTAACCCTCATCTTTTTAAAAATATAAAGTTGTACAAAAATTTTCCGCTTTCATAAACTAGATAACCATCAAGGTTGTACAAATGTCTAAGGGATATTCTTCAATAAGGGGGGCATGAGAACCACACCAACTAGAGCAATGGAGGTGATTCTTGGTCTTACCCCCCTTGATATATTTATTAAGGAGGTTGTTGTGATGACCATGACACGGCTACACTCTACTGGCATGCAACCTGACGTAGGATCTGGTAAGTCGAGGTGTGTCTTGAGGCACGAGGTCCTTGGGGAGGTCCCACTGATACAAGCCAACACGGATTCGATTGCACCAAGATATGCCTTTCACATGTCCTACAGGGTAATAACAAAAAACGTACAAGAGGCTACATTGGAAGCAGGTACCTTGTGCATCTACACCGATGGGTCTAAAACAAAAGAGGGATCAGGCTGTGGAATTTATTCCAGATCCCTGAATCTTAATATAAAATGGGCAATGGGTTCAAATGCCAGTGTAGCTTAAACAGAGCTCACTGCTATCTCCATCGCCGCATAAGAGACTACCAGAAGAAACATTACTGGTAATAATATTTACATCCTTACGGATAGCAGACAGGCACTATTAGCTATGAATAGACCACGCATTACATCAGGTCTAATACTAGAATGTCACCAGGCCCTGATCGAAGTTTGCAACAACAACGTGGTCATTGTAGCTTGGATCAAAGACCATGGAAAATCAAAAGGCAACCGTATAGCTGACTCGTTAGCTAAGAAAGCATCCTCCCAAAAACTCTTGGGAGCTGGAACTTTCATAGGCTTATCGGCATCAGCTGTGGTGGACCTACTAAAGAAGCACTCCCTTGAAAAGTTTAAGGGTAGATGGGACGACGAAACAGGCTGCAAGCTAGCCAAGGAACTTCTACAGTATCCGAACAGCGAAACAGTCAAAAAATACATGAACAGACAGAATCTGCGCTCAGCCACTGGTATCCTGACTGGCCACTGTCATCTACGAAAACACCTCCACAGGATGGGGTTATCTGACACTCCTCTGTGTAGAGGATGTAAACAGGAAGACGAGACTGTCGAACACATTATTTGCGAATGCCCGACACTCTCACAGATAAGACATTTTCTTTTCGGCGAGCAGAGGTTAGCACAAGCCAACATGAGGGAGCTACCTTCAGGCGACGTCATCACCTACTTTAAACAAGTAGACTGGCTGACGAGTTAGAAGGAAGGCTCAACCTCAGAAGCATGCACAATGGGCCAAATGTGGACTACGTACTGTGGGGTGACCCACCCTTCTAGCTTTACAGATACAGATACAGAGAGATTCTTCAATCAATTTTTATTTGTTTTCATCTAAGAATTATATAACCAGTTGAGAACGCTCTTCTAGCATTGCCATAGACCGAACAAATTGTAATGAAAGTATTAATAAAAGTTTAGATTGACAGTTCTTCTAATCAACACAGCCACAGTCTACTACTACTACTACTACTACTTTTACCAAAATCGTCATTCACTATGTATCTACTTTAAATTCAATGTCATATTAAACTTCCCGAAGTCTAAGCTTACTTTTGATGATCTATCAAAATCTGAAGTCAGAATTTTAAAATTCATAAACACGCAAAAGCTACACACACACATACACAGAACGAATTCAGATACCGAACAAATTTGTTCGGTGAAAATCATACAATTATTTTCATTTTGTTGGATAATTGCTAATTTACTAGTAACACACTTCTACCTAAATTATTTTGTCATTGTGCCCGAAACACTCAGTCTAAACTAAAATTATTTTTACTTTGTTCCGTAAATGTGTTTATACTTAATTTAATTGAAGGCAATTTTGTGTATGAATAAGAAAATTTGAATACATTTATTTAAACGCGGAGAACGAGAGAGAGAGAGAGAATATGAACAAGGTTACAAAAAGTAACATTGGATAATCCGTTTTGTAGCGTTAAGGCATGAAAATCTACCAAAAGAAAACTCTTTGTTGAAAGTGCTGCAATTCATTATTCAGGATTGCACATCTCACTTTTTAACAGAGAAAGCAGGCTTGTATTTAAATTTTTTTAGTTCGCGTGAAACTTTTAGCAAATAAATTAAATACACAGTATCTTAATTAATCAAATTAAAGTCTGAAATTCTAACTATTTTATCAGATCATAAATTCATCATTTGTTTCTCATTGATCTCATCATCAGGAAAAAAAAATTTGCAGTACAACTTGGTTAAAATGTTATTTTTTTTAATAGGTTTACAATTCATACAACTTTAAAATTAAATTATTATAACTACATGAAAGATTTATTTATTTTTTTCTCCACTAAATTGAATTTACATTTTTAAAAATTACATAGTAAAATTTCCTAAATAACCTCTAACTTTTGTACTGTCTTCTTCTACTTCTTCTGTTTCCACGATAGTGCGTCAGATTTTATTTTTATCTGCCTCTAGTTCCAGTTTAAAGAAAATATTGATTAGATAAACGAAAGTTATCAATAAAATAATAAAAGAGATAGGAAATAAAACTGGCCACGAAAATAAAGAAGCGTTGATCCTTCAGCAATACCTAAATCCATCCCTGTCCAAATAAATGTAATTTTTACATGCGGGGAAAGCGCACAGCTACGGTGGCTGTGATTCCGTCACCAGAAAATTAAATGACATACCATTATATTGTTTGTTTGCTGTTTGTGGTTGTCTTCATTGTGGCAGAAACAGGTGAATGTAGACGCAAGCTTTAAAAATCTCTGACTTAAATTAAAAACTGTGTACTTATTCACACTGAAAAACCTAATGACAAAGACAATTTAGTAGAGTAGTATGATTCTTGTTAAAAGAAAATCCTCGTTTGAATCTGTATAAAAATTATATTCAATTAAGCAGATTTTTTTTTGGAGGTACTCAAATACGAGTGTTTATATACATTAAGAGTGACTACCAATGTGAGAGATTAAAAAAGTCTTTTTTGGAGATTTTCCAAACCGAATTATTTCAAGAAAACTATATAAATTGAGTAATAACAATTCCATGTTCTCCCTCATTGTGTTCTTTATATTTTAATATTAAAATAAACCCAATGCCAAAATTGACAGAAACGAAAAATAAAAATGAAGAAAACACAGAAAAAACTAGTTGACAATGATCTCCTAGCATTGCCATAGACCGAACAAATTGTAATGAATATTTCACACCAACATTTTTTAGCCAATAAGAAGCTTTCGTTTCAGCTCGTTACTGTAGCAACCAAAAAACTTGGCGATAGTATTTTACTACCACAGCGATAGTATTTCTGTCAAGTGTCAAATTATAAAAATACACCGGTCTTACGAAAATGTCACGTTATAATTTTTTATATTACTTTGATGTGAAATTTTCTTACCGAATCTCCCACGATCTTGAATTACTATCTGGAAATATCTCCTCAAGCATGAATTTTTTTTAAAAAGTATAGTTTTAAAAAATTCATGCTTTCGGAAATATTTCCGATAGCAATTCAAGGTCTAGGGAGATTACAAGTGAAAGTATTAATAAAATTTTAGATTGACAGTTCTCATTCTAATCAACACAGTCACTTTTAACAAAATGGTCATTCACTATGTGTCTGCTATAAATCCAATGTCATTTTAAACTTCAAAATTTTCATATTTTGGACCCCATTTTGAAGGTGTTCTCGAAAAGGTACGGAGGAGCACATCAAACCCTAAGCTTACTTTTTGATGATCTATCAAAATCTGAAGTCAGAATTTGAACACAAAGAATCAACATACACACATACAGATCGTATTCAGATACCGAACAATTTGTTCGATGAAAATGAAAGAGACTCTGTAAAGTAAAAGATATATATGAGGAAGGAATTTCATACAATGTGGCATTAGGATAAAAGAAAAAATGAGAATATAAAAGACATTCAGAGATGCATCAAGTCAAACAATTTGATGATTTAAGCAACTACTTGACTTGACTTGAAAATAAAACTTTTCTAAAATTATTCTTTGTTATAACGCCGAAAATATTAACATGTGCAAGTTATCCGAAATGGAATGGTGGTTAATAGAGAGAATCTGCCAGTATTTGAAGATATTTAAAACTCTTTCCATTGCATTGGAAGGAGAGAGTTAATTTACACTTCCAAAAGTAATAGTTACAATAAATATGTTTCTTGACAAATTGGAGGAATAGTCGCTAAAGTTGGACTCAAAAGAAGAAAGAGAGGAAATTGACGAAAAAATAATACTAAGCTTTCAAGCGACAACAGACAAAATTCTCAAACATTACAGAAAAAGTAATTTGATGTATTGTGTCGTTCTCATATTAGATTAAAGTGGAAACTTTTGACATGACAAACTGGGGACAACATTTGAAGAAAGATGCAGTGGAGAAATTTAAAGAGATTGACCAGATTGTAGCATTATTTTCAATCAAAAAAATGTTATCTAACAAACACTCGGTATTCTCTTTAATTTTGTTCTCATAGCAGCAATCTATAAAACACCCATAACTCGTTAGGAACTGCGTGATATATTTTCTGTTTTTATTTTAACTTCCATGGCTCTAAGGAATAAAGGCACTTATCCATCGACTAGACTGGTAATTACGCTATTGTTGTTGCCACCTCTCCATTGTTCGCTTCCCAGACTCTCAATTTCTATTTTTATTGTGGCCTTTCGTCTCTAGCTTCTCTATTGCGTATCTCAGCGAGCCATTTACCAAGGAGGAAATGTCGAGTGTTATCTAGAACATTTTCGGCCTGGCCCGGATCGAGTTTTGTAGTTTTTGCCCAGTCCTGCATAGTCTTTTTCATTTTATTTGAATCTTTATTTAAAACCTGCTAACTAAGATAACAATTTTGTACAGCAACTAACTGAAAATGTAAGTATCTTTCCACTTAACTATCTTATCGTCACTTTTCAGTATTAACAAGAGCTACTCGATCTGGACAAGGGGTACGTGAAGAGATCTTCCTTTTCAAAAAGAAAGTTATGCTTGGACGTGTATGATATCTATCTCACCTGATTTTACAGCTTACGGCTTCTGCTATGTTTTGCATTTATATGATGTCATATACCAGGCTTATTTTGATAGGGTAAAAAGGACTCCAAAAGACCGACACGAAGCGGGTAGAGTTGAACTCTGTAAATTAATCAGCGGCTGCTCTCGCCTCCACCAGAGTATACTGTTGGTGAAAAATAGTTCGAGTGTTATCATATACAGATGTGGTAAAATTTTAACGGAACATACGATTTTCGATGTATTTTAACCAAGTGTCATGTAGAAGTCGACCAGTACAATATATAAGAAATCTGCGCGATGAAGTATCAACAATTCAATTGAACCACTCTACATTGTTGTATCCCTACTCTCCGTTAGCAGAGCGTCTGCGTTAGCTTACTAGCAAAAGTATTGAGCTGCAGTAGTATGAAAATGTTAGGTGTGGAGGTGTGTATGTGTGACTTTCAGGAAGAGATTTTGCGACGCCGAAGTTGCATTGTATGCGAGAAATTATTTAATAAATAAAAGTAACAAATAATTTCTTTTCTGAAAATAAATGCTGTGGTTCCTTCTTGCCATATCGGCTTTGAAAATAAAATACATTCTACAATTTAAAAAACATACCAATAAAAATAAACTACGAATCTAATGTAATAAAGGTTCAAATAAACGACCGTTTTGTGCCTAACAATAGCCAAATAAATCGTTATCGGCTTAATACTACTGCGATTGACTTTCAGTAGATTGAGTGGCAAGTATCACGTGCGTATTCATAGATATAGAGAGTGCATTTGATAACACCTCATATGAATCAATCAGCACCGCCGCAAAAGCAAAAGGTATCGGACCTTCCATAATCAAATGGGATCAAGTCATGCTAAATACTAGAAAAATAATTACCTTATTACGGAGGTAAATCGACTACTATAAAAACAGTAAATGGTTGTCCTACAGTGGTCACTAGTATTTGATGACCTCTTAGCAAAGCTCAAAAGAGAAGGATTTCGTGCTCTGAGCTATGCTGACGATTTGGTTATAGTAGTTGGAGGCAAACCCGACAGTATTATTGCTGATCGCATGCAATATGTCTTAAACATTGGGGACAGTAGAACATGCAGATTCTGCAATGATGCAGATGAGACGGCGGAACATATTATCTGCAACTGCAGGGTAATTGTCCGCCAATGCCTTAAATACCTGGAACAGGTCTTCCTAGAGCCTGATCAGGTTACAGAACTAGTTCCAAAAAAGATAATAGGCTTTCTGAAAAGCCTACATCTTCTGGATAAAACATAGACGTAGTGTATACACAAAAGATCTTATAGGTCGCAGTGTGGTAAGCCCAATTTGGCCCAATCGACCCCTTTGTAATCTACAATCTACAATCACGTGTCTCGAAGCAGGAAGGGGGACAGTAGTTCAATTGAATAGTTGATACGCCGTCGCACACATTTCTTATATTTTGTGTTGGTCGACTTCTATATGAGCTCTCAACCAAAATACTTTGAAAATCGTATGTTCTGTTAAAATTTTACCACATCTCTATGACCTAATTATTGCATAAATTCATTTCTGTAGCTCATAATGGTCTGCTTGTTTATACAGGGTGTAATTGAAATATGTACAAATATTTAAACTGTGTAAACTTGAAGTTGCAACAAGCTTATGAAAACAATAATTCTTTGAAGATTCCTTGGAGAATCGCCGATCATTTATATCGGATCAGTAGACATTCAAGCGGTGTTGTAAGTTTTTGTTAATTTTAAAGTGTTTCTGAAGTGATTTTATTGTCCGTTAACATATTTTCTAACACTGTATTAACTGATATGGTTCTGGTGTATGGTGTTGCTGGGAAAAATGCTAGTCAAGCGAGACATTTATATCGTGAACTATTTCCCAATCGAAGGGATCTCCCGTACTCCCTTACATTTGTAACTTCTGTTCAGCATTTAAGAGAATATGGGTACTTCCTTTTTTGTAAATACTAATAAAGGTAGAACTCGCTCCATTAGAATATTTGATGCCGACGAACAAATACTGGAAACGATTTAAAATAGACATACAAGTTGTGGCAAAATAGGAGTACCTCATTTTGTTGTTTGGCGAACTCTAACAGATCAAGGTTTACATCCTTACTACGTTTGGAAAGTACAGGCGTAATATGCATGGGACCAAGAGGGAAGAATTGAATTTTGTCAGTGGATATTACAAAGAATCATTGATATGGAACAATTCTTGAACAATGTTATTTAGTGATGAGGCTACTTTTACCCGAGATGGAATATTTAATAAGCACAATACACTATGTGATGAATATCTTCATGCTTTCCATGAACACGGTCTTCAGCGAAAATTTTCAATAAATGTTTGAGCTGGTATAATTAGTAACCATCTCATCGGACCCTATATTCTTTTGGAACAGTGGTCGCAATGAGGTACTAGGGGGTCACCCATATTTCTTGGAAATACTCTTTTTAAGACGTTGCCCCTTGATTTTTTCGAAAAATACGGATCTGAAAAGCTTTTCCTTTAACTTTAATGATGGTTTTGATGACAGTCAATTTCATAAGGTAAAGCTTTTGACGTAATAGCTTCTCGCGGCATAAGGCATTATTTTTTGTAATCTGACGATAAGACCTAATTGATGGCCTGTCATAGCTTTAGCGCCATCTGTGCATTTAGAAATACATTTTCCCCCGTCCATATCATATTTACTTGTACATTTTCCTGTGGTATTAGTCTCCAATGGGGAACAAAATAAAATATTTTATCTTACAAACGTAATAAATTGGGCACAGTTGGATATATCTGTGGATTCGTCCATTTGAAGAGAGAAGTACGTGCATTTATTAAGATCTTCCACAACTTGCGCTGGAATATCTTCTGCCATATCATTAATTCTTCTTTGGATTTGACAGAGGTATTAGTTGTAACGGACGAAAAATCGCTGCCTAGTTTATCACACAGATCCATCCGTCTGCATGCATCCGTTTTGGAATCGCTCCGAGGGCAATTTTTTGAACGTCTGCATACATACGTTTATTATCGCGCATGCGCTATAATGTAATAAAGTTTGTTTACCAGTTTTGAGCTGTCTATTTTGAATAAAAATTTTGTTTCCTTTTGTTGAGTTTGTTATGGAACACTTAATAGATAGAAGCAGTTAGAAGTCACCGTGTTCTTTGAGACCTAGGGAACATGCTTGTAAGTTTAGCAAAGCTTTTTTGTTGCCTATTCTGTGTAATTGTTTGTGTACTAAACGTTATTTTTTAACGATCCCCAGCTTATATTGAACTCAGGACAAACTTAGACAAAGAAAATGGGTTTTGAATATATTTTGACGTCATCTCACAGTAAACTGAAGACTAGCAGCGGATAATCAAAAACATCTGCATGCGTCTGTCTGCGGTTGTGTGCATTGACCAAAACAAACATCTGCATACATACGTCCGTCTGCGTACGTCCATCTGCTGCTGTTTGCAGTGGCCTTAAAGTCTATTTTTATTTTTACTAGTGCCACTTTCAAACTTAGATTACTTGAGTACTAAGAAATAGGGGATCATAAACAATTTTTTTTAACAAAAACGGGCTTTAGATAAGTTTGGGGTATTTACTCGAAGGTGCCCCCCTCACTTTGGTTTACGTGTGCGGAATTTCTAACTGAACATTTCCATCAGAGGTGGATTGGGAGGAATGGACTCTCATGTCTCCAGACTTAAATACCTGCTATTTTGTTTTTATTAACTTCTTCTTATAGTGCATCTCCTATCGGAGGTTTGCTATCATCACAGCAATCGTGACCTTGTTGACTGCAGCTATGAGCAGTTGAACATTGCTACAGTTAAACCAATCCTTCAGGTTATTTAGCCAGGACACACGGCGCCTGGACTATCAGTTGGAGAAGTGTGTATTTCAGTCCTCTCATTATATGACCCAGGTATTGAAGCTTCCTTTTTTTCATGGTGTTAATGATTTCGCATTCCTTCTGCATCCGGTTGAGCACTTCGGCATTAGTACTTACTATCTATCGGTCCAGCGAATACGCCACATTCTACGGTAACACCACATTTCGAATGCTTGTAGTTTGTCGATGTGGTTTTTCTTGAGGGTTCATGTTTCAACTCCATACAAGAGCGTGGAAAAAACATAACAACGCAACATCCTCATCCTCAGTTTCATGTTAATATCCCGACTCGTAAATAACTTCTTCATTTTTCAAATGTTGATCTGGCTATCTTTATCCTCGTTCTTATTTCTCTTGTTTGGTCACCCGATTGTTCTATCCAAGTTCCTAGATATTTGTAAGTCGACACATTATCTACCGTGGTGGTTCGCATAGTTCAGATCTTGTGGGAATTTTGTAACTACCATTAACTTGGTTTTCTTAAAGCTGATTTTTAGTCCGTATTCATTATATCGATCATTTAATTTTTCTAAAAGGTGTTGTGTATCTTCAAGATTGCTCGTTAACAAGACGGTTTCATCAGCATATCTCATATTATTAATTACTTCTCCATTTCTAACTATTCCCACTAACTCGTCTTCTAGGGTTTCCCTGAAAATAGCTTCGCTATAGAGGTTGAATAGAAGCGGTGATAGGATGCAACCTTGTCTCACACCAAGACGAATCTCCAATTCTTCTGTTGGTTGGTTTTCTACCATTGTATTAGCTTTTTGGCCCAAATATCGATTACTAATTATTCTAACGTCGTCGGAGTCAATGTTTTTGCTGACGAGCAGCTGATGTAACTTGTCATGTTTTACCTTGTCAAAGGCTTTCTCGACATCAATGTAACATGAATACTCCTCAGGAATACTTTTACGAACGCTTCAATGCCTGTAGCCTAATCAAGCGAAGAATCATGCTATCTGTGATTTTCTTACATAAATTAGTAAATAGTAATATCGACTGCATTAATCTGACAAATATGCTAAATTTTCACGTTCCTAGAATTAATGCTAGAAGCAATAATTTATTATATCTTCCTTCTCACAGAACCAACATTTATAAATCCTCCCCTTTATATCAGGCAATTACAAATTATTCCGAGATCGAACCTAACCTCGATTTATTAAGCTGTAAGGTTATTCAAATTAAAAGTTTTTACTTATCAAATTAAATGTAAATAATTAAAATTCTAATTTTTCGCTTAGTTATTAACGCATGTTGTAATTTTATGTTTATTTCTGTCTTAAATTTATATCTAGATATTCTCTTCACTTGTAAGTCTCTTACCCGTCGATTGGGAGTCTGATATAATTATACACTTTTTTTCTCAACGAATTTTTTTTCAGTGCGTAATTATAATCGGAGCAATCTACGTGAAGAAGTTCTGAAACATTATCCTGTAATAGGGATAGTGTAACTCCTAAATAAATAAATAAATAAATAAATAAAATACACCTCTTGGTTTATATAGAGACAGCGCTGGAAAAGAACTTTAATCCCAAAAGGCGCCTCTCGTGTTCCAAGTCCTTCGCGAAATCCAAATTGTGTGTTGCTTATGTCTTCCTCTAGTCTTCTGTAAATTCTTTTGTGAATGATCTTTAAGAATATCTTCAAGGTGTGGCTCATAAATGCGATGGTTCGGTAATCTGAACATTCTCTTGGATTCGATTTGTTGGGTATGAGCACAAAAGTGGATGATAGTCAGTGTTTAGGAATTTCTCCCTTATCATAAATGCGGTTAAAGAGGTCCAGAAGAATATCATCGTCAAAAAGTTTGATAAGCTCCATGGGTATCCGATCAGGACCAGCAACCTAACCGGGATTCATAGTTTCCAAGGCATATACCATTTCTGATCTTAATATTTTTAAGTGCACATTGCTTGCTTCTAAGACCGGTTTTGGAGGTCTGTCATCATCGAACAGTTGTGACAGGTATGCTTTCCACCTTTTAAGTTTGTCCCCCATGACAGTTATTATACGCCTATTACAATATTACTAGCTACCTTGAACCAGGCATTTACTTTATCTTTTGTGCATGTGAAAGCTGTCAAATTTCATTTCTACTGAACAGGCAGCTGCAAAAATTCGACCATTATCATTTTACTGGTAAGTCTTTAACAAGTATCAACTACGCAACGTCGCATTCAATGTGTTATGATGCAGTATTTCGCATGTGATATTTGACCTTATAGCGAAGAATGATGATGAAAAAAATTAAAAATATCGGTTATGAGTATCCTCGCAGTTCAAGTATTTGTACACATTTCAATTACACCCTGTGTATTTTTTATATAAAAAGTTGTTTTATTCATAAAGATAACTTGTAATATAAGAAGCAAGAACCTGTCATACTTTTTCGTTGCGACGGGAGATCAACTTTTCATTGACCCGATAATACATAAGCCTGACATAAAGCATATTTGTTACAATAAAAAAAAAATGCCAGTAGGTAAACACGCATACGTCACGTCGTTTTGGGAGAAATAGCAGACGACGATCGATACCTTCAAGAGATTGAAAAGTATTTTTCTCATACCGGAGGATTTTTACGAACTGAAAAGAGTTGATAAGAAAATTGTGTAACACATGTCAGTTTTAGGGGAGACAAGGAATGTTTCAAATTTATTTTGATATCTGAAATGTAGAAAGTGATTTAGAGAATTCGGATGAAATGAAAAGGTGGAGCCACATGTCATTCGATATATATTTTACCAAATACAGATACAGATTATTTCAAAACGAAATATAAATATGTTTTGTGAGGGGTGAGTCATAAAAATCGTTTCTGGACACAATGATGAGACTTAAGGGGGGGCTCAAAGTTTCTTGAAAATAAAACTGAGGGAATGATTTTTTCGACTTAGCAACAAATAAAAGCGAAAGAAATATATGAACTTTTTAGGCCTGCACATGATGGGCTATTAGTATGCATATGAGCAAGTGGATTTAAGAATGATTTACAAGCTATATCATCATGATAAGTAAAAAACAGGAAAATTCGTATAGTCCAGTTGCCAGAGAAGGATATTGACCAAAAGCTCACACAAATGTGATATCGATGAAACTTGGCACTTATGTACAGGGTGGCCAAATAAGAATGCGAGGTACTGTATCTTGGAAACCATCCATCGTAGAGGCTTGCGGAAAAAAAAGTCATTACTAAAACGACCAAGAGGAAAACCTGGAAAATATTTTCAAGTTTCTGAAATGGCCGCTGGGGGACGTAACTGCGATCTTGAAGCTAAGAAAGTGATGTTTCTGCGAATTCCGCTATATTAACCTACCAAAAAAATACCTGGTCTTTAAAAATATTTTCAAGTTTCTGAAATGGCCGCTGGGGGACGTAACTGCGATCTTGAAGCTAAGAAAGTGATGTTTCTGCGAATTCCGCTATATTAACCTACCAAAAAAATACCTGGTCTTTAAAGTAGAGGATAACCTGAACCTTTTTTGTTTAACAATTTTTGCTATATCTCTAAAAATAAAGTGGTGGGGGGTATTCAAAGCTTTCAGTAAAAACACCCTGTATATTCGAAGCGGCTGAGCCGATTTTAACAAACTTGGGCTAGTTAAAAAGAGCTATTCTTGGGCTATTTGAAGTTTTGTTAGTTTCAGATGTCGCCGCTAGAGGGCTTTTTTCGACATCTCGTCAGAAATGGTTAATTTTCTCAAAAAAATTAAACGCATTGGTATGATTTCTGTTTCACGAAAAAGTAGCTAAATGATGCCTAAACAAGCTCCCGAAAACCGCATCTCGATATCTTGTTCCTAACCTAAAATTTAGCCCAAAGAAAATTTTATACGGAAATCCCTTAAATTTTTATTTTTTAAACTCATTAATTCCTTTTATTATGTAAGTTGTGGCCCTAAAAAGGACCGATTTAAAAAAGAAAAGTTTTTAGTGCCCCCGTAAATGCTCTAAATGCTGATCATCACGCTCTATGCATTGCTGCAGCCTCTCATGGGTAGACAAACCTGCACCTTCAATTTCGGCTCTCGGTATGTTACGTAATGCATTAACGAATCCGGTTTTTCATATGTATCTGGTCGTAGGTTGAGTCTGAAAATCAAAACAAGTTAAGTCTGGTGATCGCGCAGGCCATGGAAACAGACTTCCTCTTCCAATCTACCACTGTTGGAATACTGCATTAATATGCTCTCGCACAATAATAGCATAATGTGCTGGGCAACCATTCAACTGCAAAAACAAGTTTTGACGTGTTTCCAGTGAAACATCTTCCAACAACAACGGTAATTTATTGGCCAAAAAGTCAAGAAAGATATTGCCACCTAGGGATTGCTAAAAAAAATAATTCTTCCTCCCAGTATGCCACACCACACATTTAAACTCCTACGTCCTTGGTGCTGAACTTCACGCAACCAATGCGGGTTTTCTGCAGACCAATAATGCATATTGTGCAGATTTTAAAGGTGGCTTCATCGGTCCAAAGAATTAGAAATAAAAATTCTCCATTATTGTGTGAGAGCATATTAATGCAGTATTACAACAGCGTTGGATTGGAAGAGGAAGTCTGTTTCCATGGCCTGCGCGATCACCAGACTTAACTTGTCTTGAATTTTCAGACTCAACCTACGACCAGAGAGATACGAAAAATCGGATTCGTAATGCATTACGTAACATACCGAGAACCGAAATTGAAGCTGCAGTTTTGTCTACCCCTGAGAGGCTTCAGAATTTCGAGCATTTACGGGGACCTTAAAAACCTTTCTTTTTTAATTCGGTCCTTTTTAGGGCCACAACTTACATAATAAAAGGAATTAATTAGTTTAAAAAATAAAAATTTAAGAGATTTTCGTATAAAATTTTCTTTGGCCTAAATTTTAGGTTAGGAACAAGATACCGAGATGCGGTTTTCGCGAGCTTGTTTAGGCATCATTTAGCTACTTCTTCATGAAAAAGAAATCATACCAATGCATTTAATTTTTTTGAGAAAATTAACCATTTCTGTCTAAATGTCGAAAAAAGCCCTCTAGCGGCGACATCTGAAACTAACAAAACTTCAAATATTATAGCATTTTTAGCCGAAGAATAGCTCTTTTCAACTAGCCAAAGTTTGTTAAAATCGGCTGAGCCGTTTCGAATATAGAGGGTGTTTTTTACTGAAACCTTTGAATACCTGCCACCACTTTATTTTTAGAGATGTAGTAAAAATTGTCAAACAAAAAATATTCAGATTATCCTCTACTTTAAAGATCATGTATTTTTTTGTTAGGTTAATATAGCGCAATTCACAGAAACATCACTTTCTTAGATTCAAGATTGCAGTTACGCCCCCTAGCGGCCATTTTAGAAACTTGAAAATATTTTCCAGGTTTTTCTCTTGGCCGTTTAAGTTATAACTTTTTTTTCCGCAAGACTCTACGATGGATAATTTCCCAGATACAGTACCTCGCATTCTTATTTGGCCACCCTGTACTTAAAAAAAATAAAAATTTCGAAAAACTAATAGCACTACGTGAAAGAGCAGAAAATTTTACTAAAATTACATTATAAGTTATTTAAAAAAAGAAATCCTATTACTATAAAAAATTATTAAAAATTAGAAAGCAAATTCGAGCCGTTGAATATAGATATTCAGGTGAGGCGTTCGGAAAAACTAAAGTATCTTTTCCTAAAATGTACGCAAAGAAAAAAAAGAAAGCTTTTTAAAGAGGAGTCTCTCTCAGGAAGCCATTAGTATTTAATTTTTTTTGTTTTCTCATAGAAAAATTGACCGGAAGTTATAATTTCTAAAATTCTCACTGATTTTTGTAAAACTGAAGATATCTATTAATAGAGACATAACAAAAAAAAGTACTTGTACATTTTATCATCATTATACTTTTACTTTTGATTTAAATATACTTAAAATTATGAACATTATCTCTGTTTAATAAAACTTATGTTTTAGAATGATCATTTTTTCCACAACATTCATTCGACGCAATTTTTATTTTCAAAATAGTGTTTGTTTATTTATATAAATCAATTCCTAAATTCTGATTTATGTAAACACTATTTGGAAAATAAAAATTGCGTCGAATAAATGTTGTAAAAAAATGATAATTTTAAAACATAAGTTTCATTAATTATATTTAAATCACAAGTAAAAGTATAATGATGATAAGTGTTAATAGATATCTTCAATTTTATAAAAATCACTGAGAATTTTAGAAATTATAACTTTCGGTCAAATTTTCTATGAGAAAACCAAAACAAATTAAAAAATTAATGGCTTCCTGAGAAAGATTAGAGTCTCTTCTTTAAAATGCTTTTCACTTAATTTTTTTGCGTACATTTTAAGCAAAGATACTTCTGCTTTTTCTGAACGCTTCGCCTGAATATTTGTATTCAACGGTTCGGCGCGCGTAGAGTTTTCGAATTTGCTTTCTTATTTTTAATATTTTTTATAGTAATACAATTTTTTTTTAAATAACTTATGATATATTTTTTAGTAACATTTTCCGCTCTTTCACATGTTGCTATTAGTTTTTCGAAATTTTTATTTTTTTTTCGAGATATAATGAAAAAACCAAATTTTCGATTTTATTTTCGAAATTCTGAAGTTAGCATATACTTTAAAACAACAAAGATTTTTTACCGTTTTCTACACCAATTCACCTACTTAGTTGCCAAGTTTCAGCGATATCACATTTTGTGTGAGGTCAAACTTTCTGACAACTGGGCTAGTAATAATATTTATAATCTAAAATAAAAAATGCATATGATATAAAAAATGTAATTTTAAAAACTGAAAATGACGATGACAAGTTTTCAGATTGATTAATGAAGTAAAAGAATGAGGCAAAATTTAGTCTTTCGTGGGCATCAGACCATAGCAACTGCCATGAATCAACTTTCTGGGAGAACGTTCCTGTCCCCAATGTTGATAATTTTTTGGGTTTATTATGTTTGTTGGGTTCATCAATAGTTTGTGGGCGGTATTAGCTAGTTTTAAAAATATATGTTTATCACTAATAAGCAGTGACTTATTTACTAGTTTATTTTTTCCTTATGACTCAATTTTGAAAAAAAACTAAAATATTCAATTCAATTTTTAAACAATGTCAAAATGTAAACCAAAAATAATTGCTAACTCTTTAGAAATGAGAATGATCTGAACTGAAATGATAGAATAGAGACAAACTAAATTATATGGACTTCCCATTTTTTTCTTATAGCCTAGAACATTGTAACATTTTAAAAATCAAAATTTTAAATTTATTATTTTTAAATTTGGGCCACTTTGTATATCACAAAATTCCAGTTTAATTTCGATTCTACGCATTGAATAGTGGGGAATCATCTAACAACAGAGGCTTCGAATTCGAATTTAGGAAATATTTTATTCACTTTCGATTGAGAACTTAGTTTGAAAAGTCTCTTTCAAATTAGTGTACTGTGATATAGCCTCTTGAGGCGGATTTCACACAGTCCATCCATCCATTCATTGTTCATTCTTCACTCATTCGATAGTTCATTTGTTGTTCTGAACTAAATCTACAGTGTCGGCCACTGCACTTGTTTATTTTTGGGAATTTAGTAACATTCAATTACTAAACCAGCCGAAAGTCCAGAAACTGGAATTGATCCCGATTCCTGGTAGCTGCCGATATATAAAAGTCGATGTAGACTTTTCTTCAGCGTTGGTCGAAAACTGTGAAAATGTCGGTAAATCTTAGTTAGTTTTATATTTGGGTTTTTTTCAACTGATTTAGTTTTTAAGAAATTTTGAGGTCACTTGTATTCTTACATTTTATATTTTGGTATTTTGTATTTTTTTTTGTAATGGCGTAGCTACAAGCTATAATAAAATCGTAAAACTTTTGTAAACTATATTTCAACAAATAATTTTAATAAATAGTAATACATTTTTCTATCTTTAAGTTTTCTTTAATATTTCCTTGCGGTGTGACAACATTCTAAAATATCTTAATTTTGCATTGATGATAAAGTTCTGTATTCATATTATTTTGGATCAAAGCTAGAATATTTATAATTATAAACTAGCTTGAAAAATATTAAAATAGAATTATTGGCGCCCTCTAACCCTTCAAATACTTCATTAAATGTCTATTAGAAAAGCTGGAACTCACACCTGAAAGTAAAAGTTTCATATGCTCAATTTTTCTTTTATTATTAATAAATCATTTAAAAAAAAAAAGTAAGTATTCTGAGCTAGTAAAATAAAAAGTAAAATTAAAATAACTTAACGGTACAAATTAGAATAAAATCGGTACAACATTAGTGCGATACACCAATGAATCAAGAACTGATAGTGGTATAGGAGGTGATGCAGTATGTTAGGTTAGGCTTGTTCCTCAGGTTAAAATTCATTCTGTGAACTCTCTTCATGAAATCGATGATTGTTTTAGGAGTCTTTTCATTGTTGTTAGTTAGATAAGAAAAAAAAGACGCAAATAAAATTTTCTATAGAATGAGATAGTCCTTCACTCAAAGTGGAGTATAATGATTTGAAAAAGGAAGAAAGTTAACTCAAAGTCTTCTCCACACAAAAGGTTATATTTAATTATAAATTTAGTACAAACATGTTTTGACCCTAGCTGATGACACTGATGATAAATTTATAATTAAATATAACCTTTTGCGTGGAGAAGACTTTGAGTTAACTTTCTTCCTTTTTCCTTTTTCCTTTTTCATTCTGTTGTTTCGTCTTGAATACCACAGAATCCGATGTGTCTTATTTTCTGTCCAAATTATTTTCCCTGACCGTGCTATTAGTAATGATAAGAAATGGTTCTATACAAAGTGATTCGGTTGCATAATCAGAGCTTTGGAAAAAATACCGATTTTTTTATTTGCTACACAATAACTCTATAACTTTCTTTGGAGAATAGATGGTAGCATGCTCCATATGAAGCCTTAGAACTGTCAGTAAACGCTTTATAATTTGTCTTTGGAAGGAACATCAAATTTGACCACTGGTTTTAAAAAAAATATGGAGGAAACTTCATAAGAGTCTCCATAGCCATTGATGGAGTCATTTGCGCCTGTAATATTCGAACCTATTAGCCAGATAATCCCAGAAAAATAGGAGTTTAATGAACAGTAACGAAAGTGATTAGGTCAGAAGAGTAAGATGGTTGTGACATCACTGATAATCTAAACATGTTAAAAGCAAACTATAGCAGTAGACAGGAAAAAAATCAGAAACGTTGTCAAAATCGTTGAAAGCGCGGACCACGAGATGTAAATTTTTCCAGAAGACATGATTGCCTACATAGATGTATACATTTTTCTAGAATTTACATTATGAAAATGATAGATATGTTTACATTTTAGAATACAATAATGAATGAATGGATGCGAGCGTGAGGAACCACGAGGGTCGAATTTTCATTCCAATAGAGTAACAGACTGTACTTTCTCCACTCCACAAAAAACGCAGTTTATCTTTGTTCATGCAAATTCAAACTAAATAAATAACACGTCGCGTAGAACTGTCAAACATGAAATTCATGGATTTCTAGGATACGGACGTGATATTTACAGCTACGTGTTACAGAATGAACATTCTGACACTAGAGTAAGAATGAAATACGTATAAAATACATAAGTGTTTCAGAAATTTCTTTCAATCTCAAGAGCGAGAATGTTTCTTTTCTGTTATTACAAGTGGTTTCAGTTGCAGTAGTGACCGTGGAGAAAAAATATTCTTTTTAAAAACATAATTAAATGTGACATAATTGTATGAAACACAATAAAAATTTGGTACGTCCTGTATAATCCGCAAAAGTAAACAAAATGAGACTTTTATAGTAAAAGTATACCAACCTAACAGATAAAAATTCATTTTAATGTCAACAGTTTGTAGTCTCGTTGAATTTTGATGAGCACCAAACACATAAAAAATTCATTCTAAAATCACTATGCAGATTTTTATGTACACTGTGGCAATCCACACAACAATAAACTTTAAATTGTCATTTAACTGTCATTTATATGCCCGCATGCATCAGTTGTATACTTTGTCCACTCCTTATTTTACTATTCACATAATTCCGCTGGTCATTCGTTGCAGGATTTTATGGAGCTGCGACGGCCACAAGGATGCTTAGAAGGACGGCGGAGAAAGGGTACTCCAGTCGTAGCTGTCCGCCATGTTGCATTGCCGCAGGGTGTTCTCCTGAAACAAGGAAACACTAACAATTTTCTGGAAAATATACTAAAAATAAAGTGTGTAATAGATTGTTACAATTTTTTTTCAACGACTTTTAACAAGTTGTCGATTTATCTGACGAGTTAAATTATCGATTATTAAATTTTTAGTTTTAGAAAAGCATAATAACGAATATTTTTTTAAATTTTCTTATAACTGTATTTGTTGGAATAAAATGCGTACATATTTCGGAAATTGTAAATTTAGGTTTAAGCGTCAATTTAGATGGAACCCAAGCGGTGTTGTCGTCAGTTGATCTAATAGTTAAGCACGTCTCGCCGCGGTTAGACTATGGATGTGTGACCACCACAGGTAAGTAATTCTGAAACGTGTGAGTCCTCGGAATTATTTAAAAATTTGATGGAAATGCTATTAACATCTCTCATTTTAAGAATACCTAAGTAAAAAAACCAGAAAATTTTGTTTGTTAGTACCTAGTATATAAATTAAGGAATATATTTCAAAGGCCTTAAAACAAAATAAAAAGTGCGGGATTATTCATTATTCTTCATTTACTTTTAACCTTCTCATTTGATTGCATTAGTCGACAAGGGGGAAGTTACATCTTGAAAACTTCCCGAATTACAAAACATAATTTCTTTGAAAAGAGAAAGTTTCTCCCATTTTGTATTCATCCACTTTTATTGTGCGCTCATTCTGAAAATTTCCAAATGGAAATGTTTTCAGCCTCAGATTTAACTGTTGAAAAGTTCATGTTCCTGATGATCGTTAAAATTATCTCTGAGTACAACTTTTTAAGAGTTAAGTGGTGGAGAGTTTTAACAGGTATCAGCATCCTAATAGACCGTGAGCTAGATCCAAACCGAACGTCAATAATTTAATCTTTTCAGTGAAATCAGTAAAGGAATGGTTTTAATTATATCAATTAATTGTCAATATTTTCTATTATAATATAAAGCGTATGTTTTTATTCTTTCTGCGATAATCAACGTTCTAAAAAGATGACATTTTGCATATGTAGCGATAAGATAAAGTTCCAAGTTTTCAAAATTCGGTTTACCAGAACCGGACATACAAGCGTTTGTTGAAATCATACTTCCTATGACAAGATAGAAGGATATTATTATCGACAAAATTACACTAAAAAATAAAGCGAAAATTACATTAAACTTGTCTAAAAAACATCATTTTTAACGTATTCTTACGTTATAAAATAAAATACGTTGTAATTAAAGATATTTTAATAAAATTTTTACTTAAATATCCTACGATTACACGTAAATTATCGTAATTTTTCGGTAAATATGTTAATTTTACCATTTCCATATTTCGTTTTCCATTTTTTCTCCATTTTTTAATTAATGTAATTGATTTTTTATAATTCGTGTGCTTCTAGGGGCGCTTAAAGTAAGCGCCAGTTGTTTAAACAGAAGGAATGTTGTTAGTTGTGATTTATAATAAAAAAAACGTACTAAAGGTAAGATTGATTTGAGAACCACATAGTTTTTTTCTATAAAGTATGGTAATTAATAGAAGTTACCAAAAATCTTAAATTGTGTGTAAATAAATCCTGTCTAAAACTCGTTAAGAGGGGCCTTGCCACTGCCGACCTCGTTTTCAGTTGGCAATACTGAATATGCATAAAAATTTGACGATTTTTTGGAGAGTTAATCTCGAGAACGGAATTTTTGTTTGTGGAAATATTTATACCCGTTATAGCTTATACCTTGGAATAGGATATCTCCTTTTTTGAGTCAATTTTAAGGATTAATAAAAAAGATATCAGCCATTTAGTGGAGGTGTGTTTTTGACAGTTTTGACAATTTGTGATCACCAATTTTAACGTGAAAAGGAGATGTCCTAAATGAAGGATACAGAATTAATTTCCGAGAATACCAATTCGCAAAACTTTATAATTTTTGAGATTAACTCTCCAGAAAAAAAAAAATTATGTAAGTTGCCTATATCCCAGTAAGATTTTCTCTTTCCATAGTTCAGGCGTTTTCCGCCTGACACTTTGAGACAGTGGCGTTTTTTGGTTTTATTTTGAACGATGTATGCAACCAGTTTTACGAATACGAAGTTAGGAAGAAAGAAAGTTTAGATGTTTAGAACTGACATTTTAGGTTATGTTGGCTAATTTATTCGTGTGTTTTGCAATTTTTTTTAATGAGTAAATTAGTATTAACTAAAACCAGTTCTTCAATTTAAAGTATTTCAATTAATGCCGTATACCTCATGTAGGACATGTTTCACTTTAAAATTGGTGATCACAAATTGTCAAAAGCACACCTTCCACTAAATGATTAATATGTTTATTATTCTTTAAAATTTGTTGAAAAATGGAGATGTCCTATTCCAAGGTGTAAGCTATAACGGGTAAAAATATTTCCACGAACAAAAATTCCATTCTCGAGAGGCTGTTCAAAAAATCTTAATTTTTATGCATATTCGAAGGAAGTGTGAAAGTGTGCAAAATTAGTGATTAGTAATATGGAGAATGTGCAATTCAACTATAACAGTTTTTTGTGATTTTTATTCGTGCATTCAAAATAGTCTCTGCATAGTTGGGAATTTTATGTTAGAAATATTATTTTCCGAGCTCCATTCCTATCTGATGTATTTAGTGGGATTAGTCGCGTGGCAGCGCTATTCATATTAAAATAAACGGATTTATACGAAAATAATTGAAAATTAATTAAATTAATAAAATATAAACTCTATTTTGATGCTAGAAAAAAAATAGTAAACAAAAAAAATGAAATTTCCTAAAAATAAAAAATAAAATTTCTGTCGTGGCTGAAGCCGGTATCGAACTCATGACAAATGGATTATTAGCGCTCTCTGCGACAAGACTAACCGTGAAAATAAAGAAAATTTATTCTCTCAGATTCCTTAGATATCCCAAATAATATATTATATTTTAATACTAGCAGCGCCACCTAGCATACAGGAGATTCACTGAAGTCTTAAGATATCTATCTCTCTTCATTATTGCAGAAAGACAGTGATAAAAGATAAAGATAAAGATGGGGATTTTTGGTGTTTGTAGTTTGGCATACCTGTCGCGACGCCCCTCTTAAGGTTCATTGGTGTTTTTGTTGTTGATTTCAGAACGCATGTAAACGTTGACATACTTCTAAAAGATTGAATTGGGAAATTGGACCTTTGGTTTATCAACTAAGTTGAAACACTAGTCTATCATCAACTCCTGATGATGCCAACATAGTTGGCGAAACGCGCGTAGAGTGTGTTAAAATTTGTGTTTTGGTTGAGTGGTCGACGATAGTGTTTTAACTTAGTTTTCTAAAAGATTGGTTTAATATGCATATTTTTAGAGAGTTATAATGATGGTGAGGCCAAATTGGAATATCTGACATGTGACAAATACAGAAAGTAATGCAAGTTTCTGTCAAAAGTGTGTTTTAAATGAATCTGACAGAGAATATCAATCAGACGATGAAAAGTTCTACGAACAGCAACGAAAAATGTACTTCCTACTACACCAAGGAAAACAAAAGTGACAGTGATTATATCTCATTTGGTAACAGTGATTCTTCTCCACCTGTCACACAAATGTGCTCTAAAAATTTGAAATAAGGTATAAAATAAAATATATTTATTCAATTTGACATATATTATTTATTTCATCCTTTGAAACAACAGTGTTGACAACTTTATCAAAATTATTAGCAGTGGTAAATCAGAACTCGTTCATCTTATGTCAGATAAAGCTCCAACTAAACTTGGCAAATGATAAAAAACTGGTCCCCCCTGAAAATGTTACAGACCGTTTTCCATTTTCAACACTAGAAGAAATCCAAGATTTTGAAAAAATCTCTCTGATAGTGCTCTTTGGAATGATATGGTAATAGTTCATTGTTTTATTGTAAAGCTCATTTAGTGTAGTATTTTTTGATTTTATTTATTTTTTTTACTGCAGATTTAAATAATAATTTAACATGAAAACCACGAACAAGATATTCAGGGTCTCCTAGGAAACATAGTTTTTAATTTTATTATTAACCTTTTTTTTAAATTTATGTAAGCATTGGAAAACTTGTAGGTACAGAATTAATTAATTTACCAATAGATATATAAAATTATTATTTGTTTGTTTGATATACATATTATATGATAATACGGTTTTGTTTAATATTTTTTTATAAAGGTTTTAAATAAAAATATATATGTACTTAAATTGTTTTTATTTCCATTCATAAATACCTACCGAATAACAAAACAATACTGAAAAAATCAGGGAAAGTTACTAAAAACTACATATAACATTGTATAATTTTACATTAAAATTGCATTATAATTACGATAAAAATGTAGTAAAAATACATAATTTTTCTAGTACTTACTCTAAATATTTTGTAAATTTACTCATGTAATAAAGTAAAAATCCATATTAATAAACCTACTTTTCCGAGATTTAGTGGTGATTTTACATTTCTGAAGCTGTACTATAAACCGATTCCTGAGGTAAGATTGAAATCCATTCTTATGTTGTCTCCTGTTACAGGCCACTCACAAAAAACGGAAAATTTTAAAAAACAACAAGCATCGGAACCGATGTAATTCAATACCTGTGGGGGCAGGTAGTCCCAGGAGTAGTTGTTTTAAGTTCAGGTACGGTGCAAACCTTTCCGATATATTTCGAAATCCAAAAAAATTTAATTATATATTTAGATACAATAAGTTTTGACTTTATACTGAAATTTAATTCTATAAAATTATTATTATTGGTTCAAATTTACAGAAAATTAATTAAACAAGGTATGACTTTTAGAAGGTTTCCATTTCAAAAGAGTGAGAAAGTGTAAAATGATTGAAAGAGTTAATTGGTTTGTCAAAACTGTCTTTAAGTTGAAACGTTTTCTAAAAGACTAAAAGGGCACGAAATGATTTGTTTCTGATTAAACTTTTACGAAAAAGGATCGAGCGTAAAAAGTCCATGGATTTTCATTTTATAAAATTTTCATTTTTATGTACTTCCTTCTTTTATTTTATGATCCGATTACGATGAATTCTCGAGATTTATTAAGAATTTACGAAATTAAAAAGTGTTCCAAGTTGGGGAAATTTAAGAAGATGGTCACAAATTTATACATATGCTAATTAAAAAAAAAAGAAGAAGTTCTTGAAACATATGGGAGATATATTTAGTTATTTAAATTACTAGATAAGGACCTAGGGATCATACATTGAACAACAATCCTAGTTTGCAGATTTAGAATATTTTTCTGAAAGCCTTATTATTGATAAACGTTTTGTCATTTATTTTTCAATAGAAAATGGTCGCACAACAGCGGCTAAAAACGAGAAAAGTCAAAAAACTAGCAGAGAGAATGGGATGAAAATTATAGCGTAGCCCAGTGGACCAAAAAAATACCAAACATAAAGCCATGGATCTCCAGCAGACACAGAAGTGTCGACTCTATATGTCACAGATGCTAACTGGGCATTGAGTTTTTAAAAACTATATAAAATGGATTGGTAAAACTGTAAACTATAACTGTATAGACTGTGGCCAGATAGACACATGCTAGACAAAAATTGGGAATAGCAATAACCCGTGGTCTGCATAAAGGTATAGTTTTTCAACCTCTTGAGTATGAACAAGATAGTCAAAACAAAGATTCATGTATATTAGCATTGTATATAGATTATATAGTAGTATCGCCTTACGGACTTTTATAAGTCGACTAATGTGAACGCACTGGAGATGGCAGCACTCCAAGTGGACGCAAGTCATGTCTTTAGGTCATGTCGTTGCTTGAGTGAAATTATAATTTGAAATCTTCTTTTTCATTTCTGCTTGTCTTTTGTTAATGTGTTATTTAGTTACAACGAATGGGAATTGGAAGACGTATGAAATTGAAGGCCCAAAATATTTAATTATCTCCCGAGAAACCAGGGTTGTCAATTTGTGAGTATTTTACTAGTATGTAAGTAATTTTGTGAGTAAAGGGCAATTGTGAATTGTAATCAAAAGGTCTATACTATCGATAATGGTAATTATGAAAAATTCTAATCTGTTAATTTATTAAACCCGTTTAACTTTTAACACTAAAATTAGGAGTAAAAAGGCCTAAGACTAGAGAGTCAATGTTAAATCGAAATATTTTTTTCTTAAAGTATATTTTTTGCAATAGTTTGGTTTCTTCTTTATAATAAGGATATTATATGATTGTTTTAGTTAATTTTAAAAGTATAAAATAATTTATTTTTTATTTATTAGTATTTTATTTTCTGGTAAAATTAATAAATTATTATATCCATACCTTCAAAAATTATTATATTTTGTTGTTTGATACTAAACAACTTTAATCTTTTTTATCTGATGCTGGTTAGACAGATATTAGTTTATTATATTAAAAAAACTGTCTTGCTATTGATATTTTATAGTTGTGAGTAACCCACCAAAGTTTGGCAACGCTGTCATCAAGAACTCTAGACGCACCAAGACAACCTGAGTTTCAGTGGAATTTTCCTGTTTATAGGGTTAATAAATAGTTTTGAATAGATTTGCGTTGTTAATCGAAGGTCACCAGAATCTGATGATAATAAAAACTAATCAATAAGTTTTCGTTGGTTTTGAATTATGTTTGTAGACCAAGTCCAAATTTTAAATACCCGAATTCATAAAAAAATTCTTAGCAGTATGTGGATGGTCGGAAAATGAAGGGAAAATTATAAGTAAATTAAAAAAAAATAATATTTTTCATGAAACTTTGTGAAAACATTCTTCTTTGTGTTTTAAATAAGCTGTAATTTTTTCAATGCAAAATATTTATTTTTCGATTTTATACGAATTTAAATTAAAAAAGCCTAATTTTCAATCGAAAGAGTTCACTAAGAAATTATCAATTTTTTAACTTTATCAGTGCTCATTTTTTTTCGAAACTGCACATTTTATATTATACTAGTAAAATTTTAAAAGCACACTTTTATTTAAGAGTTGCGAAGTGAGAATTTTAGAAATTATAACTTCCGGTCAAATTTTCTGTGAGCAAAAAAAAAGTTTAAAACTGAGAATAAAATTCTTTTTTTACATTTTAGGCAAAGATACTTTTGTTTTTTTCCGAGCGATTTGGCGCGCGCGCGCGTAGAGTTTTCTAAGTTGTTTTCATATTTTTAATAATTTAGGTAAATAAAATTTGTTTTAAATAACTTATAATATAAATTTAAGTAAAATTTTCCGGTGTTTCACACGTGGTGCTATTGGTTTCTCGATTTTTTTTATTTTTCGAGATATTAGATAACGCTAAAACCAAATTTTCGATTTTGTTTTCGAAATTGTAAACTTAAGCTACACTTTAGAGCAGCAAAGATTTTTTTAACGTTTTCTACACCCAATAAAGTACTAAGAGCCTAGTTTCAGCGATATCACATTTTATGAGAGATTATGGTCTAAATGTGGCTCTGGCAACTGGGCTATTATAGAATTGTATAAAGATGTTTATTAATTAAAATAAATATACAAATGTATCGTATTTTGGAATAAAATGGTTTTCATGTTACATTGGGAGAAAATGTAAATTTCTTCGTTTAAAATAGCCCAAAAAGAAGTTTTCAAGTACTTTATATTTATTAAAGTTTCTGGGGACCCCTTCTTGTCGTCTGGATCCGCCCATGTACATTATAAAGTGTATTTTTATCTATATTTAAAAAAAAATAATTTCTAATTTATATAAATAATCACTATTTTTAAAATAAAAATGTATATTCTTCCATATTTCAATATGATGCTCAAAATTCTAAACAGAATTGATATAGCACATCATATCATAAATTTTATCCTTATTAGTAAATAAAGATGACTAATCACAGTTTTGTTGAAAATCCTTATTGAATTTTGAAAATGTAATATCTGTTTAACAGATGTTTATTATTAAATATGTAACTGCAATATTACAGACAACAACTTTAACACCTGAAGGAACTACTTGGTAAAGGCCATGTGAAAGAAGATATAGAGGGAGTATCTGTACAGCATTAGAAATTGATAACTTCATATAGAACGTCAATAGATGCCGCTCGAGATTGCATCAGACACTTTTTAACTAGAGCGTGATAGTACTATATATTCTATATACAATGATATTAGGAAGGAAATTCGAAAATCTTTTTTACTACTTTTATTATTTTGAAAGGTCAAAAACGATAGATGTAATACTACAAAAAAGTTGGCTCAGAAGCTTGACAGACTATACCTTTATAAAGACAACGACTAAACGAAGCTGATCAAAGTAATGATAGAGAATAGCGAGAAATGGAGGACAGTGCTAACAGCAATAAGTGAGACACCTCGATGTATGCATGGTGTGAGTTCGACAGAGTAGATGACTAGGGGGAAGGGTTTTGTTGGAAATCTAGCTTTGTTACAGATTATAGAACTACAGATAGGAAGGTAAGACAAGACAAACGATATTAGACAGAGATATAGTTGCACGCCAATTTAAAATCCAGTTTGAAGGGTGTCAGTAGCAGTGTTGCCGAATCAAAAGTGTAAAATTAAGCGATAAGCCGAACAAAAACATTACATAATAAATTAATTAAACTATTAATATACAGTGTATACCTAAAAGTTATTCTTGATAAAAATGTCCTGCATCACCTATTAATAAAATATCAAGAATTTGTAAAATACTTTTAAATCCCAATATACATATAAAGCAAAATATGAATTGACAAGAAGTATATTGCATTTATTCAATAAATAATCCATATAAACCAATGCATATATTGGAAATTTGTGTATTTTACAATTTTGATGATTGATTATGGATTTCGAAGTGAGCCAGAACTTTTTTCGTAATACTAATAAATATTAAATATCTATTTATTAAAAAGAAGAAAAACAACTATAATTTGCAAGAATATTATTATGGGAACAAATTCCTCAAAAATAACGACAAAAACCTCACTCGTTTTTATGGAATTTAATCCATTTAATTCTAAAACCCAACTGATGAAGCCAAAAAGAAGATTCAAAATTATAGCTTTGCTTCAGTAATAGGAGTTACTCTTTTTACATGATTGGGTCTTTAAACTCTAACGTTTTATTTTATGTCAAGAATATTTAAACTAATAAATTTCCCTCTTTTTTTTATTATGCTTCCTTGGAATTCATTTTCTAATTTACTATTTACTTTTTACTTTAAACATAAAATACCGATTTACTTTAGGATCGTGCTGAAGTAAAACTCCAAACTCAAACTCCTAAAACAATACGGAGTTTTACGAACATTCAAAGAAAATGGATATTTTCGTCTTTCGAAGAAAGGTTAACTAGATTTATATTAGCGAGATCGGGAGTCTGGAATCCATCAGCATATTTATTGGGAATTTCGGTAATGAAGTTGCTTATAAACAGTTCAGTAAATCCGTAAAGTTATCTTGTTTGAGCGATTTAACTGATTCAAATTTCACCGTTTTCTAAAAATAGTTTCATAAAATAAAATATTCATTTAACAGTAGAGTGAACCTAGAAATTAAACCAAAATGGAAGGAAAAAACGAGAAGAGTTAGAATTGATGTGTAAAAAATTGTCAACAGAAAACAATAAAATGGTTGTCACTAAAAGAGTTTTCATGTGGGGAGACAGGAAGATAGGGCAATGGCTCGTTACACTTAAAAATAAAAGCCCAAAAAACCTACTTAATATCGCACTTTAGCATATAATGATGAAATTCAACGGGGCGTGGTGTGTCACCCCTCGCTCCAAACTTGCCAATTCACGCGCAGTTCGCTTGAAGATCTTTGGATTGCCGTTGAGTCCCGTCGTCTATCACTAAATCACACAGTTCAAAAAAGTTCAAAGAGCGCGATCCTCATGCGCCGTAAGAACGGCCCGACCGTTGCGCCAACCTTGACACTCAACCCTCAACCCAGGATTGCCACTCCACACGCCGTTGGATCCCACCTTAATATTCGCCAAATTATAAAGGGAAGTCTTACCTTTCAGGATACTGTTTAATTTTCAACGACAAAATTAAACATATTACTCAAAGCGACAACATCGTATCAAATATTTTAACAACATATCGTAAATTTATTTTGTTACGTAGTACCTTAAATACGTCTATTTTGTCACGTAGCCACTTCGACAACAAACTGGCAACATCGTAAGACATGTAGAGCTCTCAGCGAATCTTGCGACTACATGTATTTTGACACGTACGCCACGATTTCCAACCTTTAAAATAAAATTCAAATTTGTTTCTCCAACGCGAGAGACGAAGACGGACACAGCAAATTACTATGACACGGGCTTATCACGTACGACAACATTATACACAGGCGGGACGCGAATTTTTAATAAGTGCTCTATCACCTCTTAGAGATGAAACATCTCATAAATCATACGCGCATCATGAATTAAGTTAACAACGGTTCATTCTTTACAATTACATATTTTCTGAATGATGTGATTTATTTTCGTTATTTACTAATATGGTTTAGTAAATTAAACAAGTACTTTCATTGTTAATTTGTGCGTTGTTTTTCGTCATTTACTAATATGGTTTAGTAAATTAAGTATGTACTTTTATTGTTAATTTGTGCGTTGTTTCTTCGTTATTTTAATAAATCGTTAACTACAAAGTGTTTGTTTTTGTTCTTGGAGTTGTAAAGACACAAAAAAAAATCCTAAATATACACTCCATTTAGAAGCTTCGACATAGTTTAAAAAAGGTGGCGTTGTTCAACACATCGGCCGACTTGGCAAACTGATGCACAGCAAGGTCTCTACATCTGATCCTTCGACAGATACCTTATAAATATTGTCTGCAGCTACGAAAAGATTGTAGTAGATAAAAATATCCTACAGCACGAAACGTCCATGGAAGTCATTCAGTGTTCCGTTTCTGGAATGTTCTCTACAACAGCATATTTGCCTAAATTTATACGAGAAAGACGCAGAACTGCATCGAAGTGGAAACTACTGAGCAAGAGCTAGGATGACTGGTAGGATGTGAATTAGTACTAACATTTTTAGATGTGCTACCATCTATGGTAAGAAGAGAGTATTGACATTAAATTTTGACTGAATCTAGTCAAGATGTCATTCTCTTCTTTTTTATCCCTTTCAGAGATTAATACAAAGTGAGTAAACCAGTAAGGAATTTTAATTTATTAGATTCGACATCCTAAGACCGGTTTCTGCCTTTCGGGTTCATCAGTTAGGCTTTTCGAATCCAATAAATAAAATTCCAAACTCGTACAAGTCAATAGCTATATCTGCTATAAGATAACATTTTTAGATGTGCTACCATCTATGGTAAGAACTTTTTTATCCCTTTCAGAGATTAATACAAAGTGAGTAAACCAGTAAGGAATTTTAATTTATTAGATTCGACATCCTAAGACCGGTTTCTGGTAATTTTATTTATTGGATTCGAAAAGCCTAACTGATGAAGCCGAAAGGCAGAAACCGGTCTTAGGATGTCGAATCTAATAAATTAAAATTCCTTACTGATTTACTCACTTTGTATTAATCTCTGAAAGGGATAAAAAAGAAGAGAGTGACATCTTGACTAGATTCAGTCAAAATTTAATGTCAATACTCTCTTCTTACCATAGGTGGTAGCACATCTAAAAATGTTATCTTATAGCAGATATAGCTATTGACTTGTACGAGTTTGGAATTTTATTTATTGGATTCGAAAAGCCTAACTGATGAAGCCGAAAGGCAGAAACCGGTCTTAGGATGTCGAATCTAATAAATTAAAATTCCTTACTGGTTTACTAGTACTAACATGCTACGAAATAAAAATAGACCCATAACAAACAGGTACTTATGATATGTTAAGGCTCTTCTCCGCGGGTATGCGGAAATGGCATTTTAAGGGTGTAGAAATAGTTTTTTTTTGGAAAGCGTTGTACTTTTTTGCTTGATTTTTTTTTATTTTATCCTTTGATCCACACATGCTTATAAATGTATGAGTAATTTAGAAATTGTCCAGAAAAATATGAATTTTTTGGTCAAACATTAACAATATTTGAATGGGTATATATAATTATAGTAGGCCTAATGACATATTTATAGTACATTAAGCAACGCATTTCATATGTCATTCTGTTATGACACGAATCCAAGTTTAAAAAACGAATCGCGGAGCGATGAGTTTTTTAAAGGACGAGTGTCATAATAGCCATATGAAATAAGTTGCTTATAATACTTTTTATATTTTGCCATTTTATTAATTTTTTAATAAATTTATACTTTGCATATTATAGAGAAGTTTGCTGTAGTAGAATTTTTAAAATTTGACAGATTTGAAATTTAATTTCAATAGACAAATGTCAATTCATGTCATTTGTTGATTCATATTACCAACCGTATAACACAAAAAGTTGCGTACTCTAATGAAACATTAGAGTTCTCAAATGCGTATCATAATGTAAAATATTATAGATGCAAAATATAAAAAATATATTTATAAGCATCGAGACATCCTTTCCCTATAAGCTCGTAAAGAAAATTTCAAAAAGAATATACCGTTGCTGAGGAAACCCTGTATTTGAAAACCCTTACAAGTCCATTTTTGCCGGCCAGGACGTGGCACCTATACGGATTATTATTGGGATTACTCAAAGTTCGGTAAAGGGAAGATTTCCTGGGCTGTATTTTAGTCTATTCGAATATTGCATTTGGATAATATAATATAACGTCTTTAACTTCCTGCATGGTTAATATAGTTTTAACAGACCTTATTTCAACATTAAAATATGTAGAAAAAAGATGAAAATGAGAATGGTAAATCAACATTTATAATATCCTACACTACCGGAAAAATGATTTACAACTCTCTCTGATTTTATAAATACTTTATTTTGTTGGCTCTGCGTGTTTCGGATCGAACGCGTAATAGACTATCTGTCTCTCCCCTTACCACTGCCCTTCAGGAGACACTCTGGAGGATACAGAGCCTTAACAGCTCACCATCTAGAGCCTTAACAGCTCACCATCTAAAACTGATCAAACTGTAACTACAATATTGTCAGTAGATGAAGCTTGATTATAATGAAGCGATAGGAGTTAGAAAATAAATAAAATAAAAATAAATCTGGTTTGATATCTGTATATTGTGGTGATATAAAAAAGAGGGGTATAGAAAAAAATGAAAGAGGCATTGCTAGTGAAGAACAGAAGATAGAGGATGAGAAAGAATTAGGTAGAAACACATCTATCCATACGAAGGATGAAAGTAGAAGAAAATAATCAACAAAAAGAAAAGTGGATGGAGACAATAACATGCAGAGAAGATAAAAGGCAAGATATGATGAGACTTACGAGAAAACACCGCAATTTATTTGATGAGAAGGCGAATCATTTTGTACACCAGTTGGAAATAAAGAAAAATAAAAGTTTTGTGTGTAAAAGATGTCCTATTCCATATAAATATAAGAAACAGGTTGATGAAGAGATAAAGAAAATGTTGGATGAAGGAATAATAGAAAGATCTACCACAGAGTATATTAGTTCACTAGTTGTGGTGAAGAAAACAAATGGAAGTATAAAATTATATCTCGATCTTTTTTTTTACTCTTATTTTATTTATTTTTTTAATTTATTTTGTTATTTAGACTCAACTGCCCTTTTTCTATTTTTCTTTTTTGACAACCTTCTCCAAAATTTTCTAATATTTCAAATTCCCCTTGTTCCCTAGCGATGCCTCTCTCCTTGTTTTTTTCTATACGCCTCTTTTTATATCACTTTTATATCACAATATTATTATCTTTCGTAGAGTCTCAATAACATAAAGTATTTATTTTAAGAACTACTACGTCATTTCCGGATAAACCAGAAGTAGGTCATAAAGACTTCTCAAACGAAAACAGAAGGAGACTGGGTTTCATTATTTAAACTATCTCAAAAGTTACAATGGCTTGAAAAGACTTTTTTAAAAAATTATTTACAAATTTTATATCTATGTGTTTTATGTTAAAATAGAAAAACGATCTTCTAGGAATATTTGATTTTAGAACATAAAATATGTATTTACCAGAATGGTCAAAAGGAAAAACATTATCAGTTGCTTTTCAACGATTTTTTTGAAGTTGAATAATTAAAAGAATTTTTTTTCATAAATTTGTAGCGGGCCAATCATTTTTAAAACAAAAAAAATTCTTAGTAGGATTTGGATAGTCGGAAAATTTAGGGTAAATTATAAGTAAAAGTAAAAAAATCAATTGGACAAATTAAAAGTTCCGGAAGGGGGTAGCTAAATATACAACTTGAGGGTTGGATATTGTTTTTTTACGGTTTTTAACTGAAATATGCATTCTATCGAAAAAAGATTAGTATAAAAGTTGTAGAAAATTCAAATCTGAAACTTTTGCATTGATTATTTTTCAACATAACCTCAAAATTATCGAGAAAAACTATAAAAACCGTTTTTTTTTCATTTTTAACTTGTATTTATCGCAAAAATTTTTTTTTTTATAAAACTTGGTGAAATCGTGGACTTCTATGTGTTTTAAATAAGCTGTAATTTTTTCAAAGCAAAATGTTTATTTTTCGATTTTATACAAATTTAAATTTAAAAAAAGCCGAATTTTCAATCGAAAAAGTTCCAATACAAATTTTTAACTATATCAGTGGTCAGGTTCTTCGTTGAAACCTTGACTTTAAGATGGTATGAAAAAATATATTGTTCGTTTGAAAAAATATCGTTAAAAATGCAGAAAACCAAAAATGACTTTTTCATAATCGATTTTTCCGTTATTCTAGACAATTTTTAATTTTTTATTGCAAATAAGCATTGAAATTGATGAAACAGATTAATTTATTAATTAATTAACTGTTAGTAGTTTTCAAATTACCGAAAACATTGTTTAACAATAATGGCATACTTAAAACTTCATAAAACTTAGTTCTTATTATATAGGTGTTTTCTTAATTTTGCTCATTTTTTTATCCCTGTATTTTTTTAACCACCTTGTATATTTATTTGATATTTGGCAAGCTTGTTTTACTTCTCCATTAGAACAATCAAGAGACATAGTGACCAAAATTAAAATCCAGGTCTGGCTTCAAAAAAAATTATCGAAATGATTTTGCTCTTAAAGAACACCCTGTATATCAAAATTTTTAAAAATTAGGTTGCATATTCGAAAATAACGGAAAAGTTTAATGGGAATACAAAGTTATTGAGACTGCTCATTTCATTCTACTAGTCAAATTTTAAAAGGAATTAGATTATTATTTAAACAATCTCTTCGGTAATTTCGAAATCATTAATAGTTGATTGATTATAAATGACATTTAGTTACCTGAAAATTAATCTATTTCATCAATTGCAATGGTTATTTCCAATAAGAAATAAAAATTGTCTAGATTAATTGAAAAATCGACTATGAAAAAGTCGTTTTCTGGTTTTCTGCATTTTTAGGAATATTTTTCAATACGAACAATATATTTTTTTCATACCATCTTAAAGTCGAGGTTTGATCGAAAAAAATTTGAAGGGGACTTTTTCGATTGCAAATATAGGCTTTTTTTTTATTTAAATTCGTATAAAATCGAAAAATAAATATTTTGCTTTGAAAATATTCCAGTTAATTTGGGGGGGGGGGATTTCAAAGTAGTGACAGCGGATTACTCTGTAATCCATTAGCCTAACCATATTTTTATGTATATCTGCTATCTCTTGTGTGTTTACCTTTTACATTTAGCGTTAGTTCATACATATTTTCTTTGTTTTACATATATTTTTTTCCAGCTAATTTAAAACACAAAGAAGAAGAAGAAGAATGTTTTCACCAAGTTTCAAAAAGAAATAGTTCTGGGGGAGATAAAAGTTAAAAACGAAAAATACGGTTTTTAACGATTTTCACTTGTAATCTCCTAAGTGCTTGGATTATTATCGGAATTTTTTTTCGAGTCCCACAAAACATTCACACCTAAAAAATTTAAAAGTAATTAAGTTTAATTTGACAATAACATTATTATTTAATGACATGAAGAAGGAAAGGCTAGTTGGCATTGAGTGTTTGTTGGTACGTCAAAACTTTTTGTCATTGAGTAAACATATCGCGTTTTGGAAACGCAAATCAAGAGAATACTAGAAAAGAAGTAGAAAAGTTAGTGCCACAAAATATAAAAAAAAGTAAAGAGAGTGGAAACAATTTAATAATTTTCATTTAAGCAAAATATCAAGGCCATTACACGTGTCATTATTTTGACATAAAAATTTCCACTTATTAATTTAGTCTAGGGTACCCAGGAGGATAAAAATTTCCGGAAATTTTTTTGGGTTTCCATGATAACCAAACAAAAAAATATATTCTGATTGGCTTAAAAATGGCGGTGTGAAATTTTCTCTAAAATTTATCTATAATATCGACCCTCAAATTGTATATTTAGCTACCCCCACCCCCCCTACCGGAACTTTTACTTTGTCCAATTTATTTTTTACTGTACCATACCAAGTGGTAAAGTATTGTAATCGCAAAAAAAAAGTTCAGCTTTCAGTGGATTTACATGTTTTGAGACTCCCTAAGTCATTTAAGACCATTTCCAGAAAATGTATGTATGGAGTATGTAGTCCGGAAAAATTTGTGTGCGCTCTAACTCCAACTGCGATCGGAATTTCCTAACCAAATTTTATATTTAGCATTTTTACAACAGGATAATGAGTTGATTAGATTTTGGGCAAAATCGGACAACAGGAAGTGGGTGTTTACTCTTGAGAATTTTCAGATTTTCGCAATTATTATCGTTTCTATTAAGTTTATGTAAAAATATTTAGAGAAAAAATTTATTTTAAATTAAATTTACTATAAATTTTGTTTAAAAACTTTTTCAAATTTTGTATTATAAGCGAGTTAAAAATAAAATATGGAATAACATAGTTGCATAATAGCGCAAGCGCAGTAGAAGTGTTTTGTTTCATGGAGACAATTGTACGCTCTTGCCAGGCATGGCCTGCCTTAAATATGTACGAGTAATTGGATTATGAGCCCGTAGGGCCTTTAAAGTATGGTAAAGTCATGTTCATGGCCACATCCGATTTTTTAATTTACTTATAATTTAACCTAAATTTTCCGACCATCCACATACTACTATGAATTTTTTATGAATTCGGGTATTTAAAATCGGTTTGTTCCCATATTGTAAAAATAAGAATTATTCGTTAACCCAAACCTTAGCTTTGTTATTTACGGAATAACCTGATACCAAAAAGCCGATTCCGGTATTTCAACAAAGAAAATATATTTTCTTCGCAATTTTCTTTCTTTATAGGCAAAACAAAGAATAAAAGTATTCGTTAATGGTTTCGTCCTAGTGTTTTTCTTTCAAAAAAAAGACCCTCTTCATTAGTCGACGAGGCCCCAGGAAAGATAAGGTCGTTCTATTATATCATATTGTCTGTTATCCACTAATTCCAAACGAAAAATTGCTGAAACGGCTTATTTGGCCCACTTCGATAATTTTTTCGTTACATTTGGTAAGTGTAATCCATTCTGATTTTTGCCGGAGATAAGTCCGTATTTTTTTGCGGAAAAAGGCGAGTTTGTGTGATTCGTCATTTTCGCTAAAGATATATCTTAATTAATTTTGGTACAAATCACAAAGCAGATGGATAAAAACTCGTTAGGGTCTTTTCGGATAATGCGTCATATCGCCTTGTGCGTATACGTACTCATGCCTCCTTAATAAATAACCACTGGTTTATTCATCACAAATATATGATGCTTTTTGCTTTTTCACTCACTAATACGATATAGATTTATCTTAATTGACAAGACGTAATCGATTTGAATTAATAGAAGTAAAACTTTATCTTCAAATAACTAAGTACAATGTTGTAAAAATGGAATATTCAGAAAAAAACATAAACAAATATTTCTGGACTGGATGCGAAAATCGATTTCAAAAATTTCAAAAAATTATATCTTCCATGTACGTATTTAAATTTCAGTATTCAGTATCCGTTTCATAATCTTTTTTTGTCTTAAATCTTAAATACAGGGTGTTATTAAAATATACAGGGTGTATCACGTAGATGACCCATTAGCCATATATAGAGAAGTATAGATATTTGAAATTTGAAAATTAGGTTACGGGGCTTTGTTAGTTATTCCTATTCAATGAAAATATTTTCAACTTACGGTTATACCGGAAGTACACATCAATTTGTTATTTCAAATGACATGTGAGATGATGTATGGTGCGCCTTACAGTGTAATTACTCGAATTGTTACTCCGTGAAGTAAATCAAATAACCCGAGAAAGAGTGATCAAGATTTTACCAAAACAAGGTAGGCCTATTAGTAGAAGTTTTCATCAAATCTCAACTACAAATTCACCTAAATAAATGAAATATAAACCAAAATCTCAGCCCTAATAGAGATTTTAAAATCAGTACTCTGTAAATAAAAACCCAAAACAATCGCCTAATCTCTCAACACCGATACACTACTAAGGCTGTCCACACACTAATACAGCTTCGAGTATGAATTCTACTGCCATCGGTACAAAACGTATTATTGAAGAAATTCAACAAAATAGAGTCGAACTAAAGAGTGCCATTGAAGCCAGTGAAGCACTAATTCAACTAAGAATAGAGGAGCCATACGAAAGAATCAGACAACTAGAAGTAGAAAACTCCATTCTGAAGCAGAAAATCGAAAAATGAGAGCGCCAGCAAAAATTGAATAATATTGTCATTTTCGGACTCGATAGAGAACGCCACGAAATCACTTTTGATTTCATTCAAGACCAGCTAAAATCCCTACTTCAATAAATCAAATAAAATACATATATTGTCTGGGATCGAAAAGAAACTGTCCTGTGAAAATTGAATTCCTATCAAATCTCACTAAGAAATACATATTCGCAAACTGCAAAAAACTAAAGGGAACCGGAATATCAATTTCGCAGGACCTAGCCACCAAACAAAGAGAAGAGCAGATAGTCTTAAAAAGAAATCTTCACACCCAGAGACAAAACCCAAACGTAAAGTCATTCATTACAGGAAACAAACTAGTAATAGATGGGGCAGAATACTCAGTAAGTGAACTACTTATGCAGAAAACGAAGAAGATCATCAACAAGCTACTAAGATAAATAGTTTACCACCGACACCTACCCAACCCCTCCTGCGTGAAGCAATTGAAGAAGAATCGGCCAAAGCTCTGGAAGAAAAAATCAAGCAGAACACTGGGACCCCCAAAAACAGCGGTA
This sequence comes from Crepidodera aurea, assembly GCA_949320105.2. Classification (NCBI taxonomy): domain Eukaryota; kingdom Metazoa; phylum Arthropoda; class Insecta; order Coleoptera; family Chrysomelidae; genus Crepidodera; species Crepidodera aurea. The sequence continues at coordinate 76,250,036 of OX439473.1, read as the reverse complement.
ACCTTGAAACCAATAAGAGACTACCCCAGAAACTAGCAATCAATCAAAAAGTGAAAACGAGGTCAAGTGATAAAGATTATAAAGAAAGGCAAAAATTCCCCCACTAATCCTAAACAAATTTCATGTATCTGTAAGCATAACCTTTTTATTACGATTATATTTATGTTATAAGATGTAGTCATAGTGAAACTTTCAAATAACTAGGTGAGTCAATCCACAATATGGATCCATATATAAGAGACTTCATTATACCTAAATTAGATTCGTTGTCCTTGAGCACTGATAGGGAAGTTAAGCAAGTTCTAGAAATCAATAATCCATATGACAATTTCAAAATTATACATAATAACATCCGCAGTATATCAAATCACTCTCGATGCATTAAATGAGTCCTTTGACTGCATTGTCCTTACAGAAACACGCATTATTCCTGATATCTCAATTTTCAACATCCCGGGTTACAAAACAATTTATAATTCTGGTCAATTGAATCAAAACGATGGGGTCATAATGTTTGTGAGATCAGATGCGTACGAGTCACATACCAAAGTCAGCCTAAATGGTAGTTTCCTCCTGAGAACCAAATTGACTGTGCATGACTCCATTTTCATAGTAAATGGCATATACAGATCTCCAGCTACAGACATTGACCAATTTGTTGACCAATTGAATACTATTTTCAGTAGGGAAAATGAAGCATTCCATTATAATATAGTTCAATCTCGCACATGTTTAGATCATATATTTGTCAAATCAAAATATCATAGGTGTGATGCAATCTTACCAATTGTGTTCGAAACATCTATTACAGATCATTATATTACTTTAGCACAAATAGTTCTTAGGAAAAGTGAAAATGTTGGAAAAAATAAGTTTTATTATTATAAACAAATAAATGATAAAAGGTTCGTAGAAAACATAAAAAAAGAAAAGTGGTATGCCATCTATCATTGTGACGATCTTGACTCTGCAACAAATGAACTAATAAAAATAATGAAAACTAACTTAGATAAATGTACGAGATATATAAAAATCAACAACAACCAGATGAAACGAAAAAGTGGATAACCAAATCCCTCGTTGATTCTGTGAACAAAAAAAACAGTATGTACCGTAGCCTGAAAACTGACCCAAATAATATCGCTCTTTCTAAAGAATACAACACTTATAAAAAAAAAACCTAAATAAACTCATAAAGACTACCAAAACGTCATATTACCGAGACTGTCTGGAAGCAGGAACAAATGACTCTAAAAAACTTTGGCAAACTGTCAATGAAGCATTGACTAACGAAGAACCTTCACCAACAAAATCAATTATAACAATGAATGGCGAAAAAATCAGCGAGAGTATCGAAATAGCCAACAAATTTAATGAATACTTTATATCTGTAGGTGAAAAACTAGCTGAAAATATAAAAAGACATCCAGATTATACCGAAAGGACAAGTCTATGTAACCACTCAATTTTTCTGCATCCTGCAACTGAAAATGAAATGAAAGAAATAATATCGCAACTCAAAAATAAAAAAGCCCCTGGCACTAATAACATTAAAGCAGAAACCCTCAAACTTATCTCAAACTATATAACAAAGCCACTTACTTACATAGTCAATAAATCGCTTGAACAGGGGTATTTTCCCTCAGCTTTCAAAACATCCGTAGTGACTCCGATCCATAAAAATGGAAATAAGACTGACGTATCAAATTATAGGCTAATTAGCTTAATAACGTGTCTAGCAAAAATTTTGGGGAAAGCTATTCAGACGAGATTAAATAAATTCCTGGAAAAGCACAATCTTATGTCAAAATCGCAGTATGGCTTCCGAGAAAATAAGTCCACCCAAGATCCCATAAAAATACTGACACAAAACATATACCAGTGTTTAGATAAGTCTAGTCCATCAATTGGTGTCTTCATAGATTTGAGAAAAGCTTTTGACACCGTGGACCACTCTATGTTACTCAAAACCCTACAAGATATGGGCATAAGAGGCATACCACATAACCTTTTCAGAAGCTATTTATTAAATGGGCGACAAAAAGTGAAAATCAACGGTATTTTGAGTGACTAAAAAACGATTTTATGTGGTGTACCGCAAGGAACGGTTCTAGGACCAATCTTAGTTAATATTTATTTAAATAATCTCTTTTTTTGAACACCCACTCGAAAATCATCAGTTTTGCAGATGACACTGTCATATTCTGCGAAGATGATGACTGGTACAATCTGAAACTAAAGCTAGATCACGATCTAAGCCAAATTAAGAAGTGGTTTGACTGTAGATTACTGTCAATTAATTTCGATAAAATGTATTACTTACCATTTAGTAGTTATGATGTATCCCTGCCAGAATATAATATAGCAATATCCGACACGGCCGTCATTAGGCCTGTCAAAAAGATCAAGTACATTTGCATAATTCTAGATAAACATCTAAGATGGTATCAACATATCTTATATCTCGTCAAAAAACTACGTTGCATCCTGTATAAATTTAAAAAAAGTAATTAGCATCCTCAACCATAAACAAAAAATAATTTTGTATAAAAGTTTGGTAGAATCTCACTTAAATTACGGCATAATTGGTTGGGGAGGAGTCCCTAAAACCCATTTGCATTCACTCGAAGTCATTCAAAAACGTTTCTTGAGATGTATTCTCCAAAAGGAATACAATTCTCTACTCGGAAACGGAAATATTCGACCCAAGACAACTATTCTTCATAAATATAACTACAGTCCAATACAAACACAAAAATGAATTGATCATCTACAGTCATAACTATAGAACTCGCCACAAAGAAGAGATTGTAATACCAGTAAGGCACAAGTTAGTCGGTCAAAGAAAGTACCATTACCTGGGCCCGAAACTTTTTAGCCTTCTGCCCGAAATATTAAAATGCGAGTCAAACCCTAAAAAATTCAAAAAACATAGGGTAAACAGTCCAATTATTGGCACTTTAAGGTTGGCGTACGGATTAAAAGAAGATTAATGTATTAATACTTCAGAATCAGAGCCAATGTGCTCCTAGTTGGATATAATAACCTTCACAGAGTGTGAAATAAATTAAAAAAACGAAAATCGTTGCTTAATTATTGTGATATTAACGAATTAAGTGAAATAGGTCTAATTCCCAATCATTGGCACCTTCGACCCAATTATTGGCATACCACTCATACCAGTCATTGGCACCCTTTTTCTCATACAAAAGATAGATAAAAAGTTGTTTTTTAAAATATTGCATAACTGTAAATTAGTATACATATTTCGTATACGATGAACACTTTTTACTTACCAAAGACAAATAAAAATTAAATTGTTTAAAATATTGCACACCCTTTAGAAACTTTTTTATATTAGAAGTACATGATTTACACGGTATTTTCTACTACATTTCTGACATTGAATTTCTGCTAATTTATTTATTAGTGTTAGCATTATAATGGACGTCGTATATATGTTATTTTTGCATATAAAACAAATACATTTTTTAACCAGAATATTATTTCTGCGAACAGGATTTTTGATGATTAACCCTATATTGACTGGAATTCATTGAGAGTTGACTGATTCTAAATTTGGACCAGTCAATTTTCAAAAATTGACTGGAAATCATTGAGAATTGACTGATTCGAATTTAGAAAGACTATATAGTGCTAGTTGATTTTAGACTATCTGTGTTTGTGCGCAGAAAGTCTAGGGTGGATGAGCTGAAAGAAGAAAAAATGGAAACTGATTATGAGGTTGTGTGGGATAAAAGTGTAATCCAAATTTTTTGTTAATTGAAATGTTTTGGATAATTTCTTCAAAATATTGTCTTACACATTTATTTTTTGCTTTCATTTTCGGCATCTAAAATTGAGATGTACCTACCTAAATAATTCATTTATGTTTTGTTTGTACATAAATGCTATAGTTACTAAATAGGTAATAATAACTTTAATTTAGATTTAAACAAACATGAATGTATTTATAAAATCAGGGTGCCAACAAATTTCTCCCTATATTCTGTTATATAAACTAATAATTGGCACCCATGTTAACAATTGAAATATATCACAATTATCGTGCCAATAGTTGGCACCCCCCTAATTTAATTAAAATGTTACCTTTTCAATCAATAATTACTCCTTACTTCATAGTAACTATATGGACACAACAAAATAGATTTAAAATATTAATTATGTAATTCACAATTTAAAAAAAGATGTTTAAAAACATCAGTGCGTTTAAACAGATTAGAAGATGTTCCGAATTTTTTAACAGCCATATATTTCAATGTATTTTACTAAATTAGCTGCTCTAATGTACGGTATACTTATTTAACGATAAATTACCATTTTTATCATGTTTCAGCCATAAATTTCCTCTATAAAATTAGTGCCAATAATTGGTACCTATACAGATACCTTGTAACTAACCATTGGCACCCATGTCAATAAATTGGAATCTATTTTAATTTGCTTGCCAATAGTTGGCACCCCATTAATTTATTACAATTGTAATGTTTTCCCGCCAATAACCTCTCTTTATTTCGTAATACACTTAGTAAATCAAATATATACTAATAAAATAACATATAGTTTGGAAATATGTTGATAGGACCATCATCATAATAAGCTGTTTCTTATGGTTTACATAAAAACTTACCGTTTTCAGTTGGACCGGTGTTAACATCGGTCACTACTTGTAAACTTAACCATGCAACTCAAGTTCAACAAATGCACATATTGAACAGAGTTGCCATTTTTACTCTAACGTTCAGATTGCGAAGAAATGTGGGCCTAGAATCTATTAATTTCAATTATTTGTGTCTAGGTGCCAATATTAGGACGGGTGACAACCATTGGTCACTTTACCCTATCAAACGTTATGTACAGCAAACTCCCCGTGCAGAAATACACGAGATAATTGAATAAATGTTACGTCCCGCAGTTCCCGCCTTGATTTGACTTTATCAATACTCCATTTTATTGTCAGTAATTTTTCTATCGTATAGTTTTCGAATTGTTTATTTGTTAGTTATTGTATTTTATTTTTTTTTGTCAAAAGTTTTAAAATATTAATTAATAGTTAAATTCACCCACATTTTATGTTTTGAGCTTGGTTTTATGTAGTAATCTTTTTCTAATATTTTAATGAAGTTACTTTATTTATATTATTATTATTTATTATTTATTTATTATGCCAAAAAACATTTTTAAAAATTCATCAATACTATACACTAGTCCGGCAAAATTAAAATTAAAGAAAAAACAATTATAACATAAGTACCTATAGTTCTTAAAATATTAATGCCATTTTAGTACAGGTATTTTATTGTATTTTATGTTATTTAGTTCTATACTAAATACATTACCTACAAACAAGTAATTTTGTACTTCGTAGGGTGTATTATCTATATGTATTATTACGTGAATAAATTATTATTATTATTATTATTATTATTATTATTATTATTATTATTATTATTATTATTATTATTATTATTATTATTATTATTATTATTATTATGTACCATCATTCTTTTTATTTTTTGATTCAGAATCAAATTTTGAACAAAAAATTATTAACATACCACAGGTCTAAGTTTAACAGTTTCCGAGATATTTGAGATTTTTATAAAACTTTTTGAAAAACACGCATTTACTTTAATTTTCGTATCTGGCTTAGTTATTAAGCTATTAATTTAAAATTTTATACAGAGATTGTGAGAATATCCTTCTAGCATACGGTCAAACGTTAAATGCTATATTTTATACAGGGTGTCTAGATTGGAGCGTCCAATGTCCATATTTTCAATTCTCAATAAGTCGATAATTTCAAATGAAATACTCTGTATTTTATTATCACGCCTGAATCAGTTTTCTATTCTCTTTCGATCTGTATTAGCATTCCCTATACCTAAAGCTACGTATTGTTAAGTTATTGCTAGATTTATTATAATTTGGAGATATTTTACATAAATTGGTGGGTAATATAATCTAGCGTGCCTTGAAAATTGAAAATGACAGTTGTAACAAACAAACTAGTGGACTATTTTAGATTTCTATTTCTAGATTATTTTATTTTCTAAGTTCGTTCAATTTTTAAGTGAAAATGGCCCTTCTGGTTCACAGTAATGAAGATCCTATGAATTGCTGTAAAAGATTCTCTTAAACTAACTTCTGCATCTCGCAATGACGCATTTGGAAAAGCACGAAACACCCTTTATTCATAACAAATACAAATATTGATAGCAGTCATAGCAAACTCAAATATTGGTAAAATTGGAAAACATGAAATTCATTTTGGACCTTTCAAATGAAAAATCATATAACATTTTTGCTGTGGTTGTCGATATGGGTAAATAAAAAAGTACCGTAATAAAAACAACACGGAAAATATAATTAAAATTCTTTTTGACACTAATATCCAAAGAGTGCAATTGATATAATTAAAAAAAAAATTTCCTGTTTGAGGTTGACTTGTTTTCGTTGATTATTTTATTATAGAATCTTCTTAATGGATATTAGTGAAAAAGACTTTAGATTAAAAATCGAAATGTCAATAAATAAAAATATTTTTGAATAAGTTTAAGATTATATAAATGAGGAAATGAGGAAACTATTATGAGCTACCGAAATTATTATTATTATTTCGCTAATCAACTATAAAAAGTAATGAGTTTTTTGGGCAAATAAAAACGAAGTAATCTGCTAAAAATGCAAAACTGCGACCACAAGATTTGACCTTTTAACAAAGATATAACCACAGGAGTTATTAGCAAGCAGGGGTAACACATCGGGGTAACAAATCAGTGAAATGTAATTTTATTTTTCAGCATAATCTTGTTTAAGTCAATACACTTTTCCCAGTAATGGTCTAACCTTTTTAACCCTTTCAAATAGTAGTTGGAGTCTTGCTCCGCAAAATGCCCATTTACGTATGAGTTGACGGCGGAAATCTCTGTCCTCCAAGCCAAATTTTAAAGTTATAAAGCAGGGAAAGGTCGCAGGGGGCCAGATCTAGGAAATGTGGTGCGTGGTCAATCAATTTGAAGTGCAATTCGTAAGTTTGAGCGTTGCCTTCTCTCTATCTGTAAGCTAGAAGGGTGGGTCACCCCACAACACGTAGGCCACATTTGTCTCATTATGCATCCTTCTGAGGTTGAGTCTTCCTTCTAGCTCGTCAGCCAGCCTTCTTGTTTAAAGTAGGTGATGAGGTCGCCTGAAGGTAGCTCCCTCATGTTGGCATGTGTAAACCCCGGCTATCTCGCAGCCTGTTTCCTCGTCCCATCTACCCTTAAACTTTTTAAGGGAGTGCTTCTGGAGTAGGTCCTCCACAGCTGATGCCTATAAGCTTATGAAAGTGTCCGGTCCCAAGAGTTTTTGGGAGGCTGCTTTCTTAGCTAACGAGTCCGCTATACGGTGGCCTTTGATCCAAGCTAAAGTGACCACGTTGTTGTTGCAAGCTTCGATCAGGGCCTGGTGACCTTCTGATGTAATGCGTGGTCTATTCAGTAGTGCCTGTCTGCTACCCGTAAGGATGTAAATATTATAACAGTAATATTTCTTCTGGTAGTCTCTTTTGCGGCGATGGAGATAGCAGTGAGCTCTGTTTGAGCTACACTGGCATTTGAACCCATTGCCCATTTTATATTAAGATTTAGGGATCTGGAATAAAGTCCACAGCCTGACCCCTCATTTGTTTAGACCAATCGGTGTAGTTGCACAAGGCACCTGCTGCCAATGTAGCCTCTTCTATGTTATTTATTACCCTGTAGGGGCTGTGGAAGACATATCCTGGTGCAATCAAATCCGTGTTGGCTTTTAGCAGTGGGACCTCCCCAAGGATCTCGTGCCACAAGTCACACCTCGACTTACCGGATCCTACGTCAGGTTGTATACCAGTAGAACGTAGCCGAGTCGTGGTCATCACAATAACCTCCTTAATAAATATGTCAAGGGGGGTGACCTCCATTGCTCTAGTTGTTATGGTTCTCTGAGCGTTGTCTTGATGTAACAACATTTTTTTGTACTTCAAATTTTCAAATTTTTCTGCAGTTTCTGACTTTTCAATTAAAGATGCTTAATACACTTTTATTATTGTTTTACCGATGAAACTGTCATAGCCATTTTCAGAGTAGTGGAAATTGACAGAATCGAATTTAGAATCAGTCAATTCTCAATAAATTCCAGTAAATTTTTACTCATTCAATTATTCCTAACTAACTCAGTGGGAGAGAATCTGACTTGCCAAATCAGAATAATTCTTAGTTGTGGCATTAAAATTAAAAAGCTCAGAAGTAGGTACTGGTTAATCAACTTTTGAACTTATTGGAAATGGATTGATTCGATTTTGTTTTTATTGACGTTAGAGGACGCTTAAGTCTAAACAATTAATTTTTAATAATACATTCGTTTGAGTGTTTATTTGTTTGAGAATTAATTATAAAACAATCTTTTAATTTTAACTTTGACAGTGAGTTATCGCAAGACGAAACCCTAGTACGTATGAAAGATTTTACAACGTGCATATGAAAAAATTTACATAGTATAAACAATGCAGTAAACACTTCAATAACTATTGTCTTTTACGGCTGCCACAAAGTGAATTTTTACAGTAAAAGTAGTAAAATTTTCAAGTTGACATACTAATAAAAGTTTTACTTCAAGTTTACGCCAGTCAGTCGCGAGAGAAAATCAATAATTTCACCCGCTTGCAAACATTTAAGGATTAAAGTGTTTGTTGAATGAAAGACTTTTTTTAATTTATAGAGAATTGTATTTAAATGTTTTTAGAACCTTTTAATTCCTTTTTTTTAGAAATATTTAAGATTTATCACTGTTCATAGTAGCCATTATCTTTCACTCAACTGTCATTGTCTAATGTCAATGTCAATTGTCAATCATCTATTCTGATTTTCCACGATGGAAGAACGCATTATTTATTTTTCTAAGTTATTATTATTATTTGCAACAGGGAACTTTGCATTCCCGTTTCTTTAAATCTCCTACCTCAAGAAAGGTTGATTATTTTTCATTTTTTGATTAGGACTACTTTCAGGTTTTTAAAAATAAAAGCGTAATGAAACAACACCAGTAACAGACTTTATCAATAGCATATTATTGAATGAGTTTGGGTGGGTTATTTTATTACATGCGGATGAAGTTTGTAGCAGGTTTCCAATTCCAAAAATTTAAATATATCAAATAGACGGTCATAGATTTTTTTGCAATTTCGACTAATTCAGTTGGAGTTCTTGAAATATGCATTTCAACAAATTTGATAAAGTTTTTAGTGAATGGCTTTTATTAGAATTAATTTAAAAGACATTTATTTGACATTGACGTTCAAATTAAAGCCCGTGCCTCAGATTAAATTTAATTGTGTACTTGATCTTGATTGGTTAAATTTAGTTGCCGTATAACTATTGGTTATTAAAAGTGTTGAATTATCGTTACTTAACACTTTTTAACCAATCAAATTAATTTTAAAAACACACTATTGAATAATTAAGCTCAAATTCCTGTTTATTTTTTGGTTTATTATTTGACATTAATAGATAAAATATGTATATTCCATATACCTGTCTACTACCATTCCATCCTGTAAATTGGGCCTGATTATTACAAACTTTTCCAATCCTTATCTAAAACATAAAAATAGCTTCCTGGGATCTTTGCAGTTATCAAAATGAATACTTGTTTTTCACAACTCCTACTTCTATATTTGTCTTGAAAACCATAAAAAAAGTTTGTTTACCATAAAGTTGGGAGACTCGGGTCGCTATAAAGAAGTGACGTAACGATTTGCCGCAGGCCCTTCGTTTAACTTTGAAGGGATTTCTATTTCCTGGTTGAAAGGGTTGTGCTTAGGGTATCTACGGTAAACTTTAAGATATGAACCAAAAATAAACAGAGTGATGTGCTGATTGTTGAGGGAAGTTTCTGAATTACTTGGGTTCTGGAAATAATACTTCTTGAATACTCATCCACTACGTGACTATTTTAGTTGGATAGTTTAATGAATCTCGAGTTTATGTACGTAAACTTTTATATCAATACAAGTTATTAATTCACTTATGAATTTTTCTTGTGATATTTATACGAAACGTTATGACCAAGTATAAATTCTGATAATATGCAAATGCACTAACAGTGACATCTTAACCCTTTCAGACCCCGCGTCCATTACAATGGACACAAACTTATGCAACCAATATTGCTGGACTGGTGTAAGTTTTTGCCTTTATATTTATTTTAGCTATTCTGTTATCACCGTAGAACACGTGGCTAGAGTAGAAAAGTGCCAGGTTTATGATTAGAGTTAATAGTGAATTGCAAGAGGCAAGGTGATGGCAGCTTCGACTAATAAAAATAAATGTACAAATAAATACCTTTTTTCTAACCAAAAACATAATTCGGGTCTCAAAGGATTAAAATTCTAAATCTTTTTCTATATTTTTTGTGTCAAGAGATGAAATAATTTTCATCGAAGAAAACAAATTATATAAACTAGAAAGCAACTATGAACTAAAGAAGTGAATTAAGGATAAGAGTTGTAATAATTATATTAATATGAGTAGCTCTACAGGCCCCCCAGTTGGCCCATGGCTTGGGTTGTGATCTTCTTCTATTAATTCCTATGCAAGCGTTTTTCCTTCCATTTCTATACCATCAAGAAATGTAGGTCCACCTCTACTTCATTCTTCCATCGTTCCTTCGGTCTTGCTCTTCTCTTTATCCTCCTGTACTTTTGCTGATTATCATTTTTGGAATCCTAAGTCGCCAACTATTAGAACAACGCTACCTCGGAAGGAAGGCAAAAGGGGCTTAATTGACCTCATTAATCTACGCTCTCGACAGCTAGTAAAATTACGGGTGTTCTTTTATGTGACAGCCGAAACCTTAGATTTACATCGAACTATATCCAGTTGCTAATTAGGATTATTCGGCTCTGAACCTCGCCCGATGCAAACCTGAAAGTAGTTTCAGATAAGAGAAACTCGAACAATGGTCACAGAAGGCATTATACTGCCGACACCACCACGAACTCAGCCAGCCCCATATTGACAAGGAAGCTTCAAATTGATGGCTTAGTAGTTCAGAAACGGAGTGCTTTATAATCGCTATCTAAGATCAGGTCATCAATACGAATAACTACAAGAAGTTTGACATTAAGGATACCTACACCCAATCAACCAACGCATATAACATCTGGCTGTAGAGTGCTAGCTAACAATAACTACCTGCATAGACATAATCATGTATACAATATCGTCCACCAGAAACTGTCCAACAAGTTCGGTCTTCTTAATACCTATACACTACAAGTATAGTTCGTGTAATACATATAGTAGCCCCAATTTAACAGCCTTAAAGCGAAGCCTTTGTTGCTACCAAAAAAACTTTTAACGTAGCGGGATCCTTTGAGAGTGCCGCAAAGGATGCCTCTACGTTGCTGAGGACGTAAAGACCAGAAACTACGATTTTGTCGGGTGGCCGAGCGATTAGTCGCTTCGATTACATCTTAGTGAATGCATGTTTCTATTTTATCAACTCGAAAAATATTCTCTGGTTCCCGAGCTATATATTAAAGTAGAACACTCGACATCGACTTTAAAGAAATTTTCAGATGGCTGGACTATAGCCATTACTTAAACTATACCAGCCGTAGAAGGTGCTCTACTACGATAGGTCCATTATGAACGATAGACATTTGACGAATAACAGACCTGATATTGTAGTATTGGATAGAAGAGTCAACTCAGTCTTCCTCATAGCGGTACGAATCACCCAGAATGTTCTCATGAAATGTCAGGAGAAGATGTCTAAGTATGCGTATATCTTCAGCGAGAGTAAGCATATGTGGTATTGCGATAAAGTGGAAATAGTCCCAGTAATAATATCATCGACCGGCGTAGTACCCAAGACCCTGCTCGACAGCCTGGCCAAAATGGGACCACCTAAAAATACCTTCTCTGACATCTGAAAGGCTGTTATCTAAAATACCTACAATACAGTGCGTAAGTTTACTATGTGAACTGAGGCTAATCCCGGGACAGGTAAATGATACCCAGCTCCGAGCTGAATAGTGCAAAAGTCTAATAAATTATAATAATATGTCGACAAAGAAGCGTCGAAGATGTGGTTAATCAGTGGGGAGCTATTCAGGGATTCCGAAGGGTTCATGATTGCTATACCAGAAAAGATTGCGAAGTGCAGAGACCTGGAGCTTAATCCTTTTGATATCTAAGGTATCTGGGATAAGTGAATGTAGAGTGAGTGATAGCCAAATGGCTAAAGTCAATAATAGTTAGGAGAATGGGTGGCTTAGCTGTAGAGCACTGGACTCATAACCCCAGGGTTGTGGGTTCGAATCCCACCGACGGCAGAAATCATTTTCTGATTTTTAATTAATAGAAAATTTAGAAATTGATTTTCATATACCATTCTCTGTTGGGTTGGGTTCTCATTAACAGTGCCATTAAAGTGGCGCTGGGGAACAGTCATAAAGCCTACATAGAACACGAAGCTACTGATTATGGTAATCGACGCCGTTGGTTATATAATGGTTATACTAAAGACATATTAATACCATCTCGTGTTATTAGTTTATTGTGGGGTTGACAAACAAAGACTTCGTTTAACCAAAAGAGCGAGTTTGGTGACGCATATTTATCAATTTCCTAGAGTAATAAGGACGTTTCACTTGAAGAGGACCAATTAGCTTGAGTACTTCTTTTGAGTGTTTTTGAGTATTTTCTTTGTATTTTTACGTCAAAAACAGTGAAACGGGACCTCATCGATATCTGTGATGCGAAATGGAAAAGCCCGGAAATTGCTCGCATTCGGACAGTTTTTCAGATTAGCTTTGTGGATTATATTCACGAGATTCTTGACTTTTCTATTATTTGTTTTCGGAGAACTTATTACGTCGATCAAATAATGGAATTTATAAATGAACCGGATGATTTGTTTAAATAAAAGATGAGATGTATTTGATCGGGAAAGAAAAATTATAAATTTTATTAAATATTGAGGAAAAATTTTGACAAATTATTATGGAACAGTGTTTGGCCGGTATTTTCACATCAATTTCTTAGGAAAACGTGGCATAATTTAATATTTCAATATAGAAAGTTCATTGTTCCGCCATTTAAAAATCAAATTAAGGTTCTCAATTATTCAGTAGTTTTCTTTCCTTAAAAGCAACACGGTTCAATTGCTACAAAAATACCTCTTTTATCAGCATTTAAAATTTTCTGCTTGGAAAATAATCCTGCCTTTTTATGAGCTCTTCATAAAGGGAAATAAATCTGAGAGCCGTTTTATGAAAAATATACTCCATACATTGCAATATTTAAAAGAAAGGCCAGATTACAGCCAAACTTTTATGAAACCAAAAAAAGGAAGTGTGACTTTAAGTTTCGTAATGTTTTATGTTTTTACTAAACTTTTCTTCGCATTCTAACTTTGTTTACATGAAATTTAATGCTGTTTTTTTATTAAATTTAATATTTTTTGGCTTCACATTGCATCGGTAATAATCATTTTATAGACAGATAAAATAGGTTTTATCTACGTTGTACTGTCAAAAACACCAGTAAGCAACGTATAACATACGCGTATTGTTATGGTAATAAAAATCGCACGGAGTACGTTTCTTATACAAGTCGACATAAAAGTTTTAAACCGTTAATTTCCGAATGATTATTGTCTTAGGATATTTATCAAGACATAACGATAATCAGATACATTAATTTATCAACATTTCTATTTAATTCAATTGGGAAATTGGAACCTTTGGTTTATCAACTAAATTGAAAACTATCGTCGACCAATCAACCAAAACACAATTTTAACACACTCTACGCGCGTTTCGCCAACTATGTTGGCATCATCAGGAGTTAATGATAGACTAAACAACTAACTATTTCTAAAAGCTATTTATACTAATTGTCTAACCCCCCTCCCCCGGCGGTGCCAGGCACCGTCATCCCCGGTGACCTAATCAGCCAAGGGTGACTAATCAGCCAAGAATGAGTAACCCGCCCGTACCTAATGGATTACACTAAAAAGCGGACTAAGAGGAATTGGTCCTTTGTCTCTGTTTAAACTAGTTTTACATTTGCCTATTTCTATACTTCCAAATGCGTCCAACAATTTATTATTGGATACATTTTTAAGTAATTTTACATTGTCTATGCTTATTCTATGATTTTGATTAAAAGCATGTTCGGCTATACTAGATTTTTCCGTACGCCCATATTTTAAGTGAGCCATGTGCTCTTTAAATCTGACCTGTACAGAGCGTCTACTCTGCCCAACATACTTTCTATCGCAATCCCCACAACTAATTTCGTAAATACCACTTTTTTCCAAATTACTGTTTTTATCCTTGGGATTACCTAATAACTGTTTTAAAGTGTTGTTAGACTGAAAAACTAAACTTAAACCCGCTTTTTTGAACACGCTGGTAAGTCCTTTGGTGTAAGTGGGATTATACAGTATTGAAACGAAGTTTTCAGTCTGTTTTTCGTGTTGGAAAAATGTGGTGTCACGTAGGTTTTTCTTAAATTTATGTTTGTTAATTAGTTTGTCACCCAAGTGTTCGTCATAACCGTTTATTGCAGCTATATCCTTTATCAAATTCTTTTCCTTATCAAATCTTTCTTTACTTAGTGGGAAGTTTAATAAACGATGTACTAGGAAATGGAAGTTAGCCATCTTGTGTTGATTACAATGAAAAGAATCTGATGGGATATACCTACTTGTGGAGGTATCTTTCCTAAAAATGTCAAATTCCAACTTATTCTTGTTCCTGATAACCAAAGTGTCTAAAAATGGTAGTTGTCCATTGTTTTCTATTTCATAGGTAAACTTTATGGATGGAAATTGTCACGAAGTCAGCTAAGTTAGTTTTCTTGGTATCGAAAACAGCAAATACATCATCCACATATCTGTACCGTATCCTTGGGAAATTCTTGACTAATCTTGGTTTCGAATTTACTCATAAAAAGATTTGCCATGAACGGTGATAGACAATTGCCCATAGCAGTTCCTTCATTTCTAAATTGAAAATAATTTTGATCCATGCAAAGTTTAGCGAAAAACAAATATTCTTGAGTAATTTCGTCACCCAAGTCGTTTGATTTGAGTAATTCTTCAAGATATTCCAAGGTTTGCGGAATCGGTACACTAGGAAACAATGAACTTACATCAAACGAGATTAAAATTTCGCCTTCTTGAATTGAAGTATTTTTAATTTTATCTATGAAATCAAAAGAATTTTTAACAGAAAAATTTTTAAGTTGTGAAGGTAAATTTTCAAACTCGTTTGATAACCATTTGGAAATAGGTGTGCTTATTGCAGACACAATGGGTCGCATTGCCTTTCCAGGTTTGTGTATTTTGGGAAGGCAATACAACTTTGACATGGTTGGATTGCTAAGTGTAAATCTATATTTATTCCGGGGGGTAACAAGGTTGTTACACTTTTTTAAAGTACTATTAACTTCCCTAATCATTTTTGGCAAAGGATTCTTTTGAACTGAAGTGTATGGACCCGATTTAATCAAATTACTAACTCTATCGTAATAGTCACTTTTATCTAATACGACAACCTTATTTCCTTTATCTGCTTTCAAATAAAAACAGTTAACAATTTTCTTATCCTCTTGAGATGGGGCGCGAATATTGGATACAATATTTTTGGAGATCTGGTTTCGGCATGCCTCACGGACAAAACCTTTTGTACTCTCAGGGAGATACTGAATTGAACTCTCAATATGTCCGATCAAGTCACCTAGATCGTCTCTAGGAGGCAGTGCAAAACCCAAACCTTTATTCAAAAGCGCAATTTCAGTTTTGTCAAAAGTTTGAGAAGACTGATTTTCCACTATGTTTGGGGTTTCGGGTGAAAATGTTTTCTTTGGTTTGAATTTTTCTAATTTTTTATTTGAGTACGACATTTTCTTTGCAAATTTAACTTCTATAACTTTAAACATTTTCCTCTGAAACTCACTCCAAGCCTCATACTCTATATTTGTTAACCTAAAAGTTAATTTTTTGTAAAGACTGTAAGCATCTATTTCAAGACAAACAATGGACAACTACCATTTTTAGACACTTTGGTTATCAGGAACGAGAATAAGTTGGAATTTGACATTTTTAGGAATGATACCTCCACAAGTAGGTATATCCCATCAGATTCTTTTCATTGTAATCAACACAAGATGACTAGCTTACATTTCCTAGTACATCGTTTATTAAACTTCCCACTAAGTAAAAGAAAGATTTGATAAGGAAAAGAATTTGATTAAGGATATAGCAGCAATAAACGGTTATGACGAAGACTTGGTTGACAAACTAATCAACAAACATAAATTTAAGGAAAACCTACGTGACACCACGTTTTTCCAAAACGAAAAACAGACTGAAAAATTCGATTCAATACCGTATAATCCCACTTACACCAAAGGACTTACCAGCGTGTTCAAAAATGCGGGTTTAAGTTTAGTTTTTCAATCTAACAACACTTTAAAACAGTTATTAGGTAATCCCAAGGATAAAAATAGTAATTTGGAAAAAAGTGGTATTTACGAAATTAGTTGTGGGGATTGCGATAGAAAGTATGTTGGGCAGACTAGACGCTCTGTACAGGTCAGATAAAATTACTTAAAAATGTATCCAATAATAAATTGTTGGACGCATTTGAAAGTATAGAAATAGGCAAATGTAAAACTAATTTAAACAGAGACAAAGGACCAATTCCTCTTAGTCCGCTTTTTAGTTTAATCCATTAGGTACGGGCGGGTTACTCATCCTTGGTTGATTAGTCACCCATTGGCTGATTAGGTCACCGGGGATGACGGTGCCAGGCACTGCCGGGGGAGGGGGGTTAGTCATTTAGTATAAATAGCTGTTATAAATAGTTGTTTAATCTATCATCATCTCCTGATGATGCCAACATAGTTGGCGAAACGCGCGTAGATTGTGTTAAAGTCGTGTTTTGGTTGAGTGGTCGACGATAGTTTTCAACTTAATTTCTATTTAAAGTTAATAATAATAATAATGCTAATTTAATCAATTTAGGCAACACACATTACATTATATAATTTGAATCTGTTAAGAACGATGTAAAAGTTTGACAGAAATGTCAGTCAGTTAATAAATTATAACGGATAATCATTGCTATTTATTAATAAAGGTTTTATTTTAAAAAAAATTTTAGTGGTTGGTTTTGATAAATAATATATATAGTACAAATAAATCGATTTAGTCAACATATACAGGGTGTCCAGAGATGAAACCAACAAAACTTATGGGGTTATAGGGGCTGCCAATATGATTACAAAATGTCGTATATAACCGCTTCGTTACTGACGCTGACATACAGAGTGATTTGTGAATTTAGACAATAAATTAAATCCGCTATTTTAAATACATGGAATAGCCGATTTGGTTTAAATGTGGTACATGCATTGAACTAAAAGACCGTAACAAGTATCCCTTTCAACGAAACCAATATTAGGGCCGCAATATTCTTTTTATTCAATGTTAAGTTTTTATAAGAATAACTCACCCTATATAACAATTATCAAAAATCTTAGCTCAGATTCGAAATCTACGGAAAAATGCTACAGGAACTTGTAAAAAAAGTTTCTGGCTCCATTTCAGTTATTCCGTAATAAATTATTATTTTCAATTTTTTCACTCTAGAAATTAATTGTCAGATAAAGTACCATCAAAAATGGGTTAATATTAAAAATATTTACGAAACCAAGACATAAATATTGTTATTCTCTTTAATCAGTGCGTAGTAAAATTTTATAAAATACTCTCGTAACCCAAAATAACTAAAGAATAAATTCGTATCAGGACCGGAATGACTATTTTTAAACGTCAATTATATTATTTAAATGTCGGTGTTTAAAATATATATTTATTTTTGTTGAGGCGTAGATAAAGTATAGTACATAAGACTGCTTTAGGGAAAGATCGATTTTAATTTTTGCTGTTGCCTCATTTTAGCAACCGCGCGTTTATTATTAGAAATGAAAGTAGTCTCTGAAAAATCAACAAAACAAGAATTTTTTTGTGATTAAATATTACAACAAATGTTGGTAATGACGACCACCAAACTCAATACAATTTCTTCTAATAATATTTTGGTAAACATGCATCTCGTTGCCTCTAGAATACCTTTTTTTAGCAGAAACTGAAGATTTTTAATTAATTACCAAAAATGTAAAAAAGTGACATAAAAAAATATGACTGAGAATATCCGTTGCCCCCCCCCCTCATAATCTAATTAGCAGGAGATATTTGAAAAAAATTGACCTGAAGACGCCATCTTCAAAGAGCTCTAGCTTCAAAACCAAAGTGCCAGAATCACATAAGAACTTTTCACTTTATTTTGCATGTTCTAGATGCCATAAAATCACGGATTCATTAACACCCTGTATAAAAAAATGTAAAGATATTAGATATATAAGAGCAACTGGATGTAAAGAAATAAATGGGCATTCGTGCATTCACAGTAAGCGACCTTAATAACACGGGTCAACACAAAATTTGACCTTAACGTCAGAGTATGAAATTTCGATGAATTAGATGATAGTTAAACGAAGAAAAAATATATGGCTTGAAAAAGTTTGCTTTTGTATCTAGGAGAACGTTTAAACGATATTTTTAAAAACTTGTGATTTTTATTTTATAAAAAAACGATACAAATATAAATGTACATTATTTTTATTAATTTTAACTATCAAATTAGCTTACAAAAAAGTGGAAAATAATTTAAAAATGCACAGTATTACTTTTTATTTTACGCACTTTAATAAATTGACCACACACAAATGCATCAGCATCATGTTTACACTTTCTCGACGACATTTTAACATTTTCTAGACTTGCACAAAACATCTGACTGTTATTTATCACTCAAGTGCCATCTAGAGGCATTGTGTGAATGTAAAAACCCAACTTTTATGTCGCGGTATTTTTGAAAGTATCAGAATTAATTAAAATTCCTATAAAAACTCGAAAATGAGTATAATTACGGCAGTTATCACAAAAGCAAACTTTACATAGAAAGAAGGTATTTTTTTATCGTTTTTGTGGCTAATTAACCAGAAAATCATAAAATAAAATTTAGGACAAGGAATGAAAATTTTTTTGTAGAGCCGTGTAATTGACATGATTTCAAGTATAAGAGATTTCACAGGAAACTTTTAATATTTTTTTCTATAAACCAATAGATATCTTGTATAAAGGATAACATAAAATAAAACACATCAACTTTATAAATATCTTTTATAATGATTATAAATTAATGTAGGAAGTTCATTACCACAAAAATTCCTCAAGAGTACGATAATGGGTTTGTCCGAAATGTCCTAAACTCTACGACCATTAATGGAGGAGTTTCCTACTAAC
Organism: Crepidodera aurea; assembly: GCA_949320105.2. Taxonomy (NCBI): domain Eukaryota; kingdom Metazoa; phylum Arthropoda; class Insecta; order Coleoptera; family Chrysomelidae; genus Crepidodera; species Crepidodera aurea. The sequence goes on along the minus strand of OX439473.1, from coordinate 76,230,608 downwards.
CTCAAAATCTAAAAAAAAGTCTACCAACGATTAAGCGTTTTATTGGGATAAAATCTACTGCATTACTTCCGCAATGATAAAATATGATAACAAAATTCTACTGAGCTTTCCAAAAAGTATCGTTAGCAAGAATAATTTTTATAAACTCCATTTCTGATTGGTTGAAATTAAAGTTGGTATCGAGACTGGATGTGATAGTTGACATGTTTCGTTGTCAAATGTCATTTTACCATATTCATACTGTCGTTAGAAGCACGATATAAGCCTTGTTTTTCACCCCGAGTCTCGATACCAACTTTAATTTTAACCAATCAGAAATGGAGTTTATTCAAATCATTATTTTTCTAAAACGATATATTCTGGAGAGCTCAGTAGTTTTTTGTGAACATATTAAATCATTACGGAAATAATGAAGTAGATTTTGACAAAAAATAACGCTTCCCCGATGGTAGACCTTTTTCTAGGTTGGCAACTTGGAAAGAACTCCCCCATTGACATTAATTAACAAAGCAAACTAGGTATGTTTTCCAAATTTGTCATTTTTTCAGTTGTTCGGTTTGTTAGGTTGTTCCTGTAGTATAGCTCAACATACGAATGTGAAGAGTTTTGTTAGGTTTCAACTACATACATAGTCAATATATAATCCCAAATAAAAAGAGAACACCTCGTAGAAACCAATTTATTGTGCAACTTTGAAAAGCATTGAAAAATTACTGTTATGCACTTCCAGTCACACACTGCGGAATATAAATTATGGTGACTGTCACGGTTTCTTGACAAAGTAGACATGGTTATTGATAAACATGATCCGTCCATTGCAAAATCAATCACGGTGTGCCCCAGTGTTATGAACTACAAAATTCGATAGTCGTTCAGACCTTTCATCAACATTTCAAGCTTTTGCGGCAAATCATTTTTGAATTTGTACAGGTAGCTTAAACAAAATTATTTTTTTAAACAATAATTACAATTTAGCGTGTTCAAAATATTTTTAACACTACTTTTTGAAACAATAAAAATCATAACAAAGGTTGTAATAGTATATTGTGTCATAAGGGCAGAAAATCAGCTTTAGCAGCCCGAGGCTATTAGCTGCATGAGCGAGCGAAGCGAAGTGAAGCGAGGGCAGCTAATAGCTAAGGGCTGCTAAAGCGTTTTCTGCATGTGTGACACACAACTGTTTTTCGCCTACAAAAAAAAAAAAAAAATTGGAAAATATAACAAAAATCTTTAATTTTATAAATACAGACAGAATTTAATGAGCAACTTAAGTAATAAAAATGTACCAATTTATTTATTATACAGGGTGTATCAACGATGCGTGCGTGGAGGATAGCTGCTTTCCTTTTGAAGATAGGAAAAAATGTTTCAAATAAAAGTTGTAGACAGCAATGAAAGCTATGTTCCAAAAATAACTACCAACATACAGGGTGTCCCATAAATGTGTGACTTATCAAAGTTATGTTTTTTTAAATGAAACACCCTATATATTTTTACTCCTTCGGAAGAGTGCTTCTCAAAAATATAGGGTTGTATGGCTTTATACCAGGTGGTTCTGAAGTTATGGTGACATTTATGTCCCAAAATGGGTTCATTCAACACCAAATATCTCAAAATCAATAACTAGGAATAACAAAAATTTTTCACCAAATATCCTCGAAAATGGTCTATTTTGATTTCATATTCATAAATTTACCGAATGGCACTTTTCCCATACAGGGGCAACCAAAACTCGGGATCATTTTTTTCTCAGTTTTTTCAAATAGAACACCCTGTATATAGTGCCATACCAGAATAGTCAACACTATGAGCTTCCAGAAAATATAGGGTTTGCCTATTTCATTTTCACCGGAAATGCATCTAATTCTTAAGGAAAGTATGAAAAATGTCATAAAAGCAATAATGATATTTTTTTATTCAATGATGGACAAACATGGAACAAAATAATCTCAAAAAAATGTAAAAAACTGTCATTTTACAGTAGATGTTCAGACAATCACCCGTTTTGAGCTATGCATAAATTAACTCTATCTACAACTTCAGTTAAAGTTCATCTTGTAGTAGAGCGAAGAAATCCTCTAATTCTATTTTTCTTTCAGCGTCGTTGGTTTGCCGCTAATTTATTTTTTTGCTCACTTCTTGTGTTTCACATTTTCTGTTTCCACAAACCTCTCCTTCGAAAACTCTCGAGTCGCATATCGAACTGCATATATTCTACTGGCTAAAAACAGTTTCTGTAACATCTATCCGGAATGTAGATCACTTTATCAATTATATCAAATAACCCTTGGAACATTTTAATGTTTCAGGAACTGTCAACAAAGATGACATTTTATTATCGAAGTGAATTTATAATTTAAACCATAATATTTGATGTAGATCATGTTTATCATTTCTTCGGTGGATAATTTCATTTCGAAATGAGAAAATATTAGATTTAAACTATAAATTCACTTCGATAATAAAATGTCATGTTTGTTGACAGTTCCTGTAACATTCAAATGTTCCAAGGGTTATTTGATATAATTGATAAAATGATCGACATTCCGGATAGATGTTACAGAAACTGCATTTAGCCAGTAGAATGGATGCGACTCGAGAGTTTTCGAAGAAGAGGAAACAGAAAAAGTGAGCACAAAAATAAATTAGCGGCAAACCAACGACGCTGAAGGAAAAATAGAATTAGAGGATTTCTTCACTCTACTACAAGATCAGCTTTAACTGAAGTCGTAGATAGACTTAATTTATGCATAGCTTGTTTGTTTGTTTGTTAATTTTAACGTCTCTTTTCTGACCTAATGACCTAAACTGGACGGGACCTACAGCTTATCGTGGGCTCCGAACCACGGTCCTCAGTCACCTTAAACTCAGGACTATGCCTTTGTCATGCAGGTGATCTACCGACTAACAAGTGTGTAAATGTGCCACCAACCCCTATCAGTTCCACGAGATATCCGATCTCATCCGGCCTGTATACCGGCGTGAATGAAACTGCGTATGACACAAATACCTTTTTGCACTTGCCCAAAGTCTTATCTAATTTTAATTCCACTTAACTAGGGCAGGATTCGAACCTACTCCCCGAACACTGACCAAGCTGAATCGGCAGACGCCTTACCAACTAGGCCACCGTGTCCGGTTATGCATAGCTTAAAACGGGTGATTGTTTGAACATCTACTGTGAAATGACGGTTTTTTACATTTTTTTGAGTTTATTTTGTTCCATGTTTGTCCATCATTGAATAAAAAATATCATTATTGCTTTTATGATATTTTCCATATTTTCCTGCATTTTCGGTGAAAATCAAGTAGGCAAACCCTACATTTTCTGGAAGCTCATAGTGTTGACTATTCTGGTATGGCACTATATACAGGGTGTTCCATTTGAAAAAACTGAGAAAAAAATGATCCCGAGTTTTGGTTGCCCCTGTATGGGAAAAGTGCCATTCGGTAAATTTATGAATATGAAATCAAAATACACCATTTTCGAGGATATTTGCTGAAAAATTTTTGTTATTCCTAATTATTGATTTTGAGGTATTTGGTGTTGAATGAACCCATTTTGGGACATAAATGTGACCATAACTTCAGAACCACCTGGTATTAACCCATATAACCCTATATTTTTGAGAAGCACTCTTCCGAAGGAGTAAAAATATATAGGGTGTTTCATTTAAAAAACATAACTTTGATAAGTCACACTTTTATGGGACACCCTGTATATTGGTAGTTATTTTTGGAACATGGCTTTCATTGCTGTCTACAACTTTTATTTGAAACATTTTTTCCTATCTTCAAAAGGGAAGCAGCTATCCTTCACGCACGCATCGTTGATACACCCGGTATATTATTTCCAGTTGTTAAACAATTCATAAGACTTTTCGTACTGTTGCGCGTTGTCTTGTTAAGTAAGAAAATTTAGAGAAACATTACTACCTACCTTCTTCTTGCAAGTCTGGTGTATTCGTAAATTCTTCATCACTGCTTGAATTAGGTACTATTCATTTTCACTAATTCACATAATCACAATTATTCAGAATCAGAACGTATTTTTATTTTAAAGTTTAATTCTCTTGATTCTACACTGACGTTTAATGAAAATGTATGTGAAATGTCAAAGTCAAAGGAACGTTGATAGTGAAAATCGTGTTCTTTTTGATTTTTGCGGCCCAAGGGCCGGAAATATTACTTTCGATCTGATTTTTAGGCTTGATATGATTCATTTTCAGACATGGTAGGCGAAAAAGTTATTTACAAATCTTGTGTGGAATCTGCAGCCGGTTATTTTTGATTATTTTCTACAGGGTGAAAATTTTTTTTTGTTGTAAACAAGAAAACCCGCGTAATCTTGAGTTTTTTAGAATGCTTAGCACAGTTGTGATGTTACATCTTTACACCAACTTGGCCACATCCTCCAAACGGCCAACAACCACCCCCAAAATAGGGAAATCGCGGATGTAACATCACCATTGTGCTCAGAATCCTCAAAAACGGGATATAACGCGGTTTTTCTTGTTTCCAGCAAAAAACTAATGTTCACCCTGTTTAGAGGGTGATTTTTGGCCGTTTGGGAGGTAGGACTAAATCTAAAATAATTTTAAATACCGCCATCGTGTTCAGCATATAATATTCGGTTGGCATTTGTATTTGAGCGTCCATGACCGAATACTACGAATAGATTGATTCTAGAAGATCTCTTAACGATCCGTTGCAGATGAATAAATTTTAAGATGTATAAATATATATTGAAGGCTAAAAATGTACATGTATATCAAAATAAGAAAAAAATAATGAATCATAAACAATTCATTTGCTCCCTCGTTGCTGGGTGATGAAACTTCGATCTTGGGACGAGGGAAACGGAGAGATGAACTATGGAACGATGCCTTGGTGCTGATTGTTCTGTGCCAGAAATTTGTAAGTGATGTTATAAATAAAAACTGACCAACTGTCATTATGTGTCATAAATGTAGAGACGTGAAAACGTCACTACACAACATCCTCAAAAGCGGGGGAAAGATATATTTTGCCGGTAGAAGACGCGGAATCGGCGATTTCCATATTTTGGGTGTCGTTTTTGGCCGTTTGAAGGGTGGGGTCAAGTCAAAAATAATTTTGGATGTCGCCACCGTACTCAGCATCCTCGCAAACGGGGAGTAGGGAATATTTTACCGATGGAATATGCGTAATACGCGATCACCCCCATTTGGGGGGTGGTTTTTGGTAGTTTGGGGGGTTGGGTCAACTCCAAAAGAATTTTAACCACAGCCATCGTGTTCATCGTGATTTCAAGGTTTTTTCCGACTCACAGAATCTATTAAGAAAGCAAGTGGAATATAATGTCCGTTGGTAATTATGTGGACAGTAAATAATTGACAAAAAGACTTGGTGCAATATTGAAATGTTCCATCAACAAAAATTTTCTCACAACTACATAAATATCGCAAGTTAGTATCCCACGAAAAGTTCACAGAAATTTTAAATATTGGGGAATTTCGTAATTTTTACCTGCTTTTATTTGGTCCTCGGTTTATTTGTTGAATTATTATTAATCCCTGTTTCAAACGGTTCGCAGCTTACATGTAATAAACGGATCAAGTCCTTAGTTTACATCGTGCGCAGTTACATTTTTATTCTTAATCTGTAGAATTTTTTGGTGATATTCCATATGTGTAATTATGAGGGATATATGATTAAACGTTGTAGACTATTCATGAAAGTCAACAGTCAACATTTTAAACAACCGTTTTAATTTTGTTATTTAAAGTGTAATAAATTTGTTTGATAAATATAATATTGATATTATTTTTCTTATTGTGCCCTGTAGGGCCTTTCGTAATTTCAGTGGTTTACGAAAGCAGCCGTTTACAAGGATATCCGATTTCGGTTTGATTACTATGCTGCCTCTTTAAACGCTGTCTGAATTTGATTTGTAGAATGGAATGTATATAGTTTTTTGTTGTTGGTGTCCAGAACCCTCCAGTAAAACACATTCGCGTACATTTAACACTTTTATTTAAAAACTTCAACAATTATTATTATTATTATTATTAATTAAAACAAGTGTAACAAAAAACAATAATAAAACTGGTTTACACTACTTTAAGAACATCCAAAAGTATATTACTTACTTATAAGCATTTGAACTATCAGGTGTTGAACTAATTTGTAAAAAAAGAAAATGAGTAAATACGATGTGGTATAACATCGGAGATATGTTCTCCCATCGGAGTTTGACTACATTCTGAATTTGAATTTGCATTTGCTAGTTGGCTTGTATCGCGTTTTGGGCTTCTTAAGTCCCGCCCACACTTTTTTATACTGGAATGCGGAAGTGTTTACGTAAGCGAGAGATGCTCGTTTTGCATCTCACTCTTGTCTAATACCGTCCCATTCACACCTGTTGGATGAAATATTTTTAGCGTTGTTTTACGATATGGCCTACGTGCGAATTTTGGATAATATGATGGCTCGACCGGAAGCGGAACACGTGGCTGGTACCGACTGGTACAAGCGCTGAAACGAAGAGATCTTGTGTCCTTCTTGATCGCTTGGAGACAGAAAGTTTTGACTTCATAATATGATATAATTAATATTGCAGATTAAAATTGCGGCGTTGCCATTCAGTGATGTACGATAGCGCAGGTGTCGCTTTGTTTTTTTTAATTAATAAAATATTACTTTCTTAGAGGTGTTTCGATTGTCCAGTAAGCCTAAAAAAATCATATTTCATCCACAGCAAATTTTTATTTTTGATTTTAAAATACCAACACCCTCTATCTCAGAAATTAAGCCTTTAATGGTTTCATTATCCTTTAATAATTTACAGGAGCTCTCAGGTGTAGAGGTGGTCAGTTGAATATTGGAACATCCTATATATTCCATGGAATACAGCACTTATTTTGTAAAGCATTTATAAAACTTCTATTCATGCTCAATTTAACGTAGTATCTCTAATAGTGCCGGAACTGGACTATCGATGAGAAACCCAGTATGATTTATTCCGTCATAAATACCCAATTATTTACACATACATCGTATGCTATCAATTATTCGACAAGCTTATCGGTATTAATGTCAACCAATAAGCTGGCATCGATTACCCGAAACCGACGGCTTAATATTCGATGTTAAAAGCAAATATTTGTCCAATCCATTTGGCAATCAGAAATTCTTGTTAAATATTAGTTTACGAACAGAGAAGAATTTTGGTTTAAGACATGTTTCGTTAAGGATAACAGCACAAATACGAGGTTAGCCTAAAGGCACCTATACACTGTATATTTTTTATCTAGAGCAGTAACAGAGCCCTCTATGGTGAGTTTAGAAGTAACATTATTGCAAAATTGCATTCTTTAAGTACAAATAAAAAAGTTAAAGTGACAAACCAAGCTGTAAAAGAGTTCAATATTTATGTAAACCTGTCTTTAAAGTTGTAGCCTTTCTTCGGTACTATTTTGTTACAATTGTTAATAAAAAACTAATAAAAACCAATATACAGTCCACTTATTCCGCTAAGGGTAGGGCTACACTATGAGCCAGCCTTGGCCAGTAATAATTGACAAATATTTGGCACAAATGTTGGCTATCTACACAATGACCAAGAATAGTTAATTGGCAAATAGTGGACAAACCTTGAGTATCATAACCTGAATTTTATTTTTTAAATTGCTGTTGTATTGCATAAATTATATGATGGAAGGTGACAACCATTATGGGCCAGTGTCAAATATTGAACGATATTGGTTGTGGCATGTAGAGTCGCATTGCCCAGTATATTAAAATATGTAGTTATTAGTATTAGTGTGAGGTCAGGTATTTGTATATATTTATATTACGTGAGATAGGAAGGTCGACAACCAACACGTAGAGAATTTGTGTTATTATAAAACGGTCAATGTCAATCTTCCTATCGAGATTCAGATAGAGATAATGTTATTCAGAACATTCACATAACCGATGTTATGAGTCTATGATTCATGTGGATGTATTGTTGTTATTAATATATCCTATCACTAGTATGGTTGCAGTTATTTACCACCATTATTAAACGTCCTTATCAAGGACATCACATGGCGACCCTGCCAGTCCTTTAGGACATCACATCATTGCTGAAGCGGTCATACTACTTGCCCACATGCCCATGATGGGCACATATTGGGCACTAGTCTAAAATCCAGAAAAGCGACAGACCTTCAGAGCCAGCAAAAGGGTAAACGGATGTCCTGATGTCATTTCATCAAAAATATTAAATTTCCACAACATTCTTCTCTTAAAGTAACTGGCATATTTATTTTTCACAAACTCACAGTCGTTTAAAAAGATCGTGTAAGGTCGGGTTTTATAATTACTGCCAAGAAGTTTAAGTTTAATTTTTGGTTGTGTAGATTTTTTGTTATCCATCATAGGAAAATTCGGTACCCTAAATGAAACACAAAATTACCAAAAAAATTTGAATTTAAGACTATGAAAAACATTTAAATTTTTTGTGGTTTGCATTTGCTAATTATTTTTCGTATCCCACAGAGATTTTTATTTATAAACGTTAAATTTTAAATATAAATTTTTGTTTGATGTTTGTCAGTTCATAATAAATCTCTCGGTTGTGTGAAACCAGGAATGATGTAATATTTTTGTGGGAAACTGAACGAGTAAATAAATATTTTAAAATTAAATTGGGAAATGATGATTCAAAACCGTTTAACGAGTTTCGAATTCTTCTCTATTTCATATTTTTAATATAAATAAAGGATTTTTGCCAATCATTTATTTTCATTTTGTTATTGTTTACTATGCCACGTATGGGTTTTTTCCAAACAAAATATAAAATACTCTTCTGAAGCTGAAAAATTGTATTTTTAAATATTTTTTAATCTAGAGATTAAAAATCAATAATAATACAATTTTAAACATGAAATGATAAAAGACAAAAATAATCTTTGGAAACGTAGAAATTCATTAAATTAAATTTGTATATATACTGTTAAGTTGTTCTCAAAATTTTGTAAATAATTTCGTTAAAAGGTCCTTTAAAACAATTTCGGGAGTTAATTTTTTTTCGAACACACTTTCTATTTAATTTAAGTAGCCTCTAAGTAAATGGTGCCTGTCTCTTATGTCCTCCTATTGTCACGAATCCCAAATATACATAAAATATTAATTTCCGAAAACACGTTTAGGAATTTTATTTATCAAAATTACTTTAGTTTAAATTTATTATTATTATTTACTCAATAGAGAACAAAAAATATAAACATCTAATTAAACCAGGTCGTTGCAAAATTTCGCTGATGTGCCGAAACCCGAAAATGGATGTTAGATTGCCTAAGATGTAGAGAAATCTATTGAAATTGCGGATTCTGCCAGGTCAGCGATTTTCGCCTAAAAACTATTCGCGGCGAGAAAAATTAGGGAGTCGGTAGTTAGCCGCAGGGTAAGTCGAGTGTTGGTCGCAGAGTCAGTAGTTGGCTGAAGAGTCAATCAAGGGTTAATTAAAAGTTAAGTTCCTCTGGGGAAGTATAAGAGTCCGGCATCCGAGCCAAAGTCAAAGTCAGGTCTTTAAAGGGAAAAAGCCGAAAAGTGAAGAGTGACAAGCCCCTATAGTCCCAGTATGCTTAGGTAAGATTTTATTGTTAGTTCTATTTAATCTATGTATATTTGAAGGGTGGCCCAATAAAATTGTATTTGTTTTGTACTTCTCTTGTTTTATTTCTTAGAGTGAGTGGTGGTATTAAAGCGTAATAACTGCTAAGTATTCGGGGAGAGACCTCCGTAACTTCGTAAAGGTCGAAAAGGCGTTTCGCCCTGGATACGTAGCAGCAACACGTAGGCCAAAAAGTGGACCACGTGACACTATATTAGTTTTTGTTTGTAAATTAAATTGATATCACTTTTTAGGCACTTAGTCGCATCGCACTTGACCCTGGATAAGTAGTTACAGAATGGTTTTATTAAATAATATAAAGAAAATTGAATTTCTCAAAGTCAGTACCACATAACAACATAAAATAAATTATACAGGGTGTCCCATGAGATATGTAAAATGATAAGATCTGCTTGTTTAAATTATTTGTAATTATACAGGGTGATCCAGAAAATTGTAAATTATCAAAGTTAGGTTTTTTTAAATGGAACACCCTGTATTTTATGACATTTTTAGATTATACGTTAAAAACTAAGTCAACTTTATTCAACGTTCCCTATATCTATCTCTTACCAATTTTGAGAAAATCGTGATTTTAAGAAAAATATTCTATTTAAACATGAACCAAACACACGGAAACCTCTTACTTTCAGTAACACAAATTTATATCGATTTATTCTGACTTTTAGGGCTTTCATTTGCACTATGTAGAATTTCGATACTTTGCACAGGGTGTTTAGGAAAAGGATTCTAATTTTATATTTTTCAAACTTCAAAAACTCGCTTAACTTAAATGGACCACCCTGTATTTTTTATCCTATGTGAAATAACTTTTCATTTTCTATCAAAACCTATGAGTAATGCATATATATAAAATTAACGATTAAAAAGTTATTAGGATTTTTCTCTAAAATTTCAATTTTTTTTGTTTACATTCTAGTAGGCAATGATTTTTTTTATTGTAGTTGATAAATAGGTATTGGATCAAAACTTAATTAGAAATGAAACTAAAATCAAGACGTAAACATTTATAAAAAAAAACTATAATAAATGTTCAATATGACCATTTCCCTCTATGCATAACCGCACTCGTTTTTCAAAAGATCTCCTAACGTGTCTCAGGATATCTAGTGTTATAGTAGCAAACGCATCCTTTATTTTAATCTTCATGTCATCAGCACTGGTAGGTGGAGTGTTGTAAACTAAATTTTTAATGTAACCCCAAAGAAAGAAATCCATTCTGGTTAAATCAGGAGATCTAGGTGGAAATTTATGTGGCCCTCCCTTCCAATCCATTTATTGGGGAATTTTCTAATTAAATAATTCTTTACATTCCGACTAAAATGAGGAGGGGCACCATCTAGCTGTAACCACATAATTTTCTAATATCTAAAGAAACTTCATCTAGAAGACTCGAAAATTCTTGTTTTAAAACCCGTAAAAATTTTACGCCGTTCAAGATTCCATCAAAAAATATGGACCAATCACATGGTCTCCAACAATTCCACGAAATACATTGAGGCTCCTCCGATTTTGGCGGTCAACAGTGCGATACAGGTGACGGTTTTCCGTATCATAGTAATGAAAGTTATGTCGGTTTACCAAGCCGTTGTTGTGGAAAGTGGATTCGTCGGTAAATAAAACATATTTAAAGAATTCATCATCTTCCCCAACTTTTTCAAGACTCCATAAACAAAAATCTAACCTCCGTTGAAAGTCTCGTCTATATAAATTCTGGTGAAGTTGTATATGATAAGGTTGGTACTTTGACTTAAACTGACATTTGTATTTTCAACCACTGATCCTAAAACTAAGAACTCATTCTCCTCATTATTTACAATATACTTTGCTTTGGTAGGTTTTTTGTTGGATACACTACCAGTTTGAATAAAAGTTTCTAGCAGTTCCTCAAACGCCCTTTTATCTGGATGTGGTCGATCGGGATATTTTTCTGCGTATACCCTTGACGCTAACAAACAATTTCTAAAACAGTCACCTAGGATAAAGGTCATGTTCACTCTTTCTTCTTGAGAATAGTGTTTCATTTTGTTAATCTCTAATAATGTCTATTGAAAATACAACTATTGAAAACTATACCACTACTGAAAATAAATTAATAATTTAGAAAGTAGGTATTTGACAGATCACTATGGACATCATCTAACTAGATGAGTTTAAAACCATGGTCTACTACAATAGGAAACATTACGTTCACAGAAAGAAGAAAAATCCTAATAATTTTTTAATCGTTAATTTTATACATATGCATTACTCATAGGTTTTGATAGAAAATGAAAAGTTATTTCACATAGGATAAAAGATACAGGGTGGTCCATTTAAGTTAAGTGAGTTTTTTGTTTGAAAAATATAAAATTAGAATCCTTTTCCTAAACACCCTGTGCAAAATATCCAAATTCTACATAGTGCAAATGAAATTCCTAAAAGTCATAAATCGATATAAATTTAAGAGGTTTCCGTGTTTTTAGTTCATGTTTCAATAGAATATTTTTCTTAAAATCACGATTTTCTCAAAATTGGTAAGAGTTAGATACAGGGTGTCCCGTTGGTAAACGGAAATATTTTAAAGGTAGGTAGAGGTCATAAAGGCGATTCTAGATAACCCATATATAATGGGTCTCTTGGCTTCCATAACCAAGTTACAGGGTGTTTTATCAATTATGCATAATTATTCATTTGACCAGAACTTTTGAATCACTTAGTATATGTCTTCCATTTTTGGCATACAGATTACACTGAAAGTAAAATTTTCATTTAATTTAGAAAAAACATATTATGAAACTCATTTTTTCTTTAACAATTTTAAAAATGCACTTCGCGTCATTTACCTATTTCTTGTTTATTGGGCTTAAAATAATTTTACACTGTACTGGTGTACCTGCAGGCCCGTACTTATTTATTTTTTAAACGCCCAGTATAAAGTAAAGCGGGACAATAGACGCTTATAGTAACTAACAAACATTTTTTAATAATTAATGAAATTGCTCAAAATGTCCACTATTTTGGTTTATGCACTTTCTTGCACGTTTAATGGTGTCCCTTACCGATTTTCTTATAATAAATGGATTGTTTCTTAGTTCCTCGCAGGCTTCCTCAATTCTTTGAAGCAGTTTTTCTCTATTGTTTATTTCTTTAGAATACACCCTGTATTTCAGGTATCCCTATACAGCATACAATCCGTTGTGCTAAAATAAAATTATACGAGGCGATCGACAAGTAATCAATTTACTATTTTGTTTAAAGTACGGATATACGGATGTACGATATACAGGGTTTTGTTTTGATATTTTTAATATTTTTCAATTTTTCCTAAAGCCGAACCTGGATTTTCATATCTCAGTACATTATTCGTGAGAAGTGTAAGCTGTATGCCAAATATGGAAAAGATATACTAAGCGATTGAAAAGTTCTGTAAGTTCTGTAACTCGGTTATGGAAGCTAAGCGACCCATTATATATGGGTTATTTAGAATCGCCTTTATGACCTCTACCTACTTTTAAAATATTTCCGTTTACCAACGGAACACGTTGAACGTTGAATAAAGTTGACTTAGTTTTTAACGTATAATCTAAAAATGTCATAAAATACAGGGTGTTCCATTTAAAAAAACCTAACTTTGAATTAAGCTGATATCTTGTACCGTTTAGGCACAAGAGAACGAGGGAATAGTCGTGAAACACCCTGTATTACAGCTTGCACCCCATCTAAACCGAAAACAGCTACTCCTGGGGCTAAATGCCCCCACAGGCGTTGAATTGTATCGGTCCAGAAGCGTGTCGGGAAATATAATATCCATAGTTTTCATAGTTTCTATGAAACCTGACCTGGCTTAAACTAATTTTTTACTACTCAAATATCTTTTGCAAGTTGTCTATCATACTTCCCACATCTTTTCTTTAACTTTGGTGACGTGGTACGTAATTATTCCACTGGTCTTTTGTTATGCTTATTTAATGAAATGTTCTACCGTATTCACTTTGAAATCGGCCACGTACCTTTTCAATTGACTCCACATAATTTCAATTAGATTTACCTCAAATTGATAAGATGGTCGACTCAAAATCCTAAAGACATACTTTCCTGCTAATGCTTGTATTATGTATTTGTCGCATTGCTCTTTAAATGCGGCAGCAGTATCTAAAAATTAACTTTTTAAATAATGTTTTAGCCAATGCATGATTTGCTTTTGTTTCATGGTTTCTCCGGAAAATTGGATCAAAAAAACAACGTTTTACCTGTGATTCACATTATACTTCTCCCTCAATATTTTGAATCGTCTGAGGAAATTGTGTCTCCTTTTTTTCATTGTAAGCGAATCCCGATCTCTATTACCATATTCAAAGCTAACGTCACTTAGTAGCCTTCAAAAAGTGATTCTTGTAAAAACTGATAGATCCCCGGCGTTGTTTACTTTTTTTAAAATGCTGTCTACTATTGTTGGTAGGTAGGTTTTGAAAAAAGTCGTGCCCAATCTTTCCGATTATTGATTTTACTTTGACATCGTTGGTAATTTTACGTGAATTGAAATTAATTTTGTTTTTCTTCCATTTTTGTAGTGGTTTTATTTGCATGGCCTATTTACCTATATTATAAATTGTGAGGATAAACATACTGAACATTTTAAAATATTTTCCACAGAAGCTTTGACCATTTTGTTTCACGTTTCATTTACACACTAATGGTTATATCCCGTTTAAAATTCATAACAAATACTGGTAACGGCTTCACGATGTAAATGTATCTGCTTTTGAAAATTAAATAGCGCTTATATTTATAGTTTTCTGCCAAGATCTTTCTGGGCTAATGGCTTTGTCATAAAATCACCGATAAGAAGAATGAACAATTGGCAAAACGCAAGATTACCTGTAAAATGATGGAAAATTTCCTCTAAAAGAATCTATGATAATCTCCATTTATAAAAAAGAGGCTCCTACATGTAATTAATTCTCTTAATAATTTCTAGTATAGGAAAAGTTTTCGAAAAAATAATAAAAAAGAAAATATTATCATTCTTAGATAAATATGAAATCATATCAAATAAACAGTATGGGTTTCGGGAAAATACTTCAACTTCAGATGCTATTGCGAGATTGACAAAAGTAATCAATAAATCTATAGACCAAAAACAGCCTTCAATTTGCATCTTTGTCGATCTCCCAAAAGTATTTGATACTGTTAACCATCAACAATTGTTACAAACACTAGAAAACGTTGGATTCAGAGGCGTAATCTACAATATATTTAAGAGCTACCATCAGAACACCATCCTATAAAAATCTAACAATTAAATTACATCAGAAATATTCAATAGATATTCAATCTGCCAGTAACATAAAGTATCTAGGAGTTTACATTGATTGCCATTTAAAATGGGACGCACATGTAAATTATGTTATAAAGAAACTGCGTTTTGTAGTATACAAATTTAAAAATTTGTCAACATTTTTACAAATTACCCATTTAAAAATAATATATTATGCTCTTGTTGAATCACATTTATATTACGGACTGATTGCTTGGGGGTCTGCTTGAATAGTTCTTCTAGATAATTTTTTACTAACTATAGTAACCAATCAAATTACTTAATTTAGAGTCATGTGTCAAATTTCATCCAATCAGCTATGGATTACAGCGATAACACCCTACATGTGGTGTTTTCAGTTTGGTGTTTTCAACAAGTCAACTTTTTGATTAAAAATTAATTAAACGTCAAACTGACAACTAGTTTAAAAATGTTTAAATCTACAAAGTAAAAAATTATCTTATCGAATACCTTTCGGGCCTTGATAAATCCTCAAAATTTTGTCATAGAGAATCCTTCAAGCGTGATGCTTAAGGATAATAGCCCTCGGCCTTCGGCCTCGGGCTATTATCAAGCAACGCGCTTACAGCATTCTCTATGACAAAATTATCTCGGTATTATCAAGGCCCTAGGGGTATTACTACTGATAATTTTTTACTAACTATTGTAACCAATCAAATTACTTAATTTAGAGTCATGTGTCAAATTTCATCCAATCAGCTATGGATTACAGCGATAACACCCTACATGTGGTGTTTTCAGTTTGGTGTTTTCAGCAAGTCAAGTTTTTGATTAAAAATTAATTAAACGTCAAACTGACAACTAGTTTAAAAATGTTTAAATCTACAAAGTAAAAAATTATCTTATCGAATACCCCTCGGGCCTTGATAAATCCTCAAAATTTTGTCATAGAGAATCCTTCAAGCGTGTTGCTTAAGGATAATAGCCCTCGGCCTTCGGCCTCGGGCCATTATCAAGCAACACGCTTTCAGCATTCTCTATGACAAAATTATCTCGGTATTATCAAGGCCCTAGGGGTATTACTACTGAAAATCTACCTCGATCTTACCCATCTGAATCACTTTATCAAGAAACAAAAATATTTAACATGTACCAGCTCTATGCTAAAATTTTATTGTTAAACCATTACAAAATCAGTAAGGAGTATAGAAATATCACTCATATTTATAATACTAGATATAAGGTCGACTCTGTTACTATACTCCGAGTAGAAAAAACAAATGGGACAAAAATGTTTACATATTTAGGTAAAAAATATATAACGATATTCCCTTGGATATAAAAAAATTAATTCTCGCGCCTTATTTAAAAAAAAAGTTATGCAATGGATTTCAAAGATACCTTTAATAAAGATGAAACAATTTTTAAACTTCGACGTAGCTTGTTATAGTCTAAAAATTTTTTAAAATCCTTTGAATTATATCTGTAAATTACTGTTTTTATCTTGTAATTCAGTTTTATTATTTGTTTGTTGGTTTAGTGTTTTTATCTTTTATCTCGTAATTTAGTTCTATTATTTGTTAGTCGTAAAGAAATGAAAGTCATGCCCACGCTCAGGTAATCCTTTTGTGGGTGTTTTCATTTTTATTTACATACAGGAATATTATACAATTATTTGTTTTTACTATAATTCGCAGGTACTAATTTTTCAAAATTAAAAACATAAAAAACATAAGTTAATTCTGGATTGAGTGTATATTCAATAATGTGTTTTTACCACGGCGATTAAGATTATCTGAAAATAATCTAAAATGCGGCGCTTAGTAGGGATGGGTTTAAATAAATATTGTGGAGATGATTTTGAGTTTTTTTATTGTGTCTTCATAATACCGAACTTATGCGACACACATTTTATATTTTAGTGGTATTATTTCGCTAAAGATATTTTTATCTGCGGGCATAGGCCGCTGCAACACAGTCAAACTTTTTCTCATTTAAAATACATTGCCCTGTGCTATCTTCAGTGCTTTTTAATTGTAATCCGCACTATAGCAAAACTATATTTAATTGGGAATGATTTTGTCGATACGCTAAACTTAGAACCCAAACTTATATTATATATTTGATTGCAGAATTAACTCTCATTTGAAACCAATTTATTTTCAATTTTATTTTTTTGGGCAATAAATTATATATTTTTTGAAATTATTTCTAAATCGGTTTGTAAAATATTAAAATTATTAAGGCTTCTTCATTTTAAATTTTATTTATAATAATTATATTTCTTTAGGGGATTTCTTCTTTGTTACATCTTAAGAGATACCTCCTGTGGTTTCCTAGTTTGTATTACCGTTAATCGATTTATTTAATATGTTTATTAAAAATGTACTTTTTATTTAATGATACGTTCAGCACATTCATAACTACCATAATTAACATAAACCACAATTGAGGTAAAAAGATAAAGCATTAAAAGGATAAATCTTTAAGTACCGAAAGATAACATGAATAATAACAAAACTTATGGTAATAAAAGAGGTTGTTAAAACTATACTCGTTACTAAAACGCGGAAATGCATTATACAGGGTAGTCCTTAAGTAATTGTACATAGAAGTATGGTAGATTTCTCACTTTAAAATATTACGATTAGAACCAACCAGTTTTCCCTTATCACCCACCGTTTTTTCTTTTTCATTCCTCCAAATTATGGAAAAGTGATAAAAATAGGTTGGAGGTCATATTCACATTCAGGAAATCATTTTACATAAGGAATCAGCAAGAATGGTGTCAGGGCCAGAAAAAAATTTTTTTTTGCCGACCAGTGTTACCATGCAGATGATCCATAAAATGCGATTATCTCGTGAATCGCTTTCGCTGTGGCTTTAATATTCTTTTACAAAATTAGCGCTAACGTAAGTGAGGAATCTACTTGTACAATTACTTAAGGACCACCCTGTATTAAAACTGTTTTACTTTATGTAAATATTTCCTTTAAAAGATAGTATTTTTATAGTAACTGATTCTTCTGTGACGTATTGGCTCGATTGCCCAAATACAGGGAGTAGATTTTAGGTTTTAAACTTACCTTACGCCGACCCTGTTCGAAATTCCATGAAAATATTACGTCGAGCGTATAGCGGACAGGTGCGGATTTCAGTTACCACGAAACGTTGGACCAGTTCGCAGCAAGCCTACATGGTTTAAAGCCAACGATTCGAACACAGTTGCTCAGCGGCGTCTTTGTGACGCGCCATCGGCAATGTTAATTCAGGCATGGGTAAAAAATATTAGAGAACAAGGAGTTGTTACAAATGTCAAACATCCAGTCAACCGAAAACCATTCAATTTCCTTCCAATATTGAGAGGGTCGAGGATTACGATTTACAGCCTGTCGCACCCTGTCGGCGTAAGGTATGTTTAAAACTCAGTTTACAAAATTTACTTTGCACATTATGAGATCACCTATTTTTAGTCATAAGTAGGTAATCTACTGACTTATGTGCTAAAGAATAAAATATAAAATTTGGATGTATTAAACAAAATGAAGGAACGGTATCACAAGACCTATGCGCATAGAGAGATGTGAGCACTCGAAGTTTTCAACCAGACTTTGGAGGACCTAAGTAAGAAATTTTTGTTTAGGTATTTTCTATAATCATGTTGTATACACAATGTTACAAAATTTTTGCTGAATATGGTTGTGTTAAAATAGTTTTGACTGTTTTGATAGATGAAAAAAATAATGTTTCCAATACCTGACTCTAAACTTCAGTATCGATTTTTACCCATATATCTACTGATCTACTGATATCCTTTTTGAACTTATGCGAATAATATCATAAACCACGAAAAGTAATTACAGTTCATCTGGCAAAAATTAAAAATATTCATCCTTTTATAAAAAAACACTTCCCAAATGTGTCCATCTTCAATATTAATTTAAAAGCATGAAGTAAAATTAGGAATTTCGTGAGTTCCTGCGGACACCTGAGAGAATTTTTATGATATCAACGAAAGCAAAATGAAGCACCAGGGAGGTTTATATTTCACCAAAATAAATGTGCCGAAAGGGGAAAAATGTGATCTACAAAATCAGGAAGAGCTCTTAGTAGAAGAGATATATGCTGATATGTCTATATAATCAACTAGAAGAAATAAAAATTCCATATAATATAGTCTTTTTACTACAAAAATACACTGAAAAAAGAATCCCGGGAATTTCCGGTTAAATGAATTCCTGTTGTTTAAACGCAACTATTGTTATTATAACAAAAAAAAACCGTTCTGGTACTTGTAATCTAACAGGACGATTCCAGTTAAAATGAGTCCAGTCGTATGAACAGGAAAAACGGTAAGTATATCAGTAATAAGGTACGATCGTAGAACGTTAATTTTAACAGAATTCCTGTAAATCCCTCAATTCAATCCGGTACTCTGAGCAGTAGGTATGCACCGACGCAATAACTCGTAACTGACACCTACCTAATCGGCAACATAAACCGTATGCCCCCAGACCCAATGATGCATCAAGGGCGCTACGCCATGAGGATAGATAGATAGATACATCTATGACCAGCCGCAGTTGGCTGGTATTCTCTATTCTTTACTATTTCATTGTTTAATTAGGTTACTATTGAATAATATGAATTATTGTTTGTAGAACAAATACTTTTATAAATAAGTATCTACAGCACTGTAATGTATGAATTAAAGATCTTTAATTCAACGGAAATTTCCTGTTAAATCGATATTACAGTTCCAATTAATTACTGGAAATTCCTGTAAAACCTGAAGTTCTAGTTTGTTTATTAAACAGTAAATTCCTGTTAAATCGAAATTACAGTTCCGGTAAAAGTAAGGTAGCTTGTTAAAATAACTGGAATATTCCACTTATCAATGTAACGATTCTGTAAATAGTACAGCATATTTCGGTTGTTTCTAGAGGAATTAAAAGACCGGAATCATCATGTAAAATTAACAAATATTCCTGCTGTCGCTTATATAGGGGGATCGTGTAGAATTCGACGAATTCCTGTTGTATATACGGGTAAATTTCTTTGAGTGTAGGTGTATGTCACCAATGAATTCACTATAATTAAAAAGTACATTCATTTACCATCCAATGTAAACCAAAAACCAACTAAGTGTTGTCCTAGTGTCTACTTCGCATAAGTAAAATACTTGCTTTTATTTTGTCTCCCAAAAATTTTATCGCCTACCCTCTACTCTAAAATGCTAGGATGTCTCAAATGACCTTTGTCAATTATTGTTTTCGTTATAGAAAATGGTTTGTCGGAATCGTTCCGCATTTTTCCTCCTTGGACTTTAAGTAGTCAATATCTTTACTTTTGTTTCATTTATTTCAGATATTGCTTTTTTATCCATTAATTATTTTCTAATATTGGTTATTTAAACCTACTAATATTATTAATATTTTTTTTATTGGGTCAACGGCTTCAACTACTATGGTTATTTCGCCTAGGGTTCTGTGTAGGCTTGGTTACTGTTTCCCAGCGCGACTTTAGGAACAGCACTGTTAATTAGAACCCAACAGTGAATGTGTAACGTTTATTTCGTTCCAGGTTTTACATTTTTATTGATAGGTCGTATTTCGACAGAACGTTCCATTGTCTGTGAAACAATTCCCCAGTTCGTCCCGTGTACAACTCGATATCTAAATATCGATTGTGGTTCCGATTGACAGCTTTCGGTCGATGACGTCGAATCTAAATAACTATAAATTAATCGGTTTATCCTAAATTCGCTTTTTCTGGTGCATCAATCAAAACATCATAACCTAAATACAGTGAAGTCAGATATTAGTTTTCTTTTTGTGTTAATTGTTATTTGGTGACAAAGGAGACCTAGGCCGAGTAATAAGAAAGGAGACTCGAGCGTATTAATAAAAAAAGGAGACTCGAGCCGGTTAAATAAAGGAGACCCGAGCCGGTTAAATAAAGGAGACCAGGGCTGATTAAAAAAGGAGACCAAGGAGTTCGAGTGAAAAAGGGCGATCCAGTAGGGTACCGTATCTCATTTTTAAAGGAGACCCGAACCGATTAGTAAAGGAGTCCCACACGTTAAGGAGATCCATTGGGGTACCGTTTTAAAGGAGACCGTCCTGTCGATAACGGAGTTCTAAAGAATATCACATGCTGTTTTAAAAAGAGCTTCAAGATGTTCCAGCAACCCCCAATGGAGTCCTCCAGACGGCTCCTTCTCCTCGCACCAGCGGTCTCGACCGTCTAACCAAAGATAAGTCATCCGACACCTACAACTTTGCCAGAAGCCGTTACGTCAATTTTAAAGCTTAAATTCAAAAATTGTTCTGTTTTGTGCTTTCCATATCAAACACTCATTTTAATAAATTTCACTTACTAAAATTATTTTCAGTGTTTTATTTTTCGCTCTCAACTAGAAAGTTAGTGGCATGTATTCGAGGTTATACTTGAACTAACCTCGTGGCGCTCTAATTCGGTTAGTGAACACTTTTTAGTCTTTTTAATTAAAGGCTATGCCACTAACTCGCTAGTAAGGTTCTAAGACAAATCTACGGCCCAAGTTTATTTTTTTTTCTGGTATTGAGCTAGCCAGGGTAATTTCACCTAACGTTTTAACAAGTAACTAAGTTAAAACGTTACAAATGGACGAGTGAGG
Source organism: Crepidodera aurea (assembly GCA_949320105.2). Taxonomy (NCBI): domain Eukaryota; kingdom Metazoa; phylum Arthropoda; class Insecta; order Coleoptera; family Chrysomelidae; genus Crepidodera; species Crepidodera aurea. Next base: position 76,209,026 of record OX439473.1, on the reverse strand, counting down.
ATTCACACCATTTATTAACAATTATTAAATACAGAGTTCTTATGATTATTTATTATAGGATAATTTTAAATTTTATGTATTATTTTTTTTTGTATGAACAGTTTCCAATTAATAACGACTAATAAAAAAATATTTTATTTTCATTCTTTATTACCACATAAAAATTGAATATAATTGTTTAAATAAAATGTTTTTAACAATTCTAAATTGTTTTTCCATGCTTCATCCACTAGAACATCACGTATTATGTCTCTGCTGTGGTACAGATTATCGGAAAACATACCTTCCTTTTAGTTAAATATAAATTATAAATAATTATAATTTTTATTTAGTTCGACTTGATTATTTTCATTTAAATATAAAATATAATTATCTCTCATGTCTGTTTGCAGAGATAAAGACCCTCTTAGTTTATATGGACACTTTACTTCTACAATACTATCATCTTTACGTCTGGACTGCCTCCAATAAACCCATATTGGTCCAGCCAGGTATAACTTTACAGTCTTTGTTTTTTTCAATAACCGATACACCTTCGGCTGTCCTATGGTTTTCTTGCAAACTGTTTCTATTTCTTGGTCATTTAATTTTAAATTATTTTCTAAATATAATAGTTTATTTTCCGCTGTATTATATTCTTCAGAAAATACAACGCTCTCGACATCTTTTACACTTTCCAGTACTACAGATGTAAGTTCATCTTAAAGTAGCCAAAAAAATCTTACTGCATTCTTGAACATACCTAGTGATGACTTCATTTCGCCAAGTGCTTCTTGGCTTAAAATTGCACTTGTCGTTTGATGTTCTTTTGTAGGATACAATTCATGAATCGTTTTCACTTCATCATCACTAGGTTTCTTTGATGCCCATGAACATGTTACATCTGTGATAGATATATTCTCCGACGCCAAAAGTGCTAGAGCATTCATGTGGTGGCACAATAACTGGCCTCAGGGACAAGTACAACTAGCATCTGCTATTTCATGTTCTTTATCAAGACTTATCTAAAAATATATACAAAAATTAGCTGTAACTCTCAAAATTTTATTTTTACACTAACGTTAACTTTGTAAATTTTATCTTTCATACTTGCATGGATTTCTCCACGAATAATCAAAAGATCTCCGTCAAATTGCATGTCCTTTACATGGTTTGATTCGACCGCATTTTCACCAGTTTCGGTTCTTCTTTAAAAAAAACCATAATGGCAGATGATCGTAGAACTCGTTTTGAAGCCATAATTGACAAATCACTAAAAAGAAAAATCCGAAAATTAACCTCACTTATTGGTTTACTTTTATTATGAATTAAATACAGCTGTTTTTCATAAATATTACAATGTATATTATAGTACTAATGGAAAACTATTAAAATTGTATACTTACATAAAACAAAAGTAAAAATCTTTTTATAAAACTAAATTATAAAACTCAACACACGCTAGAACACCGTAAACAAATCTTTGTTTGGAAAGAAATACCTGACCTGTCTAACAAAGATGGCGCTACTACGTCATCACTCCGGGCCTTCGTTACCCTGACAATACCAAAGCCATCTGTCAGTAGATATTTTTGACGTTTTGATGCACTTTGTGTATTATTATTATTCTATTTCTATATTATTGTCAAATTATTGGAGGCTGCACAAAAAATATTGTACGCACCACACTCAGAAAGTAAAGTATCACTTTCCGAGCTTGACACGTAAATAACTATTGTTGCACTTTTTGCACTAGTTACACAAAGAACTATTGTTGACGTTTCCTTATTATAAACGTCAAACATATGACAAACTTTTTAAGATGGAAGGATGCGAACTACAATAGTACATCAGGCATCGCATTTCATATGGCATTCTGTTATGACACGAGTCCAAGTTTAAAAAACGAATTCGTTTTTTCAAAGACGATTGTCATAACAGCCATATGAAATAAGTTGCTTATAATACTTTTTATATTTTGCTATTTTATTAATGTTTTAATAAATTTATTGAGACGAGCACAACTTTGAAGCGACACCACCGGTATTAATTTGAACCTTCACGAAAAGCATAATTTTGTTTGTTTACCTGCAAGTCGAACATGTGTTTTGATTTTGTGCTTCGTATATTTTGTTGTTATTTGTTAGTTAAACGTTAAAAATGCCCAATAAAAATAATACAAACTATTGCGTTTATAAGTATACCTCTAGGAAATCTAAAAATCCGGAATTACACTTCCATTATGATCCACCCAAGAAGCAACAAAAAAGGTGTCATCGAGGAAGTTGATAGTCGTAAATTCCGGGAAAAGTGTAATTAATTTTAAATCTGAAGATTATATTACAAAATCAGGTAAGATAAAGATTAGCATTTCTGAGATTATTTCTTCATTACTACTGAAATGTTTGCAGGAATTCTTTCAAACAAAATAGCACCCAAGTAGTGCAAAAAGGGTGGGCCATCATTTGCCCAGTAAGCCACTTGATGTTAAAACCATTAAATGTGCAAGGAATGATGGTTAGTTAGAAGACAGCAAAGTGTAGCCTATAAACTAAGTAAACTTGTCCTTACAAACTGTCGAAACTGTACTTTTATATATGTAAACTTAAAATCTAATTAGATATGCACGTCACTGCTGATATTTCAACTTATCATTTTTGTAAAGGTAAAATTCAGTAAAATAAAACCTTTGTCACATCATAATTTTAAAAATACCATTATTATGTTCCCCTCTTGTACAACACCTGTTTTCAATAATTATACAGTTACAATTAGTAATTAATTATTATAATAAAATGTTAAATACTACTAAAACTGAATAATTCAAAGTTAGCCTTGAACTTATGTTAAAATAAAGGATTAAAAAATATACATTTTGTGTTTATTTTGAAAAAAACAAAGTAGATAAACGAAATAAAAAAATTTGCAACAGATACATTTGATGGCCTATGAAGTGTTTTAAGCCAAGAAAAAAATTTCTTAATTTTTTATATTTTAATTTGATATTGATTTAAAAAATAATTTTGAAACAAGGAATAGGATATATTTTACCATAAATCAATCAAAAGTAGGTTCTTAGAAATCATTTTTTATTTAAATCACTTTTACAATTACAATTATTATCCTGAAAAAATTGAAATAAAATTTATCAGCAGAAAACTGTTGTATGTTTCTTTGGCATGTGATTTAGCTCCCTTCCAATATCATTCTATATTAGTAGAGGTGAAGATGATAATACCTCTTGGCTATATTCATCCTGAAACACAAAAAAAGCACACAGAAACAGAAGTAAAATTTCTGAAAAACGTAAGATATGATAAATAAATAACCTCAATTTTAGAATAACGACACAAAAAACAGGTTCAATTGAGTCTAAATACTTACATGTACAGGTATATTATGGTAATTTCCAAATCAAAAACCTCAAACAATCACAAAAAGTCTTAAAATACTACAAATACACCATTCACTCAGTATAACGTAATGCACTATTTATCAAAAATTACGCGTTTCGTTGAACAGCTGATCGAGGAAAGTGGCGCCACCATCGGTAATTATTTGTCTCAATACTTTGCATATTATATTGAAGTTTGCTTTAAAAAAATAAGTGGGTAGCACTGTTGTAGAATTTATAAAATTTGACAGATTTGAAATTTAATTCAATTATCAGTTTACACTGACAATTAATAAATTATTGAAAAAACTAATGAATACACCTCCAAAAATTAGAAAAAGTTCTGAAGAGGCATATACTAATTTGTTGCCTACTAAATCTAAAGAAGTCTATTTAAGTGAATACACAAAATTCACTAAATGGTGCGATTCTAATGAAATCAAAAATATATCAGAAAATGCCCTTCTGGTATATTTTCAAGATTTGGCAAATATTAGAAAATCATCTACATTGTGGACTATATATTTAATGTTGAAGTGAACACTTAGTATCAACAAAAATATTGATATATCAAGATTTAGAAAGCTGCAAGCTTTATTAAAAATACATTCTGAGAGATATCAACCAAAGAAATTCCAAATTTTAGAGATGTATCAAATAAATAAAATTTTGGAAACCGCTGATGATTTTTAGCAATCAAGGTACTGTTTTTATTATTTCATAACTCATATTTTACTTTAATTCATTTTTACTTTAGGTTGCATTAATAATTGGGTTTAATGGAGCATGCCGAAGGGAAGAAAGTACTAATATGAGAACTGATGATATTGAATTTAAAACCGATCAGATAATCGTAACTATACCAAAAACTAAAACCAATGTTCCACGATTATTTGTAATAACTCACGAAAGTTGGATAGCTTTAATAAATACATATAAAATTTTGAGGCCCAAGAATATTACTCAACCGTTTCTTTTTAACCTACCGTAATGGCTGCTGCATGATAACTCCAATTGGCATTAACACAATAGGGAAAATGCCATAAATAATTGCTTAGTTTTTAAAATTGGAGAACCCAGAAACTTATACCGGACACTGTTTCCGGAAATTATCAGCCACCCACCTAGCTAACCAAGGAGGTGACCATCACAATTAAACGCCATGGGGCACTAGATGCAAAAAAAATATAAAAAACGATTATACCACGTCGTCAAGGGTTTAATCGCTTATCAATATGTGGTAACTAAGTAAAAATTACAACTGCTATTGGCTAAATTTATGATGAGTTGTATAATCGTTTTATAGAGAAATATGGTCCTCAGAAACAAAAATAAATATCACATAGTGTTTTGTTGTTCTTAAAGGGATATGAAGTTATTTCGAAAATTTGTTTCTCTTCTACATATGAGTAATGCTATTTACTATTCCATGTATTATATATTCAGACACCTGGTATTTTTAAGGTATTTAATTTCGACTTTCGTTTAAATTGAATTTTCATGCTACGGGGCTTTCCAGAGGCCATTAGATATAGCCTACCTTTTTCACCCACAATGTAAATTGTGTGTACCTACTTCAATATTTGGGCCTAAGTATAACGCAGTTAAAAGGGAACTTTTGATAAAAAGCAGCCGTAAATATCGAAATATCCGCCTGAAGGCGCACCTGAGTCGGAAAAGCTTTTACTCCCATAATTTTAAACACAGCTTTTTGGTTTTTCACCAGCTTACTTACTTAATAGCATTTTTCGCTATCGAAAGAAAGCTGCAAAAATAAAATATATATAAATACTGGCTGTTCCGTGGATTCAAATTTAAAATGTAAAATTATAAACAACACCCCAAGGTCTTTTACTTTATCTAGTACTTTGCCAGTCCTAATTCTGGAAAAAGTGTGAAGGCATGTTTTAGTTTCCTTATGAATTTTAAAAACCTAAATATTTACATACGAAAGTAGAAATGGACTTCACAAATTCGAACTAAATAAAAATAAATGCTCCAAATTTTATTAGCACAACCGTATTACTACCTAATAATAATTTATGCAACCATGATAAGAACTATTCGAGGTCGTCTCAAATACCTTGAATGCTGTTTATCTGCAATGTCTTAAAATTGTAGTATTTTGCCTCGGACAAAATATATTACCAAGAGTCTACTAACATATCATTTAAATTAGTCAAGGGTTCCGCAGTTTTCTTTTAGGGTCTTTCGAGCTACCACTACATTTAAACGGTCCACTTTATGTAATTTTTTGCATATTTCTGCTTAAATTATTAGACGTTGTGCCATTTTCTCTAAAAGTGTGTCATCAACTAAATAAAACTTTTCCCCATTTAACTTAAATCCTTTATTTCAACGGTTTTCAAACTTTTCAAATTTTGTACCACTTAAATATGAAACAAAAATATATGTACCACCATAAAAGCATTTCTCTATTACTTGAAAACTACTCTGGAAAGCTACTAAGAAATTGAAAAGACCCATAATGCGAATACCACCTGTCAGATTGGAAGGTGGTAAATGGGCTAGAAATAATGAGCAAAAAGCCACAAGATTTGCAAATCATCTAGAAAAAATCTCTCAACCTCATGAAGATCAAGATTAATAACCCACTCTGGAAGAACATCTACAGATTGATCAAGAATTTACCTCTCGCAAAGAAGTAATTACCGAAATAAAAAAAATAACAATCCAAAAAAAAGCTCCATGTTTTGAATTAATTGCTGGAGAAATTTTAAAACAATTACCCAAAAAAGCAATAATTAATCTAACTAACCTAATAAATGCTGACTTCAGACTTTGGAAAATTGCGGAAGTCATAATGATACCCAAGCCAGGGAAACTACTACATGAGCCACCGATCTCATTACTGCCTATTATGTCGAAACTATTTGAGAAACTCCTACTCAAAAAACTACTTATCGAAGAAAGAGAAATTATCCCTGATCACCAATTTGGATTTAGAAATAAGCACTCGACGATCGACCAAGTTCATAGAATAACCAACATTATAGAGAAATCATTAGAAGAGAAAAACATTTGTGCTACTATCTTTCTTGATGTAGTATAAGCGTTTGATAAGGTTTGGCAAGAAGGCTTAATACATAAGCTCAAGCTTTTCCTTCCAAAACAGTGTACAGATTTCCTCCATTCATATATATCGGAAAGATACTTTAGAATTAGGCAAGAAGAAGCCTATTCCGATCTTAAAGTAATTAAGGCTGGAGTACCACAAGGAAGTGTCCTATACTTACTGTACACATGTCATATTCCACCATAGCCACCTTCGCCGATGAGACTGCCATTCTAGCAGTAGGAAAGAGCAATGAAAAAGCAACCCACAAGCTGCAAACAGCAAACACCTTATCTATGACTGGACGAAGAGATGGAAAATTAAACTTAATGAAACTAAATCACTCCACATTAACTTTAGAAACAAAAGGATAGATCATATTCCAATCAGAATAAACAATAACTTGATTCCTTATTCAAACACAGCAAAATACTTAGATATATACCTTAGATGCTAAACTCCGATGGAAAGTGCAAAAAAGAAAACAGAAGAACTTGGACTGAAATATAGAAAAATGTACTGGCTAATTGGAAGAAACTGCACTCTCCCTCTACATAATAAGCTTATGCTTTATAAACAGATGTTTAAGCATGTATGGATCTATGGTATCCAACTATGGGGATGCACCAAAGCAAGCAACTTAGCCAATGATTTCAAAACAAAGCACTGAGGAACATAGTAGATGCCCCTTGGTACACTCGCAATAGTGACCACCACAGGTATATGGAAATGGATACTATTGACCAGACCATCAAGAAATTAACCAAGAGTCATGTCATGTCATGACATCACCATGTCGATGTCGAGGCTATCCAGCTCCTTGACAATACTGGGTTAGAAAGAAGACTTAAGAGGATCAAGCCCTTTGAGTTAGTTTATTGTTTTTAGTGCATAAGGAACCCTGATGAGTATTCCTTAGTTTTAAGTTTCAAACTCTATTAGATTAAGTTAGAATAAATGCCTTTATTGGTGTTTAATAATGAAAAAAAAACAAATTAAAATAATTAAAATTTCTGTGGCTAATGAACTTTGTCTGATGCCATCGCTTCCCGCACTACATACACACGAATAATATACATACAAAAAATCCCAGCTATCATTGTTTGCTAAATATTTGTTTTACGTCTGGGTTTTTAATAGTATCAAATAGTGATCTATAGAAGTTTTGTACAGGAATTTTAGTAATAATTAATGAACTACCTCGTAATAAAACGAAAAGCAAAGCAAAGCATAAAGAAAAATTGTATCCGTCGCTGACCGTCCAAAAGCCGCATCAATGTCTGTAACAAATACAAAATAACAAAAATATTGACGTTATTACAGAGAAAAAATTGAACATCCTGAAAATAGGAAGAAAAAAAATATCCTGTTGCCGAATCACTCAAATCCCCATCGCGCCACATAATCTCTTCGGACGTTCTGGCCATTCTCCAAATTCAGGTTCATTCAGGCTGCATTAAGCTTAACTTTTTTCTGTATTTTGTGTTTTTCTTTTATTTCACTAGTTCAATTCAGGGAACAGCATACATCGTATCAGTTTTTATTAATCCACCGGCTTTTTTAACTCAGATCCGTTTTGTGAATAGCTAGTCAACGTCTATGTTAAAGGGATCCTATTTTATTATTGCTTTTTCTCAATAGATTAATACTAATCCACCAAATATCAACAAAACATTTCTGGGGAATAACCAATTTGTATTTGAAATTAAACCATAGTCATTTTTTATATGATTTTCTGCATTGCGGAATGAAAATAATAGTAATAGTAAATCAAAACTCGTTTTACCTCATACTTAGAGTTACATATACAGTGTGCCCAATTAAGTCGGCACCATATGGGAAACTTTTTTATTCTTAGTTTTATGAAAAAAAGTCGTGTGTGTTTTCGAGTTTTTGACTAGGAACTTTGTCCATTAGCCTAACCTATTTTAGAGTTGATAATTTGATTTACTTATTTCCCATAGATATTTGAGGACTAAGATGGTTTACCAACTTAACAAACTTGTCCATTTTACATTATTTACATTAATTTCATTATTTAATTTTTTTTTAAATTTTACATTATATATTATTTGCATTATTTTGTTACATAAGGTTACATATTTTTCATTTAGTATATTATATATTTTATACGTGTTTTTTTTAAATATTTTTTTTATTTGTTTTTTATTATTTATTTATTTTTGTTATTCTTTGAAAAAGTTGTGCATGGTCTGAAACTTGAAATACAACCTTCAGATATAAAATTTGTTGATCCGTATACAAGGTTTGTCGAAAATTATGAATTTTATGTGATAATAATAATAATAATAATAATCTTAGGCTAATGATCCAGATGTCGACGCCTACACAAAAAAAAATAATCTTTATTGAATAAATACAAAGAATGATAAGCGATAAGTGCTGCTGCCCTTGTTTCGCAGAAATGCCATGAAAAGCATCGTAAATCATCTTCATCAACATTATAAATAGAATTATACCCAAAGACCAGACATCTGTATGAACCTTGACCGATCTTCTTTCCAATTAAGTATTTCCTTTTTTCCAGAGCATTTACTTCAGAATTTCGTGGACTGGAAAAGAGTCGCCATGTGTTAATTAAGCAAGTTTTTTCTTTACCTTTGATTTTCCAATAATATCCATTCAGGCAAGTCGTTCCTGCACATACACCTACTTGAATTTTCTTTCCACACTTTTGGTATGGCTCGACGTAGATTTAAATTACAAAAATTTGGAGAAAATGACATGTCATACTTTTATTAGATTGACAATAATGCAAGAGTAAAGTACCTTTATATATGAAAAAAGCGACAAGTGTTATTAATAAAAGTTGATGATAATTGAAAACTATTATCAGATATCCAATATTATCCATCTGCCATGAGTTTGTCATTTTTATAAACTTCTTTGTGTTAGTGTTGATAATTTTTACGTTCTACAGATAAACATTTAATACCCTGACAAATTCTGAATATTTGTGTATAGGACGATATTTAATCGAGAAGGCATTGACGGCAAACGTCAAATCGCTAGTTAGATTTTATAAAATGCAAGAAATGGCAAGGGCAAGAGAAATAAAAAATTTATTCGTAGTGCGTAAGAATTATTTATCTTTAATTATAATCTATTACCAGTCATTTTTATTCAGATATTCTAATTTTTCTCTGACGCTAATCTGCTTGTTTATATTACCGTTTTTCCCTTTATTTTGTTGGCCTACTTTTTTTAAAACACCTCAACTATTTTGTTTTCTATTGTGTATGCCCATACAGTTCAAGTTGTACAAGCTGGTATAATATTGACCTTTTATTTCGGATTACTCTGATGACTTCGATCCATTGTTGTCTTTGCATATATATCTTACCTTAGATATTTCATCTCTTCTGCTACTAGTTTTGCTGGACAGACAGGTTTCCAAATAGAGTGTTTTCAAGCACAAAAACCTTTCAACGTATTTCGAATATTTTTAGAGATATTAAATTCCAGAAAGTAGAAAATTTAAAATAAATACAATTAAAACTGAAAATTTTGAGTGACCCTGTATAATAGTAACCTCAGATCACCCAATATTAAAATCAAATGGTATTTACTCATTCTGCAAGTCTTCGAGCTCTTTGCGTTTGAATGAGTATGTTCGAAGAATTAGATAAAAATCTTAACATCGGCTAATAGAAAAAGAATATCCCTTTATACCAAGTCTTAGAACTTCTTATTACATCTCGTATCGATAATATTAAGATTGTAATTATTATCCTTAACTTTTTCTAAAGGTTAGTAACAACGCTGCATCCGCATGTTAAACAGTTTAACACCCTGTATCTCATAAACTGTGCATTAGATCTCGTTGGGCTGATGGTGACATTTGATCAGGACATCATAAACTACATTATACTAAATTTTTAGCCAATTGGGTGTTTAACTAATTTTCAGATTCTATTTAAAGCCTTATAAACTAGTACAATATGAATAAATAACAGCACAATATGTTTTTTAAATTTAATTGCATACATAATTTTTACCAGCAATTTGTTAATTTTTATAATGTGCCTTTTGAATATTGCGCTATTGTTGAAATTACGTCACTGGCCACGTAACTGAAGTTAGATATAAGCCGAATCTAAAGTTCAACGAATTCACTCGACATCAAAGTTAAAATTGTTAAACGTCACTGTCAATAATGTCATTTCTTTGATTTTTGTTGAAGCGTGGGCTTTTTATTTATTTATTTATTTTTGTTTTATTAATATTTCTTAGATAGTATATAGTATTTTCTTTGTTTAGTTTTAGTTATAGTTTGTTTGTAAGTTAGAGTATTTGTTTTCTCGACATGCTTCTTCCTTTTTAATCGTTTACCGTAAAGGAGATCAGTACAGAGGCCAGTGACGTATCTGTATTAAAATCTTAAATCTTTTCTTATTATTTTTTATCTATTTTAAGCAGAAAAACATAAAAAACATGCAATTATGTAGTAAGTAATTAAGTATGAGTAATTAGAAATATAAAACAAATGAAGTTAGATTTGGAGTTAAACACCTAATTCGACTGGGACCCATTTTGTATAAGAAACGTGCGGGATACTTTGGTAACTTACGTCAAAATAACACGAAATACCCCAGAAAAAGAAAAAGTAAAAATATTAATGTCTAACATCTAGAAGAGGGAATTGAGGGGAGCATAAAAAATAATTATGCCTCCTTGGGGATTAAAGAAAAAGTAATTAAAAATTCCATATTGAAAAGGCAAGAGGTTGCCCAGATGCAAGAATGACTTGAAAAACTAAATAATGCGGTCTACCATCGTGGAAAATCAGAATAGACAATTGACATTAGACAATGACAGTTGAGTGAAAGGTTATAAGTAACTATGAACAACGATAATTTTAGCAGGGAATTAGGAAAATGAAATGTCCTAGAAAATGTAATATATACCAAATGAAAAAAAAAAAAAAAAAAAAAAAAAAGATAATTTTAAAAATTTATAAAAATAAGTAGTAAAAAGCGAAAGAATTTTGTATAGAAATAATCAAACTGGAAACAAAACATATGGTGATGGGAGGAACACAGCAAACATATATTTTAATAATTCAGACAAACCCAAGAAGAGTTTAAAATAATTTAAATATCTTCGAGCAATGATAAGGGAAAAAGAATATAAAACAGAAGAGAGAAAGTACAGAATTGGAAAGGAGAACGCGATGCATAAGAAATCTGAAACAGAAGAGGAAAAACCCATAGAATAGGTGTGAAGAAGAACAAATGAAGAGTTAAAAGAGTTGTACAAAGAATCTAAAATAACAACTGTTGCAAGAGCATAAAGGATAACATGATTAAACTCTATAGAAAGGTTAAAAAAAGTATGCCAAAAATACTGTTTAGATGAGAACCGATGGGGAAAAAGAGAAGAGGCAGAGAGGTGAGAGGTCTAGAACTTTTAAAACTTAACTGGAAGAAAGAGAAGATAATGTAGAACTTTTAATTTTTTTTTGGCTTTTCCTAGGAATAAAAGAATATTGTGAACACCTAGCCCAGTTTTCAGAGAGTTCGACCTCGCACAAAATGTGATATCGATGAAACTTGGTACTTAAGTACTTGAATGAGTGTATAGCAAACGATAAAAAAATTTTTGCAAGTGTATGCTAACTTCACGAAACTTCACTTAAGTACCAAATTTCATAGATATCTCATTTTGGGCGAGCTTTTGGTCAATATCCTTCTCTGACAACTGGGCTAACCTGAAAAATATATTTTTTTAAATACGTTGTATAATAATTGTCTCCATTATTTCTGCATCATCTTCACTTACATGTTAAAATATATCAAAGTACACTCTGCGACAATTTAACCTAAAAAACGAGCAAGCTGACAAATTTATCGAACACGAGAGACATGTTTCCACTCTACACGTAAAGACCTGAATTTAGTTGATCTAAATGATACTATTTCCATCGTTGGTCGTTCAAAAAGAAAGAAAACCCTAACAGAATGACTATTCCTATTTTCTCTCTTTTATTTGTTGCAATTTAAGCCTCTATTACGAAGTGAACGAAGCAGTAGCGTATCTTAGATAGAAAAACAATTTTCTTTTTAGCTTTATTAGCCAATTAGGGTATTGTTTTTTTTCACAGAAACAAATTTATTTTTAGTATCATTGTATCTTATATTATATAGGTACTTACTTAGGCGTACAACGAAGAGATATATAAAATTCAACATTAATTAAAATAATGAAACCCGGTATAGTCCAGGAGAGAGTCAATTTTTGTCGTACTTATTTTCCCGGTCGGTGTAACTCTTATTATTACAGGTTTGAAATTTAGCATATGAATTGTAATTAAATATAAGTCTTGCTGATTTACGAAATTAGCAAATGAGTCTGGCGACATCTTCAAAATCGGAAAAATAGAATATTTTTTGCTCTTATTTTTTCGGGTTTGAAAATTTATCAAATGATAGATTATACTATAATTTTATAAAAAATACACGTCTGGCTAGACAATTAGTGGAGTGAAATTAGAATTTCATATGAATGTAAGAGACAAATAATTTTTTCGATTTTATACATAAAGAGAAGTTTGTAAAAAATTTTTCTATAAATTTGGGCTGGAGCTTCGCGAGATATGTGCCAAAAAAGGCATGTTTGGTATTTTTCGAGTGGATTCCTTCACTATTTTTTAAATATCTCTGGATCTAAGAGTAGTGGAAAAATAAAAAAATAATTAGAATGACCGTGATGAAGTAGAGTATCGATACGTATACTTAGTAGGGTTTTTAAAAATGCATCCTAACCTCAAAAAACGAATTCGCGCACATTTTTATTTTTTTTGGCAATAAATAACCAAATAATCCTCGAAAACCAATAGGAGAGAAAAAATTTTTATCTTAAAAAGAAGGATTTTGTGTGTACTTTTGTCTAAGAAAATCCAACATTTTATTTCTTTATTTAAAGTGCCCAATTTAGGGAATAATAAAAAAAATCGATTTTAATTTTTTATATTGATTTATATTGATTCGTTCCCTCACAAAAATCTTACTTTAGAACCTGAAATATTTTTTTTAATTTTTTTTTTAAATATTTTTTGGACTGAAATACAGTTTTTCTAAGAGAATCAAGCTTAAATATCGCGCTAAAAAAATTGGAAAAAAATGACAATCGAATTTTTATTTTTTATTATTCCCTAAATTGGGCACTTTAAATAAAGAAATAAAATGTTGGATTTCCTTAGATAAAAGTACACACAAAATGTCTCTTTTTAAGATAAAAAATTTTTCTCTACTATTGTTTTTCCAATTCAATTTTTTTCGAAAAATACCGATTTTGGCTAGACAAATACATTTTTTTTTTCAAATTTTTACCGTCTTCACGACATAAAAATACATATTTTCTCCAATTTTTAAGAAAATTCGAGGATTCTTTGATTATTTATTGCCAATTCAGAAAAAAAAATAATGCTCGAAAATTAGTTTTTTGAGGTTATGATACATTTTTAAAAAACCCTACTATACGGATCGATACTCAACTTCATCACGGTCATTTTAATTTTTTTTTTATTTTTCCACGATTCTTAGAGCCGGAGATATTTAAAAAATAGTGAAGCAATCCAATCGAGAAATACCGAAAATGCCGTTTTTGGCACATATCTCGCGAAGCTCCTGCCCAAATTTATTGATAAATTTTTTACAAGCTTCCCTTTATGTATAAAATCGAAAAAATTAAAAAAATTTGACTTAGCTCTTACATCCATTTTCAGAATATTTTCGTCTAATTTCACTCCACTAAATTGCTTCCTTATCTACCGTATTACTAAATTTTAATTAGAATTTACTAACAATTTATTAGAAATTTACAAAAGTTATTCATTATTTTGCCACCTTCAGTCTGAACCTAGCCCGGACCTTGTTAAAACGTTATAGAACATTTACTAAATTATAATTAGAATTTACTAACAATTTATTAGAAATTTATTCCCCCTTTTTTTTATTAACCTTTCCTGTCAAAAGTTATTCATTATTTTGCCACCTTCAGTCTGAACCTAGCCCGGACCTTGTTAAAACCTTATAGAACATTTAATAAATTATAATTAGAATTTTCTAACAATTTATTAGAAATTTTCTCCCCCTTTTTTTTATTAACCTTTCCTGTCAAAAGTTATTCAGGTACCCTGAAGCTGGCCAAGCCATTTCAGCCCGGACCAAAAATTTAGTAAATGTTCTATAAGGTTTTAACAAGGTCCGGGCTAGGTTCAGACTGAAGTTGGCAAAATAATGAATAACTTTTGACAGGAAAGGTTAATAAAAAAAAGGGGGAATAAATTTCTAATAAATTGTTAGTAAATTATCCAATACCCCGTATTCTCTGGATTTGGCTCCCACCTAGTAGTCGCTGGGATCGCAAAAATGGCAAAATTGCACGAATTGTACTTTCAATTGCTTCCCCGTCCAACGTGTTCTCTGGATCTCGCTCCCAGCGTCTGTTGGCAGACCTAAAAGTAATGCTCCAGAAAAATAGACTTCGTTTTTGTGAAAATATGATTGCCGAAAATGACGCCTATGATGAGGCCAAAAATAAATAGTTCTGCAAAAAAAAACATCTTGTACTTTTTTCTAATAAAATGATAAAACAGAGGTGACGTAATGACACACGATATTATACTCCATATATAATATGAATTAAATATATACAGACATGTTTCAAAAGCAAGCAATCGAAATAAGTATCTAGGTACAAACTTCTGCACGTAAGAGCAATAATATTTATTTTTATGACTGAAATCCTACCCCAAAGCCGAGGTTACTGGTAAACTCTGGGGAAAATAGCGGATATCAGGGAACATTCTTTGAATAATAGAGCTCAAAATGGCCGCCTATCTTGTTTGAATTCATGAATCGCAAAAGGAATGTCGACAATCAGAATTATTATTCACTTTATTTCCCAGCGGCATCTGGTGAAATATAACCTACAGTTAATGTTTCAAAATATAAAATATTGCAGCTCGGAGACACAATGGGTTAAAAATTAGAAATAGGAAGACTACTCGAATATCGCCCTAAAATTTTAATAATTTAGGTTTACCGAATAGAGTATTTTTTTAATGTATGTATTATGTATACAGAAATGTATAAAATTTGTTCAGTAATATATGCACGTTAAAGAAAAAGCCTTAGAGCAGGCGTGTCAAACTCAAAGGTTAACTTGAGTCAAACAAACAAGGCTTAACTTTAGGGTGACCGCAAAAAATCAATATTCATAGAAACGGTAACAAGATGTATCGTAACTCGACAATTCGTAACCGCACAAATGGTAACGGACAATTCGTAACGGCGTCAATTCGTAACCGCGACACTTCGTCACATCGATAGCTCGTAACTGCAACTATTCGTAACGGTTTTATCCGTAACGCCAAAGTTTTACCCTTTTAATGTTCTTTAAATTGCCATATATCTGGATAAAGTACTAATAAAGTTAGGTAGAGTCGTTACGAGATAAATAATTTTGACGAATAGTTGCAGTTACGAACTGTCGCTGTGACGAAGTGTCGCCGTTACGATTTGACGGCGTTACGAATCTGATAAATTAAATTCCTTACTCGTTTGCTAACTTTGTATTAATCTCGTAAAGGGATACAAACAAGAGAGTGACATTTTGACTAGAATCAGTCAAATAAAAGCTATGTAACACACAATCCAAATTGTGTATGCAACCCCAATATATTGGGAATTTTTTGCTTTGTAAATTGTCAATACTCTCATCTAACCATAGATGGTAGCACATCTAAAAATTTTATCTTATAGCATAGGTGCTCCTTGACTTGTATGAGTTTGGAATTTTATTTATTGGATACGAAAAGCCTAACTGACGAAGCCGAAAGGCAGAAACTGGTCTTAGGATGGCGAGTCTTATAAATTAAATTCCTTACTCGTTTGCTAACTTTGTATTAATCTCGTAAAGGGATACAAAGAAGACTTTGACTAGAATCAGTCAAATAAAAGCTATGCACCACAAAATGCAAATTGTGTATGCAACCCCAATACATTGGGAATTTTTTGCTTTGTAAATTGTAAATACTCTCTTCTAACCATACATGGTAGCACATCTAAAAATTTTATCTTATAGCGGATATAGCTATTGACTTGTACGAGTTTGGAATTTTATTTATTGGATTCGAAAAGCCTAACTGACGAAGCCGAAAGGCTGAAATCGGTCTTAGGATGTCGAATCTGATAAATTGAATTCCTTCCTCGTTTGCTAACTTTGTGTTAATCTCATAAAGGGATACAAAGAAGAGAGTTACATTTTGACTAGAGTCAGTCAAATAAAAGCTATGCAACACACAATGCAAATTGTATATGCAACCCCAATACATTGAGAATTTTTTACTTTGTAAATTGTCAATACTCTCTTCTAACCATAGTTGGAGGTTATGTCCTATAACAAAGTCGTATTCTACTAATTTTATATTAAAGTTTAAAGTTAATACATAAAATGATTTGTCATTAAGGGTACAAAACAAACATATTAAAATAAAACCTAAATGTTGTAAGGTCGGATGGGAATATTCTATTGAATCGTCTACTTGCTGTAGCGTCATCAAATTTTCAAGAAGGGTATTTGGGTGCTGTTGTAGGCGGTCCTTATATTTTCGTGCTGAGGCTGTTATTTCTTGCTTTACTGTGGGAATACGCAGGTCATGTCTAATGTATTCGTTTGGAACATACCAAGGTGCTTCCGTTATCATATGGAGAACTTTAGATTGATACCTTTCCATGAATTCAATATTCGAATTCACCGGACACGGTGGCCTAGTTGGTAAGGCGTCTGCCGATTCAGCTTGGTCAGTGTTCGGGGAGTAAGTTCGAATCCTGCCGTATTCAAGTGGAATTAAAGTCAGATAAGACTTTGGGCAAGTGCAAAAAGGTATTTGTGTCATACGCAGTTTCATTCACGCCGGTAAACAGGCCGGATGAGATCGAATATCTCGTGGAACTGATAGGGGTTGGTGACAC
This sequence comes from Crepidodera aurea, assembly GCA_949320105.2. Lineage (NCBI taxonomy): Eukaryota > Metazoa > Arthropoda > Insecta > Coleoptera > Chrysomelidae > Crepidodera > Crepidodera aurea. Next base: position 76,191,577 of record OX439473.1, on the reverse strand, counting down.
AATTACACACTTGTTAGTCGGTAGATCACCTGCATGACAAAGGTATAGTCCTGGGTTTAAGGTCATTGAGGATCGTGGTTCGGAGCCCACGATAAGCTGTAAGTCCCGTCCAGTTTAGGCCATTAGGTCAGAAAAGAGACGGTAAAATTAACAAACAACAACAACAAATATTCGAATTTGAGGCAGCGCCCCACAGTTGAATGCCATACATTCAGATAGGTTTTATATATTACCAGTTTATTTTCTACAGATAGTTTTGAATTTGGTCCTATCATCCAATATAACTTTTGTTGTTTGAGGCCTAATTGTTTGCATTTCGCGAATATATGCTTTTTCCAGGTCAGTCGCCGGTCAAGGCGCATTCCGAGGTATTTCGCTTCCTCCTCCTGGCTTAGTCGATGACCGTTTAGAATTATAGTTGGACAGTTACCTCTACGGTAAGTTGAAAATGTGACATATATGGATTTCGTCTCATTAACTCTTATCCGCCATTTTTTCAGCCAGGATTCTATGGAGTCAATATTTAATTGGAGTTGCTGACTGGCCTCTAATGCATTTTTGTATACACATAAATAAATATACATACTTTTAAAATTGTATGCCTGGTTATACTTTATCGATGTTAGAAATATTAATTATTATAATAAATACATTACTATTGAAGTGGTTTTAATTTTTTTCATTATTATTCTTAATTTTACTACTTTGAAGTGATAATTCAGGTTAAAACATTAAAAAAAAAACATAAATATTATTTAGTTTTTAGATGTGCTACTATCTGTGATTAGAAGAGAGTATTGACAATTTTTAAAGCAAATAATTCCCGATGTATTGGGTTGCATACACAATTTGCATTGTGTGTTGCAAAGCATTTATTTGACTGATTCTAGTCAAAATGTCACTCTCTTCTTTCGTATCCCTTTCAGAGATTAATACAAAGTTAGAAAACGAGTAAGGAATTTAATTTATCAGATTCGACATCCTAAGATCGGTTTCTGCCTTTCGGCTTCGTCAATTAGGCTTTTCGAATACAATAAATAAAATTCCAAACTCGTACAAGTCAATAGCTATATCCTCTATAAGATAAAATTTTTAGATGTGCTACCATCTATGATTAGAAGAGAGTATTGACAATTTTTAAAGCAAATAATTCCCGATGTATTGGGGTTGCATACACAATTTGCATTGTGTGTTGCAATGCTTTTATTTGACTGATTCTAGTCAAAATGTCACTGTCTTCTTTCGTATCCCTTTCAGAGATTAATACAAAGTTAGAACACGAGTAAGGAATTTAATTTATCAGATTCGACATTCTAAGACCGGTTTCTGCTTTTCGGCTTCATCAGTTAGGCTTTTCGAATCCAATAAATAAAATTCCAAACTCGTACAAGTCAGTAGCTATATCCGCTATTAGATAAAATTTTTAGATGTGCTACCATCTATTATAATTTAGTTGTCATATTAACAAAAATATATGCAAAAATATGAGTCCAGTAATGCAAAACTTGCGCAAAAAACTAAATGTTGGCATTACGAATTTTACCGTTACGAAGAGTTATGGTTACGAACTGTCGATGTTACGAAGTGTCGCCCTTACGAATTATCGGCGTTACGAATTGTCGGTTACCATTTGTGTATGTCATGGATTCCATAGAAACATAGGTTTATTTCGTAGTACATTATCATAAACATAAATTAAAGAACAAGAAAAATGTAATGTTGACTTCCTGACACTTTACATCTCTTCTCTGCTACTATCTTATTTTTATTCTGCTACGGTTTGGTATTTTATTATATATTATTGTTTGGCGATATATTAGCGCGAACAATGTGTTACGGAAAAAGAGGGGGAGCTTTATGATTTAATATGCTGGAGGGAAGATACTTTAGAATGATAGCGTTGTATTTGTATTCACGAGACATCATCGTAGTAATTATTGAAAAGAATATACGTAATGAGGGCTTTTAAATATACTTTTTTGTGTATTTTTAGTAAATTTTTTATTTTTTTTGTTCTAAGAACCTCCTTAAAAATGTTATTATTGTGACGCTTAATGCACGTTTTTGGTAAAGACAAAATATAAGCGACTATAAAGCTGAATAACCCTCACTTTCAGTCGCAAAAGTTGGATTGTCACGTTACATATGAAAAGGTAAAATTTATTATTGCTATTTGTCTCAATATGATCACAAAAATATATGCCATATGGCAAATATTTAGGTAAACGGGCCTACATCTGCTGAATATGGTAGGGATAAAGATATTGTGTTTCAAAATATTCCATACTAGCTTCTTATTACATACATATTTATTGCAATTTTTCTTGTGCTTGTATCGATCTCGTGTGCTATAGCTTCTTTAAGTGAGGTAGGCCTACACAAAAGAACATGCTGATGCTGATAAACGTGATATACGTCGGTGTAGTCGAGGCAATGAAGCACTAAAAAGGCCCAAGATAGGAAATCTTTTAGGATAGGACGGATCGGAATGCGGTTTTTTGCATTCGCTTCCAAAAATTATTTATACCATTCCTACCTAATTTCTACCTATTAGAAACCCGAAGTTGCATTGCTGCAGCCAAAAATGCATTCAAAAAATGAATTTTTTGAGAGGCCGTTTGGCAAATTTAATAACTTTGTAAGTAAGAGTCAGAATTGGCCCAAGTCGGGTACCCAGGGGTTTTTGAGGTCGCTGAATACCTGGAGCTCAGGAACGCCGACGAACGTCATCTCCGTGGGACTATCCCGAAATTCATGCGAGGAAGGAGAGAAACACGGCGCCCGGGGGTTTTTCGGATCGCTGAATTCAAATATGCCATCGGCGAATACCCCACGGACACCTCGTGCGCCCTAACTTGGTAGCGGACGTCATCTTCGAGAATTTTCCTGGAAATTTCGACAAAAACGAACCGAAAATCGTTAAGGGGGCGCTGAATCCGAATTTCATGTTGAAAACGACCCCTCAAACACCTGGTGCGCCCTAACCTGGTCCTGAACGTCGTCCCCTAGGTTTTTTCAGACACAATTGAAAAAGACGAACCGAAAATCGTTACGGGGGGTTTTTTGGGTCGCTGAACTCAAATATGGCATCGGCGAACACAGTTGACATTCATGGGAATGTCATCGATGTCGAGATAAAAGTTTCCAGGTGTTGGGAGGGTAGTTTTCAGCGTGAAATTTTGATGAAGCGCCCCGAAAAACCGCCCAAAATGATTTTCGGTTCGTCTTTTTCAATTGTGTCTGAAAAAACCTCGGGGATGACGTTCAGGGCCAGGTTAGGGCGCACCAGGTGTTCGGGGGGTCATCTTCCACATGAAAATCGAATTCAGCGCCCCCATAACGATTTTAGGTTCGTTTTTGTCGATATTTCCAAGAAAATTCTCGAAGATGACGTCCGCGTAGAGGTTAGGGCGCACCAGGGGTCCGTGGGGTGTTCGCCGATGGCATATTTGAATTCAGCGACCCAAAAAACCCCCGGGCGCCGAGTTTCTCTCCTTCCTCGCATGAAGTTCGTGATAGTCCCACGGAGATGACATTCGTCGGCGTGCCTGAGCTCCAGGTGTTCGGGGGTCAATTTTAACATCATAATCGTGATCAGCGACCTCAAAAACCCCTAGGTACCCGACTTGGGCCAATTCTGACTCTTACTTACAAAGTTATTAAATTTGCCAAACGGCCTCTCAAAAAATTCATTTTTTGAATGCATTTTTGGCTGCAGCAATGCAACTTCCGGTTTCTAATAGGTAGAAATTAGGTAAGAATGGTATAAATAATTTTTGGAAGTCAATGCAAAAAACCGCACTCCGATTCGTCCTATCCTAAAAGATTTCCTAACATAATGCTTCATTGCCTCGACTAGTGAGGATAAATGCGTTTTGCTTTAGATGAATTTGCGTGCTATGACATACACAAAATGCATATCATATAAGAATGACAACTATTAGGTATGATGGGTGACATTTCTTACTAAAATAATGAAACAAACAAAAAATATAAGTAGGGTGATGTATCCAAGTTATTTATCCATTACATTTAATAATATTTACCTCCAATTTTAGTAGAAAAAAATTTGTTTGACTTGAAGCAAATGGGGTCGAACATATTGTTATAGGAGTTCTTTTTTTAATGCGTACGTAATATTATAAAGTTTCTTGTTCAATGGTGGGTGTGGGAATGTGCATAAAATATTATATTTTATTTGAATAATTGAAAATAATTTAATAAAGTATCTCAGGGATTATTTAATTTAGATTTGATTTAGTAGAACCTCTTTTTCCCACACCACTGTTGCTATCAATATTGTCAAAACAAGGTTCTCTAACCTTGATTGATAATTTTTTCTAACTATAGTAACCAATCAAATTACTTAATTTAGAGTCATGTGTCAAATTTCATCCAATCAGCTATGGATTACAGCGATAACACCCTACATGTGGTGTTTTCAGTTTGGTGTTTTCAACAAGTCAAGTTTTTGATTAAAAATTAATTAAACGTCAAACTGACAACTAGTTTAAAAATGTCGCTAAGATTTGGTAATGCATCTGACGATGCAATTAATGATATTATATCAAGTAATATACCAAAAAATACAACCAAATCAAAAAAATATATATGGAAAATATATCCCGAGTTTTGTGCGACCAGAGAATACGAACTAAATGCTGAAACGAGTTTGCCTAATTTGGCTAATATATTGAGAGATTATGCGGTAAATATGAGAAAAGCTCTAATTCAATAAAACCGTACTTAAATATCGACCAAGAACGCCACGGTGAAATAATCAACACTATACGAGGAATTTCTTCAACAGTGGAAATTAACAATCCGTCAACTTCAGCAAACTCTTCTTCTAATTTAACATTTACCAATTGTACTTTTAATACCTGTAGTTTTTAGTTTTGTTAAATAAAAATGAGTAAATATTAAACGTCAGATTGACAACCAATTTTTTGAAATCTACAAAGTAAAAAATTATCTTATCGAATACCCCTCGGGCCTTGATAAATCCTCAAAATTTTGTCATAGAGAATCCTTCAAGCGTGTTGCTTAAGGATAATAGCCCTCGGCCTTACAGCATTCTCTATAACAAAATTATCTCGGTATTATCAAGGCCCTAGGGGTATTACTACTGATAATTTTTTACTAACTATTGTAACCAATCAAATTACTTAATTTAGAGTCATGTGTCAAATTTCATCCAATCAGCTATGGATTACAGCGATAACACCCTACATGTGGTGTTTTCAGTTTGGTGTTTTCAGCAAGTCAAGTTTTTGATTAAAAATTAATTAAACGTCAAACTGACAACTAGTTTAAAAATGTTTAAATCTACAAAGTAAAAAATTATCTTATCGAATACCCCTCGGGCCTTGATAAATCCTCAAAATTTTGTCATAGAGAATCCTTCAAGCGTGTTGCTTAAGGATAATAGCCCTCGGCCTTCGGCCTCGGGCCATTATCAAGCAACACGCTTTCAGCATTCTCTATGACAAAATTATCTCGGTATTATCAAGGCCCTAGGGGTATTACTACTGATAATTACCCTTATAAAATCAAATCGTACTACTAAGAAATAAATTTACTGTTGGAAAATATGGGAACAATTTAAAAAAAGAAAATAAAACTCTTATTATTATTATTCATTGATTTAAAAACATTCATACCAAATTGAACTACTTAAAATTACAAAGACAAAATTCAAAATTTGACAGATTAAATTTTATGCAGTCGGTAACTCTAACACAAATATTAAAAAGTCAGTTAGGTTTTAGGGTTACTTGTAAGAGTAAGAGTTAAAAGTTTCTTTTTTTTGTGATCCTGTGTTAGTCGTACTGGATTTTCAATAGAATGTTGATGGCTCTTTCTTCCTCTGATTGGAGATAGTATTGAATTGAATGGAATAATTTTTTCTTGCATGGATTAATGGATTCTTCTTAAGTTTTAATTTTGACACTAGGTTACCATGCACTTTAGGTAAGTTCACTTTTTAGTATTGATTTGTATTATACTTAAATTTTCCAATTACAACAAAAAACAGCTACGTTGCACAGAGGGGTATTTTAATGATTTGGGCGGCCAAAGTTATTTTTGTAGTTTAATCGGTTGAAAGTGTACTCTCCAACTAATAAATAGCAATTTTAGTATAAAATTGTTATTTTTTAAATCTCCATTACATTTAATTAAATGGCTTGTCAATGTTAATTTTGTGTCCACTTGAAATCCTAATCCAGTTTTTTGTTTATGTTGGGGAAATTTTCACGTTGCATCATGTTAAACAACTCCCTTCGAGTTATTATTTTCACATTTGCTGACCCTAAAACAAAAAATAAAACGAAAAGTTACCCGTATAGTAAATAAATGCAGTTAAGGCCCATTACGTTCCATCACCCTAATTTCCTAAAACGATGTGATTTGGTGGAAAGTTTTTACAAAATCGTATGGTAGAAAGACCAAGGTAGGTGACACAGAAAAAAGAATTGCCGGGAACAACTTTCATAATCTCCGATCAGTATGATAACGGGACAAAGAAATAATTATGATCCAATTATTTTTAATTTTCTCCACAGTTGTTATAGTACTTCTTATTTGAATGAAAATATCTCAAAAGTATACATACTTACCCGCTCTATTCACATCTATAACACCTCTGTTATCAAAAACCCAGACTAAAATATTTTGACTTTAAAAAATATTGTTTCGCACAGAACGCCGAGAAATCCACTAACACTCAAAACGGTACTCAAGTTTCGATTGGCCCTACAGGCTTGTTGTTAAGTGGACGACGGAAAGAACCTTAGTGCATTCTTTCGTCATGAGTTATCTTTGCTGGGCTGCTATTTTTTTTTACTTGCGTTAATTTTTACAAAATGGATTTTTGGCCGCCCAAATAATTCAAATACCCCACTGTGCGTTAGTAATAACTTCCAGAGCAGAAAACTGACTTGGTCGAATACTTGGTTTTTTATAAATTTTGACAAAAATTCTTGAATCCACTCATAGGTCTTATCTCTTTTAATAACAAATTTTCAACCACCTTGCAATTGTTTCAACAAACTTTAAAATTTCGTACCTGTTGCTAGGTAACGAACAAAACCAATCAAATTATTTTTTATTTAGTTAAAATTGCAAATATTTAATTTAGTTTCATTTTATATTAAATTTTATGTTTATTAACCTATATAATTTTTATTATTAAAGATGATATACCTTTCTTTTATGCCCTGGTAGTTAGTTTTATAAAATTTTGATTACATTATTAATTAGTGACTAGTGAATAAGTTGGCACCATTAGTTTTCCCTTTGTCAAACAAATTTTTAAATATACAGGATGTCTCGAAATATAATGGTAATAATAAATTTAGAATGTTTTGTTTAATTTTTTTATTTAATTTTAGGTAATCGAAGGAACTACCCCGGAAAGGCAAGAATTTCTTTCTAATTTTTTTTAATTAAAACTTTATTCATTCGCTGTTACTAAAGTGGCGCTGGGAAACAGTACTAAAGCCTACTCAGAACCCGAGATTAATAACCATAGCAATCGAAGCCGTTTACACAGGATGAAGAAAAATATTACAAACTTTCGTTAGAAAAACAGTAAATCAAGATAATTAGCTCCAGCGCAGCATTACCCAATATTTAATGTTCATAATTAATCATTTCATTTGGTAGCGTCTTCAATTTAATCTTCAGAGACATTTCAATTTTTCATATTTCTCAATAAAGATTTTGTCATGAGGATTACTTTATTTACTGTCAGGAAAATATGAGCGGACTTAATTCCTGCAATATTCATTCCGTTACTTCGCATTCACAGTGTTTATCCAGAGAGATCGTTAAAGTGAATTATTTAATGCATTTCCGACGTGCTATTGCGAAAGCTGAGCTCGAATTCCGCCCGCCTACCCGTGTCGACAGTTAACTTTATTTGACTAGCAGAATGAGGATTTTCAAGCTCTGAATCCTCTTACCAGACCAAAAATAATAATTTACGTACCTTACCCATGAATTTTTTATTCGCGGCTGCACGAAAATGCTTTGCCAAACTGAGAACTGTTTGTTTCGAGTATTGGTAACAGCAATTGGAGAAATGCGCTGTAAACGGGAAATGAGGAATATTATGAGGTTGAAGCAGGAATAATTTATAAACAAAATATATTATTATGAAGCATTGTGCTAAATTTCTTTAGTAGTAGAACTCATTTTTCTTTTTTTATTTTAATTTTATTTGTTGAATAAACAGGACACTTCAGAGAGAGAGATAAATTAACTCTTTGTGTGGGACACTTGGATAATACAAAATGTGATTGTGAACATCAAATTAGACGATATAAGGTATGGCATTTATAAAAAATACCTATGGCAATATTGCTAAACCCTTGATAAATAGTATCAATACTTCTTTGGAATCTGGTAACGTTCGAGATGATATTAAGTTCTCCACCATTGTACAAGTTCCTAAAGTTTTAAAATCTAATAAAGCTTCTGGATCTGAGACCAATAAATATGCTTAGGAGAAAATATTAGAGAAAGTAGCCTATGAACAAATTGTTGAATATATAGAAAGAAAAAATTTCAATCGGGTTTTCGCAGTAAACATTCATGCGAAACTGCATTACAATGTATGCTCAACGATTTGAAAGGAAATCTTAATAAAAAATGTGTTACTGTCGGTGTTTTCCTGGACCTCCAAAGGGAGTTTAAAACGGTCGATAGAAATAGACTCTTAAAGAAGTTAGAAAGAGCAGGGTTTAGTGGTACAGTATTGGAATGGATGTCAAACTATTTAACAAATAGAAGACAACAACAAGTCAAAATTAAAAACTTTGTATCTGAGTAGTTAGAAATAAAACGAGGTGTACCACAAGGAAGTGTCCTATGTCATTTGCTTTTTTTCTCTAATGATATATTCAAATGACAATATCGTTCTTATTTTAAATAGGACACCCTGTATTTTATAATCCTATTATGAAGCAAATCCCATTACCTTTTAAAAATTATAATTTTACGTTATTTTTCCACCGTAATGCTTAAATATAACGCCCTGTATTTGATTAACTTAGACTATGATCCGAAAAAAATACAGATGAATCCACTTTTCATAATAATGGATTAGTTAACCGTCATAACTTTCATTATTATGATACTCAAAACCAGCATTTGTTCCACACAATAGATCATCAGAACCGGTGAAACATTAATGTATACGGTGGTGGAATTATAAGCAACCAAATTATTGTACCATATTTCTTTGATGACCATTTAAATGGGACGAAATTTTTGTAATTTTTAAGAAAAAGTTTCTGGGAACTGTTGGAAAATGTATCATTAGATATTAGACAAAAAATGATGTTACAGTAGTCTAAGCTGATCAAATACAGGGTGTTATATTTAGGCATTACGGTGGAAAAATAATGTAAAATTTAACAGAAATAAAAATAAAATACAGGGTCTCCTATTTAAAATAAGAACAATATTGTCGTTTGAATATGTCATTAGAGAATCGCCCCATTTTGGACGCCCTGTATAATTTTAAACAACTCTAAATACATTATTGCTTTCAATTATTAGTATATTTTTTCAGTTTAATTGGATTTGCCTGATTCCATGGGTTTCGAAGTTATAGGTTTTCTTGTAAGTGCTTCCATTTTTAGAAATATTAAAAAATCTCGAAAAGTAAAAAGCTTAGGTATAGGGAAACTTAAGAAAGTTTATCTTATTTTTAACGTATAATCTATAAATGCAATAAAATATAGGGTCTTCCATAAGAAATAATATAACTTTGATACGCCACACTTTTTTGGGACCACCTGTATAATTCAAAATAATTTTAAAATGTAGCTTTTATCAACACTTGATATCCATGAATAAACAAAATTTTCAAAATATTAACCGTTTAGCCACAATTGACCGTCGCGTCTACCGTGACTCATCCTGTATAATAGATACTGTTACAATGATTAATAAGTGTTTGTTTGGAAGTTGTTTATAGATGGTGTTGTGTTAATTTATTAAAGATTAATTGTAAAAAAACTAAATTCATCATAATTGGTAATGAGCAGTAATATAAACTCTTTGTCGAACAAGGTCATAAGATAATGATTGGGCCTTCGTAAATTGATATGGTAGATGAATTCAAATATCTTGAAGTATTTATATAAGTGGTCAAGGCTGGTTTTATTGAATTCTCTAATACTACCTCACTTCACTTACTGCTCAACAGTATTATATCTCTTAAACCAGAATGAAAGGGATTGATTCCAAAAGTTGCAGAATAGAGCTATGCTAATATTTGATAGTGTCTCTCATGACATCTTGCTCAAAAAGTTGGATAAATATGGAATAAGAGGACCAGTAAGTAATTTAGTGAAATCATTTTTAAATAATAGAAGACAATATATTACTCACAAAAATGTAAATTCCGATGTAAAGGAGGTTCCACAGTGATCCGTATTAGGGCCTTTGCTGTTTATTTTATATATGAATGACTTACCGTCGTACATTGATATAGCAGATACTATTTTATATGCAGATGATGCAACATTTTTAATAAACAACAAAGACACTAATATGCTGAATGAGATGTCTGTCGAGGTACAGGAACAAAGTGAACAATACTTCAATGCAAATGTTCTGTGTCTAAATAAAGATAAAACCAAAGAAATCAATCTTATAAAATAAACTGAAATTTCACAAGGAGAACACAGCGTAAGATTACTAGGTTTCCATATTGATAATACCCTTAATTGGAGAACTCATATTGACGAACTTTGTAAAAAAACTATCCAGAGGGCATTTTGCTTTAAAAAAGATGAGAAGCCTACTGTCAAAAGAGGTCCTTAGAATCGCGTAATTTGCTTTGATTCAGTGTCATTTACAATACGGGGTACTACTGTGAGATTCGTCAACATCAGAAAATGAGGTCTTCATCGGTCAAACAAAAAATATTAAGGGATATGGTCAAAGCTAATTTTAGAGACCATGCAAAGCCTATTTTTATTGAATTAGAGATTCTCTGTAAGATATATAACACTCTTCCTCTGTGGGCCAGGCATTTTATGAGGTCAAGGAAGTTTTCGATTTTGATTGGTTGACTTCATTTTAAATTGTATTCTAATTATATATAAGAAAACTTGGTGCATTTAAATATGTTAGGTTTAATGTATTATTTGTATGTGTTTGTATTTATATAAAGTCGCTTTTTGTATTGACGACTGCATAGTATTGTATTTAACTTGTTTATGTTAAGTGTAAAGTATTTTTGCGTGCCTAAACATGTTGTGTCTGTTACATTTTTTAAAACTGACATAAATTTTGTAAATCAGGACCAATAAATTTCTTTCTTTCTTTCTTTCTTTTAATAATATTATCATGTTCTAGATTGACCCCTACTGTAGAAATGCGGACAGCTTTAAACTGGCTCTCAATTAAAGACATGTTCCTTTACCAAACATTAGTTTTTATATTTAAAATAAAAATAGGTAACGCGTCTGATTATCTCCAAATAAAATTACTTACAACCATCATGTTCACACCATAATACATGACTTATGATTTTTATATTAGGACCGTCAACACTAGTGATGCTCAAAATTCCCAGTAATAAAGTCGTTTCGAATTATCTAAGAATTTGATTGTTTTTCCAATGTTTTTAATTCCTGGTGTTTTGGTCTAAAAATGTCTCTTGCGTTTCTTGACTGTGTATAACAGTCGTTTCAGATAAAATACCACCACAGATTATTATCATTACCTACATAAGTCAATTTAGGTTGTATCTACTGTAAGCCATTATATCAGCTTCCACATATGACAGTATTTGTAAAGCACGTTCCATCCACACGAAAATTTTGAATATTCAATTAATCACAACATTTTAAGCTACAAATTATTCGGAAATTAAATATTGACATTACTCTGTGAATCTGGCAGCAGGTGAGAAATATTTGCCGTTACTCTGTTACTCGGTGAACAAGGCAACAGGTGAGCAAGTCCGATTCATTACCCTAGAGTAACAGTTGAGGAATTCTGTTTAGTGTGCGTTAATGTGAAAAGAGAATTTTCTGTCACTTAGCAATTGTAATAGTCTCACAAAATGATATCTGCGTCAATATACCTATTTTAATAATTTTTAGCACATACACAATAAAAATGCATTTCCAACTTCCTCTTCGAACCTAGTTTATGACAAAAAACAATAACGTTTGTAAGTAGAGCAAAAATTAAAATTTTGGTTTGTGTTATTTTAGAATTCCTAAGAAAGATTAATCTGTGACTTAGGCCGCCGTTCAGTGTTGTGTGTTTGTAATACAAGGTATACTCAGGAACGGTATGACTTAAAAAGCTCAAATTTGGTGGGTAATCTCAAAAAGGGTTGAAAAATATATTAAATATATCCAGCTTCATTTTATTCTGAAAATTGAATTATTTTTTTTAATAATTGAGGAAAATAAGGGAATTTATGTTTTTGTCTCATTTCAACATATATACCCAAGAAAATAGTTCATCCTCCCATTCAAAGCGAATCTACAGACAATTTAGTTAAGGAGATCTGTTTGTATTACAAAAATGCTATTATTTGACAAATTTGAACATAAAGCGGTAAATAATGTCTACTTTACCAACATTATTATTGATTTCTTAGTTCAGCTGTTTTCAAATAGTGGCCGCCACGATAGAATTCATTCAGAATTGCGAGTACCGTTGAGAATGAAATGGGAAAGATAATTTTGATAACGTACAAGGATCAAGTTTAGGTCAAATGAAAAGAAGTCCTGTTGTTTTTATGATTTGGAGATTGTTTATTGGCATCATAAATATATAAATGATATAAGAAGCTTATTTTGACTGATTTGTCATCGTATTTCACCCTATTTCACCCACTTCCAGACGCCCGAATGATTTTTTTGAAATTGGCAGGTGCTCCTAATTCCGGTGACAATTTATGATTAAATATTTGTTAGAGAAAAAAAATCGATTCTATTCAAAGGAGGAGGCACACTTTTAATGGGATTTCCAACAATGTACGAATTTGATAAAATTTTAGTATATTGTAGATATCGACCTTCTGATCAAAATGTCTCATGGGCCCAAAGAGTTCCTATGACTAGTTTCCGAGATACAGTGGCGGGTAAGTGGTATCTTGAAAAATACGAATTAAATGAAAAATACTATAAAGGTTGGTATTTTCTTTAAAAAAGTGATACGATCAATTTAATTTGATTTTGAGCGGCTGTATCGGATGTCATGTGCTGATTTTTTATTTACAGTGGTACTCATAAAAATTACTAATTTGAAAAATAGGAATTAAATGAAAAATATTATAAAAGATGGTATTTTATTAAAAAAATAAAATAATACATACTCATAACTATATTATGAATACTTTTTATTTCCATATTCTCAACAAAAAACTGACAAACCTAAACTTGCAAATATTTTTTAATTATTCTATAGGGTATGTAAAAGTTAATTTAAATGATAAATATTTTAAATAATTTTTGGTAAGACATTTTCTTCCGCGGGGATAGCAGGTATTAATTAAATCAAGATGGCGGACGAGTAAATTCAAAATGGCGGTTGGAAAAGGAAATTCAATACACATGTTTGCGTTCAGAGATTCGAAGAATTTATTAAAAACAACACAAAATATTTAGTTATTTTCATTTTGTATAATATTTTCAATTGAATTCAAAATAAAACAAATAAAATAAATAAAAAGTTTATTTTAATTTCTTTATCGTAATTAGTACATGTTTCTTTATAATATTTTTATGAGTTATTGGTTTTTCACAAATGTTGCACTTTACATTCTGTTCACCTTTATGAATTTTTAAACATTTGTTTAACCGGCCCTTCTTATTAAATGGTTTATCTCAAATGTTGCACTTGAACTTCTCACACATATGAATTAGTAAATGTCTCTTTAGATGGTACTTATGAGTAAATGATTTTTCACAAATGTTGCATTTAAAATTTTTTTCGCCAGTGTGTATTAGTAAATGTTGTTCTAAATTATGTTTCAGAGTAAATGATTTATAACAGATGCTGCAGTGGAATTTCTTCTCACCTGTATGAGTTAATAAATGTCTATTTAGATAGTCCTTCTGAGTAAATGATTTTTCACAAATGTTGCATGTGAAATTTTTTTCACCAGTGTGTATTAGTAAATGTTTTTCTAAATTCTGTTTCAGTGTAAATGATTTATAACAGATGCTGCAGTGGAATTTCTTCTCACCTGTATGAGTTAATAAATGGGTCCTTAGATTGACCTTGTGAGTAAATGATTTTTCACAAATGTTGCATTGGAACTTCTTCTCATATATATGAGTTAGTAAATGTTCCTTTAGAGTGCGTAAAATAACTTTTGTATTTCTGATCCTAGTGGACATTATATACGGTAGTAGAAAAAATAGTGTGTATAATTCGTAAGTTAAGTCCTTTTTTTATGATATTCACATTCGCCTTCGGCTCATGCGACATTTGTCACATTCGTCAAAAAAATGCAACTTTGCATACTTATTGCATAAATAACTATATTTTGTTAATTTTTAAAAGAAAAATCACAAGATGTTTACGTGTCATTATATATTTAATTTGTGAAAATTTGCTCTTATTTTTTTTAATAAATATCAAGTAGTTTTTAAATAATTTTTATAAAATATTTGTTTTAAATTATTTACAATACGGAAGATTTTATATTTTTATAACTATCATAAACCGTTAAATGCTTGGCAGACGGCTTGCCAGTCCATCTGCTAAACAGACATACGTAATTTTAATTTTCTTGCTTATCGTATCTGCAATTTCAATACCGTACGTCTCCTACTATTGCATGTTTAAAATCGTAAGATGTTTCTAGGGACACCTAAATTTTTGTAGTAGAAATTAATTTTGATAACAATTTTCGTATGCGGGGTTTGTGTCTCGAATAAATATTCATGAAAATAACTGGTGGCTCCTCTGTCGCATTAGTTTTCCTAGCCCGACTCATCGGCGGCCTTAAGAACTAGCTGTCAGTCGTCGGGTGCCAAGATCTCCAATGATCTAAACGCCAGTGTGGGGCTTCATAGATAGCTTAGGAAAGTTGACATCTGTCAACAACCTATCCGACATCTATCAACAGGGTTGCTAACTGTTGTAAGAGACATTCCTAGGCATAGACAGTATTGATTTTTTGAAAGTTATTAAAGAGTGTATCACAAAATGCGTATCTAACATAAAGTATCTAGATATGCGAGGGTCCCACGCGCACCTGTCAATAACGTATTTGTCAACTGTGTGCATTCCAAAATACGAAGGCCAAGTAAAAAATAAAAAATAACCCACCCAAATTCATTGAATAATATACTATTTTATTCTTCTTTACCAGATACGAAATGTTCTAACTCATAACAATATCTATTGCGAACGCAACTTGGATTATACAAACTAAGTTAGTATACAGCTCAACACGTACCAGCAATATTTATTTTTATACCGCAAATCTCTCCACGATCTCGAACCAAACGAGCAAAGTTGTGAATAATATAGGATTTAAAAGAAAATAAAGCAAAAAGTCTAGACATGATTTGGTTTCAACAATGTACAAAATATTGATTCGCCCAGTGATTTTGTTGTCTACAAATAAAATTGTAATAAATAAAATCACGTGCAAATAAGGATTTATTTAGTTTTTTTAATATTCTTTTCAAATTTCAACAAACCCTAACGGATAACTCATTGGAATTCGGAGCCATCGTACGAAATAGGTATTGAACAAATTCAAAAAATTATCATGTTTAGGTTTGAACAAAAAGGAAGTGATACATAATGTACCTATATCGTTGAATTGGTAATTAAATTCTGTATCGAATGACAACATGGAAAAATAAAAAATTTGGTAACAATGCTGTATGTCCTAAAAGCATCAAATATATTCCATTTAAAAAATCGAATTTGCTGACATTTCTGGTGAAACCGGAAGTCGGCCATTTTTTTTATACATCTGTCAACCCAAAATTGTGTTTCATATCAGTGTACAAAATTTTATTCAAATCGGTTAAAAAGTAAAGGAGATATAGGCAGGGCCCTAGTCTCATCGTCACCCGTTATATTCCTAAAAAATCGGATGTGGCCATGCACATGACTTTACCATACTTTAACGGCCATACGGCCTCATAATCCAATTACTCGTACATATTTAAGGCAGGCCATGCCTGGCAAGAGCGTACAATTATCTCCATGAAGCAAAACACTTCTACTGCGCTTGCGCTATTATGCAACTATGTTATTCTATATTTTATTTTTTACTCGCTTATAATACAAAATTTGAAAAAAGTTTTTAAACAAAATTTATAGTAAATTTAATTTAAAATAAATTTTGTTTCTTAATATTTTTACATAAACTTAATAGAAACGATAATAATTGCGAAAATCTGAAAATTCTCAAGAGTAAACCCCCACTTCCGGTTGTCCGATTTTGCCCAAAATCTAATCAGTTCATTAGCATGTTGTAAAAATGCTAAATATAAAATTTGGTTAGGAAATTTCGATCGCACTTTTTTTTGCGATTACAATACTTTACCTATGGTAAAGTAAAAAAATTACCGACATATTCGGGGTAATAAAATTTTAGCAAAATAACAAAAACGATGAATCAGGGACGTGAAGAACAACTTATCATAGACAATATACTGAGATTAGCATTCGATGGGGTATATTCTCAGTGATTTTGTTAATTATATCAGATCACGTGCACTCAAACACCGTTAATTCCAAGAGTTTATTTAAGAGATTGGAAAACATAACCGCTATGCTACGCTGGATTAACCAAGGAAAAGTTCTAACTCGATTTTTTGAGTTCCGAACTATAATCGAAATTTTCCTGAACGAAAAGAGTTACATAATAATAAGTGGATAGATTTAACTAAACATATGAATGACCTTAATTTAAAATTACAAGGAGAAAACAATCTTCCCACTGATTTATACGCTAACATTAAATCCTTTCGACAAAGAATTGTTTTTTTTTCAATCAAATTGAACAAAAAAAAATGTTTTATGTATTTTAATACATGACAAAAATTTAGTCAGCCAACGAGACTCCATTTCCGTTAGATTTCGAAATTGAAGCTTTGGGTGATTTGAAAATAAATTTCAAGTCACGTTTTTAAGATTTTGATGCAACTGAAAACGATATCGAGATTTTCAAAATCCTTTTAACGCCGATATATAAACCCTTGCCCTAGAAATTCAAATGGAAATGATTGATTTGCAGTGTAGCAATATTTTTGAAAAAAATATTCAATTCATAACTGCTGGAATTTTATAAGAGTCTTCCACTCATATATGCTCCTGGCTTTTTTTCCGCTTTCGTCGCTACTTATCTGTGTGAAAAAACATTCTCCGAAATGAAATATATAATACCTAGTATATTATTCAATGAGTTTGGGTGGGTTATTTTATTACACGCGGATGAAGTTTGCAGCACGAGCGAGTTTGCGAGCGAGTTGAATACAATACTTCATCTACTAATGTCGACAAATAATAAATTATTTATACCTTAAAAATATCTATTAAATCAAATCAAGAACAAAACATTTTTAAATGCTAAAGAAACTATTATACGAATATAAATACTTATTTATATTAAATTAATTCTTACTTGTTATTAAAACTTAAAGTTATGCTGCTGCAATTCGAGAAATTAATTGTTGTATCTGCAACACCAAAATGCATATTGTGATCTGTATTTGATGAAATTACTAGAACTTGCATATGTTGTTGGATTATTAGTATTATTCTTATGAATTTGATGTAAAATTATATTAATAAAATATCCATTTCAGCAAATTTGATAGTTTTTAGTGAATGACTTTTACTGGCATTAATTTAATTTGGCATTGACGTATAAATTAAAGGTCGTGCTACATAGTAAATGTAAATGCGTTCTTGATCTTAATTGGTTAAATTTATTAGCCTTATATTGGTTATTAAAAGTGTTGAATTTTCATTATTCAACGCTTTTTAACTAATCAAATCAATTTTACAAACACACTATTGAATAATGAAGGTCAAATTAAGGTTTGATTTTTGGTTTATTATTTGACATTAGTAGATAAAAGATATTTACAGATCCAAATTGAGTTATGAACATTTGAAGTTACTACTGATAATTTCCACTAGTTAACTAGATATACAATTGCAAACAATAATCATAATTATAATATTTAATTGCATTATCGGAATTACATATTATGTATACCGGGTGTATCAACGATGCGTGGGTGGACGATAGCTGCTTCCCTATTTAAGATACGGATACGGTTTATCTACTTGATTTCCACCGGTAATATATCTAATTCTTACGGAAAGCATGAAAAATGTCATTAAAGCAATAATGATATACCCCTAAACATTCACCTCG
Source organism: Crepidodera aurea (assembly GCA_949320105.2). Classification (NCBI taxonomy): domain Eukaryota; kingdom Metazoa; phylum Arthropoda; class Insecta; order Coleoptera; family Chrysomelidae; genus Crepidodera; species Crepidodera aurea. Next base: position 76,173,177 of record OX439473.1, on the reverse strand, counting down.
ATAATTAAAAGTCACGTTTGTTGATAATTCCTGTAACATACAAATGTTCCAAGAGTGATTTGATATAATTGATAAAATGATCTACATTGCGGGTAGATGTTACACAAGCTCATTTAGCCAGTAGAATGTATGTAGTTTGACATCCTGATTCAAGGAATGTGCGACTCGAGAGTTTTCGAGGAAGAGGTTTGGGGAAATAAGAAGTGTGAAGTACAAGAAGTGAACAAAACTTGGAAGAAAAGGAATAAATTAGCGATGATGTCGTGAACGTTAATTCTCACGTAACTACAAGGAAAATTGCAAATGATACATTTTTGGTGAGAGGGAGGGGCAGCAAGGTCCCAAGACCTCATGCCCTTACGATCTCTTTTATCTTGGGATATGTTAAGGAATAGGTCGACAGCGAGAAATCATCAACGCTAAAGGAAAAATAGAATTAGAGGAATTTTTCGCTCTACTACAAGATCAACTTTAATTAAGTTCGCGCCACTGTGCTATCTAGGTTGATGTTCGCCCCTTAGGGTTGGGCTGTTTGAGGTGATTTTTTTTTAAATGTTCGTCATAAAATTCCCTATCGATCCCTCTTTCTCGATTTTTGCTTCGGGGCTTCATTTTCGCGGAATTTGACTCCAAAAAAACTAGATTTTTTGCACAAAAATGACCCTACAGAACACAAGATTGAGATTTTGCCGGACTTTTTTATGGGGAAATGCTCGTCTTGGAAAACCCACTTAGAATTCGGGAAGAAATTTTCCGTTGCCCTTAAAATGGCCACATTTATCCAAAAATTTTCACATATCAGAAATATTTCTACTGAAAACTGGGAAAGTATTGGAAAAAATTTTTGCGGATTCCCCGAATGTGTACAAATAATTTTTGTCAGATGAGAATTTTTTCCAATGCTTTCCCAGTTTTCAGTAGAACGATTTCTGATATGTGAAAATTTTTGGATGATTGTGGCCATTTTAACTGCAACGGAAAATTTCTCCCCGAATTCTATTATGGTTTTCCAAGAAGAGGATTGTCTCATTTTTTGAGATTATTTTGTTACCATATTTGTCCTTCTTTGAGAAAAAATATCTGTCATTAATGCTTTTATTAAATTTTTCATACTTCTTAAGAATAAGATACATTACCGGTGGAAATCAAGTAGATAAACCCTACATTTTCTGGAAGCTATTCTAGTATTGTCTTATTTACAGGGTGTCCTATTTGAAAAAACTGAGAAAAAAGTGATCCCGAGTTTTGGTTGGGCTATGGGAAAAGAGCCATTCGGTAAATTTATGAATATGAAATGAAAATACACCATTTTCGAGGATATTTGGTGAAAAAAAATTCCTAATTATTCATTTTGAGATATTTGGTGTTCAATGAACCCATTTTGGGACATAAATGTCACCAGAACTTCAGAACCACCTGGTATAAACCCATACGACCCTATATTCTTGAGAAACACTTTTCCGAAGGAATTCAATCGAGTGGAAATATATAGTTTCAGTTAAAAAAACATAACTTTCATAAGTGACACATTTATGAGACACTCTGGTTGGTAGTTTTTTTTGGAACATAGCTTTCATTGCTCTCTACAAACATTTTTTCCTATCTTAAAATGGGAAAAGCTATCTTCCACCCACGCATCGTTGATACACCCGGTATAACTTATTTTAAGTTATTAGAATATATTTCATTAAATAAAAACTTGAGTGTTGATTTGGTACATTATTATTTGGTACATTAAAAAAAATTTTGGATTATCGTTTTCATCTATCACTTCATCTATGCCTGTTTCAATGTAAGCTATCCGTAACTAATGAGTTACTGCATTTCTGTATCGAGAATGTAATCTTGCCCTCAATAACTCTTGTTAGTGTAACTGGTATATATCGATTTTTTTGATAATTACAGTTTTAAGCACAAAACAACTTTTTCCGCGAGACCTTTATATCTTCGACTTAAGAGATATTTTCCAGTCGGTCTCAAAGTGATTCACTGAAAGCTATTTCCCTATCCAAACTTGCGGAGTCCTTTACCCAAAATAAACTGCTGCGGGCATGAATGAATTAATTTTTAGCGGTTATATACCTTAAGTTCAAGATTTATAGGAACCGAATCATCATTGTGTGGTTAATTAAAATTCCATGTTGCACTTTTTTTATCTTAAAGGTAAGACCGCACTAGGCGGAACTGCACTGCAGCGGAGCAACGCGACACGACGCAGCCAAATATTATTTAATGGAATTTATATGACATATGCTGCGCGACCCGGCACTGCGCTATAAAGTTGACTTTTCTACCAACTCTGTCGCGCCGCTGCGCTGTACGTCATTCGCATTTACCGGACAAGGGCAAAAGCTTATTGGTTGAACAAAAATACGCTGCGTTGTGTCGCGCCACAACAGTTCTAGTGCGGTACCCCTATAAGTATTTTAGTGCAGTTACGCCTGATGCGGTCGAACCCCTAAAATAAACGTAAAAGTAATAACGTCAATAAATAGTTGAAATTTGGCAAGCCATTCGGCGTGAATCCTTGAATTCCGGAATATCGGACAGACGCCATTGATCCGGAAATTTCATGTGTCGATTTCGTGTCGCACTTCTTAGATAAAATGATGAGATTACAGTGAAACGTCTGGCCAAAGTAGTCAGATGGAGACTAGACATTTTCAGTAGCGCCGAAACAGTATTAATTACATAAATATTTGTTTTATTTATTTATTTATTCTTAAACTGTTCTACAGGATACACCCAACTACAGAACTGGAATATAGCTTTTAATTACAGTGCAACATAAAATAAAAAATTAAAGAAATAACAGTACATACGAATTAACTGAAGTAATATGATTTAATCGCAGAGATTGAACAGCAAAAAATATCAATGTGACAACTTGCAGAATTACATTTGACACACATGTTATGCAGCGCAGAGTATTTCAAAATATCTGTTCGTGTTGGTAAATAAAACATATTGCCTACTCTAGGTACATTGAAATTGAGTTTTTGCATAATATGTGGGTCAATGATTAGGTTGTTAATAAGTTTGAATAGGAAAATTGTGGAGTGATAATCACGACGGCAGCTTAGACTGTTCATAGCGTGTCTAGCTAACACAAATTTTATTCCTTTCGTAAAATGAGGGCTAGTACAAATAACTAGCAAAAATGTCCAACTACTCAAAAAGTAGTTGAAGCTACCAAGAAATAACCTCGGGAAAGAATACATCAAAGGACCGTGTCACAAAAAATGAATATGAGCCAGCTGAAAATTGTTAACGGGCTTCAAGATGGGAGTCGACTGTACAATGACGACCTGATATGCAGACTATGCGGAAAGGAACCAGAAACAGTGACACATATTATACTGTGCAGATGCGAGGCACTTCGTGTATGAATTAAAGAAACAGCTTCAGAACTGAAGTGAAACTAAATTAAAATCAGCAAGATCCTCGTATCGTATATATGTATATTGTAACGGTTGACTATGTTAACTAACTAATTAAAGAGAATACAAAACTTATGTTCAATACGCACAGAAAAAATTAAACAAATAATTTCATTAATACCATTAAATAACTATTTATTTTACTTTACTAAATCACAGGACAGAATGTAACTTCGAAAATAATGTTTGAAACTAATTTTTTAACGTAGTAATTGCAAAAGAAAATATAAAATTCCAGATGTCAGATTTTAACACGTTAATCCCATAAGAGATTTTCAACAGAATTTTAGGATATTTACAAACAATTTAGCAAAGATTTCAATAGCAAAATTTAAAGTAATATAATCTGAGACAAGTCTGCGATCACAATAATAATGAGAACATTGTTAGTTTAGATGTTTGAATAAAAAGAAATTTTAAACTTAACCTCAAATTTCAATATCATGATGTATCAATATGATTAATTTAATTTCAAGGGAAATACAATAAATCGGGAAAATAAAGTGACTTCTAAAATCAAAGAATTACTATAAAAAAGGAAGTAATAATAAAGTTATATAGAATTTTACAAATCGATAATGACGCACTTAAAAAGTATGTGTGTAAATTTAATATAAGTAGGAATTGTAAATAAATTATATCAAAATCATTCTTTTTGTCTCGAGAATGATTTGGTAATAAGCAAAAATTGTGTAAAAATTAATAATTTTTGAATTTTTAAAAAAAAATATAATGGTATGATGGTTTATAAAAACTACTTTTCGCTGTCAAGCGAGGCTTTTGATCAAAATCTCTTGAACTGCTCACATCGATGCTCGTAATAAAAAAAAAGAAATTTAAAATCAAAGCAACACTGATCGAAGATAAAAATTAAAAGAAATTTACCTGTCAAATTAGGTGAGGTTATATTTTTGTAAATCAAGAAACTGAAAGTTAAATCTAGAGAAGAAGCCCGATATTTGTTTCATCTTTGTTCCTGTTAAACTATCCAGATCCAATTGTATCCTGTATTGATCTATCCTGTTCCTGATTTTGATTCCTGGAAGATATTGCATCCCATTTTGAATTGACTAGGAAAGTAACCAGAATTAAAAATAAAATCTGAGTCGTATTAAAGGTACCAATTCACAATATTAAATATCGATATTTAAAAACGTTTCAAAATAAAAAAAAGGCCACAAATATTTTATTTAATTAGGTTAGATTATACTTTAATTAATAACTAAATAATTTAGATTAGAATAAGGTAAGAGAGAAATTATAAGATTTGTATTAATTGTTGATTTTATAAATAAGAAATTTATTAAGCTTACCTTATTCTGGCAAACAACTCTTATTCTCACATAAACTAAAAGGTTAACCGTTAGTTTTTATCATTATTAATAAATGTTTTCATATTCACTGAGTCATTATTATCGATTTTTACAAGACTCCCAATTTTTCTACTGGCAAGTAGATGGCGCCCAAAATTATCAACATTCTGTCTGAGATTACGACATAAGGCAATAAAAAAAAGTCAACAGTAATTTAATAGGTTATGTACTAAAACTAAAATTCAAAATAAATCAAATAATAAAAATTAAATATTGAACAAAAGTAATTTTTCTCTTTTACACAAAAGATAGTACGTAACAATATAGATATGAAATTTCTAAACATATCGACTATTTCACCTTGAACTTCAAAAAATAACACGTTCTCAAATCTCTACCTCACCCAATAAAAACTTCTAAATACGTAACCAACCACGCATACCGAATAGGCGGAATGAAACTTTGAAACTTGCAAAATCAGGCTTCCTTAGGATCCTTCGTCCTGTATACATTTGCAAAGGAATCAGATTCGGGGAAAATTTACATGCATATTCCTTCCTTCCGTCCTTTGTTCAGCGATCCCACCAATGCCAATGAAATGGAAATTTTCCTGTTTTATTTGAACAATCAGGATCGTCCTAAGGGAGATACATGGATTTTTAAGTGTAGTGTACAATGTCCAATTTCGGTCAAATTTAAAGAAAAAAATATAAATTATTTGCCTTATAAATTCTAAATCAACAATTTAGTTTTAAATAAATAAATTAGACCCTTAAAAAATGGGAAGAGAGATCTGCAATCTGCCTAAAAAAGGCTTGTTAATTAAAGAAATTTCTAGAACGTTCAATATGACTCTTTTTTTTTCGTATCAAAAAACCATAAGAGTTCAAGGGTAAGCAACAAACCGAAAACCTACTTCGGTTCTAGAGGTATGTTATCAACTTAACGCTGTTTCAATTACTGCACGGAACAACTCGGCGATAGCAGCTGATAATTATATTGTTGTTTGGTACGAAAACTCGATTGGACTATTATTTCAATCTGGGAAAGCAATTAACAGTAAAATCAATTCTTGTTTTGATGAGTCGCTCATCCTACGTTGGATTCGATAGTAACATCAATGTAAACTGGGCGAACTCGGTGATATAGTTGCGCAAAATTTTCAGTCGTTAGAATAGAAAATATTTCTCAGCTTTTTAATAGAAAAAACATTTAAGGAAAGCGACAATTTGCGAACGCTGACCAAGAGTTGCCTATATCTAGAACAAAGGGAAACTTCCGAGATACTTTTCATAAGATGGAAAGGGGGTGTGGTATGTTTTGCTAAAATTTATATTCCATATACTTTATGACTTTACCTACGGCCACTATAGAAAACAGGTAAAATCACACGACGCACAGCCTCAGTATATAGCTCATGACGCATGGTAAACACAAAACCGTGAGATTTGTTTACCGTAAACAAAACGCACGGTTTTGGTAAACAAAACACACAGTTGATACGTAAAAGTAAGCGGAACATTTAATAATTCACAAGTAGACAGTGATGGCGTAATCGCCCGTCATTTAAAATTACTTATTAACCCCTTAACAAGCGCTCGGGTTAATTCGAGTGCTCTAAACAAACGCTCGAGATAATTCGAGCTCCCCAAATAAACATTCGAGATAATTCTAGCGCCCCAAATAAACGCTCGAGATAATTCGAGCACCCCAAATAAACACGAGATAATTCGATCACCCCCAAATAAACGCACGAGAATATTCGAGCGCTCTAAACAAACGATCGAGATAATTCGAGCTCCTCAAATAAACGCTAGAAAATATTCGAGAGCTCTAAATAAACGCTCGAGGTAATTCGAGTGCTCTAAATAAATACTCAAGATAATTCGAGCACACCAAATACACACGAGATAATTCGAGCACCCCTAAATAAACGCACGAGAATATTCGAGCGCTATTAATAAACGCTCGAGATAATACGAGCACCCTAAATAAACGCTCAAGAATATTCGGGCGCTCTAAATAAACGATCGAGATAATTCGGGCGCTATAAATAAACGCTCGTGATAATTCGAGCACCTTAAATAAACGCTCGAGATAATTCGAGCGGTGTCATATTTTCTTAAATAAAAAAGAATACCTACATTTTCAATAGGTATGTCAAGTGAAATGAAGAATGAAAATTTTGTAAAATTGCTCGAAATAAAATTGTTCAAAAAATCTAATTGAAGAAATTAAGTACCCTGTCATAAGTCCAGACTTTTTGGCACACTGTATATAGCCGTACGTAATGCGTGTTGTAAACCAATTACGCACTCATGGAATTAAGCACTCGCCGCTACGCGGCTTCATGCGCAATTTTTCCATTCGTGCGTAAAATGCTATTTACTACACATATTACGTAATATACTATTTATAAGACAACCATTTCAGCTTAGCTGTTGTTCTCCTAAGAATTTTAATTTATCCCATTATTGCTAAAAATGTGTCATCTGCAAAACTTGTGTCATTTAGGAAAATAATAAAAGTAGTTGACACAAAATTCTTCCTTGAGGAACTTCCTACTGCATGATTTTTAATCACTTATTTGGTTACTAATTCTAACAAGATTTTGTTTATTGTTTAGATCTCTTTCCATTAATAGATGTCGAGCTACAAAAAATATAATAATTTCTAGGGTGTCCAGAAGCTAATAGTCTATGTCAGGAGTCGGAATTTGAGGTGATTTCCCCTTTTTTTTCGGAGAGCGCCAATTTAGTCTTCCCCCCCCGTTTTTGATGTCGCTGAAACCGAATCTGAGGGTTAAAAAATATTACAAGGTTGCCCTGTAGAAAAACACACTTTCCACCCATTTTCGAGGATGCTGAGCACGGTGGTGGTATTGAATATCGTTTCCGACCTCCACCAACCCCTCCACCGGCCAATACTCTCCCCCGAAAGTGGTAATTTTTTTAAATATCAGCGGCAAATATATCCCCCCTGTTTCCAAGGATGCTGAGCATGGTGGTGTGGCTGAATATTGCTTGCCACCTCCACCAACCCCCCACCGGCCAATACTCTCCCCCGAAAGGGGTAATTTTTTTTTAAATATCAGCGGCAAATATATAGTATTGGCTGGTGGAGGGGTTGGTGGGGGTGGGGGGAAAGTGTGTTTTTCTACAGGTAAATCTTGTAAGGCTAGTTTAACTCCTCTAACGGGTGGTTTTTGGTCATTTTGAAGGGGATGCCGAGGGTATAAACTGTTTTACCCTGAGATTCGGTTTCAGCGACCTTGAAAACGGGGGGAGAGACTAAATTGGCCCTGTCCGGAACAAAAGGGAGTCACTTATAAAAATTGACCTCTTTCGGGGGAGGGGTTGGTAGAGGTCAAAAGCGATATCCAACATCACCACAGTGCTCAGCATCCTAGAAAATGAGGGGAAACTGTGGTTTTCTACCGTGAACCCTATAAAGGGCGTTTAACCCTTCCAGACCGTTTTGAAGGGTCGCCGACGGTAAAAACTTTTTCTAACCTCAGAATCGGTTTCAGGGACCTCGAAAATGGGGGGGGGGAGACTAAATTGGCCTTGTCCGGAAAAAAAGGTGTCACTCCGACTCCTGACCTCTACTATAAATGTAATTGATGGTATCAAAAATATTTCTTATTAAATTGGTTCGTTAGTATTGTTGCGTCTTGTCTAGAAGCAAATCGTTGTGACAATATATTATAGTTGTGATATGGGAAGATATTGGATATGTTTGATATTAATGGTGTAAAATTAGCTTCATTTCACTTCTTTTCACTTTTATAGTTCAGTATAATAATCCAGTGAATAGAGGGGTTACCTTACAAATGGCCCGGTATATAGTTCTAAATTTTTAACATGTTATCTATAATGGTTAGTGAATGTTTAAAATGTAAAACGCACAATTCCTTCCCCTTCGCGCCCGCCCCCATATTGATAAAACCGAAAAAAATCGACAATTTCTTAAGATTTTCGCTTATATCTTGGTTTAGGTGCATTTTATCTAGAAGATACTCTTATACAATGTTGTATAGAATTAAATTTCCTATAATTTAGGTTATTTGAAATTGAACATCCCTTCTCACCAGTAGGTATTCAAGTGAAATAGTACCTGTCTCATGATAACATGTAAGAAACTCAAGTAGGATTGGTATAAACTCCAAATCTCAGCCAAAACAAAAATAATTAGTGATTTTTTTTAATACAATGTGGAGTTACAATAGCAAAAAATAGTAGTTCATGATGCAAGGACCAGAATTGATTTTTTTTCGGACGATTATGGAGTTTGCCGACGTTATCATACAATATTTTTTATTCGAATATAAAAATATTAATAAAATAAAGAAAAATTCTACCTAGTTCTATTTATAGGTTTGTAGTTTGCCAATGTCAATGGAGCTGGTTTTAGAAAGTATAGGAGAATTTTTAAAAAACCCGTTTCATTGCATGTGTATAGTGTAAGAAGTAGGTACTAAAATAAATAAAATATACACAATACTTTTTGAAGCAAAATAGGATGTAGAATTTATAAACACAAAGTTTTGATGTGCTACCGTCTATGGTAAGAAGAGAGTATTGACATTAAATTTTGACTGAATCTAGTCAAGATGTCACTCTCTTCTTTTTTATCCCTTTCAGAGATTAATACAAAGTGAGTAAACCAGTAAGGAATTTTAATTTATTAGATTCGACATCCTAAGACCGGTTTCTGCCTTTCGGCTTCATTAGTCAAAATTTAATATCAATACTCTCTTCTTACCATAGATGGTAGCACATCTAAAAATGTTATCTTATAGCAGATATAGCTATAGATATAGTGCGAGTTTGGAATTTTTATTTATTGGATTCGAAAAGCCTAACTGATGAAGCCGAAAGGTAGAAACCGGTCTTAGTATGTCAAATCTAATAAATTAAAATTCCTTACTGGTTTACTCACAAAGTTTTGAGTTATGATAAACTAAACCATTGTTATTAGAACTTTTTCATTGAATTTGAAGGATTCGAATAGCTGATCGGTTCTGTCAGTGTAATATAGATTACACTAAAAAGCAATAGAACACCAGTGTAAGAAGTGTCAAATTTCGAACAAAAATTATAACTATTTTGACATTTTAACATAACCTACAATATCACTTAGATTTTTTTAAAAAACACATAACACGGCAAGTCAATATGTTATTCCGATAATAAAATACACCAAATATTATTGAACACAACTATTAATTTAAAGCTAAAAAAAAAAGATAAGCCAAATACCTATATTTTACTTTACGGACAGTTCACAGTTTACCGACCGAAAAAGAACGAAAAAAGTCCTAGGCCGAAAAGTGCTTCTTCTTTTTATTGTGTATCGAATTTGACGTTTTTTGACATATTCGAATAAAAAAGCAATATTCCGTTTACACCCCCCACTCCGTCCAGTTGGTTTAAAAAATGTACATGAGTTTTGTAGGTAATTAATTTGCCTATAAATTTTATTCTGATACTTGTTTTCCTAAAATAGGCCATAACTGAATTACATCGTTCTAAAGTTAGAAGTTGAAATGCACCTAAACGAAGATATAAGCGAAAATCTGAAGAAATCGTCGATTTTTTTAATATGGCGGCGACCGCGGAAGGGGAGGAATTGTGCCTTTTTTAAAATGTAAAATGCACAATTCACATTCACTAACCATCCTAGACAATATATCAAAAATTTAGAACTACCGGACCGTTTGTAAGGTAACCCCTCTATTCACTAGATTATAATATAATTGGATATGTATATTTTTTAAATTTTTTATGTACTCGTTCGTGAAAAAAAGAATAAAAATTCTATTTTACAGCCCCCAGGGAAGGGCGGAGGAGACTTTTGGCAAACGAATCGTGTAATGAATGCATCGATAAATGCCTAATATCTGGACCTACAAAATTTTTTGATTCTACCCTGCATTTTGTATAACGATAAGAAACATTTACATTTTTCATTTAAAAAAAAGTCACGATGTTCTTCGCCAAAACGATATTTGCCCGAAAATTTATTAAATATAACAAACCGAGTTTGTCTAGCATAGACATACGAATATTTAACTCAGAAAAAGATGATTAAAACCAAAACTATTTCCATTAAATATTTACCTAAATCCATGATTTCTGAAATTGAATTGGCAACGTTGTATTTTCAACTTTGAATTTATGAGATGGCTGTCATTTGATAAGCAAATTATTTATGTTCGTCAAATGAACATTTTTTCCTTTTTTAATAGTTTTCAGGCTTATTGTGGTTATAAATTGCTACTTGGACATTTGTAGAAAAGTTATGTAGGTTCTATGCGTTTCTATTGGAAAAATATGTTAAGTAATCGTTTCAACGCACTGAATTCACGCATGTGAAAAATATTTTTCCGCGCAAAAATTTCTATCGCTACATTGAATTTATCATGTTTTTATAACATCTGTGAACATTTCATGAAAATCCCAGCCGGCCCCATAATCTTAACATTTACCAAGAGATGTGCATGTCAGTGGTTGTCAAAATTTGTAGGTTGTTATGGCGAAATTAAATAAAGTTAAACCTTGACGATGATATTTACAAAAATAGGTTATTTTCTTATGACGATTTTCCACCATCACTTCACCAACGTTTTCGTCGACAACTGCCAGACCAACATTAGAGGTTTGTTCCAACAACAATTTTGTGACTGTACGTAAACTTGTCCACAACTTATTGTCGACGACATGTCACCGACTGTTAGTCGATGACCTGTCGAGGATCGGGCACTCAATTCGGAAGTGTTCCTACACATTTTTTTTCAAATTTATACTGTCAATAACGTCACAACCAATGTCAAATTTTGAATTTGGGAAATAACAAAAACTAATGAAAATATTTATAAATTTGGATGTCTACAATCCTAAATAATAATGTGTTTACACAAGTGTTAAATAATAAGAATGTTTACATACTAAAAATACAATCATAAAATTTTCAGGTTAGGATGACGTTTACGGACGTTTTACAAACTCGTTTTGCGCAAGTCTTGACAATTTGTACCTACTCAAACCCAGGAACAGATTTGACAGTACATAAACTGGTTTGTTATTAGTTTTGGTTGTGTTGGAACACTAAACTTTTGTACAGGTTTGATTCCGAAGTTTGTTGGAACACCAAATCTAGACTGCGCAGAATCCCGACAGTACGCAAACTGGTTTTGTGTTATGTTGGAACAAACCTTATGTATCGGGACTACGTTACTGAACGTTGCTCCCCTCGCACAAAAATATATGATTTCCATCGATGATCGATGATTGACAATTCACTATTTTTGACAATACCAAAAACTGACAAATTCAACTAATATTTATCAGTTTCTCTTCTAATGGAAATCAAACCACTTATTTTAAAGAAAAGGGGGGCTTTAATTGACGTTTTGACTTTCTTGAATGAAAGTAACAAAATATATAATAAAAAATTTACTATAGAAACAGGTTATATTATCTCTGTGTTGTCTGCCGTTGCTACAAAATAAACTAAAAGCTTAACTTTTCTTGTAAATACCTCGGAAGATCGATTTTTCACAGACATGAGACCTGCATTTTTTGCCGATTTAGATAGGAATTAGTCTACCCTGAAAGTTTAATTGAATTCTGACGAGTGGATTTTGAGATCCTCCGGACACACATACACACATACATATATACAAACCTTGCTCGTTTAATAATATTTGATTCGCACGATGTATCTTTGGATTAAATATTATAAAACAATATTTGTTTAATGAAGGTTTTACAAAATACCTTTAGATCCTAAATTGCCAAGAAATAGTACCAAGAGTAACCTTGAACTCTACCATATGAAATGTATATCGTATTTCCATAAAATACAGTTTTACACATCTACAATGTGAATTTCGAGCACGAAACAAGTATCCGTTTACTGTGCAGTAGTTCTGAATTAGTTACTGATGGACAGTGGCTTTAATTAAAACCCGTAAACTGCTCAAAAACAGTAAACGCATGTCTAAATGAACCTGCTAATTTACATAATCCAAACTTTAATGAGAAAATTAAGCAATTCTCCTGTAACTTCATTCTAGTATAACGAGTTAATTTAAAATACCTATTATTAGTACATGAACTATGCCGCTTTTTACATACACTTTTAAGTGTTGAGCCTTATGGCAAACTTTGATCATATCCAAGGTATCCATTAGTAGATACGAAACGATAAATTAAAAATAAATTTGGTAACATCTAAGCATCAATATATAGTATCAAAAATTGGTGCGATTGTTCGAAAAATTGGTGAGAACTTTTTTAAATTTGGTGAGAACGCACACTAGAATTTGGTGAGAGCGCCCTCTAAATTTGGATTAGAACGTTTACAAATATGTGGATAACGTAAAAAAATACATAGTGTGTAGTTTTAACTTTTCGGCTTTTAATTGAATAATCTTGATTAGTTAGATTTTAAAAAAGCCCATACATCTGTTTTTTTTTTGGGAAAAATAAAATAATTAGGACTGACACTACTTTCTATATTATTAAGTGTAAAAAAAATATTATGGAGAAACAAATTTTCAATCGTAGTATATATACTGCCGACATAAATAGAACTTAAATATGTACGATATATTTGTAATTTACGTTACAAGACCGGAAAGTAGTCATAAGTCATAATATACGAGGAGCCTCCAAAAATTTGAATTTGAGACAAGAGTAAAGTACCCTTATTTTGAAAAATTTCGGGAAATCTTATTTAGAAAAGTTGTTCAGCATTAAAAAATACATCTAGATTTGAAATTATGACCATCTAAGTGAAGTTTTATTTTTTACCCTTTAAACAAGAAAATCTCTAGAAAATCAATGAGTGTGCCGAAATACTTATTTTATTTTGATGTTTTATGATTTGATATTATTGAATATTAAGTCCTTGTTACAATACTGTATAATTTTAAGCTATTTTCGGTGTTAACAAAAAATAAAAATAATTTTGCACCAAAAAGTTTAAAAATTATTTTACTCTTCAAAAAATAGACCTTTGCTAACACAATAGTTGTGTAATTTGTAATATTATAGGCTTTTTAAATAAATCGTCTTATACAGGATGTTGTCTATTTATCGTTTTAGCAAATTTTTCAATTCGTAGTCCCCATTTAAAAAAAAATGGGTAAAAAAATAAAACGTCACTTAGATGGCCATCATTTCAAATCGAGATGTTTTTTTTTAATGCTGAACAACTTTTCTAAATAAGATTTCCCGAAATTTTTCAAAATAAGGGTGCTTTACTCTTGTCTCAAATTCAAATTTTTGAAGGCTCCTCGTATATTATGAGTGTTTTACTATATTTTGTTGATGCTTGTTTAGTTTTAAGGGATGCGCAAACTTTTATCAAGAATAACTTTTTGTCGAAAAACCCTTAATAAAAAAGTTTCCCATATCGTGCGTACTTTCGTAATGACACTGTATATGAATGGAAGGTATCTGTATATTCTTTGGGAAGGAAAAGCTTGAGCTTATGTATTAAGCTTTCATGCCAAACCTTATTAAACGCTTGTGCTACATCAAGAAAGTTAGTAGCACAAATGTTTTTCTCTTCTAATGATTTCTCTATAATGTTGGTTATTCTATGAACTTGTTCGATCGTAGGGTGCTTATTTCAAAATCCAAATTGGTGATCAGGGATAATTTCTCTTTCTTCGATAAGTGGTTTTAGTCTTTTGAGTAGAAGTTTCTCAAATAGTTTCGACATAACAGGCAGTAATGAGATCGGTCTGTATGACGATGCCTCATGTGGTGGTTTCCCTGGCTTGGGTATCATTGGGTATCAATTTTCCAAAGGCTGGGTAGATACTCAATCTGAAGGCAGCATTTATCAGGTTAGTTAGTTTAATTATTGCTTTTTTGGATAATTGTTTTAAAATTTTTCCAGTAATTAAGTCAGCTTTTTTCGGATTGATATTTTCTTTTATTTCGGTAATTACTTCTTTGGGAGAGGTAAATTCTATTTGTGGATATAATCAAATGATTATTAACAAATACTAAAACTAAATAATGAATAAAACTGCATAAACTGACCAGGAAGGAAGATTTATCTGAAATGTTTTGATTGTTTGTAGTTTTGTAGAGGTACTAACAAAATTAGTTTCCAGCATATTGTTTTTGGAACATCCCGCATGGATTTTGTTAGCTATATCAACTTTGTTTTTATTGAATCCTCAAGCTAGCATTCGGATACGGTGGAGGATTTTGATCCTTCGTGCCGTTTTAAATTTATAATAGGGTAAAGTGACCAATGGTTGTCACCCGTCCTAATATTGGCACCTAGACACAAATAATTGAAATTAATAGATTCTAGGCACACATTTCTTCGCAATCTGAACGTTAGAGTAAAACTGGCAACTCTGTTCAATAAGTGCATTTGTTGAACTTAAGTTGCATGGTTAAGTTTAAAAGTAGTGACCGATGTTAACACCGGTCCAACTGAAAACGGTAAGTTTTTATGTAAACCATAAGAGACAGCTTATTATGATGATGGTCCTATCAACATATTTCCAAACTATATGTTATTTTATTAGGATATATTTGATTTACTAAGTTTATTACGAAATAAAGAGAGGTTATTGGCGGGAAAACATTACAATTGTAATAAATTAATGGGGTGCCAACTATTGGCAAGCAAATTATAATAGATTCCAATTTATTGACATGGGTGCCAATGGTTAGTTTCAAGGTATCTGTATAGGTACCAATTATTGGCACTAATTTTATAGAGGAAATTTATTGCTGAAACATTATAAAAATGGTAATTTATGGTTAAATAAGTATACCGCAAATTAGAGCAGCTTATTTAGTAAAATACATTGAAATATATGGCTGTTAAAAAATTCGGAACTTCTTCTAATCCGTTTAAACTGATGTTTTTAAACATCTTTTTTGAAATTGTGAATTACATAATTAATATTTTAAATCTATTTTGTTGTGTCCATGTAGTTACTATTAAGTAAGGAGTAATTATTGATTGGAAAATGTAATATTTTAATTCAATTAGGGGGGTGCCAACTATTGGCACGATAATTGTGATATATTTCAATTGTTAACATGGGTGCCAATTATTAGTTTATATAACAGAATATAGGGAGAAATTTGTTGGCACCCTGATTTTATAAATACATTCATGTTTGTTTAAATCTAAATTAAAGTTATTATTACCTATTTAGTAACTATAGCATTTATGTACAAAGAACAAAAACATAAATGAATTATTTAGGTAGGTACATCTCAATTTTAGATGCCAAAAATGAAAGCAAAAAATAAATGTGTAAGACAATATTTTGAAGAAATTATCCAAAACATTTCAATTAACAAAAAATTTGGTTTACACTTTTATCCCACACAACCTCATAATCAGTTTCCATTTTTTCTTCTTTCAGCTCATCCTCCCTAGCGCACAAACACAGATAGTCTAAAATCAACTAGCACTATATAGTCTTTCTAAATTCGAATCAGGCAATTCTCAATGATTTCCAGTCAATTTTTGAAAATTGACTGGTCCAAATTTAGAATCAGTCAACTCTAAATGAATTCCAGTCAATACAGGGTTAATCATCAAAAATCCGGTTCGCAGAAATAATATTCTGGTTAAAAAATGTATTTGTTTTATATGCACAAATAACATATATACGACGTCCATTGTAATGCTAACACTAATAAATAAATTAGCAGAAATTAAATGTCAGAAATGTAGTAGAAAATACCGTGTAAATCATGTACTTCTAATATGAAAAAATTTCTAAAGGGTGTGCAATGTTTTAAACAATTTAATTTTTATTTGTCTTTGGTAAGTAAAAAGTGTTCATCATATACGAAATATGTATACTAATTTACAGTTATGCAATATTTTAAAAAACAACTTTTTATCTATCTTTTGTATAAGAAAAGGGTTGCCAATGACTGGTATGAGTGGTATGCCAATAATTGGGTCGAAGGTGCCAATGATTGGGAATTAGACCTATTTCACTTAATTCGTTAATATCACAATAATTAAGCAACGATTTTCGTTTTCTTAATTTATTTCACATTCTGTGAAGGTTATTATATCCAACTAAAAGCATATTGGCTCTGATTCTGAAGTAATAATACATTAATCTTGTTTTAATCCGTACGCCAACCTTAAAGTGCCAATAATTGGACTGTTTACCCTATCACCCCCTCGATCTACTAGCAGAGTCGCTGAGCTTCGACGAAAGAAGTGACCTGTGAATTCGTCTGGATTTTATAATTTAAGGTAGGAGGCGATTATACTAGGGGCTTTTCCCACAAAATGCCATCTTACTACTACATACTGTTAAGAAGCCAGTTTTTTTGGGATTTTTCAGCAAAATATGCCGAATGGACTTCTTCACATACATTTTTTACTTTTTTTCTCCGACACCAATTTTTATAGGCGTGGTATGACTTCTCGTACCGGACTTTTAATTTTACTGACAAGTGGTCTAGTGGTCTTCTTTGATGCTTCCAAAATTTCTGCTGAGATTTCTTTTTCTGTGTAGGACAATTCAAAATCTGAATTCATATTTTCAAATTTGCGAACTCACAAAACAAGTTTGACATAAACAACAAATTAAACAAATCGCAACGTTGTTACCATAGTAACTAAATCAAGGCAGACTGTATTATCAAACAGCAATTGGAAAAATGACAAAACCGGCCCCTAACGTCCATTTTCCGGTCTTGACTGGGAAAACGTTATTTTCTGGTCGGTCTTAAAAAAATATTCGATATAAATTAGAGTAACAGGTCTTTAACAGTTTTTTTAATAGATATAGTATTAAACACTTTTAAGCAAAAACTTGCCAATATGTTTTCAGGTGTTTATTTATTTGGTAACAACATATAAATCCTTTGGTTTAAAGTTATTTCATGTTATTAACATTAAAGGGGAAATTCAAATTGCTATAATTTATTAGAAGCCTAATAAATAACTATTTCAGGATATGTAATAAATAACTAATGGAATAATTAGGGTATTCCATTAATAATGACCAATAATTTAATTGGCAAATGAATTATTTTAGTATTTGAACGTTTCAGTTCACTATATTGTTATCCATTTCGTTCATGTGCTATGTGGACAGATGCTGATTGCACACCCATTAAACAAGTTAAAGATTATGATTGTGATAAACATTGACTTGTAACTTGGCTTTTTATTCAAAACAAATAATAATTTATATTTGACTATTTCCCTCGTCTTAATTTCCACCAATCACAAACGCGCAATTTTAAATTACAAATGGTTTCTAGATGAAAAAATTGTATGACAGCTCCTGTCAGTAGTTTTTTCGAGTTTACCTGCGGCAAAACTTGATAGCTGTATAATACCTTTGATATTAAGTAATTATGGTCTCCTAGGACACCAAAAAAAGACGCTAAACAATTTTTCTGACTTTATTGTCAATAAATTTTGTAATATTGTTTTTAAACAGTACTAGTCAGCTTATGTAGTGAAAATAAGTCGCTTTGGAAGTGATTCTATTACTAATATTGAACTGGCGATTGAGAAAAGTATACCAAACAATACCATACGTCAATATGGAAAAAGTTTACGAAATTCTGCAAGGCAAAGAAATACGAGCTTTTGGAAACTACAGGTTTAGAGCAACTAAACCTAATCCTGAAAGATTGGGCGTGGAATATGAAGAAAGAAAACGGTGAAAATTACAAAGAACTAGTTGTGAAGACAATGTGGAACAACGTTACAAAAAAATGCAAGAGATGTATTTTATGAAGTGGAAAATAATTTTTGATCCATTTAAAGATATTATCTTCAAGTTTAGTAGGGAAGCTAGTAATGCGAAACGAAGTAATTTGCAGATGTGTGCCAATAAAAGGAAATCGGGCTCTGCTTCATTAAAATTGAAAGAATACTACCCAATGGTTTTATTATGGGACGAAGACACTCCATATCGCTTCAGTAGAACTTGCCTGGAGAGGTGCAGAAGCTGTCAATTGCAGAATTCATTATTGTAAAGAGGAAGTGAATAATTCTGGGATTAAAACAGGTAGATAACATAGTTACATATTTTTTTAAATAACTGATTTTCAAAAATCCTACTTTTTAGGAAGAGTAGAATATAATCCTCTCTTCAATAAAACGGCCCAGGGTGGAGAAAAAAAATGGCCGATAGTAAATGGCTGGTCCCCTTCCTTCTGTCCAGTCCGTCTTTTTAAAATTCTAATGGTTAAACGTTCATCTAGAATAACAACTGATAAATTATTCTTATCAGTAAACCCATCATGGAACAAAGAACAATCAAGTGGAAAAAACGAACTTTCAAGATGGACTAAAGAAGCAGCGGTCGACAGCAGTCAGTAACCTTGCTAAAGAAGGGGTGAGTGAACAACAATTAATTAAAATTACTGGCCACAGTTTAGCCAACTGAATTAAGCCTTATCTGCAAATGGATAACGAGCATCAACAACATTAATGATTTACCTACACCCAACATTATCAATGAGTTAACAAAGATTTCAAACAATACTCCTACTTCGACTCATGCTTCTTGTTAAAATATTACTTATAGAAACGTGTTTTTTCGATTTTTTTCGAAAAAACTAGGCGCCCTTATGATTTTACTTACCATAGTATCTGGCATACTTACAGATTTTCTTCAAAAATGCAACTTGATATAAATAAGTAGGAATATTATTGCTTAAGTCGTTGATATTCGATCACTTGACAAAAGGATTTGGATATCGGGATAGTTGATGGAAATAATTTGAAACAAACTCCAAATTTTCATGTTAAAATGTGGTTTAAATATAAAAAGAGAATATAAACCCTTCGGTAGACTAATAAAGTTGTTGTTAAACTAAAAATATTTCACCATTCAGCTGAAATCTCATTTTCCTCAACGTATAGTTACGCTGACCACAATCCATTTTATATAAAGTTTATGGTAGTTTAGGCCATTGAGCCACGCCTAACTCCATACCAATTTCGCTTTCTCGAATTCCCAAGTGAAAATGAAGCGATTACTAAAGTGCATCCTGAGGGTATCTAATTTATCCACACCTCCACTTCTAAAACGCAAATCCTCTTCAACGGAGACGTTAAACACCACGTCGCGACACCGTTCCGGCTCAACCTGGCGTTTCGCGTAACCTTCGCGTTATTTTAGGCGCTCGAATCTGCGGTTATATATTAGCTAAACCAAAAGACTAAATTACCACAGACGTTCCTCTCGGCGGTTAATGGGCGTTAAAACGCGATCGATCTTGATGGATAATGACGTCGGTATGAATGTGAAGTTGGCTTCAGCGAATGGAAATAGTTTGGAGTCACTACTCTTGGCGGATGTAAAATATGGGGAGCGAAATAGTTCATCCGCGTGTTGGTTGGGAGATTAAACATCGTTAATTCCCCGGGGTTAAATACACGAGTTCAAGTACTTTGCATGTGACCGTAAAATTTAGGGCGACGTGTGTATCCGGTCTCGCTTTAAACACAAAATGCATTCACTTAATACACTAAAATTTAGATCTAGATTATTAGCCAAAGAGATCAGCTAAGGTTTAAGAAGTAAAAAAAGGGTCAAATGTGTTGTAACGGTTTTGGATATGGTTCGAAGAAGACGTCAGTCACTGGGACATTCGGAGAATATGGTGGATAGGAGAGCAAGTGGAAGTATAATTCGTCCAATTTTGCTATTGTGATATACCATGTATATCTATCACCCCGTATATTGTATAAGAGTATTATTGTTTAAGTAAGGTTACTGTCGGTTGTGTTATTGTTATCAGCGATATGTTGCAACAAGGTCGTTCACTCAACCATTACGTGAGTGAACTCTCAGAATGTATTCCAGGATAAGGCCAATGCCTACTGTATATATTGTATTATTAGATAATTAAGTTAGACCTGAATTAAACTTGAGATGTAATCTCTAACATCCTAGATGTAAGGCTATATGTTATATCCAGTATTTATAGTTTTTATTATTAAGGGTTCATCCCGAATATAGTTATTGTTATTGTTAAGGTAGAGTTTGATTCCTCGCCCTTCACTAAAACATACCCTACGACATTTACATGTCACACTATTGTTACGATCAACATTTAAGAACTTGTTTGTATTCATTACTTGGGGTCGTTTCTTCCAATTTCTTTCTTTAAACGCACCAGTACGCTAACAGGAGGAACCTATAGTGAATTTACTTATCATCCCTATTGCAGGAAACAAGAAAATGATTCACCTGATTCCTCTCCTTTATATTCCCATTCTTCTAAGAATATGATAAAGACTGCCTCACTGTTTGATTCGGACCCCTTCTCTGATATCACAACTTATATTTTCTTCCTAAACAGCTATTTACCTTGACCAGCTTTTCAATTTTCTTCGGCTTTTATTCTAGTTTCTCATTTTTTAGCTTACTCATTTTCGAGTTCATTCTTTTGGAGCGTATCGGACAGAACGGCAATAACTCTTCGTTCGTGTTTGTCTGGGATCCGTCTTTGGAAGTAGTCTTAAGAAATATTGTGGACACATTCGCGTGAGGAAAATTGCTCGCCCACAATTGCTCACCAGGAAAGTTGCTCGCCGATTGCATGACAGAATGTTTTAGTTCTTTTTTACATGAATATAGGTAATATAGATTAAGAATCACGTTTATTGCAAAACATATACATATATTTTCAATTATTAATTACAAACAATTGTCATCAACTATAAGTATTTATAAAAGTTTATTAAGATTAAGAATATGATTTAAATCCTACGGTTCCTAAAACAGCAATTATTTTATTAATTATATAATTTTATTGCAATACTAATTGTTAAAAATCAAAATAAAAGAATATTAATAAAAAAACCAGTTGAGAATGCTTTTCTAGCATTGTCATATACCGAACATATTGTAATAAGTATTAATAAAATTTTAGATTAACAGTTCTCATTCTAATCAACACAGCCACAGTCTACTCACTTTTACCAAAATCGTCATTCACTATGTGCCTACTTTAAATTTAATATCATTTTAAACTCCAAAATTTTCATATTTTGGACCTCATTTTGAAGGTATTCCCGAGGGCACATCAAATCCTAAGCTTACTTTTTGATGCACTATAAAAATCTGAAGTCAGAATTTTAAAATTCATAAACACACAGAATCAATACACACACAGATCGAATTCAGATACCGAACAATTTGTTCGGTGAACATTATATTCCGTCAGGTTAGGTCAAGTCAGGTCAGGTCTGGTGGTGGCGTAGGTGGTTTTCACTACCAATGTCTAGTATTGCGAAACATAGTGCCTTAGGGACCAGAGTTTACGCTAGACAAAGACTAATGTGCGTGACGAAGAGTCACATCCTTTCCGAGGTGCCACTATTTTAACTAAACCCATTGGATCTAGACCAGAGAAGGTCGATAAAAAATCCGAGGAGCCAACCTCAGTAAAAAACAAAACGGAATCTAAGCCTGGGAACTGCGGCGAGGGATGCATGGCCCCCGGAGAGGGTCGCGAGCAGCCCCCCGGCGTCATGCGGGGTAGCCTGAGGTGGAAGCCCGAAGGAAGGCCTTAGCAGGGTAAGGGCGCACTGCCCTGTAGGACATTAAATCGGCCCGACGCGTGGGATGATAAATGGATGAATTTAATTTTGATTTTAACGGTACTGATGACTTAAAAAAAACATAGAGGAGCACTCTACTGATCCAAGACGGAGAACAAGGTGACTTCCCCCTAATCATCGAAGACAATGATGAGTACACACAAAACCTAAACATCGGAGTGAAAGATACAAGCAAAGGAGAAAAAAGCGGAAGAAGTGACGGAACCCCGGATAACAAAAAACAATAAAAAACCAAAGGAAGAAAATAAGAAAGAAAGCTAACAAAACAAACAAACCGTAACAGAAGGAAAGCTAAATGAAGTGCTAAAGCTACTCCAAAAAAAAACTCAAGAGTTGGAAGAACTGGTAACTCTAAATCCTAATACGAATGTGGAAATAAAAAAAGGAATAAAAGCTCTAGAGGGCATAACAAACGCGCTGAACAAAAACTTCCAAACTTACGCAACACATATAAAAGAACAAAAAGAATATGAACCTCAACTGGAGTCGCAAACCCAAAGACCAAAAAAACAGACGTGCGAGATAGGGATCCAGGCGGATATAAATGAAGAGGTAATCAAGGAACTTGAAAGGTTAGAAGAGATGGAAATATCGAAGGAACTAAGGAGGGAAATAGAAGGACCGCATGATGAGGAATCTTTTCAAACCTTTCTACAGAAAGAATGGCCGGAACGGACTTTCATAAACACAAAAGTGGTTACTGGAAATCCCCTTGGGGCGGAGGGAGACCTCATAGTATTCACGGATGATGATAAAATGGAAAGAGGACTACCAAAAAGATTTAAGGAAAGATTCTCAGAACTTGAAGAGCTGCAAAAAACAAGAGGGAATAGAAGCCAAGTACAAGCTATAGTCGTAAATACAAGGATACCGGACGGGAAGAACACTATAACTAGGGAAAGATACATATATAAGGCAATAACGGACCCGATACAAGACGATATCACAAAACTTCACGCAATTCTCGAGTGCTGTAGAGTCGAAGAGAGGATTAACATTCCTCGCTGCTATAACTGTCACATGTTTGGTCATCTGGGCAGAGATTGTATAGAGGAAAACCGAGACGGAGATTGCAGACGCTGTGAGGAAAAGGGACATATCGCCAAAGACTGTCCAAATGGGAATAAAGTAACATGTTAGACTTGCCAGATAGAAGGACATCAAAACAACACAATGAAATGCCTTCAATATAGGAGACTAATAAAAATAGCCCAAGCCAAAACAGGCAGAGGAGGCCGAGAACCAGACCGACAACCAAATAAATGGTCACTAACAACTCGGATATGCCAAAACTACAAATACTCCAACTAAACCTGGGAAGATCTAAAATGGCACACGACCTAGCAAACATCATTATGCTCGACAAAGAATCTGACATTATCACAATTTCCGAACCAAATATAACAATTACAAATAAGTCATACTGGATTAGGGATAAACAAGACATGGTTACAATCCTGATAAGAAACAGAAACTGCGAGATCCAGACGATCACAAGATAGGAAAAAATACGTAATCCTTCAACTCCAAAAACTTAAAATTATAAGCTGCTACCTACCCCCCAGCATATCATTCCAGGAATACAAAATCACGGTGGACAAAATTTTTGCAGAAGCAAACAAACAAAGAAAGGAAGTAATCATCTTGGGAGACATAAACGCGAAATCTCCACAATGGGGCTCACCAAAAGTGGACTCCAGAGGAGAATACTGGATGGAGAGTATGGCAGGAAGAGATCTAAACATCTGCAACGACGGCACCACAACATTCATCAGAGGAGAAAGCAGAAGTCACATCGACATAACATGTGCTACACCAAAAATTTACCAAAAAATAAGAAACTGGAGAACTCTTGCTGATGAAATAGCCTCCTACCACAAACCGATAACCTTCACCGTGGACATGAAAGTAAATTGTCCGAACCGAAACATCACAAAAATACTGGAACTGAAAAAATTTAAAGAAAAACTTAAAGAGGGAATGGAACAAGAACTAAAATTAAACTGGCTATCACTCACTAACATGATCGAAAAAATAGTAAGAGAATCGACGACACAGACAACAAATAACAGACCAATGCCATACTGGTGGAATATACAGATAGACGATAAAAGGAAACGGTGCCTCTCGACAAGAAGAAATCTAACAAGACACAGGGAACCAAATGAAGAAAAAACACGAATAAGGAACATCCTAAAAGCTCAAAGAAAAGAGGCAACCCTAAAGGATGAAAATGGCATCCCCCTCTTCACGGCCGACGAAATAAAGAAAGCAAGGGAACGAATCAAAAACGGAAAAGCCCCAGGTCCGGACGGAATCCCTTCGGAGGAAATAGCCATAGCAATGCTAACAATCCCCGAACAAATCAGAGAAATCATGAACGACCTACTAAAGAAACAAGAATTTCCCTCGAAATGGAAAGAAGCCAGAGTTTCGCTAATACGGAAGACAGGAAAGCCTACTGAGGAGAACTCCTCGTATAGACCAATATGCCTGCTAAATGAGATCGGTAAAATATATGAAACGTTGATAAGAAACAGAATTGTTGAAGAACTTGAAAGAGGGGGAAAACTATCAGACCGACAATTTGGATTCAGAAAAGGGAAATCCACCTTACATGCAGTCAAATGGATAAAAGACCACCAAAAAAGAACCAAACGCCAATGGAAAATTCTGGTAGCCTTAGACATAAAAAATGCGTTTAACAGCGCCTCCTGGAAGAGGATCATAGAGGCAATGAAGAGAAAAGGTATTACTAAATACCTTATAACATTGGTGGAAAGCTATCTCTGTGACAGAAAAATAACATGGGGTAAAGGCCTACAAAAGGATATGACACACATGGCTCGGTACTAGGGCCGACTCTGTAGAACTCTGTGGAACTCTGTGGAACTCTGTGGAACATCCTATATGACGATATACTAAACATCCAATATGAAGACGAAGATACAAATACTATAGCTTATGCCGACGATCTGGCTCTATACATACATCGAAGCAAACAGCATAAACAAGCTTAAACAAATGGAAAATGACGCCCTAAACAACATATGGGAATGGCTGGAAGGAAATGAGCTCTCGCTAGCAACGGCCAAGATGGAGATGATCATACTGCAAGGACCTAGAAAGGGCAGAACAGATATAAAATTAAATACCAGTGGGGAAGAAATAATACCAGGGAAAACTCTAAAATATCTTGGAATACATTTGGACAATTGGGGACACTACGGAGAACACATAAAAGTCGCAGTAAGCAAGGCGGAAGACAAACTGACAAAACTGGCTAAAATTATGCCAAACATAGGAGGCCCCAGCCATCTTAAAAGAAGACTCCTATATGGCGTGGTCCAATCCATCATTCTATATGGAGCCCCGATATGGTACAAGATAATCGAAATAAAAAGATATAGCGACATGCTAAATAAAACCCAAAGAAGAGCCCTAATTAGAGTTTGCAGCGCGTACCGCACGGCGTCGGCGGCGTCATTACAGGTGATTGCCGGAATACTACCAATGGAGAAGGACACCTAAAAGAAAGAAGAAAAGAACACAGAAAAAGATCAATTGAAAGATGGCAGGAAACATGGGAAAGTAACACAGACACCGCCCAATGGCTTAAAAACTAATCCCTAACATAAAAACCTGGATAAATTCAAACGAACGGATTACTTCTTTACCCAATTCTTGAGTGGTCATGGCTCTTTTAAAACATATACTTATAAAATTAAAAAAACAGACGACGATAAATGCAGATACTGCCCACAAAGAGACACCGTAGAACATACGATCTTTAATTGTCACCGATGGGAAAATAAAAGACAGGAAATGAATGCTAGAATAAAAAACAGAGATGAAGAAGAACTCACGCCACACAATATAATACAAAAGATGACTGAAAAAAAAAGAAAACTATAACATAATATACGAGGGCATAGTGAAAATTATAAAAACAAAGGAGAAAGAAGAAAGAGAAGCTCAAACCACAAGAAGAGAAGACTAAAGAAAATAAGAGAGATTAAAACAACGATAGACGACGACGATATGTTCTCGCGAACGGTACCCCGTCTAGATCCGCTGTGTGAAAAGGTGAAGTTTTTTAGTGGGTAGAGAGAGAGAGTCCCACACTACCCCGGCGACGGAGATCTAACCGCCAAAATACTTATGCACAGATCCTCCGGGGTGTGCGTAAATGCATTTTTCTTCACCGAAAAAAAAAGGTCAGGTCTGGTAACAATTTTGTAAGGCTTTTTTTCGCCACAAAGAAAAATTATCCCTTACGCGTGACGCCTTGTAACGGAGAATGCTCGGGCGCCAGATTATTTAATCTGATTACTCCACAAGCCTTAGAAACGGCGTCTTAGGGGCACAGGTAGCTTCAGATGAAGATACAGAATCTCCAGGGATCTCGTTGATTTCAGACTAGTTTATTAACAAGTGCCAGTAACGGTTTTTAATCGCTGTTGACACAGAAAGAATTTCCTGAAGCAGAAAAAAGGTAAGGGATTGACCTTGATTATAAACCACAAAATGACGTTGACACATATATTGCTTACAAAATCCATCTACAATCTCAAAATGTGAATTTCAAAGCCCAACCCTTAATACTCTGAGCAAAAAAAAATAATTCGTTAAAAGAAACGTGATGACTGAAACAGACTGAATTTTAAATGATAATTACTATTGTCTATAACCAAATTCAGTGAAACCTACTTTACGGAGTAGATTTTCAATAAATAAAAAACAAAAACAAGTTATTGATTGTACTCGAAAGACTGTTAACTGCAGAGCAAGTTAAAGAATTAATACTTATAGGTATCTATATCTATATCCAATACCTGTAGGGGCTTTGTCTCAGAAGTAGTTGTCCAATTTTTAGTCTTGGTATCAGCTCTTCCTTCGATTTTTCGAACGTTTTTGGTGGTACTAATTTGTAGTGCAATGCATCTTTTCCTTTTTGATTTACCCATCTAGTCTATCTAGTATATTATACATCCGTCAGTCTATATTTTCATTTAGAGATACTAAACCAGCTGCCTACTTTCTACTGAGAAGTAGTGATGCAGCAAGACGAACCGAGACAGAGACCTTCCTTATATTTTCTCACAACTCGCACTTCTATCACTCAAGACTGCCTGTTTTTCGTATTTATTGTTTGTCTGTTGTCTAGAATAATGCTATAGTCCAGTCAAATTAGGGTGTTGGGTTGATTGTTGGCTTACCAACTGCTTTCAACCTATACTATAAAGTGTTGATTTATAATAATATGGTTAGAAAGCTGTTTTC
The DNA here is from genome assembly GCA_949320105.2 of Crepidodera aurea. Taxonomy (NCBI): domain Eukaryota; kingdom Metazoa; phylum Arthropoda; class Insecta; order Coleoptera; family Chrysomelidae; genus Crepidodera; species Crepidodera aurea. The sequence goes on along the minus strand of OX439473.1, from coordinate 76,145,525 downwards.
AAGACGCACAATTTAAAAAAAAATGTCGAAATCCTATAAATAGATCACGAGATAATTCATCCATGTCAGTCAAATATAAGCCGAGATATTCGCAATGAAAGAGCGCGCCGAGAAAATCTATTTTGCAAAGACGGCTTCGCTCTACCCGCACCACTGCTACGGGAGCCGTGCAAGTTGCAATTTCGCGCGATGGCGTTCGCTTTCTCCTGCATTCTAATTATTCTAAATGCGAATTCGTTTTACAATATTTTAAACAACTTGCACGAGGATAGTAGATGGTTCAACGAACCGATCGGTGTTTTGCAAATAGTGCATTTATAGTTGCCTCAAAACGACCTCTAGGGTTAAGCACCATTATCTCGGGATCTATTTATCGGATTTCGACGTTTTTTTGAAATAGTCCAATCATATTAGGGGTTTCACCTCCGAATGAGAGATAATAAGCTGGAAACTCGTATATACCTTCATTTTGGTGTTCTAAAAGTTGTCTCAAAAATCACCTAAAATCTCGTGTCTGCGTGGTAATGATATTAACATCTATTAAAAAAATTGTAGGACAAAATTTGTTTCAAACATTTTTTCGTGCGCTCAACCGCTTATGAGATAAATAGCGCTCAGCCCTCAGCCATACATATTATAATGCAAGGTCAACCGTGAATCTGGGTGAATATACGTTGTATAAAGTAAATAAATCATTAAAATATCACTAATAATGAGTACTTTGTATCATTTATTAATTAATACATTGAATTTAATAACATTTTACATATAAGTATCTAATATATTCATTTAATAATACTTATATCTACTTATTTGTGTTAATCAAAAACTTATCAAGATTATTGTATATCTTAATTTTATATTAATTTAAAGTAGGAGAGAGGACATCATAGGAGAAGACATAGAATTGCTCGTTATTTTGATTGGACGCACTCAATTGCATCAAGAAGAAATTTTTTCTTAAAAAAGGTGGAAAAGGCAACGTCAAAACACAAATCTATTCTTCAAAAAGTTTTGATAAATATCGCCTTTCTAAAAAACATTTTATTTTTACATGCATTCAGTGGCTGTATACAACTTCGGCGCTGTTTAAAAACGGAAAAAAATCTTTCATAAAATCGCTAAAAAAACTTGCCAATTTCGACCAACTGACTAAAGTTATTCTAAAAGAAAACTGCCCTGTACAACAATTATCGCAAATCGCAAAAGACCGATTTTTGTGACGTTTGACCTCGAATAACTTACCACGCAGACACGAGATTTTAGGTGACTTTTAAGACAACTTTTAGAACACCATAATGAAGGTGTATACGAGTTTCCAGCTTATTATCTCTCATTCCGAGGTTGACCCCTGTTTTTTGCTTAAATGATTGGATTAAAATTGTGCGTCTTGAAAACAATTTTCTAACCATATATTATAAAGTAACACAATTTTGTACTACATAAATATGAAACAAAAATATATTTACCACCATAAATGCATTTCGCCATTAAAAATCAATGCGTTGTGAAATTGTTCGAAGTTCTCGGAAAAGTCATTTCAATATTAAAGCTGGAGCCGTTAAAGTCAAAAACTTGAAAAATATATGTGTTTCTGAATACTAAAGATTAAAACAAAATGTTAAACGCAATTTTACATTCATTTAATTTTTTTATTTAAAAATTGTACCACTAAAATATTGTAATGTACTACCAGTGGTACATGTACCACAGTTTGAGAACCGCTGCTTTATAGTATAGGTTCAAAGGTATCCCATTTGTTATTTAGAAGAAAAATATATTTTTTTTTAAATAATTCTGTATGCCGTCAATTTGCAAAAAAAATAAAAAAAATTTTTTTGGTGATGCCTAATATGTGTAAAAAAATCGAGACCAGTATGGCAGCGTTCACACTTGGCAGCACGACAATGACACGACATGGAGTAGGGATGAATTTACATTGAAAGCGATGTATATATCGGTTTCAATGTAAATTCATCCCTACTCCATGTCGTGTCGTTGTCGTGCTGCCTAGTGTGAAAGCGCCCTATGGGTGTTTTGCAAAGACTACAGAAGGCATCGCTTTTTTTTTGTTGCTATGCAATAACTATTTTACCCACGGGGATTGGGTTCAACTCACTGTTTCGCAACCAAAAGAGGTAACTAATTACAGGTTATACAAAAGACTGGATGAATTTTAAGGGGGGATAATGATTACTCGATTTTGTAAATTTTTTTTTTCGTATTTTGTATAAAAAACAATAAATTTGAGTGAACTAATAGTAAAAGCCTTGAAATTAGTTCAAACTGTAAGTGCAGTTACAAAACTTTTATCTGAAAACAAAACAAAAACCCCTCAACGTGAAATTCCATCATTTTACATCTTCAAAAAATTTTACCTAAACAATGATGTAAGTTGAGAGTAAAATGATACATAAGATAAAATTAATAATGCGTTAACGCACTCTTATACAGGGTGAGTCACGGTAGACGCGACGGTCCATTGTGGCTAAACGGTTAATATTTTGTTTTTTCATGGATATGTGGGTTGATAAAGGCTACATTATAAAATTATTTTGAATTATACAGGTTGTCCCAAAAAAGTGTGGCGTATCAAAGTGATATTATTTCTTATGGAAGACCCTATATTTTATTGCATTTATAGATTATACGTTAAAAATAAGAGTAGAGTTACGTGGAAAAAGGTCGGAAGTTAATGAAACTTTGGGATGTTGTTTAGGGATGGCTAATTAACATTTTCTCAAGTTTTCGACCTCGAGGACCCTGTGCTAAAAGAGGAGAGGGGGAAAAACTGCAAAATTTTCGACCTTCCTCCGGTTTTTCCTCAATTGCTTTTTTCCCTTACGTCCTACGGCAAAGTCATCTCTATACTTTGTTTTAGAACGTTAAATTCTCTACAATTATGACTATACAAACATGTTTGTATGTCAATTCTTTACCGAGATATGGCGCTTCGAAGAAAAGGTTATTTTCAAATTTCGCTAAAAAATGCCAAAAAATTCAGAATTCCAACGTATTTCTTCTGTTACACCAAAATTATGATGAAATGTTGTAATTATGGTTCCTGATTAAAATCACGAATGTTCGAACCGCGAAAATCTAAACTTACACTTTGTCGCCTTCTGCCGCCAAAACCAATAGAGATATTAAAAAGCGGTCTCCAACAAAATATTTGTACAACCTTTTTCAATATCTCTTCTTCCAAAAGTGAAAGGTGTAGAGTTGTTAGTTTTAGAGAAATAACCAGACAAAGACTGGAATGTACGAACCGCGAAAATCTAAATTTACATTTTGTCGCAATAAAATGACCTTTTCTTCGAAGCGCCATATCTCGGTAAAGAATTAACGTACAAACATGTTTGAATAATCAATCATTGTAGGAAATTTAACGCTCTACAAAAAAGTATAGGGATGCTTTTGCCGTATGAAAGAATCTCTACGCTCTATTGCGAAAAAACCGGAGGAAGGTCAAAAATTTTGCAGTTTCCCCCTCCCCCCCTCCTCTTTTAGCACAGGGTCCTCGAGGTCGAAAACTTGAGAAAATGTTAATTAACCATCACTTAACAACATCCCAAAGATTCAATAACTTCCGACATTTTTCCACCTGAAACTACCTGTCGACTGGACTATAAGTATTCCCTATTTTTCGAGATATTTTGATATTTATAAAAATGGAAGCACTTACAAGAAAACCAATAACTTCGAAACCCATGGAATCAGCCAAATCCAATTTTAACTAAAAAAAATTAGACTAGCAATTGAAAGCAATAATGTATTTAGAGTTGTTAAAAATTATACAGGGGGTCCAAAATGGGGCGATTCTATAATGACATATTCAAACGACAATATCGTTCTTATTTTAAATAGGACACCCTATATTTTATAAACCTATCATGAAGCTAATTCCATTACCTTTTAAAAATTATAAAGGTCTACTATGCCTAAATCTATTAGTTTTGGAGTTATTTTTGTTAAATTTTACATTATTTTCCACTATAATGCCTACACCCTATATTTGATCAGCTTAGACTATTGCAACATCATTTTTTGTCTAATATCTAATAATACATTTTCCAACAGTTTTCAGAAACTTTTTCTTAAAAATTGCAAAAATTTCTTCCCATTTAAATGGCCATCAAAGAAATATAGGCCAATAACTTAGTTGCCTATAATTCCACCGTATATATTAATGTTCCACCGGTTCTGATAATCTATTGTGTGGAACAAATGCTGGTTTTGAGTATCATAATAATGAAAGTTATGACGGTTAACTAATGCATTATTAAGAAAAGTAGATTCACCTGTAACTTTTTCGGATCATAGTCTAAGCTGATCAAATACAGGGTGTTATATTTAGGCATTATGGTGGAAAAATAATGAAAAATTTAACAAAAATAAAAATAACTCCAAAAATTAATAGATTTAGGCATAGTAGACCATTATAATTTTTAAAAGGTAATGGAATGTGCTTCGTAGTAGGATTATAAAATATAGGGTGTCCTATTTAGAGAATCGTCCCATTTTGGACGCCCTGTATAATTTTAAACAACTATAAATACATTATTGCTCTCAACTATTATTCTAATTTGTTTCAGTTAAAATTGGATTTGGCTGATTATACAGGTCTCCAAGTTATTGGTTTTCTTGTAAGAAATATCAAAATATCTCGAAAACCAAAAGTATGCCACACTTTTTTGGGACAACCTGTATAATTCAAAATAACTTTAAAATGTAGCCTTTATCAACCCACATACCCATGAATAAACAAAATTTTCAAAATATTAACCGTTTAGCCACAATGGACCGTCGCTTCAACCGTAACTCACCCTGTATAACTTGAAAAAATTTTAAATTTGAAAAATCAGTTTTTGTCATATCTCGGTTAAACCGGACAAATAAAAATAAAATAATAAATGAGGAACTACAAAAAAAGCCAATAGACCCGAAAAGAAGATTTCCATTCTGTTTTCTTTGATCCCTTCTGACCCAATATGACTAGCTGAGAACTCACTTTAAAGACCTATTAATTCACGTCCTTGAGACCTTTAAACTTTAAACACGTACCTTTGTCATTCCGAAATGCGAACAATTCAAAATATTTTCCGTAACTTGCGATAGGGTATGGGCGCGTGAGACGTAAATTAAATTTCTCGCTAACTCTTCGACGTGTCACATATTTTGAGGGTTGCCCTCAAAACACTTCTCCAAATAATCGGTCGTTGGAGATAGGAGCGGAAAGTAAATTTTGCAAGTTTGAAAACAGACAGGGAATAACAACGTAACGTAAAACATTCTTTTAGGTCTTGTGGGAATATTTTGCGGAATACAGTGCGGCCTAAAAGAAATTTACGATCTGTGTACTTAACGAATTTAAGGTTAATTTCTGAAACATGTAAATTTTTAATTCTAAACTCACATTATTCAGGTAAAATTCTATGCCACCACCTTTTCCGTCATTCTCCTTGATGTGATACCACATTTACAAAAGTTTTTATTTCTCAATATAAGATTTTAAAATTACTTTATTTTTACTGTTATTCTTTTAAACAAAACTTTTAAAATAAAAACAAAATGGGGGATGTTTGTTTCTTCTTAATAAAGACGTTGCTGATATATTTTTTAAACATAAGCCAACCCGACAGCTCTCGACGAGACATCTGGCGACCGGGCCGGCAAAAATTGTGTGCAGATTCATACATATTCGTGTTTATTTGTTTAAAAACGTTGTGATATGAGTGTCTCAGTTAAAAACGACTTAAAGTTAAAGAAAAGTGACTGTTCTAAAGGCCCCCATACAAGATCAAACAAGCTTGTCAAACTAAATTTGATCAAAAGATTATCAAGCAAGTTTGAAATTCCTGCGAGCCGACACAGTATACTGATGAAATAATAGTATTAACAATTTGGAAATCGTATAAATTTTTCAATAACGTTAATAAAATCTCTTCTTTTTGTCTCTCTTCTGCCAGTCTAGCTTCTTTTCCAACTGTGCATCTTTCCTCTACTAACACTATATTGCTTATCATAACATTTTCCACCTAGTGATTAGAAGAAACATTACTGACCTCCTTACACCCGTAGGTCTCACTACCTCTATATGCTTTACTTTTGATGGTCACAGATTTGCAACTTCTATTCCCTTCTGATACACTTGCAACTGCGTTGTTGTTCTCTTCATTGACGTAGATACCGACCGCTGCTGCATGCTTGCAAAATCCTCTTCCTCCTTTGCAAGTGCCCTTTGAATCCAAAATGTTTCTTCCAGGATAAACCTAAATTCACTCAATTATATAATTTTTTTAAATGATACCTTTTTAAACTATAAACCGTCTTTTTTAATTTAAATTACTATTTCATTATTAATTATTAAAACATGCATGTTTATTTTAATCAGAAGAATAGAAGAAGCACAAAAAAACATGCTTTGGCCACGTGCACGTTAATTGTATAAAAAATGGTGCGTAGAATCAATTTTTTTCATTAAAAAATGAAATTAATATTTAATTTGAAAGACTAATACTTTCTCAAAAATAGATAATATTTATTAGTAAAACCATATTTAATTATTATCGGCACACTTAAAACTATTGACGTCTGTATATTTCATTATGGGTTTTACCCGAAGCATAACTTTTATAAAGATTAACTTTTTTCGTAAAACTAATAATAAAAAAGTTTTCCATATGGGACAACTTAATTAAACACGCTGTACATAATATAATACGTACTACAATGAAAATAGAATTTAAAGTATTAAAAAATCAAAAAATATATTTTTTAAGAAATCGATTACTTATTTTTATAAAACGTTTAATGCGACCCTGTGTACTTTGATCTTAGACGATCCGTCAATTTTGATGACGTATTCGTCGAAAACATAATGGCATAACGACAGTTAATAAGAATAAATAAACGTGTTTTGCAATCAAAGTTATGCGTGACCAGCGCAATCGGTTTAAATCTGTACACAATTATTGTTTCGCCCGGCCGCTAGAGCGGCACTCTCGTCGCGCCAACCGATGTCGGGCTGGCCCATAATGTCGTTTTCGGTGAGATTTGACATTTTTTTGCATTTGTTTTTTGTTATACTAGATCTCCGATTTAAAATAACGCTATAAAAAATAATCAAGTAGGGTCAAATTGGAAAAATGTACTGGTCAATTAGTTTCACCGTTTCTATCAATCCACCTGTTAACACAAAAACTTGTTTGCACTGCACGTTATAGTGAAGAAGCTTAATGCAACTTACTAACTTCCTCTATAAATTTTATTTGGGTTGTCTGCATTAGGAAAAAGTCTTCCTGATTCCAAAAAATCCAAGTATAGCTCAAAGGAATATGGTTACTCCGATTATTTATAACCCCTAGAAAAATATCCTTAGTTTTTGGAAAACACGCTGAGTTAGACTTGGGTGTTTTGACTGGGATTGATTTAATAGCAAATTGGTTCTTCAAAATACTCGGTGGTAAGAATTAATGTAAACACGGCTTTTAAGGTCACCTGACAAAAAAAGTTCAAGGGTTAAGGTCGAGTGACCTGGAATTCCATTTAATAGCACCATTTTTTAAAATAGCACATCTTAGGAACCAGCTCATGTCATCATAATAGGCAACGTTTTGTAGAGATTTTGTTAAAAAAATCATGTACCATAGCCAAATAGCATGCAGTGTTTTTTGTCACAGAACAACCATCTGCATTCAATTTGCTGATTTTTCACGCCAACAATTACTTTTTTGAAGTGCAGCTGTTTGGGGCGCTTTTCTAATAGATTGCCCCGTATAGGAAATTCTAACTGTCGGAGTGAAAATATGCCTCATCACAAAAACAATTTCTATACCGCCCTCATTCTAAACAAAATTCATCATGGTTCCATATAGTTATTGTCGTCGTTGATATTCCGCGAGCTTTAGGCATTGTATAACTTGGATTTTATAGGAATGGTATTGTAAATCCTATTTTAAACTTTGTTGTACACTCAACAAACCAATTTCCAGTGCCTCTACGTGATTACTTCATGACGTACTGGTGCAGTGGTGATCTCACTGATTTTTGTAGGCCTCTCCATTCTTTTTTACATACGGTTTTATTAAATTGTTAAAAGGAGCATCATTTACATGACCAATCGATTACCTAATTGTCTTCTAGCCAGTGTGTAAAAATCATACGCTCTGATTCTTTTAAAATCAGTGCTGCATGATTACTGGTTCCACATGTGTTTGTTTACCGATACATGTCGTTCCTCCGCTCCAAATCAAGGCGGTTACGATGAGGCATACACCGTAATTTCTTAAATTTCTTCATATTAATTTACAGAAGAAACACTTCAATTTTGGGGAATGGTTTTTAACCACTGTGTCTAGGTGCACGCTAACATGTACCAAATAAAAAACTTAGGTACACGATAAAACTTCATCATTATCAATGACGTAATCTTTTAGCGTGCACCTTTAATTTCATCGTCACTGATAATGATGACGTTTTATCGTGTACCAAACATTTTTATTTGGTACACGTTGCACCTAGACACAGCGAATTTTAATTTATTATTTAAGAGGATAAATAACTTTACTATTAAGAACTAGTTCCAGCTATCGTCTTCTGGTATTATATGCGTGTCTTAAAAAATAGAAAAATAGAGGGTATCTTCTTTGTCAGCAAAATATAAAAATGGATTCATTTTGCAGGTAACTAATAGGACAGGGCGAAGAAGGGGTTAAGAACGAATGATGTGTTGAAAATTGATTGATAAATTTCTTGCTGCCATTATGCAAGAGGCAATTTGTCATAGTGACATATTTAGAAAGCGGAATCTATTTCGCTAGGCGACGGGAAAGAGTTAAGTGATTGAATATGATTTCTAGAAGTAAGCGTGCGAATGTAGCGTATATTTACCAAAAACGTAACTGCATTCTAAGCTAGATTTAAAATACGACTAACAAATTTTTTTTACCCTGTTAAAATGAATACTGAGCAAGGAATATATGTAGGAACTTTGAATTGGAAACCCTGTAGAAAGTAAATTATAAAGTTAGTAAGCATATTATTCGTATCGCCATCAAGTTGGTTGGTATACCTACGCACAGTGAGTTCAATTTTAATTCCTAATATCTGGATCGAAATCTTCAACTTCAACACCCATTTAAGTTTGTTTGCTGTGAAGTTTCATTCATTAATTGAGTTGAGGCACGATTTCGTTTCCTAGAAGTTTTGTTATCAAACTAATAATTTGTTTCGATATAATTTTTTTCCACAGTACCTATTGACGACATACCCAACAAACTGATTTTAAACTAATTAACTAAGAAGCAACCGAGTTTGAAATTCTAGATATTTAAATCGATATCACAAGAATATGATGTAAGTATTAATTCATTTTATTCCAGTTACTTTTCTATATATATAGTGAAATCGCAATCGACACGGTGTAATAAATCAAAATTTTATGGGAGTTTTACAGCACAGGCGGCTCAAACAAAATCTGTGATTTTAAATAGCCGGTGATTAAAAGGTGTGTTAAAATTAAGAATTTTGCCTGTGCCGCCCGGTTTTGTTGGACATAACAATAGACTATCCTTATTTTAATCCCTATTAAGGTAAATTAGGGTGTATTTTTTTATTATTATTTTCTTGTTACTATTTTAAACTTAAATAATTGTAATTTAACCGCCGGGGTGCTTGTTTTAGGTGAGACTCCTCGCCACTCACCCCTATAAAATTTTTTTTTTTGGTTGGCTAAGGCCAATTTTTTGTTTTTTGTATTTTTTTGGTGGGTAAACTTGGTAAATTCAATATTTTCACCACTTTTTCGACATGCTCCGGTTTTTGCTTGCGTTTTTGCAGTCTTACACGCTTTTGAGCTTTTTTTTGTGGTTTAGTTTCTAGCAGCGTTAATTGGGTAGTCTCAACGCCGCGCCACCAGACCCTACTCCTTTTTTACTAATATGATTGTAACATTTTGATATAAAATAGATATGCTTATAAACTTTGAACTTAAACCACACTGAATTTTTCAATACTACTGTCACTATTAACCGAAAATTACCAGAACGTCTTACTATAATAGATGAGCCCAGCTCTTACTGACCACTCACTTCCCTGGGAATGAACCTATCTCTATAGGGCACACTTCAGAACGGTATAGTAGACCTACCAGAGAAGATCCGGCAATGGCCAGACATATCTGCAGCAATAGACGCATAAGATGGGCCTTGAACACCTTCCAACCGTTTAAATCAGCAGAAGCGGATGGAATATTCCTCGCCTTACTCCAGCGCGGGCAAGAAAAAATTCTACCACACCTAGTGAGTATGTGTTGTAGCAGTCTAGAACTAGGATATATACCGGAAGTATGGAGAAGGGCCAGAGTCACCTTCATTCCTAAAACAGGGAAAAGGGATACAACCAATCCTAAATCCCTTCGACCAATTAGTCTCACATCGTTGGTTCTGAAAACGGTGGAGAAAGCAACTGATAACTATATCAGAACAGAAATCCTGGAACGGGTGCCTCTGCACCCCCATCAGCATGCGTACCAAACGGGCAAATCCACGGAGACCGCATTGATGCAATTGATAGATGAAATCCAGGATGCAATAGAGAACAAAGAATCTGTAGTGTGTGCCTTTCTAGACATAGAAGGGGCTTTTGACAACACACCACACGAAGCCGTCAAAAGAGCACTAGAAGAAAGAGAGGTAGACAACACGACAACCAGATGGATGTCGCGACTATTGTCTACCAGAATAGCAGAGACTAAAATGGGACAAGACACTGTTTCCATCTGCACAACCAGAGGATGTCCACAAGGAGGAGTAGCGAAAATCCAAAGACTAGCCTGCGTATGCATAACGGCCGACATGGAGGTAATCTAAGCCTTACACCCCTCCATATAGTAGTGGAGAGTATAGCGATAAGGACAACCTACAGAATGACCAGAGAAGGATCAACGAAACGCAAGTTTCGACTCCTTCCTGGAAATCATCAAACCTGGGACATGCCTCAAGATGAGATGACAAAGAAGTTTAGCTTTGTGAAAGAATTCAACACAAAGCTAAGTAACAAAAACGAATGGGACAAAGATACTATCCCAAAACTCAAGAGAAGTGCCATTAAATGGTACACAGATGGTTCTAGAACAACAGAAGGAACAGGAATAGGAGTATATGGGCCTGGAACCAAATATTCTGAAAGTTTAGGTAAATCTCCGAGCATTTTTTAAGCTGAAATATACGCCATCGGAAAGCCTACCGAGATCCTGAACTTTTTGAAAGCAATAGGACTAGAGGAACTGCTCTAATCGTTGAGACATCCTCAACGATTGGGCAGCAGTAGGGGGCACAATAGATCTTATAGGTCGCAGTGTGTCGACACCCCCATCACAGATAGACAGATAGATAGATACTATAATAGATAATATTGAAGGCTAATCAAACAGGGTAGGTAATATTGGGAACTGATCAAAATACTAACTGCAACTGCCTATCTTATCTTCATACTAAATGCTAGGTAGGTAACCATCTTATAATCCCATCTCCTTGTTATCATTTTGGTTTTTCCATGGCATTAGTAATCTCCAAAATGATAAAATAACGATTTACCCTTAGATTACAGATTTCTATAATCTAAGAATTTATTCCATTTACATTTTTAATACAATTATACTCACATGTGTAGATTTTGAACCCTCAGATTACTTTCTGTAATCTAAGCTAAGCTAAGATTTCCAAGAAGTCAATAATGAATAACGATTTAAACAATTTAATGTAGGTAAACCAAATAGTAAAATTTATAGGTCTTGAAAAATATTGTTGTTATATACCTTGTTGTTAATTTACTCAAACAGATAACTCTAACCATTTACATAACAATTGCAAATAACTAAAAAAACATTTGGTAAAGTACCTACATACCGAAATAATACTCAATAATACGTATTCAAAAAATATATACTTTAAATGATGATTTTATGACCCGTAAATAATATATAGGCACCCACATCTGAACTTTCCTGTTCTGACAGATATATTAGTCCGGCTCGAATGCAATTATGCAATATTATTACATATTTTTTTTATATACAATGGTAATCCCCAATTATTTTGGCTTATAAGTAGTCCTATTTTTTTGGAAAAGCTTCCACATTCTTTTATCGATCTTGTCGAATATTCAAACAGTTTTAATTTATAAACAATGCGTAAATTTAAATGTAGATCGAAACATAAATCAGTTATTATTTTAATCATAATTAAATATAAAGTACCCCGCACATTTCTTATGCAAAATGGGTCCCAGTCGAATTGGCTGAATATTTAGTATAATTATCATGTCCTGATCAAATGTCTCCATGGGGCCAACGAGATCTAATGCAGAGTTTTTGAGATACATGTGTTAAACATGCGGATGCAGAGTTGTTACTAACCTTTAGAAAATTAACGATGTGTCGAATATTTTGTTACAAAAAGTTAATGATAATAATTACAATCTTAAAATTGTCGACACGAGTTGCAATAAGAAGTTCTAAGTCTCCATATACAAGGATATTCTTTGTATACTAGCCAATGTTAAGATTTTAATGTAATTCTTTGAACAAACTCATTCAAACGCAAAAGCTCGTAGACTTGCAGAATAAGTAAATACCATTCGATTTTAATATTGGGTGATCTGAGGTTACTATTATACAGGGTCACTCAAAATTTTCAGTTTTAGTTGTATTTATTTGAAATTTTTTAGAAACATATACAAGTTAAACATAAAGTAGAAAACTAAATATAATATGATCAGTATTTTGGGACTCTTGTTTATTTGTTGCATCTTGTACGGATCCCATAATTCGATTAAAAGATAGCCCGTATACCAAATGTTTGGTTGATGGTCTGCGAAACGTATCCCGAAAACCATACAACGAGACAGTGGCAAGATGGGCACAGGTACCGATAGTTCCAGCAGTAGATTTACACGTGCATTAATAATCATCTAGAACATTTTCTTCTTCTTCATCTTGCATACACTTCATAAAATGGAAATTTCAGGTGCATTCAAAGCTAACGCCATCGACAGACCGGTGTCGAGGGTCTCAAAAAAATTCGTTTTGTAATGAAAAGTTCTAAGGATATTTGCGTAGGGTGATTCTTTTTTACGAGCCGAAGCTATCAACAAATAGAATCCGTACATCATCGTATTTATAATGTCTTAACAGAAAGATTTTTAATGCAGTAGTCTCCCATTTGATTGATGCACCATCATGCCGTTGACCAGGATTCGTACAAGATGCAACAAATAGACAAGAGTCACAAAATACTGATCATATTATATTTAGTTTTCTACTTTATGTATAATTTGTATATATGTTTCTAAAAAATTTAAAATAAATACAACTAAAACTGAAAATTTTGGATGACCCTGTATAATAGTAACCTCATATCACCCAATATTAAAATCAAAGGGTATTTACTTATGCAAGTCTACCAGCTTTTGAGTTTGAATGAGTTTGTTCAAAGAATTACATATAAATCTTAACATTGGCTAGTATAAAAAGAATATCCCTGTATACGCAGTCTTAGAACTTCTTTTTACAATAAGTGTCGACAATAATAAGATTGTAATTATTATCCTTAACTTTTTGTAACAAAATATTCGACACATTATTGATTTTCTAAAGGTTAGTAACAACCCTGCAACCGCATGTGTAACACATGTATCTCAAAAACTGTGAATTAGATCTCGTTGGGCCCATGGAGACATTTGATCAGGACATCATAAACTACATTATACTAAATTTTCAGCCAAATCGACTGGGACCCATTTTGCATAAGAAACGTGCGGGGTACTTTTATTTATTAACGAATGTCTATAGATTTATCATTTAAAGCTAAAATTAAATATGGTAAACCGGGGATAAATGTTATGAGTAGTAATTTTTAATTCTAAAAGTTAATGTTCTACATCTGAAGTTTGCGTCACTCACTATGACCTTACTTGAAAATGTGTCCATGTTTGCTAACTGGGAAAATAAGTACGAAAATCGTCACTGGCTCCTGGACTATAAAGTTAGGACACGGTAAAAATTTTCCGTGCACTCAATTTAGAGGGCAATTACACTTTCTCCTCTACATAGACTTGCAAAGATGATGTTTTTAGAAAGGTGTAATGAAAAACCATTTAAAAGAATATAATCAGTAGTAATATCACAAGAGCTTCGAAAATAATCGATTTTACTTTTGAGTCATGAGACGTATTTCGCGAAACACCACGAGAGCGTAGCTCGAGTGGTGTTTTGAAGAAATGCGTCGAGCGAGGAGGAAGTATAAAATATTATTTTCGTATGCTTGCGTGATATTCGATACGATTATATAACGAATTATATAATTATTTTTGTTGACGTTTGCTTATTATAAACGTCAAACGTATTGTTACTATGACAGACTTTTCAAGATGGAAGGATGCGAAAATCAAAAACGATTATACCACGTCGTCAAGGGTATATTCGCTTATCAATACATGGTAACTAAGTAAAAATTGCAACTGCTATTGGCTAAATTTATGATGAGTTATATAATCAAAGGTAATACCACGAGTCCTCCAAATTTTATCGATTAAATTTTTGGTTTTCACGAAAACGGCTTTATTTGGAAAAACCACGAAAACAAACTGATTGATAAAATCACGAGTCCGCAGGACGAGTGATTTTATCTTAAATCAGTTTGTTTGAGTGGTTTTGCCTAAAATAAAGGCGTTTGAGTATGAAGATCAAAAATTTAATCTATAAAATTTCAGAGGACGAGTCGTATTTGAAAGGATTATTTTTTGAATCATTTTGTATTAAAAACAGAGAACATAGTCATTTATGCAAAAGACACTTTACACACAAATATTGAAAATTTTCTTTACCAATTTAAATTGAAACCTGAGCTGTTATAGTTTTACATACAGGGCCACCAAGGCGATTTTTTGACTGGCTACCCCGCGAAACGGCGCCGTTAATAAAAGCGAAGAAGAATGAAATGAAGTCTTTCTTAATTTAATTAATTTTAAGTTTAGTGTTATGTTATGTAAAAATGTTAAAGGCATTTTGAAATCAACTAATAAAAACAGGTTAGTTTACAAATACATTTTGAAATTTGGTTATTAACATAGATTTGCAATACATTTTAGTATAATAAAAATTGTTAAATGTTTACATTTGACATTTCAAAAAAGGTAAACACAGTTTAATCAAGAAACACATACGAAGAAGCGGTTTTATCAGTATAAAACACAATGATTGGTTAGGATCCTGAGCTGTTATTGGCTGAAACCACAAAATCTGACTGTATTGACAGATGAAAAAAATAATCAGTAGTAATATCACAAGAGCTTCGAAAATAATCGATTATACTTCCGACTCACGAGACGTATTTGGCGAAACACCACGAGAGCGGAGCTCGAGTGGTATTTTAAAAGAAATACGTCGAGCGAGGAGGAAGTATAATCGATTATTTTCGTATGCTCGCGTGATATTCGATACGATTATATAACGAATTATCTAATTATTTTTGGTGACGTTTGCTCATTATAAACGTCAAACGTATTGTTACTATGACAAACTTTTCAAGATGGAAGGATGCGAAAATCAAAAACGGTTATACCACGTCGTCAAGGGTATATTCGCTTATCAATACATGGTAACTAAGTAAAAATTGCAACTGCCATTGGCTAAATTTATGATGAGTTGTATAATCAGAAAAAAATCAGCCGTGTGCCATTACTGTACAGTTACTTAACAATGCTACGACCTTTTTATGTTCTTTCAATTACTGTGACTCAATTGTGAGTTCTTTGAATAGTCATTTTCACTAGTCTTACACGTTTTTCGTTAATTGCAAGATCGCTCAACGCGAAATAAATTTTAATATGTAAAACGTATTCGGTAACCTTTTGTGCAAATGTACCTTTTAAATTTTATCTCGGTCTTTTGTATTCTAGATGAGAAAACTTTTTTGAAAATGGCCGAGAATTTAGCATGTAGCTAGCATAAATTTAATTACAAACTGCAAAAGGTTATCCGCTTATATTTCTACCTGAATTTCGGACCAGCGTGTATTTAAAAGATTTTATCCTGAAGTTAACTAATTCTAAAATTTTAGTTAGATTAACAAAATTGCGTTTTATATGTACATATACGTCTTTTACTGTACTGCATATTTAATCGGGTACAATATAAAATTTTAAATAGATAGTGTCCGTAGAGAAATTGACAATTCCTAAGTAAAGTTACAAACTCAAATTATGCATATGAAGAAATTATTGTCGACTTAGATTTGGGTGATCACTTTGAATTGGAGATGTAAGTAATAGTAATATAGATAACATGGTAAAATAAAATTAAATAAGATAGTAAGATAATCCAAAATCGAGTACAATGATCAATTTTTAATGGGTTATAGCTATATTCATGATGATGGTTTGACAAAAGAGTTTTATCATTTACTTTTGGTTTATTATATCATGAATTGTTTTCCTTTTTTGGTTATTCAGCCAGAAAGCAACGTTTAAAAGTATTTTGGGTTTCATTTTTTCGTAATTCTTCTGGTATAAAATTATAGATTCCAGGTGCAAGGTATGATAACGATCTACAACCTATAGTTTTGTTTCTTCTAGGTAAGTAGTAGTTTTTCGATATGACTGCGCATTTTTTTAATTTAATCTTTTGTTTGAATACATTCAGTGAAATTTTCCAGAAATACAATTGTCTAGCATCTAAGACTTTACTGGTTTCGAAGATCATATAACTGGAATATCCACGGTTTTTATTGTATATTATTTTTATAATCCACTTTTGAATTAAATCTAAATTGGTCAGGTATGTATCATACACACCTCCCCATTCTAATATGAAATAGCTGATTTGGGACTGAATCAAAGCGAAGTATAATGTTTTCAGCTGTTGGGTGTCGAGAAAGCTTTTGTATTTGAATCACCATAAAAGTCCTCTGATTTTATTGACTACATTTTTAATTTGTAGATCTCACTTCAAAAGTTGATCATGATTCCTAAATATTTAATTTGTTTAGCCTCTGGAAAGTGTTTTCAATTGTGAATGGACCAAGATCAGGTAAAGCATTTTTATATGATGCGAAAAAAATGTATTTTGTTTTATTGTAGTTCATTGTCGGTGTGTTGAATTTAAACCATTTATTAATTATTTCTATTTCCTTTTTTTTTCTGTCACTTCCTTCAATTTCTGCCAACTTTCTTCTCTGTATATAACTGCTGTATCGTCAGCAAAACTTATGATTTTACCTCTGAGATCATCTTCTAGAAGTCCATTAATGTATACAGAGAATAACAGTGGACCAAGTACAGTGCCTTGAGGTACTCCGTATGTAACAGGTCATGCAGAGCTCATAGCATCGCATATCTGAACGTATTGAGTTCTGTAATACAGATTTCAGTAAAGCATACACTTTGCCTCTAAGGCCGTATAGTTTTAGTTTTTTAATAATGTCTCATGACAAACCGTATCAAAAGATCTGGCGAGATCAATGAAAACACATAGAGTCGGTATTTTTTCGCCAAACCGTTATAAATGCGGTCAGTCAGATCACATATTGTATCTTCAGTGTATTTTAAAAAGTTGTTTAAAGTTGAAAATGAAGAAGTAATATTATTTAATGAAAAGACATTGAAAACCTGCAGACAAACTAGAAATTAGAATAACGTGCAATATTAAATATAGTGATGAGGTCCTACCGGAAGAAATTGACAATTTGCATGGGTATCATCGAACCTGCTACAGATTGTTTACGACTGCAAATAAATTAGTCATAGAGCAGTATAAAAAAATTAAATGTAATATTGGTAAGTAATTGTCATAACAGTTATTTTTTATATAGTATTTTTATTTCATTATTATGAAAGTATTTTATATATTATTTCTCCCGTTTCTCATGTCTTTTTAGTGATTTTTCCTCTGTTGAAGTGAAAGGCACGGTAAACTGCACTGGTGTTCTTTCTTAATGTTTAACAGTTTGCTAAAATTAAATATATTTACCAAAATCCAGTGCAGTTTACCGTGCCTTTCACTGCAAACAAAGTTTTTCAGCGAATTATGTTAATCTTTTAGAGACATAAGTTGGTTGAATAGACTATAGCTAAGTATTCGCAAGTGAAATTAATTATAATGAAATATGTAATTCAATTCAACAAAAATTGGGTAAGTTAATTATTACATTAATAAACATAAAAATGTTAATTTTCAGATAAAAAATTGAATTTGTACGAGTTTTTATCGATAAAACACGTATGCATATGATAAATGTGAATGGCGCGAGTCTCGGGGGCGCGTCTATAAAATCCCATTTTACTGCCTTATGCACCAACGTAGCTGTCGGAGATTTTCACACATGATTTATTATATAATGAGAAAGCAGTAGTCAATTTCTCCGACATATCAGTTGTGATTTGTTTTTTTTTAATTTTTGGCAACTTAACCCCTGTCAGCCACCAAGTTTGCACCACCTTAGCTGTCGGAGAGTTGGAATATATAATAAGTAGCTTATAATCTTCCATCCTAAAAAAAAATCACACGTATCATCGATAGTTTGGGTTTAAGAAAAAAATGGCCACTTTGGTCATCCGTACCTAAGTCCTGCACCACTGAAAGTGTCGGAGAGCTCGGATATGTAATCCTGTTTAGTAATACAATGAGTTTTAACCGAGTTTGTTCATATCAAAGATCAAAGAGTTTTTCGGCTCCAGCTCTTAGACTAATACGTTATTTTCTGTCCAGAAAGTCTATGTTTTTTAAAAAAAATTATAGGTATTTGCCAGAGCTGGGACGAATCCTCAAAAAAAGGATTCTAATCACGAATTCGAATCACGAGACTAACAAAAAGGATTTGAATCACGAATCCGAATCACGAATCCGAATCACCAGACTATTCGGATCTTGATGATTTTTTCGATTATTTTTATCACCACTCTTAAAGAGCGGCTTGATAGCTCCAACTTTGAGACATGCAGGAAAACAGCCTTATTTATTAAGTACGTGAGGGGAGAAGTAGTTGAATTTATTAATAGTATTAAGCAGAATATTTTGGTGATACCTATCTAAAGATACCCCACATGCTGGTCAATTGGATGGTGACTAAATTACCAATCTTATCCAGCAGTACACTCTTTGCCAAAAAAACTGTGCCCAGTAATAATCGGTTAATTTGATTTGAGTAATGACGTTAAGATTGGAAAAGTAAGAAAAGAAAAACAGCTACAATAAAATTAAAAATAATGTAAAAGAGGGCTTACAAAAAAAAGGGATACCAAGTTTTATTTTCTCTGAACTTTATCAATGTACAGGGTGGCCAAATAAGAATGCGAGGTACTGTATCTGGGAAACTATCCATCGTAGAGGCTTGCGGAAAAAAAAGATATAACTAAAACGGCCAAGAGAAAAACCTCGAAAATATTTTCAAGTTTCTAAAATGGCCGCTAGGGGGCGTAACTGCAATCTTCAATCTAAGAAAGTGATGTTTCTGTGAATTCCACTATATTAACCTAACAAAAAAATACATGATCTTTAAAGTAGAGGATAATCTGAATCTTTTTTGTTTGACAATTTTTGCTGCATCTCTAAAAATAAAGTGGTGGGGCGTATTCAAAATTTTCAGTAAAAAACACCCTGTATATTCGAAACGGCTGAGCCGATTTTAACAAACTTGGGCTAGTTGAAAAGAGCTATTCTTGGGCTAAAAATGCTATAATATTTGAAGTTTTGGTAGTTTCAGAAGTCGCCGCTAGAGGGCTTTTTTCGACATTTCAACAGAAATGGTTAATTTTCTCAAAAAAATTAAACGCATTGGTATGATTTCTTTTTCATGAAAAAGTAGCTAAATGATGCCTAAACAAGCTCGCGAAAACCGCTTCTCGGTATCTTGTTCCTAACCTAAAATTTAGGCCAAAGAAAATTTTATACGGAAATCTCTTAAATTTTTATTTTTTAAACTAATTAATTCCTTTTATTATGTAAGTTGTGGCCCTAAAAAGGACCGAATTAAAAAAGAAAGGTTTTTAATGTCCCCGTAAATGCTCGAAATTCTGAAGCCTCTCATGGGTAGACAAAACTGCAGCTTCAATTTCGGCTCTCGGTATGTTACGTAATGCATTACGAATCCGATTTTTCGTATCTCTCTGGTCGTAGGTTGAGTCTGAAAATTCAAGACAAGTTAAGTCTGGTGATCGCGCAGGCCATGGAAACAGACTTCCTCTTCCAATCCAACGCTGTTATAATACTGCATTAATATGCTCTCACACAATAATGGAGAATTTTTATTTCTAATTCTTTGGACCGATGAAGCCACCTTTAAAATCTGCACAATATGCATTATTGGTCTGCAGAAAATCCGCATTGGTTGCGTGAAGTTCAGCACCAAGGACGTAGGAGTTTAAATGTGTGGTGTGACATACTGAGAGGCAGAATTATTTTTTTTAGCAATCCCTAAGTGGCAATATCTTTCTTGACTTTTTGGCCAATAAATTACCGTTGTTGTTGGAAGATGTTTCACTGGAAACACGTCAAAACTTGTTTTTGCAGTTGAATGGTTGCCCAGCACATTATGATATTATTGTACGAGAGCATATTTTTCATGAAACACAAATCATACCAATGCGTTTAATTTTTTTGAGAAAATTAACCATTTCTGACGAGATGTCGAAAAAAAAGCCCTCTAGCGGCGACATCTGAAACTAACAAAACTTCAAATATTATAGCATTTGTAGCCCAAGAATAGCTCTTTTTAACTAGCCCAAGTTTGTTAAAATCGGCTCAGCCGCTTCGAATATACAGGGTTTTTTTTACTGAAACCTTTGAATACCCCCACCACTTTATTTTTAGAGATATAGCAAAAATTGTTAAACAAAAAAGGTTCAGGTTATCCTCTACTTTAAAGACCAGGTATTTTTTTGGTAGGTTAATATAGCGGAATTCGCAGAAACATCACTTTCTTAGCTTCAAGATCGCAGTTACGTCCCCCAGCGGCTATTTCAGAAACTTGAAAATATTTTTAAAGACCAGGTATTTTTTTGGTAGGTTAATATAGCGGAATTCGCAGAAACATCACTTTCTTAGCTTCAAGATCGCAGTTACGTCCCCCAGCGGTCATTTCAGAAACTTGAAAATATTTTCCAGGTTTTCCTCTTGGTCGTTTTAGTAATGACTTTTTTTTCCGCAAGCCTCTACGATGGATGGTTTCCAAGATACAGTACCTCGCATTCTTATTTGGCCACCCTGTACTAAGCACCATATAGCCTTCTTATTGTAAACTTTTGCAGATTGCACCTTTTATAAATTATATAGTTTGCTAATAACTTTAAGAGATTAACCCGATTTTGTAATGCTTTGTTAGGAAAATTTTCCAAGTTATGTCTTTTCTGTAAAATTTGAATTTGTGTTTTTTTTTAGCAAATTGCCATTCAGCCAGACACATATTCGTCTATAATTAGAACTACCCAAAAATCAAAAATATTTCGTAACAGCAGGAGTTATAGTAAGAGAAAAAAAAACAATATATGACAGGGACACACGCTTCGCGTCCAAGAATTTGTGTAGAAATGTCTCCTTTACGCGATTGATTTTACCTCATTAAAAATATTTTTAACGCATAAATACACCTTTTAGAATAAATATTTCTGAGAATATCTCAGTATTAAGTATTTAGTCCTCATTTGAAATTCTACCTAATTCCCACACTCGAATGGGTTTCTGAGGGTACTTGTTGGAAGTGAAGCGTCTGATAAAACGTTAGGTTTCCGTCACTTACCATTCAAAACATGCACGATGAGCGTCTTGGGGTTAGCATTGGAAGGATTACAAGTGTATTTTCCTGAATCTGAGTCCTTAGCCCTCTGCACCAGTAAATAGCTGACGGTGTTGTCGCCCTTCTCGGTGATGACGCTCACTCCGCCCCTTGGGCTGTCGTAGTTGATTTCCTGTAAGAAAAACAGTGGTGTTACGACAAACGAATGGCCAGTTTCAAAACAGAAATTTGAACGTTATTGCTGTTTTCTTCTTCGGCAATAATAACAGTATTAGCAGATTTCATAGGCAATAAGATGGTAATCAAAAATTGTTATGAATTTATGAAAATTCCTTAATTAATGATAATGTTGATTGCGATTTTAGAAAAAATAGTATGCGTTCCTCGTAGTAAAAGCAAATTCTCAGACTTCAATGCAATTTACGTTGTCGTGAGGGAATGTATTGCTTTTACTACTAGATATACAATGTACTATTATTGTTACATTGAAATGGTTTGGTTAATAGACCATTTTATTGTTGAAATGTATTTGTTTATATTCTGTTCTCCGCGTAAATAAATAACGCGCGCAAGGCTTCACCGAGGAACAAGGGCGCCAGTAGTAACGTTTTTCCTTATTAGCAGAAAAAACCGTTACGAATATTGGCATAATATACAGATTCGGACAAAAAATATTTGTGGTATTATGGTTTACCGAGAGCATATAGGAAAGCTTGTTAAAAGTTGAGGGAGCATTATAATTTCTCCTCACATATCACGAAGAAGGAGAATAGTCTACTTCCCAACCATTTTTCGAGTGCCCACGCTGTTGCCAAATTTATCGTATAACCTAATGTACGAAACATAAAAAATTAGTAAAATGTAACAGATCAATAATTTACAGGGTGTGCTCAGGTAAGATAAGGGTACGTTATGTCAGCTTAGCTCAAAAAAATGGGATCCGATGTAGACGCTAGTGTCGTTTGTGTCCGTAATTCCGTGCGAAGTGAAGTCACTTCAATAGCTAAGTGGGGTTAACAGAGGGGAGTACATCATTTCGTCTCTCTCGATTATATGATCTTATATTATTATTACTTTCCTTTTTACTCTTGTAGATTTCGGCCTATATCAAAGAAATATTTTGTCCGAATCTGTATACAGCGCCATAATGTTAAATCAACACCAATCAACATAAATTCTACAATGCAATGTTGTCATGAAATAACGTAATAAAATAAATATTGGGCGTGATGGATCTTTGTAAACCTATGCAGAGGTTTACAATCAACCAAATCCATTAAGTGTCAAAGTTTTTTCACAGTCATGTATAGACTTTTTGTAAATGGTATAAAATCGTAAAATTGCTTCGGTACATTTATTAAAGATATTGTCGGACTATCTGGATATTCATGACTCACTCAGATTACGCATTCTGACGGATGTCTGTACCGACTATACTGCACTTTTTTTATTTAATTTTCATAATTCTTTATCTATGTAATTTTAATTTTAAAAACAATTTATTTTTACTAGGTATGATATGAAAATTGTTATTGTAAATTTACTAGGATGACTAATAAACAACTTTGAGGCAACATTCGAGATTAACGTATTCCCCTTCAATACTACGAATTCGTACTAATTTGACGTGCAACGGCCACACTACAATGAAAACGCCAGTTCTCGTCCGATCACTGAACCTAAGCATTGTCGGGCGCGGTTAGTACTTGGATGGGTGACCGCTTGGGAACACCGCGTGTCGTTGCTCGTTTTGCTTTTATTTTAAATTAGTCATTTCTAATGATAACACATGTAAAATTTATCCAGGATTTTTTTGTAGTGTAAGGATAAGCTAAATAAAAACGAGCAGCCATAAAAAATTTGGAACATCTTAGGCTCGATGCAGACGGGCGAGTTCTATCGCGAAGTTCGCTGCGAGCTCGCCGCGAACTTTTCTCGCGCGAGGTAGCGGAAACAAATGGTGCGATTCACACGTAGGAGAGCTCGCAGCGATCTCGCCGCGTGCACGCTACTAGCCGCCGACGCTCGCCAGGGACTGCTACTTCGCCGCGATCTCGCGACGAGAATTCCTCGCCGGCGGTTAAGCAGTACCTGTAGAGACATTGGGGAGTTCACACGTCTCGCCGGCCGCTTGGGCTCGCATCTAGAAATTAATCAGTGGTGGTTCATACTCAGGGCTGCCAGATCGTATAATGGGATACAAAACGTGTATAATTTGGTAATCTTATGTATCCTATTTGTATAATGGATCGTCTTGTATAATTGGATACAAAACTGATAACTCAGATATAAATTTTTTTTTTCCACATTTAATTTTTTGTACTTCCAAGAATAAGGGTCACTTTCACTTGCGTTGAAGTTACTTGTTGCAAGTTTTATTTAACGTTTTTTTAACCTAAATTCTTTCTAATAGTTATAGTACAAGTTATGGTAAGTAAAGTACGCCACTGCAACACGTCTTGATGCATCCATGTTTGAAGTCGACAACGTACTGATGATTCATAGTTGCGATCTTCGAGAAAAGCTTCGCCCGTGTGCATAGTGGGACGACGAGCTCGCGGCGAGAATGCTGCGTACTCGTCGCGAATGTACTCGCCCGTCTGCATCGAGCCTTAATCAATCATCAATGTAGCTTGTTTGCAGAGGAGAATAGTATATTCTGTAACAAGGTTGGAATCTGAATTCGACACGAGTGGAGGAACCACGAGTGTCGGATTTTCATTCCAACAGAGTAACAGACTGTACTTTCTCCACGGACACAGAAAGTAGAAATTAAATATAGTAAAATGAAACCTCAATCTCTCAACATTGTGTATGTAGTATTTTTATATTCAAGCTTGGATTTTTGCGGTAGCAAATTTTGAGTTATATTATATTTCTGGAGGAGTATTTTCAAATTCTACATCTGAATCGTTTGATTTTCTTCTCCTTTTTAATAAATTAAAAGTTTTTACAAACCAATATTAAGACCACGTCAACTAATACTGACAGTTAATTTGACATTCATGGCGAACTTTATTTTTGTAAACAATCACGGAATAAAGATTCTATCTCTAGTGATAGACCACCACTGCAGATAGCTTTGAAAATGGTAAAAAGTGAATTAAAATAATAGTAGGATGAAACCCATTGGAAAAGGAATAGAACATAACAAACATGAAAGGAAAAAAATTTACAGGCGCTCTGGGGTCGCAAGTCCAACTGCAAGTCCTATGGAAAAAAGTTAAATAGCAAAGTTGTAGGTAATTAAAATATCTACAACTTTTGTATTCACACTTTTTTCACAAAACCTCAAAATTTATGTGAAAAATTCAAATAACCATTTTTTGGTTTTTTATTTTTCTTTTACAAAAAAAAATTTTTTTTCACGAAATTTGGTGTAAACTTACCTTTTTATGTCCCAAACACTGAGTAATTTTTTTGTTTTAAAATATTTATTTTTTTAACCTTATTTTATTATTTATTTATATTTTATCGAAAAAGCAGTCTAATTTTCAATCGAAAATTCTCACGTCAAAATATCTGCTTTTTAAAAAAACTCGGTGGGTTTTTTGTTCGTTCTACTTTTTGATGGTGTAAAAAAATATACATTACTATGGTAAATGTTCTCAAAATTGCAAATAAGAAACGAAGAAATAAATAGCTCAAAATTGTACATGATGATTTAAAAAAAAAGAAAATAGGAGTTTTCTTCGGTTCTTATTTGCATTTTTTGAGAACATTTTCCGTAGTAATGTATATTTTTTTTACATCTTCAAAAAGTAGAAATTTCAACGAACAAAAAGACCACCGAGTTTTTTATAAAAGCAGATATGTTGGCGTGAGAATTTTCGATTGAAAATTAGACTGCTTTTTCGATATTCGATATTAAGTCCAAATAAGGTTAAAAAAATAAATATTTTAAAACAAAAAAATTACAAAATTTTTTTTTTGTAAAAGATAAAAATAAAAAACCAAAAACTTGGTTATTTGAATTTTTCACATAAATTTTGAGGTTATGTGAAAAAAGTGTTAATTTCAAAGTTGTAGACCTTTTTATTACCTACAACCTTTTCTATTTAACTTTTTTCCATAGGACTTGTAGTTTTGCCGGAAATCGAGATAAACCGTTTTCTACCCTTAAAAACTCCCCCTCTTCCACTTCCCGACCACAGAGCGCCTGTAAATTTTTTTCCTTTCATGTTTGTTATATTCTCTTCCTTTTCCAATGAGTTTCATCCTTCTATTATTTTATTTGGTTTCAAAAATTATCTGCACTGGTCTATGATAGAATGTAATACGTATAAAATACATAAGAGACAAATGTTCCAGAATTTTCTTCCAATCCATGAATTTTGCATATATTTTTTCATATCTCTTTTTAGATTTTACTGGTAATTAATCCAAATAGGTTTCCTCAGCTTGATTTGCTATTTCTATTTGTAAAATTTAAATCATTTTCCGAATCAGAAATCATGTTAACTTAAAAAACTAACAATGCTTTCAGTGCAACTGACAAGTCTAAATAATTAACGCGGAACGTCAAAATAATGAAAACCAGGCAACTACCTATAAGATATGTTGTTTTTAAATTTAACTTTCGTCACTAAAAACGAAAGTGAACGTTATGAGAATTTCTCTCACTTGTCACAAAAATCATGTTTTCGCTGAAGGTATTCTATTACAAAATGACATCTTTTCGTAAAGGGTTGTAGAAAAAACTATTACTGCATCTAGTAGGTACATTTGTGGAGTTTGTTTCTGCTAATTCATTCTAATTTGACGTCCGATCACTGAAGCTAAGCATTGTCGGGCGCGGTTAGTACTTGGATGGGTGACCGCTTGGGAACACCGCGTGTCGTTGCTCTTTTTATTTTTATTTTATATTAGCCATTTCTAATGATAACACATGTAAAGTTTATTAAGGAATTCTTTTGTTTGTGAGCTAAATATAAACGTCCCGCCATAATCCTCGTGAAAAATTTGGAACGCCGATATAGTGAATTGATAAATAAAAAGTTTACTTCCAAGAGATAATTTTTTTAATAATTAAATTAGATGAAATTGTTTGAAATTATTTTTAATAAAAATAAAACGTTTTATTATTTTGGATTCCAAAAACTATCCTATGGGTTCAGGGAAAAAATAAACATTTTGAAAGATATGTATATTGTCGAAATTACTATAAATTGTTTGTTAATAGTTGACCTAGCATAGACTCCAGAAGAAAAGAGCGATTTTGTTCGTGGGACCCGAAGAAATTCTAATTCTATGCTAATAAAAGCCTAAGGCTATATGTACTTTTTAAATTGGGTCATATGCAGCAATAGTATAGTACTTACTCTTAAGCATCAAAATTAATGCGTTAGATATCTGTTGGATTATTAAAGAATTTTAAAGTGTATGTGACAATACCCGAACCCCTAAAAAATGCACAATTTTTTATTGATTATTTTTTTCATCTGTCAAAACAGTCAGATTTTGTGGTTTCAGCCAATAATAACTCAGGATCCTAAGCAATCATTGTGTTTTATACTGATAAAACCGCTTCTTCGTATTTGTTTTTTGATTAAACTGTGTTTACCTTTTTTGAAATGTTAAATGTATACATTTAACAAGTTTTATTTAGCATTATCAATTATTATTACACTAAAATGTTTTGCAAATCTATGTTAATACACAAATTTCAAAATTTATTTGTAAACTAACCTGTTTATTTACACACACATCAGTTTTTGAATACCCAAATAAATCTCTTTAAAACTGACAAATGTCAAACTCTATATCCGAAATAAGCCAAACGCAATCCCGTATGCCTTGGTGGCCCTGTATTTAAAACTATAACAGCTCATGATGTTTCAACTTAAATTGAAAAAGAAAATTTTCAACATTTGTCTATAAAGTGACTTTTGCATAAATGACTACATTCTCTGTTTTTAATACAAAATTATTCAAAAAAATAACTTTTCCAAATACCACACGTCCTCTCAAATTTTATAGATTAAATTTTTGGTCTCCATACTCAAACGCCTTTATTTTAGGCAAAACCACTCAAACAAACTGATTTGACATAAAATCAGTTTGTTTTCGTGGTTTTCCAAATAAAGCCGTTTTCGCGAAAACCAAAAATTTTATCGTTAAATTTGGAGGACTCGTGGTATTACCTTTGATTAAATATATAAAAAACGCAAAAATATTTTAAATTTAAATTAAATCTGACAACACAGCATTTGATAAATCTATTTAATTTATAAATAATGATTTTGTTTGCAATTTCCACTAGAGTGTCTTTTTCTTTAGATGTACTGTACAGGGTGGCCAAATAAGAATGCGAGGTACTGTATCTTGGAAACCATCCATCGTAGAGGCTTCCGGAAAAAAAAGTCATTGCTAAAAAGACCAAGAGGAAAACCTGGAAAATATTTTCAAGTTTCTGAAATGGCCGCTGGGGGACGTAACTGCGATCTTGAAGCTAAGAAAGTGATGTTTCTGCAAATTCCTCTATATTAACCTACCAAAAAAATACCTGATCTTTAAAGTAGAGGATAATCTGAACCTTTTTTGTTTAACAATTTTTGCTATATCTCTAAAAATAAAGTGGTGGGGGGTATTTAAAGGTTTCAGAAAAAAACACCCTGTATATTCGAAACGGCTGAGCCGATTTTAACAAACTTGGGCTAGTTGAAAAGAGCTATTCTTGGGCTAAAAATGCTTTAATATTTGAAGTTTTATTAGTTGCAGATGTCGCCGCTAGAGAGCTTTTTTCGACATTTCGACAGAAATGGTTAATTTTCTCAAAAAAATTAAATCCATTGGTACGATTTCTTTTCCATGAAAAAGTAGCTAAATAATGCCTAACCAAGCTCGCGAAAACCGCATCTCGGTATCTTGTTCCTAACCTAAAATTTAGCCCAAAGAAAATTTTATACGGAAATCCCTTAAATTTTTATTTTTTAAACTAATTAATTCCTTTTATTATGTAAGTTGTGGCCCTAAAAAGGACCGATTTAAAAAAGAAAAGTTTTTAGTGCCCCCGTAAATGCGCTAAATGCTGATCATCACGCTGAAGCCTCTCATGGGTAGACAAACCTGCACCTTCAATTTCGGCTCTCGGTATGTTACGTAATGCATTAAAGAATCCGGTTTTTCATATGTATATGGTCGTAGGTTGAGTCTGAAAATCAAAACAAGTTAAGTCTAGTAATAGCGCAGGCTATGGAAACAGACTTCCTCTTCCAATCTACCACTGTTGGAATACTGCATTAATATGCTCTCGCACAATAATATCACAATGTGCTGGGCAACCATTCAACTTCAAAAACAAGTTTTGACGTGTTTACAGTGAAACATCTTCCAACAACAACGGTAATTTATTGGCCAAAAAGTCAAGAAAGATATTGCCACTTAGGGATTGCTAAAAAAAATAATTCTGCCTCCCAGTATGCCACACCACACATTTAAACTCCAACGTCCTTGGTTCTGAACTTCACGCAACCAATGCGGATTTTCTGCAGACTAATAATGCATATTGTGCAGATTTTAAATGTGGCTTCATTGGTCCAAAGAATTAGAAATAAAAATTCTCCATTATTGTGTGAGAGCATATTAATGCAGTATTACAACAGCGTTGGATTGGAAGTCTGTTTCCATGGCCTGCGCGATCACCAGACTTAACTGGTCTTGATTTTCAGACTCAACCTACGACCACAGAGATACGAAAAACCGGATTCGTAATGCATTACGTAACATACCGAGAGCCGAAATTGAAGCTGCAATTTTGTCTACCCATGAGAGGCTTCAGCATTTCGAGCATTTACGGGGACATTAAAAACCTTTCTTTTTTATTCGGTCCTTTTTAGGGCTACAACTTACATAATAAAAGGAATTAATTAGTTTAAAAAATTAAAAATTTAAGGGATTTCCGAATAAAATTTTCTTTGGCCTAAATTTTAGGTTAGGAACAAGATACCGAGATGCGGTTTTCGCGAGCTTGGTTAGGCATTATTTACCTACTTTTTCATGGAAAAGAAATCATACCATTTTTTTTTGAGAAAATTAACCATTTCTGTCGAAATGTCGAAAAAAGCCCTCTAGCGGCGACATCTGCAACTAATAAAACTTCAAATATTAAAGCATTTTTAGCCCAAGAATAGCTCTTTTCAACTAGCCCAAGTTTGTTAAAATCGGCTCAGCCGTTTCGAATATACAGGGTGTTTTTTACTGAAACCTTTGAATACCCCCCACCACTTTATTTTTAGAGAAGCAGCAAAAATTGTCAAACAAAAAAGGTTCAGATTATCCTCTACTTTAAAGATCAGGTATTTTTTTGTTAATATAGCGGAATTCACAGAAACATCACTTTCTTAGATTCAAGATTGCAGTTACGCCCCCTAGCGGCCATTTTAGAAACTTGAAAATGTTTTCCAGGTTTTTCTCTTGGCCATTTTAGTCATAACTTTTTTTTCCGCAAGCCTCTACGATGGATAGTTTCCCAGATATAGTACCTCGCATTCTTATTTGGCCACCCTGTACTAAGATTCTCAAAGAGTTCTAACAATGCCAATTTCCGTTTTTATAAACGAAGAATTGCATCAAATATTACAAATGTATTACCATTACTTTTATTGGTTGAAGGACGTCTGTTATTTTGCGCCAAGAACAATGCTGCCGCCAACATAATAAAATTATTTTATTTTTACATGTGCATGTATGTAAGCATCGAAAGCTAAATGGTGGCTAAATGTTTGCTTCTTATTAGCGCACTGATAAGGATTATAAAATATGTTAGTCCAAACCAACCGCTTTCTTTTGGCAATGGTTACATAATATACTAGAAGCCTTGGTGAACAGATTGAAATGCTTATTAGCTTTGCTATTAGTTACTTATGTTCTATTTTAAATTCTGACGTAATCTGTCATAAATATACAAAAAAATAATTTTTAAAAATTCATTCTGTTTAGACCATCCAACCTTCTCATCCCCTTTTGCGTTGCCTCTGAAAAAAGAGTAAGGAATTGGGAGAAAATCACATAAAGGTCGAACGATCAGCTGGCTCGACAACTTTAACAGGGACCGAAGGGTTTCGGATTTAGACACGCCTTCTTCCATAAATTGCCCTGATTAAGTGATTTGTGAGCCAGTCATGTCTGATTAACCTATTAACGTAAATTGGATTTATTAAAACTTACTTACTGTCAATTCGAACGCGTAAAAAGTCAATACAAAATATCCAAAAATAAACCAATTAAAGGATTTACGAGACATATGAATAATCTTAAAAAAATATTTTTTAAAAGTTGAGTTTAAATTTTATCATAATCGTATTTTTTTTAAAGAAATACTCCAATATTCTACATCTTAAATTCACTAGACAAACTCAGTCAGTCATGTTAAGTGTTGAAAATGTGTTTTAAAGTTCCATTAATGATGATCGGCTGAATGTCTTGTGTGAAGTCAAGTCATTACGAAACAGGTCGCTTTCGTGGTCTTTTTCCGGTCCAGATCTCGTGAGACGAGGACGTTCATTATTATGGAACTTTGATTTCTCTACGTGTACGTGAAAATGTTAAGGGTAGGACATTTTAATTCGATTTTAAAACAGCAAGATCCTATTTGGTATACCTTTTTTAGATAAGAAAAAGGAGCACTAAGATATATTACTACATGCTATAAAGTTGCAATCTGAGACAATTCGCAGTTATTTTTCTTTCTCGCTTGTTTTTCCCCCACGCTTTTTTTATACAGGGTGGGCCAAACTTCTGACATCGGAGGATTACGTCGTTGTGGTAAGATATAACACTTTCACATTTTGTGTGAGCTAGTACAGGGTGTCCCAAATTGGTGTGTTTTGCAGGGTATCTCGTAAACTAGAAGAGATAGAAGAAAAGCAGTTAAGATGTTATAACTTCTTTTTTTGTTAAAGTAACGATAGCCTAATTAAATCTTTAGTAACTCCCTGCAGTTGGAAGATACAGGGCGATTATTGAAAACTGTCGAAAATTACAAGGTACTATAACTTCTTAATTAAGAAAAATATAAAAAAGCGTTATAAAAACTTTTGATAGATATAATATTAAAGAGTTTAGTGGCGCACAGTATTCCAACAGTGGTAGATTGGAAGAGGAAGTCTGTTTTCATGGCCTGCGCGATCACCAGACTTAACTTGTTTTGATTTTCGACCAGATACATATGAAAAACCGGATTCGTTAATGCATTACGTAACATACCGAGAGCCGAAATTGAAGGTGCAGGTTTGTCTACCCATGAGAGGCTTCAGCAATGCATAGAGCGTGATGATCAGCATTTAGAGCATTTACGGGGGCACTAAAAACTTTTCTTTTTTAAATCGGTCCTTTTTAGGGTCACAACTTACATAATAAAAGGAATTAATTAGTTTAAAAAATAAAAATTTAAGGGATTTCCGTATAAAATTTTCTTTGGGCTAAATTTTAGGTTAGGAATAAGATATCGAGATGCGGTTTTCGGGAGCTTGTTTAGGCATCATTTAGCTACTTTTTCATGAAAAAGAAATCATGCCAATGCGTTTAATTTTTTTGAGAAAATTAACCATTTCTAACGAGATGTCGAAAAAAGCCCTCTAGCGGCGACATCTGAAACTAACAAAACATCAATCATTATGGCATTTGTAGCCCATGAATAGCTCTTTTTAACTAGCCCAAGTTTGTTAACATCGGCTCAGCCGTTTCGAATATACAAGTTGTTTTTTACTGAAACCTTTGAATACCCCCCACCACTTTATTTTTAGAGATATAGCAAAAATTTTTAAACAGAAAAGGTTCAGATTATCCTCTACTTTAAAGATCAGGTATTTTTTGGTAGGTTAATACAGCGGAATTCGCAGAAACATCACTTTCTTAGCTTCAAGATCGCAGTTACGCCCCCTAGCGGCCATTTCAGAAACTTGAAAATATTTTCCAGGTTTTTCTCTTGGCCGTTTTAGTCATAACTTTTTTCCGCAAGCCTCTACGATGGATGGTTTCCAAGATACAGTACCTCGCATTCTCATTTGGCCACCCTGTACACGTGAACTACTTAGACGCTTTGATGCTTTTGTTGATGCAGACGGAGGTCATTTTGAACATCTCTTATAAAATTACCGTGCAATCGAAATGTTCTGGTTATTCTTGAAAATAAACATTAAATTGAAAATTTGGTAAAATTATTACTTTGGTACCCTCATTGTGATACACCGTTGAAATTTGAAATAAAAAACCCTTTCATTTGAGCTAAGTTTGATTCCCCCTTTCCATTTAATTTTTTTCATCGCGATGACGTCCCTGCTTCTGTGATGACGTCACAGATACTCTGTATACCTCAGATGAAATTACTGTAGGTCCCAAAAAGATTATCCAATTTTCAAAAAAATCTATGCGTTAGTTCCTGAGTTATAGCCTGTAAAAAAAATCTTGGGACACCCTTTATATGGCTTATGTTAATAGCAACCTTAACCATCGATCGATTTGTTAAATGCGTTCTTAACAAAATACGAGTGATTTGCTAAAACTAACTTTAAGCTTTTTCCTTTGGAAAATAGAAGACGAATGATGGAATTTAAATTTATTTTTAACCTTGTAGATTCAACACAAATAAGTAACTCTTTCTTTGTTGATGCACGTTCCGACTTACAATATGTGTATTAAAATATAAAAATAAAATATTAAAAATATTCTCTAATACAAATTATTTTCTCAATTCCCCATTACATAGATGTATAAATTCTCATAACATATTAGCAAATTTGAGAGAGATTGATATTTTTTCTGGTACCTTAAATACTGTTAATACTAAATTTAAAAAATACTTTCGTTCAGCTGTAACAGATAATATTATTTAAGTTTCCGCATTGTTTTTAGCTGTATTTAAATATCTTCTAAGATAATATATATTTCTTTTGTTAGTAATCTAGTGAACACTGTTTTTTGGGTTAGTCCTGTTAGTGTTCCTTTTCCTCTAAATAAATAAATTCTATGACACCTCTTTTGTATTTAATTCGCTACCATGGCAACCGAAATTTCACTCTATTAAATTTAAATTATTTTATTATCTAAACATGGTTTCCTTCCACTTTATGCAATCCTAGAAATAACTTTTATATACCTTATATACCTTCTGAAAAAAAAAGGAAGCGAATTACTTTGAATTGAAGACAGACATTCTAATTACATCGTTCTTCCTCGGCGACTTTTCTTTACACAACATACCTTTTCAAAACATTACGTTAATTAAGACTGTAGAAAATTTTGTAAGTCTGATATTCTTTTAACATAAATAGTGATTTAAATAAAAAAAATATTTTTTTAATGAGGCCTTGAATGTGTTTATCTTATTTTCCAACATTCAAAAATATAATAAATTTGTTTGTTAAATTTAATATATTAAATTAATATTTCATACAACATTATCCTCTTAAATTTCGGAAACTCTCATTTACATTTTTTAACCTTCCCTAGGTAAACTCCTATATTTTCCGATTTTCCGGAAAATATCATTCCCAATGGCGATATGTGCACTATATCAACCACCGTTTGTTTTCCTGTCCATTAAAATAACAGAGATTCAGTCGGAGTCCACGCTTCTCCGCCATTATGAGAGATAAAATGCATAGGAAAATTGCCCGAGATAATGGTATATTGGAGACTTGTTTCACATACGATAAAACTCCTAATGTGCCATGTGACAGAATAAACTTCCGCCGTAGATTGTGTTTCCGGAATTATGAGGGTGAAACTGGTTTCAAACAGGTTTTGGATTGGTTTAGATTTGCTTCATTATATACCGAGAAAAAAGAATTGTAGTTAACAATTTTAACAACCAGCTACTACTTGTGTTTGTATTTATACTTTAATCATGTAGTAACACTTCATTTTTTCGAATTTTATTAAAATGATATTTTTGACAAAGTTTTTTTTGTTTATGATTCGGGAGGAATCAGCATATAGGAAAGCTCTTGCACTGGATTAAAAAAAAAAGGAATAATTTTTATGAAAAATATAATCAACAAGGACACAATTAACATCAACATAAACTCAGTCTTACAAGTGGTGTAATGTATCAATTAAATTATCAGTCAATACAATATATGGATCTAGCAAAAATTTGTATAGGTGTTCGAAAATTAACGCAAAATAAATGAAATTTCATGTTGCAATTCAACACATTATCGCCGTCATCAAACTTGTAAAATACCATAAGTATTGAAACAAGCACTTAGTGACTCTAAATCAGACTAATAATTCATATAGCGGATGCGACATACAAAAATATGCAAAATATAAAAAGACCTCTTGAGAAAAGCTTAGAAAATATAGGTGATATTCCAATCAACGAATTCTTTTCACACTATAGAGAGGAATAAATAACCTCACTTTATATCAAACTTCAGTATAAATTTGAATTTTGAGATTCAAAGTTTGTATTTAATTGGATAATCATAAATTTACTGTACGTTGTATATAGCGAATACGAAAATAACGTATTTTTTGTTGTTAAATCTCAAAGTTGAAATTTATACTGAAGTTTGATATCATAAAGACCTATCATGTGTGCATTTTTCAGATTTTTATCTGGTTCCCCAACAAAAATATTACAAAGTAACTATACTGTGTAGTGTAACAGCAAAAAAAAATATTAAGGCTGAGAAGTTATTCCATCTTTGAAGAATTATCCTTCAAAGATTTAATTTTGCCAATTTGCGACCAATAATTTTGAGCTGTAAAAAATATATAAATAAATACATATAATTAGGGAATTATGGTTTTATTTTGTAGACCACTGTGTACTGAACTTAATGCAGTTTATTTGAGAACGTTAGGACGATCCATTGCTGTAAAATTTAAAAAATCGTAGATGCCTGCAAACGCAATAAGTAGCGTGCTGCCTAAAACAAATATGGCCGCCATTTCCAAATGGTACACAGTAAAAATTTTGAAAAAATATTTTTGAACCCCCAAAACATAAGGGAATCTACCTACCAAATATTAATTTTTTCTAAGATGGTCAAGCAACCAATTATTTTGTTTTCACCACTTGGTATGGATTGACCCTACAGACAGTAATTTCTTGTTGGATACATTTTTAGACAATTTTTCATAATACAAAGCATGTTCGCCTATACGGGATTTCTTAGTTCTACCTTATTTGATGGATCTTCTAGTTGGTTCCAAAAATATTTATTAATGCCAGGTTTTGCCAATACGACACACACAAAAAACAAATCTTAAACCTTTCTTTAAAATGTTTGTAGCTTTTAGTAATCAGCGGATATTTTTTAGGTCGGAAGAATATTGTATCAATTTTTCTTTTTATTTCGATTAATTAACAGCTATATTAAGGATGGGAAACAAATATTTCCAGTAAATCCGGCATTTCTCAATTTCCACAACGGACTCAGTGTCCCCGGAGCAAAAGGCATTACTAGGGTTTGATTTATACCATAGTAGTGTCCCAAATGAGAATATGGCAATCGCAATATTACGTTATGCCGATGGAAATAGGCAGAGACCGCATATATTTTACATGGTAATTTCAATAATTTTTAAAAACAAATCGGCAACAACGCCATTGAAAAGTGATACGGCAACAGCGTTTCTATGATGAGCGAATTTCAGCTATAATGAACACTTGCGCAAATGACGTA
This sequence comes from Crepidodera aurea, assembly GCA_949320105.2. Classification (NCBI taxonomy): domain Eukaryota; kingdom Metazoa; phylum Arthropoda; class Insecta; order Coleoptera; family Chrysomelidae; genus Crepidodera; species Crepidodera aurea. The sequence goes on along the minus strand of OX439473.1, from coordinate 76,109,101 downwards.
GGCAAAATAGTCTCAAGTAGACCATATTTCCGGTTCACACCATTATATCATCACGTATCCACACGTACGCAGGCATACTTTCGCATTCCAGTACATAAAAACTGTGGGCGTGACTTAACAAGCCCACGCTCGCGACAACGAAATCAAATTTAGCAGAATTCAAAAACAGTGTGCTTTTAGCTGCGAATCAGGCTAGAACCCTCCGTTGTCCAACTCAACGTAAATAAATAGTTCTTAAATTCAATTTAAAATCAGTGCTCCCTTAGTGCAGCAAAAAAAAATCAGTGTTGGCTGCGAATCACGCCACACTACTTACTAACAATTAATTGTCTTCATTACAAATCAGTTCAACGCTTGATAGTTCAAAATGCTTTACAAATGCTGTACAGCTTGATGTTTTCAAAGTAATGTGAAATAGTCTATTGTTCATCGTTATGTTTAATCATAGAAGATTTAATAAAAAGTGTTAAGTTCAAAGTGTATCTTTTATTTGGTAGTTTCTGGATACAAGCAAAAAATACAGTCCGCTTTCAAAATCAAAACAGCATTTAAAGAGGCAGCAAGTAATCTTATCCCAAATGGCTGTCCTTGCAAATGGCTGCTTTCGTAAACCACTGAAATTACGGCATAGCCCTACAGAGCCGGTTTCAGTGAAAAAACACTACTAGATGCTTCACCTATACTACTATCATTTTTGGTGGCTATCCGTCGTGACTTACTACTGATTATTGTTGGGGTATTTGGTTGGCCCATCTAGTAATATTTTTTGTCTTTCTAACTTTACATTCTATTTCAAAACAATTTAGATATAAAAATTCCTACAATTCTACCAATCCCGCAAAATAAGAAAAAAACAGCTTTTAACACGTAGATTTACATATTTTTTACGTTAACGATTACAAAAATTTCCAGATACAAATTATTGACTGGATTTTCAAAATTAATAATATCTCAATTAATTAAGATACAGAGAGTGTATGTACCAATTATTATAAAATTATACAGAGTGGTTAAAAGCACAGCAGGCAATGAGGAAAGTGCCAAATGAACAGAGCACTCCGTATCTCAGCTAAAAGGGACTTTACACTCATAAAATATGGGTTATTTGGAATAAACTCAGTGACTCTTATCCAGTGTTAAAATATTTCCCTTTCCCAATGAAACACTCTGTATATTAGTGTTTACTATTTAAAGAGAATACCTTTCATCCCAAAATATGAAATTTGCCAAAAAAATTGAACCTGACGACCAAAGATTCAAAACTATTATTCTGTTAATCATTTAAAATTAAAATTGTAAAACATTCAAACTGCAAAATAATTATAACTTCACAAAGTTTGGTTAAAAATAACAAAAATTTTTGCTTTTCGATACTATGAGTAGACAAAAGGGTCAATGCACACAATTAAGTCACAATTTCGTCCTATTTAGGACATGAATATGTAATTAAACCGATACATTAATTGATTACAAATTCAATTCCCATCATTGTCTGTACAACAAAGATTTTGTAATCATTCGAGCATAAAATTTTCATCGTTTAGTGTGATGGAAACTGCGTTATCGGTCACTACGGGCTAATTAATTTCAAAATCATTTGCTAATATTGAAACTAAAACTACCAGTAAACAAAATAATTACCGTCCAGTTAGCAGGAAATTGTAGTGGCTACAACTACAACCAATATTAAAAATTTAAACAACCATGAGCAATTAAGATGAACATATCAAACAAAAAAAGAATATTACAAAAATTGAAAAATTAATAGAAAACGTACTAAAAGTAACAGCTGAAAATGATATTGCAAATAACTACTATAGTGACTTGGGGCAACATTTTGCAAACAAAATATTGCCTCCAGATGACTTCGAGGAGCATTTAGACTTACTTAATAGCACTATGTATCTACAACATACAACTGAAGATGAAATAAAATATGTAATAAATACGTTAAAATTAAAAAAAGCACCAGGTTGGGACAACATCAGAGCTGAAACAATTAAGGAAATAAATATTGGGATTATTAAGCCTCTTTATAAAACAAAACGTTGACCCAAAATTTTGGACCTATATCGCTAATATCAGTTTTTTCAAAAATTTATGAAAAAAATAAAAGTAACCAAATTTCTAAATAAATTTCAAGTTATAAGTGAAAAGCAATACGGGTTTAGAAAGAAAAAGTCGACGGGAGATGCAATACATGCTCTATCATCCAAGCTATATAATGCTTTAGATACAAAAACACCTGTAATTTGCATCTTTGTCGATCTCTCTAAAGCCTTTGATACGGTTTCTCATAAGCGTTTAATAGAAAAAATTAAATTTTATGGACTGCGTGGAAAAATATATACTATATTAGAAAGCTACCTAAAAAATTGGACGCAAAACGTGAATGTCAATGGAGTATTAAGTGATCCAAAAACAGTTACATATGGCGTTCCACAAGGGACTGTACTGGGACCTCTCCTATTTACCCTATACATCAATAGCTTAATGACATTAAAAAAATTGAGACATAATAAGTTTCGCAGATGATACTGTCATAACTTACAAGTCAAAAACTGGAAAATGTTGAAAATAGAAATTGGAGATAAAACGAAATATTTACCATTCACCTATTATCTAAATAATCTGCCTAATTTTGGTCCAATATATGTACATGATAACACTCAAATTCCTGAAGCGTCATCAATTAAGTACTTGGGTATCACTATAGACAGAAATTTGAAATGGGATATACAAGTTGAAACTATTACCAATAAACTTAGAGGGTTACTACATAAATTCAAATACTTACGCGACTTTTTAAATGAAAACCATTTGAAAATGTTATATTTGTCTCTAGTACAGTCTCACCTTACATATGGAATTATTGGAGGTGTGGCAGACTGCCATTTAAAGCAACTACCTACAGCTTTCATCTGACGTTGCACTCACATCGGCTTTTTTCATCGCTGACTCTTGAACTAAAATGTTTTACATGATTTCTAAACTCACCTATAAAAAATTAGACAATTTGGTTGATTTAATTTCACTTTAATGCTTACTAAACCTCTCTAAGGATACTCTTAAAGCCGTCAGCGTTTTGCTGGTATCTTAAAATATTTACGGTCTTTTTGTAATTATGTAATCATAGGAACGATAATCGTTGTTTCTCCCATATTCTTCGTTCGTATCGGTTCTAAAGTTTTCCTTTACGACTTTCGCACTCTTATAAACATCATATCTTGTGGGTTGTGGAAGGTCCTCAGGGAAGTTTAATTTCGAAGCTGAAAGGCAGGACCGAGCTCGGTTCCGTATATGAAATTACAGCGGTAGTAAAAAAATTGTTTTATCGTCTTAGTGACTCGCGTGAGTTTTCACTTCTTGACAGTATTCCCTTTTGCTTTGATGTTTTTATTCAAACCAAATAAAAAAACAAATAAATAAACGCGTGGAAACAGTACCTTTCTTTCTTCGATTGTCAACTCATCATTGCAATAAAAATCTGTGGATAGTACTGGACACCGATGTTTGAAACTCCTACACGACCACTCGTGTGCGACTTCGCTTGCTCACTTGTCTCTCACCGATCCTCAACGGTATGTTTGAAAGCTGTGAGCCATCTCGAAATCGTGTCAACGTTGCCAAATTTAAATTTAGACAATTCAACAAAAAGTAGAGGAAAACATATATTTTATATTATAAATAGAAGAAGTGATTAGGACAGATAGCCACATTATTGGATTAAGACCAATTATAAGCTCTTTAGATCCGTTATGGAAATATTAATTCTTTTATTAAAAATACAAAACATTTTTTAGAAAAATTATCAAAAATTAAAATGACAATTTTTCAAAGCAAAATATTTATTTTTCACAGTTATAGGAATAAAAGCCTAATTTTCAATCGAAAAAGTTTATTAGAGCTCATTTTCTGGGCATAGCCGGACTGCAGCGATGGTTAGTGGGTAAAGAAGGGTCAGGGGATTAAAACTTTAATCCTATGGCCGGACTGCAGATTTATAATCCGCTTACCTAAATTTGAGGCTGCTTCTGCTTACCTGGGTGATTTCATTTTTGATTATAGTTCAATTTTATTTATTTTTCTATTATTTCAAGATTATGCTATTTTGGAATGCTTATTTGAGAATAAATGTGTTTTACATATTTATTGAAAATATTACAAACTATGTAAATTAATATCTAAAGTAATGAAATAGCTAAAACATAATTAAATTTTACAATAAAAAGAATGACTAAGTAAATTAATATCTCAATTAATGAAATAGCTAAACATAATTAAATTTTACAATAAAATGAACAACGTTTTACAAAATCAATTCAAATCTTTATACAATTTAATATTATTCTCCAGAATTTGTTTTTTTTTGTTGTAATTTTTTTTTTGGTGTTTAAAGCTATTTATTATAACGTAGCTCTCTATCTGCAACATCACTTCACACCCTCTTTTGTTGCACTTTTTTTTTATAAAATTTGACATTATTAAATAGAATTAATTTATTTCCGCGTTCACTTCTCACAAATTCCATAATATTTTCGATACCACCTACAACGACTAAGTTACTATAGAAACTGCAATCCGGCTATGGGTAAAAGAAATACACTGACCGCGGCTGCAGTCCGGCCATACCGCATTTTCTTCGTTGGTTATCGCTTTATTTCAAGGAACTTTGTCTGATTGGATTACAGCACAGGTATGCACCAGACTGGTGAAAACCTATAATACTTTTAAGAAGTCAATTTAATTGTGTTATAGTTTGAAGTTTAAGATTCTAGTAAATACATACATATAATGGGAATTCCAGCTGGGAATTAAAGTAATAAAATTTCAAAATTCTTTGCTAAATTTAATGTTTTGTCTAGGTATATGTATTTACATATATATTGTTTAAAAAAATAATAATATATATAATAATTTTTTTAATATAAAATCGAAAATTAAATATTTTGTCTTGGCAAAATTACAGTTTATTTAAAATACAAAAAAGAAATTTTTTTCCACATCAAGGCAAAAAATTGGAAATTTGAGATTTGATTGATTTATTTTAATATAACAATCCCCAGCCGTTCAATAAAATCGAAAAATAAATAGTTTTCCTCGGAAAAATTATTTTATTTTTAATGATAATAATATTAATTCCTTTATTAAAAATATAAAACATTTTTTAGGAAAATTTTCAAAAATTATAAAGGTTTTGACGTAGTTAGTTTATTTCCAAATGTTCCTGTCGATAAGTCTCTTAATCTTATGAGAAAAAAGTTGACTAGTGAGACGTTAAAATTACAATTGAAATTGAAAATAATAATAAAAAATTACCGTTTCTTGATGTACTAATAAACATCAATAACAATTCTATCAACCTTTAGAAAAGAAACATACAAATACGACAAAACCGTGTTTTCCGTTTTTAATTTTCTCTTGCAAAAATAATTTTTTTATGAAACCTGGTGATAACGTTCTTTTTTGAGTATTAAAGTTGTAATTTTTTCAAAGCAAAATATTTATTTGTCAAATTTATACGAATTTAAATTAAGAAAAAGCCTAATTTTTGTTAAAGTGAATGAGATTTGAAGAAGACTTAAATTAAAAATATTCAAAAAACCTCAAAAAACTAACATCAGAACAATAATCATTGTCATAGATACTCAAATACATATAGTACAAAAATTAAGCTATGAAACTTAACACCTTCCCTCATTGGATAATTTTGTAAGTCCCATAGCTTGTCGAAGTGTATTAAGCCTTGGCTTAAACAAAGGTTTCGTCAAAGCATCTGCTATTTGCGTATCCGAATCTACCTTTAAAACGTCGACCGATTCTTCTTGAACAAGTTCCCTAATAAAAAAATGTCTAATTCTGACATGTTTCGTTCGTCGATGAAGTTCGGGATTTTGTGCCAATCTTTTCTTAACAAATCTTTACTTCCTCAGTAACCACGCTCTGCTACCATGTTAAAGTGGATGAGATTTATAAGAAGTTAAATAAATCAAGTTTAAAAGTCATAAAAGGTTTTTTGAATATTTTTAATTTAAGTCTTCTTCAAATCTCATCCACTTTAACATGGTAGCAGAGCGTGGTTACTGAGGAAGTAAAGATTTGTTAAGAAAAGATTTTTTTTTAAATAAAATATATTCGAAAAATATTTGTCAGTGTCACAGTAGATCTTTGCAGTCAGACCATTATTTTGGAGAACCAAGTCCAATATAAAATGGATGTAAGCAAGCTGCACATTGGTTTACTTGAAGGCAAGTCAAATTGGCATACATGGAAATACAAAATAGTGCTTCGAAGTGTTACTGGTGCACATGAACTTTTAAAAGGAAAATTAAAGACTCCCTTGCCTCTTCAAGACGATGCCTCACCAGAAGAGAAAGCCAAATATGACAGAGAATTAACTTATTTTGAACAAACAGATAGCAGTACACTTCTCATACTTACTGTAAATATGACTCAAAGTACTTTAGAAAAAGTAATGAGATATACAACAGCAAAAGAGGTGTGGTTGGAGCTTCAAAGATTGTATGATGGTGTAATAGAGGACAAGACATATGATCTATGTATTCAGTTCTTTAGTTATAACAAAGAAGCTGAAGATGATATACACACATTTCAAAATTAAAGACTGTTTGGAATGACTTACAAAATGAACTTTTGAAAGAAAATGTTGTTAATGGGAAAAGCTGTAGCTGCAATTTACCGGACCTGCTATTGATATGTAAAATATTAGGAACTTTACCACAGGATTATTTTCCATTTAAATCAAGTTGGATGTTGATGAACAAAACAGAAAGAACGGTCGACAATTTAACAAGTCAACTGTGTGTTTATGAAAAGTCTTTATTCAACAAATGTAAACCTAATCAAGAAGTTCTTTTAACATATAAGAGTGATATAAATAAATCAAGTTTAAAAGTCATAAAAGGTTTTTTGAATATTTTTTAATTTAAGTCTTCTTCAAATCTCATCCACTTTAACAATTTTCAATCGAAAAAGTTATAGTGTACAAATTTTCAATTTATTAATTTTATCAGAGCTCATTTTATTCCTTGAAACCTCGACTTTAAGATGGGATGAAAAAAATATATTGTTCGTATGGAAAGTAATTGAGTCAATACCTCTAGTAAGTTGTCAAACATATTTATATCCAGTCTAAAATGTTTAATACAAAGTTTGTTTGATAATACAACAGGATTTACATTTTGAAAAATAGTTCTTCCATGATATTCATTAAACTATTGTTCAGCATCTTCATATATATTCAAAAAACGGCGCTTATGAGCATGATTACTCCTTACTCTACTGGTACAACCCAGTAGAGCACTCCTATGCGAACTCGTCGACGATTTCTCTTGATTTCAAACATACGGATTTTGTGACGCTGAGAGAGTGAGGAGTGATCACATGGTACATTCTCGCACACGAGTTGCTCTCTCACGTTTCAAACATCGGGGTCCTGAGCTGAATGTTTCGAATTGAATTTACCGACCCATTTAAAAGATTATTTGACAACGTTACAAAGAGTTTGTCCATAATGCGAAAGTATCCAAGTGAACAGCTCGATAGCTTGAATTAAAAGTACCATTTCCATATTTTTTTAAATTGTACTTGAACTTTTAATACCGCATTTGACAGCTTAGTCCGTACCTGTCTTACTGTAATATGAACTTTAGTGAATGAGATAAAGGATGATGACATAAACTAAGACATTTACCATATTAATCCAACTTCCAATGCTGTAGAATAATTTGGTTATATGTCGTTAGGCAAAAACGGTAAGGTATAAAATTGATTTTGGAACAACCCTCACACGCAGATTACGGTCCCAAAATTGGAATATCGACTGTGAAACACAATAACAATGAGTTTCAAATTCGTTATTGCTTCAGTGGCCTGTGATGATATTAAAATTGTGAGGGTCGGCAGAAAATTGTTATCCGTTTGCTAACAGGAGACAGGTAATCAGTGGCGTAGGCGGGTAAATAATAAAATATGATCATAAACTTGAATCTTCTAATGTTTTTGTTATTTTTTTATTATGTTGTACTTATTTGCATCGATTTTATAAAAATATTTGTTGGTGAAAGAAACCAAAAGCGAGAGGATGTATTTTTTATGCATTTATCATGGATTTCCACAGAGATATAATTTTTGGGAGATTATAAAAAATGGTATTATAAGTATTGGTTGATTCTATATATTTGAAGCTGGACAGAGTACAAATGTGCTTTATGGAACAAATAAATTTTTCAGATTTGTTTGGCCAGTTGTACAATATCGAAATAAACTTTGGAAGATCAAAAGTCACTAGAATATTTACAGTAGAACAAGAAGATATACAACTTTACGCCAGTGGTCAGTAGAGCGAGATGTTTTTTTCCCGTCTGGGCCCGTCTGATTCAAGATCTCCGATATCGCTGAAGCCTATTGGCTTATTGCGTTTATTGTCAATCTATTACTTCACCCAGTCCAGTACCCTGTACAAGTTTGTACAGTTCTTTTACGGGGTGTCTGTTAAAAACTTTTTGGTTCTAACGTTGGTTGCCCAAAAAGTGTTTGTCTCTTGCGATTCAATACCTCGCAATCGCATAGTACATGTTTCACTGTCTCTGGTTCCTTATTGCATAGCCTGCACCTAAGGTCTCCATTGTATAGTCCAATTTTATTTAAGAACTCTTTTACTGGTGCATGACCAGTCATGAGTCCTGTTATCACTCTCAGCTTACTTCTACTCAGTAAGAGTAGTTCAGCTGTTCTTTTAGAACACGGTCTTCCTATGAAAGATTTTCCGTGCGGTTGTCCTGACACATTTTGCCAGTGTTGAAGGTGTCGTTCCCTGATCCTGGTTTTTATAGCCCCTCGGACTACACCCTTCGGTACTCTGAGGGTCTGTACTGTATCGGCTATTTCTCCTGCTCCCCTTTTTGCATGTCGATTAGCTTTTTCATTTCCATCGATACCCTGATGTCCAGGTACTCAGGCCAGCACTACTCTGTTCTGGTCTCCTAGGACTTTCAGTTGTTCGGTGCATTCCCATACCAGTTTAGACGTCACTTCCTTTCTTAAAATTGCCTTCAGTGCCGCCTGTCTGCCTGACATGATTAGGATCTGTTGGTTTTTGAGACCCCTCCTATTACTTTCTTTGACGCATTGCGTATATCTCCTCTTGAACTGCCGTAGCATTTCTATCTAAGGCATATATGTGGCTCTTAGATTTTTGGAGTATATCCCTGTTCCTACTGCCTCCTTCGTTTTGGATCCGTCTGTATACCAGACCTTACCTTGAAGGTTGTAGTGTTTTTTGTCAGTCCATTCAGTCCTGTCTATAATTGACACTCTGGGCTGATGAAGTTGTATTGTTTTGTCCTATGGTCAGACTCCTTATGTCGTTTGACATAGTTCTGACAATACTCATATGCCCTGTTCCCTCCATTCGGCGTTCAGTAAGTTTTTCAGCCTGTAAGCACCCATTCTTGCCTTCCCTTGCACCACTAGGTGCAGAGAAGGCAGACCTAGCAGTATTTCCATGGCCGCTGTGGGCGTGGTTTTCATCGCCCCTGTTATGCTAAGACATGCAAGTCTTTGCACCTTGCTTAGTCTTGATTTGGCAGCTCCTTGTAGTGTCTTTGGCCACCACACTGTTGCTCCATATGTTATTGAGGGTTTGACCACCATGTTGTATAGCCAATAGAACATGTCTGGTCTTAACCCCCATTTCTTTCCATAAAGTCGTCTGGCCGCCATAAGGGAGGTCACCGCTTTATTCGCTACTTTTTCTATTTGCTGGTTCCAGGTGAGTTTCGAATCAAGGATCACCCCGAGATACTTCACCTCCCCTTTAGCTGTATTTCGTTCCCCTGCAGTCTTAAAGGACCTAATCCCTCTAATTTTCGTCTGCGTGTGAACGCCACCACCGTAGTGTTTTGAGGGCTTATGCCTAACCCCTCCCTACTTGTCCATTCGTCCACTAGGTTAAGAGCCTGCATCATACGATCTCTTACCGTTGTGTTAAATTTACCCTGCATGATGATGCCCAGATCATCTGCATATCCAATAGTTGTATGCCCATTTTCTTTAAGAGTCCCTATCAGCCCGTCCATTACCAGGTTCCACAGGAGGGGAGACAATACTCCTCCCTGTGGGAATCCTCATATTACCCGGGCCGATGCAGTCTCTCCAAGTATGGTTGCATTTATCACCGATTCCTTTGCATAGAGTCTATCCGGGACAGACAAGATTCCTCGATTCCTTTATGCTTTAGGATACCCGTTAGTATTCTGAGCTTGTTTTTACTTTTGCTGAATCAGGCGTCTGATCTCTTCTAGCCTACCCATTAGTCGATTACAATTTGGCGATTGCACGTGTTTTCATTTTTTTATTAAAATATATCCAAAACGGCTAATTTTAGGACTATGTTTTTGGGTTAGCTGGATTACTCCCGGTCAATAGGAGCTTGTTGATTATTTGATACGAAGTAGCAAATCCCGTATTCCAGCTTTCTGTTTGTTAGTGGACTGTAGTTGCTTTGCTCTCTATTGTTCTGGAAAGTTCCAGAACGAAACACGTGATTAATTGATCATTTTCTAATTGGTTGATTTTGTTATTTTGACCTGGCCGCCGATCAAACCTTTGTTAAGCGAGACCTGTGTGCCAATTGATGTTTGGCGCGTTTAGGTGAGATACTTTTGCGTGCCGCGGTCTACGGGGTTAATTTTATTAAATTATTATTTGTATTTTTTCAATACCTCTTTTCAATTCCAGTGGTTTGGTAAAACGAATGAAATGAAGTGAAATGAAGTGAAGATGTTCAATTTGTAATTATAAATTGAACAATACATTTTTTAGGATATATAATTTTCCTAATTCCCTACTATAGGAGTATTCTTCCTTTCCAGGGTGTGTTTGTCCTTTGTCCTTAGTCCTTATAATATTTCTCCTCTTTGCAGGCAGTTGGCAACAAATCGAATTAGTAGTTAGTAAATTTTGCGCTTATTATATTGAATTATAGTGTAGATCGTGAGTAAGGTTTTGACTCAAGAAAAGTTGCAGAATTCGGAAAAGGGAGGGTTTTGGAGGTATCCAAATTCCTGATTAGTAGTTGTAAGAAGTTTGGTATTGATTAGAGAGATAAGTTGCTGAAGGGGTTATGGATAAGGGTCTTTAATAGTATAGGCTTGATTAATTGAAAAACAAGATTACGAAGGTCGGAGCATTTAGTATCCTACATACATTATAATATGTTTTCATTACGACGCGCTTGTCATAATGTCAAAAATTAATAACTTTCGCTTTTTATTAACATAAAATGTTTCAGAGTGACAGACTTTTTTTATTTTTCTTCCTAGAAGACAGAAAAAGAAAAATAAAAAGAAAAAAGGAAAAGACAATACACAAAATCAATATTTTCTTTATTCTTTTTATTGTTAATATTTTATTTTATATCTAATACAGTTTATTTTTTTAATTTTCTATATAGCATTTTTAATTTTCTATATAGCAGAACGATCTGTACTCAATCCAAAGCTATAAATCATTTAAAGTAGCTTATTTGTAGCACATCACTGATGATATTTTTTTACAGGTGAGCCTAGTGTTTTCTGTGTTTAATCAAATATATGTGTAACCTATTATCAAAAATACTCTGTCGCGACTCTGAAAAACGTGATTATCCTATAGACAATACTTCGTTATTTAAAGACAGGTTTGAAAAACAACAGTTACGAATATTAGGACAAACGGCATTCATTAGTCTTTTTCACAGCAAAAATAATATCGAATCATTGAAATAGAAAGGATAATTGAACATTGTGACTAAATAAGCAGAAACAAAGAGAGTACATAATTAATTTTGGGAAGGTATAATTACGCAGTCACAAATACAAATTAATGTAATTTTAAAATAGCTACAGGGCCAGATTTGAGAATACTGAATAATTTTGTCAATATACAGGGTGTTTCATTGGGACGCGAAAATACTTAATGTGCAAAAAACGCTATTTTTTGCAACAAATAACGAATAATTCAGATCAACCACTTTTAATCCGAGAAAGGTAGTAAAATTTTTTGTAATATCGAGCAGAAACTAGTAACTGATCAGATCGACTTGAAATTTTTTGCAATTTGCTAGGCAAGGTGTCCAGATCAGAAGTAGAAAAGTTTCGTTAGTGGCGTTTTGTTCAAAACATGGTAAAATTTGATTAAACTATTTGTTTGGCAGAAAATATAAAACTACGGAAATATTTAATGGATTTTCACTAAAATATGTATCCAGGGATTTTTCGGGTCGCTGAATACGATTTTCATAAAATGGATACATAAAAATGGAAAATTGCGTTTTTTCGACATTTTTACAAAAATTATGCAAAAAAATCAAAATAATAGGTTACAATTGTTATTTTTTGGATGAAAAATTTTATTATAAGGTTTGTGGAAATTGATTTTCATGAATGTAATGTTGGAAAATTCGGAAAATTGAATTTATGGATGAAAAAAAAAAATAGTGCATTACTATTAAGTTTATCTGTAATGATTTTTTGGTCACTAATGCTAATTTCAGTATCAGAAAAGTATGAAAGAAAAATGGCTTGTGGAAAATTACTCTTTTCCGGCATTTTCACCAAATTTATGCCAAAAAACAAAAATGATCATAAATGTATATGAAAATATGTCATATTCTTAGCTATTAGTTGGTTTGACAGCTATTTATCAACTGTCAATAGTCAAAATTTTGTTATTTGACATCAGCATTGCATTCAGTGACCTTCGAAACACTCGGTATTACAAAAAAATATTAAATTACAATTTTTAAAATTGGTTGATCAAAACGGTTCACTTAAAATTTAATTTCATTAAAAAAAAATATTTTTTGCCTGTAACTTTTTTTTGCTGATAATATTGAGATGTACAATAATAGTACATTAAGTTTTAAGAGTTAAGAGTAAGTAGCATATTACGTGGAAAAATTAAGCACGTAGCTGTGAAGCGGCGAGTGCGTAATTACACGAGTACGTAATATACTTACAACTCGTGTTACGTACTATACTTTATCTACGCCTCAACAAGAATAACTATTTTTTTAAATACAAAATTTACATTTGTAATTAATATTAATGACAGATTTAAACGTGTTGACTAAATGGATTTATTTGTACTACATTTACTTATTAAAACCACCCACTTTTATAAATATCTATCACACATATCTTGATATATAAGTAATTTAAAAGAGGCAACAAGGTATCATAAAAATAATTTTTCGATTTCATAAAACTCATGAATAAAAATTCACTTCTTCCAGACTCAATAAATAAACATCGTCAGGATAAAACATAGCCCACTTAACATGACGTCAACTAGAATTAAGATCGATAACTGCATATTTTGTCAATGAATATATTGGATGACCTCTATTATAATATAATAGGGCAATAAGCCGAAGATTGATGTTTGTTGGATGATCTATATCTATAGCTATTTGTCACAAACGTCTGAATGGGGTTTCCGATAGTCAAATCGGGGTAGAGTTCACATTTGCATTCACCTCTATTCGTAAGGATTATTCGCTATACAATTAGAACGGTCGGCAATCGAAATCTCTCAGTATTGTGAGAGAGTTTATGAATAATTGTACTGCTAAGACGTAATCCACGATTTACAGTCTAGTGAGAACATATAGGCTAGGTTGTAGATTCGTATTTAACATTATAATATTTCTAGAAATGGTAAAGGTTAGAATAAAATCATTACTGAACTATAACGGATCCTATACATTCATTAATATTAGATAATTGCCGAATACATTTAAAAGTATCATCTGCAATTGATATAATAAGATCTAATAGGTGTTTCAGTTAATAGTGTCGATTTTTCTAAGAGATGGCGTTACTAATTCACTTGTTGGTATAGAATAGTGACATTTATGAAATTTTGAAAAGTAAATACGCCAACCCGACATCTGGCGGCCAGTGCCGACAACAATTGTGAGTCAGATTTAAACCGATCGCGGTGGTCACTCATAAGTTTGATTACAAAACGCGTTTATTTATTGTTATTAACTGATCAATTTACCATTTTTCCTACAGAAAAGCTTCCCGAAAGGCAAAAAAATTCGTCGAAAGCCATCATGTTTCCGACGTGTACGAGTTGAAAATTGACAGATCGTCTAAGATCAAATGGACTGGTACACAGGGTAGCATTAAGGGATTTCATAAAAAATATTTTTTTATTTTTTAATACTACTTTAAATTCTATTTTCATTGTAGTACGTATTACATTATATACAGCGTATTGACTTAAGTTGCTACATATGGAAAACTTTTTTATTATTAGTTTTACGAAAAAAAGTTATTTTTTGTAAAAAGTTGTGCGAAAAAATAACTTTCTTTCATTTGAAGAAAACGGCTGCTGAAAGTTATCGATTGTTGGTTGAACCTTTTAGGAAGGTGCTTTTGAGATAAAAGACAAGGAGCGTCCTGGACAGCCAAAAAAGTTACGATGCAGATCTCAAAGCATTGTGGCATGTAGAGACACATCATCCAGTAGAATCTATCACATAATTGTTAGTAATAGTTTAAAATCATGTTATTGTACAAATTTATATTACGTGTAAATAGGAAGGTTGATGTCTTACCACGTTCGTTATTGTTTAGAGATTACTTGTATATATAACCAGTTAAGGTCAACCTTCCTCAAAGATATCGATATTGTCATTCATATATAGTTCAATACTAAGGTCCATCTGCACAGGTTCACCTCAAAACTTATACTTAGCTAAGTAGGCGAGAAACTTAAGGTGTACCTTAAATTCAATTCGGTTTGCAAAAGTCATTCTTTGAAAAAACTTAGCTAAGCCTAACTATGAGCTGACAACACCGCTAAAAACTAGTAATTTGTATTTAATAGTGACAGTTACGTGACAGTTTATTTAATTTAGTTTGAAATGGGTGACTTAAGGCTCGTACATACTCATCCGAATAAACGCAATTTTTCAAATCGAAAAAAAACCGCCATATCGTTACAACTGAAAAAATGCATGTTAACATTGATAAGATGAAGTTCAAGGAAAAGAATCATATTTCTGTTGTGTAATGTATTCTATGGATAAGCTGCAACATATAACGATGTGGCGGTTTTTTTCCGATTTGAAAAATTGCGTTTATTCGGATGAGTATGGACGTCTGAAGTAAGTAGAAAAGGGGCTGAAGAAAAAGCTGTTCTTTTGAACATTATAAATAATTTTAAATCTATAATTGAATGTAAAAAAACGGACGGGACAACTTGGAGGCAGAAAGACGAGACGTGGAATAAAATTTGTGCTGCGTTCAATTCCAATTGTATTGTTATTTCTGCTAAGGAAACCTTAAGCCGAGAAATTCTACAGCTTAGCTTAGTTGTGATTTAAGCTGAGCTTATATGTCAATGTGTCAACTGTGCAACGGAAAATATAAAGTTTCATTTATGGTTAAGCTTTGCTTATTTTCTGTTAAGTAGAACCCTTGCAAACGGCTCTAAGTCATTCGTAGACTCGACTCATTAGTATTAGTTGTCATAATGGTCGATTCTTGTAAATAAGTACTACCATAAAATAGACGTCCGTTTTGTTAGGGCTGAGTTTCATTCCTTTACTCCCAATAAGCAGCGCACTAGGACATCACAGCATTATTGAATGAAGTCAAGTCAACCGTTAAAACAATAAGTAGAAGTATTAAATATTACACAGTCCATCATTTCCGAACGTCTGCGTCGTCTGCACGTATTGGGAGATATCCAAAAGAAAGAAAACTTCCATATGAATAAAAAGAAAGAGACACCAAATAGCACTTAGGTTGGTAAGACTCAATACTACTTCGGAACCGAACCACAGATTAGAGAGTTACAGATAGGAGGGTCAGACAAGACAAACGAAATTAGACAGAGATAGAGTCGCACCCCAATTTAAAACCCACTTTGAAGGCTGTCAGCATTCTATGTGTCAGATTGAATATTTATTCAGATAATTCAGAACATTATGACAGCTAAAACACAGTATTCTTCTTCTTTTTTCTTCGATTATGACGTGCATACTAGTTCATTTGCCAGTTCATAAAATCGTTATATTAACAGTTTACTTTGATTTTAAATTGTTAATGTTTCTTTATGCCAAAAATATTATCTTTGAGAATACTATGACAGCAAAAACACAATATTTTATAACTATATTTCTTATTTCTGACTCTAATGATTCAAATTTATACGTTACATGAAAAGTCAACACTGTAACCTGGACGTTCTTTCACAACTGGCAACATGGGTGCATTCCACTTTAAAGGGACAAGGTCACAGAAAGCGGCAATCGAAACATCAAGGAAATAGGCGGAGCTTCATATCTGTAAGTCTCTAATCTGTGACCGAACCTTCATTAGCCTTTGGACTTTAGCCAAATGTAGCCAAAGGTAGGTACATATAAATGAGTCGACAAAATAGATAATCTAATTGTAACTCAGTAAAAAACCCTAATCGAACTTAATATTAAAACATATAAATATTTTGTGACTTTCAGAGCTCGCATCATATACTAAAGCTACACGTTTCCAGGCACTGCAGTTATCAATACTTTTTATTGTTCCATAAATTTGTCCATTTTTAAAACTGTCAGGGTCTACTAGCTTCGGATTGGCCTGCAACATCTATTGAATAAATTTAATTTACAACTAGGTTGGGGTCTGTAACCAAATAGAACGATACCGATGCATATCATCGATTACGGTGACATGTAACTACCGCATATACCATTACTTTGAAGATTATATCATATGTTTGTAAAATCGTTGTGCAAACGTATTGTCAAACAATTTTGACTTGATTAACTTGCTGCGACAGTTTACAAAAACAAGCATGTCAAGCTATAGTCTGAATAAAAGAGGAGTGCACTAAAAGTGGGGATATAACGTCACATTCCATAGGTGTACTTTGCAAAATAAGTTTCTATAATATAAATAAGGTCACTTCATATAAAAAAGTTATTATTATTATTACTACATTATTTACAAAAAATAAAAATAAACCTTATGCTTCTGACAAAGTTGTTGCACTTTGACATTGAACGAATTAAATTTAACCAATACATAACAACAAGGAGGATTATATTGTTAATGGTATTAAATAGTACCTCCCCCTTCCGTTTTCGAGGATGCTGAACACGATGGCGGTATCAGAATTACTGTTTTAGATTGCTGAACCCACTAAAACGGCCAAACTACCCCCTAAAGGGGTGAAACGGGCAGCGCATCGTTTCCCTGTAAAAAAACGTCTTCCCCCCGTTTTCGAGGATGCTGAGCACGTTGGTAATGTTGAAAAATACTTCCGACACTCATCAACCCATCCACAGGCAAAAACTTACCCCCGACAGGGGTGTTTTTTATATCAAAACGTCTGTTTTCGATGATGCTGAACACCATATTAGAAAGAAATTCAGCCCACTCGAGGGTGAGTTTTGACCTGTGAAGGGGTAGGTGATGGTCGGAAGTAATCTTCAACACCACCATCGTCTTCAGCATCCTCGAAAACAGAGGGACATCCGTTTTGCCGCTGATATTAAAAAAAAACGACCCTTTCGGGAGAAAGTTTTGATCTGTGAAGGGGTTGGTGGGGTAGTGGAAGTGGTATTGAACACCACCAACGTGTTCAGCGTCCTCGAAAACAGACATTTTGCCGCTGATATAAAAAATTAAAAAACACCCCTGTCAGGTTATTAAAAGTGTTGAATTTTCATTATTCAACGCTTTTTAACCAATCAAATCAATTTTACAAACACACTATTGAATAATGAAGGTCAAAATCCGGTTTGATTTTTGGTTTATTATTTGATATTAGTAGATAAAAATACATACGGTACGTATATGAATAAATAAAGTCTGACATATCTGTCAAAAGAGAAGGTATAAACCATGGAAACATGACTAAATCAAAACGAAAACTTTGATTAAGCCGATCAGATGTTAAAATAAAATTTCTACGTCTTGAACCTTTACTACGTTCTGCATATTAGATTACTGCACTCTTTTCTTCTTTAGGCTATGGTCAGTTATTTTAAATTTACAAAAAAGAACAAATTATTCCTAGTGTGCGTCAATTTTAAATAAATTTATTTTAAATTTTTGTTTCCTCATTTTACAAATCAGGAATGATGATATAAATACATTTAAATTTGCCAGTTAAAATTCTTATATATTAGACATGTTTTTTTTTCCGAAATTCGAGGCTTTATGGTAACGCAACGTATAAATCATGTAGGGAATGATTTCGACGTTTTTAGGATAAATATTTCAGTGTCAAATATAAGCCAAAAACAGCCATAGGCATCCAAAAAAATTATAGGCATTTTCTAAAAAAGACAAGAGTAAAATGCAAGTGAACCTTACATAATCATTGGGAGTGATGGAAAATAGTATAATTGATCTGTTCATTCATTTTCCTACGACCACATAGGAAAGTAACAGATATCGCACTCTCTACTCCGACGGAAGGTGGTACTTTCCGCACGTTTGTTTTATTATCAGATTTTTAATCATAGTAGTTTTACCATAACATCTAATGTGTCATCAAAAAAAATCACCTTATATAAATTTTGTCATTTTTGTAAAAAAAATATAACAAAGTCCGGAATCGAACCAGGTCTTCTCGAGCATTGTAGCGCATAATAGTGACAGACACTATAACCACTGAGCCAATATGGCATAATAGTAAATAATTCTTAGAAAACGAGTAAGGAATTTAATTTATCAGATTCGACATCCTAAGACCGGTTTCTGCCTTTCGGCTTCGTCAGTTAGGCTTTTCGAATCCAATAAGTAAAATTCCAAACTCGTACAAGTCAATAGCTATATCCGCTATAAGATAAAATTTTTAGATGTGCTGCCATCTATGATTAGAAGAGAGTATTGACAATTACTAAAAGCAAAAAATTCCCGGTGTATTGGGGTTGCATACACAATTTGCATTGTGTGTTGCAAAGCTTTTATTTGACTGATTCTAGTCAAAATGTCACTCTCTTCTTTCGTATCCCTTTCAGAGATTAATACAAAGTTAGAAAACGAGTAAGGAATTTAATTTATCAGATTCGACATCGTAAGACCGGTTTCGGCCTTTCGGCTTCGTCAGTTAGGCTTTTCGAATCCAATAAATAAAATTCCAAACTCGTACAAGTCAACAGCTATATCCGCTATAAGATAAAATTTTTAGATGTGCTGCCATCTATGATTAGAAGAGAGTATTGACAATTACTAAATGCAAAGGCCGAAACCGGTCTTAGGATGTCGAATCTGATAAATTAAATTCCTTACTCGTTTTCTAACTTTGTATTAATCTCTGAAAGGGATACGAAAGAAGAGAGTGACATTTTGACTAGAATCAGTCAAATAAAAGCTTTGCAACACACAATGCAAATTGTGTATGCAACCCCAATACACCGGGAATTTTTTGCTTTTAGTAATTGTCAATACTCTCTTCTAATCATAGATGGCAGCACATCTAAATAATTCTTATTTGAGGTATCTATATCTGGTAGGAATTTTTAACAATAAAAAATTATTAAAAATTAAAAGTGTCCTGTGGTCTTTTAAGTAATTTTGCACTAGAAACTGATTAATTATTAAAACTAAAGAAGTCTCTTGAAATGGTTCGCACCAGCCTCTTTTCGATTTAATTTCTTGCACACATGTCAAATGAAACATCGATATTTCTTCTATTTTCATTAGTAATGCTATAAGTACTTCAAAATAATCAGGTTATACATCGATAACTTGTTGTATGATTACAAATAGTGTCAGTTTGACAGTTTAAATAATCCGACCGCGATATATAAACTAAACTAAATAAACAAATAAAACACATTTCACAATATTTGGTAAAATTATCACGTGGTCGTAGGAAAAATAGTGTACATTACTTGTGCGAAAGTGATTTTTCACACTCGTGGGATTGTCTCACTCGGCTTACGCCTCGTGCGACAATATTTCCCACTCGTGTGAAAAGTGTCACTTTCCGCAATCGTTATGCAACATACTATTTATTTTGAAATAAACACAAAAAAGAACCAAACTAATTTGTACTACGGTGGATTTTTGGTGGGAAATATGGAGATCGGTTGGGAAAGAAGGATGAACAAAAAACTATAAGAACTACTTAGATAAACCCATTGGACAATTTGTCCAAGTAATAGAAAAGTAGAAGATGTAACTTGAAAGAAATCAGACGGAAATTGAAAAAATTAATACGAGTAATAGAAAAAAATATCAGCAACTGAAGAGACACAGCAAGCGTATAACCTATATACATTTTTACTGTTAGCATTCAATTAAAAACTATATACAAAATACTGTATAACTTCTTATATTTACTTAAGCATATTATCTAATCGAACCTAATAAACTTAAATAGTGATTGTCTAAAATTCTAAAAATTCTTGTTCCTAATGTATACCGTGTGACACAGAGTCATGGTACACCTCCCTTTTCTTCTTTGTTTCTCTAGCTATATTTCTGAAATTTGGAACATTGACTAGACGGCACTTTTTGACATATTTGGAAAAAAATATCTACTTCCGCTTTTTCCGAAAATGGCATCAACTTTCAATTTTCAAATGGAACACCCTATATATTATTACATTTTTGGAATCTTCGTAATTATCTGAATCCTCATAGTTGATATTTCATTCGTCAGAATACCCTTTTTATTTTTCGATCTAGAGAGCCATGAACCCTTAGAAATTATTCCAAATAATCAAAATAATCGTACACTATCGCATTTTCGATTAAAATAGTATTGTGGTTCGAAATACGTGCGAACAACGTAAAACAAATTGTTTTTTCACCCAAAACTCAATTTTTACAAATGGTACGATAATGGTACTCCAATGTCATTCGAAAGTATCATCGATCGGGTATTTATCCATATTAACTCTTTTTGTCTATAACCATTACGAACAAAATAATGTAGTTGAAAAAAGTTTAAGTATCTTCTCGTATCTTCTTGTTTAATAACAATAATTTATGAAGTTGGCTATGGAACTCAACTTACACTTTGACATTTCGATAATCTTAACTACATTATTTTGTTCGTAATGGTTATACACAAAAAGAGTAAATATGGCTGGACACTCCATCGATGGTACTTTCGAATGACATCAGAGTACCATTATGGTACCATTTGAAAAAATTGAGGTATCATTGGATTCAGATAATTACGAAGATTCCAAAAATATAATAATATACAGGGTGTTCCATTTGAAAATTGAAAGTTGATGCCATTTCCGGAAAAACCGAAAGTTCATATTTTTTCCAAATATGTCAAAAAGTGCTGTCTAGTGAGCATATTAGCTAGAGAAACAAAGGAGAAAAGGGGGGTGTACCATGAGTCTGTGTCACACGGTATACCGGGTGAATGATTAATGGGAAACAATGTAAACATTTTTGACTTATAACAAATGCTCGAATAGGTCATTGTCACCATCATGTTTCACACAAAAATCATTCTTTCATGTTCTTGTAAATAATATTACTAAAATTGTTTACTTACAAAATGAAATTGTAATAGAAACAGAAATACATTACAATGTAAACAATTTTAATAACACTATTTACAAGAACATGAAAGCATGATTTTTGTCTGAAACATAATGACCTATTCGAGCATTTGTTATAAGTCAAAAATTGTTTAACTCCGAGTTCGCCTACATCTCGAAAGATGCGCTAAAGCGGAATAGACTGGAAAAAAGTTGCTTAAGTTATCTTGAAGTCTGAAGTTTTGAATTTTTTTGTGAATCTCTGCACAACACTATTTTGACACATAAATTGACATAAGTCAAAAACTATTGCAGATAAGTCTAAGAAACCCGGGTGCGTTATATCGAAAATTTAATGGCGAATCTAAAAATGTAACAAAAAAGGGAGGATGCCATTTAAAACAACAGAACTTAGTTGTGTATCTTATTTGAGACATCCTGTATATAAATAGAAATATTTTTAGAATATGCCTCATTCTCGGATCTATCGTTTAAAAAAAATCAAACCGATAGGTTGGGTAGAAAAAAGTTATGGAGCATGCACACACCCCTGGGTCACCCGGTATATATAAATGAAATATTCGTGAGAACTAGTTACAATATACAATACCGAATCATCTCTAGACATACTTCTGTAACATTTGCGGCGAGAGTAATATACTACGGGTCGAGATAAATTTTGACACACCAACGAGTGTAGTGGAGTGCGACGTCTTACATTGTTGAGGGAGGAAATCCATATTTATGATTAATGGGTCGTAGAGAATAGAATAGTGCTTCACTTCACTCCGGGGCCTCGCCGAATTTTACGGTGACATGAAATGTGTGATAAAATTGTGAGGCTTTCGAGGACACTTGGATAGCCAGTCTGAACACGTCAAATCCACGTAAAAAATGGAAAAACAGTTAACAAAAAGTGGTTGGGACGAGAAAAAGTAGAACCGAAGTAAACAACCTGTCTTCTACAATAATTGCGTTGATTTACTAAATCATAAAAGTGGAATAGTAAAGGAATAATTATGATAAAAAGTCGGTTCATAAAATAATTTACTGAATTGACTTATCGCAGTAACTTTCGGCTATTTCTATAAGATTCTACATTATTATCATTAAAAATAAGTTTTCTGGAGAATAATTAATTGATTAATCGTTTTCTTCTTCTTTCTTTACTTTTCTTTTTTTCTAAATAGTAAATTTTATGCAGATGTAAATTGTAATATTTATGTATAGGCACTTACCGAATTTTTGTCTTTAATTTACTTAATACTTATATTTATATAGTTTTCAATTGTTTCTTTTTAATAAATCACTTATTATTATTATAATTAAGAGGCACATGAAAAAAAGCATTTTTTTTAGAATACTGATCATTAAATAACAAATCAATTTATTTCTGTAAGTAAGGCTTGCTCATTAAAATACTCTTCTCTATGGTTAATTAAGAGCATTCACTACCTTGGTGAAACTGGCTGTGTTTTCTCATGTCCCAGAAATTTTTTAGTGAAAACCGTTTATTACAAAAAAAGTCTCATTTTTTGTAATTCCGGAAAGTCAATGATTTCCTTCTACGTTAAGTGGAATGAACCTACACAATCGTAAAAAT
This sequence comes from Crepidodera aurea, assembly GCA_949320105.2. Lineage (NCBI taxonomy): Eukaryota > Metazoa > Arthropoda > Insecta > Coleoptera > Chrysomelidae > Crepidodera > Crepidodera aurea. The sequence continues at coordinate 76,085,960 of OX439473.1, read as the reverse complement.
AATGACTTTCCGATATTTTTATACAGGGTTTCATAGTTAAACCGACATACGTTAACTGTAAATAGAGGGTACTTAGGTGATTCCAAATAACCATGGTTACTGGGTCTAACGCCTTTAATAACCGAGATACTGGGTGTTTCATCCATTTCGGCCAATATTTTGACAAGCCGTAACTTTAGAACCACCCTGTAGATTTCTCTCATACTTGGTACAGGTACAGTGTGTTAATAGCCCAATCCTATAGTGTAAGAAATACAATTAAAATCAAGATCCGGATTAAGAAGAATTTGTAAAATTTGAAAATCCCTAAAACAACACCCTGTATATCAGATATTTTAAAATTGGGATGGATATTTGAAAATAACGGAAAAAAATGAGTTATTGGACAAAATTTTTTTTTAAGTGCACATCCCATTCTACTACTGTAGTTTTAACGTCAAATTACATCAAATTTCATTTTCACAAGCAGTAACTTTCGAAATACCTGGTAGGTTTCTTTCATATTTGGTACAGGTATCATTTTCTAGTAGCCTAATCGTATAATGTAAGGACTATACTACAAAAGCAATACGCTGTACATCAGATTTTTTTTAAATTGGATCAGACATTCGAAACGAATTGTAAAAACTGAGATATTACATATTTTTATAAATGCACATCTCGTTGTCATTTTCATTAGCCACAACTTTGGACACACCCAGTAGATTTCTTTCATATTTGGTACAGGTAGATTGTTTAAATAGGGGATTAAGAAAAATTTGTAAAAATAGCATTAGAGATTATCAACTTTTACAAATTTTTCTTAATCCGTATCTGGATTTTAACTTTAGTTCTTGTATTGTACGATTGGGCTATTTAAACAATCTACCTGTATCAATTATGAAAGAAATCTACAGGGTGTTTCCAAAGTTATGGCTAATGAAAATGACAGTAAGTATTGCATTAATTGAATTTTAACTTTAAAAGTTTAGTAATATTTATAAAAATATGTCAGAATATCTGTTTTTTCCATTCGTTTCGAATGTCTGATCCAATTTAAAAAAAATCTGATGTACTTTGTGTGCTTTGGGGATTTTCAAATTTTACAAATTTTTCTTATTCCGTATCTGGATTTTAACTGTAGTGTAGTCCTTACATTATAAGATTGGGCTATTAAAAAATGATAGCTGTACCAAATATGAAAGAAATCTACTAGGTATTTCGAAAGTTACTGCTTGTGAAAATGAAAGTAATGCATTTGATGTAATTTGACGTTAAAACTCCAGTAGTAGAATAGGATGTGCAATTAAAAATTTTTTTAACTTTAACTCGTTTTTTTCCGTACTTTTCAAATATCCATCCCAATTTCAAAAAATCTGACATATAGGGTGTTGTTTTGGAGATTTTCAAATTTTACAAATTCTTCTTAATCCGGATCTGGATTTTAATTGCAGTTCTTACACTATATGATTGGGCTATTAACACACTATACCTGTACCAAGTATGAGAGAAATCTACATAGTGATTCTAAAGTTACGGCTTATCAAAATATTGGCCGAAATGGTTGAAACACCCAGTATCTCGATTATTAAAGACGTTAGACCCAGTAACCAAAGTTATTTGGAATTACCTAACTACCCTCTATTTACAGTTACGTATGTCGGTTTAACTATGAAACACCCTGTATACCAGCTTATTAGCTAAAATATAACAATTTTTATGAAATCTTTTCTGTTTTTGAATAAAAACGCAGCCAAGATTTGAAAATCTTCATCCGATTTATGGTGCCACCTCTCCTAATTTTCAAGAATTCAAACATTCTTTGATAGAAATAAAACGCCGCATATTGCCATTATTACTACGCGACCTAGTTTCGAGAATAATATTTGTCGCTGTGTGAAAAAAATATATGTAATAGATATGGAAAAATTAGGTTTTTTTTAAGTTTAAGTCTAGGTGTAAAGTAAGTTAGTGTGGTGAAGGGGATATTAGGGCAATTGTTGATTGGTGTCGTGAGTCATACAGTTGAACAAAATTATGAAGAATTTGATTATTTTTAAAATATAGGAATTGCCTATTTTCTAGTTTATACAGTATCCTTTGTCAAATTTCCTTGGCTGTATCTTCAAATTTTTTATACAATAACTATGTTTTTATTTTTTTCATAATAATTAATTTGAATTACATTTTTTTTAATCCAAAATTTATTCTATATATACTATATATATAATATAAGGATGAAATGGAATTATTAAAGACAATTTTTTTTCAGCAATTTGTTACATATCCCTGTTTCTGTAAATTACTTACAGAAAAAAAATGTTGGTCAGAATTTGTTTATAACAAATTGTTAACTCATAATACATAAGAAATGATTTTTCGTTATATGGAGCCTAAAAGGTTGTTTAGTTGTAGAGGTGAGATATATAATTTTCAAATTCAAAATGAACTTATTTCTCATGTTTTTTTTTAGATTTTTAAAGTTGAAAATTTATTTCTTCAATTATTTTCTACCGGAGTTAGTGGATCCAAAAACAGCAAGTGGTTGGAAATAAGGAATAATTCCCTACAACACCTGAGGATTACTGAGTGAAATTCCGATAAATCTCGATTTTTTCTACCACGTTTATTTTAGTCTCCCATTTTCAATTCCATTATTTTTGGGTTACAATTTATTGATTACTATTTTAAATCAAGGGTACCTATCAATGAATAAAATTGCTTAAAAAAATTAAAAATAAACTTTTATACAAGTGCAATAAAAATAAAAAAATTAAAAATATTTTGACAAAAACAATAAAATGCATGGAAAAAACATAATTTCTTTAATTGTTAGACCTAGGTTTTTCTGTGAGTAACAGATACAAAATCTTGCATGTTAAAACATTGGATGGTTTTAGTCACCTAAGTTTTATGTTCTGCACGCCACTGGCCACTGGCCACTGGCTACTGGCTACTAAGAATGCATAAATGATTTATTTATTCGGTGGCAATATCTTTTGGTAAATGTATTTTGCTGTGTTGCCAAAGCTTGTAAAAATTTATATTTAGGCACGCGCGGGTCAAGGTGAAATATCGTATGAAGTTATGACGCGTTAAACAAATTTTTATTAAAATGTGTTTATTGACGTTTCAACTTGCAGTTTATATTCGTTTAAACAAAAATTAAAATTGATATTTCAAGCGGATACCAATATATTTTCTGACCACCAATTAAATATTTTTTAAAAGTTCCCTTTTTTACTACCACCGAAAAAAACAAATTTTACTGTCATGTCGCATAATACGGATAGAACCGTGGAATACGGAAAATTGGATCTAACAACGCAATTCTATCAATGCATTTATGCAACCTGCCTGTTCAAATAAGTTTGTTGCTCAAAATCGAGAGAGAACGTGACGAATATATCGTTATGTTTTAGCTCTCGGTTAAAAACCCAATTGCCGCAAACTGTTCAACCAGATTTGCTGCATAGTTTTCCATATATCCGAGTAGATTCGGATTCTTTTTTTTATGAAAAATATTTTACTGTCAAATTTTCACGCAATCTCTTTTTACTCGCATTACGAAATAATATTTTTCAAACTCTTATAGATATTTCTTATCTGAAGCAAATACAATTGAAACAATTACCTAGGTCTACGAGTAGAAATATACAGAATGAATTAAAAGTATATCTAACACTAGTAGAAGCCTCAGTTAGTATATATCAACGTCCCTCTTAAGTTCCAAGTTCAATGCGACAGATACTGAGGCAATTTCAAACAATTTTTGCTAAATGCAGTGTTTTTATGACAAAGGTTAGGTTCCAACAATCCTCTGGATCGATGTAATTCAATACCTCTGGGGGCAAGTAGCCCAAGGAGTAGTTGTTCTAGGTTCAGATGCGTTGCAAACCTTTTCGATACATTTTGAGTTATTTCGAAATAGATAGAAAGCAAAAATCTACAATTGATCTTTTATAAAAATCGCTACAATTTATGCGGCATAAGAATACTAGATAATTTACATTCAGTTACAATTTAACACCCTGTATCTTGGCTCGCATTCAAAATTTAGGAGACCGGTGAAATTTGTTGTTTTTTTTAATCATATTAATCCCAGCTTTGCAGATGACACCGCTATCAGGGCAGTAGGGAAAACCCACGAAGAGGCTGCAAGAAAACTACAAACATCATTAGATATAATTAATAATTGGACAAATCGTTGGAGAATCAAATTAAATGAAAATAAATTAGTACATGTTAATTATACTAACAAAAACAATGAGTATATACCAGTCGGAATAAATAATACCCAGATCCCTTATGATAATTCAGCAAAGTACCTAGGTAAGTATTACTTTAGATGCGAGAGTACGCTGGAAGGTCCATATCAAAAAGAAACGTGAAGAACTCAACATAAAATTCAGAAAAATGTATTGGCTGCTTGGAAGAAATTCTAGCCTGTCATTATATAACAAAATATTGTTATACAAATTCTGAAACCGGTATGGACATATGGTATCCAGCTTTGGGCATGTGCCAGTCAGAGTAATTTACTCATAATACAGAGATTCCAGAATAAAGTATTAAGGAGCATAGTCAACGTTCCCTGGTACTGCAGAAATAGTGACCTCCACCGGGACTTGGAGATGGGCACTGTTAACCAGACAATTAACAAATTTGCAAGAAGTCACGAACATCGTGAATGTGAGGCCATCCATCTCCTAGACAACAGTGATCTAGTAAGAAGACTCAAGAGGAAGAAGCCCTTTGAGTTAGTGTAAGTGAAAGTGACAGAAAAAAGCAGAGCATAGTGCGCAGTAGTGAATACATGTTAAGCAAGATGTAAATAGTAGTGCGGAAAAGTCACTTTACGCACGTGTTAGGTACACTATTTTTTCTACTAGCGTGCGGAAAAAACCCAAAAGTTCACATAAAGAAACATTTATTATTAAATACATATCAACAAATTAATTATTCTTAATATTAATATTGAACGTGCAATTTGTAGCATTCTGCAAATTAATTGCAGAGGCTAAAATGTTTTCCAATGAAGTCAGATTTCGGTTTTCCACTGCTTTGTCAGCACTAATTGTTGTAACCGTAGCGATGGGAACTTGGCTGGAAGAGGTCATTTTGGAAGGCTTTACTGGCGACAGCTGCTGACTAGTGGAAGGGCCAGCGACAGCGTCATTGAAGTTTAATATTTTATTCGATAGGCTCTTTTGGAAACTTGGTGAGCCTTCTACATAACCTTCTGCGACGCTAGAAGATTTCCAACCTCCGAGGCGTTTAATATTTGTTATTCCTTCTCCGGAATCTGCAAGCATTGTGGCGGCGGAACGTCGGAAACTGTGGCCCGTATATAATTCAGCATTTGGAAGCTTCAGATAACTTGCAATCTCTGATGGCATTTTTCCGAAGGTGTTTATTCCGATACATTGTACAGTGCAAGTTCCTTTCTTATATTTCACGAAAAATCGCTTATGTGGGGTTTCAGGCTCACATAATTTCTAAACAAATTTAGCAATTTTCCATTTTCAGCTTCCTCAGAAATCGCAAAGCTTCTGAAAGAGTGTTTTTTTGTGTCTGGGATATTTATCAATAAAATATTTCCTTTGTCATCAATATGATCTAAAGACATCTTTGTTAATTCTTCTCGCCTACATGCGCCCGCCAAACCAAAAATCGTAGCGACTTTTATATGAAGATAAATTTTGTCAGGCGCTTCACTTATAAACTTAAAAATTTCTTCTTTTGAGAAAATTTTTGCCTTTTTGGGTCTAAATCTAATGTTTTGTTGTTTTATATATGCCGTGACCTTGAAAAACTTGCTTAAATCGACGTCTTTTTTGAGTTTAATTACACTTTTCAACATTGAGTACCTGGACCAAAGAGTGTTTGGCTTGCATGTTTTGGAAATTTCAGCGAAATAAGCCAAAAAAACGTCTTCTTTAAAAGTTTCAATTCCCTTATTCTGGCACCAGTTTTCAAACAAAATATATTCCTTTTCATACGTATAACGGGATTTTGATGGTAGTAGACCCAAGTTTGCAGTTCTAGCCGCTTCCAAAACTGACTCTGGCAAATCTTCGTCTGAAGAATCCATGAAAAATTATCTTCTAGAAAAAGATGCGACGGTAAAATTGGTTTTGACAAGGTAGTGTTTTGACTGACAGGTTTATTTTTTCTTTGTTGCTACGGTGATTCAAAGTGACAAATAAAAAATGTCAGATGTTTATTATTATTTGACATTCATTTGATGAGGCTTATACCAGGGCCATTAAAAAATTATTGAAACGTACGTTTCTTTTTATTAAAAATTATAGCAGAATTCTAATAAGTTTCTTAATTTTTCAGTCATTTTGTAAACTACAACCATACAAATATATATTTTAAATATTCAAATGTCAGTATACTCCCCAAAAACTTAACAAATTTACTAGTGCGGAAAATAGTTTTTTCAGCACTAGTGCGGAAAAGTTACTCTTTCAACACTAAAATGAGTGCGCTAGTAGAAAAAAAAAATTATCAGAACCTAATGTACACTAGTGAGTAGACTTTAGTTATCCAATCTTCACATTTTAATTTAAGTTGGACAAAAATTGCTCATTGATCGTTATGTAATCAGATTGTAATATTAACAAATGTATATTGATTTGATACCCAGTTAAAATTTTAAAAATCGGTGAATCGTTGTTTAATTTTTATTTTGTTTTCATTTTTCTAGTTTTGTGCTGAGCGTATAATATTTTAGAAGCTTAATCTAAAATTTAAGACCCAATTTTGAAAAACGGTGAAATTTTTTTTCTTTTATGTCTACTAAATTTCATGTTTGCAACTCTAGCACTTTGGGATAGAATATTTCAGTTTTGCTTTATATATAAACTCCCACAATTGTAATTTAAAAAAACAGTGAAATGCGTATTACATTTTGTAAAGTATATTTACCATATTTTTTTGGATTGGTCTGGGAATAGAATATTTCAGGCGCTGGATATAAATTTACAATTTTTCAAAGATTTTCTTTTATACAAACCTTGTCCTGACAATTACAAACACAACAAAAAAATAATTAACGAAATAGTTGCAGCCGTTCTGAAGTGATTAGGCAATTGATTTTTATTCATATAGATAAACACAGTTTGATCCATTTTGTAGTTAATATCAAAAAATTGCTTTTGACTGGATGTCCACAAAACTTTAGTTTAAAATAAAAATTAACCTAACCTACCAGTTTTATTAAGGGGATTATAGTACCTAGGTGAATTTTCAAAAAATCATATTTTCTAAACCGTTAAAGATAAAAAATTAAAATTTTGGTAGAATGAAGTAGATGTAAGTACATTTATCCGTAGTTGAGATATGACCTCAAAAATCAGTAAAAATCAATATTTTTCAACACCTATACACACGCACCTAAAAAACCATATACAGAATCCGTTTTTCGAATTTGAGCCTGGTTCGGCCTCATTTGACTTTTTTATTTTTTTTAATTATAATATCGTATTTTTATATAATTTGGCAACCTCGCATATAAAATATTATCGGTAGCAGGGGATGTCAAGCAGTTTTTTGTTTTTTAATCATTGTTAACTGATTTGTCATATTGTCAAGATGTTTAATAAAGTTATTAGTAAGTGTTAGAAAATGTTTTAATCATCAAAAATATATAATACAAAGAAAGTACAGTCCACATTAATCCCGAAAGGGACACGAAAGTCAAAACAATACATAATGGTCCATCGAGCGAATTATTTACTTGCAATATAATTGCAACTCGTCAAAAAAAATATTGGATGAAAAGCCGACACTTGTGAAAGAAGCCGTTGTATGGAGATTCAAGGTTGATGACAATATACAATCAGATCGAGGGAGGTGCGGTGAGTGCATAACTGTTCCTTATTTTCATTTTTTACCAAGAGAATTATTGTAATTTGGAATTGCTTTGTTTGAGACGATAATTTGAGGTTTATTTTTGTTGGTATTAAAATTAAATTAGAAATATGACTGATTTGGCGACGCTAAGGCAGAAACGTGGTGCCTTGAAAGGCCAAATCACACGATTTAAAAATTTTTTAGATGGTATAAACACTATAAACAATGATAGTTTACAGCAGTTACGCGTTAGATTAGAAAAGTTGGAAGAAAGCGTGTTAGATAATTTTAATGAAGTACAATTGGGAATTGAGTTGCTAGAACCTGCAGAATTAGAACTTAATACCCGTGACGAATTTGAGACATTTTTATTTGAGAATATAGCCCAAGCAAAACAGAAATTAGCAGAGTATGACGCAACAGTTCAGGCGCAGATCACTCTAAATACAAGTGGCTCAAGTAGAGGCCAAAGCATTGATTTGGAATTAAAAAAGTTTAATTTGCCCGTTTTTGGTGGGGAATATGGTAAATGGTTTAAATTTAAAAATACATTCATTTCATTAGTTGACAATAATGCAAAATTTGATAATGTTCAAAAGTTCTATAGATTATTAGAATGTTTAAAAGGGGATGCAGAAAAGGTACTGTCCGAATTAGAGGTGTCTGATGGAAATTATAAAGTAGCTTGGGACATGTTAATAGAAAGGTTTGAGGATAAACCCGGTATTATCCAAAAGCATCTAAAAAGTCTTATAGATATGGATCCAGTAAATGACATAAGATCATTTTTGGATCAACTAAACAGCCATTGGAGAGCATTAAAATCACTTGGGGAGCCTATTGAGCATTGGGACAGAATTTTAATTTTATTAATGTCCCGAAAATTATTGGGACAAACGAAAATATTGTGGAATGAGGCGCGAATAGGTAAATTTAAGGGGGAACCCACTATGGATGATTTTAAGTTGTTTCTAACTGAGAGATGCAAAAGCATAGAGGCGTTAGAAGATAAAGATAAACAAAAGAGACCAGGTAACTCAATGACGCATTTTTCAAATCATAAAAAAGAATTAAAATCATGTGTGGCTAGTTTCGATAACAAATGTAAATTTTGCAACGGTCAACATCTTATTTACTTTTGCGATAAGTTAAAAGATTTGGCTGTCGAAAAACGTTGGCAAGAAATAAAAATTTTAAAATTATGTATAAATTGTTTGAGACCTAATCATTTTGCTCGAGAGTGTCGATCCGAAGGATGCAAAAGGTGCGGTAAAAAGCACAATACGTTGTTACACTACGAAAATTCAAGAAATGCAAATCAAACAAATTTTTTATCAGTTGGAAATCAAGGGTCCTCACATTCGGAATTAGAACGATCAGCTGAAACTGCGGCGTTGCCGGTTCAGCTAGATGTAATAAATCACGAAGTATCCGCTCATTGGTGTACTCCCGAATCACAAATTTTATTAGCCACGGTTGTAGTTTATGTCACAAGAAAAAATGGTGAGCAGCATAAAGTAAGATGCCTGCTTGATAGCGGTTCGCAAGCTTGTTTTATAACAGAACGCTTAGTAAAAAAGTTAAATTTGCCAATTACTAAATTAAATTTGCCCATAGTGGGAGTTAATCAAGTTAGAAATACGATAACAATGCAAACTAAAGCTATGATTACATCAATTTTTGGTAACTACGAAACATTTGAAAATTTTTTAATGTTAGAAAGGATTACTGCAAGTATTCCTAATTATTCCTTTGATACGACACGTTTAAATATTCCTAGAGATGTTTTATTGGCTGACCAACACTTCAATTTGGCCAGTGAAGTTGATATTTTATTAAATGCTCGTATATTTTATGAAACCTTAATTGAGGGTAAAATAAATCTCGGAATAGGTTTGCCTATATTGCAAAATACTTTATTCGGTTGGGTAATAGCAGGTCCATTGACCATGACACGAGAAAATAAGCAAAATAAAGTTAAATGTAATTTATCGGTATTCCAAGAATTAAATGACATTGAGAAATTTTGGAAAATTGAGGAAAATGAGCCAAAAAAGGTACTATCAATCGAAGAATTGGAATGTGAAAATCATTTTTCCGAAACGGTTACTCGCGACGCAGTCGGGAAATTTGTGGTTACTTTACCGACGCGGGAAAATATTTCGGATTTAGGGAACTCGTTAGGAATTGCTGAGAGGCGACTAGTTTCAGGCGAGCGAAAATTCTCGAAAAATCCTTTATTCAAGGAAAAATATGTTAAATTTATGAAGGAATATTTGAACATGGGTCATATGGAAAAAATATCGGACAAAGATATTAATTCACGAAGTATGGGTAATGAAAAAATTTATTATTTGCCACATCATGGGGTATCAAACGAGGCTAGCAGTACCACAAAATTAAGAGTGGTATTTGATGGCACTGCGAAACCGTTTGTCGGTCTAGCATTAAATGAAGTACTTAAAATAGGGCCGTGTATTCAAGACGACATTTTTTCAATTTTGTGTAGGTTTAGATGGCATAATGTAGTTATTATTTCTGATATCGAAAAAATGTATAGGATGATAAATGTTAATGAGAAACAACAAAATTTGCAGCGTATAATTTGGCGCGAAAATCCCGATGAGGAAGTTCAACATTTTAAATTAAAAACAGTTACTTATGGCACAGGGCGGGCTTCATTTTTGGCTACTCGTTGCCTTAAGCAAATTTCTGATGATATTGAGGATGAATTTCCTCAATTAAGCAAAATCATATCACGAGATTTTTATGTAGATGATTTGATTACTGGATGTGAAACAGATAAAGATGCAATCGTTATAGCACAGGAAATTACGCGTGTTTTTAAGCAATACGGATTTAATTTGAGAAAATGGAATTCGAATAAAATATCAGTTTTAAATCAGTTGTCTGACCGGAAATCAGATAATTTGGGGCATTTTTTAACAGATAATGATAATTCTAAAACTTTAGGAATATTTTGGAACGCAAAACGGGATGAACTTGAATATGTCATTGATACCAAAGTAAGGGATTATTCTCCAGTGACAAAACGCGTGATTCTAGCTTCTATTGCTAGGATCTTCGATCCACTTGGTTTAATCGGTCCGATAATTACCCGAGCAAAAATACTAATGCAGAGACTGTGGCAATTAAAGATTGGATGGGATGAGAAAGTCCCTTCTGAAATATTCACAATTTGGGTGGAATTTAAAAATCAATTACAGTATTTACAAAACATAAAAATTACAAGACACGTATCAGTGAATGCTAATAAGAGCATTGAATTTCATGGTTTTTGTGATGCTTCGGAAAAGGCTAGCGGAGCATGTATTTATGTACGAACGATAGATTCGCATGGTACAGTTAATGTTAAATTATTGTGTGCTAAATCACGTATAGCGCCTTTGAAAACTATTTCATTACCGCGATTGGAGTTAGTAGGGGCTCTTTTATTGGCGCATTTAATGAATAGGGTCCAACAGGCATTTGATAATGGTATACCAACCTTTTATTGGTGTGACTCTAAAATTGTACTATGTTGGTTAGCTGAAGAGCCACATATTTGGAAAACTTTTGTAGCCAATCGTGTTAGCGAAATACAAGGTATGAGTGACGTTCGTAATTGGAAACATGTGGAATCTAAAGAAAACCCTGCAGATGTAATATCTAGAGGTATTAATCCGCGAGAATTGTTAGATTCAGACCTGTGGTGGAAGGGACCACAATTTTTAAGTGAAACCATAATTGGAAATGTAAATATAATAAATTCTAATATCACTGACATTCCTGAGAGAAAAAAGGTTAAACCTATGACTTTGATTAATCAACTTGAACCATTTTCACTTATAGATAGATTTTCTAGCTTAACTAGGCTACAACGCGTTACGGCATGGATCCTAAGGTTTGCTAAAAATTGCAAATCAAATGCTACATCTAAATTGAGCGGCGAATTATCAATGTTAGAATTAAATGAGGCTTTAAACAAATTAATTAAAATAGCACAAACTGAATCATTTGAAAAGGAAATAAGTTCTTTAGTAAAAAATAAATCTGTTTTCAATAAAAGTAAAATTAAATCATTGGATCCGTTTATCGGTAAGGACAGTTTATTAAGGGTAGGTGGTAGGCTGCGAAAAGCGCATCTGCACTTTGATCGAAAATTTCAAATCATCTTACCGTATAAACATAATCTGAGTAAATTAATTATTCAAAATGAGCATCATTTACAATTGCATGCAGGTCAACAGGCTACGTTAAATTCTGTAAGACAATATTATTGGCCAATTAATGGCAGGAGGGCAGTACGAAGTGTTATTTCGAAATGTATGACATGTTTTAAATGTAAACCTGTCCCATCTTCTCAAAAAATGGGTGATCTGCCCCTTGATCGCGTTAATCAGCTCATCAGGCCATTTCATGTTTGTGGAACTGATTTTGCTTTTGCAGGTCCGTTTCTTATAAAGGATGGGAAATTAAGGAATCGCGCTATAATTAAAGCATATATGTGTATTTTTGTCTGTTTTGCCACTAAGGCGGTTCATATTGAAGTGGTTAGCGATTTATCCACTGAATCTTTTTTTAATGCCTTTAAGAGGTTTATTTCTCGTCGAGGTATATGTAAGCGGGTGTATTCTGATAACGGTACTAATTATGTGGGCGCTAGCAATCAAATTAAAGAGTTATTTGAATTAGTATCTAATATTTCGGACAATGAAAAATTTTCAAGGTTTTGTAATGATAATAAAATTGAATGGTTGTTTATACCTGCTAAATCGCCTCATCAAGGAGGACTGTGGGAAAGTGCTGTTAAATCAGCGAAATTTCATGCTAATCGTATTATCGGAAATTATCATTTGACGTTTGAGGAACTTTCAACTATATTTTCTCAAATAGAAGCAGTTCTTAATTCTCGTCCTCTTACCGAACTCTCCCATGATCCTTCAGATTTAACCCCATTAACTCCTGGTCACTTCCTTATTGGAGCCCCACTCACCGCTCTACCAGAGATGAATATCCAGGAAGTTCCTGACAACCGTTTGCCCAAGTATAGGCTTATCCAGAAAATGTACCAACATTTCTGGTCCCGTTGGTCCCACGAGTACCTTTCTACTCTTCAAAGGAGAAACAAATGGTCCAAATCCTCCAGCAATCTAAGTGCTGGTCACTTAGTTTTATTGAAGGAAGACAACATTGCCCCCCTACATTGGAGATTAGGGCGCATTATTGAGACTCACCCTGGCACGGATGGTATTGTTCGCGTAGTGAGTGTCAAAACTTGTTCGGGTGTAGTTAAAAGGTCTATTCAAAAAGTGTGCGCTTTACCAGTGAATTCTGACCTTTAAACTTTATATACATTTTTTCTGTTTGATAATTATTTATGTTTTACTTTATGTTTTATGTTGAAAGGCAATCCTTTCAAGGCTGGCGGCTATGGTTCGGCCTCATTTGACTTTTTTATTTTTTTTAATTATAATATCGTATTTTTATATAATTTGGCAACCTCGCATATAAAATATTATCGGTAGCAGGGGATGTCAAGCAGTTTTTTGTTTTTTAATCATTGTTAACTGATTTGTCATATTGTCAAGATGTTTAATAAAGTTATTAGTAAGTGTTAGAAAATGTTTTAATCATCAAAAATATATAATACAAAGAAAGTACAGTCCACATTAATCCCGAAAGGGACACGAAAGTCAAAACAACACAGAGCCCTTAATCTCAATTACTTTACTTACCAGAATTTTTTGAAAATTACGCATTTTTGGGGCTGATAATTGCACTACCTAGCGGAATATCACCAGAAATCATCGATAGGCGGAGCAAGTACAATAACAATTTATACGCCCTGCGTGTTCGTTCAATGTATCTTACGAAGTTATTCTTTATTCTTATTTCTGAGTTTGATATTAGCGGAGCAGCATTTTGCTTTTAGTATAATGGTTATGCATTGTCAATAAAATATGGTAAATAAACGTCAGCGGCTTAAAAAACTTTCAATTATTTTTTTGTTTTTAAACTTTTTGAATTATTTTTTATTAAATATGAGTGTTAGAGAAAGTTTCGAACACATTTATAGTAGTTCATTTATAATAAATACAACCTCAAAATTATCCAGATAATCGTTTTTTTTTTTCGTTTCTAATTTTTTTCTCCCGCAAAAATATTTTTTTATGAAACTTGGTAAAAACGTTCTTTTTTATGTTTTAAGCAAGCTGTAATTTTTCACAGCAAAATATTTATTTTTCTATTTTATACGAATTTAAATTAAAAAAGCTTAATTTTCAATCGAAAAAGTTGGTTTACAAATTTTAATTTTTTAACTTTATCATTTTCTTCTTTGAAACCTCGACTTTAAGATGATATGAAAAAATATGAAAAAATTAGGTTTTTTATTTAATTTACATTCGCAGGGAGATAAAAATTATAAACAGTTTTTAGCGTTTTTCTTGATAATTTTGAGGTTATGTTGAAAAATGATTAATACAAAAGTTTTAGATTTTTTAATTATCTAATTATCTAATTTTTTGTTCCAAAAATGATTGGCCCTGAACTATTGGGTCAACTCAACCTTGAAAAAATATACAAGACTTGGCTACAGATTTTTTGTTCTAACTTTATTGAAGGGTTTAAAGTTAGTTGTTTTTTGTTCTCGAGTTTTTACATCAGTAGTTGATGCTTTTTGGTAAACTTGTAATCCTGTTTGGTTGTTGGCACCAAACATTGCTTCTGATATTTTTTTCTTTTGCTCTTTCGAATTTTTGATGTAACCTTCAGCAACAGTATTGCTTTTCCATCCGCCATAGCGTTTCACGGTACACAGATCAGCTCCAGAATTGGCCAAAAATGAAGCAGACGATCTCTGAAAACAATGTCCGGTATATTCTTCAGGGTGAGGTAAATTCAAAAAAGTGGCAATAACTTTTGGCATTTTACCAAAGGCGTGAATTCCAGTGGGTTGTTTCGTGCATTTCTTATTTTTATAAGTGACAAACATCGATGGTTTGTGTTGCAGGGTCGTATTTTCACATATTGTCTGATAAGTTCTACCATATTCAATCCTGCGATATTCCCCGATGTTACAAAAAGTTCTCGCATTACCTTTCTGTCACATTTTCAACAATAGTGGAGGCAATGAAGCAAAATACCGGGGAAAAATTTCGGAGTGAACGGTTTGGAATGCGGTTTTTTGCATTGTCTTCCAAAATTTATTTGTAAAAAATGTGGCGACTTGGATTCCATGACAAATCGGAAATTGCATTACTGCAGCCAAAAATGCATCCAAAAAATGCATTATTTGAGAGGCCTTTTGGCAAATTTAATAACTTTATAAATAAGAGTCAGAATTGGCCCAAGTCGGGTACCCAGGGGTTTTTGAGGTCGCTGATCACGATTATGATGTTCAAATTGGCCCCACGAACACTTGGAGCTCAGGAACCCCGATAAACGTCATCTTCGGGGGACTATCTCAAAATTCAAGCGGGGAAGTAGAGAAATTCGGTGCCCGGGGGATTTTTGGGTCGCTGAATCCAAATACGGCATCGGCGAACACCCCCGAACATCTGGTGCATCTGAACCTGGACGTGGACGTCATCCCCGAGAATTTTCCAGAAAATATTGACAAAATCAAACCGAAAATCTCTACGAGGGCGTTTTTTGTGGTGCTAGATCCAAATGTCAAGTCGAAAACGACCCCCGAACACCTGATGCACCAGAACCTGGCCCTAAACGTCGTCTCCGAGGTTTTTATAGACATAATCGAAAAAGATGAATCGAACATCGTGAAGGGGGTTTTTTGAGGCGCTGAATCCGAATTTCGTGTCGAAAACGACCACCCGAGCGCCTGGTGCATAACAACCTGGCCCTAAACGTCGTCTTCGAGGTTTTTCCAGACATAATCGAAAAAGATGAATCGAACATCGTGAAGGGGTCAAAAAATATAACAAACACTTGTTTCTCCTGACTGTGGAAAGGTAATGTATTTCTGTAACAGTTTTCTACTGCCCCCAGCTGCGTTGTACGCGTTGGTGGGCGGGGCCTTGACTCAGGAGCAGCTGTGTGTATTGACACAAAAGCGTTTTGAGTGTTGGGAGAAAAGTGAAAGGCCGCTCGGAAAAGTTCGGAGATCTAGCCGGAGATTATTTTCGTCATTCTCATAGGAGTGGATCAACTTTTTCGAGGGCCCCAGTTTAATGACTGAATGTGTGAAATTATCCGCCGATTTTTGGTGAGTTCTTTGCTGCCTTGTCTGTAAAGGCCATGGAGATGAGATTCAGGGCCAGGTTCCGGTGCAGCAGGTAGTCGGGGGGTCGTTTTCGACATGAAATTCGGTTTCAGCGACCCAAAAACCCCCCTCAACGATATTCAGTTCGTTTTTGTCGATATTTTTACGAAAAGCCGCGAAGATGACGTTCAGGGCCAGGTTCAGGTGCACCAGGTGCTCGGGCGGGTCGTTTTCGACACGAAATTCGGATTCAGCGCCTCAAAAAACCCCCTTCACGATGTTCGATTCACCTTTTTCGATTATGTCTGGAAAAACCTCGGAGACGACGTTTAGGGCCAGGTTCTGGTGCACCAGGTGTTCGGGGGTCGTTTTCGACGTGACATTTGGATCTAGGACCCCAAAAAACGCCCTCATAGAGATTTTCGGTTTGCTTTTGTTAATTTTTTCTGGAAAATTCTCGGGGATGACGTCCACGTCCAGGTTCAGGTGTTCTGGGGTGTTCGCCGATGCCGTATTTGGATTTAGCGACCCAAAAAACCCCCGGGCACCGAGTTTCTCTACTTCCCCGCTTGAATTTTGAGATAGTCTCCCGAAGATGACGTTTATCGGGGTTCCTGACCTCCAGGTGTTCGTGGGGCCAATTTGAACATCATAATCGTGATCACCGACCTCAAAAACCCCTGGGTACCCGACTTGGACCAATCCTGACTCTTATTTATAAAGTTATTAAACTTGCCAAGAGGCCTCTCAAATAATGCATTTTTTGGATGCATTTTTGGCTGCAGTAATGCAATTTCCGATTTGTCATGGAATCCAAGTCGCCACATTTTTTACAAATAAATTTTGGAAGACAATGCAAAAAACCGTATTCCAAACCGTTCACTCCGAAATTTTTCCCCGGTTCGGGCATTTTTAGTGCTTCATTGCCTCGACTACAAGCATATTTGACAGTTCCTCTCTTCTGAATGCTCTACTTAGTCCAATAGTCATAGCAACTTTTTTAAATAAATTTGTATCATCTGATGCTTCCGTTAAAAACTTTGTGACATCTTGTTTAGTAAAAATTTTGGATTTTTTAGCTCTGTAACCTTCTGGTTTAAGTTTTAGTAATGCAACCAGCTGTAGGTACTTACTAATATCGACGTTTGTTCTTGTTAATAAGACGACCAGAGAGAAGATGGTTTTCTTTCCTTAGATAAGCATTCAAAGTAAGCCAACAATACTTTTTCATGAGTGATATTCTTGATTTTCTTAGTAGAACACCATTCTTAGTACCGATTAAACGCTATTTCGTATATACTCCGTGAAGTTTGCGGCAAAAGGGAGTCCACGGTATTTCGCGTCATTTCTTCCAAATCAGAAGGTAAACTACCAGTTTTAGAATCACTCATTATTATTTAAATTATATTCAATTCTACGTGACAATTGTGTTTGACAGCAGATAAATAAATATTGCTGTTACAACCTGACGTTGTCAAGGAAATGGCAAAGCACAGCTCACTAACTTACTAATATTTGAAACTACACATATACTTACTCCTTTAAAAATAGTTGTCATTGTGAAAATGTATCAGATAAAATTTTGTATGTAATACGAATCATAAACAATCATTATAGCACACGTCGGGTTATCGGACTCGGCTACGCCTTGCCCAATAACATTCACGACTTGTACCATAATGATCGTCTTTATGATGCTTATTACATAAATAACTATTATCAGTGAATTAACTGTAGATCTTTTCGAAGTAAATAAAAATATAATCTAACTTATAACCTACCAGCTTGGTATAATTAAACACACAACAGAATTTTGGTTTCAAGATGAATCATAAATTAGCGCCCTTTCATTGTTTCTATCAAAGTCGAAGTGAAAACTAACTTAATGAAAACAAACTTAATAAACAGCTCACGTACTTACTCAACGAACGTCTCAAAGAGACTAAAACTTGAGAAGCGCGAACATCAAGAAATTGTTTGTGTGTTACTTACTTTATTTTAAAACAGATTTAAAAAGTTTCTTCGCAAAACTTAAATATATCTCTTTATAATAGTAGTTGAGTTATATTTGGTAGGATTTTGTTTCTATCGGAGTCATTTTTCTTGGTTTTATCTTTGCGGAGGAACGGTATTTGATGGCGTGTATAATTCGAACAAATTGCTAGAAATGTTTTCTCTATATCTTTTCTTTAAGAAAACATATTAGGGAAGCCATCAACAGTCACTGAACCAATAAATAAGTTATTGTTTGACCCTGTAACTTGTCAGACTGTCTTTTTACGATATGGCTTTTTTATACGAGGTCTGTTCTTTAAATGTCAAGTCTAACTGGAAGGCCGCGAGGATATCTGAAATATGTATCGAGTGGTCTACGACTTTTTGACCAGCCAACACCTCTATACCCATTAAAACGACCAATTTAAAAAGCCCCAATTTTTACACACCTCGAGACTAACCTGAGGAGTATAACGCGCAATTTTGAATTACAAATGGTTTCCAGATGAAAAAACTGTATGACAGCTCCTGTCAGCAGTTTTTTCGAGTTTAACCGCGGCAAAACTTGACAGCTGTTGTCACCAAAAATTACAATACCTTTGATAACAAGTAATAATGGTCTTCTAGGACACCAGAAAACGGTGCTAAACAATTTTTCTGATTTTATTGTCAATAAATTTTATAATATTGTTTTTAAACAGTGCTAGTCAGCTTATGTAGTGAAAATGAGTCGCTTCGGAAGTGATTGAGAAAAGTGAACCGTACAATACCGTTAAAACCCAAATACGAAATTCTGCAAGCCAAAGAAATACGATCTTTTGGAAACTACAAGTTTAGAGCAACTTAATCTAATGCTGAAAGATTGGGCGTGGAATATGAAGAAAGAAAACGGTGAAAATTACAAAGAACTAGTTATGAAGACAATGTGGAACACCGTTGAAAAAAATGCAAGATATGTATTTTATGAAGTGGAAAATAATTTTTGATCCATTTAAAGATATTATCTTCAAGTCTAGTAGGGAAGCTCGTAATGCGAAACGAAGGAATTAGCAGATGTGCGACAATAAAAGGAAATCGGGCATTTTACCATATCGCTTCAGTAGAACTTGCCTGGAGAGGTGAAGAAGCAGTCAATTGCAGAGTTCATTATTTTAAAGAGGAAGTGGATAATTATGGGGTTAAAATAAGTTACATATTTTTTAAAATAACTGATTTTCAAAAATCCTACTTTTTAGGAAGAGTAGAATATAATCATCTCTTCAATAAAACGGCCCAGGGTGGAGAAATAAAATGGCCGATAGTAAATGGCTGGTCCCCAACACGAAGAACCCTACCTTTTGTCCAGTCCGTATTTTTAAAATTATAATTGTTAAACGTTTATCTAGAATAACAACTGATAGATTATTCTTAACAGTAAACCCATCATGGAACAAAAAACAATCAAGTGGATGGTACAAAAACACTCCAGTGGGAAAAAACGAACTTCCGAAATGGACTAAAGAAGCAGCAGAGAAGGCAGGATTAAATACAAAAGAAATAAAAATAACAAACCACTCTATGCGGTCGACAGCAGTCAGTAACCTAGCTGAAGGAGGGGTGGGTGAACAACAATTAATTAGAATTACTGGCCACAGTGCAGCCAACTAAATTAAGCCTTATCTGTAAATGGATAATGAGCATTATTCCAACATCATAAATACCCTTAGAAGTGACGCCTCAGAACCTCCAGCTAAAAAACAGAAAACAGAAGATCCTGCAGCCACTCCTCGAGCTTCTCACTCTACATCTGGATCCACCAACAACATTAATGATTTACCTACACCCAACGTTACCAATGAGTTAACATAGATTTCAAACAATACTCCTACTGTGTACCAAAATTACCTGTTTTTCAGTTTTCAAATTAATACCTACATATTTATTATGTATGCATACATAATAGGTAGTATGTTTTGTAAGGTATGTGTATTAGCCCAGTTGTCAGAGATTTTGACCTTTTACTTTTGATTTAAAAATAATTAAAATGATGAACATTGTCTCTGTTTAATAAAACTTTGGTTTTAAAATGATCATTTTTTAAATATTCATTTCATTCAAAATGGTGTTTCAGTAATACAAATTTTCTTTTAAAATAATTTGTAATATAATTTTTAGTAAAATTTTGCTCTGTTTCAAATGGTTTTTCGAAATTTTTATTATTTTTTTTTTTTTTGAGATATAAGGAAAACCAAATTTTCGATTTTATTTAGTCAAGTTAGCCAAGTTTCATCGAGATCACATTTTGTCCGAGCTTTTGGTCCATATGGGCTATATACAGAATAATCTGTTACTCATGAAATAGCATTGTCAAATACCATTCGGGCATCTAATTTTTCCTGTGAAAAAAATCGAAAAAACACAATGCAAAGTAATATTTTTTTTAACAAAATGCATTCGTGCAGGTGCTAAAATCCTTGTCTTCCACTCGGATTTTTGTGGCCACCAGCACTCATGCTTCTTATTAAAATATTACTTATCAAACTTGTTTTTTCGATTTTTTTCGGGAAAAATTATATACCCTTATGATATTACTTACGAAAATCCATGAACGGATCATGCGTCTATTTATTAAAGAAAGCACTTTATGTCTTAGAATTGCAGATGGTTAAATTTCGCTAGCGTTTCTTGCACATTTTGAACCTGGTTTACATTATAATATCGAACAACGTCTGTTGAAATATAAGGTATCCCTGGTTTCCGTGGAAGTTGTTGACGATGATGGTGTGCGCACGACTTCAATTTTTAAAAAACAAAAGGCTAACTGGGAAGTTATAAATTTATCTAACGTCTGACCTTCAACACATGCAGAGGGCTAAAACGTCCCCTATTCGTCCAGTTACGATCATCAGATTTATTGCGTGTTACAAATTAATCTAACGCCTAACCTTCAATACATGCAGGTGGCGAAAACGTCCCCTATTGGACTAGTTGCAATCAGACGATTTATTACAGAGGCGACAAACTACGCACTTGCCGATGAGAGTAAAGGAAAGAAAGGCCCTGACGCAGTTTATCGTCATGTTAATAAATAGTAGCAATCAAGCACTCGCTAGAGTCAGAGAAGGCAAGGATAGAAGTTTTTCCATGAATCCCGTTTATTCCCCGACATGATATTATGACCATAACTACGTCCAATCCAATAGATGAAAGAAAATCCTATTTGTACATTTTCTGATCTTCATCAGAATGTTGCAGCCACCGAGAAGATGATAAAGGAATACTCTTCATTTTATTGCTTACTTTAATGATCCTATCGTAATATCGCTTGAATATTGTATGTAAAAGTTAAAGACGCAGGACAACATATAGTCAGGCTAAAATGGAGCTTCGCAGGTTATAACGCCAGACAAAAAGACAACAGAAGAGGAAGACCCCAGATGAGATGGGAAGACGACATCAAAAAGATAGGAGGAACACGTTGGAAACGAAAAGCACAAAACAGAAATGATTGAAAAATACTAGGGGAGGCCTATGTTCAAAACTGGACGAATTAAACGGCAAAGAAGAAGAAGAAGAAGATTGTATAGGGTGTTAGTGTCATGCCACAAAATGCTATTAATGTCGATTCCATATGATGTAGGAACAGATTCCTCGGAATATCCTTGGGTAATTTTCTTCTTTTTCAAGTCAGCGTAACTAAAAAGTTTAATGTTGGGTTGTTCCCAAGCTATAAATTCCATTGATTCTTAAACATATTAACAAACCCAACGATGTATAAAAATTGTCGAAGGAAATTTGGTTGACATTGCCTAAAATTTTTCTCGACATCGAAATTCAGCGACGCTGCAAGATTTGGTATACTCTCTAACATAATCTTATCGCCAGAATAAATTTCAAACAAATAATAAATGTCAGGATTATCGCAAAGAATGAATAGGTTGGTACTCCATTTTGTGGGTTTTTGGCATATACTGACACACATCTGTTCATCTACACAGATCCAAAGCGTTCATTGAAATGAGTCGATAGTGGTCGGGATTTGTAAAATTTGTCATATCCAGGTGCATCTCTTGCAATTGATGTCGAATTATGAGTATGAACGAACGTTGGAATAGCGCTAAACATATTTTGAGATATAAAATTTATGGAGAATATATAATTACCAATTGCTTGAAGCTACAACAGTCATCGTATACAAGATAACAGCAGGAATAATGGCTCCGATGACAACAAAGTCACAACTATAAAGAGATATATTTAAGTTTTAAATATATACCAGGTAACTTAAATAAAGTACATAATACACAAACAGCTTCTGTCTAAATTCAAAAGGAAATTGAGAAATTTCTTAATGTTCTCGCGCCTCGAGATTTAGTCTCTTCGAGATGTTTCGTTGAGTAACTACATGAGTTGTTGATTAAATTTGTTTTCATTAAATTAGTATTCACTTCGACTTTGATTGAAACAATGCAAGGGCGTTAACATCTAGTTTCTGTTGACTCCAAAATACTCTGGTAAATTTAATTATACGAAACAGGTAAAATATTAGTTAGAATATGTTTTCTTGTGTATGGTTAGATTTACTGCAAATACACTGATAAAATTGTTTTTAATTGGAACTTACATATTTTACAGTGTGGTCGAAAAATAACGGATAAATTCATATTCATGTTTAATTCTAAAATGACGCGTTTCCTTCCATTATTTTAAAAATCAATAGTAAGAAAAATATTTGTTAAAATAATGGACATTAAGGTGAGTTTTGGTACAAGAAAGTTTTGATATTCTTTAGATATTCTAGGACTGTGAGTATTTAAATAAAAAGCTTCTTATGGCATGCTTTTCCGTTCAGCTTTGAAATTGCAGGTTAAAAGGTAGTGATCTGTCTCTATTTTGATATATCCGCGGATTACTGCAAAAAAGAAATGTATTAATATGGAGTTAGTATTTATTGATCATCTGTTTATCACGTACAGACTTCGTTTTGACAGCTGTCTTACTTATGTAGTAAATTGTTTGAACTATTTTGAAGCCTTGAAAGTGTACTTAACTCAGCTTTCTTAAAATTGGTACGACGAACGACATCAAACCCTAAGCTTACAGCAACATACACACAGAACGAATTCCAGAAACCGAACAAATTTGTTCGGTGAAAAACTTCAGTCAAGAATGCACTTCACACATGAAATAGCTTCATTGTTTATCTCTATTGTAACAAGTATCAAAGAGAAACAACAAGATACTATTCATCATTAACTTGTCAAAGTCATTTTGTAGAAACTTCAATTACTTTTTGTTGACAAAGGCGAGAACACAAAACAACGGATTTAGTCAGAAAAATAATTTCGGTTCTGGTTCATCTATCAAAAGGGCTCAAAGTTATTTCCTCTAAACAATCGAACAATTGTATCGCTTTCACGCTCATTGATACCCATGAGTTCATGCAATAAATTCAGCGGGAAAGTCAACGACCACAAATAGATTGAAATTCAAAGAGAAATTCAACGACTGGTCGAATAGTGTTTCCTTTATTTTGTTAAATGATAGTGGAACATTGACACATTGGTTTGTTCATTGTTTCAATATCATTAATGCGCTTAATTTAAAACGTGTATCAATTTTGCAACACTGGCTATACCGGGTGACAATGACACTAGGGCCATTCCTATATCATATCTCCTTCACTTTTCCACCGATTTGAATAAAATTTGGTACATAGATAAGAGACATAATTTTGGATTGACAGACGTATAAAAACAAAATGGCCGACTTCCGGTTTCGCCAGAAATGTTACCAACATCGATTTTTTAAATAGAACACCCTATATATTTGCTACTTTTTATTTTTCAATAAACAAATTGAAACTCAAAGATTTATTTTCAATAAATGTTAATTATGTTTAAGTTTAACACCTGTGCTAAAACAAAATCTGGTAATAAAAAATTTGGCAACAGTGTCGTATGTAATTTGGGTCATAGAATATAAAAAATATAAAATATATAGGGCGTTTCATTTATAAAATCGAAGCTTGTGACATTTCTGGCGAAACCGGAAGTTAGCCATTTTGTTTTTATACGTCTGTCAATCCAAAATTATGTCTCATATCTATGTACCAAATTTTATTCAAATCGGTTGAAAAGTGAAGGAGATATAGGCATGGCCCTACCCAAGTAGCATTATAGTGATAGAAACTGATATCGCAACTTCGATTGGGTGGCTATTACGTAATAATCACGAAATCTACCCCGACTTCATTTTATTTTTGCCTAGTTGTAGTCACGTAAATACCGCTGGGAGCCACTTAATAGTTTTATAATATTTTGGTGCTACTTAAGGTGTTTGAAACGTTATAACAATTAGAGAGACTAAAGTGGGAAATAGTAGTTACAGCCACCAAACCGTATCACTTAAATACCACTTAGAAGTGGCAGTTATCTTAAAGTGGGTGTGATAGTTTAATGTCGTTTTGGGAACCACTAATATACATTTAAAGTGGCGGCACTTATTTAAATGAATGCAGTAATTCTCGCCACGTTTTTGCCACACAAAAATCACTTTAAAATTTTATTTTCTAAACGCAGACATTTGCAGCCATTTTGATATCGCCATTATAAACGCACTATTTAAAAAACTTTTTTTAAAACCGGCCAGAAATTAGTACTTTCCGGTTTATTTTTAGGTCAGAAAATCTCATTTTGTCGGACCGAGCCAGAAAATTATTGTGATAGTCCGGTAGAAGCTTTTACCGGACTCATTTTTATTTACTTTCCGGCCTATCTTTAATGAAAAAAATAATAATATAGTTAGTCTAAGATAGCGGTCAATTGGTTTCTATAGTAACCGAGTTTTGCATTATTTAAAACTATAAAATAACTTGACATATTTTGACGTTTAGTTGAAAACGTGACATTTATTATAAAATGGATATTCAAAATGATGCATTTGATTGTGAATTAATGGAAGATGAAATTATACGAGATGAAATTGTTAAGGCGGCCACCCAAGCAATTGTTAAAATTACTTTATAAAGAGTTCTTGTTATAAAAATGTAAACTGAATAATATGATGTTTATAGTACAACACTCGCAGGCTTGCAGGGCTCGCCTGCGGCTCGCCCTGCAATTTGCCCACTCGTCCAGTAAAAGACCACTTTCGGGACTTGGTACGTAAACTACTATTATTTATGAAGGTATATATTCATGTAATATCATTGTGCCGTCTGGGTAAGATGCTTAAATATATTAATGTATTGTTTTATTATAAATACTTCAATTTTTTTCAGGCAGTTATGATCATTGGTATTTTTAGTATTAGCATTTTTCAATTCAATTCAACAGACTTGCTATTAAGCTTAAGTTAGGTTAAACTGTCAAACAATGAAGGCATAAGGCGACTCGATTGGTAGGTCAATATTTTTACAATGGAATGGATAGATGGAGACACCTTCACAATGTAAATTAAATGGACAGTCATTATTGTACATAGAGTATAAAATTCAGAAAGGAACCCGCACTTTTATTATGAAAAGTATGTAAAAGCATATTTTTGAAAGGTTTTCGTCGATACAGTATGTTGACGAGAAAACATTGCACAGAGAGGACCACTAGACAAAATTATTTTTTTTTTGCATTAAGGCAAAGCCCTGTATTTACGGATTGATTTTTTGGAAAGGTAATACCAACATAATACCAACATATGTGTGTCTCTAAATAATATACAGTGTGGTTTATTTATTTATTTATTTATTTTGAGAAAAGTACAAAAACTATTCTATAATTTCCCCGGCCAAATGTAACTATTTTCTCACTATATAATGATTTTTATAACATCGAGAGGTATGAATTCTACATCATCTACATCTACATGAACAGTTTCCGAGATACAGGGCGTTAAAGTGGAGAATTACTAATTTTATCATTTTTTCTTCAAATTGAAAAGCTGGATTGATTTTATGTTGCGCTTATGAGTTTACTATAAGTCTTGGTTAGATGCACATGGAAAGGTTCAGCTAAAAATATTTACTGTTACAGGGTTATTCACGAATAAATCACAATAGGTTTTTGCAAACACTCAATAATTCTACAGTTCCGTCACAGAAATTATTCCGTTAATACCTAGTCGTCTACAATTTTGAGGCTAAAAGAATTCCGCTACGATTACTTTTTATACAGAGTGAGCCACACAGCCAACCATACCAAAAATAATTATGCTTTGAAATTACTAAAACGAGAACTTGCATTTTTTTAGTGGCTTTTGAGTAACTTGATATCTTTTCCCATAAAATTGTTTTGAAAGTTTTGATACACGGGGCCAACAAAGATGTTTTTTATTGTTGCATTGACTTCTATGGTCATTAGCCCTTGTGTGTTAATGATATAATAATATTCATATTTTGATACGCTTGAAAAAAAAACATTTTAGTGTTACTATTTATATTTAACGGACTTACTTGTTACTTACTCCTAGCCTAATTAGTCTATTATTATCATCAATATACAGGTTAAGGGTGTCACCGAATATAGTTGGGAAAAAATAATATTAGCACTTCATCATAAGTTTTGTGATGTAGGATCTGGTTCCTGAGTTTTATGCCTCCAAAGTTTAAATTTAAAAATCGTTTTTTGTTTCTAATTTCCGAACTGTCAATTTGATGTATATGAAATTGAAAATATTCTTATAACGTATGTGTATGTATGTTTGTTTTAGAATTGTAAACAGATTTACGGTATTGCCATGAACACAGGGACGGACTATCCCTACTGCTTAAGGGTTACAAACTGTAGAAAGGTACTTTTAATTGAATATGATAAAATAAGTTGATTGGGTGATATTTGCCATTTTATTTTTGTACTGCAATTTAACCTTCCGTTGCTAATATGCTGTCTGCGTTTAGAGAGCACGCTCTATAGGAATGACACCCCCAAGCGGATTACAAATTTTTCAATAAATCACGTAAAAATTAATATTTTTTCATGATTCAAAGTTCACATGAAAGAAGGAACCTGTAGCTATAATATCATGTTTTCTTTTTCCTTTTATCTATTTCTCTGAATTATTGAAAAACCGGGCCAAAGTTTGTTTTTGCTCAATATTTTGACCCTCCTATAAATTTATTCATATTTTTTTTATCAAGACTAATTTCACCGAATCCTATTTGATAATAGGGCTTTGAAAATATATTCCGAAAGATTCAATAAATTATTTTGGTGTATTTTCATAAACAACACGTTTTTTTGGATTTCTGGTTTTCTGGTTTTCGAAAATGCTCGGGTCTATCGGTAATTAATAGATAATCTAGGACCATATCGGGTTTCAACGCACATTATTAGAAAGCTTAGTTTGTCCCCTTATCGCATTTTTCTTTTCTTTTGGTTTTCCGGAAAACAGAAAATTCTCAACCCTATGAAAAATCGACATTTTTTTGAGGATTATTTTCTTTTCGTTCTAAAATTTTTTGGGGTTAGGAATTGTACTAACTAAAAGTTCACATTCTGACCTTTTCATCAATATATATATCAAATATTTTGTTAAGAGCACGAGAAAAAACTCTGCCTTCAAAATTTCTCAAATTGTATTTTGTGCAAAAGTGCAAAAAGTGAAAAAAAGTTGGTTATTATCTTTTGTCTTCATGCAAAAAACGGCAGGATATACAAGTTTTGGGAAGATATATTCAAATTTTCCGTTTTCACCACAATAATTTTGCGAATTTTCAGATTCTTGAAATTGCGAATTTTTGTAGGTAATGAACAGCTCTTCATTTTTTGTCTAAACAAAAATGCTCTAATATTTCGGCAGATACAGTCGAAAAACGAATTTTCGGGAACTCTAGAGCCATTTTCCCATCCTTCCACAAATTCCACGTAGCTGAGATTTTCGTAGGTAAATGTACCTATGAATACCTGCAAATTAAAAATTTTGACGGACAGACTTGATGCCCAGGTTTAAGGTTTTTTGGCGTTAATTTACTGGACTATAAGGAGTTATGTGACAACTTGAAGACTAGAAATTGATGAACTAAAACTTTCTACCGACATTGTGGTAGGTCTAGTGAGTCGTACCGTCTCAGTCTTTGTCGCTGTTGTTGAATAAGCAAATCCGTAACCGCCACGTTTGGGTAAACACTTAGTCTTTCTTGACATCGCAGGGCTGTTTTGAAACATTCTTCAATAACTATTGGGATCTGTAGATCGTGATAGCGAACGTGATGAGGTATGAACCAGGGTAATTGCGGATATGAGTAGTTTTGAGTGTCTTCATTGAAATAGTTTGAATTTTAGTTTCACAAAAATTGTTCAATTTCTGAGATTTTACGAAAATCTTCCAGATTATATTCTTGTAAGATAAATAATGTATTGATGCACACAGTACAATTTTATTTTTACTGATTAGATTAAGGACTGACGATTTAATAATTAATTAATCAGCCTTCTTGTAACTCTCCGTTAATGCTTCAAAGAGAATAGGCTTTGTCGAATTAAACACACATTCATACACACAAGGTTTATAACGAGGTAAACAATTAGGTTATTATAGCAGCCATATGGTTAGCTTATACGATAGCGTACAAATTATGAGATTATATACATAGAAAATATTATTGAACGAGCTAATGCAAGGTAAATGTAGGAACTAAGATTTAAGTTTTCCCACTATAGTCTGTACATTTTTTCTCGTTTCTGGAAATACATCATTTTTCTCACTTTCAAAAGCTTCAAGTCATTGCGTTCCGAATCATTCTTTCGAGCGGCGTTAGGTAGACGAGGGTTTTCATGAAAAGGTGTTATTTTTCTACCAAGGCTATATTTATAAAATTCCCAGACGAAACAATAACTTTGTTATGGGAGAATCATTCTGAACACAAAGCAAAGCGGTGAAGAGTGACTTTGCACGAATTATCAAATGTAAATGGCTTTGAAAAAAGAAAGCGTCTTTACAACTAACATTTTGTTTGGTAGTATGATACTGGGTACCTGGGGAACGTCACTGAAATTATTGATCATTAATGATTTACTGTAATTGACAAAAATAAAAAAAATCCCTGGGCGCCATCAAGATTTTCCCACGACCACTTATACCCCAGATTGGTCAATAACTTACCTACCCTGACTAACTTAATAAAAAATTGACAATCCCCTTAATTGCGGAATCAAAACATGAGCTGAGTCCTCTTAAAATCAGAGGTGCTTCATGGCTGCGCGTGCGAAGTATTTTGTCGATTATTATGGAACTTTACCTGTTACTGCTTTTAAGGAAATAATAGATCTACCTCGTTATATAAGCTTTTTATTTATCTGTGATGGTGGAAAGAACAAGAAAATATAAGGTCCAACAGTGGTTGATGTGGCAACAAAAACAAGTAAATAATCCAGAAACATTCAGTGATATTCGCCCCATAAGTATTCTTCCTGCTAAGGAATTGTACTAACTAAAAGTTCACATTCTGACCTTTTCATCAATATATATATCAAATATTTTGTTAAGAGCACGAGAAAAAACTCTGCCTTCAAAATTTCTCAAATTGTATTTTGTGCAAAAGTGCAAAAAGTGAAAAAAAGTTGGTTATTATCTTTTGTCTTCATGCAAAAAACGGCAGGATATACAAGTTTTGGGAAGATATATTCAAATTTTCCGTTTTCACCACAATAATTTTGCGAATTTTCAGATTCTTGAAATTGCGAATTTTTGTAGGTAATGAACAGCTCTTCATTTTTTGTCTAAACAAAAATGCTCTAATATTTCGGCAGATACAGTCGAAAAACGAATTTTCGGGAACTCTAGAGCCATTTTCCCATCCTTCCACAAATTCCACGTAGCTGAGATTTTCGTAGGTAAATGTACCTATGAATACCTGCAAATTAAAAATTTTGACGGACAGACTTGATGCCCAGGTTTAAGGTTTTTTGGCGTTAATTTACTGGACTATAAGGAGTTATGTGACAACTTGAAGACTAGAAATTGATGAACTAAAACTTTCTACCGACATTGTGGTAGGTCTAGTGAGTCGTACCGTCTCAGTCTTTGTCGCTGTTGTTGAATAAGCAAATCCGTAACCGCCACGTTTGGGTAAACACTTAGTCTTTCTTGACATCGCAGGGCTGTTTTGAAACATTCTTCAATAACTATTGGGATCTGTAGATCGTGATAGCGAACGTGATGAGGTATGAACCAGGGTAATTGCGGATATGAGTAGTTTTGAGTGTCTTCATTGAAATAGTTTGAATTTTAGTTTCACAAAAATTGTTCAATTTCTGAGATTTTACGAAAATCTTCCAGATTATATTCTTGTAAGATAAATAATGTATTGATGCACACAGTACAATTTTATTTTTACTGATTAGATTAAGGACTGACGATTTAATAATTAATTAATCAGCCTTCTTGTAACTCTCCGTTAATGCTTCAAAGAGAATAGGCTTTGTCGAATTAAACACACATTCATACACACAAGGTTTATAACGAGGTAAACAATTAGGTTATTATAGCAGCCATATGGTTAGCTTATACGATAGCGTACAAATTATGAGATTATATACATAGAAAATATTATTGAACGAGCTAATGCAAGGTAAATGTAGGAACTAAGATTTAAGTTTTCCCACTATAGTCTGTACATTTTTTCTCGTTTCTGGAAATACATCATTTTTCTCACTTTCAAAAGCTTCAAGTCATTGCGTTCCGAATCATTCTTTCGAGCGGCGTTAGGTAGACGAGGGTTTTCATGAAAAGGTGTTATTTTTCTACCAAGGCTATATTTATAAAATTCCCAGACGAAACAATAACTTTGTTATGGGAGAATCATTCTGAACACAAAGCAAAGCGGTGAAGAGTGACTTTGCACGAATTATCAAATGTAAATGGCTTTGAAAAAAGAAAGCGTCTTTACAACTAATATTTTGTTTGGTAGTATGATACTGGGTACCTGGGGAACGTCACTGAAATTATTGATCATTAATGATTTACTGTAATTGACAAAAATAAAAAAAATCCCTGGGCGCCATCAAGATTTTCCCACGACCACTTATACCCCAGATTGGTCAATAACTTACCTACCCTGACTAACTTAATAAAAAATTGACAATCCCCTTAATTGCGGAATCAAAACATGAGCTGAGTCCTCTTAAAATCAGAGGTGCTTCATGGCTGCGCGTGCGAAGTATTTTGTCGATTATTATGGAACTTTACCTGTTACTGCTTTTAAGGAAATAATAGATCTACCTCGTTATATAAGCTTTTTATTTATCTGTGATGGTGGAAAGAACAAGAAAATATAAGGTCCAACAGTGGTTGATGTGGCAACAAAAACAAGTAAATAATCCAGAAACATTCAGTGATATTCGCCCCATAAGTATTCTTCCTGCTAAGGTGCTAGAAAAAATCGTAAGTAAGCAAATGTATGATTATGTAATTTCAAACGAAATTGTCAAATCTATCAATCTGGTTTTCGTAAGGGCTATAGCACTGCCACGGTGCTATTCAACATAACGGACTATATCCTAAGATCTACCAATTTATATACCTGCAGTTTTGAAAAAAAAGGTCATTAAATTACCTAAAAAACATTTTAAATTAATTCTGCTATCACATCAATGAGGGCTTTTGCGCTACTTCATACTTATATTTCATGTTTATATATATTATATGTTATTTTTATTTATTTCAACCTTTTATTTATTAATTTTCAAATCATATTTATTCAGATTCAAAAAAAATTGTCTCTAAATTGTCTACTACTTGCTTTATTAATAATTTTATTTGATTTTTTTTTATATATAAAATTTTTATGATATTTAAATCGTAACTTTAACCACTTAATCCAATTTAAGAATTTAAATTAAATGTTTGTGAAATTTGAAATTCTTTCTGACCTCAGGGATTATTTAATTGTGAGTTCAAAGGTTTTTTAGAGCCCTCTTTTAATTTATGCTACTGATTTTTTCTGTATTTTTTTAATAAAATAAAATGGTTCAACAATTAGATAATTTTATTTAATAATGAATATAGAAGAAAAAACATAAACAATGATCAGACTAAATTTAATTATGGGAATTTCTTGCACGCACACACATTCACTCTATGATCTCCTATTACTATAAAATATAACAAAAATTGAAAAATTAGAATTTGGCGAAATATTTTCTAAAATTAAGGTTGGCACACCGATCTCTTAAAACCAGCAATTGGCTAATCTGTCTGTCTTAAAACGCAAAACACGTGACTCAGTTTGCTATCAGTAAAAGCACGACATTAGTATAGTGAAAAATGTATACCTCAACTATTTGTGCTTGAACTTCTTTCAAATCGTACAACCAGTGATATATTTTGGCAAGACTTCTAATAATGTGATTCCTCCAACTTTATGGATTCTTCAAAGGATATTTTCTTGGTTTAAGTGAATTATTCTGAAACCGATTCTCAGGATATACAGAATATGAAATCACTACCTTCCAGGCAAGTTTTTGTTTAAATATTATTTTAGATACTCCGCTCACTAAACACTAAACATAGTCGCAGTTACCATTAGACTCCAGAATACAAAGTTTTTTCTTTATTTCACTAATTTCTTCTTTTGAAATTTCGATTAATAATTTTAATATAATTTTCTTTCTCCTCTTTCTACCATTTTCCAATTAACTACTTTCTTTTAAACTTTTAAATTAAAATATTTTCTTAAATTTTTCTCTACTCAAAAACTTCCACCATCTCAAAAAAACTAACTATTTTTTTAATTAAAAATTCTTAAATTTTTTTATACTGAACTCTCTTCTACCATTTTACAAAACACCGCTTTCTTTTTTTCTGTTGCTAGGTTCCCTTCTGACGTCATGCAAAAACTCTTAAATTATTTCAAAATTTTGATTCTGTGCTACTTTATTATAAGTTTTATGTATTTTAGCTTTCATAATTTTATTTATAACGATTAACATATTTTTGCTTTATATTCTGACATCCAATTTCATACATTTTATAAATTTCTAATTTAGTTAACAAAGTTGGTATCTTGACATTTCATTTTAAATAGTTGTCACCACCTTATTTTATTTTGCCATACAGGTTGTCCTGATATTATAATTTATTATAAAGATTGTCCCAAAATAAATTGTTAATAAAATTTTGAATTTTGAATATTATTTAATTTTGGTTTTAAATTTTTTTAGGTTATTGTCAGAGCTATTCATTGTCATAGTTATCTCACATTAAATCAATCCCAAAGGTAAGTTAATTCATAATTCTCTTATTTCTTAGTAAATCTGCTTACGTTTTTAGGTGCTGTTTCAATTAATATTTAAAAGCCAAATTATCTCTTTTGGAAAGATATTGGATTGTACATAGTCTGGGTATTTTGTGTTTTATTTTAATTTTAACTAATTGTCAATATTTTAAAATCTCAAAATCTAATTCAAATTCTTTCACATTATCAAGATTATAACATGTCGAAACTTTATAAAACATTATTCTATACTCTTTGTAACTTCATCATCTTCACAATATATTTTATGGAATAAAGAGGTTAAGTAGAGTAGCATAAGCTAGACTTCACCTCTTTGATTTTAATTGTATTGTATATTACTTACATTACAAATAAAAGGCACTTTATTATTATTATTATTATTATTATTATTATATAAATGTTAAATATTGTTTTTCGTAATAGCTTGATAATAATATGATTTAAATTTGTTTGTAGACCAAGAAATGCTTTATAATTAGAATTTCTTTTAATGTTCAATGACCTTGGTCTATCAACAAGTTATTGTTATAAAATCGTAAATGAATACAAAAGTTACCTTCAAATTAAATGAAATGAGGTAAGTTTTATTGTCAATAAAAAATTTAAGGTTAAAAAATAAATGTCTATTGATTTAGAAATTAATTTCAGTACGAAGATTTACTATTAATCGAATGCATTCTGTTTTTTTATAAGGCCCGATCTTTATTTCTTTGATTATAGAAATATTTATCGATTTATTTATTGATCGACTTATTTATTTATTTATTGATTTATGGAGCTCATATAAAATGTTGGGTACCTTTATTTTAATTCTGTTTGTAGGATGTCTCACGATTCTGCTTCAATTCGGTATCATTCCATAAAATAATGACAATAATTCAAATTCTAGCAGTTGGGAAAAAAATAAACAATTTGCAAACGTCAGCATAAAAATCCACTTGGCAGGAAAAACAAGGATCTGCTTTATCGACTTCACAACACAACGAATAGATGTTGCTGTCCTGGATTTTGTCAACATTTGGTTTTTATAAACCGGCATCTCACGGCTGGCTGAGATGAGAAATTCTTTGATTTTTGTGTCAAATCAATGTACATGGTTAAATTTTTATATTTTGGAAATGTTCTTCACTATTATTTTCACTCTTTTTAATATCACTTTCACTATTAAACCTTTTCTTAAAACACTATAATTACTTTTTTACCTAACCTAATTTTCTAAATACAACTTAATTTACAAGTTTAATTTTGAAATTTCTCATAATTATTGACCTCTTTATTAATGTTATTTTTACTTTTCCAAAAAAAAATTAGGGCATTTTTAATTTGGAAAATTTGTATAACTATTCCTCTAACCATA
The DNA here is from genome assembly GCA_949320105.2 of Crepidodera aurea. Classification (NCBI taxonomy): domain Eukaryota; kingdom Metazoa; phylum Arthropoda; class Insecta; order Coleoptera; family Chrysomelidae; genus Crepidodera; species Crepidodera aurea. The sequence goes on along the minus strand of OX439473.1, from coordinate 76,051,334 downwards.
ATTAAAATTGTGTAGATGATTAATTTCATCCAAAAGTTTCACAAATAGATACATTTTTATGGTTAGGGGTATAATTGGTACTGACATTTATAATCACTACTATACTATACAGAAGAAAGGAGTGCAGTATTTAATTTGCAGAACGTAGTGCAGGTTCAATAGGTAGAAATTTTATTTTTACCTCGTCCTTAAATGTTTATTTATAGTTAAAATTTTAATTTTAATACATCTGGGCCTAATATAGTTTTTGTCTAGATTTAATCTTGTTTTACTGTAATAAACCTGCTCTTTTGACAGATAAGTCAGACTTTATTTATTCATAGCCGTATCATATGTATTTTAATTTATTCGGAGTTTTTGTATTAATATATTTCAAAATGGCTTCATTCTAAAAATATTATCAGTCCTCTTAAATCCTTGAATGCAGAATTATTAGTAATAGCAAGGCAACATAAAAGTAAATTAAAAAAATATATTATCGATGAGATGGCCCGAGAAAAAGGAATTGAAATTCTCAGATTGCCTCCTTACCACGCAGAGTTAAATCCCATTGAATCACAATTATTAAAAGGTTATATGTTTCTCAAAACAATACAATATTTCCTGATGTGCGAAATTTGTTTTTGAATGCAGTTTCAGATGTAAATAGAGAACATTGGGGAAAATGCATTGATCATGTTAAAAAGGTGGAAAATTCATTTAGGAAAATGGATACATCAATGGAAAATAATAGAACCTATAATAATAAACCTCAGAAGAGACAATGATAGTGATACCAGTAGTTTTAGTGAAGACAGTGACTTTTAAAGGTAGTTCTTGAACTAACTTTTTTTAAATCTTTGAGTTTAGGTAAGTATTTACTGAAGCGTTACTTTTAATGCCAAGATATTAAAAAAAGTATAATCCCACTACTTGTTATTTATTGGTTAAATTTAATTTGTTCAATGTTAAAGTATCAGATGCATAAGGTTTATTTTTATTTTTTGTAAATAATATAACTTTTTTCATTAAAAATTTAATCTACGAAATGCGTATGTATATATATTTTATATACTAGCTGTGGCCTTATTTATATTATAGAAACTTATTTTGCAAAGTACGCCTATGGAATGTGGCGTTATATCCCCACTTTTACTGCACTCCTCTCTCCTTTATATTATAGTGATTCTTATTTTAATTACTAAAAGTCCAAATTATATCAGTAACTGACCATAAGACCCTATTCTAATAAATTATCGTAAAAGTTTTTGAAAAATAACATTTTTATTTATAAAAAAAGACGTGAAGTTAAAATTTGCAAGTTGACATTTCTCATTTCACTTATCCTTGTTATTTATTTATATTGTATTTTTGAAATTTAATTACTACTTATAAATTGTTTAATACTGATAGAAACCTTTATTAATTTTATTTATTCACACCATTTTAAATTGATTGTTAACATCTTCAGGTATGTTACCCGTTACAATTCCTTGATACGCTCTTTGGCCATAACACACAGCGTTTAATCACTGCAAATGTAGATGATATTTGCTCGAAATACTCTTCATTATTTCAATTTATTGATTTTACCGAAGGAAAGTCGAGTGTTGTAAGTTGAAATCTACATTCTGATATATACATAATAGGTAAGGATGTATTGATAAATGATTTCAAAGAAACTCTTTTAAGAATTCCAAGCGATTGGAAATGTATTTATTTATTAACTCAGGGAGCTACAATAAATTGTTGATGTTTTAGTGATCACAATTTACCAATATTATTTTTCAGTGAACACTTACCTCATTAGAGATTGTATTGAATGTTATGTCAATAACGTTCATGATTAAAGTTGATACAATTATGGTTCAAAATATAATTATGGTCGGTATATATCACTTGTCAAAAAACAATTATTAGTAAAAACTAAACAAACAATTATAAATGTATATTTGAAAATTCTCTCTGTGGATATAAAAATTTGTCGATAAATCGAGAGTATTCAAAATATGTTTTATTTAAAATAAATAAAACTTTGTATAACTACAAGTCTCTTTACATAATACTAGCAAAAATTAAAATAAAGAATTCAGGTATATTTCATTCAGATTCTTAATGCACTTAAAAAAACGAACCGCGAGAATAATAATTTTTTTTTATTCAGTGAAAATGTAATTACAAACTATTTAAGTTCAGCAAATTTTATGATTAGTTTAGTTTTAGTAAAAGTACAGTAATAGTAATAGTGCAGTCGGTACTGCATGCAGTGTCAAATCCCATAAAACTAAAAGTTGCGCATGGGGTTATCTTCTTTGCAATACAGCATCCGATCGTCCTAAATAGAAAAATAAAAAATAATTAATTTACTTAAGGTCCTTATTACATCAAAAATTATAAATTACATTAGAAATTAATATTTCATTGTTTAAAACCTAATTACACTAAAAAGGAAAACTGCATTCTTGACTCTAATCAATAAGTTTACGAATTTGTTTTCGATCCGAATTCAATAGAAACTTTTTAAACACACTTTTTATGACTGTTAAAGGTATCTTGTACATTTCAGGCAAATAGTTATATAATTTTGCTGCAAGAAAATAATGACATCTTTAACTGAAGGATTTATTAGATCTGATGGTTTGTGTATTTAGATTGCTTTTTGTTCTTGTATTATAGTTATGTTCAATACTCCGCAATATGCTTTTATTTTTATAAATATAGATTATTATGTTATACATATAGCTTAATCTTATATCTAAAAGGTTTCCTTCCTTATACAATAAATTAGACGAATCCAGATTAGGTTTTTTATACATAATTTTTATGAACCTTTTTTGTAACACATCAAGTGGCCTCAAATGTGTATAGTAAGCTCCACCCCAGCCCAAGATGCCATATTGGATCCTAGATTCAATCAGAGAGTAGTAAATAGTTCGCAGATAGGCTCTATCAAGTATGTTGGAGAGATATTAAAATTTATATAATATACTCCGTAGAGTTTTTGTGACATTGCTAATATGTTTATCCCATTTTAGATTTTCCTCTATTATTACCACTAAGTATTTTATTTGTCGCGTTGATTTGATTTCAGTTACAACATCATCAGTTTTTATTTGCATTACATTATAATTTGGAATATTTTGCTGATATATCAAAAATGGAATAGAAAACGTTTTATCAAAATTTATGGTTAAAAAATCTCTAATACTACTCATATCTTCTCGGCTTTTGTCTTTAGATTTTCCCATGTATTGTCCTGGTACAGGATAACAGTATCATCAGTAAAACTCCAGATTTCACCAGATGTTTATAGATGTTATAGTAAATAAACTAGTTATGTATATATGTATATTATGAACAGCAAAGGTCCTTAAATAGTTCCTTGTAGAACTCACATTTTTATTTCCATTTCCTCACTTTCTATATTAATTATCAGGACCATCTGCTTTTTTTATTAATAAGTTTCCGGTTAAATGAATTCCTGCTGTTTAAACGCAACTATTGTTATTATAATAAGAAAAACCGTTCTGAGAACAATCTGTAGGTACTTGCAATCTAACAGGCTGATTCCAGTTAAAATGAGTCCAGTCGTATGAACAGGAAAAACGGGAAGTATAGCAGTATTAAGGTACTTTTAATTTAACAGGAATATATTCCTGTCATCTATACGATCGTAGAATGTTGATTTTAACAGAATTCCTGTAAATCCCACAATTTAATCTGGTACTCTGAGCAGTACACGCTAACACAGTAACTCATTCGTACGACCCCTGACTATTCGGCAATCCGTATGCTCCGCAGACCCAATGAAGCATCAAGGGCGCTACGCCATAAGGCTCCGCGCTGCGTTCTTAGATGGCGACACATAATAACAGGTTTATGATTACATAACGGATAGATAGATCTATGTTAAGCTGCAGTTGGCTAGTATTCTTTATTCTTTACTATTTCATTGTTTCATTAGATTACTATTAAATAATATGAATTGTTTATAAATTATTGTTTGCAGAATAATTATTTTTATAAATAAATCTCCACAGTACTGTAATGTATGAATGAAAAGTCTTTAATTCAACGGAAAATTCCTGTTAAATCGATACTACAGTTCCGATTAATTACTGGAAATTCCTGTAAAACCTGAAGTTCGAAACTTCAAATACCTATGTAGTTTGATTATTAAACAGTAAATTCATGTTAAATCGAAATTACAAAATTAAAAGAAAGGTAGTTCGTTAAAATAACTGGAATATTCCAGTTAAATAAATGTAGCGATTCTGTAAATGGTGCAGCATATTCCGGTTGTTTCTAGAGGAATTAAAAGACCGGAATCATCACATAAAATTAACAAATATTCATGCTGTCGCTTACATAGGGGGAATTTCCTGTAGAATTCGCCGAATTCCTGTTGTATATACGGGTGAGTTTGTATGCAAAAGTTTTCGATGTTTTTTTTTACTGATAAAAAATTAGATAAAACTGAACGTTCCAATAAATCGCTATCATTTATTCATCCATTCATTTTCCCAATTTCTCTGCCTCAACTCGTTATTGAGAGCAAACGAACCATTCGTCTAGACAGAATGAAAAACTTTGTCTGGCAACTTTGAACCTGTACACACATAAGAAAGGATTAATTGTAAATTTACTATTATGTGAGACGATTCGTTAGACATTAGAGGTGGTATATATAAATAGGGGTACTGGACAGAGTAGTACTTTGCCACTTTTTTTGTGGTTTTGTTATTTATATTCAGTAGTAATACTATAAGTATAGATCGATAACTTGTTGCATAATTACAAAGAGTGTCAGTTTGACATTTTAAATAATCCGACAATTAAAAAAAAACTTTTAGAGAAGCAGAATCTTCAAGAAAAAATACTTTAATTAAATTATCTGATGTTAAACTGTATCTGGAGACTGTAAATAAAGAAAAAAACTAAACCGTGAAAGCAGAAAAATATGTGTGCCATTACTGATTCCACGTTTTCTCATATGTCGGAGATAAACTTAATATTCATGGGATAATTAATTACGCGAACACCCAACTAAATATCTTTACAACTTTACAACGTAAACTAACAATACTGCAGCAGTTGCAAGTGAATGTAAGTTGAAAACTGAACTAAAATTGCAGTGTGGAAGTGGAACTTCGAACAATAAATTGTACATAATGCGCGTTTGCTAAACGCGAACGTCACATACAGACAAAACATTAACAAAATACAAACGGTTCATGATAATTTTGAATCCCAATATTTATTCAAAACGTCCGCTGACAATAGCTTGATGTATTGCCTGTCATGCCTAACCCAGCGCAAACAAATGAGTTAACTCTTTATTTTAATACGAAAATATAAATCAGCTCACTGATAAATTACCTTAGTATCAGTAATAACGTCTGATTTATTAATTAATAGTTAAACATAATTTGTTTTCCCGATTTTGGGGTATTGGGTCCTGCGGTAGAGTGCAAACAAATTTATTAAATCAATAGAGTTCGTTGAAAGTGGGACACCGAACGAAGCACATTAGTAGAGTTATCTGTGTAAATAATACAGGCTAACCAAAATGTTACTCTAATGAGGCAAAATAATGGTCATATTAAATTATTTAATCAGTGTACCTGCAGCCTATCATTACTTCGACCTGACATTAGTTCTTGAATTATATTTCCATTTATTTTTATGCATATGGATAGTACAACGTCTAGAGTCAAGCTGCCCTACAGGCCCTATCATGTAACAAAATCAGATCAAAATTGGTCTGGAACTGCCTACAAACCCTGCTCGTTCTGGCCAACCAAAATAAGGTAACACTTAGATGGGTCCCAGGGCATAAAGGGATAAAAGGCAACGAGGAAGCAGACGCCCTGGCAAGGAAAGCCTCAGCGACCGTCTTTACTGGTCCTGAACAGGCGTTTGGCATTCCCAAATCCTCGGTACGACTCTCGCTGACTAGGTGGATGTTAAAAGATCTCGTGCCGGGCCAACAAAACAGTAAACGAATGGTTAAAGCGCCATCAAAAGTACTGACAGGTGATATTCTGAATCTGAAATAAGGCATATCACGGGACTAATAACCGGACATTGTCACCTTAGGGAACACCTACATAAAATGGGAGTCTTTCAAGATGAACCCATATGTAGACTATGCAATGAGGAGGAGGAAACAGCCTCACATATCATACTAGAGTGCCTGGCACTCACGCACTGGAGGTATAACCTACTGGGGCCGGTAAACCCACAGGAGGACTTTCCAAAAGAAAATCTGGTGAAAAGGCTACTCAGCCTGATAAAGGTAACAAACCTCTTCACCTGAACATAACGATGTAACTGACATAATACAATAAGTCTTAAGGCTGCAGTATTGAGGCTTTTAAAAAAAAAAAAAACAGTCAGGTACATCGTCTTAATCAATCAATCAATCAAACAACGTCTAGACCTAAAACAACTATTCCTACTATTCCTACAGGTACCCTTTCATTGCGTTATTCAAGGAGGAGAACAGTTTGAAAAAAGTTTGATCTCAAGTCAAACTCTCGAATTGTATATCAAATCAAATTAAATTCTTATACAGTGTGTTTTATAGTTAAAATTTGAAAATCCCCAAAACAACACCCTGTATATCAGATGGTTTAAAATTGGGATGGATATTTGAGAAGAACGGAAAAAAATGAGTTAAAGTGAAATTTTTTTAAGTGCACATCCCGTTCTACTACTGGAGTTTTAACGTCAAATTACGTCAAATGCATTTTTTTCATTTTCACAAGCAGTAACTTTCGAAATACCTGGTAGATTTCTTTCATATTTGGTACAGGTATCATTTTTTAGTAGCCCCATCGTATAATGTAAGGACTACACTACAGTTAAAATCCAGATACGGATTAAGAAAAAGTTGTAAAATTTGAAAGCCCCCAAAGCAACACGCTGAGCAAAAACTGAGATATACTTCCATATTTTTATAAATGCACATCTCGTTCTACATATTACTAAACTTTTTGACTTATTGTCTTTTTTATAAGCCATAACTTTGGAAACACCCTGTAGATTTCTTTCATATTTGGTACATGTAGTTTGTTTAATTAGCCCAATCGTACAATATAAGAACTACAGTTAAAATCCAGATTCGGATTAAGAAAAATTTGTAAAAGTTGATAATCTATAAAATAGCACCCTGTATATCAGATTATTTAAAATGTAATCGGATACCTATTTGAAAAAAGAAAAAAAAAAGAAAAAAGATGTGTTATTGCCAAAGCCTACTTGATAGTTTAATTAGTTTTTTATCAGGAATTAATCCGAAAAATTAAATCCGTATTTTTTGTATAGCGCTTTTGTGCACAATATTTCAGTATAACACATATTTTTTCTTTTTTTTTTTTTTAATAGGTATCCGATTACATTTAAAAAAATCTGATATACAGGATGCTATTTTAGAGATTACCAACTTTTACAAATTTTTCTTAATCCGGATCTGGAATTTAACTGTAGTTCTTGTACTGTACGATTGGGCTATTTAAACAATCTACCTGTACCAAATACGACTAAACTACAGGGTGTTTCCAAAGTTATGGCTTATGAAAATGACAATAAGTATTGCACTACTTAATTGAATTTTAACTTTAAAAGTTTAGTAATATGTAGAACGAGATGTGCATTTATAAAAATGTCTGCATATCTCAGTTTTTTCCATTCTTTTCGAGTCTCATCCAATTTAAAAAAAATCTGATGTACAGCTTATTGCTTTCGGGATTTTCAATTTTTTCAAATTTTTTCTTAATCCCCATCTGGATTATACGATTGGACTACTAAAAAATTATACCTATACGAAATATGAAAGAAATCAACCAGGTATTTAGAAAGTTACTGCTTGTGAAAATGAAAAAAATGGATTTGGTGTAATGTGACGTTAAAACTCCAGTAGTAGAATGGGATGTGCACTTAAAAAAAATTTCACTTTAACTCATTTTTTTTCCGTTCTTTTCGAATAGTCATTACAATTTTAAAAAATCTGATATACAGGGTGTTGTTTTGGGGATTTTCAAATTTTACAAATTCTTCTTAATCCGATTTTAATTGTAGTTCTTACACTATAGGATTGGGCTATTAACATACTATACCTGTACCAAGTATGCGAGAAATCTACAGGGTGGTTCTAAAGTTACGGCTTATCAAAATATTAGAAGAAATGGATGAAACACGCCGTATCTCGGTTATTAAAGGCGTTAGACCCAGTAACAAAGGTTACTTGGAATCACCTAAGTACACTCTATTTACAGCTAACGTATGTCGGTTTAACTATGAAACACCCTGTATAAAAAAATGATTTTTCAAGTCAAATCAAACCAGACAAATCAAACTAGTTTGATTTGATGCATCTCTAGAAAGTATTATACTTAAGCATATTTTTAAGTGAGAATAAGTAAATTTTCAAAAGAAACAAGAAAACTAATATTACTACACGTATGGAAAAAAACTCAACCTCAAACACAAAAATAATGATAACTGATTTAGCGACGCGTTGTAAAAACATAAAATGGCTGATGACAAATAACTTTAAGTGAACCAACAATTACTAGCCTAGTCAATTTTTTCATTTCAGTTTATCATTACTGTATTACATTTATATGTCTTTAAGGCTAAATATGTTCTAAACATTCTACTTTAATTAAAGACAATAAAACTATTTTTTATTCGAATATGTCAAAAAACGTCAAATTCGACACAGTACACAATAACAAGAAGAAGCACTTTTCGGCAAAGGACTTTTTTCGCTTTTTTTTCGGACGGTAAACTGTCAACTGTCCCTTTTTCTTTTAAGTTTTAAATTAATAGTTGTCTTCGATAATATTTGGTATATTTTATTATCGGAATATGTGTGATATGTGTTTTTTTTAAACCAAGTGATATTTGTAGGTTATGTTAAAATGTAACGACGGTGGAATTTTTTGAACCATAAAAATGCCAAAAAAGGACCATGGGCGTACCAAAACTACCTAAGGTTGTGAAATAAATCACACTTGTTCCCAAGAACAAAGACATTAACTGTCCTACACTGCACCAGCGTCTGGACTTCAACAACTACTCCTTGGGCTATATGCCCCCCCAGGTATTAAATTACGAAAGTCCAGACGTGGTTTGTCGCCCGACCAAGTCGGTGATTTAAACCAAAAACTTTGATTTTATTATTAAAGGAGCGCTTGCCATCCTTATACCAGTTTCGGCATTATTGCGCCTCGTCAGTAAGGAGACTAGCTCGAATTTCTATCTCTAAAGAAATTCTGAAGATCGCTTTGAACCCACCAACTCTTAGTACAAAGGGTTAAGTCGAGAAAGAGGAGGTGAGTGCAACGCCATCTTCACTTTTATAATAAAATCAAAGCTTGCGAAAACTATAGAAAACTGTAACGACGGTGGAATTTTTTGAACCATAAAAATGCCAAAAAAGAACCATGGGCGTACCTTAACCGTTTGTACTAAGAGTTGGTCGGTTCAAAGCGATCTTCAGAATTTCTTTAGAGATAGAAATTTGAGCTAGTCTACTCCTTACTGACGAGGCACAATAATGCCGAAACCGGTACAAGGATGGCAAGCTCCTTTAATAATAAAATCAAAGTTTTTGGTTTAAAGCCCCGACTTGGTCGGGCGCCAAACCACGTCTGGACTTTCGTAATTCAATACAAGGAGTAGTTGTTGAAGTCCAGACGCTGGTGCAGTGTAGGACATTTAATGTCTTTGTTATTGGGAACAAGTGAAATTTATTTCACAACCTTAGGTAGTTATGTTAAAATGTCAAAATAGTTATAATTTTTGTTCGAAATTTTACACTTCTTACACTTGTAATCTATTGCTTTTTAGTGTAGTCTATATTTCACTGACAGAACCGATTAGCTATTCGCATCCTTCAAATTCAATGAAAAAGTTCTAATAACACTGGTTTAGTGTATCATAATTCAAAACTTTGTGTTTATAAATTCTACATGCTATTTTGCTTCGAAAAGTATTGTGTATATTTTATTTATTTTAGTACTTCTTACACTATGAAAATGCAATGAAAGGCGTTTTTTTAAAAATTTTACTATACTTTCTAACACAAGGTCCATTGACATTGACAAACCTCAAAACTATAAGTAGAACTGGGTAGAATTTTTCATTTTATTAATATTTTTATATTCGAATAAAAAATATTGTATGGCAAACTCCATAATCGTCCGAAAAAGTAACACTTATAGTCCTTGCATCATAAACTACTATTTTGAGAAAGATAACTTTTGTCCTAGGACTTTTCCGGACGGTGAACTCTCTAGAAAAGTAAAATATAGGTATTTGGATTGCCCTTTTCTTTTAGTATTAAATTAATAATTGTGTTCAATAATATTTTTTAAAAATTGTGCATAAATAGAACTATAATTTAGAGAAGAAAAGGAGTGCAGTAATTTAATTTGTAAAAGCAGTACAGGTTTAAGAGGTAGAAATTTTATTTTTACCTCATCCTTCAATGCTTATTTGTAGTTAAAATGAAAATTTTAATACATTTGGTCGTTTGCTTTCGTTTGATTTAATCATGTTTCCATGATTTTTACTGTAATAAACCTGTCCTTTTGACAGATAAGTCAGACTTTATTTATTCATAGCCGTATCGTCCGTATTTCAATTGATTCGGAATTTTGTATTAATATATATTTCAAAATGGTTTCATTCGAAAAATATTATCAGTACTCCTAAATCCTTGAAGGCAGAATTACTCGTAATAGTAAAGCAGCATAAGAACAAATTCAAAACATATATTATAGATGAGATGGCCCGAGGAAAATCTCCGATTGCCTACTTACCATGCAGAGTTAAATCCCATTGAACTGATCTGGTTACAATTAAAAGGTTATGGGCGAAATTTGTTTTTGAAGGCAGCTTCAGATGTAAATGGAGAACATTTGAGAAAAGTAGAAAATTCATTTTGGAAAGTGGATATAGCAATGGAAACCTTAATAGACCCTATAATAATAAACCTCAGAAAAGACAGTGATAATGATACCAGTACTTATAGTGAAGACTTTTAAAGATAGTTCTTGAACTTTTTATTTTTTTTAATCTTTGATTCTGAAGTGTTTTAATGCCAACAGATTAAAAGAAGTTTAATACCATTAACAACATATTATTGTTATTTATTGGTTTATTTTTATATCGCCACTTTTACTGCACTCCTTTTTTAATCAGACTATAGTATTTTTCTTCATTTGATTAATATTTTTTATATTCGAATAAAAAATATTGTATGATGACGCGGACATTACATTTCTTTTTCAGACTCCATAGTCGTCCGAAAAATCAACACTTCTCGTCCTTGCATCATAAACTAGTATTCTAATAAAATGTTTTGATGAACCTTCCGAATTTTGGTCTTTTTTAAAAAATTAACAATAACAAAAATAATAATAATTTACTAAAGGGGTGTGGGTAGCTCAGTGGTAGAGCACTGGACTCATAACCCAAGGGTTGTGGGTTCGAATCCCACCGACGGCAGAAATCATTTTCTGATTTTTAATTAATTAAAAATTTAGAAATTGATTTTCATATACCAGGTGTGATTCCCCACTCGACCATTCACTGTTGGGTTCTAATTAACAGTGCTGTTCCTAAAGTGGCGCTGGGAAACAGTAACAAAGCCTACACAGAACACGAGGCTAATGACCAGAGTAGTCGATGCCATTGACACTGAAGTAAAAAAAAAAAAAAAAAAAAAAAAAAAAAAAAAAAAAATAATAATTTACTACTATACTGCCGTCTTAAGGAAAAACATCCTATCTGCAAAATACTGCTTTTAAGTTATTTGAACTTTTATATATTTGTTATCGCCGTCGCCTGTTTCTACTATATCCGGTTGAAATTTAAGACTGAATCTGATGTCAAAATGACAGAATTGACAGTTGACAGCTGTCAACTAGATTCAAGCTCAACGACCTCGAAAACATATGGTCACATCATTATTTCAATTTTTTTGTATTTTTCCGTCAACTTGACAGCTTGTTGACAGTTGTCAACTGTCAATTCTGTCATTACGACATCAGATTCAAGCTCAGCGACCTCGAAAACATATGGTCACATCATTATTTCAAGTTTTTGGTATTTTTCCGTCAACTTGACAGCTTGTTGACAGCTGTCAACTGTTAATTCTGTCATCTTGACATCAGATTCCAACTCAGCGACCTCGAAAACATATAACTAGATAATAAAATAAATCAAAAACGATATTTCAATGAGTAATTGGCTTGCTTCAAGAGGTTACGTTATGATGGAGAAATGGACCTTTGGAGCTCGATAGCGGACTTTGGACCTTGGTGCCCATGGAGACTTTTGTTCAGGATGACAAAACCTACAACATATCCAAAAATCAGCCAATTCGACCGAACGGCAAAATCCTATCCTTTTGTGCGGGGTCCTTTCTAATCTTTGTTGTATTTTGATTTTGAACTTTTTGAAGCATATCGGACTTTTATCCTTAGTAAAATCAGTTATTTTGAATAAGTAACTGTACTAAAGATAAAAGTCCGTTCTGCTTCCAAATCAAAATACAGCAAAGATTAGTGTATGACTTGCTAACCGACAAAATAAAAAAGTTTTAAAGAGTAAATCTTATATTTATCAGATAAAATACATTCTTTTTACAGACGTTTAGGTTGTGTATATAATTCTAGATAGGACATTTTTGTTTAGTATGCTTGCGTAAAGTAATAATGTGGAAATACTAAGCAAGCATTTTTGCTTAGTATATGGTAGATAGAACACTTTTACCTAGTACTTCACAGTGTTTGTGTAAAACGGATAAATTTGTTAGTCAGATACCAGGCTTATCGGCTGCAGATAGCATATTCTTGCTTAGTAGATAGATAAAACACGTTGTATAAACATACATAGCATTATAATCTCAAAATTGCAAAAATTGCACATAGGATGTTTTTCCTTAGGACGGCAGTATAGTAAATTTTATATAGTAAGTTTTATTTGTCATTGTCTTTAGGCTCAAAGTCGAAACGTCAATAAAGTGGTTTTATTACCCAGGAAGAAGTGCACGCCACTATCCTCAATTCCACGCCACTCCATTGATTTGCTTTAATTTTAGATTTAACCTGTGCTGCTCTTCCATAAAATAAACATTTCAACTGACGTGATTTTTATTTATTAAGTATAAGTTAAAGATTCTACCTGATGATGACAATTTGAGACGAAACTAAATACAAATACATATTTTTTGTTTGAATTAAAACTAAAAATAGCATAAAAATTAACGTATGTACATTTTCCTATGTAACTTATTTATTTTTAAAGCGCAGAAAACAAAATTGTTTGGAACATGTATTTGAATACTCTAGAGAAGTTCTGGATAAGGAACTGAACCTTTTAATATTTGAAAGCTAAATATGTCAGAAAATACACTTTCACAAAATAAAAGTTGGGTACAGAGCACTTCCTGTATTGCTTTTTTATTTTTTATTTTCTGCAAAACTTATTCATCAAATATTGATATCATTGATATACGTCAGCCATTATTTTAATTTCATTGTTTTACAGTAAATTATATCTATGAAAATATTAGTATTACTATTAAATCATTTTAACAAACAATGATCATATTTACACTTTTTTTAAACCTCCATTAAGTAGGATTTAGCATTTCGACCAAATAAAATGAAAACAAAGTAATTTCCATTTAGGTAAAAGGTTTTGGTAAAACTTTTCTTTATATTTATAGTCCCTGCTAACTTTTCTTGACGTTTTGACGCAAATGTTATTACGTCTTTTCGTAACATTCAAATTTAAGTAGACATAAATTAAAAACTAAGTTCGAAGGTTGAATCACAATAAAATTTTTTTTGTTAATATCTGAAACGCATTTATACTGATTAATCACAGAAAAATCAATATTATCGTGACTTTTGCTGTATACCAAAACGTTTTGTGTTTATTAGGTCCTTTTACCTTTTTAGGCTACATGCCTCTTTTGTATCATAAACCTGTCTATCTGCTGTTAGCGTTTTTATGTAATAATTTTGTGTTTTTGCCTTCTTCCTTTTTATTTGGTCTCCCTACTTCTCACATTCAAGAATTCTTTCTCAACTTCTCGCTAATATGTACTTTGTCAGTGATAACGTCTAGTATCAAAATTTTGCCAAAATTAAATAAACTTTCTGTGTAATTTCTCCAAATATCACATTTATAAAAACAAGCCTTTCTAGTATTAATTAGCAAAAGCTCCTAGCATAACATCCTCTAGTGATAATAACAATCTTGGATAAGACGTTATTTCCATGACATCACCTTTCAACCATTTCTATTGAAACCATGTCCATTGCAGATGATCCCTATTTATTCTCAAGTGGTATTTGTAACAATTATTTGGATATTTGATCACATATAACACTGAAATGATAGACCGTTCTGTTAAAGAAGTTTCTTCTTCCGAACTATGTTTGGATAAAATTCAAAAACATAAACCTTATGTAACACACTTTCCAGCACAATCGCTGGGCTAATCTTTACACTAAATTACATAAAAGTTGTCTTAATCTTCTTACAATATCCAGAAGACATATAGTGGTTAGATGACTAAGCATTGATTACACAAGGCTTAAATAAAATTAAATTGTCTCTTATTGAGAATAGTCGCTTAGCCCTTGATTGATAAAAATACGTTTGTTATCCTAAAAAGTCTAGTCTAGTCCTTTGAGTTGTAGTGTAACACTATCTTCTTCTACGATTGATGTTTTGTTCTCCTTTTTTACTGCGATATATTTTTATGTTTAGTCGTTAAATACTTTTGAGTTACTGTCTTGTGTTTTCATATATTAGTATCGAGTAACTCACTCAACCGATTGAGTAATAAAAAACCCTATCGTAACATAATAATAAAAATGTAAAGTAACAATCTGAAACAAAACGTTCAAGCTGTTTCAAATAACTGATATCATAATGTTATTAATTATTTGAAAGGCTCTTTGTATCAGTTTAAGTAATAATTAATTTGAATTGTATTTGTTTCGTAACTCTGTCAATATCCACGATTCTGAAACGAATTAATTTCAATTTTGGTAAATAAGAATATTGAAGAAAACAAACAATAACGCGACAATCAATATTTCTTGGAATCTTTGAACGAATATGACTTAGTAGTTTAGAAAACATGATTACTCTATCTACTGGGTCACTCAAGTTCGTAAGATGACTAACGACTAACCACTTCTTCACTGGAGCAAAAATCTCTTTAACTGAAGCATTATGTTTAGGTATGGACACAGGGAGCCGTCACTCGAAACCACGTCCGGAGCAATTGAAAGTGCAATTTTGCCATTATGGCGATCGACTTGTGATACAGTGCATTGTATTGGTCAAAGAGCTCTTTTTCCTCCATTCAGGGTCTTTTTTTCGCAATTCCTTCCTGCGAAATTGCCATATAATATTATCGTTCTTCCTTTCTTAAGGTAATCGATAAATACCATAAAAACCATGCGCAATATGAGCATCCCAAAATATGGAGGCCAAAATCCATTCTATTGGCGTGCAGAAGTGATTAAGAACTCTTTTTCCATCCATAATTTTGCTGCTCTTGCATAGAATTATTGACTTCTACCAAAATTCGTTAGTAAAACAGAAATAAAATTCAACTATGTTAAATTTGACCGGTTTCTTTTTTATTACCTAAATTTGAGCACTTTTTAAATTCTAGAACTTCATGTAGATTATTTTTTAAAGATAATCGAATAATGAATATGACAAACACTTACATTTATAAAATATTTCTATTAATTTACAACAAACATCAAAAAGATCTACTTAAACCGTCAGAAAAGTATCGCACGTGCAATCAAGATATAATACTTCCAAATTAAAATAATAGTCGCACTCGAAATGGCACTTTATATTCAAGTATTAATGTATAAGACTCACTGTCAGCTACTTTGTTCAATCTGACGCTAGAATTTGTTTTAAGAAAGTTACAAAAGCGAAATCTCAAAACAACAGGAAGTCAATTAATAGCCTATACTGATGACATAGTAATAGCGACAAAAAAAAGGAAAATTATGGAAAAAATGGGAGATTGAGGAGGAATGGATCAAGTTGGGACTGAAAATTAATGTGAAGAAAACGAAAATAATGAGATTTGGAAAAACAGGACAAAATGGGGAAATACAAATAGGAAATAAAAAATTCGAAGAAGTACAAAAATTTAAATACCTGGATATAATGATAGACAATAAAGGGGAAAGAAGAACGGAGCTCGAAGAAAAAATAATAGCAACAAACCGAGCGTACCAAGCTAACAAAAATTTGTTAAAAAGCAAAATATTGACAAAGCAAACAAAGTTGAACATATACAGAACAATAATAAGGCCCATAACAATGTATGCAGCAGAAACTATAACGAAAACACAAGAAGATAAGCTAAGGATAAACGAACGTAAGATAATAAGATCAATTCTGGGTGCAATAATAAACCGAGGATGGGGACTGATCCACCCGATAAACGGATTTAGAAAGCGAAAGCGGCGCAAACTCACATGAGGTGTTAAGCCATATATATATAGTTATGATATTTAAATTATAACTTTAACCATTTAATTTAATTTCTAAATTTTTTTAAATAAATGTTTGTGAAATTTGAAATTTTTTTAATTTTGTTAGCTAATATTTTTTTTTTAATAATTTGTTAATACCACCACGACTATTCTCAATTCGATGTTGTATCTCCTTAAATCTTTCTGATCTCAGCGATTATTTAATTATGAGTTCAAAGGTTTTTTAGAGCCCTTTTTTAATTTACGCTACTGATTTTTCCTGTACTTTTTAATAAAATAAAATGGTTCAACAATTAGATGATTTTATTTAATAAAGAATATAGAAAAAAAAATTAACAAAGATCAGACTAAATTTAATTATGAGAATTACTTGCACGCACACGCTAAGGTTGGCACACCGATATCTTAAAACAGCAATTGGCTAACCTGTCTGTCTTAAACGCAAAATACGTGACTCACACTTCGCTATCAGTATGAGCACGCCATTAGTATAATGAAAAATTTCTACCTCAACTATTTGTACTTGAACTTCTTCCAACTCGTACAACCAGTGATATATTTTGGCTAGACTTCTAATAATGTGATTCCTCCAACTTTGTTGATTCTTCAAAGGGTATTTTCTTGGTTTGGGCGAATTATTCCGAAACCAATTCTCAGGATATACAGAATATGAAAGCACTACCTTCCAGGCAAGTTTTTGTTTAACTATTATTTTAGATACTCCGCTCACTAAATACTAAACATAGTCGCAGTTACCATTAGACTTCAGAATACAATATTTTATTTTTTATTGCATTAATTTCTTCTTTTGAAATTTTGATTAATAATTTTAATATAATTTTCTTTCTCCTCTTTCTACCATTTTCCAATTAACTACTTTGTTTTAAACTTTTTAAAAATCTTTTCCTAAATTTCTTCTACTAAAACTCCTTCTACCATTTCTTTATCAACTAACTACCCTCTTTTTTTCTTTCTGTTGCTATATTACCTTCTAAGGTGACAAAATTTCTCAAATTATATCTGAATTTGTTCTAATTATTTCCAAAATTTTGATTCTATGCTACTTTATTATAAGTTTTATGTGTTTTAGCTTTCATAATTTTATTTATAACGATTAACATACTTTTCCTTTATATTCTGACGTCCAATTTCATACATTTTATAAATTTGTAATTTAGTTATCAAAGTTGGTATCTTGACATTTCATTTTAAATAGTTGTCACAACCTTATTTTATTTTTCCATACAGGTTGTCCTGATATTATAATTTGTTATAAAGATTGTCCCAAAATAAATTGTTAATAAAATTTTGAATTTTGAATATGATTTAATTTTGGTTTTAAATTTTTAGATTACTATCAGAGCTTTTAAAAAAAAGATTTTTTTTTAATAAGGATTTCACATTAAATCAATCCCTTAGGTAAGTTCACCTTTAACGTTTCTCTTTATCTATAAAATACCATTTTGTTTATTTTTCTAAATTCTATTTTTTTAATATGATTTCTTTATTTTTAGGTGACGTTCATTTTATTTTACCTGACAACATAATTTTAAGAAGAAATATCGGATTGGCCATAGTCTGGGTATTTATTTTCTTCAATTTATAATTTAATTTTACCTAAATATTATAGTTTTGATAATGTTAAATTCCATTTCAATATATATATATATATATATATATATATATATATATATATATAATGT
Organism: Crepidodera aurea; assembly: GCA_949320105.2. Lineage (NCBI taxonomy): Eukaryota > Metazoa > Arthropoda > Insecta > Coleoptera > Chrysomelidae > Crepidodera > Crepidodera aurea. The sequence continues at coordinate 76,033,084 of OX439473.1, read as the reverse complement.
ATATAATGTATAAGCCACTTACTTACTTTAAAATATCTAACAATGAATCAATTTAAGAGAAAACTTAAACAATTACAACATCAACATGTTTTGTATGATCTCTCAGAATACTGTCGGACAAATTTAAGCTGATTTTATCATTTACAACGCTTAGGCTAAAATCACATTTAATTTTTAATGGACCTTTCTATTTACTAGTGTAATTTTACATTGTGATTTTGTGGAATAAAATAAAAAAAAATACAAAACAATTTCTTTTAAATTACCTGTACGGAGAAGTCAAGTCCAAAATAATATCATGCCATAATATTTCTTTGTAAAAAAGTTATAATCTAAGCTTTCATTAACTGTATTCGAAAGAAATTTAATTTTTATTAATGTTATCGAGAGGAAATTTGGAAAAATATAAACGGCTAAAATAAAGTTTTATTATTAAATCCAAAAATAAGTAAATACAATAAATTAAAGCAACTGACAATTTAGACATTTAGACATCCTTGTATACTCCCAACCAGATCTTCCTCATATTCAAGAGACATAGAAAAAATCAAGTGAATTATAAAAGATTTGGCACTAAAAAGATTTACAAAAGTAGTTCTATGTATATCTAGTAAATAAACCTAGGGAGACTATTAAAGAAATAGCCTGTGTGTAGTGTTTAGCAGTAAAACATTGAAAAGTATCATTAAAAAGAATATTAAATTTATTGAATTAAACATATTTAGTAAATAAAAAACATTAAGAAGTGTCAATTCTCATTACACCGAGTTATTTAATTTTATGACATATTTCTATCGATATTTTATTGGTGATACATAGGCTGTTATATCCCAAGTGGCATTTTCCTGGACGGAACGTGGCGACCACGACGTTAGAATCTTTAAAGTGTATTGCCAAAATCTTTGCCACGTTATAGAAACGTGACGGTGACTAAAATCGGGAACACTTTCTTGATAGCAGCTACGTGGTGGTGTGGTGGGCGACACTAAATACGAAACTTTGTTCACTGCGCTTGTCTTTTTGATTTATAACTCGTTCTCTCTCCTGCCTATTATTTCTTCGACTTTCCTTGCTTTTTCTCTAACCTGACATAACTGGTAGCCGAAGTACGTACTGAATAATAATTAGGTGAAAGCATTTTCGGAACGTGAGAGAACAGTTATAATCGGGCGCATATCATGTGTCCAATAATCAGTGAAGCAATTTGGAACTTTAAAGGAAAAAATGGTGGATGCGCTAGAGCTGCTCCACCAAATTTTTCATTCGGGACTTGCAGTAGATTAGCTATTGACAAAGAATTTGTGCAAAACAGGATTAAAATTTAAGATTTTAACTTTTTGTACTTGCAATAATCGGCTTAGTTTTTTGAATTTGAAAAATGGTGGATGTACAGATTATTTACAACGAATTTTAAAAGATGGTGAATGCGCTAACGCGCCCGCCAAATTTTAAAATTACTATAATTGAAATTTATAAAATCGTGTACCTCACAAGGCATAAAATGTTATGGAAAGATTTTTTTGTCATGCATTAACATACAACGTGCCCAGACAAACATGGAAACATGGAATCTAGAATAAAATTAGAACAAATTTGGTACAATGAACTATAAAATTCTCACTTAATAATCAGTTTAGTGTTGTAGAATTTGAAAAAAGGTGGATCTACAGATTAATTGCAACGCATTTTAAAAAGTGCTACTCAGCCACCAAATTGTAAACTTACTATAATCAAATTTTATAGAATCGCGTACTTCACAAGGCATAAAATTTTATGGAAAGATTTTTTAAATTTAATTTTAGTTTTTGTGATGCATTAACATTCAAGGTGTCCAGAAAAACATGACATTCAGAACAAAATTAGAGCAAATTTGGTGCAATTTTACATTTCAATAGCAGACTAAAGGACATAATTTTTTTTTTCGTACAAAAACTCTTAAATGAATTATCTTATTCATTTATTCATTTTTAAAAATCTTTTAAATTATATCTTTAAATGACTGTTCTTATGTTGTAATTCAGTTTTATTATTTGCTTGTTGTTTTAGTGTTTTTATCTTTTATCTCGTAATTTAGTTTTATTATTTGGTTGTTGTAAGGCAATCCTTTTGTGGGTGTTTTCATTTTTATTTACATACAGGCATATTATATAATTATTTATTTTTACTATAATTCGCAGGTTCTTGTAACTGTTTTTTTTGTGAATAAAAATTATTATTATTAATATTATTATTATTTCAGCCTTTCGAATAGATTTATGATATTAAAAAAATCAGGAGCGTTTTTTAGTGTGACGTATAAAACACGCCCTTTATATAGAGACCTCATTTCAGGCAATCATACGTTAAAAAGTTTTTACTTACCTCCGTACACAGTTTCTCTATAAACAGATGTACAAGCTATTTATTCACTACATTCTGGAATAGTTGACCTACATTTTCTATATTACTGCAATCATATAATGAAGTGCCGCCACTTTAAAAGTATATTAATGGTTCCCAAAGCGACACTAAAATTATCACGTCCACTGTGGTATTTAAGTGATATGGTTTGGTGTCCATAACTATTGTTTTCCATATTAATGTTAGTGCAACTTTGAGGGAGGCGCGCTTAGTATTTGTAACGTTTCAAACACCTTCAGTAGCACCAAAATATTATAATACCTACTATGAAGTGTGGGGGTAGATTTAGTGATTATTACGTAATAGCCACCCAATCGAAGTTGCGATATCAGTTTTTGTCACTATAATGCTACTTGGGATGTGGGGGTGTTCATTTTATCTATATGTATGGACCTCGAAGTTTATCGTCAGCAAGTTATGGCTGAAGAAGCCTTGCATATGGCGTATATCTCTTTTTGCCATATTTTTCAGAGACTTTAAATGAACCAATATATTTGTTAAAAAATGTACTGAAGCTCAATAGTATTGAAATAATATATTTTTCTGGTATTTGCAGTAACTTGTTTTAAAATTTTTTATTTTTCTAATCTCTAAAATAATCTAGAACCAAACCGATAACTCAGTATGATCTTTAGAAATGAATTCCTCTTAACTCAATTTATAAATCGATTACAAAATATAGTATTATTTTATAATCTAAATAAACGCATTTAGATTGTATCAAGAGTATTTATTAAGTTAAATCCTTTAAAAGCATCGTAAAATGTGGATTCTTTCCATCTCGGTGAGTTTAGCAGGGTCTTTAACGCAATCGTAAAAATTTTATTGCTGCATAAAAGTAAACAATGTAGTTTTGATTTTTGTAATCGAAACTCCTTAGGATTTGCTGAGAAACGATAAATACATTTGGTGAAGAATACAGGGTGTTTCAGAGTTCATCTATTTAACATTACCCAAAAAAAACTATTATGGAATAAAAATTTGGTGGAATCAGAGATTATTAGCAGGAGGATTGGTGATAAATAAAGTAAAATAAAAAAAGAGAAATAGGGCGAATATGGGCTGTAAATACAGAATTCCACCTACATCGTCTTTTATCTTGATTTTAATACCTGCTATTATTGTTTCTCTAGCTTTTGTTCTTTTTATAATTTATCTTTTTCACTGTAAGTATGTAATTAATGAAAGTATTGTTTCTACGTTTGTTGAGAAATCAACATAACTTTGCCGCAGTGACCCAAAAAGAGCAAGCAAAATAAATAAAATATTCAATTAAATAACTAAATAAAAATACAGAAACTCGCAGCTGCATTTCGCTTAGCTTCAAATAGATCGTTCTCGACTTCTCGAACAAATCTATCACGTGATAGAATATTTAACTACGGCGTAATTTTTAGTGTCTCGCTGCGACTTTTGCGGCGTGATTCTTTGTATCTGTCGAGCACGATGTGGTAGTGTTACGAGTTCTCAAGTTACTTAGTAGTAAAATGTTTAGAATACAATATTCTAACAGGTTAAAGGGGCAATTAATTAAATAAGAAAATTTGTTTATAACAGTTTACTAATTTTCCTTTTCTTCAAGGCAGCACTACACTAAGAAATGCAAGAGTTATTTGTATGAAATAAGTCATTTTTTTCAACAAATTTTCGGTTTTCTCCGTTGTAAATTTGCCGAAAAATCACTTTATAGAATGACATCATGGGTACTAGATCGAAGAATCGTGATACTTATTCTGTTGACCCTCTTTTATTGTTAAAGCGGGTATTCAAATATTACCGCTCGGAAAATTAGGTGTTTTATACCAAGCCTTTCAAAAATAATTTGGTTTTCTAAGACCTCTGTTCAAATGTTTTGAAGTGGACGGTTAAAAATCTCAGAATTTGGACCATTTCTGTTGTATATTTTATTGTAGTTATTTTTACGCCTCTGGTGTCTATCGTTGAGTTCCTAGGACACTTTATTTCGGTACCCATTGGTATATTTACTCTTAAGTTAGCAGTTTGTATACTTGTTTAAGTCAGTCGTTTAATTAAACAAATAGTTTAATTGGTACGATTTTATCTCTTTAAAAAAACGTTTTTCAGGATGTTATAGAACTGTTTTTGATTTCCATCGTAGCATTTTTATAGGTAGTTTCTTTTTTATATCTTCTTTTACTTTTTTCCCTTTTTTAATATTGTTTATATTCTACATTATATAACTTTTGAAATTTTTCATTGCAACTATCCATTATTTCAACACCATCTTCCCTGATTTTTGTTGTTCTTGGCTAGTGTTTAGGGCTTTTGGGTCGTAAAATATCTTTTATCTCATCATCGTCATTTATCAATGATTAGAGCCCGATTGTGCGAAACCAATTGAATGAATCAAAAAAAGTTTGAGAAGTATAAAGACACGCTCGTAATATCGGCAGAGTACGGTCAACCTAAATAAAATAATTAGACAAGACTAAGATCAATCACACTAAATATAAGGGAACAAATTTATAAATTAAGGAAAATAACTGATCAGTATAACCAAAAATATTTAATAGTTTGAGTTATCCTTGGATTATTTTCCTACTTTGGTAGGACTGGTCCCTGAAATATATTAAAAAAACTAGATCAGCAACAATTATATAAAAAAAATACTTAAGGGCGCTTTTCGAGACCAATTTAAAAAATTATAAACAACAATCACGAACCAATTTTCGAAATTCAAGCTTGATGCCATATCAAAAACTGACGAGTAAACTGAAAAAAGGTAAAAGGTAAGAGAAAAAATAGAAAACCGCATGGCAGGAAATTAGAACACGTACAAAATAAACTAAAACAAATCAACAAAGAATTTTAAAAATGTTGATCTCTTAAATAGCCGACAGATAGGAGAAAAATGAAACTTCTTTTGGAATATAACACCAAAACTGATATTACCTTTCTGTCAACACTGGAAAATACAACAAAGAAAAAACGAAAAGCGACACTAGCCCAGTTGCCAGAGCCACATTTAGATCAAAAACTTTCATAAAATGTGATATCGCTGAAACTACGCTCTTAGGTATTTTAAAATTTGGTTTTTTCATTATATCTCGAAAAATAAAAAAAATTCGAAAAACTAATAGCACCACGTGGAAGAGCGGAAAATTTACTAAAATTTATATTACGAGTTATTTAAAAAAAATTGTATTACTATAAAACATTATTTAAAAAAATGATAATTTTAAAATATAAGTTTTACGTCAAAAGTAAAAGTATAATGATGATAAATGTACAAGGATTTTTTTGTTAAGCTTCTATTAATATATACAGGGTGGTCTTTAAGTAATTGTACATAGAATTATGATAGATTCCTCACTTTAAAATATTACTATTTCAACCAACTTGTAGTGGCGTCTGCGAGTCGGAAAGTCATGGACCAAAATTCATCAGGATTGAGAGTACCTCCTCCCCCCGTTTTCGAGGTTGCTGAACACGATAGCGGTATCAGAATTACAGTTTTCGATTGCTAAACCCCCTAAAACGGCCAAAAACGACCCCCTAAAGGGGTTAAACGGGCAGCGCATCATTTCCCTGTAAAAAAACGTCTTTCCCCCCCTTTTCGAGGATGCTGAGCACGGTGGTAATGTTGAACATCCCGTGTCGGGGGTGAGTTTTGGCCTATGTAATCTTCACATTTGTGGCATAAATGTGCGATAGACTTTTTTGCTCTTTAAGTTAGCGCTATTTTTGTAAAAAAACATTAAATCCACGTTATTTTAGTAAAAAAAGCATACTTTTCATTAACCTTAAAACTTAACGGTTTACGAGATAATCGCATTTTAGGGATCAGCTGCGTGATCGGCAAAAAAAAATTTCGGGCCTTGACACCATTCTTGCTGATTCTTATGTAACATGCCCCCCTGAATCCGAATATGACCTCAGTTTTCCCCCATCACTCACCGTTTTCGAGATGATATCACTCTTCCATAATTTGGAAGAATGAAAAAAAGGTGGGTGATGGGGGGAAAACTGAGGTCATATTCGTATTCAGGAGCTCATTTTACATAAGAATCAGCAAAAATGGAGTCAAGGCCAGAAAAAAAAATTTTGCCGACCAGTGTAATCATGCAGCTGGTCCCTAAAATACTATTATCTCGTAAATCGTTAAGTTTTAAGATTAATCCAAGTAAGCTTTTTTTCTACTAAAATAACGTGGCTTTAATATTATTTTACAAAAATAGCGCTAACTTAAAGAACAAAAAGTTTATCGCACATTTATGCCACAAATGTGGCTTGACTAGCGCCCTCTACAAATTACATCGAAGTAGGTACCAGATTCTGATTTCTCGTGCCCAAAAATCCCCAGTTCCAAATTTTTATGTATACATATCCAAAAACGATAAAATTATTGCAAAAAATAAACTTTAAAATTTAACATTTAACACCCTGTATATTCCTTATTAGCAACATTTTATTAGAGCAAGTTGGTTCAAATCGTAATATTTTAAAGTGAGGAATCTACCAGACTTCTATGTACAATTACTTAAGGACCACCCTGTTGAAGATATATTTTATAAAAATCCATGAGAATTTTAGAAATTATAATTTCCGGTCAACTCTTCTGAGAAACCAAAAAAAGTAAAAACTAATAGCTTAGAGTCTCCTCTTTAAAATGCTGTAATAGTTGATGTCCAAATGTGCCAAAAGTTGTGATGTAGAGAGACTAGTTCAAGGATCAAAGAAGAACCACGAAAACTTGTAAGTGTATTTTTTTGACACAACTGGTGAATTGTGCAAATTCGAACGTTTTAAATATAAATATCTGACAACTAAAGTTTATGTAATTACTAGACTTAATCTCAGTATAGTTACCGGGAATCTTAGTTAAATAATAACAAATCTTATTAGTGAAAAATATTTCTATCCACCATGTATGAACCAAAAAAAAATAATAAGAACGAAACAAAACAAAACGAAACAAGAACATTTATGAAACAACCTGATTTTCAAATTTAAACTTATACGGTTAGCTTTGGTAAAACTATATCTTTCCTTTATGGTTTAAACAGTCAGGCTATATAGAGAGACCGAACAGTGATTCCAGAATAGGGCAATTTTCTACCATTTCATCCACCTGTGTCACAGATATTCTATTTACGTTTAGCTATTTGGATACTATAAATCCCTAAGTTATACGTTTTTCTCTCAAATAAAGAAAGCAAACTGAAAAATGGAGATGGAAAACTTTATTTTATTTTTCAGTTGGAAGTTTTGATGTTCCTTGTTTTTGTTTATTTTTTAAATGTATCATTTTCTTAGTTTTTTCATTTTCGGGGTATTAACGAATTGGACGGAGGTATTCTTGCCACCAGATATACCTGTACCGTAAAAGATACGGGTAAACGTGCCACCAACCAAAAGGGTTCTTTAAAATTACACAGGTATTCGTGCCACTAAAAGTTGCCTGAATTTCAGCTTAAGTAAATGGTTTTTTATATTATTTTAATTAATAGACTTAATGGGTATTACCAGCTAGAAATGGAAAAATAAAATAATAATACTCTATAATTTAAAACCTTAATTTATATTACGAAAAACATTTACACATTTAAACCATATAAAATGATAGAGATCAATCCTAAAATTGTTTTTGCAACCCTAAATATGCAATACACTTTATAAAATCAATTTTTGAAATAATATTATTTTTTAAATTATTACACAATTCAGTAATTTTCTTTAATTTCGTTTTTACAAAAGCATCTTTTATTACTGCTTTTGTGTTTAAACTTTGAATTTTTATATATGTATCTATTTGAAATTCTTTAAGTTTTTCTACAAATACATAAATTGACGAATGCGTTGTATAAAATGAACTATTAAACTGTGAATGGAATGAATCACAGGCATTCGTCGTTTTAGTTATAGAAGGGCAAGAATCGGCCAAAAGATAAGGTGTAAAATCTGAGGCTTCATCAATATATCTGTTTACTAAATAATCAGAAAATTACCCTAATTGTTCGTTTTCTGGCCTTATTGAACATAGGTCGAACAGAAAACAGTCACCAACATCTTCTGGGTTTAAATATGAAAGCGCAAAAGTATACTTCAACCATTTACCAATCTCTAACTTCTCATTTCTGTAATGATCAGCTAAACCCAATTTTCTTATTTTTCTGTACCAAGCTTGATGCAGGTGAAATCGACATCCATTTATTTTTGAGTTCGGCCAAATACTTTTCAGAGCCTGGTGTATAGCTTTTTCAAAATCAACAAACAATTCATTTGGATTAAAACTTAAACCGAAATCGTTGAAAATTTTAAGTTTAATCAATTTAAACAAACTTTCATATGTTTTGAACTGTTTATTTTTTAACAAACAAAACATATATGGCACATAATGTCCGTTCTCATATCCATGGAGAGTAAACAGTTGCAAAAAAATTTTTGTATAATATGTGAAGGTTCCATCCATATAAATTTGATTCACTTCGCACATTTTTCGAATATTTGTTTCGCACGAAAAAACTGCAATATGTTCTTCTACGCTATTTAAAAATAAGAAGTCCTCGCCCTTGCATGTTTTTAGTTTATAATTATTAATAGCCAGCATGACTTCATCAATATTTTTGGGTAATTGTCCGGGTAACATTTTTCGCCTACTGTTATAAATGTTTTTTCTCACATATTCTCAATCTTTTAAAGTGAATGTAGTTGGTAAATTAATTTCCAATTCGCGACGTATTATTTTCGTTGGCTTTTCGGCGAACTCTTCGGTTGCTTTTCTTTAACAACTCGTCGTTACAATATGACTGTTTAATTTTGGTATATCAGCTTCATGATTATGATTGATTTCTTTTTTAGTGATTATATGATCAGGTCCGATTGTAAAAACCTTTGCAGGACACTTATCATTTTTTTTGGTACATCGCCACTTTTTAATGTTTTTTCTTTTTTATATTTAAAATTAGCAAGCACCAAAAGATCGTTCGAATGAATACTTTGAATAATTTTTAAATCCATTTCAAAAATTGAACGCCTATAACACTATTAAATGCTCTTAATACACAACTTAACTGAACCAATTTTGCATAAATACTAAAACATTTTATACTTAATAAAGTACAAATCATAAATTTATTATTTATAATTCCTATACTTCCTATTTTGCAGGTAGCAACCCTTTGCTCTGGTGGCACGAATACCCATGTGATTATAAAATCCCTAAGTTTTTGCAGGTACAAGATTACTTTTGGTGGCAAGATTACCTCCGCCGAACGAATTGATGCTTTAAAATAAAATAAAAGTATTAGTGGTCATTACAAAAATTTTACCCGAATGAGTTCAACAGATTTTGAATACTGTGTTAATTTGATTGGACCAAAAATTAATAAAAAACAACACCAACTGCAGTGCAGCTGGTATACAGGGGATTTTTTCAAAAGTTTGCAGTATTTATTTCGTATATATGAATAAATTATTAGCAAGATATTTCCAAAAGTTAGCGAGGAAATCATTAATGAATTCAAATAGGCGTGAAGGTGACACCTCAAATTCAAAACTTTCCCTTCGTCCCACTCTGACATATTTTAAATATTCGTCGTGCTACACGTAGGGGCAGGCGGGGCGGAATGAGAGGTATCGATATCTCGGAGATTTATGCACTAAAACTTATAGCACTCGGTCGAAGAACATCGATTGCATCAATCGTTTGTCCGAGCTAGTCGTCGCCGATAATTAAAAAGTGTATGTTGTGTTCTCAGATTTGTCTCATTTTTTCAAGTAATTTTATAGATATCGTGTGTTTTTATTCTAAGGTAAGTCATTTTCTATTAATTGCAATTGATTGAAAATTGGATGGTATGCAGACTTATGAATGCTTTTTAGAATAACGTACACAAAAGACCATCGCATAACCTCACAATTTTATGTTCAAACAAACTGTACGTCTGATTCTGCCCCAGGTCTAGTTTTGACTGTGATATGATGATTCGTAACTATATTAGAAAAACAAATCGGCAGGAGTGGTCCCTCGACGCTATGGAGCAGGCAATATCGGCCGTGATAAATAAAGAACTGGGTTTAGATAGAGCTTCATCTCAATTCAGTGTACCGAAATCAACTTTGGGCAGGTATGTTAAGAAAAGGCGAGAAAATCATGTCATGAAAATAGATAAAAAAAGCCGGAAAATTTGGATGTACCTTCACAGATGAGCAGGAACTCGAGTTAGTAACCTACTTCAAAGATATGGAGAAACAGTTATTCGGTTTATGTATGAAAGATGCACGTAGATTAGCGTATCAGTTGGCAATGCGTAATAATATTCCTAACAAGTTCAACAAAGACAGTGAAATGTCCGAGAAGGATTGGATGGCTGTTTTTTTAAGGAGGCATCCTGATATCTGAAATCTACGAAGGAATCTCCAAGATTATTGTTCTTTGATGGTCATGCAACATACACAAAAAATATCGATCTCATTGATCTTGCTCGAGATAACAGTTTATTTTACTGTGCTTTCCTCCCCACTGTTCCCACCGTATTCAACCCTTGGACGTTGCATTAACGAGACCAATTATGAGGAAGAAGTTCGAACGTGGATGAGGTCTAATCAAGGAAAAGTAGAGACCTTATTCCAAATTTCCACTTTATTTGGGGCTGCATTTATTCATGCATGTACAATGCAGAGCGCTTTAAAAGGATTCAAGAAAACGGGGATTTGGCCTCCAGAAAAAACTGTTTTCACTGATGACGATTTCCTTCCATCAGCGACAACAGATATTCAAATAGTCGATTCAGGGACTAGCATCAACCAAGTTATTAATGAGGAAGTCAATGAGCAAAATTCTGAAATAATAGAAGTAATAAGTGAAAAAACTTGTGTAACAAGTGACACCAATGCGTCCAATCTACTGCAATGTTCTTGGATGCCAGATCTTGCTATAGAAAGTACATCATTTCCAACAGCATCACCGAAAGATGTTTTGGCCATTCCAAGACAGAACAAGCAAAGAAGGGCTAGAAAAAAGAAAAAACGACAATTGTCAGTTCATGGACATATTTACAAGAATTGAAGGAAGAGGAAAAACGCGACAGTAAAGAGGCTAAAAAAGTAGAGCGGAAAAAAAGAAATTTATTCATGGGGAAAGAACAGAAAGACCTGAAAAGAAATCAAAAATATAATAAAAGAGAAAGTAGTGCCAAAAAAGAAAATGTGTAGGTCTAGAAGAAAATCTGATTCCTTCGATAGATACAGATACAGATACGGACGTAGAATGCTTGTATTATATGGACTTCTATTCATAGTCTACCGAAGGATGGATATCCTGTTCATCCTGTCAAAAGTGAGCACATAACTTCTGTCTCATTCCGCCCCGCCTTCCCCTATTAACTGACGAACTAACCACAAAAACGCTCACAAACCAAAAGTGAGTTCCATTGTGTTCGTGGCAAAAACATGTTGTGCTACGCGTTTGAGCTGTGAATTTTGTTTGCAGCAACCGTTGCAGTTGTAGTTGTAGTTCGCGAGTGAGTACCCGGCTTTAAGACATTTTCTTAAGAACCAATTTTTGTTAGATACATTATTTTAGTTTTATTTAAAATAAATTTCCTTTATTGAAAACTTAAATACTGTATATTTAACCATAGCGAGAAAGACAAGCGTTTTAGCAGCTGAGGAGTCTGGATTCTGGGCATTCACATAGTTGGACCAGTATTTTTAAATACCCAATTGACAGAAGATGTTATATTTTAGAGAATTCTGGATATTCTCAGACAAAACCGAGAGATTTTAGGATTTAAGATTTTATCAATTTAATATTAATCAAATCAATTTTGCAATTATATAATAAACAATGTTTTTACCTTTTTATTAATGTTTACCAAATCTCAATCGACCCCTAGAGAAGTCGAGCACCGTGTGTAACACAGCTAACAAATCTATTTCATCCATCGGGACTTCATCCCTTACCTCAAATTCTTCTCACCTGAAGGCACTATTTCACAATTCTCTTGATAAACTAGTTGTGCAGTAATTCAGAGTTAATGTTGATAATAAGTCTTGATAAACGAGCGAGCAAACGGTTTTGTTGACAAAACTCACATGAAAATTACATAAACTATACAATACTCGAACGTACCAATGTTCAACAAAAGCGTGACGTTAAATATTAGTTTGTCGGGAAAAACTTTTGTTATACGTCGTGTGTATCAAGATTGCTATGCAATGTCAATGTTGACAGTTGCGAAAATTATGTTTTAAAATCTTACGCTTGGGTAAGACACTATACCACAAGGCTTGAGGGAAGTTAAAGAGGTGGAAATTCTGTGAATAGAATAGAATTTAGAATATAATAGAATTGATTCGTCAATAAAGTAGTTTTTTACATTTACAATGTTTAAAAAAACACTTATCAGACTAGTCAAGTGACAGAATAAAGAAGAAGTAAATACTCTAAAACAATTTTTCTTACATATTTCAATTTTTTACACGTTATTTAACTGAGAACTTACTTTTCAGGAAAGCACTGAAGATGACTTAACAGTCGATAGCTCTTTACGACTTGAATAAATTTACACTTGATACAAATCTTTAAATATAATATTTTTGCAAATGTCAATGACACGAGGCAAGGATGTTGATTGGAGATTAATAAGGAATAAAGGTTTAGCTGAAATCATATAAAGGGTTATAAATTTAAGTCTGTGTTAAATTTTTTTTGGAAAGTCACTATCCGTATTCAAAAATTTTCTGCAATAAATGTCACATAAATCCTTTGCTAAATATTTCTTTCTAACTTTAAAGCGTTCTTTCAAGTTCTAAAGTTTTTAGTTTTGAATACAAAACGAAACTGATTTATGTAGAAGCGAATAAAAATTGAAACTTTTAAAATCTTGTTGAAATAAAAGTTGAAGTTTTGTATATACAGTCCTTAAAAGTTGTAAGAGTTTCACAAAGGAAATAATTCCCTAATGAATGTTTCCGTTTGAAATGCTTCAGGATATGCGAAATATTCGGATCATTCTCTCTTATCTACTTCTGCTAATTAGTATCTTTGAACGCTTTTGACATGTTGTAGTTGAGTTTAAATGTCCACATTAGATAACCTTGTATTAATTAATCTACGTAAAATGTGTAATTACTGACCTCACTCAATGGATATAATTCAAGACCTTAAAACATTTTCTCCACGGCCACTACTGAATGTAGTTATTCTGAAACCACTTATAATAACAGAAAAGAAACATTCTCACTCTTGAGATTGAAAGAAAATTATGAAACATTTGTCTCTTATATATTTTATACGTATTTCATTCTATCACTAGAGATAGAATCTTCGTTCCGTAATTGTTTAAAAAAATAAGGTTTGCCGTGAATGTCAAATTAACTGTCAGTATTAGTTGACGTGGTCTTAATATTGGTTTGTAAAAATCTTTTAATTTATTAAAAAGGAGAAGAAAATCAAACGATTCAGATGTAGAATTTGAAAATACTTCTACAAAAATAAAAAAATATGCCGATAATATAACTCAAAGTTTGCTGCCGCAAAAATGCAAGCTTGAATATAAAAATACCAGCTACACAATGTTGAGAGATTGAGGTTTCATTTTACTATATTTAATTTCTACTTTCTGTGGCCGTGGAGAAAGTACAGTCTGTTACTCTGTTGGAATGAAAATCCGACACTCGTGGCTCCTCACGCTCGCATTCGCTGCATTCGGAACCATCCACTCGTGTCGAATTCTCGTTCCAACCTTGTTACAGAATATACTATTCTATGTATGTTGTGTATTCTGTAGAGAGATCAAGACAGCCAGTACGTTATTATAATATTTTAACAAAAAATCGAATATATTTATTTTTTCATCACAAATTATTAACACAACAACACACTAGGCGGAACGGCAACGCAGCGGAGTGGCGCAACGCTATAATAGTTATTTGTATCACTAGTCTGGAAATAGTATATTGTTTTACGAGTGACGAAAATGCTTTCGACGAGTGAAACACTACACTTTTTCTACAACCCCGTTTATATTATAATAATCTGCTAATAGCGGCATCTGTGGCGTCTGTCAGACAATAATTGGAATCATCGCTTCGCTCCTCCTCCAAACAATTATCTTCCATCGGTAAAAAGCCCTTACCGTTCTCCAAACTTAATATACTATAAGTTATTATGATTTCTAATTCGGAAAATGGTTTAAATTTTCCAAATACACTATCAGAAATAGCAAGCAAGAAATCAAGCTGAGGAAACCTCTTTGGATTAATTACCAGTAAAATCTAAAAAGAGATATAAAAAAATATATGCAAAATTCATGGATTGGAGAGTTCAGTAAATTCATTTTCGGAAACTGTGCTGCTTGCGTATGTTGGATAAGGCCAGGCAGTAAAATATATTTGTTTTAAAACTGTTTTATTTTTTTGTTTAATAAAAATGAAAAAAATGTATTCCAGTTATAAAACACATTCTTTATAGTGGATCTGTGAGGAAAAAACCATGAAAAATGGATCAAAATTCATCAGGATTGAGAGTACCTCCCCCCCTGTTTTAAAGGATGCTGAACACGATGGCGGTATTAGAATTACTGAACCCCCTAAAACGGCCAAAAACTACCCCCTACAGGGGTTAAACGGGCGGCGCTTCATTTCCCTGTAAAAAAACGTCTTTCCTCTCGTTTTCGGGGATGCTGAGCACGGTGGTAATGTTGAAGATTACTTCCGACCCCCACCAACCCCTCCACAGCTTAAAACTCTCTCCCGATAGGGTCGTTTTTTTTAATATCAGCGGCAAAACGGATGTCCCTCTGTTTTCGAGGATGCTGAAGATGATGGTGTAGTTGAAGATTACTTCCGACCCTCACATACCCCTTCACAGGTCAAAACTTATCCTCGAAAGGGTTGAATTTCTTTCTAATATCGTGTTCAGCATCACCGAAAACAGACGTTTTGATAGAAAAAATAAAAAAACAGCCCTGTTCGCTCCTCCTCCAATTATTGTCTGGCATCGGTAACCCTTACCTTCATATTCAAAATTTCGATTCATCATATCATGGTAAATGTTATGGTTGCTAGGTAGTTATTAGGATGCATAATAAGTATGAAAATGGCTTTCTGCTTTCACTTAAATATTGTTATGTCAATAAGTTTGGTTTTTGAGTGTTGTTTTTTCATTATTATTATAATTTTTAAAATATGAGCGACGAAAGTGAATTTGAAGAAATAGAACGGGCATGGGAAGAAGGATGTGCCGCAATACTTCCTGAAAAATCAAAATTTCAGTATGAGAATATCTATAAATTCTGAACAGTAAGTGAAAAATCTGAACGGTAAGTGAAAAATCTGAACGGTAAGTGAAAATTGTGAACGGTAAGTGAATTACTTACCATTCAGAAAATTTTGACGTTAGTAAATGCTACTTACTGTCATCAAAATAGATATGGTAAACAGTAACAAATGACCAATCGTGCAAAAAAACTAACAATGCTTTTAGTGCAAACTGACAACTCTAAATAATTAACGAGGAACGTCAAAATAATGAAAACCAGGCAACTAGATATAAGTTGTTTTTAAATGTAACTTTCGTCACTAGAAATGAAAGTTAACGTTATGAGAATTTCTCTCACTAGTGACGAAAATCACGTTTTCTCTGAAGGTATTCTATTACAGAATAACGTCTTTTCGTAACAGGTTGTAAAAAATGACATTTTACGAGTGCGAGTGAAATTGTGCAGCCGAGGCGAAACAACACGAGCACTCGCAAAATATTTTCTGGTCCGACCAATTTTTAATTCTTTCAAAAATTCACAAATTTTATACTTTGTGACATGAAAGTTCAGGTGTTTAAATTAACAACTGATGCACGATTAAAAGAATCGAATTGTAACTACTAAATTAATAAATAATTAATTAATTAATAGATGTAATCTCGGATAAAAAAGCACGGCAAGGATTAGTATGACATGATATTGAAAGTAACTATTAATATTAAAAATAAACCTCTTAATTTTAATACATATGTCCTAAAATAAACTACAAACAATAGTATATTGTGCAACAAGTGGGGAAAGTTCAACTTTTCTCATGAGTGCGGAAAGTACTTTCCCCACATGTTGCACGCTATACTTTCTCTACAACTGCACAAATTTAAAGAATACAAGTAATGTAACTTAATCTTTATTTTTATGGTTATCAAAAATAAAATAACCTCTTAACAGATAAATAATTTTTTTAATTTTATTTTTGTATTTCTTCTCCATTCCATAAATTTTTCGTATGACAATTCATACTTTTTTCTTTAAATTGCCGGTAACAAATCTAACGTTACCTTTGCAGCTCTTTCCAATATATCTGGCGGAGTATTATGAAAATCGTCACTACTGTCAGTATCCATATTATTTATTATAAATAGGTATGTCTTATTAAAATAATATTTATTATTATTTATTATGAATCATATGCATAAAGTTGAGTGGACTATCAGAAGTAGCGACTCTATATTGTAGTGAGTAACTACTCCTCTTAGTGAGCGCGTACTCCGTGTTCGTATGCATAAAATATATAACTAAAAAACTAAGAGGGTACTCGAGAATGTCGAGTGGGCACCATGATTTGCAGGAAAACGCTGTTTTAGTTGTCCGAAGCATCTCTCTATTAAAACTTTCTCTCTTGTAAACAGCTTATTATATGAACTTTGTTCTGGAGTATCTACATCCCGAAAAGGAGTCATGAGTCAGTCTCCCAACCAAACAGCACTAGCCTAGTTCCATTGCATGACGTTGTATACGTTCGAATTTTTCCATATCCTAGAGTCATGTACAGATCCTGGCCAAGAAGCATCCACATTTGTGAACTCTTCATTTGAATTGCACGTTGCCTGCACATTTATATTAGCAACATGTTTTCTGTTAACATATTCGTCTCCGTGAATAGACGGTTTCAGTAGAGGAACATAAGAACAGCCCATAGCACCAATAGCTGAAGGAAAATTGAACTTTTCTTGCCAATTATTTTTAGCATTCTGTAGATCTTCATGTGAGGATGGAATTTTGATCCAAACATTTGATTATGTGTTATGACCTACCCAGAGTAGACCTAACCCGCCACGCCAAACTAAGGTAACCTGACCTGAAATCGACCTATCCCAACATACCTAACCCGCCGAGTTTTACTTGCCTATCCTAACTTTCGCTAACAGGACGTTTGGATTTTTTTAGGAATCGATTTTACTCAACTTCATCTGATCTGACCTGGTCCATCCCGCCACGCCAAACCAAGCTAACCGGACCTGAAATCGACCTACCCCAACATACCTAACCCGCCGCTTATTCTTCAATATCTCCAAGAAAATGGTTAGTTATCCACTGAACATTAACTCTGCTAAACCGATTCCCTACAAACCTTAACCCTAGAACCACACGATGACGTCGGATCCGACATAGGGTCTGCCATTTTGTGCGTAGAAGGTAGTGGGGTAGGGTTAGCGTCTACTGCCGTCTAGTACCCTCCTAGGTAGTCGTTCTCTTGGAGATTTTGGAAAAAATTTCTAAAATAGAAAATGGAGAAAGCGATAGCGAATCCATAGATGGTAGTGTAAGTGAAATTGAGGACGCTATTTTAACGGATGATGATTATGAGGATATCGAGTATGTGCCCTCTGACTCTGATGAAAGCGACGATGGTATGGATGCGTCTTTAGGAAACAAACCACTAGATGAGAGAACCTTTCTTCGTCTAAAGACAATGAAACAATTTGGATTAACACTCCATTGAGTAGTATATTCAGTCGAACTCCTTCGAGAAGTATTATTACCCACCTTCCAGTAGCACCAGAGGTTTTACTGAAGAAATATTCAGCAATATCTACTATGATTTTGTTTATTTAACTTACAGTTGTCTGTTTTGTACATTAAAGTAACTTTTCGATAACAAATAGCGGGAAAATCAACGTCACCGTACTAGATATGCCCCAATCATCACCGTGTGGTTCTAGGGTCAAACACCTGGGTAGGCTGATAAAATGGCATAAATTCAGCCATCGCTTACAGATATCTACTTCTGATGAAGCTGAGTCTGCTACTAAGGAGCCTCGCATTTTTGAAAGTAGATACTCAGTGAACGAAGTGGACGCTCGCATTTATGCATATAAAAATAAAAGTCGGTACTTAAGGAGCGAGGACATCATCACGGAAAGAGAAGACACTCGCAAGTTGGAGCTTACACTTATATTTTTATGGAGTAGCTTCTTTAGATATGTGAGTAAAAAGTAGCCACAACTTTATGCATATAAGAATTTAAAAAAACTTCTATAATCTGACAGTTGTGACAACTAAGTCTGAGCAATACATGGTTGTAAGCTGAGAAATACGCTACTTTTCATAGCAGTTGTAGAAAAATGCATTTATATATAAACGCGAATAAAATTATTTAAAACTACTCATATCTACTGTTTTGGTTGTAGATAGACTGCGAAGCGATACAATAGCAAATTGTTTTATTAATCAGTTTGAATTATTACAAATAAATTAAACTGCGTATTTGTAATTGACGTTTATATTTGTTTGAAATTTATTATTTTAAAAAAGCTCGTTTTTATCTGTACCAGTGTTATTTAAAAACCATAACAAACAATAAAATATTTCAACCGCTATGATTTTATTATGAATGATAACACATGTCATTCATATGAAGTGTTTATTTTATTACTTTTAGTTGTTGTTAAAAAAACTTGCAACTTGCAACTTGCAAAAACTTAAAGGTAGAGCTTGTTACCGAGGCCTAACGCAACTCTTAGACCTTGCCGGAGGTATAGAATATCCCTTGGAGCAGGGATCAAGGGCGGATTTACGGGGGGGGGGGGAGGGTACAGTGGGTAATTACCCCCCATGATTATAATTTATAAAAAAAATTAAAATCATAATACACACAAAACTGTTTTACATAATAAAGGAAGTGGTGCTTCTTATAACGCGATAAAGAAAACTGTATGCAGCTTCCTTATTTTGCTAGACTTTTAATAGTAGCAGTCTAAAAGTGTTTTTTTTGTTTTTACCATTTCTAAGTACTTTCCTAGTCTCTTTGTGATTATAATTTAGTATTAATAAATTTTTTTTTTAAACATGTTGTCTTTAGTCCAAGAAATGAAGTAAAATCATTGAGCAGAAACAGATCGACTTGAAATTTTTTGCAAATTGTTAGGAAAGGTGTTAAGTTCAGAAGTAGAAAACTTTCGATAGCGGCGTTTTTTTCATCAAAAGTGAGGGAAAAAAAGAAAATAAACTTGCGCAATCGATAAATTATCCTTTGTTAATGAATTAATGTTAAATACAATTTTTCATGAAAATAAACCCATTCCGAGTTGTAGGGCGTAGAAAATTACGATTTTCACCAAAAAAATAGTGCATTTCTAGTTTTTTAAACATAACCAAAAAAATCTGATATTATTACGTAAAAATTGATATGAACTAATTTTATGGCCTTGCGCTAACAATTAAATATTTTAAGAGCATCCAGAATCATTTAACTTAAGCAGAAAAAAGTTATGGACAAAATAAGTTTTTTTAATTTTTTTACGCCATTTTTTTAGCACAATCTGGACTGTGGTATTTGAAAAAAAAATCCTTTTGCAGAAAAACGTAACATATGTTTCTACAATTGTCCAGTAATTTTTAGTCCTGTGGGATAATTATTTTTTAAGTTTTGGTCTGTTAAAGTTGAGCTAAATTTTTGTTTTTTATGACATTTTCAATTTTTGGTCAATACCGTGAAAAGTATTGATTTTTGAAAAAAAATTAAAGAGACAAGGCTTTGAGCAAATGTTCTTTCGAATAATTACCATTTTTTTGTTATCTTTGCAATCTATAACCGTCAATGTCATTTTTTCGGGTCAAATATTGAAAAAACGGTCATTCCAATGAAAACGTTTATCAACATGATATTTCGGCGATGTCCTAAGCTTTAATTTAATATTATCGGCCAAAAAAAAGTTACGGGCAAAAAATACATTTTTTTTAGAAATATACGATTATTGTGGTGAAAATCGTAATTTTCTGCACACTATAACTCGGGAACGAACATTAATTCATTAAAAAAGGTAATTTATCAATTACGAAATTTTTTTTCTTTTTTTTTCACACCCCCACCTGCCCCTACTCAAAACGCAACTAACGAAAGTTTTCTACTTCTGGACACCTTTACTAGCAATTTGCAAAAAAATTTAAGTCGATCTGATCAGTTACTAGTTTCTGCTCGATATTACAAAAAAAATTTACTAGCTTTCTTGGACTACTTGGTAAGTTTTACCCCTCTCATAAAAAAAAGCTAAATCCGCCCTTGGCAGGGATTCATATCTTTGTATAAATTATTTATGTATAATATGTCCGTACATTTCTGTTTGTTTTGATATAGCAGATATTAAGGAATTTTAACTTTTTGCACAACCTTAATACCATATTATTTTGAAATTTTATTTATGTTATGATAATTAT
Source organism: Crepidodera aurea (assembly GCA_949320105.2). Classification (NCBI taxonomy): domain Eukaryota; kingdom Metazoa; phylum Arthropoda; class Insecta; order Coleoptera; family Chrysomelidae; genus Crepidodera; species Crepidodera aurea. The sequence goes on along the minus strand of OX439473.1, from coordinate 76,012,238 downwards.
TCCTTTTAAAAATGTTTTCTCACAAGAAACTCTAAAAAATAATTTTTCTAGAGCATTTCATTTTGTAAATATTCAATTTTTTCTGTAAAGTGTGATATTTGTTCAGCATTTGGATGTCTAAAACTTTTATTTATACTCTTTGTGTCAATACTGAAGTCGCTGGAACTCCCGCTAATTAAAGTACGCCGCCAGGACGCTACGAGAAAAACACACTATGACTTCGCTATTTTGAATTACTCTTTTTAAGCTACATAAAGTAAATTACATTCGAAAAACTTTTTGCGCATTCACCAGTAGAATCCCCTTAATGAGCACAATAAAGGGGAATTATTAATTGGTAATAGTATAGTATCACCAGAATTATAAGAAGTTCATAAATCAATATTACCCGACGACCCTCATAATTTCCTATAGTTCTAGATGTAATAAAGCAATACAATTGTGTGTAGGTTAAAAGATTTCCAGGTCCGGATTAAAAATTCCTATGAAATAGATAGGCATTTTAATTTAATTTCAAACTATTACTTTACAGACAGAAATCGATAATAATTATTAATATATAAAATTTATTTACCTGACCACCAGACTTTCACTAATTTCATAATAAAGGACTGTTCAATTTCTGTGTTGCAAAAATGTAGTGTCAATGTGTTCAACCTGGAGCCAGTACTTCAATTAGTGGTGGTACTAGCACTAGTCGACAATTTTTAGACCCTTATGGGAAAAAAATTGTATTGAATATTTATAATACCCTTAGGGAACGTGGAATGTCCAAGGATCAAGCTGAGAAAGCAACTGCCTCTTTAACAAAATCACTATATTCCACCGTATTTAAAATAGTAAGTAACCATATTTTAGAAAAAAAGAAACGAAAAGATTCTGGTGCTCCACGGAAACTAGATAGCTGTAATGTAGATATAATTCGAAGAACAATATATGAAAAAGACGAAACTGTTATCCAATATCGCAAAGAGACTTTAAGGAAGTCTCTTTTACGTTAGTTATAATGGAATCTGTGCGCCTTAAGAAATGGAGATTTCAATATTCATTGACCATAACCGAATTTAGAGAATCTGGTAGAACCGTAGTGTATTTGGATGAAACTTGGTTTGATGGATACGATATACCGAACAAAAGTTGGGTAGGCTCACCTTACTTTTGCCAGACTAATGCACCGCACACTGGTCCAGAATACCTCCGTGGGCGCGCATTGGGCTTTTAACTGACTTTGCCGAGTCTGTGTGGTCCAGTATAGTTCTACAATGTGTGTGTGAGTGATTGTGTGTCTGGGTGACAGTGTGATAAAGGAAGCGGGACCGAAATCAGTATGTTTCTGAGGATGGAATACCATTGTGTGTGGGTGTAGACATGTACATTAGTGTGTGAGTATGTGTGAACATGTATTTATTTACGACTAGATGTATCTATTTTGGCGTTAGATTTATCCCACCAACAATCTGGTGCTGAAGTGTGCAAATAAGCGAATTCATTTCTGTTTCTGTATATGTGAATCGTCCGTATTTATGTATATTTATTTGTTGTTTAATCCGTTTTTTATGTGAATATATATGCACATAAAAGTGTGTGCGCAGTTGTGTGCATATTTCTGGAAGACCATACTTTTTATTACGCTATATAGCATTTTCCGATTTACTTGGACGCCCATAACTTCTAGTCTACACTTTTCAGCGCTTCTTTCCATGTATATTAGAAAGCGGACCTCGGCGCATCTTGATGTGAAAACTGTGTTTGAAGTGTAAAAAGGCGATTTCGCGAAACATTTACTGTGAAAACTTTCATCAAATAAGGTGTGCATACTCACAAACACTCACACATGGTCGAGAATACTCATATACACTGATTCGCACTCACACACCCACACACACCCTCACACACACGTACATACATGTATGAACCCATATACATATATGACGAACAAATAAACAGTCACACATAGACTCACACATGTTCACACATACTCACACACTAATGTACATGTCTACACCCACACACAATGGTATTCCATCCACAGAAACATACCGATTTCGGTCCCGCTTCCTTTATCACACAGACACCCAATCACTCACACACACACATTGTAGAACTATACTGGACTAAATAGACCACACTCATTTGACTTACATATCGGCAAAGTCAGTTAAAAGCCCAATGCGTGCCCAAATTCTGAAACAGTTGTCTCTTATCTATTTTATACGTATTTCATTCTATCACTAGAGATAGAATCATTATTCCGTAATTGTTTAAAAAAATAAGGTTTGCCATGAATATCAAATTAACTATCAGTATTATTTGACGTGGTCTTAATATTGGTTTGTAAAAGCTTTTAAATTATTACAAAGGAAAAGAAAATCAAACAATTCAGATGTAGAAATTGAAAATGCTCCTCCAGAAATAAAAAAATATTTGCTGATAATATAACTCAAAATTTGCTACCGCAAAAATCCAAGCTTGAATATAAAAATACTACCTACACAATGTTGAGAGATTGAGGTTTTATTTTACTATATTTAATTTCTACTTTCTGTGGCCATGGAGAAAGTACAGTCTGTTATTCTGTTGGAATAAGAATCCAACACTCCACTAGTGTCGAATTCTTATTCCAACCATGTTACAGAATATACTATTATACCTCATGCGTTATCTTTATCGGCAAATAATATTAAGGACTCCTTAGTCAATTATCATATGATACTACTTTATCTACAGCAATTAGGAAAAAATGCCAGATGATGCGGACTTCACTTGTGGACACTGTATATAATATACAGGGTGCGCTAATTATTTCCACTCGATCTCTAGCACCGAAACTTAAAGAGATATCAACAAGATTTTTGTAGGGGTAGACAGTGTCACTCGGACTACAATTTTAAAATATTTTGATGTATACAGGGTGGTTAATTTATGTGGAATGAAAATTAATTTGGTTTTTTTAAATTGAACACCCTGTATACGATTATATCTTCTGATTCTACTTAATATTAGATTTACGGTAGTTTTTTGTATTTGTAAATCCGACGCGGCGTTGACAAGTTATTCCTATTTTAAGCAGATTTAATGAAAAAACAGCACTTCAGAAATATTAGCACAAAAACCACATTTTTTAAAAAATTCCTCACAAAATCTACTATGAAGTAAATGAAACATGGACCTATCACAATAATCACACAACATCTTCACCTGTTGCACAGGGTGTTTGCCGATGGCGTGCCAATAGTCTAGTTTTCAAATGGCAATAACTTAATTTTTTCAAATGGGACACCCTGTGTATTTTACTTCAGTTAGAAGCTCTCCCTAATACGCATTAAAAAAATGTAGGGTTTTGCACATCTAACTTTACTATTTACTTTAATAATTGACGTTAAGTGACAAACAACATAATTTACACAATTTTTAATAAGAAATCAAGTTACCTATGAAAATGACAGTAGGTATATTTTGTTATGGCATTAATTGTCAACATAAAATTTTGTATTGTATCACGTCTACTATATTTAATGGGTATTGTGTATAAAAAATGGATTTTAATAAGAATTATAGTGTTCAAGACAATATTGATATGATATGGATACTGGGTGAATGTCAAAAAAATGCGTTTCTTGCTAGTAGGGTCTATCGTCAAAGATACCCAGAAAGACGTCATCCACAAAAGGATACTTTTGAGAATTTAAAGAATGGATTTGATAGAACAGGAAAAACATTCACGTGAAACTACAGCTGTTACTATTGACAACGAATATAATGTAATGATCAGTATAGTTGAAGATCCCAATATAAGCACAAGGCAATTAAGCAATCAGTTAGATATTTCCAATACCACAATTAGACGCATAATAAAAAAGAATAAATACCACCCCTATCATATCCAGCTTCACCAAGAATTGTTACCACGTGATTTCGAGCGTAAAGTGGAATACTGTAGATGGTTAATAAACAAGATAAATACAGAGCGTAACTTTTTAAACAAAGTTTTATTCTCCGACGAAGCCACGTTTCATAAGAATGGTTGTGTAAATAGACACAACTTCCATTATTATTCGGGCCACCTACTATAAATTTTAACTTTCACTATTGTAGTATTCTTACGATTAAACTTTGTAAAATTTTGTACTTATTAAAAATTGTGTAAAATATGTTGTTTGTCACTTAACGTCAATTATTAAAGTAAATAGTAAAGTTAGCTGTGCAAATCCCTATATTTTTTAATGCGTATTAGGGAGAGCTTCTAACTGAAGTAAAATATACAGGGTGTCCCATTTAAATTAAGTTATTGCCATTTGAAAACTAGACTATTGGCACGCCATCGGCAAACACCCTGTGCAACAGGTGAAGATGTTGTGTGATTATTGTGATAGGTGCATATTTCATTTACATCATAGTAGCTTTTTTGAGGAATTTTTTAAAAAATGTGGTTTTTGTGCTAATATTTCTGAAGTGCTGTTTTTTCATTAAATCTGATTAAAATAGGAATAACTTGTCAACGCCGTGTCGGATTTACAAATACAAAAAACTACCGTAAATCGAATTTAAAAAAACCAAATTAATTTTCATTCCACAAAAATTAGCCACCCTGTATACATCAAAATATTTTAAAATTGTAGTCCGAGTGACACTGTCTACCTCTAGAAAAAATCTTGTTGATATCTCTTTTAGTTTCGGTGCTAGAGACCGAGTGGAAATAATTGGCGCACCCTGTATTATATCTAAATAAATAATTCTAAATTGTATTCAAATGGTTTATGGTATATGATGATTTGTGACATTCTTATATTTTTGGTCAAACCATATACTTAACTAAAAACTTATTTAAGATAGGGGGTTTGATGTGAAAAAGCGGGTACTGAGAGATTAATGTTTGTGCATGATCTGTCACAGGAGCAAATTGGTGATACTTTTAGTCCTATTTTTTTAGAGATGTAGAAAAACTATCATGATTTAAGTTGATTCTAGTTATTGTGGTAGAATAAAATCTGGAAACAGAGTTTTTATGTTGGATATATTTCTTGAAAGTCAGAGATGATAGTAATTGGGGACACTATTTTTGACATAATAATGAATATCTAAAATTATTTACTAGTTGGTTATTTTGAGATTCTAACCCTCTATATTTATATAAAACAAAACGCTATAAATCCAAATATAGAATGCGGAAAAAAATAGCACCCATTCCTGCATTCGCGAATACATATAAATCTTTATTTTTCTCTTTGCTTTATTCTAATAATGTATTATACTTAACCTGTTGGCCTCTTCTCGTTAAATCTATCTTACCTGTGAATTATGTGTCCAATAAATGGCCGGTGGAGGTTCGGGGCTATGTTTCACGATACAAGTCAGGTTCATAGTGCTACCCTTGTTGATAAACATTTCCGGGCCGCCAAGAAGGGTCGTTATCGGCTCTGAAACAAGGTATTACATAGGGTTAGGTCGTCTATAGAACTCAAGTAACTGTATAGTGTAGGAAATATAGATGAAGTTGGGATGTATAATAAAAATAGGTTGGATAGACTATAAAAAAGTCTTTAAATACATTTTTATTTTTGACGCTAAAATTGGTAAAAATAAAATATTGGTAAAACTCGGACAGATAAATATAAAAGCACTTAGAATATATTATTTATTGATCATAGAAAAAAATAGTGATTTTATTGATATTATGACTACGAAATCCGTAATTCTTATTATTTTTGCATTATTTTTATGTATTTTTATTATCAAAGTTTGAGTATTATATGTATATTAAAAACATATTGTTTCTTCCACTAAAGGGACGCTTGTATGCCGACGATCTAGTTATATACGGAAAAAGTAAAAACTTAGCAAACTTAGAAACCATAATGCAGTACTTTCTGTTACATCTGGAAAAATGGTCACAAAGCACTGGTTTTACCTTTTCAACCAATAAAACTAAGTTCATGATTTTCTCCAAAAAGAACACCAACACTCCAGTCTCACTACACCTTTATAACCAAAGTTTACAACACGAATCTTCAATAAAGTTTCTAGGGGCACTCTTGACAGTAAACTAAGTTGGAAACCTCATATTAATAACCTAGTATGCAAATGCTATAAAAGACTGAACCTACTCAAAGTACTGGCAAAAAGGGACTGGGGTTCAGACAGAAATACCCTTCTAACTATCTATAGAACGCTAATTAGATAACAACTTGACTATGCAGCCATTGCCTATAACTCAGCGTCCAAATATGAAGCAACTAAATACAATACACCACTCAGCCCTTAGAATTTGCCTTGGAGCTTTTCGAACGACTCCTATAGAAAGTTTACTCTGTGAAGCTAACGAGATGTCCTTGGAAGACAGAAGAATATATCTAAGTCTAACATACGCAGTAAAGATTAATGAAAATCCTAAAAAACCTGTCTATGCAAATACCATCTCCAGTAAATTCCCAAACCTCTACACCTCTAAAACCCGTACACAGAAACCTTTTTATGAGAGGGTTAGAAACTACGCTAATCTTTATGGCATAAATATTAATGCCACCCAAAGCAATATTGAAGTAAAATATCCTCTTCAACCTTGGATCCAAAGCATCCCAACGTGTAATACTCAGCTTATAATGCACAGTAAGGTGTCAACAAACTCCACTACGATCAGAACACATCTCAATCAACTTCTAGAATCTTATGGAAATTACATTCATATATACACAGATGGATCAAAAACAGACGAAGGAGTGGGTGCAGCAGTAATTACACCAACCGCTACTTATAAGTATAAATTACCAATTAATAGCAGCATTTTTACTGCTGAATTGTATGCCCTTTTACAAGCCGTAACCCTCACCACCACAGCACAAAATCAGAAATACATTCTACTAACTGATTCACTTAGTGCGGTTCAAAGCCTCCAACAAATGTATCCTAGGGATCCATTGGTTCTCAACATTAGAAATACTCTTCACCATACTAAGCAAGATAACAACATTGTGATCTTCATGTGGATACCTTCTCACATTGGAATAAAAGGTAACGAAGAAGCAGACAAATGTGCGCGTGACGCGATAACCAGTGAATATTCCGAATCGGTAAATATTTGTGCGATAACAGATCTCAAATCTGCGGTGAAACGAGCGGTATACAGTGCGTGGAAAAATAAATGGAATAATTCAACTTCAAAACTTCGTGAAGTTAAACCGCTTATAAACCCATGGAGGGTATTACCTGCATCATGTTATAAAGAAGTGACCATTACGCGGTTGAGACTTGGCCATACCAGGCTGACCCACAATTACCTGATGACACAAGATGAGAAGCCTTATTGTGAGGGATGTGATACGGAATTAACTGTTAAACACATCCTATGCGAATGTGTATCGTTTGAAAGGCAGCGAAGGCTACCTAATATACCTAAAACCTTGAACTCTGCCTTAGGTAAGGACTGCAACATTAATAACATCTTTTCGTTTTTGAACTCTATTAATGTTTATTGTTTATAACTTGCTATTTGTAACTAATTGTTTCCAACTAATCGTTTAAAACCAATTGTATCGCTAATGACCACGTGGTCGATGCAAATTTTTTTTCTAATAAAAAAAAAAAAAAAAAAACTATTGTTGGTTCCTATTCTATACTCAACATTGCTTTTTGTTAACAGAAACTATTTTTATTGTATCAACTACAACATCTACCACAAATGTATCGACAACTATATTTTTCTTAATAGTTTTTGTAAGGTATAAAAATAAAACAAAGTTATAATATATGTTGGCACTATAGTCTGAATAAAAGAGGAGTTCAGTAAAAGTGGGGATATAACGTCACATTCCATAGGCGTACTTTGCAAAATAAAAATAAACCAATAAATAACACGAAGTATTATATGTTGTTAATGGGATTAAACCTTTTTTAATCAATTCGGTACCTAAAATCAAAGATTAAAAATAATAAAAAGTTCAAGAACTATCTTTAAAAGTCACTGTCTTCACTATAACCACTGGTATCATTATCATTGTCTTTTCTGAGGTTTATTATTATAGGGTCTATTAGGTTTTCCATTGCTATATCCACTTTCCAAAATGAATTTTCCACTTTTCTCAAATGTTCTCCATTTACATCTGAAACTGCCTTCAAAAACAAATTTCGCACATCAGGTAATTTAAATGTTGTATTGTTTTGAGAGACGTAACCTTTTAATTTTGACCAGATCAATTCAATGGGATTTAACTCTGCATGGCCATTTCATCTATAATATATTTTTTGAATTTGTTTTTATGTTGCTTTGCTATTACGAGTAATTCTGTCTTCAAGGATTAAGGAGGATTGACAATATTTTTAGAAAGAAGCCATTTTGAAATATATATTAATACAAAATTCCGAATCAATTAAAATACATCCGATACGGTTAAGAATAAATAAAGCCTGACTTATCTGTCAAAAGAACAGGTTTATTACAGTAAAAACCATGGACACATGATTAAATCAAACGAAATCTTTTATTATGCCAATCAAATGTATTGAAATTTTAATTTTAACTACAAATAAGCATTGAAGGATGAGGTAAAAATAAAATTGCTACCTCTTAAACCTGTACTACTTCTACAAATTAAATTACTGCTCTCCTTTTTTCTCTAAACTATAAATACGTCCATCAAAATTTTAAATTCACTGCAACATTTAAAATATGGTGGAGGATTTATGCGAATTCGCCAATAGTTTGCAATTTCGTTCTAAATTTAAAAAAATAGTTTTATTTTAATAAAAAACTGTAATAAATACAGCGGCATTCAGATTTCACGAATTACAGCAAAAAATATTAAATTTTTTAAATGGGATACCCTGTATACTAATAAATATAAAGTTCCATGATCAAATAATAACAGCTTTAGTGAAAAAGTTAAAGTTTTACATTATTCTTTTAACCGAATTGGATCCTATCTGGACCTATCTGAAATCTTTTCCATTAGTAACTTTCTTAGGAGTAAAATGTGGGCACTCAGACTTAAAGAAAAAATGTACAGGCGAAGACAATCAAAAGTTCTCTAAATCTTTAAATAGCAAGTTTTGAAGTGATAAAAAACAGTATTGAAATGACACTGGTGGTATTAATTTGAACTGCCCGAAACGCGTAACATTTGTTTGTTTACCTGCAGTCGAACGTGTGTTGAGTTTTGTATTTTGCTGTTATTTGTTAGTTAAAAGTTAATACCCAATAAAACTAATACAAACTATTGCGTTTGTGGGTATACCTCTAGGAAATCTAAAAATCCGGAATTACACTTCCATTATGATCCACCCAAGAAGCAACAAAAGGGGTGTCATTGAAGAAGTTGATCGTCGTAAATTCCGGGAAAAGTGTAATCAATTTTAAATCTGAAGATTATATTACAAAATTAGGTAAGATAAAGATTAGCATTTCTGAGATTATTTCTTGATTACAACTGAAATTTTTGCAGGAATTCTTTCAAACAAAATAGCACCCAAGTAGTGCACAAAGGGTGTGCCATCACATCAGTTACCCAGCAAGCCACTTGATGTTAAAACCATTAAATGTGCAAGAAATGACGGTTGGTTAGAAACAGCAAAGTATTGCGTATAAACAAAATTGTACTTTTATATTTGTAAACTTAAAATCTAATTAGGGGTGCACATCATTGCTGATATTTCAACTTATCATTTTTCTAAAGGTAATATTCAGTAAAATAAAACCTTTGTCACATCATAATTTTAAAAATACCATTATTATGTTCCCCTCTTGTACAGGGTGTATCTGGGAAACTATCCATCGGAGAGGCTTGCGGAAAAAAAAGTTATTACTAAAACGGCCAAGAGAAAAACCTGGAAAATATTTTCAAGTTTCTGATATGGCCGCTAGAGGGCGTAACTGCAATCTTGAATCTAAGAAAGTGATGTTTCTGTGAATTCCGCTATATTAACCTTAGAAGAAAATACCTGATCTTTAAAGTAGAGGATAATCTGAACCTTTTTTGTTTGACAATTTTTACTGTATCTCTAAAAATAAAGTGGTGGGGGGTATTCAAAAGTTTCAGTAAAAAACACCCTGTATATTCGAAACGGCTGAGCCGATTTTAACAAACTTAAGCTAGTTGAAAAGAGCTATTCTTGTGCTACAAATGTTATAATATTTGAAGCTTTGTTAGTTTCACATGTCGCCGCTAGATGGCGTTTTTCGACATTTCGACAGAAATGGTTAATTTTCTCAAAAAAATGAAATACATCGGTATGATTTCTTTTTCATGAAAAAGTAGCTAAATGATGCCTAAACAAGCTCGTGAAAACCGCATCTCGATATCTTGTTTCTAACCTAAAATTTAGGCCAAAGAAAATTTTATACGGAAATCCCTTAAATTTTTATTTTTTCAACTAGTTAATTCCTTTTATTATGTAAGTTGTGGCCCTAAAAAGGATTATGCATTACGAATTTGGTTTTTCATATCTCTCTCGTCGGAGGATGTCTGAAAATCAAGACAAGTTAAGTCTGGTGATCGCGCAGGCCATGGAAACAGACTTCCTCTTCCAATCCACGGCTGTTGTAATACTGCACAATAATGGAGAATTTTTATTTCAAATTATTTGGACCGATGAAGCCACCTTTAAAATCTGCATAATATGCATTATTGGTCTGCAGAAAATCCGCATTGGTTGCGTGAAGTTCAGCACCAAGGACGTTGGAGTTTAAATGTGTGGTGTGGCATACTGGGAGGCCGAATTATTGGGTCATATTTTTTCGAGCCAATAAATTACCGTTGTTGTTGGAAAATGTGTCACTGGAAACACGTCAAAACTTGTTTTTGCAGTTGGAGGGTTGCCCAGCACATTATGCTATTATTGTGCGAGAGCATGTTAATGCAGTATTACAACAGCGGTGGATTGGAAGAGGAAGTCTGTTTCCATGGCCTGCGCGATCACCAAACTTAACTTGTCTTGATTTTCAGACAAACACCGACGAGAGAGATATGAAAAATCGAATTCGTAATGCATTACGTAACATACCGAGAGCCGAAATTGAAGTTGCAGTTTTGTCTACCCAGCAATGCATAGAGCGTGATGGTCAGCATTTAGAGCATTTACGGAGCATTAAAAACCTTTCTTTTTTAAATCGGTCCTTTTTAGGGCCACAACTTACATAATAAAAGGAATTAATTAGTTTAAAAAATAAAAATTTAAGGAGTTCCGTATAAAATTTTTTATGGTCAAAATTTTAGGTTAGGAACAAGATATCGAGATGCGGTTTCCGCGAGCTTGTTTAGGCATCATTTAGCTACTTTTTCATGGAAAAGAAATCATACCAATGTATTTCATTTTTTTGAGAAAATTAACCATTTGTGTCGAATATACAGGGTGTTTTTTACTGAAACTTTTGAATACCCCCCACCACTTTATTTTTAGAGATACAGCAAAAATTGTCAAACAAAAAAGGTTCAGATTATCCTCTACTTTAAATATCAGGTATTTTTATGTTAGGTTAATATAGTGGAATTCACAGAAACATCACTTTCTTAGATTCAAGATTGCAGTTACGCCCCCTAGCGGACATTACAGAAACTTGAAAATATTTTCCAGGTTTTTCTCTTGGCCGTTGTAGTAATAACCTTTTTTTCCGTAAGCCTCTACGATGGATAGTTTCCCAGATACAGTACCTCGCATTCTTATTTGGCCACCCTGTTTTTAATAATTATACAGTTACTATTAGTAATTAGTTATTATAATAAAATGTTAAATACTACTAAAACTGAATAATTCAAAGTTAGCTTTGAACTTATGTTAAAATAAAGGATTAAAAAATATAAATTTTGTGTTTATTTTGGAAAAAACAAAGTAGATAAACAAAACAAAAAGTTTTGCAACAGATACATTTGATGGTCTATGAAGTGTTTTAAGCCAAGAAAAAATTTTCTTAATTTTTTATATTTTAATTTGATACTGATTAAAAAAAATCAAGGAATAGGATGGGTTTTACCATAAATCAATCAAAAGTAAGTTCTTAAAAATCATTTTTTAAAAATCACTTTTACAATTACTATCCTGAAAAAATTGAAATAAATGTATCGGCAGAAAACTGTTGTATGTTTCTTTAGGTTTCTTTAGATGTCAAGCCATCTACTTCCTACTGACGAGGCACAACAATTCCAAAACTGGTCTAGGAATTACAGGTACCATATTGAAAACTTTTTTATTATTTGTTTTAGGAAAAAAAGTTATTTTTGATAAAAAGTCGTGCATGGTCTAAAACCTAAAATGCAACTATCAGATATCAAATTTTTACAGTCGTATACGAGGTTTGTCAAAAAATATGAATTGTGCTCAAGATTAAAGTACCTTTATTTTGGATTTTTCGCTTGTAACAACTGAACAGAAATACTATATTGCACCAGATGTGTCGATAGGCGGAGTCAATAATATAAACAAGGAATACCTAAATGCCCAGTTTCGAATGGCTCGTCACATTTTAATTATAACACAAAAACAAAAAGTTGCGGCAGATTGCCGCTGGTGCGCCCGCCGGAGAGTTAAAAATCATTTTGTTTATGACCGGCATTTATAAATTTACTTATTCCTTAATATAATGCGGAATAAGAATAAATGAAATAATTAATGTTCCATTTTAAGTTGGACCTTATTTAACTCACGTTAATTGAAGGATTCTCATTATATTTGTGTTGACATTCTTTTTTAAATCTAAAATAAATGTTTGTCAAATAACAACTTTCGCATCAAATTTTCCTGAACGAAAGGTATCATATATGGTTGTTTCAACCAGTAGGGCTCTGATATACGGCAATTCAATCGAAAATTCATCAGTTTCCCCGCCTCTATATGTTATCGCTTTGAGTACAAAGGGAGCGGAATATATTGGGAAGACCGGTGGAATATCGGGAATTAATACACTGTCGGAACATTTCAATATAATTTAATATATTGACGTAGACTGTCATCGTACAATGGTAATGCAGGTGGGCTAGATTTTTAATTACTGATTTCATATTTAAGGAAATTTAATTAAAATTGGAACTAAAACGTTAGACAATAAAGATATATTTTTAAACAGTAAATATTTTCTATATAATTTGTCAGTTTATATTGAAAATATTTATTTCAAAAGTTCATCTTGTTCTCTTCGCCTCTTTGACGTTTCGAACATTGTATCGTTTAAATTCGGTATTAAGACCTTACTACATTAATTAGTTTCCATACCTTGTTTTCTTGGGTAGATGTGAGCCACTGTAGGGATCGAATTATATTATTTAGAAACCATATATCACATAAGATATTTTACATTCAGCCTCAAGTTTTTGACTCACTTTATATCCATTTGAACGAGCTATTTAGTTTCGTATAAAGTATTTCGAACATTAAAATAGTTTGTTGTTTACGTCTATTTTATCGATGTCATGTTTCGATCTGTCGTTCCGGTCATTTCTTCTGTTAAATTTGAGGTACTGTACGGCTGTGTTAGCCAGTCACCTGTTATATGATTGGTCAAGTCGCAGAGTTTGACCAGTTATGTTATATGATTGGTCAAGTCGTTTTTAGTGACCCGCGGCGGTTAATAGGTGAATATCTTTCTGGACTTGCGTGGTGGAATTCGTTCTAGAATGATTTCGAAGGAAATTTCGGACCGGTTCTTTTTCTTTGCTTGTTGGGTGACATAGTGTAACGTGGTTCAGACAAAATTTTGAGGAATCGGTGTTTTATGAAGATTATTTCGTACCATTGATTGGGATAGACGAGCGATTCCCGTATTGTTAGACTTGCAGGGTGCCTATTTGATTTGGTGTGTTTACCCTGGTCTGAATCTCTTGAAGAGGAATTGATATTTTGTACCAAACCAAGCCACGTTCGTAACGACGCCATTTTTGTCATGTAAGGCGTTTTTCATGACAGTCGAGTATTATGTTATTTGGCAAGTGTGTAAGGCCTATTAATATTATAGGGATAGTACCTTCCACGGGAGACAATTTGATTCTCCGAGGATTCACCTTCCACAGAAGCATCTGTCAGGAAAGTTCCCGATTCGCCGAGAATTCCCCTTCACTGTATAAAAGGGTATGTTGAGATATTTAAATGTTTTTATTGTATAAACTGTTAGAGTTTGTAAATTTCTATCTGGGCCGAGGGGTATTCGATTAGGGGTTTAATGTACGTTATTTTAGGGTTCTCGTATTGGGCGGATGTTAATCACATTCTCGTGTTGGGCGGAGTGTTGACCACATTCTCGTGTTGGGCAGAGTGTTGACCACATTCTCGTACTGGGCGGATGATAATCAAGTTGCCGCAATTTAATTTCTGAGTTGGTGGAAGAAAATCCACTTTTTAAAAGTGAGGGAGTTTAGGAACAACCGCAAGTTTTTCATATTTTCTTTATGTTTGTTCATGTACATTATTTGTTAATTAGTAATTTTTAAAGGTCTCTAAATTAATATTTTCATATATTTTTCTCTAATTAAATTTTTTTGGAATTTTGTAAGCGACTTATAGGGGCGAGTGGTATTTTTTTACGCCCAATTCCAACGACCTTGAGAGCTCTCGCGGACGGTGTAACACCCCTATTGTTCGTAATCATTTAATTAATTTAACCATTTTTTTTAACTAGCGCAATTTTCTTACAATTTTAGTGGGACCCCTTGGGTTCCTTTTTCTTTTTTTTGACCTGTGTAAGTGGAAACATTAAATAGTTATTGAGTAATTAGGTACTTTTCTTTCATTTACTAATAGTCACAAATAGTCTTGACCCGAACTAAGGTAAGCAAATTTTTTTGCGACGTAGTTTATTTTTTTTAGTGGGCTCAATTTAGATCCATTCTGGAGGTTGAGTGACTAAATTGACTATATTTTGGATGAGGGTAAAACAATCTCCTGGCGCCCATTTTTCCTTTTAATTAACAACATATATCAATCCACACCCCATTTCACTGTGGTTAGCCGGCATCCAAAGCGGATTACATAATCCCACGAAGGAATATATTTAACCGAGAATAACTCGTGGCAATATATGAGTCGGTGCTTGAGCTAGTGTATTCATTTCTGCGATTTACTTGTAGTTGCGGAATACTATTTTTTGTATCTATCTGGCTTCAATTATGTATAGTCCAGTTTTTGCTGTCGAATATTTTTGGTTCATTTGTTCATTTGAAACATTTCCAAACCGATTCATATTATATGTTTTTTGTAAACAAACGATAATAAGTACTAACAATGTATTAAAATTCTAAAGTTTGACAAACTATTCATTGACATTTTTGCAGTTTTGCCAACTCTTACACTCAATTGCTATGAAATTATAACTAAAGTTGATAAATAAAGTGACACCCGCTTACTAGATATTGAGGAAGAGAAGTTTTTATCCGACTATTTCCCTCGTCTTAATTTCCACTAATCACAAACGCGCAATTTTGAATTACAATGAAAAAACTGTATGAAAGCTCCTGCCAACTGTTTTTTCGAGTTTACCCCACAGAACACATAGAACTAGAAGGCTAAAATAGGTGGAAGAAATTAATATTATTCGTAACCACATGTATAGATGGGACATCTTTGATCATGCGCAGATCATCAACAACATTGCCAGTTGTTCATGTACTTGTACGAAAATCTAAGATAATGGCAATTTGATTTACATATATTACATTATAATCCCATAAAAGAGCCCGAACTCATCATTTTACGATTATTTAGGATCATTAAATTCTTTTTTCATATGTATTCAGAAGAAAATTAACATGTTTGAGCATATAACAACTTCTGGAATTGTAATAAAGAATTAGGATTTCCCACAACTCATTTGGCAACGCTGTTATTTAACATCAACACCTTTGACTCAGTCTGACGAAATTTTTGATCAGAGCCGGTCTTAGGTGTGTTGTTGTTGCTGAATTGTGTTCTTGCTTCAGTGTTTTATTAATTCCGCATTATGTATTAGGTATATACTTTTTGTGTTGTTTTCATTCTGTTATCGTGTAGTATTTAAGAGACCTCACTAGTTTTTAGTATAGTTAGAGTTATTTGACTCAGTGTTTTCAAGATGTCTAAGTGCATGGTGCTTTCCTGTAAAAACAAAGGACACATTCCAGGAATATCTTTCTTCAGTTTCTCCCTGCATTATCTAACTTGACAGAAAATGTTGTTGCATACATTACAGGTTTCGTTGTGAAGAACATAAAAAAAATAATTAATTGTAATGTGTGCCTTTCTGAAATGGAAGAAGAGAGAAAGTGTAGATCTTGATTACTTCAAATTATTGCATAGAAAACACAGAGCCTCTTTTTCTGGATTAATCAAGCCTTCTGCAGAAATTGTGTTGTATGTTGTATGACGAACAACTTAATGCCAAAAGAAAAAAAATTTATGGATGCTTTTGTGACAAATATATCAGGAACTCTATTTGAAGATAGGAAATTGTTTTCTTCATTAGAGAACCATGTTTTTGACATTTCAATGTACGAAATGAACCATACAATGAAATTAATCAAATTTATTGTAAAAATTTATAGTAAATTACGTTACTATAGTTTTGCTAGGATGCAAACAGAAAATGTAAGGGGAGAACTGAAAAGGAAGAATTTATCCAAACTGATCCTTTTTTCTCATCAATAATATTTTAAAGAATAAATTATGTTAAATGATTTTTTTGTTTTATTTATTTATAGTCTGTAACAAAAAGTATGCAACAAATGGAAAACTTGGTGACATGCCTTTGACAAGAAAGGATTTACCAGTTTACAGTTATTCAGGCATAATCCCACCGAAATTTCCTTTTAATTCGTCCCTGACTACAATTTCAGTTGTACTTACTTCACTATTCCATCTTTAGAAAGTACTCACGGTGAAAAGCTATATTTCAGTGGCCATGAATTCCACTTAAAACACCCCTGTCATGGCAGCGGTTTCACTGCGCATGCTCATAGTTGCCTCTTGTGCTATACTATGGATCGTTTCAGCAAAACGGTACTGGCCTTCTAGTTCTGTGGTTTACCCGCGGCAAAACTTGACAGCTGGTGTCACCAAAAATTACAATACCTTTGAAGTAATTATGGTCTCCTAGGACACCTAGTCTATTGGCCAGGGGGGTAAAACCGGCCAATTAGTGTCCGAGGATAAAACCAAGAGGATTTTATGTTTTCAGGGTCGCTGAATCCGAATATGCAACTCATTTTGCCATAATGATGGGTCGTCAATTGTTATTAACAATTTTTTAACAACAATTTGTTTTTTTGTTTTGAAAAAATTCAAGAGCTCCACCCAAGTTTTTCTTTTGTATTTTTCCCCCCGAACCCGAAAACCGTTTCTGAATTGGACGCTCTCCTCAAAAGTTATTAACAATTTTAGATTAACAAATGAGCTGTAGGCCGCTCAATTCAGGTCATTTTTTGCAACTTCATATTTTTGGGGGTATTTTGACCCCCTGAACACGATCCCGTTGTCAGATTAACTCGGCGACCGTCCTATGAATTGTTATTAACAAATGTTAGTTAACAAATGATCTGGGAACTGTTGAAGTGACTCTAAATTTTGTTAATCTAAAATTGTTAATAAGTTTTGACGAGGACGTCCAATTCAGAAAGGGTTTTCGAAATTGGATTCGGGGGGAAAAATACAAAAGAAAAACTTGGGTAGCTCTTGAATTTTTTCAAAACAACAAAAAAACAAATTGTTAGAAAATTGGTAATAACAATTGATGGCCCACCATTAGGGCAAAATGAGTTGCATACATAAAACATAAAACCCACTTTGTTTTATCCTCGGACATCAATTGGCCGGTTTTGCCCCCCCTGGCCAATAGACTAACCAGAAAACGACGCTAAACAATTTTTCTGATTTTATTGTCAATAAATTTTGTAATATTGTTTTTAAACAGTGCTAGTCAGCTTATCTAACCTTATGTAAACCTAATCCTGAAAGATTGGGCGTGGAATATGGAAAGAAAACGGTGAAAATTACAAAGAACTAGTTGTGAAGACAATGTGGAACACCGTTGCAAAAAAATGCAAGAGATGTCAAAAATAATTTTTGATCCATTTAAAGACATTATCTTAAAGTCTAGTCGGGAAGCCCGTAATGCGAAACGAAGGAATTTGCAGATGTGTATTTTGAAGTATTTTGTGATTAAATAAATTACCTGTTTTCAGTTTTCAAATTAATACCTACGTATTTATTATGTATGCATATATAATAGGTAGTATGTTTTGTAAGCTGTGAGTATGCAGAATAATCTGTTACTCATGAAATAGTCTTGTCAAACACCATTCGATGCCCTTATGATATTACCTACGATAAAAAAAGGATGCACCTTTTTTGTCGACGTCAAAGTCACACAAACATTTTCAAGTATATGACGTTTTAACATTGGAGTTAATTTGTCTTATACAGTGCGGATCATAAGTGTTACCCCCCCTATCTAACTCGTTACTGGACTCTTGTTAGGAAAATCGCCGAGACAAGTCGACTTTTGATTTCTACAATGTACATTTTTCTATGAATAGTTTACCCCTAATTTCATCCCTTACTGGAGGGGAGCAACCCTTTCGAAAAAAAATTTAATAGCATGGGGTGGTGAGTGATAGCTCATTTGAAAGGGTGTGTTATTCTCTATTCAACCGTGTTTTTTTTTTATTATTTTTATTTTATTTTTATTTATTTTTTTGTTTGATTTTTTTTTATTTTTTTTATTTTATTTTTTTAATTTTTTTTTTTTCAAAACGTCAAAGATGAAACTAAAAATAGACTTTATTTTTGCCAGGAGGTCAACGGGGAACATTTTGAACATTTATTGTAACTGTAATTGTAATTTAGTTGCCTTCCTGTTTGTGGTGTTTTGTTATTTTTAAACATTAATAACTCATCACGTAATAAAGCAAATTTAAAATTTTTTGCACGGTTGAATGGAGAATAAAACCTCCTGTCTCGGCGATTTTCCTAACAAGAGTCCAGTAACGAGTTAGATAGGGGGGTAACACTTATGATCCGCACTGTATAAAGAATAAATAAGGTTCAATAGAAAGAATTGAACAACAAAGAACAGCCCCAGATAGTACAGTTAAGTACATAGTAATCAGATCAATCGTCTTAATTGGCCGAAATTAGTGGAGTGATAGTCAAATACGACACAATAAATTGCGCGCCATCTTAAAGGTAAAAAACATCTAAACACTTTTTAGGCAGTGTTCATATGCGACTCTCACTAGCAACAAGTAAAATGAAACTTTGAAACAAGCAACCACGCCCTTTCGAGTAGTTGGAACTATTTTTGCTTTCATTGCACTTTCAATAAGTGTTTAATTTAACTAAAACCTGAGCAAATGCGGAGCAAATCTCGATGTAAAAAGTTAAGTTATCAATGTAAAGTTTGCCTGGTAACAGGATATTTGTTAAAGTTTTTACAAGAAATTTAATGCAAAGTTCCAAGGAATGTAGCGTTTTATTCGTCAATAACAATAACCAAGAGATACAGTCCAAAACAAACTATTAACCATTCTTAAAAATGGTGGAACAGAAACATTTATAGGGTATTTTCTTCAGATATTGGAACAGCAGAATATACAGGGTGTTTATACCGTTCCATTTCAGAAGTACTTATTAAAACTGGTTTGGTTTTGTTTACTAATATCGAATAAAATTATTAAAACTTTCCTGTTTTTTTTAAACTTTTATCTTTTTTCATGGATATTCGCTAAAAATGGAAAAAAGGTTTAAAAATTAAACTGACGGAGAATATTTCTAGTAAAATTTTCAGTATTATATAAAATTCTTTATTATTTTGCACCCAATATTAAGGGAACAGACCCCGTACAGCTTTTCACTCCAAAAAATCCAATTAAACTCGTAAAATAAATCTTCATGGTTTCGATTAGAAAATTTTACGAATAATGAAATTCTTTTTCCTTTTTTTTATCTTCTTTAATGGTGTCTATTGGTCCGATGTCTCAGTATCCTTTAAATGCAAATTAAAATGTCAAAAAGGTTGCTTTCCCGGTTAGAGATTGAAATATATGTTAATGTTATTAAATCTCTGTCTGTCTCTATCTGAAGGAATGGGATTAAAGTTAAAAAATTGGGGTAGAAATTAACCTAACGAAAATTGAAAAGATACTCTACAGTGCAATTTAATATTTCTGGATATAAGACCACCAAAATACAAGTAAGTTAGAGATGATTAATAGTATATTGTGCAACAAGTGGGTAAAAGAGACTTTTCTCACGAGTGTAAAAGTTTGTGGCCCGAGCCCGTAGGGCGAGTGCCGCAATCACACGAGTGACCGTATCTAACCAATAAAAAAGCCCTAGATATATATAATAGTAGGTGGTCTTGGTTTTCTATTTAAATGCATGTACTGTGGAGTAAGTGACATTTCTGTGGAATAATAAACTTATTTCACAGCATTAAGAATACATCACATTGTAGTTCTATGTTTTGTTAGAAAACCGCTATAGGTATTCTATAGAGTCGTAGAAAAAGTGTATTATAACTAAAAAGGTAATAGATTCATTTTGTATGCAGAAAAGTACTAGTTTGCGCACGCTGGTACGAGAAATATCACGTCATCTTCATAATATATTAATTGTTCAGAACAGAAACCTAATTTTTATGACATTGTAACAAAATTCACAAGCTTAGTTCACTTTGTAATTTGTGATATATTAACTTTGAACGTTGTAAACTTTTCAGTAAATTTGCTCAAACTAAAGTTTGTAAAGTTTAATCTACTAGTGCAAATATTAAATAAAGCGAGAGAACAAGTTTCTACAGGAGTTTGTACAGTGTAAATTGAACACTTTTTATCGCATTTTACTTTGCAACATCAACCTAATCAAATAATTTATGAGGTCAATGAATACACAATAAAACAATTTATTAGTAAGCAAATTTATAGAGTTCATCAAAATTATCTCATTACTTAAACTACGATATCACACATTGGCGTCTCTCAGGTCATAATAGTCCAGGAGGCAGACTATTTTCGGTACTTATTTTCCCAGTCAGCAAACATGGATAGAATTGGAGAGGTAATAATTCTAAGCAAAATTTATATATATTCAGGGGGGTTTTCGATGGGTTAAGGCTGAGAACATGCGAAAATAGGACCTGTGGAAAACTAAAAAATTTTCCTCATTTTCGCAGTTACGAAAATTTATTTGATGAAGGCCTATATTATGACAGGTTACAATCGTATCATCGGCAAATAAAGTAATTCTACCACTTATTCTTAAGTCTGTGTGTAATAATAAAAATAAAATTGCATGTAATACTAAAATTTGAGGTACTCCACTGCTTATTGGTGCAAAGTATATAGGAAAAATAAGAAAAATCATTTGCAGGCCCTACTAAAGAAAATGTAGGAAAAAATTCTATACGGAAATCACAAGTGTTAAAACAAGTATGTCTTTTTGTAGTTCTTTGGGCAAAGGATATTGTTAAGAAATTGTAATTATACGATTTTTCTATATAATCTATATTTTTAAAAATTCAATCCTGACATCTTTCATAAACTAAACAATCTAAAATATCAACATCAACAAAACTGTCATAACAACTATCTTTCAATTTTAAAGTCCCTTTTACATAATTCCCCCCAACATTTCAAAATTTTAATATCATAACAATTTCCTCCAAACTATTTTTACGTTATAATTACTTAATTATAACGTGAAAATTATTTAAAAATTATTTTTTTTACCTACTAGTAAACCATAGTAATGCATGACCTACTAAATTGTTACGAATTATTTCTTTAATTTCATCCATATTATTTAAATGGTTATATGAGATGTTGTAATGACTCTATTTAATATTGTGTTTCTTCTTGCTTCTTCAATTTCTCTCATTAAATTATATCTTTCTTCTACCTGTTCTTGTCTTAATTGTTTCATTTGTTCTTCCAATTTCTTAATCATTCCTGCTGATTTCTTATATTCCTCTTCTTTGATTTCTTCACTTATCTTGAATCCTTGTTCCATTTCTTCTTCTATTTTCTTGATTGCTTCACTGTTTTTTTCTATCTAACGACTCTGATTCTCCAATTTTTCATTTATTTTCATTACTTCCTGTCTTACTTCTTTTCTATCTTCCTTCATCTGATTCGTTATGTCACACATTCTTGCTTGTATTTGTTCCGTCTCCTTCGTTACTATTTCTATTTTCGGATTAAATTCTTGTTTAAGTGTTTCTTGTTGTTTGTTCTTCTCTCATAATATCTATTTTAATTTCTAACTGACCGATACAATGTTTGATTTCCTTTCCCATTTCATTCATTAGATTCTGTAGAATGTCATACATTCCCTTTTCCTGTTTTTGTGTCTCTTTATTTTTTTCTCTTCTTTATCATGTTCTTCCGTTGATTATTATTCTGCACTAACTGTGGCTTCCTCTTTTTCTTCCATGATTATTTCTTGCATTTCCCTTTGTTGTCTTTCTGATCCTATTCTCTTTCCATCTCTAAGATCCATTTTGGGTTCACTCAATTTCGATTTCGCCCCACGTTGGGCGCCAAATTGTCAAGAAACTGTAATTATACGATTTTTCTATCTTTTGTTCAAATTCAAATCTGACATCTTTTCATCTGACATTTCAAAATTTTAATACCATAACAATATCTAGTTATCTTAGTTTCGCTGATTATGCGTTTTGGAACAGTATACAGTATACATTTTTACAAAAGATATGGAAATAATCTTCTTTTTAACTTACTTATTATAATAACTTTTTGATTTAACTAAAAACTAAAATTTTAAAAGTCCTGTAGAGAATATGGTAGGCTCAGAAATGATTAAATATGGTAAGGATATTTATAACAGCAAATATTGGATATTGTTCAGAAAGTCTGGAGAAAGGAAAAAATACTTGAATCTATTATCCACCTGCTGTTAAGAAACATATTAATTATGCAATAATGCTAAAGAGGAGTTGCACTGAAATTTATAGTGTATCAAATTATAGCGATAAAATAAAATTAAGGTTGCAATGAGCTAATGGCAAAATTAGTATGCGGTGATGAAATGAGTTTTCGAAAACGTAAATCTATCTACAAATATATAAAAAGTTATAGTATACTGTAATTAGGGAAAAAATGGATAAAACCATCGAAACCTTTGGCACGCCAAACAGGTTTACATATATTTAAAATTCAAGGCCACTGACATAGAGTAAAAAATTAGGAATAAGAGTACAACATATAAATGAGTGAATTAATATCAGAAAAATCAATAATGGTAAAAAGTGCGCCAAACAAACGTTAATACTTAAAATTTGAAATGAGAGTTTAAGGTAAAAAGATAAAACTTCTTAAAATATCGTCATCATATCCTTCAATGGTAATAATAATTTTGATAAAATTAGTACGATGTATAAATGTGAAATATAGCAATAAGGACTAAATAAAAAAAATTGTTTTTTTCTATAAAAATAAACATCGAAGTACAGTACAGTACAGTACATCGTATAAGCAATGTACTCTATGGAATCTTAAAACTATTTGCAAATAGTTTCCAATTTATGGTGATAGTGCGAACAAAAAACAAAACAATTGAATAAAAAAATGTTCCTTTGAAAAAAGACGGTTTCAAATCTCTCTCAAAATATTAGTCGTTGTTATAATAGTCCAGTCAATGAATGCTTAAAAGAGGGGTGTAGAATACGTGAGCGAATGTGCAAAAACGGACTTCAGGGATGTATTTGGAGTAGTTAGAAAATGAATATACTAAAGGTTCCAGAGATTAGGAGGTGCGAGGGCTGCAGGAGGGCACGGGGAACGTCACTATTTTCGGCTTTTCGCTTATATCTCGAAAAATATGCACCATACCAAAAAAGTCACCCAATACAAAATTAAATATAAAATTTTCTATAAGATTGTTTAAATTAATTTTTTTTATCTCTTTTGGTTCTAAAGATATTTGCTAGAACAAAATGCAAAGTTTTGAAAAAAGTTTTTTACCTCTTGCCCCAAGAGACTCAAGACAACTCAACATTAATTTCTTAAGTAATATTTTTTTAGGTATAGAAGGTAATAGCCCTTAAATAAATAACAAAAATTAAAATATACAGTAAACCATAGATGGTAGCACATTTAAAATATACAGTTTTCTTTGCGAATGTAGAAATTTGTTGTTACTTTTGATTAGTTTAGGTTAAAATAATAAATAAATATATCAATTAAGATGTCGTTACAACTTCTTTTAGAAAGACTTTGCTATAAAACTAAAGGTTTAGCCGCTGGTAGGCTAAATAAATAAAAAAAAAACCCAAGTTAAAAAAAATTTTTAAAAATTTGCATTTTTTGCATGGGATAGGAAAAAATGAATATAAAATAATCTTGTAGTAAATTTTATGATCTTTAATTTTGTATTGTATAACTTTTTTGCTACGATGCATATTTTTCGAGATATAAGCGAAGAGCTGAAAAAAGTTACCTTTAGTATATTTATAGTTGCCTTCAAAATAAGTTGGACAAATTGTTTTGATCGTTTTAACTTACTGACCTATTCCTTGAAAAAGAAAGTGTCCGATATTCTCTTTATTTGCAACCACGATAAAAAACTTTTGTAATTATTTCAATGCTTGTGCGTATTGAAAATGGCAGCGTCGATAAAAAATGTTTGATAAATAAATGATGCGTTTTTCAGAAATGGTTGCAAATGTACAGGGTTATTCACTATAAATTACCCACTCATAATTACCGTTATTAATGCCTATAGAAAAAAAAGTTTCAAATAAAAGTTGTATGGTTATAACTTTTTTTTGTTAAAATGCTATCAAATGTACAGTAGCCTGCAGATTTCAGTGGATACAAAAAAATAATATTTTTGGTAAACAGGATACCCTGTATATTTTTACATTTTTATAATCCTCTTGACGAGCTGATTTCAACAATGTATCACACTTGATGCCTAATCTGGATAATAAAGGATCTACAGCCACCTGAAAAACACATTTTTTGGATATTGGAAATCCCATCTGATTTTTAATCACCATGTATACAATATTTTTTAGTGCCACAGTATAGAATTTGAAAAGTTAGGATAGAGACATGTAAACCGTTTTTCTCGATTTTCAACCGTTTGGCTACTACAGCTACTTTAACTCAAAAAATGTGATTTTTCAGGTGGCTGTAGATCCTTTATTAACCAGATTAGACATCAAGTTGTTGAAATCAGCTCATCGAGAGGATTATAAAAATGTAAAAATATATAGGGTATCCTATTTAAAAAAAATATTATTTTTTTGTATCCACTGAAATCTGCACGCCACTGTCCATTTAATAGCATTTTAACAAAAAACAGTTATAACCATATAACTTTTATTTGAAACTTTTTTTCCTATAGGCAATAGTAACGATAATAAGGGGTGGGTAATTTATAATGAATAACCCTGTACCAGTATATGTTACATTTTTTTTCCGTTTACTTACCCAATTTGTATATGTTACATTTTTTTTCCGTTTACTTACCCAATTTGCATAACTTTTGTAATTTTTTTAACCAAATTACAATGGAAAACAATCAGAAAAAGAAAGGTTCCGTAG
Organism: Crepidodera aurea; assembly: GCA_949320105.2. Classification (NCBI taxonomy): domain Eukaryota; kingdom Metazoa; phylum Arthropoda; class Insecta; order Coleoptera; family Chrysomelidae; genus Crepidodera; species Crepidodera aurea. Next base: position 75,986,727 of record OX439473.1, on the reverse strand, counting down.
CTGTTGAAAGGTTGCAAACTTAATGCATGTTTTAAAACATTATTACTAGCGATATTCCTAGTTTGCAGAACTTTTGCAATTTTCGGTGTAAAAATAAAAAATAAAGCGTTTTTTCTAATTTAAACAATGTTCCGTTCATCGCAGACTTCTGCAAAATTTTATAGTTTGTTTTTATTAATGCACTAATATACCATCGAAGTTTCAAAACTTTTGGAATTAATGTTAATTGATTGTCTATATTGTTATGCTCTTGAAATTCTTCAAAAATACTTTTAATAGCCCCACGTTGGGAGCCAATTGTTATGCTAATGATATTCTTCTCAATACTTTTAATCAACTTTATTATTAATCAATTCACATTTGACATATTATAAAATTCAAATTAACATCAACTTCAAAAACTCAAAACTGTCAACACTACTATCTATTAAGTCTTTTTCACATAATTTATTTTAAAATACACTTACAAATTTTGCCCCATTTTAACATCATAACAACATTCCCTAAAATTTCGTTGAACTTTTCTTGCAAAGTAATGAATAAGAAAAGTTCAACGAATTTTACAAATTTTGCCCCATTTTAATCTTCAACTTCAACTTTTAAAAACAAAATCTGTATAATTGACTAATATTAAATACTCCTCGGACTTTATTAGTCACTGGATCTATTAATCGGTAACTATTTATTCCATTTTCATTATCTATAATATAAGGTCCTTCAAATGGTAATTGAAGCTTAGCACACTTCTTTTCTTTTCATATACTTAAATTCTCTTCATCTGCTATTTCCAAATTCATTTTTTTTTTTTAATTTTCTTCCAAAATCCAAAAAATATATATTTTTTTAATTTAATTTTCCATCTATGATAATTTTTTTTAATTTTATTTCTATTTAAATTCCCATTCATTTCAATATCTTGTCTCATTATTTTCAAATTCTGTTCTGTATGTTTTCTTGTTTTTAAATTCTCTTCTTCTGCAATTTTCCAATTATCTTGTATTATTTCTTCCTCTAAACTTGTAATTTCTCTACCTTTTATAATTAAATTTCTTTTAATATTTTCTATTTCTTCTTTCGTCTCTTTTTCAATTTCGTCCTTTGTTCTACTTATGTTTATTTCAGTGTTTCTTTGCACTTCTTTTTGTATATTTGTTTGCAAATTTATAATTTTTTCTTCTTGCATGATTAAAGAAATTTCTATTTCTTCTTGTTTATTTCTAATTTCTTGTAAATTGGTAATTTTCTCGCTCTGTATCATCATTTCCGCTTCTATCATTTCATATTTTCTAGTCGATTCTATTTCATGTTCTTTTAACTTCTTCTCCATTGATTTCTTTAAATCACTAATTTTTTCTTCCATTAGATTTTTAATTTCTTCTTTCATTTGTTTCTGTTCTTCTCCCATTTTCTTCTGTTCTTCCCCCATTTTCTTCTGTTCTTCCCCCATTTTCTTCTGTTCTTCCCCCATTTTCTTCTGTTCTTCAGATATTTTTGAAAAATTTTCACTCAAAAATCGCATTAACATCTGTTCTTTGTCTTCCACATTTACCTCTTGTATTTGACTATCTCCTCCCTCCGAAGTGTCTGGATTTTCCATGTTATCCAGATTTTCTTCCGATATTTCTCCCATAGTTCTTTCTTCTAATAAATTTCTTACTACTACTTCTTCCCCTGGCTTAATAGTTTCTTCTTCTAACTCGAAACCATATGTTTCTGTATCCCTTCCGTCATTAATTAATGCTTCCCTTAATCTCGCCATTTTAGTTAATTTTGTTCCTGTTTTATCCATACCTCTTTTTTCAAGAAACTCACTGATTTCCGAAGATTTCAACTCATTTAAAACTTTAATTTTACCCATTTTAATTTTAATTATGTTTTAGGCCCTGTTTTTAAAGAGCCCACGTTGGGATGTCAATTGTTATGCTTGTGAAAATGCAATTCTTCTTAAATAACTTTTAATAGCCCCACGTTGGGAGCCAATTGTTATGCTAATGATATTCTTCTCAATACTTTTAATCAACTTTATTTTTAATCAATTCACATTTGACATATTATAAAATTCAAATTAACATCAACTTCAAAAACTCAAAACTGTCAACACTACTATCTATTAAGTCTTTTTCACATAATTTATTTTAAAATACACTTACAAATTTTGCCCCATTTTAATATCATAACAATATCTACTGGCCTATGACTCGGACTCGTTATTTTATGAATCATTTTGTTTTGTATTTTCTTCAAATAAAAAAAGGTTCGTAAAAACTAAAAATGTATCGATAAAATGTAAACGACTCTTAGTACCTTTGATAATATTGATATAAACTGTTATATTCGGATGAAGAATTCTACTAACAAGTTGTGCCTAAATAAGGAAACTTCAAGTTTTCTACTTCATTTCCTTATTTCTTTTTCAATAGGAACAAGTTGTTTTTCCCATAAGGAAAGTTTCCAACTTTTGATATAGTCGAAATTACTAGGAACATGGAGTCGGCTGCTATTAGAAAAGTTTCGATATATGCGCTCGGCTTTTCTCGCAGAACTACTTCTGGTTCTATAAAGGACTACCGACGACTGATGGAATATGTAATGACACATGAATAAGAAATGACATTTAATATTCAGTATTTCTTTGATAGAAGTAACAGGTGGCGGAAATCTTGGATAAGAGTAATAACTGGACAGTGTTTTTGGTAAAGAATTTATAGATCAATATATTTTTTCTATTTACTGATTTACTCTATGTTCAAATAAAACTCACTTTGACTTGATTGTCAATACTTTTGATCCAAACAGTTTAAAAGACAAACTGTTTGATAATAATGATAATAAAGCTTATTTATCGAATATACAGATAAAAATTTAATAAGTGGATATTTTCGTGACTGTTCAATAGTAATTTACGTAGATAAAATTAGTGGGAAGCAGTCAATAGTAAATAAAGTAGTACGATTTCTTCGTTCCAAGTCGAGCTTTCGAGAATGTTTATTTTCTTTATCAAGACAAATAACATGAAATTCAGAAAAAAATTACATACAAAAAGAAACATCAATGTTAAAATTTAAAATGACAAAATGACAATTTCTAAAAAATCAGTATACAATTGAAACATACAGAGTGAGATTATAAAATGTATAAGTATGTATAAATATATAAAAAAATCAATTCAAGGAGGACAAGTTGAGAAATTTTCTTTATGTTTTTTTAATAGATATGTTTAAAATGTACTGAGGTCATTGATATCTGTTCTTTTATTCATTGATTTTTCATTGTTATTTATATGAACCATTTCAAGAAAGAGACGCTTATTGAGATTTCGTTCATTATCGAGAATTTTGGCATTATTATAGTAAATCACATGATCTTTATCTATTACCTGGTCAGCAAGGCGACAAGATCTCACATTCCTCCTGCAGTCACTTTTATGGGTTAAAATAAAAAGATAAAATAAGATAGAATAACCTCTTTTGTATTTGTTCGAAATCGAACATTTATATCTACGCCCATGGCGACAAAAGAAATAAAAATAACCAAACCGCACGCTTAGGTGCCTAGCATAGCAACAATATAAGACGCGTCGTGAATCAAGGCCTTCGCGCAGATAATCAACGCGGAAGTAACTCACCGACGAAATAAAACTTTAATGCTAAAGCCGCCCTTGTCGGCAAGCGCCTTTACATACATCGCGACACACTGGCGAGACTACAAGCTGCCAGAGAGATAAAAAAAAGACACATCAATAAAGCCGAAAACGCGTACCGGTGATTGGCCGCCGGAAGGATCTCGCCTAAAGGCAAGCGTTTCAAATAAATAAAAATTAAACCAGTAGAACTTCTATCTCCGTATGAACAGGTCGTAATCGTTGGGCAGTTCATACGTAATCAATTCAGCAATTTAACTTATACAAATTGCGTGATATTACATACATACCCTTATTTACATTTACCTATTTCTTGAGCAATTGTAACTCAGTTTTTAATTTTCATCGTTAAATTCTATGTTTAATAAAAAAGTGTTTTGTTTTGTTTCTTTTTACGAAAGTTATCGTTAAAATATAAAAATTCAAGTAACCAGTGTATAATTTCTCTACAACCTACAATACAGTCCACAATTTTCTCTGCCAACTTAATCTACAATAAGTTGGGACAGGCCCATCTGCAGGGCGTAGCCTAATAAGTTTGGGTCTCCAAATTTGGTATCATTTGGAACTTCCCAAAACAGTATTTGTCTTGATAAAGAAAATAAACATTTTCGAAAGCTCGTTTTAAAAAGAAGAAATCGTACTAATTTATTTACTATTGACTGCTTCCCACTAATTTTATCTACATAATATAAAAATTGACGTACTTTTAGAAAATATAAATAAACAAGGGCACCACAGAAGCCATAACATAAGTATCGCATTCTAAAATATATTATATAAAGGATAATAATTTTTTTTACTGACAAAAATTAAATTATATTGATGCATCCCTACTTGTGCCAAACCATAAAAATTGACTTATGTCCTTGAATGCATTCTTTTTAAAAGCTATTATCTAGAAATAACATCGAACAGATTTTCTATTCACCAGAAGTTTTTTGTATTTCATGGTTAAAGTTTTTTTGGCGCTATGAAATTTTGTTTGGATTATAGGCCTGAAATTACAATAATTGCGGTAAACTTGCTCTTTTGGTATGTTGTTTGGGTCCATCTAGATAGTATTTATTCAGATTTGCAGCAGTCTGAAATTTTCGCGCGATGAGTAGTTGCTGAAAAACCACCTTTTTTTCTCACTTTTTTTAGTTTTGTGCCAAAAACCGACATTGGAAGGCTCTGACGACAAAGGTCACTACTACTTTTTTAAAGTGTACACAATTCCTGACAGTTTGAGCCCTAATTCAATTGTCTAGGTGTAATAGGTCATATGATACAGAGTTTCCAATGTTCACTTTTTTCCAGAAAAATTGGAAATGTCTAATTTTCGACCAAAATATCAAGTATAATGAGGTATCTCAGCGAAATTAATGGAGATGAACTTATAGCAAATTTAATTATCTTTATTTAAGACTATAGGTCAAAATAAATTGAAATTTATTCGTGTCCTCAAACAAAACCCCGACCTAGTACACCAGCTGGAAGTGTTCTTGTAGCCAGATACCCTTCCAGGCGAGGCATTTTTAATTGCTCTGTGGGGTGGATTATGCTAAGAAGCTCTCAACACTCTGCGCTATGCCCTATTTGTGAGGGCCTCGGCGAGCAACAAAATAAATTTAGCTCGCCTTCCACCTACCAAAGACGCGCTAAGTTCCACTCATTCAGGACCTACCACCAGATTCAGGAGTGGTTAGGGGTGCACAAGACCCCAACTAATTGGGGATGGAATCAAACAGACTCGGGTTTGATGCCAACCACGACATATTTGCCCCCAGCCCCTGAACTACTTCTGAAAGGCCTCTCCTGCAAGTACAAGAAAGGTTGTACTGGGTCTTGCTCATGCATGAAGGCTGGGATGAAGTGCTCTACACTGTGCAAATACTGTAACGAGAGAGAGTGCACGAATGTCCCACCAATCGAGGATGTAGAAGAAGGTGGAGACGACCGCGATGATGCTATTGAACACGTGTGTGATGACCCCGATGATGCTATTGGAGAAAAGTTTGATGTCTCTCCTGCACTTCAAATGGACATCAACCTCCCCAACGACATCAACGAAGGAAGAGACCCTCTCGTTGAAGTTGATATTGATACTCCTGGGCACTCAAAGAAGACGCGTAGGTTAACTTAAGCCCAAAAGTGGTGATCAGCCTAGTTACAGTTAATAATAATAATGTTTTTTTAAATGATAGTTTTTAAGAATAGTTTTGTATATTGTCCCTCTTTTCTCTCTTAAATTTAATTTAGATTAGCATAATTATTTTGTTACTAGATAATAAACACATAGAAAAGAATTCTAGTAATTTTATTATAACACTCGATTTTTAGGTTTGTTTGGTTTATGGACGCACCTTTAGTCTCAAAATGAAGGTAATTAAATTTGCTACAACTTCACCTTTCAATAATTTCCCCTGAGATACCTCATTATACCTGATACTTTGGTCGAAAATTAGACAGTTCCAATTTTTCAAAATTTTGGGGAAAATAATGAACATTGGGAACCCTGTATCATGTGATCTATTAGACCTAGACAATTGAATTAGGGCTCAAACTGTCAGGAATTTTGTAGACTTTAAAAAAGTAGTAGTGACCTTTGTCGTCAGAGCCTTCCAATGTCGGTTTTTGGCACAAAACTAAAAAAAGAGAAAAAAAAGTTGGTTTTTCAGCAACTACTCAGCGCGCGAAAATTTCAGACTGCTGCAAATCTGGATAAATACTATCTAGGTGGACCCAAATAACATACCAAAAGAGCAAGTTTACCGCAATTATTGTAATTTCGAATGTAACATATGACTGGCCTATTTGTACTCACACTGGTTTTATGTAATCAGTCCTAAATTAGCACTAAAATGATGTTTGGTACAAAATTTGTACTTTTTTTGGAAAATAAAAAAAATGTTTAAACTTTAAGAACGCGATACATATTACATCACGTACAAAATAAATCCACAGGATAAACCCTTCAGCAAGCCTTTTATTCTTTATTTTTAAAGTGTGTACAAGAAATATGTTTCTCAGAATTTAGGATTAATATTCTGACATGATAACATAAGGGTGTCTCATATCTAGTTAGTCAACAGAAATAAATTACGACACTTTCGGTCCTGGCTGGCGGTGATATAGTACGCGTAAAATTAACTTATGAATAGTTTGAACTTTCTTTACTTCCTAAATAATAGTTTATTTCACACAATGTTGAACACGATATTTAGTTGCATGCTATAGAGTAAGTTGAAACTTTAAATGGAATAAAAATGCAGGTAAAATTGGTAGAATCTTGGAACAAAGCATATTTTTTAAAATTTATAGTCGAATAAATGAAGGCCGGAAAAGGTATCAACCTGGGCATCAGGTTGCACAAGAATAATTTTTTTTTAATTTGTAGCTATTCATGGGTACATTGAACTCTGAAAATATCAACTACGTGAAATGTGTGGAAGGGTGGGAAAATGGCCCTAGAGTTCTGGAAAATCCGTTTTTCGCCGATATCTCCAAAAATATGACTCTCAGAGAATTATTGTTCAGACAAAAAATAAAGAGCAGTCTTATTACCTACAAAATTGGTCCTGATCATTTTTTCGCTACGCGAATATTTTGTGCGAAAACGGCGATTGAAAAATTCATAATTGTAAGAGAATGTAAAAAAAAAGAAAAATGCCGTAGACAAGGGGACAATCTAAGCTTTCCAATGATGTGGGTTGAAACCCGATAGGGTGCTTGATTATCTATCAATTCCCGATTAGCCCCGAGCATTTTGGAAAACTCCAAAAATCCAAAAAAAAAACAACCCTGAAAAAACACGTTATTTATAAAAATACGAAAAAAATCCTTATTGAATCTTTTGGAATGTATTCAAGACCTTCCCAAGCATCATTGGTCAAAAGGATTTAGTGAAATTACTCTTTATAAAAAGAATATAAACAGATTGATAGAAGGGCTAAAATCTCGACCAAAAACAAACTTTGGCCCCGTTTTTCAATAGTCCCGAAAAATGACTAAAAGGAAAAATTAACATGGTAATACAGCTACAGGTATTAATTTTTGCCCGATTTATTCAAAAATTTTAGTCCGCTTGGGAGTGGCATTCCTCTAGAACGTGCTCTCTAGATACAGGTCGGGAGCTAAAAATACGAGATGCGGTTGGGGCCGATTATGTCAAAAACCATTACATTTTCGAGAAAAATGATAAGGATCATTTTTGTAGGCAATAAACTGCTCTTTATTTGTTGTCAGAACAAAAATTCTCTGAGAGTCATATTTTGGGAGATATCGGCCAAAAACAGATTTTCCAGAACTCTGGGGCGATTTTCTCACCCTTCCACAAATTTAAAGGAGTTGAGATTTTCACAGTTCAATGTAACCATGAATAGCTGCAAATTAAAAAAAATATTCTTGTGCAACCTGATGCCCAGGTCGATATCTTCGTTTACTGGACTATAAGAGGAGTAAACGATATTAATTAGTTTTGGGACGTCGCTCTGTTAAATAAACTTGCTATATACGGGGTTATTAAAATACCTATTCTTATTGGTGACACCCATATATAAATCAAAACTAATAAAGAAGTTTAACAAAACAAGGGAAATATTTAGTAAAGAGAAACAAGATAGAAGGTTACAAATGGTACCGAAAAAACAGGACTAATTTTCCTCATAGGGAGGAAACAAAGTAAATCCATTTATACCCATAAAGGAGGAACCCAAGTATAATACAGCCTAGATGTTAATAACCTAGGATTTACAATAGATCAAGAAATAACCTTTGGAAGGAAATCGCAAGAATTGTCGACAGGCTGATAATCACCCTATAGAAACTAAAGGAGTCATATCCTGGGAAAGGAGGGTATTGATATTTATATCACTTTCCGCAATGCCCTACTGCATGCTTTTCTAAGTAGGCCTCATAAACATTAACTCATTCATATAGAAGCAACTTTGACAGGGTTTAGAGAAAAATTGTCTTAGGAATCTGTGGTTTCAACTAAACAATATTTATAGATACGATACTATTAAGCAATATATATAGGCTTCTTGCAAAAGAAATGGTCAGGCGTTAAAGGAGCGCTTATCTCAAAAGGGCCTCATGTACATTGAAGCAACTTAAGCAGGATTGCTCCAAAACGATATCGATATAGTATCATTGACCTAGTATAAACCTCTTAAGCTTTTCTTGCACAAGATGCTGATTCTTTTAAAACTGGGATAAGCATAAAATTATGGTATGCAAATTAAGCATAAATTAAATCCGGTAATAGTTAAAATACAAATAATAAATCACATTTAAAATGATAAAAATATGTTTAAAAGTTATGTGATTTAAAAATAATTCTAAAGCCCAAAAATATTCGTTGCTTTTTCTCATACTCTCTGTACGTCATTAAAATAAAACGTTAAAGAGACAAAAACATTTATTTTTATACTTAATGGACAATAATATGAGAATATTTTATTCTGGGTGAATGGCTATATGACAAACGGGGCAGTATTTCTCAGTGGATTCAGACAGCGGAAAGGGTTCTAAGATTATTCAACGATTCTAAAACATGTTATGACTGTGCTTTGTTTGAAACAATTGATTTTATAAGATAAAGGAAATTTTAACATACCGCCCATACGAAGATATTCTGTGAAACATAGAACCTATTTGATATCATTGATAACAGCAAATTGTAATAAACTTTTATATTAAAGTTTATTTTCTGCAAAGTGAAAGGTAAAAGAGTCATATTATCATTGACTAATGAAAAAAGAAAGAAAATCATGTTTTATTACATTTTCTAAAAAAAATTGTAATAAAAATTATGCAAACATGTCTTTTAGCGGTTATATTTTAATTGTTTCCACATTTAAACTGGATTTACTCATTTGTGATCTTCCCCATTGTAGATTATTGATATTCCCAGATAACAAAAGGCAATAAACAAGTCAGCAATTGTTAAATTAATGCGCAGTACGAAACTTCGTAAGAACATGTACCTAATAAACTCATTATCTCTGTTACTGATAGAGTGCTTTGGAATATCTAATAAAAGTCAACAACTGTCAAATAAACGTGAGTGTGTTTGCAATAATCAGAGAAATGCCAGTTAAACGAGGTATTGTAGATAAAATTGAAATTATTCTCTTAGTTGGAGAAAATAGTTTATTGCATTTATAGATTATACGTTAAAAATAAGATAACCTTTCTAAAGTATTCCTTATACCTAAGCTTTTTAGTTTTGGAGATACTTTCATATTTCTAAAAATGGAGGCACTTCCAAGAAAACCAATAACTTCGAAACCTATGGAATCAGCTAAATCCAGTTTTAACTGAAAAAAATTAGACTAACAATTAAAAGCAATAATGTATTTAGGGTCGTTTAAAATTATGCAGGGCGTCCAAAATGGGGCGATTCTCTAATGACATATTCAAACGACAATAATTTTTAAAAGGTAATGGAATTTGCTACATAATCGGATTATAAAATACAGGGTGTCCTATTTAAAATAAGAACGATATTGTCGTTTGAATATGTCATTAAAGAATCGCTTCATTTTGGACGTCCTGTATAATGTTAAACAACTCTAAATACATTATTGCTTTCAATTATTAGTCTAATTTTTTCAGTTAAAACTGAATTTGGCTGATTCCATAGGTTTCGAAGTTATTGGTTTTCTTGTAAGTGCTTCCATTTTTAGAAATATCAAAATATCTCGAAAACTAAAAAGCTTAGGTATAGGGAATACTTAAGAACGTTTGTTATTTTTAATATATACTCTACAAATGCAATAAAATATAGGGTCTTCCATAAGAAATAATATAACTTGATACGCCACACTTTTTTGAGACAATCTGTATAATTCAAACTAATTTTAAAATGTAGCCTTTATTAACCCACATATCCATGAATAAACAAATTTTTCAAAATATTAACCGTTTAGCCACAATGGACCGTCGCGGCTTCCGTGACTCACCCTGTATATAAAAAAAAAGCGTCTGTGATCCTCTTTCGGAAATAGATTTTAGAAAGTTTTTTTGAACAAACCGTTTTTACTTAGATTTTAAACTTAGGATAATCAACGTTTCGAAGTAATACCACTAAAATAAAAAAGGATAAACGCAAAAGAGAGCAAACATCACGAAATTCATAACGAGCACAGTGTAAAACGTGATTGTTCTCCCAATGAATGAGCTGTTAAAAAACAATCCACCTCTAATAGCATCGGTGCGTGAGTCTTCGGTCCCTTATTTTCGCAATAATAAATCAAAATTCTATCTGAAATTGCTCTTCCTTTAGGAATCTCTTCAAAGATGGTTGAAATTAATGCGTTTTGCTTTTGCTCCTCTCTCTGGAAAATGATGAAACTTCCAATGAATACAAATTACTTCAGCGCGGAGTGTTTTTCATTAAATTTTAAAGTGTGCGTGTAAATTGAGAGATTTTGTCTTATACAGGGGCATTTCCTGAGAATTCTTAATGGTCATTTCAGATAAAAATTGATAATCAAATAACATTTTTAAGTGAATAATGTCAAAAAATGATTAAAAATACTTGAATCGATTTACTCGTTTGAATTATGTTGACTACGGCTTAACCCTTTGAAGTCGGATTTTTTTTTATCAAATTGGTTAAGTCGTTAGTTTTAAAGTAACTAAATTTAATAGAATAATTCTTTTCTTAAGTAAAACTCATTTTTTCTTCATAGTTTAATAATTTTATTTCTATATCATTTTCGTTCTCATCAAGAACTGTTAAGAAACGTATTTACAATATATTTCTTTAACATTTAACTTTTAAAAACCGTTTAGAACACTCAAAATCAGTGTTACCGTCTGTCCAGCTGACCCCAGACTCCATGGAGCCAAAGTAGTTGTGGCTCATGATCACAGACAAAGTTTTGAACCAGAACTGCTACCAATCTCGTCAACTATCTGACAATTCAACCTCCAGCAGGATAAACGGTGAGATCCATCCAACTCACAGAAAACAAGCTTAGTTATTATTGTCATAAATTTTGTAAAGATACTCTTAAAACATATTTATTCATCCTATTTAATGTTTTTTAAATTTATTCATAATAAATCTAGCCTTCAGCTATATTATTGTTTGTTTACTTAAAGCCTTCAGCTATTTTAATTTTTGTTTTATTATTAATAAACCCCATTAAAATTTTTTCGTGTTCGATTTCCTCAAGGTTCTCAGATAAATTGACAAATATCAACTATTATTATATTTAATTTAAAGTTAATTATTTTCAAAGGTGCAGATAATTCTTTTTTCTTTGTTTTCACATATGTTTCTATTATCAGTGAAATAACTCAAAGTATAGCCGATTCTCGCCCTGAAAGCTCTTCATCAGCTAGCATTAGAAACTTGGAAACTGGCGCTATTTCATTCATTAGTTGTGATTAGCCAGAAATTATCAATTAAACAACTTAAGCAAGTTGATCGTCACACATTTTGAATGGGACATAAATGTCCTAGTCAGACATTTATGATGGGACAGAATTTAAAATATTCTGTACCTACAAAATGGGTTCAATTTGAACCAGCAGCAGTTTAGAAATTTGTGTGGGATATAAATGTAGACTTCAAATTTTATGCAAGCGTTGCTATACTATAAGTTGAAATACTTAATGATTATCTAGAGGTAAGCTGGTAACTATAGGCGTTTCTACCTTTTTCAGCTACACTGGAAGGGATAGGGATCAGATTGGAGAGGATGGTGTGAAAGGAACTATCTCCGGTAATTGAAAAGATGTTACGGACCCAGTATTTGCCTATTGCATATAAGAAAAGTCCTAAAGAAACTATTAGCAGATCAGGCGGCAATGGGAATCAAATACACGAACTTCCTAATGCGAGATAAATCCGGTGCCACAGAGCCCCCTGACGCAGTTAAAGAATTTACCGTCATGTACAACTTTTTTTTACCCCTTATTACTACTATTAAAGCTGAGATAAAGTTCTATAATACACATTAGGAATACCAATTACAGAATTTAAATTTCCTTATGGTTTATGAAAATATGAATTTTGAGAATTTTTTTATCATTTACAAAAAAATGAAAACCAAGCGAGTATTAGGAAGGGGTTAGATATTTTGGATATCTATAAAATGTATATTCAAAATATTGGTATTAGTTAAATTGTTAATTTAATTTTTTATCTGTAATTGAAACCACTGATCGCCAAAATGTTATATTCTCATCAAAAAACTTAAAAATTAAAAAATGTACTGTAAAAATATCAAGAAATGTTTGATTTGTATTCTGTGCTGGCTTGGTTCATAAATTGCCTGAAAGGACACAAAAAACAAAAATCGGTTCAAAAATATATGATGAAATAGATATCAACATTGGTGTTCCCCAAGGAACTATACTGGGCCCACTTTTATTTATAATATATCTAAATGATATTTACTATGTTTCTGGGGCATATTGCAGAAAATAAATTAAAATTGAATGCAAATAAAACAAAAGGTATGATAATAACAACCAAATATAAATTAAACTCTATTGATTATAACGAAATAAAGTTTGAAATTGATGACACTGCTTTGGAATATGTGTCTGAAATAAAGTATCTGGGTGTTAATTCCAGAATATTAACACTTTTGCTGCCCATGACGCTTATAAGCGTTTAATTAGTTGTGCGCCTGTGCCTCTGATGCTTTTAAGCGTTTTCTAGCCCATTAAAACTTATATTAGCCCAGCTGAGACGGCACTTCAGTTGAGTGTAGTATTCGGAAGTGGAAAAGTATTTGTGGTTTTAACTTTTTGATTTTTTTTTAATTCTATATAAAAATGGAAAGTGAAATAAGGAGTTGGCCAGTGGCGAAAGTCGCAACTTGATTTGGACAGCGAAAGTGTTAACTTATAATTGTTTAATTAAACCTCATTTTGAGTACTGCCCAACTATAATGCATTTAATAAACCAAAATAGGGTTTCCCAATAGCAAAAACTCAAAATTCGGGGTATTAGAATCATTTTGAGATGCAGTCGTTATAGTTCCATTCATCATTCATATTATTTGGAAGGGAAACAAAGCCACGAGAAAACTGGGGATGTAACCCAAAGACCCCGCAGTGGATATATACGCCAATAGTGAGACCGGCCATCACTTATGGAGTAGTAGTCTGGGCAGCAGAACTAAGCTTCTGTAATTTAATATCAAGGAGTAGTTGTTTGAAGTCCAGACGTTGGTGCAGTGTGTGACATTTTCCAATGTCGAAATTCTTGGGAGGTGTGATTTTAACTTATTTCACATCATGTGTGCAGTTTGATTACTTACTCCCAGTAAAATATTTTGGTATCCAAAATATTTCATTTTAAATCAGAACTAAGCTGGCTAGTACAAAGGCAAAATCCAAAGGCTAACCTGCGTATGCATAACAAGTGCAAGTGAGAACGTGCCCAGGAGGTAATCCTAAACCTTACACCCCTCCATATATCAATGGATTGTATAGCGATAAGGACAACCTACAGAATGGCCAGAGAAGGATCCACCAACCGCACGTTTCGACTCCTTCCTGGAACTCACCAAACCTGGGACATGCCCCAAGATGAGATGACAAAGAAGTTTAGCTTTGTGAAATAATTCAATACAAAGCTAAGTAACAAAAGCGAATGGGACAAAGATACCATCCCAAAACTCAAGAGAAGTGCCATTAAATGGTACACAGATGGATCTAAAACAACAGAAAGAACAAGAATAGGAGTATATAGGCCTGGAACCAAATATTCCGAAATTCTAGGCAAATATCCGAGAATTTTCCAAGCTGAAATCTGCGCCATCGGAAAATGTGTACAGTTCAACAGAGAAAGAAATTTTCGCATAGAAGAGATCATCATCATGTCAGACAGCCAAGCAGCCATTAATGCTTTGAACTCACACGTAATCAACTCTAAAATGGTTTGGGAGTGCCTAGAGAATCTAAACGAACTAGGCAAGAACAACACTATTACCCTCCTATGGGTTCCGAGACACACTGGAGTGGAGTGTAATGAAATTAAAGCCCCGACTTGGTCGGGCACCAAACCACGTCTGGACTTTCGTAATTCAATACCTGGTGGGGCATATAGCCCAAGGAGTAATTGTTGAAGTCCAGACGCTGGTGCAGTGTAGGACATTTTTAATGTCCTTGTTCTTGGGAGCTGGTGTGATTTTATTTCACATCCTTCGTGACGCTGTAGTTGTAGGCAGGCAAATTTCTTAGTTTTTCTGCGTAAATTTCCCGTGACCAATTTACGTGCCGCTGTACTTTAAACAATAAAACTCACGTCCACGTGACTTATATATGTGAAAATGCATAACCACAGGCTAGGGGAATATGAAAATACCTACCTACTTATATTGAGGCAGCTGAAGCACGTAGCAAATTGTCTCTGCAGATATATTTAACAAACATTGCTGACATAGCTGAAAATAAATTCCAGAACGGTGGAATTTACAATGCGGTTATTGTTTGTATACACGTACGTGTAATGAAAATCGTTATAAAAGTAAATATATGGAGTTTATTAAAAATGCAAAAATTAAAAAGAAAACAAATTAAAAAATTCCAACTCTGAAAATTATGTGATAAAACACATGTACACATGTACGTGTTAGGTTTTGAGTTGGTTTTGTAACAAATTGGTTAAATCAAATATTATTTCTAGTATTATTGCGTCAGTTATTATTTATAGGTTATATTCCTTTTTATTATTATTTAGTAATAAATTTTGTAAAATCCTATTTGTAGTTTATTATAAATCTTATTATTAGGAGTAGTTAAAATTTCGGTTCGATTTTGATTTTCTATTTAGGAGTGAGACAAAGTCGATAGTTACAGCCATCCAGCGATACCTCTGGAGAGATACTGTTGTCACGCAAATAGAAACTGCCCGTTCTCGGAAGCAACGACGGTTGAAATAATTCGCAAGGCAAATGGTAATCGTTTATTCTTCATGCAATATTAAAACTTGATAACAACTTGGTACAATGATAACAACAAAACTAAAAAATTTAAAAACTCGTCCGCTTCAATCACACTGACACTTTTTTCAGTGATTTACTCTTAGGCACCGCTTCCGTTTTTCCGTTTTGACAGAAGACGCATTATCACGTAGCCCAAAACCTTCAGCAGCCAAAGTAATCCGTTGCTCGTTGTCTACCTCGTGTCCAAGGAACTGCATCAAATTCTTGAGTCGGGCCTCCAGCGATGATATCGAAGTTTCATTTTCAGAACTATTGAAAGTCGGTGAACGTTGCCCAACCCAATTCATGTGACATACATGATTCAATCAGTGGATACAGCATGGCCGAACCCTTGTCTAAAATTATGCCCAATGTCTCGTAACTGGGTATCAATACCATCATACCATCATACATAATATCCATTTTCAGTTTAGAAGCAGAATTACTTAAAATTAACTTCAACAGTTCTCTTACGTATACCTCAATCTGACGATCCTCTCTTCCAAATCTGCCTTGAAGACTCTCTACAATTTTGACATAATTTTCACTCATAGCGGGGTAGCTTTGGACCAATTACCTAGCTCTACTGCCCGGTATAGTTGCCTGAATTAAATATTCAATTTTTTCATGTTTATCTATCGTGCAATCTTCATGTAGTTTCCTAAATTGTGCCCAAAAAGGTAGCCAGTCTTTGATGCTACCATCATAATGCTTAAGTTCTATTCTAGGCAGTTTGAATTTACGCTTACGTGCGTTTGCTACAACGCTTGACGTGTGTGAGCCAGGACCCTGCGCTGCATCTTCAAACAATTTTCTATACTTGATCTGCAACGTAGTGAAATTCTTGGCATAGGCATCACAGTTGTCCAAGTCGGCTTCAAGTTCATCCTCGGTGGCATCATTTTCTAACAAGAGTTCATAAATTACACCGTCACGCTCCTTTAATTCATCATATTTAGGTTTTAAAAGATTCCATGTAATTTCAGTTAATTCTATATCTTTCATTTCAGCTGCAATGAGAGATTAGAGTTAATTTGCTATACGGGTAAACGATACGCGAAACACCTTCCTGCTTTTATTGCTATTTTCTAAATTAGCCATGACAAACTCGGTTCAAAACTACCAACACACTTCTAATTGATTTACATCACAGTACTATGTGGAACGTGGTAAAAGTTTGCCCCAAAAATACAGGTAGTAGATGGATCGCCATTTTTATTCACTTTGTGATATAAGAAGCCTATTCCGATCTTAAAGAAATTAAGGCTGGAGTACCACAAGGAAGTGTCTTAGGACCTGTCCTATACTTACTGTACATATGTGATATTCCAGAGTTAGAAAACAATACCATAGCCACCTTCGCCGACGATACTGCCATTCTAGCAGTAGGAAAGAGCAATGAAGAAGTAACCCACAAGCTGCAAACAGCTGTCCTCCTTATCTATGACTGGACGAAGAGATGGAAAATTAAACTTAATAAAACTAGGTAAATCACTCCACATTAATTTTACAAACAAAAAGATAGATCATATTCCAGTTAAAATAATCAATAACCTGGTTCCATATTCAAACACAACAAAATACTTAGGTGTTACATTAGATGCCAAACTCCGATGGAAAGTGCATGTTAAAAAGAAAAGAGAACTTGGACTGAAATAAAGAAAAATGTACTCCACTTTGTCTCTATATAATAAGCTTATGCTTTATAAGCAGATACTTAAGCCTATATGGACCTATGGTATCCAACTATGGGGATGCACCAAAGTAAGCAACTTAGCCATCATCCAAAGAATTCAAAACAAAGCACTGAGGAACATAGTAGATGCCCCTTGGTACATTCGGAATAGTGACCTCCATAGATATCTGGAAATGGACACTGTTGACCAGACCATCAAGAAATTAGCCAAGAGTCATGAAGAAAGACTTCATCATCATGTCAATGTCGATGCTATCCAGCTCCTTGACAATACTGGGTTAGAAAGAAGACTTAAGAGGATCAAGCTCTTTGAGTTAGTTTAGTATTTTTAGTGCAAAAGCAGAGCTTGTGTGTGCACGTTAAAGTGCAATCCATTCTACAGAACTCTAATGAGTAAATTGCTCATTGGTCACTGTTGACCAGATTGTAATATACTAAATGCCTTTATGGGTATTTAATAATAAAAAAAAAACTTTGTGATATCTTATAAATATTCAATTTCCTGTCCTGTCACGGTCGCCATAAAAATCGTTGCATGTCACAAATGTCAGATACTATTTTTTAATATATGTTCATGTTTTTTAGGTACATGATTGATCGTTTAGAGTAAGTCACTGAAAAAAGTGATTGGAAGCGGACGAGTTTTTTGATTGTTTTAGTTTTGTTGTTGTCATTGTACTAAGTTGTTATCAAGTTTTAATATTGAATGAAGAAGAAATGATTACCATTTACCTTACGAATTATTTTAACCAAGTTGGCCTTTCGAAATAAGAAATAACTAGAAGGTTTTCATAGGCACTCGTAATTTCAAACAATTGATAATTTTGCTGTATCATCTGTGAGGTACAGTTTAGAGGGAAAGATATACAATCTGCAGATGACGAAAGAAAATGGTTCTAAAGCAAACGATGCAAAAAAATATGAAAATCTGTAAAATTAAATCCAGTTTAATGCAGAGGTAAGGAAATATAAAGGTATGTGGACAATAATAATAAGTATCACTGTCTATAATCTCAAAAGGACCTCAAGAGCATTGAAGCAACTTAAGAAGGATTCAGAGAAGAAAAAAAGGTTGAAATTGTTTCCAAAAGTGAGCCATCATCGGGCGGAACTGATTTGACACGTGCGGCTTCAGTCAGTGAGCATTTCTATTTCAATAAAAAAACAGTTGTTTGGACAAATATTTTATGTTCAGTGTTTTATATGGAAAATTAAATCCAGTTTACTGCAGAAACCAGGAAAGCTAAAGGTATGTGGATAATAAGGACTCAAAAGTAAAGAAATTAGGATTAAAAATTGTTTATAAGATTGCAGTAAGATAAACTACGATCTTTGACTTGTAGGTAATTATTTTCTTGAATAATTTCCTCTTACTTACAATACGATAATAATTATAAATTACTAGAACGAATTTACTATTTATAATCGAATAAACCTGTTTATCAAATCTGCTTTGAACAATTTCAATTAACGTATTTCGTCAGTTGTCTCAAATAAAACAAGCGAGATATTAATTATTTTCACTGATCTGTTCATCTTCATATTTTATAGACGGACTTTTCCGATATCGATTTTGCATTTTTGTACGAGTTATGTCTCACACAGACATTTACAGATAATAAGGACCATCTGTCCCTAAAACAATACATATATTGTGAGAGTTCTTATTCAAATATTCGAGAATAAGTTACTTTTTATTCGAATATGTCGAAAAAACGTCAAATGCGATACAGTACACAATAACAAGAAGAAGCACTTTTCGGCCTAGGACTTTTTTCGTACTTTTTCGGACGGTAAACTTGAACTGTCCGTAAAGTAAAATATAGGTATCTGGCCTACCTTTTTCTTTTAGCTTTAAATTAATAGTTATGTTCAATAATATTTGGTGTATTTTATTATCGGAATAACATATTTACTTGCTGTGATATATGTTTAAAAAAAAACAAGTGATATTTGTAGGTTATGTTAAAATGTCAAAATAGTTATAATTTTTATTCGAAATTTGACACTTCTTACACTGGTGTTCTATTGCTTTTTAGTGTAGTCTGTATTACACTGACAGAACCGATCAGCTATTCGCATCCTTCAAATTCAATGAAAAAGTTCTAATATCACTGGTTTAGTTTATCATAACTCAAAACTTTGTGTTTATAAATTCTACATGCTATTTTGCTTCGAAAAGTATTGTGTATATTTTATTTATTTTAGTACTTCTTACACTATACAAATGCAATGAAACGAATTTTTTAAAAATTCAACTACACTTTCTAACACAAGAGCCATTTGCTCCATTGACATTGGCAAACTAAAATAGTTATTTGTGCAACCAGTTGGGAAAAGTACAATTTTTCGTAACGAGCGGGAGTTACGAAAAATAGTGTTTCCCAACGTGTTTCACACAATATTTTTTCTAATTTTGAATAGGATGTGATTATTTGAATTCAAATTTAAAGTATTTGAAACGTCCCTACGAGCGTCCCTCGTAGATTCCTTTTAAGTCGCCTAGTAAAATTTGAGATGCAAGTATTGTTTAATGTCATGTTTCGTGATTTTGATTGTCAAAAGAAGTAGCAATTAAAAATCGTTTTTCTTCTCGTAAAACTCATTCACTATTTTTTAAAGTAGAAGAATATATAAATACTGCAATGTTAGATTCAGAGAACGACGTACCGAGCGACATTGAAGAAGCGGCTCAATCTCAAATTGCCAAACCCTTGTTTGTATACGGGTCACTCTTTTCGGCGGACGTCGACTACTCTTCTTGCGGATTTAGGTGCTGATTTGCTTAAAATAAAACAGCATGGCGGATGGAAATCCAATTCGGTTGCCGAGGGTTATGTGGAGAATTCAATCATTAATAAACAGAAGATTGCCACGAACATACTCGGAGAAAATTACATAGACACTACATCACAAATTAATGCTAATCAGGGAACTATGTTGTCAGCTGGGGTCAACATTAGTAACTGTTCTAATTGTGTTATTATATTATAAGTAGTTTTTATTCACGTGTTGAAATTGAATAAAGTTATAAAACTTTCTTGATATTATGTTAGTACACCATATTTAACGACAATAAAGTAAGTTCAAGTAATTTAGTCTTACAATTATTCTGTACTTTTCGCAATTAATGGCGAAATGAACTTTTCATCACCAGTTAGGAAATATTTCACTTTTCGTAACTGGTTACGAAAAGTAAGACGTCACGTCAACGAGTTTTATAAAATGTCACTTTATATGTCAAAATTAGAAAAAACTGTAAGTAGAACTAGGTAGAATTTTTCTTTTTTGTTTTTATTAATATTTTTTATATTCGAATAAAAAATATTATATGATAACGCGGACGAGAAGTTTCTTTTTCGGGCTCTTATGGTTTGCCAGCTTCGACTAACGTCTCAGCCGGCAACCTTCATAATCGTCCGAAAAAGAATGACTTCTCGTCCTTGCATCATAAACTACTATTTTAAAGGTGTTTGTAATTGAAAATTTGAAATACATTTTAGCTTGGAAATTATTAGCATAAAAAAAAAATTTTCGTTATTCAGGTCATATGAAGTAGATTGATTATATTAAGTTTGGAGAACGGTAAGGGCTTTTTACCGATGGAAGGCAACTGTTTTTGTTTTTTATTGTGTGACATCGGTAACCCTTACCGTTCGACATGCTTATAACGTTTTTTGCACGATTGGGCAATAATAAACTAATAATAAATAATAAATAAATAAATAAATAATAATAATTAAATTATCAAATTTTTTTCATAATCAAAATTTCGATTCTTGATATCAAGATACATGTTATGGTTGGTGTTGCTAGGTAGTTAGTAGTTAGGAGGATGCATAATAAGTTTGGTTTTTGAGTTTTGCTTTTTCATTATTATTATAATTTTTAAACTATGAGCGACGAAAGTGAATTTGAAGAAATAGAACGCGCATGGGAAGAATGATGTGCCGCAATAATTCCTCGAAATTTGTGTATGAGAATATCTATAAAATTCTGAACAGTAAGTGAAAAATCTGAACGGTAAGTGAAAATTTTGACGTTAGTAAATGATACTTACTGTCATCAAAATAGATATGGTAAACCGTCAAAAATGACCAATCATGCAAAAAAACACATTAATAGTATAAAATAAACTTGCATTCAGAAACGTTAATTTTATTTTATGTCACATTTGTATCGATTAGGAAATTAGTCAAATACTTAACAATATAGTAATCATGTTTTAGAAAGTCTAAGACCATAAACCCCTTAAAAACTATTCCCTTCCGTTAACTTCTGCAGATTTCGAAACAAAACAAAAGTTTAAATTAAACTACCTCTTAAACATCATATTCGTTATTTGGGCGACCGATGAGAAAGGTATGCTTTTAAAATTTTAAATATAAAGTCGCCAAGAAAGAACGTTTTTGTAAACAAGTGTATTCGGATGAAACTTGGGTTTTTCTTTAACAAAAACTGGGATAAAAGGATTTGGCAGGATGCTAGCAAGGCAATTTTAATAAAAGAGATTTTACAGAAACGCTAACGATATATTAATTCGCAAAGAATATTTTCTTTTCATCTAAAAAGGGGAAATATATTTTGGTGAAAACATAATTTATTACAAAATTGTAAAATTTCGTAAATAAAAGAACGTTTATTTATTTTCACAAAGCGGAAGTTTTGTTTTTCAAATTTCCGTATAGTTGTCGAACTAGTTTTTAATCCATTTAAAAATCATTAATGCTTGTGACCTTATAAATTTTAATTAAATATTTTCACAAATCCCATATACAATTAAAATATTAATTTCGGAAAAACTAGGTAACAAAGACAAAAATATTTAAGAATTTTATTTACCAAAATTATTTTAGTTTAAACTTATTTACATAATAGAAAACTTAAAATATAAACATTTAATTAAACCAGGTCTCATCGCAAAATTTCGCTGACAATGCAGAAAGACGAAAATTGATGTTAGATTGCCTAATTTAGAGACCATTACAGAGATAAATGTAGGACAGTTTATTCAAACTATGAACTCTGCAACTGTCGGCGAAATTTTCATAGAAACCCTTTGTGACTGAAAAATTTAGACAGTCAGTCGTTGGCTGCAAAGTCGGTGTTGGCTGAGTGGCCGAAAAGGTCTCCGAAAGAGAAGCGATTCGCAAAAAGTAAGAAGTAGTGGTAAAAGTGAAGTTTCAAAGGATACAATAGAGAGAGAGAGAGAGAGAGAGAGAGAGAGAGAGAATATGCTTTATTGTCAAAGTAAAATTACAAAAATTTTATAGACAAAGCGAATTAACTAGACAAAACAAAATACAAACAAAATATTAATAACAATTGCATTGGATATGCAATACCTGTCACTATAACTTAATGCTCAAATTAAAATTTTCAATTTAACTTAATTTAATTATTGCTCCTGTATGCTGCAACCCAAAAGTATAAGGCCACGTTATAGAATTCTGCCACTGTGTAAAATGGTCTTTCTTGAAGAAAATCCCTAGTCGATCTTCTGAACTTATCATATGAATTTATAGATTTTAACTGTATCGGGAAGTTATTATACAATTTCTTTGCATTGTAGGTAATAGTATTTTTTATTAGGTCATAAGTGGGAATAGTTAAGTAAACATCAGTATCTAAATTTCTTGTAGGATATCTAGGAGTTGGTCTTTCTGATAACATTTGAATGTGCTTTCGAACTAAGCAGACGGGTTCAAAGATAAATAGAGCAGGAAGGGTTAGAATTTTGAAATTTTTAAAGTAATTTTCCTAGTGTGTCCTACTACTTAAACCAAATACATAAGGAATTGCTCTTTTTTTGTAATATCAAAATAGATTCGAAGTGGTATAAGCTACAAGAACCCAAGGCAAACCATAGCGAAGGTGAGATTCAAATAAGGAAAAGTAGGTGATTAATACCATAGTAGGGGTTAGCTCTTTAGAAACAGTTTTAATGGCAAAACATGCAGAAGATAATTTTTTTGCCAAGGTATCAATATGAGTGGACCATTTCAGGAATTTGTCTATATAAAGACCTAAAAACTTGATTGAGTTCACCGTTAGAATCGGATTATTGCTTAGAGTTATAGGCTGTAAAGTACCTCTGTAAGACATTGCTATGGTTTTACTGGTGTTGAAACAAAGCCCATTCGAGTCAGACCAGGACTTGAGAGTTACTAGATCTTTGTTTTTGTAAATCCTGTATATCAGAACTACTCCAGGTTACACTCGTGTCATCGGCAAATAAAGTAATTCTTCCACTTAATTTTTAAGTCTGTGATATCGTTAATGAATAATAAAAATAAAATTGGACCTATTACTGAACCTTGATGTACTCCAATGCTAAATGGCAGATTTGAAGAATCCTCACCATTAGCACGCACCTGTTGATTTCTATTTTCTAGGTAAGTTTTATTCCATTGCCATAAATTTGTAGTTTCTTAGTTAAGATTTCATGATTAGCACAATCAAAGGCCTTTGCGAAGTCACAAAATACTGAAGCTGTGAAAAGTTATTAGTGATGTATATATTTCATTAAGAACGGAAAACATTGCGTCACTAGTGCATTTTTTAGATAGGAAACCATACTTCTTAGGATGTTTTGTTTGGTAAGAAAGGAGAGTAGGCGATTTTTCATTAGCCTTTCTATTATCTTCGATAATGTAAGTAATAAAGCAGGTTTCGGTTTTGTCGCCACCCTTATGGAGCGGGATTATTATAGCTGTTTTCAGATAGTTCGGAAAGATACCAGATTCGAAGGATTCATTAATTACTACATCGGGTAAATTTGAAAACATTTTATTGGACAAGCCATCATTTCCACAGGGAAATTTATTTTGAATGCTGTTTATGGTTTGCACTAGTTCGTGCTTATCTACTGGTCCTAGGAAGAAACTATTAGCGATCCTTGTAGTAGGCAGGAGGAAGGAGAGAGCATCCTGACACAGAGCTATGTTAGAGCTGATATTCTTACTTACATTAACAATATAATTGTTTAGTTCATTGTTTGAAGAAGAAAGAATAAAAAAGTAGCCGAAGGTTACAGTCCGGCGGTTGAGCGAAAACCAAAAGATGCCCTATAAAGAAGGCTAATTAACAAAGGGATTGTGACAGGCCCCTAGTCCGTTATGGTTAGGTAAGCGATTATTATTAATCTTTAATCAACTTAAGTATATTTGAAGGGTGACCCAAATAAAAGTGTTGTTGTTTTTTATATCTCTTGTTTTATTTCTTACAGTGAGTGGTGGTATTAAGACATAATAACTGCTAAGTATTCGGGGAGAGACCTCCGTACACTTCGCAGAGACCGAAAAGGTGTTTCACCCTGAATGCGTAGCAGCCACACGTAGGCCAACACTGGTCATCGTGACATGGTGGCACCGATCACGGTACCTCTCGCACGCCAAGCGTGCCATTTCTAGTCAGTTTTACGCTGGACCTTTGCTTAAAAAAATACTTAGAAATAAAAATCTTAATGAAACTATTAACGTTTAAAAATGGTGGCAATACTAAGATACACAAATTCTGCATTATTCTCCGGTACTCAATATAAAAATCAGTACCACACTTGTATACTTCGCATTTACAAAAAGGCGTCAATATGTTTTCTACAATGACCAATTTATAAATGAAAAACTACAGTGGCGCTTTACTGATTTTGAGAGAGGAAGAAAGTGTTGAGTACCTATAACAACGATATGTTAGCCAAAACGTAACAAGTGAAGTCTCTATATTTTTAAACTTTTATGGGTTAAACAAAGTCTGTTGTTTTCACTTTGTTTCAATAATCCTACAAGAATTAAATTTGATACGTTTTAAATAGCTCCGTTTTCAACATTTCTTTTTATTTTCCACAATTAACTTTATTTGTTCTCTTTGTCCATTAACCTCTTTAATCATTACGTGGTTTTGTATAAAAGAAACGAGCTGCGGTCTCGTTGAAAAACATCGTTTAATTAAGCACCTGCCTCTCGGTGATCCTCCTTTCATTAGCCGGTCATTAAAATGTACCTTGAGCAATTAGTCCAAACAAATTGTTTTTTATTATTACTGTGTTCTCAAAAGTGACACTTTTTCATGTATAATAAATCTACGTCTTCATAAAGTGCTTGATTTTTTTTAACCCACAAATCTATATACAAAATAGTAACATAGTGTAAGTATGCACTTTAATTTATTATAAGGACCTGTCATAACTTAAAAACTTCACGCTCATTACGAACTTTATTCAGCTGAAATACACGAAGCCGTCCGACCAAATTAAAATTGAATTTCACTAATTTTTTTTGTATTAATTTCCACAAAATATATTAACAAATTATAATTAATATATAAATATTATAGCAGTCGTTTATCTAATGACCTATATGTACATATTTATATTGATAATTTCTGCAATTTATAATTTTAACTGAAGAACCCAATCAAAAAATGCAAAAGTTTTTCGATGAAATATTTAATATGGAATAAAAATTGTTTTTTTTAATGAAAAACAGATATGTAACATTAACTAAATTTTAACAATAACTTAGTTTTTCTACACAAAAATAAACATAAATGACCTTGGAAATACATTACAAAGCAAATCATTGTATCAAATTTATAACAAACCACAAGGTATATCCCATCAGATTTTTTCATTATAATCAACACAAGATGGCTAGCTTACATCTCTTAGTACACCGTTTATTTAACTTCCCACTAAGTAAAGAAAGATTTAATAAGAAAAAGAATTTGATTAAGAATATAGCTGCAATAAACGGTTATGACGAAGACTTAGTTGACAAACTAATCAACAAACATAAATTTAAGAAAAACCTACGTGACACCACGTTTTTCCAACACGAAGAACATACTGAAAATTTTGTTTCAATACCCTATAATCCCACTTACATCAAAGGACTTACCAGGGTTATCAAAAAAGCGGGTTTAAGTTTAGTTTTTCAGTCTAACAACACTTTAAAACAGTTATTAGGTAATCCCAAGGATAAAAACAGTAATTTGGAAAGAGTGGTATTTACGAAATTAGTTGTGGGGATTGTGATAGAAAGTATGTTGGGTAGACTAGACGCTCTGTACAGGTCAGATTTAAAGAGCACTTGGCTCACTTAAAATATGGGCGTACGGAAAAATCTAATATAGCCGAACATGCTTTTAATCAAAATCATAGAATAAGTATAGAATAATAAATTGTTGGACGCATTTGAGAGTATAGAAAGAGGTAAATGTAAAACTAGTTTAAACACAGACAAAGGACCAATTCCTCTTAGTCCGCTTTATAGTTTAATCCATTAGGTACGGGCGGGTTAGTCACCCTTGGCTGATTAGGTCACCGGGGATGACGGTGCTCGGCACCGCCGGAGCGAGCGGGTGTTAGTCATTTAGTATAAATAGCTGTTAGAAATAGTTAATTGTTTAGTCTATCATCAACTCCTGATGATGCCAACATAGTTGGCGAAACGCGCGTAGAGTGTGTTAAAATTGTGTTTTGGTTGAGTGGTCGACGATAGTGTTTCTTAATTAGTTTACATTTAAAATTCTCGACATTATCTTGACATCCGACTTCTCTTAGTTTTTCCACGACAAAATCGTCCATCGTAGAACTAAATTTAATAAAAACTAAATTTAATAAAAATGAAAAGTAATTAGTAAGTAATCAAAATAATTATACAGTAAACTACTTAAAAATGTCCGTTAACTAACCCAGTGAAAAAAATGTTGGAAATATACTATTCGGTTGGTATTTGTATTTGAGCGTCCATGACCGAATACTACGAGTAGATTGATCCTAGAAGATCTCTTAACGATCCGTTGCAGATGAATAAATTTTAAGATGTATAAATATATATTGAAAGCTGAACATGTGTATACAGGGTGTCCCACGACGTACTGTACACAGTCCAACCATGAGTACTATGGACCAAGGCCATTTCATATCTGGTATTAAAAAATGCCTTCCTTGTTGCGTTTTTGACGGATATACAGGGTGATATTTGAAAATATGTGAATTATTCTACGTTAAGTATATCTGAAAGTAAAAATCTCAGACCAATCAAATTTGGCACACTGAGTGTGCTCCCTGAGTTCAATAAAATAGTTTTTAAAAAAATTTTAATTTCAGGTCCGGACTTAGTTTTTTTTAGATTTTTATTGGTTTTTTGAAAACAACACCCTGTAAGCCAGATCAGACAATTTTTATTTTTCTCACTTTAAAGCTTAAGGATGATGCTAAGCAACAGTCAAAAAAAATTGAATGCGCAACTTTTTGTTTTCTGCAGAAAAAAATAAATAATTTTATTGGATTCACATTCTTCTTATGACTGATGCGGCACTACATTGATAGCACATCATCATTTTTCAACAAAAATCACAAATGCAGTTCATTTTACTCGATATAAAGTATTATTCAATCAACCGTTGAAATTCCAGGGCCGTATTAATTTTTTTAAAGTTTTTATTGATCCTGTAAAAACAACACCCTGTAAAACGAGTTTTACAAATTTTCTTTCTGTAACGTCAAAGAAAAAACTATTA
This sequence comes from Crepidodera aurea, assembly GCA_949320105.2. Taxonomy (NCBI): domain Eukaryota; kingdom Metazoa; phylum Arthropoda; class Insecta; order Coleoptera; family Chrysomelidae; genus Crepidodera; species Crepidodera aurea. Next base: position 75,958,928 of record OX439473.1, on the reverse strand, counting down.
CTTTTGATTATTTTGCAAATGCAAGTAGGCTTTGAATTCGCTTTGACGTCCATTTTGACAGTTTGTGAAAGAACGTGGTGAGCGACTGACAGAATTCTGGTCTTCTGTCAGTCGCGGGTATTTTGGAAATGGTAAATCAAAAAGTTGCGCGTTCAATTTTTTTTACCTGTTGCTTAGTATCATCCTTAAGCTTTAAAGTGAGAAAAATAAAAATTGTCTGATCTGGCTTACAGGGTGTTGTTTTCAAAAAACCAATAACAATCTAAAAAAAACTAAGTCCGGACCTGAAATTAAAATTTTTTAAAATCTATTTTATTAAGCTCAGGGAGCACACTCAGTGTGCCAAATTTGATTGGTCTGAGATTTTTACTTTCACATATTTTCAAATATCACCCTGTATATCCGTCAAAAACGCAACAAGCCATTTTGTAATACCAGATATGAAATGGCCTCGGTCCATAGTACTTATGGTTGGACTGTGCACAGTACGTCGTGGGACACCCTGTATAAAAATAAAAATATGATAATGAATGATCATAAACAATTCATTTGTTCCCTCGTCGCTGGGTGATGAACTTCGATCTTGGGACGAGGGAAACGGAGAAATGAACTTGGAACGATGCCTTGGTGCTGATTGTTCTATGCCAGAAATTTGTAAGTGAGGTTATAAATAAAAACCGACCAACTGTCATTATGTGTCATAAATGTAGAGACGTGAAAACGTCACTACAATAGAATTAAACTAAAACACCATGTTGACGTCATATTATCATAATATGTAACGCTTTCGACCCCTTTCCAGCACTACAAGGCGTGAAACAAGAAGGCATACAACATTCGACCGATGACAATTTTGATACTAATAGAATCTATTTAAGTTATTTAAAATTATTTATCTACAACTAAGCTATTTAGAAATAGATATACTTACCTAACAGAAATTCTGTATGTAAAATGACGACACTGACTCTCTCCTAAAACGGTAAACGCGTACCTCTTGAAGACAAAACACACAACAGCACATTAGGTTTGGCGATTTACGTGCACTTGAAGCCTTCCAAAGTTGGGCAATAAGATCTTTATGATTTATTCACGTGACTTAAACTTGCTACAATATTGTAGGATAGTTTTCTATAATATTGTAGAATATTTTTTTACAATATTATCGAATTATTACATAAGAAGGATGTAAAATATTACTATTTTTTCTAGAGAAAATTATTAGTATTTGTACAAATTTAAACCGAAGTTAGTAGCAGTAATTACGCTAATTGTAATAATTTTAAATTTCTACAAATATTAGTAAAATGTATCAAACATTGTGCTATTCCTTTCTATTGTTGTAGAATTTTATTCGACAATTTAATTACTATAATTATGAATATTTTTTAACTACAAGTTGTAGTAAATTTTACTACAAATAGTTAAGTATATTTTCACAAGTCTACTACTACAACATTGTAGTAAAATTTTCTAGTCTCATTTTTATCCGTGTATAATGTAGCATAAGCAAAGATCTAGTTAATATCAAGTCCTCGTCTGATTCGAATGGGCTTTGTTTCAACACCAGTAAAACCGTAGCAATATCTTACAGAGTTACTTTACAACTTATAACTCTAAACAATAATACGATTCTAACGGTGAACTCAATTAAGTTTTTGTGTCTCTATAATAATAATAATGCTTTATTTAGTTTACACTAACCTCCGAAGAAAATATTAGAGATCCTTCCCTCAACTAAATACGATCCCCCGCTGACAGCTAAAGGCATCTATAAAAACCCTGTTCATGTGGTCAGGTTTACATTGGAGAAACTGGACGATCAGTACAACAACGCATAACTGAACATCAATGTTGCATCCGAACAGGACTTTGGAATCGTTCAGCCATTTCAGAACATCAGCATGACACTAGACATAGGATCCTATTTAAAAACTCCAAACTCCTAGTAAATTGCCCCCACTTCTACCACAGAAAAATCCGAGAATCCATCGAAATAAAGAAAAATCCCAACAACTTTAATCGGGACGAAGGATATTTTCTTTCTCCGATATGGACTCCTGCGATTCAGCATACTCATCCAGCCGTACCATCCTCCGTTAGTAGTATGACGCATCCAGCCATACCACTCTGTTAGTAGTATGACGCATCCAGCCATACCATCCTGCGACTGTACCTCATTCCTCGACGGTATAAATACCGATCCTCAACCAAATCCCAGCAGTTAGAGTTTTGCCTCTGGTATGGTTAACATACTGAGTTACCGTGCTCTCACTCATTCTCCTGAAGAAGCCTCCTACGATGGCAGGCGAAACGTTGAGACCTATTCTCGAAATGACAATGGTCCAAACCCGGAAGACGTATTAACTCTACTGAATCTGGCCGTGGAAGCCTACGAAACGATTTACACTAGATTACAATGATCTATAATTAGAAAAGAAAAATTAAACAAAGCTGCTATCCGTCATATAATATGCAAACTACATAATACAAAACCAAATATGTTGAAATTATCACTGATGGTATGTACCATCTACAGATTAATCTTCCACAAAAAACAAATTTATAGCTTTCAGTAATATCTGTAATATGCACTACTATTTTTTAGAATAATTAAAAAGTCGCTGAAAAAAAAGCACGAAAAAAAAAATAGTATTTTTGAGATTGTGGATAACATTTCCAGAAAGAAAAACTTTATATACGACGGGAAAAATTGAAGAAGAAACAACGCCAGAGTGCTAAACAAGGTTAACGCAATTAGCAGGAAAATGTGATTTTCAAGACGAGCTAAAAGTGGTTTTACGTGACATTTTTATGTGTGAAATACCAAAAAATAGACTATTTGAAAAAAGTCAGATACGCTTACGTTTGAAAAACCCATACAGACAGCAGGAAATAAAGAGGCTAGTTTTGAAAGAAGACAATAAATCGTTATTAAAAAAGAGACAGAAGAAACTCATCAGGTAAGAGGAAGACGATCGAACATTTTAAAGGTAAGAGAGAGTATGCAACAGAATCGAAAGAAACAAATCAAATAATCAGTAGCAAAACTTATTAATTATTTAGAAAACGGTCCTGTTCTATTTTAGTAGTGCTAATTTCAATGATTATGCAAATGATAAAACTTTAAGTACTTGTTGTATACATATTTCTCTGTTTTTTTTTAAACTTACTTAGCTATGTGTTTGGCTAGTTTGCCTATATCTTATATATTTAAAAAAATATATTTTTTGTATGTTTTAACATTTTTTTAATGTCCTTTTATATCAATTGTATTGACGTTGCTTTGTCAAATTTATTTGATTTGTTGGCAATAAAAGAATTTATTATTATTATTATTATTAAATAATGCAATATTTGTAAAAACAAAGAACATAATTTGGACTTTTTTATGTTATTGATAAGGAAGGATCTTAGTTGTTAGGTCGAGATTTTTCAATAAATTTAATCTATCAGTAAACAACATAACATTTGATATCTAAAGGTTAATAATGGCCCTGTGACTAGCCTACTTGTTCAAATATAGCTAGACCCTATTATTTGTTTTCGAGTTATATCGCTTTAAGTAAGTTTTTAATTAATACCTAACTCTATAATAGTAATTTGACCTCTTGTATTCTGAACTTTGCATTTTAATTATCAATAGGAAAGTTTGTGTTTCATAAATTTTCAAAGTATTTTCTTACTTCAATTAAAACTTATTCTACAAAATATTTTGTTTATTTTGAGAAAAACGCTCTTTTTTCTAGGTTTTTATCGAAATATGAATCTCAATTTCGTCATATTTTGTTGAATAATATTGCTAATAGTCCAGTAGTCAGAGACTTTAACGTCTCATAAAATGTGACATCACTCAAATTAGGTTCTTAGGTACTTTAAAGGGTATAGAAAACGATAAAAAAATCGTTGCTGCTTTAAAGTTCACAATTTCGAAATCAAAATCGAAAATTTTGTTTTTTCAATACATCTCGAAAAATAAAAAAAAATCTAAAAACTAATAGCACTACTTGAAAGAGCGAAAGTTTTACTAAAAATTATATTTTAAGTTATTTTAAAAAAAATTACTATAAAAAATTATTATAAATAAGAAAGCTAATTTGAAAACGTTTGTTCGGGAAAACACTAAAGTAAATTTGCCTAAAATGTACGCAAAAAGAAAGGTTTTAAAGAGGAGAGTCTTTCTCAGGAAGCCATTAGTTTGTTTTTTTTGTTTTCTCATAGAAAATTTGACCGGAAGTTATAATTTCTAAAATTCTCACTGATTTTTATAAAACTAAAGATAAATATTAATAGAGGCATAACAAAAAAATCCTTGTACATTTATCATCAGTGTACTTTACTTTTGATGTAAAAATCATTAAAATGATGAACATTGTCCCTGTTTAATAAAACTTTTGTTTTAAAATTATCATTTTTTTACAGCATTCATTCGACGCCATTTTTATTTTCAAAATAATGTTTATATAAGTCAGAAATTATTTTTTTAAAATAAAGTTAAAAATACACTTTATAATGTGTAATAATTCAGAAATTGATTTCTATAAATTGTTGGAAACAGGAAAATAATTAAAAAAATATATTAAGCAGTAAATTTAATAATTATATATATTAAGGAAGAAAATTCTAATTTACTTGAGTTTTCAGAATAGCAATTTTCTCTGAGTTTTCTTTTTTTATTTTCTAACACTTATTTAGCCTTATAGGCACGACGCTTTCTCTTAAAATTTTCAACATCTAGTTGACTGACCGAACTATTTTAACTATCACTCATTTTTTTTTGTTACTCTTTAAGTGAATTTATCCCACTTCTGAATTGTTAGGTTTGTTTTAATAAGACTCGACTACATACTTTTTCCCGCTTTATATTTTGACTTCACACACTTAAATCTGAGAAATCAATGTATAAATTCCTGCCGCATGATTTATTTTAAGCTAAAAATAAATTTACAGAACAATGACTAACACTTTTCGGCAATTGTGAATAAATGTAAATAATATAGGATGCCTCAATAATACACAATAAATATAGCATGTTCTAGAGTTTTTGATATGGAATTATTGTGTTCTTATTAGGTGACATGTTTGCAATAATGTCATTAGAACTAGAATAATAAAGTGCCAAAAAGTAGTAAATATACAGAGAAAGAAAACTTTTCTGTTTGGCTAATATGTTCTCTATATACCCTCGCAATTTTCCTTTTTCCCTAACTAAGAGGCGCTTTGATTTTTTATATAAATATATAAATTATTTTGTAAAATAATGACAGAGTCAAATTATATAAAAATTAATAATAACAATAATAAACAATAATCACTTTATGATCAAAATGGTACTACTTATTTATATCTACCTCATTAAAGAAGATTGTAAAATTAATCTTTTCCTTAATCAATGTCTACCTCTTTTGCTAATCCGGATGCCTTAAGATTTAATTCTTGATCCCAGTTCGCTCTTGGAAAATAAATTTAATCTTTGGATGATACTGACGAGATCGACATAAGTTGTCTCTCTAAGCTCTCTTCTCATTTAAATTTTGTTTGTGCCCTAAAAGCGACATAAATTAGAGATAAAACCTCTAAATTTGAACCAAGTATATCTTTCAGAAAATGGAAACCTTCGAAATTAAGTTATTCCTGTCCATGAACAGGACAGGCTTCTTGGTCGAAATAAAAACTTTTTAGGGATCATCACAAACGTATTTTTTTTCTTTTAATCGATCTATTTAAAAGAAGCATTTATTAATCAGTTATGGTGTTGCGCAACTATACATAATTAATATCCATCTCCAGTAATTTTACATAACGATTACGCTAATGAATACCTGCATATATGCATATAATAATAATAATGTTTTAAGTCAGTATAAGAAACTATTTCTACAAAATAAAGGTATAAAAATAAATTACAGCAACCAGAACTGAAATTTCCAAACAAAATAAACCAAAATATAAAAAATATGTAGTGGGCGAACTCGCAAAACAAAGGATGTGACATAATTTATGACTTCCGCCGTAGCATTGTAATTTAAAAACGATTGATTTGACTTGGACAGAAATGAAAGGGATGATTACAATGGAAAACACTACATACGAGTTAGATGATATTCAGGAGTTACTTCTAGATGCGATAAAACAAATCAACACAATAGCAAAAGTGTATTTACAGCTGTTCCAGTAAAAACTTTAATTGATCTAAATGATATTTCTTCTAGTGACAGGCAAAGTGAATAAAGATTTGTATTTATTATTAAACATAGTGTCAGGTTTAAATTTTAATTATTTACAATAATGGTTTTTGGATTATATTTCAAACACGAAATATTAGAAAACTTAATAACCAACTAAAAAGTTACTTATTCAATAAATAATTTTGTTTCAACTCATCATCCTCTACACGAATTTTTAATAAAGAAACAGTAGAGACAAAACACGATGAGAATATCACACCGCGTCATAGCTGTATGACGTCACCTTTCTTGGTGGCGGGTTGTGTGGTACACAATGATAAAACTGCTTATATTCAATATTCAATATTTTTGTTTATATCAACAGCCTGATATTACCATTGTACTGGGTACTAAAAATTCTAGGAAATCATGTATTAAAATTGCCTTACTTTGTTAAAAATCTTTTTTTGGTCCTTCTGAACTTTTACTTTTAACGATAGTATAAAATATTAATTATATTTACTAATACATAGACGAATACGTTGAAATAATACTCACAAATGAACTCAATAATGCAGAACAGAATGAACGCGCCCGCCTATGCATGTCGGAAAACCTGCGGTTGTTAAGGAAGCTACTCCGTTACTAAAGCGCCGTTCAAGTAACTCGAAAGGAGTAACCTGAATTCAAGTGAACGTTCATACTATTTCAATATTTGATTCAAGTCATTTCAAGTTGACATTTTTACTTAAATGATTCCTGTTTCAAGTTACAAAAATGGCGTCGAATGATGTGATTCCTGCTGGAATAAAAGTTGTAAATAAGCTAATTGTGGATGGATTACTAAAAATCAGAAAAAATTCTTCACTTCATTTTACAAAAAAGTACAAACAGAAAATAAAACCAACATAACCTTACAATTTATTTTTTTAATTTGATATATTAGGTAGGTGTTAAAAAGGCTCGTTCAGACTTTACAAGTTACTTGAATTCAAATGCAATAATTGGTGCAACTTGAAACAAATTGAAAGGTGTGCATCATTTCACTTGAATTCAAGTAACTTAAAAAGTGCTTTCAAGTTTCAAGTAGAAGTAGAGACCAAGTTAACTTTTGTTTTCAAGTTGGGGACTTGAATCATAGTTGAATAGTGTGAACCGATATTCAAGTGTACTTGAAGTAACTGAAAGCCGTGAAAGTGGCTCTGCACTGCGGCAAATTAGTCAACCACCCACGGAAGATTCTAATGACAACATTCGACGCCATTTTTGTAAACTTGAGACAGAAATCATTCAAGTAAATATTTCAACTTGAACTGACTTGAATGCAATATTGAAATAGTCTGAACGTTCACTTGAATTCAGGTTACTCCTTTCAAATTACTTGAATTAAGTAACTTGTAAAATCTGAACGAGCTTTTCAACTGTGACTCAACTCGACGGTCAAGTCCCGAACTTGAAATCAAAAGTTAACTTGGTATCTACTTCTACTTGAAACTTGAAAGCACCTTTCAAGTTACTTGTATTTAAGGGAAATGATGTTCACACCTTTCAATTTGTTTCATGCTGCACCAATTATTGTACTTGAATTCAAGTAACTTGTAAAGTCTGAACGAGCCTTAAGAGGAGGTGCAACTGGGCCCATGACGCGGTGTGATATTTGATCGTGTTCGGGTTCTACTTTGTAACACTCTTATTTGAAATACAATATAGGGTATAATAAAATGCAAATTAGGCTAACTTTGTATTGTATAAAACGGCATTCTGCGTAACATTTATGTTTGTCGAAAATATCTTTGTTTTCATAACAATAAATATTGCAGGTCCGTTTCATTGTGAACAGAATATTTCTTTTATTTTTCGCTACCGCTTTCCAATAATATAAGTTGCTGTTCGAACAAACAATAAAAGGGATTCTTACTCATAAGGTATCAATATCTGTATTTTCTTTCTTTTAATTTTTGTAAGCATGCTCTTTTGACTTTTTATTTTGTTTCTTATAATCATAAATAATTTTGCTCTTTTCCATACAATTTCTACCTTTAAATTATTTATTTCTTTTATGGACTAGTTCGTTTATTTTCATCTATTTATTTTTGCTGGCTTCCAATAAATTATATGCCATTTTCGTATATCCTTTAAGACTATTAAGAGGACTAAATATGCTCAAAGAAATATGTGTTGATGAAACCAGCAAAGTTCAAAAACAGACAGACAAACCATCGTTTTTTATTGTTTTCTGATGATTTCTCATATTTGCGGGACAACTTCAGATTCGTGTTCAGCACTTCAAAAATAATAAAATAAAACACTAAAAACAATTACACCAGAATTTTCCACTTAGAACCCTCCTTGAACCCATTTGACTGAGCTACTACCTAAAACCAATTCTATAGACCCAAAAAACTATGTAAAATGGAATTCGACCACTAAATTATAGACCTTGAAACTGACCCTCACGCGCGATTCAATTATGCCAGATTTAATTGTATATCGGACTGAAGAAAACAAATTAATTAAAGTTTAAATAAGGAGTGTTAATTCCATATATGTTTAAATGTTTTATATATATTTTTTACTCTTCCATTTCAAAACTTGAATTATAGAGACAGTATTGTCCCTTCCCTCCAATTTCGGAGGACCGATCCTGCTTAACAAAGTAGAAACCCTTCGAAATAAAGTTATTACTGCCCATGAAATTGGTTGTAAGGAAACTCTGAAAAGGATCTTGGGGTACATCGAGACCACACGGCCATACCCTGTGGCCATAAAAGTTTTAGGCCTTATTCTTACGAGATACCAGACACTTGTCCTTTTATTTGGGACGAAATAAAATCTGAAGATGTTCTTAGAGACATATTTTGTAAAAGATAAAACTTTTTGAGTTGATTTCTGCATTTATACAAGGTTTAAAAATTTAAGATTTTTATTACAATAGTTAAGAAAGAAAGGAAGAAGAAAGAAATTTATTGCGTACCTACAACGTACATAGTCAATACAATTTTTATTAAAACAAAACAAAAACCAAGAATGCATGACACGTCATATCAGTATAAAAAACATAGTAAAGTCTACTTAAAATGTACCATAAAAGAATTTTTAGCAAACCAAACAAATAACGCATGACACAGCATATCAGTATTATAAACATATTAAAATCTACCCAAAATGTACCATAATTTTTTTTTAACAAAACCAAACATGCTCTTTTCTATATCTGTATTAAAATAGTTATTTTTGTATCTAGTGCGCGATATGCTAATTTGGTGCCAAAGTATTTCGCGCACGAGTTACAAACAAATTTTTTTCTAGAAGCGTCAAAAATTGACAGTCTTATCTGGTTAGCAAACTCTCTTCTAAGCTCCATTCATAGATGGTAGCATTGTGGCATGTAGAGACACATCACCCAGTAGATCCATTTATGTAGTTATTAGTAATAGTTTAAGGTCATGTTATTGTTTATATTTTCATTACGTGTAAGTAGGAAGGTTGATGTCCATCACGTACATTATTTTGTTTAATTAATTATTGTATATAAAACCGGTTAAGATCAATCTTCCTATTATTCATTATATCATATTAATTCACTTCATACCTACTATTGTATTATGTATGTATTTACGTACCACTGTAAATAGACGTCCGTTAGTTAAGGGCTGAGTTACCTCATCCCCTAAACAAGGACATCACATGGCGATCCTGCCAGTCCTTTAGGACATCACATTTATGAATTATCTGGTTTAGGAATAAATATTGGTTCGTGTACTGGCGCTCCATTAAGGTTAACATTGTAAATAATAAATAAAATTAGGTAATGTAAAATTTTATCACAATTTGAAAAGTGTTAAAAAGCCTTAATTATTGTTAAACATTTAGAAATAATTGATTTCTTGGATTTTTGCTTGATTGACCATAAAGGTAAAAATACAAAAATCTCATATAGTTTACATGCAGTGCGCGAAATATGTATTTCGCACACTACTTCGCCCACGGTGAAAGAAAGGGTCACTTCGCATATTGTTAAGAATGCGCGAACCTTGTCATTTTTTGACGTTTGTAGAAAAAACATATTAAAGTCTACCAGGCTCCATGTTTTTCTGTGAATCTGTTGCAATTTGTAAGTTGTGCGTCTTAGATTCATTAAGCATTAGATATTTACTGTAAAACCAATTTTTGGCTACATTTTCGCAGTCTGTAAGGCTAGTTAAGTGTGGGCACTTCGAAAAATACTTTTTAAAAAAACGAAAATTCTACAGTGAAACCTTTATTACTTGAAAACTACCAAAGATCTAATAATTTTTTACGTTTAACATATATTTATAACCTTTGTGAAAAGTGCAGCGTTAGCATTAATTTTATAATAGTCGGCGGGATTCTTTCCATAACTGGCTACTATTAGCTAATTCTATATTATTATTTATAGATATAAACGAGGTGTAGTCCACATACATTATTCGAACAATATTCCCATTATATTATAAATAGAATAGGACCGAACACTGATCCTTGGGGTACGCCATATTTGACATCTCGTTTAGCAGATATTCCTACCGGTAAGACTCGGAAAGTTTACAGTTAAATAATGATAATAATAGATTTATTTATATTTAATGGTTATTTATGTATTACGAGCGATAAGAGATGTTAAATAATAACGTTAAGTAATACCGTCGCTTTTTGTACGTAAAGCATAAAGTTTTTTCCTAGACCCACTTGATACCATGGGAAATCATTAAAAGAATATTTAAAGCTGGTACAAACTCTTCAGTTTGCTAACTCGAGGATGCTTATTTACTAATGGCCATTGATGACGCGTGTTTTTTAGGCTTTATCACACGGCCAGCTATGAAGTGACAGCAGCGCCGGCTCTAAAGTTTATGTCTCTTTTCTCTTTGGACAAAAAGAAATTTCTGCCTCATTAAACTTATATTTCTTACTTTAAATTAGAACCTATATTTATAAAGATGCATGTAAAATAAAATCAACAGTCATGTACTACTGTTGTGTACTCCCTGTATTTTCGGAATATTCCCAAACCCAACCTTTCTATCAGGAGGCAACAAAATGGACTGTATTTCTTGTTTGGAGCTGGTTCTACGAAGAATTGAAATAAATGAAATCACCTTAACTTTAAATTTCCATTCAACAAATAACGAAACTTTTAATATTTTTAAAAACAACTAACGAACTAGCTTTTACAAAATCAGGGGAAATGCTCAGTGAAATTGTTAAGTTTGTTTTATAAGTCCGAAATGACGAATATATCGGTCTTTTTCTAATCTATTGCTTTCTTTGTTTCGTGTAGGTGGTTAATGACGCAATAGTTTTTAACGTTTCTACGTTCGAGTTTTGTATGTGAAATATGATATCCTTGCCGGTCGGTTTTATTAAAGTCGGAAGCTGTTTAATTTCCATTGAAATTAAACAAATATTCATTGCATTCATAAAAAATAAATGGCAACAACGCCATTGAGACCCAAACGTGTGCGATATTGGCGACAACGCCACTGATATAAACGATTTCCAAATTGACTCAAACTTCCGGTTCTTCTGAACACCTGCACCCGAATTCCAGCACGTAGGCATATTCGGTTGCGAAGCCAGCGTGGCTTAACAATCTAAAAATATCCGAATAAAATTAATAATTAAAATTTAGTATGTTTCACTAAACATGTGACGTATATTTTCACAAGTGTCCTTCTAATAAGGCATTCTATCTATCTGTGATGGGGGTGTCGATACACTGCGACCTATAAGATCTATTGTGCCCCATACTGCTGCCCATTTGTTAAGGATGTCTCAACGATTAGAGCAGTTCCTCCAGTCCTATTGCTATAAAATAGTTCAGGATGTCGGTAGGCTTCAGGTTAGGTAGATCTTCCTCTTCTATTTGATATTCTCCGAGGTATCGTACCCTTGGATTTTGCAGGGTAATACATTCTGAGAGAATGTGGATAGAGGTTTCTTCCTCTTCCTCGCAGAATCTGCATTCTTCTTTGTCTACTCATCCGAGTTTCTTTAGGTGGCCTCTAAGGCGGCAGTGCCCAGTTACGATACCCGTTAGTATTTTAAGCTTATTTTTACTTTTACTGATGCAGTCGTCAGATCTCTTCTGATTATAGTTTCCCAGTAGTGTCTTGGCCTGCCTCATTCCTTGTAGTCCTATCCAGTATTGGGATATTTTGTTATTTACTTCTTTTCCATGTTCATCAAGTATTGTACTGGTGCTTATGCCGCAGAAGGGTTCAGGTCTCAGAAATGGTGTTTCAGCCCCTTTTTTGCGAGTACGTCTGCTATTTCATTACCATCCACTCCAGTGTATCCAGGAACCCATAGGAGGGTAACAGTTTTGTTCTTGCCTAGTTCGTTTAGATTATTTATCATCATCATAGATAGTTAGATAATAAGGCATTTAAATTGGGAAATTGGAACCTTTGGTTTATCAACTAAGTTGAAACACTATCGTCGACCAAAACAAAAATAGTTGGCGAAACGCGCGTAGAGTGTGTTAAAATTTGTGTTTTGGTTGAGTGGTCGACGATAGTGTTTCAACTTAATAAGGCATTTGTTTAGGGATATTGGATGCCCAAAAATTCTCTGACAAATTCAAAAGCCTCATAGTATGGCAAATTAGTGTGTTGTAAACCTTTAACGTGAGCGCATCACTCCGGTGGTACCGAAATCACCGTATCGGTATAATAAATGCCCATTATATCTGTGACAAATTAAAATCAAAAGTATGGTTTTAACCCTGAACTGGGTCACATCTCCGTCAAGTGCGACGTACCGCAAGTTTCCTTCTCATAAGGGCTTACCTCTGGGATATTAAATGCCCAATATATCTCTGACAAATTCAAATTAAAACAGTGTGGCTTTGATTGTTCAACTTAAAAATATTTCTTTTCATGAATGCTATAAAAATACAAATTCATAGTGTAACATAAATCATTTTAGAGTTATTTATTGTTAGCAATTAGTGTTGGTTAGTGTTACCAATGTAGTGTTCTATTAATCGTTAAACGAACTTGTCAAACGTAACGGGTGTTTTATTTGGGGTTCTGGAAAACGAACGTTATTACAGTACACTTCATCATCTTCAGACAATGTTTAAAAAGGCGGCATATTAACACAAAACTTGCATCGGCCGACCTTGGAAACAGTTTCAAAGGGTATTTTTCATTGAAAATACGACAGAAGCGAAGATGATTTATACCCCGCGGTGAGACACAAAGAATTACGATGTAATTAAATATTCTATCAAGTGATAGATTTATTCGAGAACGATCTATTTTACTCTATCGCTAAGCGAACTACAGTACAGTACAGTACAGTACAGTATTTAGTTATTTGATTGAATATTTTATTTATTTTGATTGCTGTCTTTGGCCACAGCGGCAAAGGTATGTTGAATTCTCAACAAGTACAAAACATTAAAAATTACAAATTACCTGTACCTACTAACAGAATTGTTCACCAAATACCTTTATAATTCAATCATTTTTCCCATCTCTCGGGTAATTTTTCGAATTCTATCTCGAAAAAATGAGGCATGCAAGTTTGGAGCCAATTTTAGATTTCTGCGAATGATGTGGATCGGCGCCGGCGTCCTTCTAAGTCGTACTGCATTCTTTGAAACAACCAGTAATCATAAGGAAAATAGGGAGGGGCGGTAAAATATCCTAATTGAGCGTTTCCTAGTATTTCTATACGATTCTGCAAGCTCCTCTTGCATTTCTCTCTGACCTTTTTTGAGTTCGGCCTTTAATTATTTGTCTTCGAATTTTTTTAGCTGTCCAGAGCGTTTGTCTTCAACGCTGAAATATCCATCGTTGAAACGTCGAAACATACTTCAACAAACATTCGATGGACAGAAAAATTAAAACAGAGACAATTGCTGGATGATTGAAACAAAATTCGACATTTTCAACACTGTAAAAAGATTTTTGTATGAAACCGAAAGTCCCAATGCTAGAATAACAGAATACTTAACTAAAAGTTTTAAGTACTAATTATGAGACCCAATAATATTCTTCGAATTGTGTAAACTCCAGATCTTGAATTTATTTTCACATCATCGTCATTAGGAGACTAAATTCTTTATGGCTGTCTAAACTGGTGAATAATAAATCTTAGCAAAGTAATTCGAGATAAAAATCAACGTAAAATACAAAAAAAAAGCGTTTTCGTATAGGGAATAAGAGTCGAAATGTAAATTCCACATGAGCCTTGCCGTACATAAAAGTCCAAATCCTGAAAAATCCATTATCGGTAATGACTGCAGTCGAAGAAAAAGCCGTAGAGTATATGAGGGGAAATAAAGAAAAGGAGCTGAAGAAGAAAAAAACGTAGAGTTAAAAAGTTGCCATAAAAAAGCACTAACAACTTTATTGAGTCGATTTTTACTTTGTACCTGGTTAGAAAGCTTGTTTTATACAGTGCATTTCAGTATTTTGCAACGGATTTTATTCATAAAGTAATAAAAACAAGGTTTAGAAGCATTAACCAAAAATATATAGGTTTAGATGTATGTTGGCGACTTAGTGATTATGTAAACAAATTTTAAAATATCCAACTTCCGTTTTGATACCAAATAACTCCAAATTTCGATTCTCAAATGGGATCCTGTATATTTTGCACATTTTGATCCTACGAATCAAAATACATCTAATATTAATTTTTCCCATAAACTCACTAACATGGAAAAGAGTTTTGAAATCAAAATATTCTTTTTCAAAAATAGTCTAATATGTTAAGAAACAAATAAATCATTACCACTAATTTGTTGTTATAAAATACTAAATATAGAAATAATAATAGTAATATACGCCCTTTAAATAGATTAGAAATTTGGTTTATTCAATTCTTATCCCAAGACAGTGGTGAGCAAATAACTAGTTAGCATTTATAGCATTAATCGGAGAAAAATATAAGGCAGATCAAAAGAATATTTTTGATTGAAGGAAACAACGTATAGAGAAAAGAGTAGACGCCATCGTCAACTAGATGGTGTGGTTGGCTAATTCTTTTTTTTGTGTTTGTTAATTATCATGACAAGGTTTGTATGAAAGAAAATGTTTGAAAAATTGTACGGAAAAGTGAAAAATTTCAGTTAAAAATCTCCATATAAAAAAGTGAGTGATTGCGTGAGACAGAAGAGAGTAGAGGGATTTTAACGAATCGAAAGGGGTACCACATTGTGGATCACTACTCAGTATGAATTGGAAAGTCAAAATTGAAGGTATTCTTTGGGGTTTTAATCAAAGGCAATACCACGTGTCCTCCAAATTTAATCTATAAAATTTGAAATGGCGCGTGGTATTTGGAAAGGTTATTTTTGGAATCATTTTGTATTAAAAACAGAGAAATTTTATTATACTCAAATGTTCAATATTTTCTTTTAAATTTATACATCAAATATTGATGTAATTGATTGTATACCTACCAACGAAATATAAGTTGCCTATCTAGTAGTATTTAAGATTATTTATACAGGGTGCGCCAATTATTTCCACTCGATCTCTAGCACCGAAACTAAAAGAGATATCAACAAAATTTTTTGTAGGGGTAGACAGTGTCACTCGGACTACAATTTTGAAATATATTGATGTATACAGGGCGGCTAATTTTTGTCGAATGAAAATTAATTTGGTTTTTTTAAATTGAACCGTCAAGTATGAAAAACATTCACGTGAAACTACAGCTGTTACTATTGACAACGAATATAAGGTAATGATCAGTATAGTTGAAGATCCCAATATAAGCACAAGGCAATTAAGCAATCAGTTAGATATTTCCAATACCATAATTAGACGCATAATAAAAAAGAATAAATATCACCTCTATCATATCCAGCTTAACCAAGAATTCTTACCACGTGATTTCGCGCGTAGAGTGGAATACTGTAGATGGTTAATAAACAAGATAAATACAGAGCGTAACTTTTTAAACAAAGTTTTATTCTCCGACGAAGCCACGTTTCATAAGAACGGTTGTGTAAATAGACACAACTTCCATTATTATTCGGAACACAATGAACATTTATTTAGAACCACATCACAGTATCGATGGTCTTTGAAAATGTGGGCGGGAATAATAGGTGATTATGTAATTGGTCCCTATTTCTTTGATGGGACTGTAAATGGAGCTATATTTTTAGATTTTTTAGAACATGATTTTCGCAACTTATTGCAAAATGTGCCTCAAAATTATCGCAACAATGTGGTTTCAATTAGATGGTGCCACACCACATTACCTATTAGATGTTCGCAATTAGTTAAATAGGGAATTTCAGGATCGTTGGAAGGGGAGGACCTATAAATTGGCCTACTAGATCGCCTTACACCTTGCGATTTTTTCTTGTGGGGTTTTATTAAAAATATTGTTTACAAAGAAGAGGTTACCACAAAAGAAAATATGAAAGAAAGAATTAATGCAGCATTTAGACAGGTGACCCCTGCAATGCTAAGAAATGTGCGTAAATCAATGAAAAAAAGGGCAAGAAAATGTATAAATGAAAATGGAAGACATTTTGAACACCTAGTATAAATTTTAACTTTCACTATTGTAGTTTTCTTACGATTAAACTTTGTAAAATTTTGTACTTATTAAAAATTGTTTGTCACTTAACGTCAATTATTAAAGTAAATAGTAAAGTTAGATGTGCAAAACCCTATATTTTTTTAATGTGTATTAGGGAGAGCTTCTAACTGAAGAAAAATATACAGGGTGTCCCGTTTGAAAAAATTAAGTTATTGCCATTTGATTTGAAAAAATTAAGT
Source organism: Crepidodera aurea (assembly GCA_949320105.2). Taxonomy (NCBI): domain Eukaryota; kingdom Metazoa; phylum Arthropoda; class Insecta; order Coleoptera; family Chrysomelidae; genus Crepidodera; species Crepidodera aurea. Next base: position 75,941,986 of record OX439473.1, on the reverse strand, counting down.
TATTGCCATTTGAAAACTAGACTATTGGCACGCCATCGGCAAACACCCTGTGCAACAGGTGAAGACGTTGTGTGATTATTGTGATAGGTGCTTGTTTCATTTACATCGTAGTAGCTTTTTTGAGGAACTTTTTAAAAAATGTGGTTTTTGTGCTAATATTTCTGAAGTGCTGTTTTTTCATTAAATCTGCTTAAAATAGGAATAACTTGTCAACGCCGCGTCGGATTTACAAATACAAAAAACTAACGTAAATCTAATATTAAGTAGAATCAGAAGACATAATCGTATACAGGGTGTTCAATTTAAAAAAACCAAATTAATTTTCATTCCACAAAAATTAGTCACCCTGTATACATCAAAATATTTTAAAATTGTAGTCCGAGTGACACTGTCTACCCCTACAAAAAATCTTGTTGATATCTCTTTTAGTTTCGGTGCTAGAGATCGAGTGGAAATAATTGGCGCACCCTGTATAAGGATAATGTTTATACTTTGACATTATTTGTTAGTTTTAAACGGATTTATGGATGGAGCTGTGTCGTTTTGTGTTAAAGCGACTTAAAATAAACGAATAAAAACAGGTTAGTTTACAAATATATTCTAAAATTTGGGTATTAACATAGATTTGCAATACATTTTAGTATAACAATAATTGATAATACTAAACAAAAGTTGTTAGATGCTTATTTGACAACTCAAAAAAGGTAAACAAAGTTTTATCAAAAAACAAAAACGAGCAGGCGGTTAACAGTTTTTAAATGCGTTTGCTAGTCTCGATGTATTTTTAAATACAAAGTTTTACTTCTAGCAAATATTAAAATAAATATAGCCATTAGGAAGTAATTCATTTATTTTCCTTTAATGTTTGTTTAAAGCTTACTAGATCACTCAAGTTACGTTCTTTAATTAAGTTTGTAAGGTGAGATCGTTTATCAAGATGGCTTCTATCTGGTTCTGTAATTTATATGTAAATACTAAAATGGAGCTTCTAACTAATTATGCTGCAACTTCCAAAAACTTCAATCTGTTTACTTTGATTTAACTAGTTTGTGGTGAATTCGTCGGTATGCAGACTTAACCAACTATGCTGGACTATGCAATACAGATATCTGTATTAATTTGAGCTATCCAAACGAAACGTCTCTTGTTATTCCATGTTAAATGATGAACATTTAAAAAAAATCGTTCTCAACTATTTTGTATGCTTTTATGGGCTACGATTTTAAAGATTTCAAAATATAAAGCGTTCCGAAAACCGTATCAAAGTTTTAGTTTTAAATTGAATTTCGCATGGTTTAGATGAAGTTAAAACTTCTTTAAATCTAGAGAAAATTATATTATAAAACCTAATTTTTAACCCGTGCCATATTGTATAAGCTGAGCTTTTGCTATTTTAGGTTTCCAGTATCAATCTAACTTTTTATGCATACGGTGACAAATCTATTAAATAACCTCAAACTTAGCTGCAATATGAAATACTAAAAAATTACACACCCAAGCATGGGCAAAAAATTGAAAAATTTACAATGCAAAGCTCTTGGTGCCAAAAACTGGAATTCAGCAAGTTGTTGGCTTCTCTCTCATAGAGAAGAAAAGTATGGTGGAACATAAATCATAAAATATTCCAGAAGCAAATTACGACTTAGCACATTAATCGAATCAAGATCTCAAATTATTTAAAAACAATATAAGCAATCAAATAGGCCGACATAAACAAAACAATAGAGAATCTAGAGAGAAAGAATTGAACAAGCTAAACATAGATTAGCGCAGATTGTTTAAAAGCTGCCTGCTACTGAGTGGATCACACTGCAAAGGTATAAGAAGGAAGGGGCATTCTCAATGTTTAACATCTTTTTTTGTCCTTTTTCTAATCGGATGATTCTAACGGTGGAATTTTTTGTAACCATAAAAATACCAAAAAAAAAGGACCATGGGCGTACCAAAACTACCTAAGGTTGTGAAATAAATCACACTTGTTCCCAAGAACAAAGACATTAAATGTCCTACACTGCACCAGCGTCTGGACTTCAACAACTACTCCTTGGGCTATATGCCCCCCCAGGTATTGAATTACGAAAGTCCAGACGTGGTTTGGCGCCCGACCAAGTCGGGGCTTTAAACCAAAAACTTTGATTTTATTATTAAAGGAGCTTGCCATTCTTAGACCGGTTTCGGAATTATTGTTCCTCTTCAGTAAGAAGCAGGCTAGCTCGAATTTCTATCTCTAAAGAAATTCTGAAGATCGCTTTGAACCCACCAACTCTTAGTATTATAAAAGTGAAGAGATGTCGTTGCACTCACCTCCTTTTTCTCGACTTAACCGTTTGTACTAAGAGTTGGTGGGTTCAAAGCCATCTTCAGAACTTCTTTAGAGATAGAAATTCGAGCTAGCCTGCTTTTTACTGAAGAGGAACAATAATTCCGAAACCGGTCTAAGAATGGCAAGCTCCTTTAATAATAAAATCAAAGTTATTGGTTTAAAGCCCCGACTTGGTCGGGCGCCAAACCACGTCTGGACTTTCGTAATTCAATACCTGGGGGGGCATATAGCCCAAGGAGTTGTTGTTGAAGTCCAGACGCTGGTGCAGTGTAGGACATTTAATGTCTTTGTTCTTGGGAACAAGTGTGATTTATTTCACAACCTTAGGTAGTAATCGGATGATAGTCCTATCGCCAGCCGCACTCCAGTCTCTTGGGCTTTTTGTACCTACCGGATTAGTTTCACAGCATCCAATCCGTAACTCTAGTCCCCTGTACCAGTCTGCAAAGCATCTTCACCACTTGGCCACTGTATTCTTCGGGAGTTGGAGAAGACTGTCCATATATTGCTCGAGTGCGGGTTCTGGGTCAATATATGGAGTCGATAAACCCTCTCTGGCTAGTTCATCAGCTTTTTCATTGTCCTCGATGCCACAGCGTCCTGGAACCCGCATCAAAGTTATTTTGTTGTGATCTGAAAGGGCACTGAGCTCTTCTCGGTATTCCCATACTGGTCTTGATGTCAGTTATACCGAGAAATACTTGGATCTAATCATAGCTATACTTTACTTAACTTACAGCATTATTATGTAATGGTAGAATCTCGAAGACGTAAATTAATACATACGTGCTTGGACACTCCAAGACAGACATCATTATCATTTAGGCCAAGAACATGTTGGCAAATTTGGGTCAAACTAGCTAACTCGTAAAAAGATATTCCCAGAAAGGTAGTGCTTTATTTTAGCTATTCAGGAAGTTTATCGTTAGCGATGGTTACACACCTACCGACAATGATGTAGTGCTTATCAAACTTCATAAAACATCAGGATGCAGAATGTTAACAGCAACCCACTATACATACAGGAATAACTAGGTATCAAAGTTAGCCCATCTTAAGGTGGCTCTTCCACACAAGCTTCTTGTGGATATCCCATGCTATTATGAATACAACAATTATGTTGTCGTGGAAAATGATAACTTGCTAGTATTACTGGGACCGCTTAGTAATAACTAACGCTTGGTATCATTCTTGATAACAAACCGGTTAAAAAATAGAAGCAACCCTTTTTGATTGATATAGCTTTTGCCGATACTTAGAACTTGCAGCATTTTTATGGAAAGAAGCAAACTGACAAAAAAAATAAAAGAAAAATGTGGCAAACGGATTATCCCACATTCTTAAGCGGCGTTTTCATTGGTATAGCTACTTGTACTGTTTTCTCAATACTCGTTACTAATAGCAGATTTTAGAAAATATTGCTCCACGTATCTATATACAAATGTTACTGGTACTGGCTGGCGCAAACCTATTTATATTCGGCATTCGATAAGTAGCAAGGACTGTAATTTTTATTGCAGTGGGGGAAGGTTAGTAGGCTAGTAAATAGCCTACGCAGCTATTTACTTACCTAGCCAGTCTGCTGGTACAAGTACTGCTACAAGTAAGTAAAGCGTCGTTTTCATTGGTATAGCTACTTGTACTAGCAACTGGTGCAAGTAGCTAGCTAGCCCCAAGTCCAAGATTAGTAAGCGTTTACACATAATACTATTTTCTCAATACTAGTACTAGTAGCCAATTTTAGAAAATATTGTTCTACGTACCTATATACAAGTGTCACTGGCACTGACTGGCGCAAAACAGTTTACATTCGGCGTGCATAGAGGTTAGTAGCGAGATGAGTGGCAAAGACAGTAAATTTTAATGTGGCGGTGGAAGGTTAGTAGGCTAGTAAATAGCCTGCCCGGCTATTTACTTACCTAGCCAGCCTGCTGGTACAAGTACTGGTACAAATAAGGTAGTATGCAGTTAACATTGGATTAGTAGCTGTCTAGCAAGTTACTGGCGCAAGTAAATAACCTATTTAGTATTCCAATGAAAACGTCGCTTTAGTATGCAGTTAACATTGGATTAGTAGCTATCTAGCAAGTTACTGGCGCAAGTAACTAACCTATTTACTATACCAATGAAAACGCCGCTTAACACAGTAAAAATGGGTTCTACTCAATACATGTAATAAGGTAAAAAACTTTCTAAACTCCGCCATCTTGCTACAAATCGATATGTAGTCGCATCATGTACCTTCACGAATAGATATAGATAATAATTCATGTTTGCTGTAGTTAGGGAGAGTTCGAAAAAGTTTTATATTTTTAAAAAGATCGAAATGTAACGAAATAATAATAAATCAGTTATAATTTATTTTTGACTGCAAAACATTAAATACAAAGTAAATTAATAAATAAGGGCCATTAAGAGTAAAACTAAAAATAATAATAATAATCATATGCGTTATACTATTAGTATTTGCAGACCATATAACTCAAGTTATCCTCAAGTTCTAGTTATTATCACAAAGCAAAGTGTAATGTCACCCGGCTATAGCCCAAAAAGAAACATTAATCTGCATATTCTTTGAGGGAAATTTGAATATTTTCTTCGGTCGCCACAGTTGAACGGCCCTCCTAAGAGGTAGTCAAACACTTTTTGGGTAATGAGGCCCGGAGAGAGAGAGAGAGGAGAATACTCGTAAAAATGTGCTCCCGACTAATAGGCAATACCGATGCAAATGAGTCGATGTGTCGGCTCGCAGCCATTTCAGTGCTACCAGGCATGGCTGACCAAATCTATTAAAGGACCCTTTGTAATTCTCCTGAGGTTTTTGTTAAATTAGGTTGGCAATTCGGTAGTATTTAAACAAAAGCCACAGAATGATTTTAATTAATGACTATCTGCCTTGGAGATTTGCTGACAATCACATACTGCGTGTGAATCTCTGCGGGTCTAAATAGTTTTCATGGATTTGGAAAGTAAGGGTCACACGACACGTATGTTAATTTGCAAAAAAGATTAAGCTGATGAAGATTAATAGTTTCTAAAGTGATTGTGTTTAGTCTAACTACTTGTTATCTGTAGGAAAACTAGTCAGATAGATATTTTGAAAATACAGGGTCAGCCATATTGACTTACATTAGTTCAAATAGAATTTGTAATTAACTGAAAGGGTTATAAAGCAGATCGTATTGCAAAGATTACAGACAGAACCTATAGAGACACCAATATATGAATGGTCTTTGGACAATGTATTGTAATACTATTTTTGATTATTATTTATAATTAATTTATTTAATTTTTTAATTTATCTCAGAGATTTTATTGTGGAGGGTTCATTAATTTTGTTATGCCTGTCATAAACAATATCATAAAAATGTTTATTATTTCTCAAAAATTGTCAATATTTATGAAACAAATTTCTGAAAGTTATGCAACACATTTAACGTTTATTTAATTGTAAACGTTACATAACTTATTTAAAGATGAATTCAATTAATGAGATGCTCATTCATGCTGGTGATAAAACTATAATAAGATTAATTAATTTTTGTTACAAACTAAAAACTAATAAACTTTTACTACAAACTAGAAAAAAAAAATTATTTGACTATTGGTCACTCTGAGTTAATGCCAATTTGTCATTTGTCAATTTAATAGTTCTGAATTGTTCAATGTGTCTTATAGTAAAAATGTTTATACTTTACTTATGTTTAAGTCGAAAAAGGTAAGTCCCGAATTATTGGATACCTTCAGAGTTCATCGATACTTTGTTTTCTTTCTTCTTATTGGTAATATAGAATTTCTTTCTTCTTATTAGTCTGGAATTTCGGAAATGCTTCCTACATTTACCACATGGCAACCTGTTCCAGAATTAAACAGTTTTTATTTTTCTTCTAAGTACCGTTTAACACTTTTAAACTATTCATCGGTGTATGGGTTATTTTAAAAGTTCTTGGATACTTTCTTCTTTCATTAACTGGTAAGTTATATTTTGTTATTTATAACTTGATGGTCACTTTACATACTTAATTACTAATTATACAATTTATTTTTTAACTTTTCAGGTATTTAACTCAATAAATTTTAATTTAAAATTCAATTCATTCAACAATAAGCATTTTTCTCTGTTTTTTTGAATCAAAATCGATCTGCTTTTTTTTATCAGTTACAGCCCAGGTCCTTTGCCAAATTGATAACCAATAAAATTCATGAAAGTCTTTGACTTTGACAGAAACTGATTAAATTATTATAAATTTTGATATAATGTAAGTTTATCTTGTCTTATTTTAAATTATTTAAGTGTTATTTTCTTTTAATGTATATCGTTACAATTTGTTTCCCTGTTGTGAATATTGATTTTCCCTAAAAAAACTGTATGTTTGTAAGTTGGCATACCTTTTATATGTACTGAGTGTTTTTTTTATTTCAGGTTTTGCTTAGTTATTTTATATCAGTATATATACTTGTAGTTTTATGTCTACAATATATGACAAAGATTAACACAAAATGCTTTAGATGACGGTCACAGGATTGGTATTATATAGAAAATGTAAAATTGACATTGGATGTATTTAAAAACATAGAAATAGTAAAATAAAAATTGTTTTAAAAAGAAACAGATCGACTAATTGCGCGCTAAATCTTCAAGTAATATTTCCACCAACATGACCTCATTTTCTTCTTATTTCTTTAATAAATAATGGAAAGTGACGAAGAAATGATTTAAAGTCTATAAATTATGTTTTTTTAAGTGCCAAACCGATGGTTATCAGGCCAAGAAATCTCGAGTATTACTATAAAATGAAAAGTTCTTGTGTGCAGATCCAGGCCGACGTCCTCGAAAATTCGCGTGTGTCTTAAGGCCCACTCATCCTTTAATGCGCTATTAATACCTGCGTAGCAATAGTAACATTTTTGTTAAAACGTTTACTTACCGACAACAGAAAGCATCATCGCAAGCCCCATAGGAGGCGTAGTTCCAACTTGACACTCATAAATGCCACTATCTCGTCGTTGTGGATACCTTACTTGTAAAGTCCAATCTTCTGTCATTGGATTGTGGATGCTAAGAAATCTTTGGTCGGAGGTATAAGTAAATCGTCCTACTGTTAGGAGATGGAGGTCTCTGTGTCGTATCCAAGATACCTGTAATTAAAAATCAATTTATTTGTATCGTAAATTATAAAATAAACTACAGGTTTTTAAGAGATTTTGAATGCAGTCGTCCATGATGTACAGATTTACCTTAAACTATTTCTGGATTGGAATTATTTTTATAATATTAAACATTGAGTCTGGAGGGGAATAAAGAAAAAAGGTTGCGGAAGAAAAGTTGAGGAAAATATAACTGACTATATGTATTCTTTGAATATGGAGAAACATGTGCAAAATTAAGATTTTAAAATTAGGATTTTTTTACAATTCTAAAGTTTTGTTAAGAAATAATAACTCACTACAAACATATTCTATGAAATTTGTATATTTTTTTGCAAAATTTTGTTGTGTAGAATAAAGAAAACTTGCAAAGGTGATAAATATAAATAGACAAGTTTTAACTGTAATAGTGTGATTATATTAGATTATTAGATATGTTAGTATTTAATTTATAAAAATTAATTTGGCAAATTTTGAACATTAACTCGGACAATTTATATTTTACATTAGTTATAACTGACGATATCCTTCTATGAAATATGAACTGGTAAAGGCGAAGAAAGTGGCCTGTTACCTGATGACTTAATCTGGCAGACGATATTTAGCCAATCATCATTCGGCAAGATTCCAAAACACATTTAGCAAGATATTTTACATCAGATACGAGTTCGATTTTGTAATTATCAAGAATGATAGTTTGATAAGTGGATAGATTTGACTCCTTGGAACATAAATTAACAATTTAAAAAATATAGGTAAATATCTAATAATTTTATATCGTAAAAGTATTGTTATGGTTTAAAATATGACTCAAAATTATGGGAAGCTTATTTTAAAAGAATTAAAAAAGAAAAGGTGACATGGTTTGTTTTGAAATGTAAAAAATGTCAGAGGTGACAAATTAGAAATAAAGAATATTAAAAAAAGTAAAAATCTTATAATTATATAATCATCTCAATTTAACTCAATAATCCCCTAAATTTTGAATATTTTTATATTTAAATAATTAAACTCAATGGGTTTAAGAAGTGGTAACAAAGATAAAAAGATGGAGAAATCAAAGAAACAAACAAAAATTGAAAAGATTCAGGAAGGACAAGGAGATAGGGTGGAATTACCTAAAATAAATTTGGAAGATACAAATTTCAATGTAGCGATAATGAAGAACAGGAAGGAGACGACACAGAAAATAATACAAAAGAACCGAAAAGAGAAGATAGAGGATCAGATGAACGAGTTATGCAAATGTTGATTGCCATTAATCAAAATATACAAGTAATAAAGAGAAATCAAGAAAAGATTGAAAAAAATATGGAAAGAAATAAGGAAGAGATAAAAATAGGTATTCGAATTGATATGATAGAATTAAAGAACGATTTGAAGACAGATATAATGCCTTTAGAAGAAACTCCGAAAAAAGAAATAAGAAGTGTAGGAAATAGCTTAGAAGAAATCAGACAAGATTAAAGAAAAGATACAGATAGAAAAATAGAAGAAACAAGAAAAGATAGTAAAAAAGAAATGATTGCAAGAATAATAGATGTGGAAGAATTACAGGAGCAGAAAAATAAGAAAGTAATAGAAACAGGGTTTTTTGAAGAAATATATCAAATAAAAGAGGATGGAATGAAGAATAAGAAAAATGTTAAAAATTTAGGCAAATCCTTAAAAGAAGAAATTTTAAAGAATAAAAACAGGAGAGAAGAAATTACTAAAATTAAAAGAAATTATCACAGATGGAAGATTAAATAAAAAGTATTTTTGTAGGAATCACAGGAACTCGGATCAATGTTTGGAAATCATAGATGAAGTTCCAAATGTGGAAAACAAAATTGCTAATATGGAAGACAAAATAATTAATATTAAAGAAGATTTGGGAAATATTAAATATGAATTGATTAAAAACAAAGAAGAAATCAAAGTAAAAGAGACATTGTGAAAGATAATAAAAATATCCAAATATTGGAAGAAAATTTAAATGAAGAAATAAAAATGAATTTTGAAATAGCAGATGAAGAGAATTTAAGAATACGAAAAAAAATCAAAGAAAAATACAAGATATTAGTGGGAAAAATAGAAATTAATTTTATTTTCTTATTTCTTTTCAAGATGAAAATAAATTAAGAAAACAAATTTTGGGAATGTTGTTATGGTTTAGAAAATGACACAAAATTATGGGAAGCTTATTTTAAGAGAATTAAAAAAAAATTTGTAAAGCGGACTTAAAAAAGGTGACATGGTTAGTTTTTGAGATGTTAATAATGTCAGAGGTGACAAATTAGAAATAAAGATATTAAAAAAAGTATGTTAATTAAAATTAATGACGTACATAGTAAAGGTTGTATATATTATACCAGATCTCATTCATATCAGCAGAAGTAAAGTGAAGAACTGTAAAAAGATATATTTTTTAATTATGGAACACCTAAGTGGTTATTCTGCCACCTTGGAAGAGATAATAAAAACAACAAATACAAAAGTATTACACACGCCACCGAGAAAGAAAGTAACTGAAGTAAGTTAGAAAGATTACAGACACGACGTGAGCTTTACGTTCGAGTATTGTCATATTACAGAAACCAGATAATATCATTGCTCCAAAACGATAGCAGATTACTAAAAGTATTAGTTTGGAAAACGTGTCATCGGACTATCCTGTGAACAATAAAAAACATTTGGAAACTAAACAATTTTATAAAATATTCTCTGTTGTTGCCAACCACGAATTTAAAGGAACCTTCCTTTGATGGTTCGTCAAAAAACCGACAACAGGTGGAGGAGACCCATAGCCTACCTTGTTCGTCTAGCTAACGCCTGCGCACTTCATGCCCAGCCTCGTTGCCCTACACGCCACTTTAAGGTTTCTTCAAAAAAATATGGCTCGATGAAATTTAAAACAATATAACTTTGAGTTATAATGTATTAAGGCACCCTATGTATTTAAGAATATTTTTTAAATGTAAAACACAATAATTTATATTTTAATACTTCTTTCTTTTTTGTTTTATTTAACACATTTAACCCCACTTCAACTACTAAGAGTTATTAGCAGGTTTGACAGTACACAGCAATACAGTGCGTATCATAACTCGTTACAGAACTCTTGTTAGGAAAATCGCCGATACTCGACGACTTTTGATTGCTACAATGTACATTTATTTATGAATAGTTTACCCCGAATTCCATCCCTTACTGGAGGGGAACAACCCTTTTAAAAATCTAAATGGCATGGGGTGGTGAGTGATAGCTCATTTGAAAGGGGGTTTTAATCTCCGTTCAACCGTGTAAAGAATTTTAAATTTGCTTCATTACTTGTTGAGTTATTAATGTTTAAAAATAACAAAACACCACAAACAGGAAGGCAACTAAAATACAATTACAATAAATGTTCAAAATGTTCCCCGTTGACTTCCTGGCAAAAATAAAGTCTATTGTTAGTTTCAGCTCTGACGTTTTGCGAAAAAAAAAATAAAAAAATAAAAAAAATACTGTTGAATAGAGAATAAAACCCCCTTTCAAATGAGCTATCACTGACCACCCCATGCTATTAAAATTTTTCGAATGGGTTGCTCCCCTCCAGTAAGGGATGAAATTAGGGGTAAACTATTCATACAAAAATGTACATTGTAGAAATCAAAAGTCGACGTGTCTCGGCGATTTTCCTAACAAGAGTCCAGTAACGAGTTAGATAGGGCGGGTAACTCTTATGATCCTCACCTCATTACTCAACACGTAATGAAGCAAATTTAAAAAAATTTGCACTGTTGAATGGAGAATAAAACCCACTTTCAAATGAGCTATAACTCACTACCCCATGCTATTTAAATTTTTCGAAAGGGTTGCTTCCCTCCAGTAGGGGATGAAATTAGGGGTAAAGTATTCATACAAAAATGTACATTGTAGAAATGAAAAGTCGACGTGTCTCGGCGATTTTCCTAACAAGAGACCAGTAACGAGTTAGATAGGGGGGGTAACACTGTATAATATAACATAGTACAATTGACGAATTAGATTTTATGGTACAGATTAATGTCTTTCAGATATTGTAGCACTTTTTTATGGTACTTATGACACTAGTATGGTCTGTTAATCTGTTTTTACAAAAAAGAGAGTAATTTTTTAGTTTGGGTTCTTGTTGATGTTTGAAATGTGTTTCTTGGAGACATATTATAGTTACTGGGCGAAGTTCATTTATAAGTAGCTTTAATGATTCCAGTTGTGTATAATATCCGTTTAGGTTCCATTGTAGAATTAGTAACTTGTCCATTTTACTTTCTTTGGGAGCTTGAATCATAGTCGGTGTCTTCCGATGTTGATAGATTGCTTACAAACAGTTTTTAAGTCTGGTAATGTTGTTTTTTAGACTTTTATTTTGTACATTTGCGTATATGAAATTTAAGTGGCTCGTTTGAGTAATTTTTGCTGATTATTTCGGGATTTTGAGCTTTTAGGGTGTTTTCTAAAAAGTCACTGATTTCGTTGAAGTTGAATACAAAAGATGGTTTGTGGTCTTCAATCTTACTTTTAATACTATTAATCGATTTTGAAATTTCATCGGGGTCAATTTTAGATCGTTTTTTGATTTTCTTTGTGTTTCTTCTTTATCTGGTTTTAAAAAGTGATATTTGATGAATTGTCTTCGATTTCTGGAGAGGTTGAGAGTGTTCTTTTCGGCGATTGATGTGAGGATGTAATGTTTATATCTACTGTAGAGTTTTTTGCTTTAGAACATAAAGATGTGGATGTTGATGTAGAGATAGGTGCTGGCGTGGAGGTAGGATTTGATGTGGATGAGGTTGTGGGGGTGACTGATTTGGTTATGGTTGTAAGAGTAATAGTGGGTGTAGACTTGAGGCTAGTTGTAATTGTAGGCGTAATGGTGGAAGTAGCGGGGGAATTGGCGACTGTTGAACTTTGATGGTTGGATGAATTAATTATTGTCTGATTATTGTCTGATTGTCCATATTATCGTCTTCAGCGACTTTACGTAGGGACATTCTAATTCTTGGTGTCCTATGCATTTACGTTTGGAGCAGTTTAGTCCATCTATATTGAGATACAGGCGTTAGGAAGTGCTGTGGTAGGAGATGGTAAAGGAGTCTGGTATAGAAACGTTTTCTATATATATATATATATATATATATATATATATATATATATCTATAGAAAACGTTTCTATACCAGACTCCTTTACCATCTCCTATATATATATATATATATATATATATATATATATATATATATATATATATATATATATATATATATATATACCGGTAATCTTACGTACTGGCACCAAAAACTAAATCGACGTATACAAACCCGGAATTGTAGAGAGATAAGAGGTTCTACCGGCACCTTATATATGTTTTGACTGTATATGCTGTCTAGCACCATATATATTATTTCAGAATACACTTTTCAATTTTATCTTGGACAGACATATTCGACTCGAACGCTTAAGGAGAAGGAGGTTGGGGCGTTAGACAAGAATAATGAAAAATCTGAAAAAATATTTTTTAACAAATTAATGCATATGACAAAATTTTCTATAAAAAAAACCTAAAGTCAAAAAGTTAAAAAACTTTTAATCCTACATATAGCATACGAACAGTACATTTTTATTCGAGCAAATAAGCAATAGCCCAGTTGTCAGAGAGTTTGACCTCGTCAAAATGTGATGTCGATGAAACTTGGCATTTAAGTACTTGAAACGGTGCAGAAAACGATAAAAAAATCTTTGCTGCTCTAAAGTATATGCTAACTACACAATTTCGAAAATAAAATCGAAAACTTGGTTTTTCTTATATCTGGAAAAAAAATAAAAATTTTGAAAAACTAATAGCACCAAAAAAGCGGAAAATTGTACTAAAAATTATATTTAAAGTTAAAAAGTTAAAGTTAGTTAAAAAAAATTGTATTACTGTAAAAAATTATTAAAAATAAGAAAGCAAATTCGAAAACTCGACGCTATGCTATGCTAACTTTACAATTTTGAAAATAAAATCGTAAATTTGGTTTTTCCATTATATCTCGAAAAAAAAAATTCGAATTAATAATAGCACCACGTGAAAGAGCGGAAAATTTTACTAAAAATTATATTATAAGTTATTTTTAAAAAGAATTTGTATTACTATAAAAAATTTTATTTTATATAAATCAATTTCTAAATTATTTTTAACTTTATTAAAAAAAAAATAATTTCTGATTTATATAAACACTATTTTGAAAATAAAAATTGCGTCGAATGAATATTGTAAAAAAAATGAAAATTTTAAAACATTTTAATTATATTTAAATCAAAAGTAAAAGTATAATAATGATAAATCTACAAGGATTTTTTTGTTATGCCTCTATTAATAGATATCTTCACTTTTATAAAAAGCAGTGAGAATTTTAGAAATTATAACTGCCGATCAAATTTTCTATGAGAAAACAAAAAAAAATTTAAAAATTAATGGATTCCTGAGAAAGCTTAGAGTCTCCTCTTTAAAATGCTTCCTTTTTTGTTTTTTTGCTTACAATTTACAAAAAGATACTTTAGTTTTTCCGAACGTCTCGCCTGAATATTTGAATTCAACGGCTCGGCGCGCGTCGAGTTTTCGAATTTGCTTTCTTATTTTTAATAATTTTTTACAGTAATACAATTTTTATTAACTAACTTTAACTTTTTAACTTTAAATATAATTTTTAGCACAATTTTCCGCTTTTTTGGTGCTATTAGTTTTTCGAAATTTTTATTTTTTTTTCCAGATATAAGAAAAACCAAGTTTTCGATTTTATTTTCGAAATTGTGTAGTTAGCATATACTTTAGAGCAGCAAAGATTTTTTTATCGTTTTCTACACCCATTCAAGTACTTAAATGCCAAGTTTCATCGAGATCACATTTTGTGCGAGCTGTTGGTCAATATCCTTCTCTGGCAATGCATATTTTAATATTTATTCCAATTTTATAATGAGACTTTTAATTAATAAAAAATACTATTAAACGTTCGTAAACTGTTGACTCTGTCTTTTTAATTAAAAATTAGTCTTATGGACAAATAAAATTGGCAAATCCAAATTTTAGTTCATTTGTAAAAACACAAATGTACTAAGAAATTAATTAAATGAGAAAAATTATCGAAATTATTTTTTAATTGACACAAATTGCACAATTGTTAATATTTTAAAATGAGCCACATTGTTTAAACAAAATTGCACTATATTCTAAGTATAAGTGAACAATTTTTATATTATTTCATTTTGTTATTGCTTTCTTTGCAAAAAAATAAAATTTTAGAGATTCCGTAGATATTGATATAAGTAAAGGTTCCATTTGAAGGTTTTTGATGTAAAAATTTTTAGTTTGGACAACAACTTACTTATATAAACATTTTGAGTAAAATACTAAATAATCTTAGTTACTTTTTAATATTCTTACACATTTACTTGATTTTCTACATGTAACTTAAAATTGTGATATACGAATCCTATTTTATTTGACAAACATGATTTTTTTATAACGAATAACTTTCTCGTAAAATTAAGATTTTGTTTTAGAGGTTCTTGATAAAAGAGGGGTTTTTAATGCCCAAATGTTATTATCTATATAATTTTTAATTAAAGAGCTTGCACCGCAATCCGTTAAAATACGTACTAAGTTTTTGTAAAGATTTTTCAACAATTTTTTAGTTTTTACGCGGAATTCACAAAACGCTTCTAAATGGTGCCTGAACGTTACTTCCTGCGTGGTGCCACAAAGTTTATATAATATAATAACTTGAAATGTATATCCTTTGGGCCCCATATATTATTTCAATTTTATTTTGAAAAGAAGTATTCGCCTCGGAGGTTGAGGCGTTAGACAAAAATTGTTTTTATTAATTTTCCAATTTTTTAAAAACTTAATTTTACTTTAAAGTGCTTCTAATTTTTTTAAATTATTACCTAATTTTTATACATAAATTTATAAATTGCGGATATTTACATAAATTTAATTTTTTTATTACTAAGTTAGGACAAAAAATTCAAAAGATTCAATGGATCTAAATAAGTAAATAATTATAATCAATGGAGTGGCGAACAAAAAACTAAAACTGTAAAAACTTACCTTGAAAATATTAAAAATGGCAAAAGGTCTTAGATATTATATTTTTTAATAAATATAAAAAAAATAATCGGTTTGGTTGTTATTAAAATAATTGATTATTTATGGATACCGCTATTATAATTTAAAATTAAAATCTAATTTTAATTATTTAAATGTAAAAATGTGAAGTGTAAAATGTAAGTGTAAATGTAAAAATGTAAAGTGTAAAATGTAAGTGTAAATGTAAAAATTACTATTGAGAAATGAATTGGCGTTCTTTTGAAATTTTGTAAAAACACAACTTAATTAACTAAGAAATTAATAAAATGACTAAAATTATCAACATTATTTATTATTTTACACAAAATGCATAATTGTTTATAATTTAAAATGAGCCTTTGTGAAACAAAATTGCACTATTTGATTTATTTTACGTAACCTCTCATCTCCACACATTTTTCTGCTCTTAAAATACATAATTCTTTATAAACTTTCAGAAATTTTTTAAAGATATTTTATAATTAATAATAATAATAGTACTTTATTGACAAAGTCAAATGGCCATCGACCGAGGTCTTTCAGCAATTGATATTTTATTTATTTAAAGCATAAGTACTTATTGTTTTGTAAAAGACAGATTGTATATTTCTAGGAAGTTAATAAAAAAAATTAAAGCTTTTTTTGTAAAAAAAAAATAAAATTTTAAAGATATAGCATCGATATTATTATAAGTAATTGTTTCATTTAAATAAAAAAAAAGGTTTTTGATTATTAAAAATTTTTGTGTAAAATAATACATAATCCTTACTTTTTAATTCTTTTACACATTTTCCTAATTTAAAAACATTTAAGACTTTCATATGCAAATTTTATTTTTTTTTAGAAGCACGATATTTTGTAGACTGACTTTATTTATGTCATAAAGTATAAATAATAGTATATTCTGTAACAAGGTTGGAATGAGAATTCGACACAAGTGGAGGAACCACGAGTGTCGGATCTTCATTCCAACAGAGTAACAGACTGTACTTTCTCCACGACCACAGAAAGTAGAAATTAAATATATTAAAATGAAACCTCAATCTCTCAACATTGTGGCGGTAGTATTTTTATATTCAAGCTTGGATTTTTGCGGTAGCAAATTTTACATCTGAATCGTTTGATTTTCTTCTCCTTTTTAATAAATTAAAAGTTTTTACAAACCAATATTAAGACCACGTCAACTAATTCGACATTCATGGCAAACCTTATTTTTTTAAACAAGTATGGAATAAAGAGTATCTCTAGTGATAGAATAAAGTACGTATAAAATACATAAGAGACAAATGTTTCAGAATTTTCTTTCAATCTCAAGAGCGAGAATGTTTCTTTTCTGTTATTATAAGTGATTTCAGAATAACTACATTCAGTAGTGGCCGTGGAGAAAATTTTTTAGTGATTCTTGATAATTCCCAAATGTTATTATTTATATTATTTTTAATAAAATAATTTATGAAAAATTATAATTCTACCTATTAAAGCATGAATCGCAATCCAAAAGCAAGATTTACCTCTTAAGCTTACATCGCAAATATCAAGTTGTTTATTTTTACATCGCATTCACAAAACACGACTAAAAGGTGCTTGAACGTACTTTCGTTCATGGTGCCACAACGCTTCGATCGCGTCCTGGTGCTTGTACGTAGCGTATGCTATAGACGAGTCGGGGTGACCCCTGGGGAGTATACGGATTAACTAAAATCGGGTTTTTACATATAAATGGTCCAAGTGGCACCTTCCTGAAAATTGCTGTGGGGCATCCTGGGGTGCTCAAGATACCAAAAATAACTTAAAACGTTGTGGCACCAAAAATTGGTGCCACAACGTTTTATATGGTGCCACAACATCTATATAAGGTCGTTTTTGGTGCCGGAACGTAGGGTTACATATATATATATATATATATATACTTCTTTCTTGTCACTTAATATAAAGTAGCTATTAGTTCTTGTATTATTTGTCTGATCAGTACAATAGCATCAACGTTTTTTTATGTTTTCTTATTTTACCTTCTTTCCTAATATTTCAAACTTTCTAGTACAAAATTATTGAAATTTGACTTTTAATTAGTTTGTAGATATTTTTTGCTACATTTTAATCATCTTAAAACAAAATTTTCGATTTTGAAAACATTGGAAGCGAAGTGAATAATGGATATTGCTAGGTTATCGTTTATGGTTATTGATTTTGATATCCGGTTTCAATTTCAATTACATTTCAATCTCTACTTTATAGAATTTTCGACAGATCTGATTCGACAACTAAAATATCAGTATTTCCTTTCTGCGCAAATATTTGCTGATAGTTCAGTTAATATTTTTATAGAAATTCTCGTTGAATCGGAAATATATCTTGTTACAAATAAAGAATAAAAATATGCTCTCTTACTGTTGCCAAAATGAATTTTATTTTCTCTGTACTTTGTAGAATCAAACTTTTCTAGGATTTGGTTTAAATATGGTCGTTCAAGAATTACTGGACATTGCATTGCTGTCATGAATTTAAGGGGAGTTTCTATATTTAGCGAATATTCAAAAAATTTTGGAAACATTTTAATTTTTATTTTTCTTACATTCATTAGGTATAGATAGATTTGTAAAAATCGTGGTCATGCTGACTATTTCCCCTACGACCTTTGCAGATCCATTATTGTGGTTCCCTTGATAGTTAGATAATATAATGGAGTAGATCTGGTTTTGATAACGAAGTCGCTCTTTTCGAATTTTTTTTTTGTGGTTTCACAGATTCGAGGTCCCTCTTTCACTTGATCACTATATGAAAGGTAAGGAGGGTGCGGAGGGGGGGGGGGGGGGTAAATTAACATGTAAAGATATGGAAAATCGGTTTTTCACACGTACCTCTCTGAGGTTTCTTTGGATCGAAACGACTTCTATATATAAAATAAAGTGCTCGCAAAAACGCTTAAACTGAATTTCAACCCGTTCAAATCGGTCAAGCGGTTCTTGAGATATTGCGATTTGAATGTATATGTATTTTCGCCGCTGCGAGAACATACCTAGACCCGTGTTCGCGTTTTTCGGATGGAAGAAAGTGACTTCGAGACTTGTGTCCAAATTTCAACCCACTAGTTTAATTTGGGTAGGAGAGGGAGGGCAATTCATTTTTGACTCGAGGTAACTTTTTATTTCTTGACCAATCCGGTTTATCAAAATGGCAAACTCTTTCATGAGGACAATGCTACAGGATGTATTCAGGAGATAATGGTTTTCGCGAAAACGGACAAATGGCGACCGAATTTTGGATTTTGCATATTTTAATTTTTGATTTTCCTCATTGCGGAATTTTTTCTCTTCGATTTGAGCCCCAAATTAAACTAGCGGATTGAAATTTGGACACAATTCTTGGGTCATGACTATCGGAGGTAAAAAAATCAAGTCTCGAAGACGCTTGCTTCCATGTGAAAAACGCGAACACGGCTCTAGGTGTGTTCTCGCCGCGGCGAAAATCCATATACTTTCAAATCGCAATATCTCAAGAACCGCTTGACTGATTTGGACTGGTTAAAATTCAGTTTAAGCGTTTTCGCGAGTACTTTATTTTATATATAGAAGTCGTTTCGATCTGAAGAAACCTCAGAGAGCTATGTGCGAAAAATTTTTTCAAAAAGAGCGACTTCGTTTAATGGGATTTTTTCCGCCAGATCGACTCCACTAATAATAATAATTTATTTACAAGAAAAATACAAGAAAAAAATACAACATACAAAGTGTAAATAAATGTGATCTGATAGGTGAAGAACACCTGTTTCAGTATCTATCAGTAGATATAACGTAATACATGATAACAATATAATACAAGAACTAAAAATATTAGAAATGATAGAGTTAGAAATAATAAAATTGTGTCTCTAAAATAATGTCTTGATTTAGTGTACATATATTTTTTTAAATAATTTCTGTAAATTTCTTTGCCATTTAAATTTAAATTAAATGTTTTCTCAGATTGAGTTGAAGACTTTTAGAGCAATATACCAGAAAGAACGTTGGCATAAGGATTTTTGCATTTTTGGTAGCGTGTACTGGTTTTTTTGTCGTGTTCGTGATCAGGTAATTTTATGAATTCTTTAATATCATGATATTTTAAGGCAACTGTTAGGTAGTATTGTTGTTTAATATCGAGAACACCACTTTCATTATATAGATCATCCGAAGGGTGTCGAGGTGATTTATTAAAAATTATTTTTAAGAATCTGCTCTGGATTACTTCCAGTGGATGAATGTACGATTACATACCACACCCCCATCCAATTATCCTGTATCTTAAGTGGTTTTCAACCAAACAACAATATAAAGTCTTCAGATAATTTGAAGGTACGCATGTTTTCAAATATTTGAATTTGTATAAGATTGTTTGCAATTTTTTAATAACATATGTTATGTGGTCTTTACATTTCCAATTACAGTCAAAAATAATTCCTAAATATTTTATTTTCATTACAGGATTTATGGCATATGTTGAGCCATTAACATTAATTGTCAAGGGTTCAAAATTGGGAGTATTAGTATTTGTGCAAGAAAATGGTAAAAATTAATTATGTTTTGTTGAAATTAATAGTAAGTAGTTTGCTGTCGAACCAGCTTTTTATCTTTGCAAGGTCAGTTTCAACTTTATTTTTGTAAAGTATGGCGGTGTCATCGGCAAATCATATATCGCCAGTTTCTTGTAATAAAAATAGACTATTAAATAATATGGGTCCTAAGATTGTACCTCGTGAAACTCCATATTCAATATTTTTAGAATCACTTGTTACTTAACCTATTTTAACTACTTGGCTTTGGTTAGATAAATAACTTTTAAATAATTTAAACATTCATTTCTGATGCCAATATCTTCCAAAGATTCTAATAGCATATTATGATTTACTGTATCGAAGGCTTTGGCTAAGTCTAGGAAAACGCAAAGACATGCTTTGCTCTCATTTAACGCTTTATGTATTTTGGTTGTCAATTCTAAAACTGCATCTTGGGTTGATTTGCCCTCCTTACATCCAAACTGATATTAGATTATTTTCTTTAATGAAGTAGTTGTGTCTATTTTTTAATAAAGTTTCAAATATTTTAGAGATGTGTGTTGTGAAAACGAGTCACAACAATGTTGTGTTAAAATAAATTAATAGCAAAGCATACTAATGGTTACTCGATTTACTACACACTGCTTTTTTTTTGTTTTTTGTTGATGATAGTGACAGAAAGAAGAAACTATTATGCGTCACTAACGAACTCCCCAAACAGTACATCGAGTAATCATTAGAACCCTCAGAATCACAGTAAGAAGTAAGATTATTTTCGATTTGTTAAATTTAATTAAAGTTAAAATTGTTCAATAAATTTTGTAAATTTTGGACCGATTTGTCACGAGTAATCATTTCACAACAACAGAAGAAATAACGAACCACCAAATATTAAAATACAGTCAACTTTGCTCTTGGGTTCTCAACAATGTGTGTGATGAGAGAAATCGGCGTATAATTAGATACTTCAGCTTTATCACCTTTCTTATAGGTATATTGGTATAACAAGAGATGTTTTGAACCATTAATAATCTATTTAGACGGTATTTTGAATATATAATAGAATAGAAAACAGCCAGTAAAAAAGAGTAAGAGAATAGTAGATGTAGCGGAAATGAGATTGTTAAGATGGATGTGTTATGTATCAAGAAAAGATCAGAGAAACAAGTAAGGTGGTGACAATATCAAAGAAAATCCAAGAAAAAAGTCTGAAGTCTGAAATTTTTTTAGGTTTGAAGATGGTCCATAGCAAGAAAACAAGTCCCTTTTATTTATATTCATCAATTCATTTCTAAATATTCAACTAAACTCCAAAATTAGTTTAAGCTCCATAACTAATAAAACTCATGTATTTGTAGTTTTTACACATAATCCCGTATTATTTTATAAATAATAATTATTAATAGTAAATGTTTTATAATTGTGCAGTACACAATTTTTCACTCAATATCGTTATACAAATTCAATTAAAAGCTTATACATGTTAATGACAGTTTCGATAACAAAAATTGAAACGGTAAAGCAATTTCTGCATGTCATATCAATTCGATTTCTCTAAAAAGAAAAAAATAAAAGCAAACAAATAGTCACTGAAAAAATTGCTTTTTGTGATATGTCATTTTATCAACGATCAGTTGAATTGTATTGAAACAAATACAGCCATTTTCAATAACAAATCTATTGCAGAAAATTCGATTTGTTTTATAACATCACGTTTTTATTCTTTATATATTTTCAGTTTCTAGAGTCGACTAAAGAAAATACCAAATTTTGATTAAATGTCTGTACCATTTCTAATAACTTTAATTAAAACTATTTTTTGGTTACTTTCTGGTCCAACAACTGGATATTTCATAAATAATAGGCCAAATTTTGATTGCAGATTTAAGAGTGAAAAATTATAATATTTTGTTTAATACAATTGGCTACTTATAGTAATATAGAGACTCAATGGGAAAACTGTCACTAGTAAGAAAATTTCACACCAAAGTAATATAAAAAATTATAACATGATATTTTTGTAAGATACCTTCATATATACCAAAAGACTATGTTCCTAGGATTTTAGTAATATGAAATAAACATTTGTTGGTCTAAAAATAATCTATCTATTAGCTATCAACCAATCTGTATTATTTTACAGTAAACAGAAGGGTGTATTTTTATAATTTGACACTTGACAGAAATACTATCGCTGTGGTACTGCTCAGGATAGGAAAATACTATCGCCAAGTTTTTGGTTGCTACAGTAATGAGCAGAAACGAAAGCTTCTTATTGGTTAAAAAATGTTGGTGTGAAATTTTCAGACAAATAGCTCGATTCTGGACAAGTAGGTACTATATAGTTTCACGATGGACAAACTTGGGCCAATACCGTTTCGACTACAATTAACAACAAAAACGGTACAATCTGATTCAGAAAAATTTACTAGTTGAAAGTTGTTTTTAATACCTATGGGTACACATTTTAGGAAACTGTTCATTGGATTACAACAAAATGTTGCTCAGTTAAATAATTAACTTTTGTTAATGTGTAAATATATTAATTTATAAAGTTGACGGAGAAACTTTTAAAATACCGGGTGGTGCACAAAACTCAGCTTTTCTAAATTTTAAAGTTTTTGCAATCGGTTTAACACCCTGTATGACATAGAGTGGCAGATCGTACATTTGTTTAATATAATACAAAAATTTTATAACACATCGTTTATACTATAATAATAATAATAATAAACTCCCTTCAATTCACCCCCTTACGAGTGAACCCCAGAAGCTCTACAGCTTGTGAGGGGGTGGGATGGCTATTATTATTCTAAGTAATTAATGTTCAGAATGCCCAGCAGAAGTAGGCAATGAAAATTTTTATTTAAAAATCCCACTGCCTAAACCTGGGCCCGAACCAGAGCATGGACATACCTTTTAATGGTACATATTGAAGTGTAACCGCCTTTGCCCTCTGAGCCACCGTCGCCGATATATATTTAAATATTTGAAGTATTCCAATTTTTCAAGTTATTCTTGTGATGCCTTCCAAATGGTCCCTGAGACATCCAGGGGCAAAGTGTTCTGTGTCCCATTGCAGAAATAGGATAGGTGTTAGCGTTAGCACAACCTTTCACTTTCAAACAGCCAAACTTAACAAGAATAAGTTGATCTTGGAAAATTTGAAACACATTGATAGGTGACATTAAATTGACAGCAAGTGTAGTATTCCGTTTTCTCTCTCTTTCTGTCCTCGTAATTTTTCCACTTGCGCTCTATCGACTCTATCTGTAGTAGCTCTATGGTTCTGTATGAATTATCTCTCCTCCTCGTTAAAGCTAAAAACACTATATGCCCTCTGTAACCACATTTTGTGAGTCACCCTGTATAAAATATGATTCATCACCAAGAAGTAATTACTTAAACTATATATTCATATTCATAATGCGATATGTTCTCGTATTTTTAAAGCGGTTATAAAAAAAGTGATTTCATCAAAAAACAATATTATCAATTTTCGAACCATCCTGTAAGTAATAAAATTATACGGTGATTATTTATAACATATTAATGCTAAATAATCTATAATTCAAGTTTTCTACAATAAGCTCCAATAATAGTAAGAGATATGATAACTAAGATTTTGGTCTCATAGGAGCTCCTCTGAAAATCACTTTTATAGATAAACCTGTCGCCTTACATTTTTATATTATTTCGAAAATGTCAACAAATCTGACGTCACTGACCCCACATCAATGTCTCAAATTGACCGTAAATGATTGAATAAATTGCTCAGATGTCGAAAAAAATGATATACAAATTGAATGTAACATCTAACTAATCAGACAACTTTTCGATACAGCAATTCTTATTTTTAACGTATTTATAGCGCCAAAATAAAATCTCGAAAAAATACGTTTTCTGTGTGAAAAAGTCTCAGCTTTTCGAATCCATTTTTTATTTTTTAATAACTTTGCTAAACCTCCCTCAAAAACAGCGATTTCACAGCAGAAATGGCCCCCCGCTAAGGTGCTACATTTCTGGAAGTTACTACTGACCAGTTGGCTCTAGAGTCGGAAAAAACACACTTTCCCCCCATTTTCGAGGATGCTGAGCACGGTCGCTTCTGACCACTACCAACCACTAATACTATATATTTGCCGCTGATATTAAAAAAAAAATTCACCCCTTTCGGGGGAGAGTATTGGCCGGTGAAGGGGTTGGTGGGGGTGGGAAGCAATAATCAGCCCCACCACCGTGCTCAGCATCCTCGAAAATGGGAGGAAAGTGTGTTTTTCTACAGGGAAACCTTGTAAAGCGCGGTTTTTTTGGCGTGGTTTCGGCGTGGTTTTTTTGGCCGTTTTGAAGGGGATGCTGAGAGTAAAAACTTATTTTACCCTTCGAAAACGGGGGGGGGGAGACTAAATTAGCCCTGTCCGGAAAAAAGGGCGTCACTTTTAAAAATTGACCCCTTTCGGGGGAGAGTATTGGCCGGTGGAGGGATTGGTGGTGGTCAGAAGCGCTATCCAATAACACCATCGTGCTCAGCATCCTCGAAAATGGGGGGATAATGTGTTTTTCTACAAGGATACCTTGTAAAGCGCCTTTAACCCCAACAGAGGGTGGTTTTTGGCCATTTTAAAGGGGACGCCGAGAGTAAAAACTTTTTTTACACTCAGTTTCGGTTTCATCGACCGCGAAAACAAGGGGACTGTCCGGTAAAAAGGGAAAATCACCTCAAATTCCGACTCCTGACATGGACTATTTTCAGCACCTAGCATGCTAGCATGCTGTTATATATATATATATATATATATATATATATATATATATTATAATGGTCCGTGATTTTTCTTTTTATATTTATTATTAAATTTTTTATTTCATTTACCTTCTTCCGTAAATTTAGACAGAACATGTTTTGTAAATATTGTTATTGTAGTTGGGCGCCATCTGTCTAATTACATAGGAAATTATAGCCAATATCTATCTCAGGTCAAAAAAAATTAACGATCAACTTTATCTGTACAGGAACAATTGTTTGGTGTAATACGGTAAGTGTAGTTTTTATAAAATAATATTTGTTAAGTGTGATATGAAATTTTCTTAAACTTCTAACCTAACATAATTAAACTTTTATAAGTTTAGATTGTTTTCAATCTAACTTTATTATTATGGCCTTTTATAGTTTAAACTTTTTAAATATCGATATTTAGTAATTAAAATGGTACCTTTTATTCAATTTATGCTTTTCGTTCTTATTTTAGTTGTTCAAAATATATGGGATTTTATAAAATCGTTTTTCCAAATAACACCAAAATCAGGAAACAGGATGGATATTTTTATGCCGAATATAGTTGGATCTGGATACTTTTATACAGGAATACAGCTGGGATTGGAGATGTCCAAACAGGAACACAGGATAGGTAGGATAATTTTGGATAAAGCCACCTTTTAAGATTGTTGTTCTTCTTGAATTATCAACATTTCTTAACCTCACTTTTTCTGACAGGTAACAAATTTTTCTTTTAAATCGCGTTGCTTTGGGTTTTTCTTTTGTTTTTATGATACGGAGCGATGTGAACTCTTCAAAAGATTTTGGTCAAAAAGCCCTCCTTTGACACACGAAATGCTTTTTATAAAGTACAATGTCACAGCTCACTAGATAAAAATTTGACACTTTTTAACCTAAATTTTTACAAAATTAAAAAAATTATTGATTTTATTGCAAATTTTGACTAATAACATCTTATTCTATAGATTAAAAGAAAATTTTTGATATACTTTTTATATCATTTCGAATTATAGTAACTTTGTAGAAAGACACTTTTTGTTCGTCATCATTGATTTTCTAAATGTCATTAGACTTCATTATTGTTGTACTTTTTTGCTATATTTCTTTAATTTTATAAGTCCTAAACTCTTTTTCGTTTAATTTACTAATTATGTTGAATTCTTATTAGATTGAATTTTAAGGTTAACTTTTATAAGTAATATTTTCTTCCTGTCTAAGTTATACGTTAAAAAGAGGCTTTATATTCAATACCATTACAATATATATCTTTAATGAAAATATTGAAGAGAATTGGACCCAGATGTGATTCCCTGTTGATGTTAGATGTCACATTAATATCACTGTAAATGTGGTTTTGAATTTTCACTAACTGTTTTCTGTCAGTTAAATTTTCTAAAACTATTTAACCAACTCGTTAACCATGTTGGAAAGCCTGTTTAATGTCATTTATTAAGAAACAAAAAATATTATGCCAGTACTAGGATACCATAAGTGAAACAAGAA
The DNA here is from genome assembly GCA_949320105.2 of Crepidodera aurea. NCBI lineage: Eukaryota > Metazoa > Arthropoda > Insecta > Coleoptera > Chrysomelidae > Crepidodera > Crepidodera aurea. The sequence goes on along the minus strand of OX439473.1, from coordinate 75,915,593 downwards.
TAGAAAAACGATGAAAAATCCATATTTGCTGGCTGATAACTGGACGATCACTCAAAAAGTAAGGCATTACTGGCCTTTTATTTGCACCCGTTTTTTCGGCCGAAGTACTAGTTTATTTGACCCATGTCTGGTGTTTAATGTGGTCCCTGTAACTGTTGAATATATAGTTGGGTCATTTATCATTCTCCTATTGGTGCCCAAAAGTATATGACAATAATTTTTGCTATTTTTTATTTACTTCAGTGTAAACGGCATCGACTACTCTGGTCATTAGCCTCGTGTTCTGTGTAGACTTTGTTACTGTTTCCCAGCGCCACTTTAGGAACAGCACTGTTAATTAGAACCCAACAGTGAATGATCGAGTGGGGAATTACACCTGGTATTTTTGCTATTAATAATAAAATAAAACTACTCGTCGTGTACCAAAATATTACATTTTAAGAAATTAAATACGGCTACTAGTTTCGGCGATATGCCATCATCAGGTCAAAAAAAGATAATGATACACAGCAAACTCAAAAATATTGAAACATGTTAGAAACGAAAAATATTATGGTAGAATAGTGAACGAACCAATATTAAAATTTTATCATAAGAAACTGATTCAATTAAAATCAAATATTTGGTTAAACATTCAAACTGTTAAAATTTACACCTACTGATGTATGGTTGGCTGCTAATCGGCCGTCTTTCGAACAATTCGTTATTTCAGTTAGTTGAACTAACACAGAAGATCCGTGTAACTTCATAAATATTCAAAGATTTACTGTGTTTCCAAATGGAATTGGTAGTAGCTTCAAGCAGAAATCTCGCTTGAGTTGCATTTTTAGGAGAAACTGGGGCAATCTGCCACATGGATTGCGTTTTTAAAAAGTCCGAAAGTTCTGTTAACTTATGCAATACCAGAATGATTTTATGATGCACTAAATGTAGGTTTTTTTTATATTAGATTAGAGTGCTGGGAAATCGCACGTTAAAAGGTAAGGCCCCGTCATTTCTAACTCAGACAAGCCTGTGGCTTTTGAGGGTTGCTCATAGGGGGGCAATCAGGATGACGGTAATAGTATATTACGTAACAAGTGTTGTAAAAAGCATTTTACGCACGAACGGTAATTCCATGAGTGCGTAATTGCTTTACAACACGGATTACGCACTATACTTTACCTTCGGCCATATATAGTGTACCAAAAAGTCTGCACCCTGTATTTTATTGATTATTGATTTTTTGAACAAGTGTACAAAATTTTCTTCAAAGCCAATAGATTCCCGCCTCACTATCACTTGACATATTGAAAATGTATGTATTATTTTTTAAACTGTATCTATCTTATAATTATTAATTAGAACTTATTTGTCTTTATAAAAAGTTTGTATTATGTTGATTTTGACAGTTGCTATGACTACGCTCCTGACGCGAGATTACGCGATCACTACCTACTTGCGAATTATTTAATGTTCCGCTTACTTGTACGTATAAACTGTGCGTTTTGTGTTTTTCGTGCGTTGTGAGCTATATACCTAGGCTGTATATCGTATGGTTTTGCCTGTTTTCTATCGTGGCCGTAGGTAAAAGACATTTTTTTTAAGAGTGCTGATGACGCTATGATGCCCGCAAAAATGAGTCCTCTCTCCGCTGCTGTGGCCTCTAGTGCTCAATGGTCTTCTACGAAGGCTTAATTAAAAAGGTTATATAATGCAAGGTTATTCCTAACAAAATCAGTGCGTTTCCTCAGAAAGTCCTATGCATAATTTAGTAATAGTGTATAGGATAATAACTGAGGGTTTGCCTAAAGTCAACTTGTCCTTTTTACAAATAAAAAGTTTTAGTACAAGCAGCGGCTAGGTGAAAACTGACATGTCAAACGAACATCTGACATGAAACAGTAGAGGGTTCCAGTTTGCTAGATATATAAAGTCACAAAATACCTCCCAAATATTCTTTTCACAAGTCTTTCGAAGCAAAGATACCGAATATAAACCCTTGTATTTAAGTTACAGATAAGAGCACTGAAGTTAAAGCCTATGAATTGCGTCCAAGGCTCTTTCAGGTAGAAACATTTACTAGCTAGGCCTTTGTAAAGGAAAATCTAGAGGATATTTTAATTAACAAATTTGCACCGACATAGAAGTATCTTTAAACTTCTTGCCATCATTCAAAATCATCTCACACGTGGTCGTGAATTTTCTTTATCTTTGAAAAACCAATGTGAGTTAAGCGGATACAGAAACATTACAGAATATGAGGAGAGAGATTCTAACAGAAATTTTTAACAGCATGAACCAACTACGTAAGATTGTATATTAAGAAATAGTTCAAGAAGAAGATTTCTCTAAACAGAGTGGGGTACGATAAGCAAAGCTCTTAATAAAGGGGCTTTGTATTGCAATAACTAGCCAATCTAAGAAGAAAAAGCATTAGTATTGTCACATGGCCTACTGATCATGGTTATCTAAATAAGTACTTTAATAACATTGGTGAATAGGTAAGTACATATAAAAATAGACACAAATACATTGTTTGAGCTCTAGTGACACCTCAGGAACTAAAAAAGCGTTAGTATAATGAACATATGATTACCTGTATACTAATTTAAATTTGTACCATTGTTTTATACAATAATATTCTGAAATAACCAAAGTAGCATTTTTCGTGGACGGAATGTAGCGACCTTAGAAACTTTAAAGTGTTGTAACGTTATCATCGGATATTAGGAATAATGTTCATTTTTGAATATTGAAAACTAAATTATTTAATATCAGCGTTACCTCGATAACGTTTTTGACAACTCAATTAGGGAACTTTGTATAACGTTTTTGACAACTCAATTAGGGAACTTTGTATGACATTTGTAATTGACGTTAGCGCCCTCTTTCCTGTACAGATTGATAGATTTTGAAGTAGTCTTTAGAGACATCAGTCTTGGTGTGGTTTTCAACAGGGTGTGTTTTTAATTTTGAAAACGTTTTACAAATCTCATGCTTTGATAATTTGTTATAATTAATCTTAGAAAATTTCAAATGTAATGGCGCCCTCAGGGAAATAATTCGAAGTATAGCCGATTCTCGCCCTGAAAGCTCTTCATCAGCTAGCCTAAGAAACTTGGAAACTGGCGCTATTTCATTCATTAATTGTGATGAGCCAGAAATTAAAAATTAAACAACTTAAGCAAGTTTATCGTCACAGTGTATTGTCAAAATCTTTGCTACGTAATAGAAACGGTTCTATTACGTGGCGGTGACTAAAATGGGGAACACTTCGTGCTACGTTCCAACGATGTTTTTGGATCTCATATAATTACGTTTAATACACTTGCGAAAACTTGGAGGTGTGGTGGTTGACACTAAACACGAAACTTTGTTCACTGCGCTTCTCTTTTTGATTTGTAGCTCGTTTTCTGTCCTGCATATAACTGGTAATCGAAGTAGGTACGTTACTGAATAAGAAATAATGAGGTATAATTATTATATTATTGAAATACAAGAATATTGGTTTAACAAGACTGAAAGGCAAAAAGTTGGAACTATTGAATGTTTACTGTCAAATTCATCATTAAGAAAAAAGTTACAATCTGTAAATTTTTCATCATGGAAATTAAATACTTTTTTAAATAGCGCGTTTATTTTTCTCATAATGGCGATCTCAAAAATGGCGGCAAATATATCTGCGTTTAGAAAATAAAACTTTAAAGTGATTTTTGAAGGTAATAAAACTTTGAAGTGACTATGGTTCCATGCGGTATGCGGAAATCACTTATGAATGTGGCAAAAACGTAGCGAGAATTACTTCAGTCATATAATCAAGTGCCGCCACTTTAAAGGTCTATTAATGGTTTCCAAAACGACACTTCTAAGTGACATAGTTTGGTGGCCGTAACTATTATTTTCCACATTAATGTTTGTGCAACTTTGAGGTAGTCTCGCTTAGTAGTTATAACGTTTCAAACACCCTCAGTGGTACCAAAATATTATAAAACTATTAAGTGATTCCCAGCGGTGAACTTTACGTGACTACAACTAGGCAAAAATAAAATTAAGTTATTCTTACTATGTAGGGGTAGATTTAGTGATTACTACGTAATAGCTACCCCGTCTAAGTTGCGATATCAGTTTCTGCTACTAGAATGCTTCTTGTGACTGCTCGAAATTTTAATTTTATCGAATTCGTTTTTAGTTTTAATACTTTATCTAAAGTAAAACCACGTAAACAAGCTAAACGAGTAGTCGGCAGAACTCGTGATCGTATCGTTAAGTTTTCTCACGAGATTTTCCAAATAAAAGTTTTATTGGGAAATGTATTAAGTAAATTTGAAGGTCTAAAAATACTACGGCACATTTTATAAACCGACGACCATTGAATTATTACTTTAACTCATCGTTTTATATTGAAAATTTCTAAGCCAACTTCATTTCCCCCCACAAGCATGGAACCAGAGTTGCATTATGTACTTTGGATTGTAGAGCAAGAAAATACTTTTTAGTTATTTAAGGTTTTTGCCAGAAACTTTTCAGACTAACCGGCTTTGAATAGAAGTTATACGAAGAGCTGCGGATATTCTGCTATGCGCTATTCGTACTTTTTAGTTTCGGAAAATTATTTTAGTAAATATATATTCTGAACTGATAGACTTTTATTATGTACAAACAGTAGCGTATTTTGTATTTCAATGAGATTATCCCGGGTTTGAGTTAAGATAAAGTTTTCCTTGTTGAAAAAGGAAATCTCAAAAAGTCGAAAATAGAAATAGAATAGCAAGAACAAAACCTATGAATTGGTTATTTTAAAAAGATAAAATCCAATTAATGAAGATTTAAAGTTGCATTTAAATAAACAAATTAACCCATATTAGACTGGCAAAAAGATGTCGTTAGTGGTTTGCGGGGAATACCTCATCAGACACATGGCCACATTGTGAACTTATTGCAGGCATTTGTTGCAATAATATTAGAGTGAAATAAAGTGTGTTAATATTCGATGCGAGAAAAATGGACTTCAGACTTGTGTAAGTGATATTACTCCTTTGTTAGCGTAAAATTAATTAATTGTTTTTAAATTACAAATATATAAATAATTAACCGTTATGTATTTAGAATCGTACTTAGAATCTTGTAAAGTTGGCTGTTGCCATATGGCAACGCTAGGACCTTGTGTAATATGTATTATTTATTACAGCGGAGGGCTAACACTAGAAGAAGCTTCAGATGACAATCTTGTAGGGAACATTTACATTGAGCTCCCAGAAAATGATATTCTGACATATGAGGATTCTGGAGAAGAAGATGGAGGAGGTCTTATAGACAATCTCTCTGGAAATCAGCTAAGAAGCAGAGCTAAACTAAGAGTATTTGATGACTGTCAAAATCCATCGCAGGAAAATTCCAGTAAAAACGAAGAAGACAACGAAAACCCATCACAACCACCTTCTAATGAACGGGAAGAGCCAGAACTTTTAAAGAAAATAATAGCTAAGAACATTGAATGGATACGCGGAGATTTCGAATACGTGCCAAAATATTTTCCAAATCCTGACGAATCATATTCTGATAATTTTAAAACATTAACGCCTACAGAAATGTTTGAAATATTTATTGACGAAGAAATCATAACATTATGGGTTGAAGAGTCAAATAAATACGCCCAATTCAAAAATTTACCAAACCCTCAAATTTCTCGAGAAGAAATGAAATGTTTCTTGGCAATATTGGTTTTGTCCGGTTACAACACTCTGCCCGGAAGAAAATTTTATTGGGATACTGAAGGAGATATGGGAAATGATATGGTGAGAAATGCCATGAGAAGGGACAGATTTATAACAATTTTTCAATATTTGCATTGTGCTGACAATCATAATCTTGATCTTACTGACAAATTGAGACCTCTCATTGATTGTGTTAGGAAAAACTTTATGAAATATTTTGTTCCTGAGAAAAGTATGGACTATGATGAATCAATGGTGAAATATTCTGGAAAACATTCTTGTAAACAATTCATCAAAGGTAAGCCAATTTGATTTGGTTACAAAGTTTGGTGCCTCAATGCAGAAAGTGGATATCTCGCCAACTTTATGATTTATCAGGGCAGCAATCCACAAGCAAATTCAAATTATGATGATGTATTTGGAAAATGTACGGCACCATTTTGGATATTACTGAAACAATTACATGAAGAAAAACAGAAACTGCGTTATTCTTTCTATTTTGACAATTTGTTTACAAGTTTTGATCTTTTGGTTAAATTACAAGAATTGGGATATGAAGGAGCTGGAACTATGAGAGACAACAGATTACCAAAGACTTGTCCATTACCAAATAAATCCGTTATGAAGAACAGAAACAGAGGAGAATACGAAATTGTTATAGATAGAACTAATGGAATTTTAGTGGTAAGATGGGTAGATAACAATATTGTTACAGTTGTTTCCAATACGTATGGCGTAAATCCTCTAGGGATGGTGAAGCGTTATTCAAAAAAAGAAAAATAGTTTGTTAGAATACCCCAGCCTTCAGTGATAGGGCATTGTAAATCATCAATGGATGGCACCGACTTGATGGATCAAAACGTATCTCGCCATAGAATAGGACTCAGAGGAAAGAAATGGTGGTGGTGTTTATTCACATGGTTGATAGATGTTAGTATTCAAAATAGTTGGATTCTTTACAAAAGATCTGGGCACAAGATAAATTAACTTCAATTAAGACGAGAGATCGTCAAGACATATCTAACAAAATTTAAAAATCCTCCAAGAACAGGAGGGAGACCATCCTCAAGTCTTTCTAGCAGATTTTTTAGTAGAGTTTCAGATGATATAAGGTTTGACAATACTGGTCATTTCCTGATACCAACACCCGACAAGAAGAAAAAACGATGCGCCGGTGAGAACTGTAATTCCATTATACGTACAATGTGTTCAAAATGTGCTGTTGGACTTTGTATTGTCTGCAATTTAAAATTTCACAGTAATAATTAATTTCTTTTTATAAAAAATATACCTTTTGATTACATTTCTAGGGTTTAAAGTTCGTTTTTCTTATATTTTCTTACTATATTAGTAATCGGATCTGGGTGCCCAGTGGGGACTAGCGTTGCCATATGGCAACATCAGTTTTTTGGTTTATTTATGAACATAAATTTTTTTTATTATTTTTTTCAAGTAGCACTAAATAAAGTTAATTAAAAATTTCATTGAAAAATGATTTTATTGAAAATAAAAAAACTTCGTCGTTAATGGGTTAATTAACTAAATCAGTTTAGTATTTTATAAATTATAAATCTGTCATTGCTTTAGCTTTCTAAAAAAGATAAAACTTGTAGATATTGTCTAATCATTGTAAGCGTACAAAAAGTATAGTACAAAACTCAAGATATAAATGAATTACGTACGTGGAATTACTTGCTCCTATTTAGCTAATGTGTAAACTTTTCAGTTGTGCGTCAAATTTCCTTTAACCTGTTTCTTGTTAGTTTTGGGACGGTCTCTCCCTTCTCGTGTTTGTTCATCACACACCAAGCTTGTTTTAATTTAGTTTGGTTGAGTCACTAGCGAGGAGTTACAATTTCGATTGTTATTTTTGAAAGAACTTTGATTTGCACAGTCATCGAAACTGATCTGACCCTTGTTTCCATCTCCGTGTCCTAAATATACTCATTTTCTAATTGAGTTAACCAAAAACAAAGGAGAAATCCTAGAAATTGGTAAAACTATAAATAGAGAGATTATAAAATTATAAAAATAAAAAATGAAGTAACTTGTAACTTGTAGAAAGTTGCGAAAAGATTACATCATAGAGAAAAAGAGAGTCTTTGGACTAACATTTAAAACAATCACAAACACGGAACACAGCAATTAAGATTGCAAAGAATGGGGGAGGGTGATTTTTGACAATAAATATTATTATTAATATTGCTTTATCGCTTCTAATACCGAAGTTTACCAGCAAGAAGTACTATTAGAATACTTAATATAATCTAAAATAAAAATGTTGAAGAAACGTGGAGCTTGCTGATAGGACAGACGAAAATAATTTAATTATTGGTTCGTACATTAAACAGTACGGTTTTAATACCAAAGTAGACAAAATGTTTTTGACAAGACTATTTATTATTTTTTTATACAACTATGACAACTTCAGAAATACAGCTCACTATTGAAATATGAAATATAAATTGTAACACTCCCACTAATTGAATAATTTTTTTTTACAATAAAAATATATTTTACTTTCCCGGCTCCTATCCAAGGAAAAGTATTGTGAACGCGCTAAAAAAAAATTGAGATAACGACGGATATATCCATTTTGAGGTTCCCTGAGACGATTAAAACGATTTCCAGATGGAAGTCTGTCTGTCTGTATTCTTCCACGATAGCGTCCGCACGCTTAATCCGATTGAGCTGAAATTTGGTATGTGGGTTTCGGGTAATAGGGGATTAAACCCATTAGTTTTTGCTTTTTGCTTTATTTGATATTTAGGTGCCTCACTGGCTTGTAAATATATCCTGAAATTTTCATTCCTTAATTTTGAACCTAACCTAAAAAAAAATTTACTAATAAATCGCAACCCGTAGCGTCCAAACTCTTGATCCGATTGAGCTGAAATTTGGCATGTGTGAATGAATCCGTTTGTTATTGGTTGAAATCACCCCACCAGGGGGCGCAGTAGCCCTATGTACATTACAAAAAAATAAAAGACCTAAAATTTTTATTTGGTATTTAAGTGCTTTATTGGCTTGTAAATATGCTGAAATATCCTGAAATTTTCATTCCTTAATTTTAAAATTAAGCATTGGAAAAAAATTTAAAATTTAAAATCCAAATGACATTTGACAAACAAAAGTAAACAAAATACCGACCCTAAAAAATTGTTTTACTTTTTTTTGACATGTGAAATATTTTTCCTTTTATAATATTTCAAATGTCATTTTTACTTTAAAAAAATTCGAAACGATTTTTTTTTTTGGGATGCCAAATATCACTTGATTTGGATTTTAAACAATTTTAATACCAAATTAATTTTTTTAATTTTTATTTTATAACTGTCGGGAAAGTCTTGAGGCGACACAACAGATTTTTTGTTTTCAGCATGTAGTTCTTCATTTTTTAGTTGTTTCTTCTTTGCTGTTTTCTTGTATCCAGTTAGAATGGGCAAATTTAAGTTACATTCGTATTTTATACCCAAATCTATTGTTGACTTCAGGTACCTTATAATCCTTTTCACTGCATTTCAATGGGCTCCGTTATAGTTTGTAACGTATCTACTAATAACTCCGACTGCATACATAATGTCAGGACGGCTTACGACTGCAGCAAACATCAAACTGACTACCGCTTCACGATAAGAAACGTTTTCAGTCATTACAAACAGTAAGATTGGTATTAGGATCTGCAGGTATTGCAAGTGAATTGGCTCTTTCAAGATTAAAATGTTCGATTATTTTCTTGATGTAGTCAATTGCTTCGTTATATCCCAAGTTTTGTTCTTGTCTAGAGCATTTACTTCTTCGTTTATAGCTTCCTTCCAAAAATTAGAATCCTTACTTTGCATAGCTTCTTCGTAAGTTGTTGGTACATCTACTTCAACATAGTTCAGGTGAAAATCATTGAATATCTGAGGAGTTCTTTTATTTCTCTCTGGACGGGTTAGTTCGTGATTAATTTTCTCTTGATATTCAATTTCTAGGACTTCTACATCGTCTTCTATGGGAAATACTGTTACATCTTCATAGTCTACAGAAATTGGTACTAGATCTGGTTTCTCAATAATTCCCTTGACATTTTCATTAAAGATGACATTTCTTGATACAGTAATTTTCTGCGTGACAGGATGAAATAACCTATTTGATAAACCGTCATAACCTACAAACGTTAATTTTTGACTTTTGGGTTCTAGTTTGTTCCGTTTTTGATCTGGAACATGAATAAATGCTTCACAGCCAAAAACTCTAACATAAGACAGTTCAGGTTTTCTACCGGTCCACAGTTCGTATGGTGTAACGTGATTTGCTGAATGAATTTGTGAACGATTCCGGATATATAAAGCTTCTGCGCACAAGTACTTCGGAACACCAGCATTGTATAACAGTGAACGTGCACTTTCAACGGTGGTTTGCTTGTCTTGTTCAATCTTCCTATTCTGTTGTGGGGTATATGGGGCTGTTCGTTCCAGTTCAATACCGTTTTCATTTAGATATTGTGATAATAGTTGATTGATATATTCAGTTCCGTTATCCACATGTAAAACTTTTACTGAGTGTCCAAATTTGTTTTTAATTAAGTTAAAATAAGTTTTAAAATATTCAAGAACATCTGATTTGTGTTTTATAAAATAAGCAACACGATAACCAGAAAAATCGTCTTTTAAAGGAGCAACATATTTTGCGCCTCGTACTGAGCAAGTTGATATCGGACCACACAAATCACTAAATATTCTTTCACCTGGTTTCAGCTTCGGATGTGAACGGTATTATATGTAGTTTTCCAACGTAGAGTTTGCTGATAGGACAGACGAAAATAATTTAATTTTTTTAAAACCGGCCAGAAATTAGTACTTTCCGGTTTATTTTTAGGTCAGAAAATCTCATTTTGTCGGACCGAGCCAGAAAATTATTGTGATAGTCCGGTAAAAGCTTTTACCGGACTCATTTTTATTTACTTTCCGGCCTATCTTTAATTAAAAAAATAATAATATAGTGAGTCTAAGATAGCGGTCAATTGGTTTCTATAGTAACCGAGTTTCGTATTATTTAAAATTATAAAATAACTTGACATATATTGACGTTTAGTTGAAAACGTGACATTTATTATAAAATGGATATTCAAAATGATGCATTTGATTGTGAATTAATGGAAGATGAAATTATACCAGATGAAATTGTTAAGGCGGCCACCCGAGCAATTGTTAAAATTAGTTAATAAAGAGTTCTTGTTATAAAAATGTAAACTGAATAATATGATGTTTATAGTACAACACTGCACGTTTAAAAAAAAATATTTTACGTAATACGTCCCAAAAGTGCTTTTACTGGACTCGCAGGCTTGCAGGACTCGCCTGCGGCTCTCCCTGCAATTTGCCCACTCGTCCAGTAAAAGACCACTTTCGGGACTTGTTACGTAAACTACTATATTGGTTCGTAAATTAAACAGTACGGTTTTAATACCAGAGTAGGCAAAACGTTTTTGACAAGAATATTTATTATTTTTTGTTACAACTATGACAACTTCAAAAAAACAACTCACTATTAAAATATGAAATATAAATTGTAACAAAAAAACAATTGTTATTGGCAAAGATATAGGAAAAATTTTAAAAAGAGAAAAAAACAATATTATTTATTTATAACAAAAGAACGTAACTTGAGAATATTCCAGATATACTCACAGATCGTCTTGGATTCTATGGTTATGTTTTGAAGAGCAGTTATAAGTGAAATTTTGACAGTAAATATATCAATTTAGGTGGCAGAATTGGGATCTGACATCCAGCGATTCGCCACCTGGCGCTTTGTTTTCGAACAGAAAGTAGGGTGACGTTTCCATAAGAAATACATTACATCAAACGGGAAAATCCATTTTTGAGATAAATAATGTCCGAAGTTGTATTAAAACAGCGTGAAAAATCAAAAAATAAAGTGTACTGCGCAGTACCAGGGTGTAATAATAACTCTAATAAATGTCTGGGCGTTATATTTCACGATTTTCTGGAGCCGGATAAACGAAAAGGTTTTTTTACAGGGAAATGATGTGCTTCTCTCTTAACCGCGTTAGGGGGTAGTTTTTGGCCGTTTTAGGGGTTCGGCTGGCTAAAAGAGAAATTCTGATAACGCCATCGTCTTTAGCATCCTCAAAAACGGGGGGGTCAGGGTAAATTTTGGTCCATGTTCTTCCGACTCACACACGTCACTAAAACCTGTACGAGTGCAACAACACAACACGTAGCATGCAGCGCTTGCATTTTTCCACTGAATCAGCCTTGAAAGAACAAACACTCATCACTTGTCCATCTCCTGCAATTTTCCCATTCATTTGATGGTGATTACCTCGCAAATTCGACGTTGATAAAGCCACCAAGTCCACAAAGCTATTGTCACTTTCATTAATTTTTTTCCCGCATTTAACCAAATGTCCAGCGTATAAAATGCATTCAGCTTGTTTGAAATTTAGTTTTCTAGGGTCTGTTGTAGCCTTTTTACAAGTTTTGTCAATCGTAAGACTCATTTTTTTATATTTAAATCTTCAGCCTAATTGACGTCAGATTGGATCCCAATAGTACACCCTCTTACCCCTACCAAAATAAAGGATGTTGTTTTTTAAAATCACGCAAAATGACAGCTTTAGAAAAAGTACCCTTAATATGAGCCGTTAGGTTTTTAAAAGACTACAAAACGTTTCATAGGTTAGGTGTAACGTTTTGAAGGCTCTTTCCACTGCGACCACCACTGGGTCTATTGTTTCATAATAAGAGCGATACGGATATCAGATCTTAAAATTTCTGAAAAGAAACCGTAAAGAAAATAACTGCTTAGAAAATTATTGTTACAGAACTTCCGAGTTTGATTGAATTAATTAAAAAGATAATTAACTTTAATAAAGCAAACACAAACTCTCAACTTTGTTCTTTTATTAACATTTTTGTTTTTAAGTAAATGTTTATCCATAATAGTCCTACTATTCGGCAAAAAACTGCAGGGAATAATTACCCAAAGGAAATTAGAGACCTCATTGCAGAAAAAAGGAAACTAAGCCGGAAATGGGAACAATATAAAGCTCCTAAAAGCCTAAAAATACCACCAATAAGTATGGAGACTGGTAAGTGAGCAAGAATTGATCAACAAAAGACAAATAGATTTGCAAAACATTTACAGAACACCTTTCAACCAAATGAAGGAGACGATATCACTGAACAAGAAATATCACAAGATGCAGAGATTAAACTTACCTCTCATAAAGAAATTATAGAAGAGATTAAAAAAACATAAATCCAAGGAAAGCCCCATGGTTTGATCTCATCACCGGAGAAATCAATATGAAAGCAGTTTATATATCTAATCAATGCATCCTTCAGATTAAAGTATGTACGCTAATGTGGAAGGTAGCAGAGGTCATAATGACTCCTATACTTGGTAAACCACCACATGAAGTTTCCTCTATTTTATGGATACTGAAACACGTAATAGAGAAAAATATTCTTATCCCATCGCACCAACTTGGCTTTAGGGAATGTCACTCCATTATAGATCAGATTTATAGGATAACAAATGTAATAGAAAACACACTAGAAAAAAAGAATAGTATATTCTTCAACGAGTGTAGAATGATGGCTATTATTCACGCGGATGAAGTTTCCAAAACGAGCGAGCGCAGCGAGTGAGTTTTGGAATCATCCAAGTGAATAATAGCCATTCTACACAAGTAAAAGACTATACTTTCTCCATGACTATGTATAAAAAAAATCTTTCATTGGGGGTCGAACCTCGATCGCCCGCGAAAGAGTCAAGTATCTCTACCAGCTTTCGACCACATTTATTTATGAAAATTTAAAGAACATAGACATAGGTAACTCAATTTTTAGTAGAAACGTTTAGATTTTTAAATGAAATTATAACATTATTAGGAATAATAATAGAAATAACATAAATATAGGTACTTAATTTAGATTCTTTTGCAAAATTTATGGTAAAGTTATTACAATTGCTTATATTTAACGTGGTTGATATTGAATTATGATTAAAACTAGCAGTGCTAGTACTGCTAGTCTGTGCTGTATGTAGTCGGGTGATTCCGGTTTGATTTATCGACTGCAGTATTTTGTTCGCAGTGTTCATTTTATTTGTCATTGAATCATCCACGTAGCCCTCAGCTACGGATGTACTTTTCCAGCCACCGTGTCGTTTGAGAGCCGTAATATCTCCCCCCGCATCAATTAATAGTGTGGCAGAAGATCTACGAAAACTATGTCCGGTGTACAGATTTACATTTGGTAAGTTTAAGTAGGTTGCTATTTGTCGACCCATTGATGAAAATTTGTTGATGCCAATTCTCTGAACAGTACATTTGCCGCATTGGTAGTTCAAGAAGAAAGAAGTATTTCTTACTTTAGTTTTCCGAAAATGAACTTACTTTATTGGAATTTCTCCATACCCTAAATGTTTCATTAATCTTATTATAGTCTTGCTTTGATCTCTCCGGTAGCAAATTCATTGTGGATGATTGAGCAATTTGTTTAATTTCGGGAGGCGTACATATTACCTCTTCACTATCGCTACTGTTGTCCATTTTGTTCTCTATATATACGTAAAATTATGATTATATGATTATTTTGACGTTTCAAACGACGCGCTGTCAGAAGCGATTTCCGTAGTTAGGTATTTGACGTTTTCAAAGAGACGATTTGATTTATTCATTTTAGCGTGATTTCTGATAATCATAGAATGTGATTGGTTAACGAGAGTGAATTCTTTTTCAGTCTTCACTGATGTGAAGAATTTATGTCATTATTCAGCTAAATATGTAAAAATAATTTGTGCATTATTATATAGTCGTGGAGAAAGTTTGTTCCGCGGTCTTTCGTGATGTGGCTCAAGCATTTAATAAATTTTGGCATATAGGATTAAAACATAAAATGAAAATGTATTTGGAATCTTATATGTCAGACATATTTTAGGATCAACCAACAGGAAGCCTACTCAGTTCTTAAGAAAATCAGTTCTGGAGTGCCTCAGGGAAGTGTGCTAGGACCTGTTCTGTATCTCCTGTACATATTACACAAGTGACATTCCCAAATTAGAAAACAATACATTAGCAACATTTGCTGATGATACTGGCCTATTACAGACATCAATTGACAAAATAAATACCTGGACAAAAAGGTGGAGTATTAAATTAAACGATTCAAAGTCTATATACATAAAATTTACAAACAGAGCTAACCAACACATGCCCATAAATATAAACGGAAACTTAGGTATTACCCTCGACGCCAAGCTTCGCTGGAAACCCACATTAAGAAGAAAAGGGAGGAACTTGGAATTAAATACAGAAAAATGTACTGGCTTATTGGAAGAATGTCCACGCTTTCTTTGAATAATAAACTTATGTCGTACAAACACACATATAAACCTATTTGGTCGTATGGTATTCAGCTTTGGGGTTGTGCCAGCCAGAGTATTTGATAAACTACTTAGATCAGATTGTAATGGTAAAAAAAGTAAATACTTTAACAAATAATCATAATTTTTATATTTTAAGGATCTGAAAGAACCTAAAAACGATTGGTTTTGCCGAGTGAAAACTTTTCCTAAATTATTGTTTCTTCTTAGTTTTAATCTATTTCATGAAATTATAGCAAAATAAGATTCGAGTAGATGATTTTTTGATAAAAACTCGAATCAATTTGGCTTTACAAAGCTCATACGGGGCATTTTCGCAAGTGTTGACAATATAATTTATTGTGCACACAATTGACATAATTCTAATAAAAATATTCAAAAAAGATCAGGGAATGACTGAAAAAAATTAAAGAAGAAGAAACAAATTTATTTTACAGACTACAGAACACACAAACCAATATGAATGTTGGAACTGGACATATGAGTTACGTCGGAATAGTGACCGGGAACGTACTATGAACGAGAACAGATCATATTCCGAAACGGTACGACTTCAACAATCCAATCAGAGTGGTGGTGCCAGATAGAACTGAATGGAATGACTCACAGCTCAGGAACATTCTACAGAAGAAAATCTGCTACACAGATGGATCCAAGACTGAGAATGGAGCGGGCTCGGGTGTGTTCTCCAGGAACCCGCAGACTGGCATCAGCTATTCATTGGGCACTCACACTTCCGTCTTTCAGGTATATGCTATTTTCCAATGCGCGAGGGAGAATAACAGGAGAAACATAGTTAACGCGCGAATTAATATTCTATCAGACAGTCAAGCGGCAGTCAAGGCAAGGAAGTGACGTCCAGACTGGTATGGTACTACAAAGAAGAACTGAAATGGCTGGCAGACCGCAATCACGTCAAACTGATATGGGTGTCGGGACATCAGGTAACGATACAAACAGTAGAAATACCAAAGCGTACAGCAAGAGTGTCTATAAAAAATTGGATTCGGGCCAAACACAAAAATTACAAGGAAAACGTCCCAGGAAACAAATACGGGAAAGAGTACATCAAGGGACCGTGTCCCAAAAGAGCGGCAGACCTGTTAAAGATGAACAGGAGCCAGCTGAAAATCGTCAAAGGATTCCTCACTAGCCATGCGCACCTTAACAAGATGGGACTGTATAATGGTGACATCTGCAGACTGTGCGGTAAGGAAACAGAAACAGTTACACATATACTGTGTAGATGCGAGGCATCGGACCGCAAAAGACAGCAGATTTTTGGGCAGCCAATAGGTGAGCCAGAACTATACAACTCCAACCCAGTGAAGGACCTGTACACACTTGTACAAGGCACTAAAGTACTGGATTGGATATTGTAATCACATAAAAAGAGAGGTAAGATACAATGGGCCGATAGGCCTAAGTGTCACCGGAGGCATCGGTCAGACGGGCCCAACTAGGGGGAGAAGTTTTTAGTGAGTATGCCTGGAAGAAGATTCTCACAGTAGACCTTGAGATTTTAGGCTCATAACCTCCCCATAAAGGGCTTTCTTCACCTCCGCAAAAAAAACCAGAAATCGAAAATACTTCAATTTGTCTAATTATTCATTTTGTTTTGAAATAAATACATTTTTTAGTACAAAAAAAACCGACCGAACTAATTTGTATTCCCCATAGTTTTTGTACAACTAGCGCCATTATATTGGAATTAATTTCTTACTTAATTATTCCTTTCCTTTTAATGCATTAAACAACTAATTGTTCATACTGTAAACTATTTCTACTATCTGTCTTAAATTTGAATATACGGCTGGGACTTCATACACAACAAAAAGATAATATTGCTTAACTGGTACATATATAAAATAAATCCACTAAAATGTCTGATTCACTATGAAAGCAAAATGGCTGATATTACTGGAATATATTTTAGGTGTAAATTGTCCAACGTATTACGTAAATAACCGAAATGTGTTCAGAGTGTAACGTAGAAAATTAATGGGTGCATACTAACTGTTTTATTAATATTAACGACATTAACACTTTAGTGTTGGATGGGTTTCGAGATAATGAAAAGTAAGTTATTACACAAATTAACTGTATACACACCAACTAACTGCTCCAAATTGACTACTATATTGGGCATAGTTGCTTAATTGAGGCAAAGGGAATTGATAAAAGCGGGCTATTAGGACTGCATTCAGACGATTTAGATTATAGTGGTAAAAGTATTTTTAAACCTCTTTATTATTAACCTTTTTGTTTCGTTTAATAAATTAATTTATAATTTTGTAGGTTACTGTCTAAACAATTATTTTGCTGTGACCCACATTTTGATTTAAATATCGCAAATGTAATTAAAGAATAGTAGATATTTTACAAAAGGGAATTTTCAATATTTACAAGAAAACCTACATTTGGGTAATGTTTAATTTCCATTGAAATTAAACAACTATTCTTTGCATTCATAGAAAATAAATGGCAACAACGCCACTAAGGAGCAAACAAGTGCGATATCTAAAACATAGTTTTTAAAGTAATTCATTTACAAATAATTTCTAACATACAAGTTGAAATAAGAAAGAAACAGAGAAACTTATTATAACCCTGTACTTCCGGTTCCTCGGACCACCTGCAGGCTTTGTGCACTGGGCGTGACTTAACAATTCTAGAAAAAAGACTAGACTAAACGCTGAGAAGCGCGAATTAGTAAAATATTTTATTCAGTATGTCCTTAGCTGCAAAACCAAGCGGGTCTGCTCCTTTGTCCAAATACAACGTAATTTTTACATTCAAATTCTACAAATACCTCCTAGTACGGCAAATTAGTGTGTTTTTGATCGTCTGACGACTCACATCTCCATCAAGTGCGACGTACCGCAAGTTTCCTTCTCATAAGGGCTTGCTTCAGGGATATTAAATGCCCAATATATCTCTGACAAATTCAAATTGAAACAGTGTGTCTTTGATTGTTCAACTGACTACATCTCCGTTAATAATGTAATGTAATTAAGCTGCTCGTGTTTTCTATTGAATTCTATAAAATATATAACATTACAGTCTTTAAAAGTTTAATAGTGTAATAGAAAAATGAAAATGTATTTTTAGTATATTGGTCGTAAAACTTATTGAATCCAATTTATTTCTTGTTTTCCAAATTGTGCTAGATCTCATTTTAAACAAAAAGTTAGGAAATTCCTATTTTACACAGTCTTCTTTTAACGGCACGCTTTGTGAAGAAGAAAATAAGTATTTTAAATTGCTTAGACAAATTTAAAGAGAAAAGAAAATATTGCGAGAGACGAGATTGTTCGCGAGATTTTTACATTGCTAACTTAACTCATCTAAGATATTTCTTTATTTCATTGTTGATTTAGTAATTTTCGAATAAAAAAAATATGCAAATGGAATCGGAATTGAATGCTATTTTTATGCAGTTCGTTTTTCCTATCTTAAATGGTAGAGTTTATTTTTAAAACGTCAATCAGGTTTTAAAGCTATACCTACATTTCGAATTATCTACTAATTTGAGCTACAAAAAACTTAAATAATCTGAACAATGTTTTTTCAGATGCTACAGCCCACTAGCTCGCAACTACAATGTTGACCCGCTGAAAAGAAGCCGTGGTGACCGTAGTTAGTTTAATAGTTTGTAAAAAAAGATGTGATATATGTATCAAATATTTTATATATTTGAACCAGAATTTTTTTCAAGATATAATTCATCTTTACAGATTAAATTGTTTATATGCTAAATAGGTACCCCCAAATGTGGTTTTTGGCCGTTTGGTTGGTGCAGTCAATTCGAAAATAATTTTAACCCTCGCCATGCCATCGCGTTCCGCATCCTCGAATACGGGCGGGACGTACTTTGGGAGTGTCTAAATTTATTTATATGGTCGTCCGACTCACAGTATGAACTAGTAGGCCAAACGACTTACATAATATTGATTCAATATATTGAAGAAAATTTTATTGACCTCACAGTACTTGCGAAGCTTTCGTTGAAAAATTACCACTGTTTAAAAATTTGATAGTGAAAATAAGTTAATTAAATTGTAATCCTTAACATTTTTTTTCAGAAAAGTTGAAGGTCTGCCTGCAATATGTAACGAGATATTTGAAACTGAAAACCTCTTTAAAATATTTAAGGTGCTATTTGATTACTTTCTCGATCTTTACCACTAACTGGAAGCAAAACTAAACTCATGAAACCGATCCTTTGACTTTAAACGAAGATAGTAGGAAACTTTAGAAGTGTATAAATTACTTGTTCTTGGCTGTTGCATATTTATAAGATGATCTGGGTCAACAGTTTTAACTGAATTTTTTATTGCATTTGTTCAATTTGTTGATATTTAATATCGATATCTGATATCTGGTTTTAGTAAAAAGTTTACACTAGGTATCATGATTCAAGCAGTTGCGTTATGCGTTATGGCATCACGTATTTTGTTTTATTTTTTATTATTTAATTACTTTAGGTTTTAGGCACCACTCATCAGAATTCAATGCTACTTCAGGGTAGATTAATTCCTATCTAAACCGGCAAAAAATGTAGGTCTCATGTCTGTGAAAATTCGATCTTCCGAGATATTTACAAGACAAGTTAAGCTTTTAGTTTATTTTCTAGCAACGGCAGACAACACAGAGACAATATAACCTGATAAATATTATTTTTAGATGTGCTGCCATCTATGATTAGAAGAGAGTATTGACAATTATTAAAAGCAAAAAATTCCCGGTGTATTGGGGTTGCATACACAATTTGCATTGTGTGTTGCAAAGCTTTTATTTGACTGATTCTAGTCAAAATGTCACTCTCTTCTTTCGTATCCCTTTCAGAGATTAATACAAAGTTAGAAAACGAGTAAGGAATTTAATTTATCAGATTCGACATCCCAAGACCGCTTTCTGCCTTTCGGCTTCGTCAGTTAGGCTTTTCGAATCCAATAAATAAAATTCCAAACTCGTACAAGTCAGTAGCTATATCCGCTATAAGATAAAATTTTTAGATGTGCTGCCATCTATGATTAGAAGAGAGTATTGACAATTATTAAAAGCAAAAAATTCCCGGTGTATTGGGGTTGCATACACAATTTGCATTGTGTGTTGCAAAGCTTTTATTTGACTGATTCTAGTCAAAATGTCACTCTCTTCTTTCGTATCCCTTTCAGAGATTAATACAAAGTTAGAAAACGAGTAAGGAATTTAATTTATCAGATTCGACATCCTAAGACCGGTTTCTGCCTTTCGGCTTCGTCAGTTAGGCTTTTCGAATCCAATAAATAAAATTCCAAACTCGTACAAGTCAGTAGCTATATCCGCTATAAGATAAAATTTTTAGATGTGCTGCCATCTATGATTAGAAGAGAGTATTGACAATTATTAAAAGCAACACACAATGCAAATTGTGTATGCAACCCCAATACACCGGGAATTTTTTGCTTTTAATAATTGTCAATACTCTCTTCTAATCATAGATGGCAGCACATCTAAAAATTTTATCTTATAGCGGATATAGCTACTGACTTGTACGAGTTTGGAATTTTATTTATTGGATTCGAAAAGCCTAACTGACGAAGCCGAAAGGTAGAAACCGGTCTTAGGATGTCGAATCTGATAAATTAAATTCCTTACTCGTTTTCTAACTGATAAATATTAGTTTAATTTATCAGTTTTTGGCATTCTCAAAAATAGTTAATTGTCAATCATCGATTATGGATGGAAATCATATCATATTTTTGTGCGAGGGGTGTTCCAGAGCAACGTTAAGTAACGTAGTCGCGATATAATGTTGGTCTAACAGTGGCCGGCGAAAACGTTGGTGGAGTGATGAAATTTGATGTGAAATTGTCATTAGAAAATAACCTACTTTTGTAAATATCAACGTCAAGGTTTGACTTTATTTATTTTCTAGCGTTTCAATCTGAAAGAATTCAGTTTTAAATTTGCCGCTTTTTACAATGCAATAGAAGATTCCATAATAACCTACAAATAGGGGAGTGGGTGGCTCAGTGGTAGAGCACTGGACTCATAATCCAAGTGTTGTGAGTTCGAATCCCACCGACGGCAGAAATCATTTTGTGATTTTTAATTAATTAAAAATTTAGAAATTGATTTTCATATACCAGGTGTTACTCCCCTCTCGACCAGTCACTGTTGGGTTCTAATTAACAGTGCTGTTCCTAAAGTGGCGCTGGGAAACAGTAACAAAGTCTACACAGAACAAAAGTCTACACAGAACACGAGGCTAATGACTAGAGTAGTCGATGCCGTTGACACTGAAGTAAAAAAAAGAACCTACAAATTTTGACAACTGCCCTCACAGATGTGCGTGTCTGTTTCTGATTGGTTAACATACGCGACATTTCAGTTTTTGAACCAATTAAAAAATCACGCACAGCTCTGATAATCCAGTAAATGAAGGAGGAAAAAAAGGCCAACCTTTAGATTATTAGTTTCCATTTTTATTTTCTGGTTGAAAGTGGCTTTTGGTAGGTACCTCATTAAAGATGAGACAAAGTTTGCGTGAAAAGCTCGTGCGACGGCCGAGAAAATGGCCCCAAAAGACCAGGAAAATCGGTTTTCCGCGAATATCTCCCAAAATATGGCAGTTAGAGATTTTCAGTTCAGATAAAAATTGAAGATCAGTTAATTTTCTACAAAAATGGTCCTCATGATTTTTTTCGCAACATCAATATTTTCTTCGAAAAAACAGGGTTGAAAAATCGGAAATTTTGAGACTCATGAAATATGCAAGTTTTTTAAAAAATTTGAGATTTGGGGTGTTTGAAATTCATTATTTTCAATGTTCTGGACTGTGGAAACCAATTGTAGATGGCGCCACCACATTCTATCCATTGCCAAAATCCTCGGAGCCATAAATGAGAAACCCCGTAAACCATATACTTTTGAAGATGAGGCCTCAAGCTATACTTATTAGGAAAACAGGCTATAAGATTAATTACAGCAGGATGGACTCCACCAATTGGCCTGAAACTAGCGACAATTAGCTTTGCACATGTGGAAAAATATTGAAGCTCATTAGGTTTTTGGTAAGGAAAACTCAAAATATCTCAAGAGTGAAGAATATTTACCCATAATACTCAACAACAATTTCTTGCAGATTCTCCGCAAATTTTTGCAACCATCCTAATCGAAGTTTTTGGAATAAAGATTTATAAACTTTCTTCAAGTTTCATTTATAAAAAAAATATATTTTTATTTATTTATTTATTTATTTATTTATTTATTTATTTATTTATTTATTTATTTATTTATTTATTTATTTATTTATTTATTTATTTATTTATTTATTTATTTATTTATTTATTTATTTATTTATTTATTTAAACTACCTAAGGTTGTGAAATAAATCACACTTGTTCCCAAGAACAAAGACATTAAATGTCCTACACTTCTGGACTTCAACTACTCCTTGGGCTATATGCCCCCCCAGGGTATTGAATTACGAAAGTCCAGACGTGGTTTGGATCCCGACCAAGTCGGGACTTTAAACCAAAAACTTTGATTTTATTATTAAAGGAGCTTGCCATTCTTAGACAGTTTCGGAATTATTGTTCCTCTTCAGTAAGAAACAGGCTAGCTCGAATTTCGATCTCTAAAGAAATTCTGAAGATCGCTTTGAACCCACCAACTCTTAGTACAAACGGTTAAGTTGAGAAAGAGGAGGTGAGTGCAACGCTCTTCACTTTTATAATAAAATCAAAGCTTAGAGTTTTCTATAGTTTTGCAAATTTCCTATAAGTGCATTTTAGCGTGATACATCACTTGCGCGCCGCGGTCAGATTTTCTTACTTAACAATTAAGGGTTGCTATAATCAGCATGTATCACCAGCGCGCGGCGGAGAACTTTTATGGCATGGGACCGTCCCCTAAAATATTCAGGTAATTTTAGTTAATACAGTTTAATTTACAATCAAAAATAGATTAACATTTGTGCAAATTTTTTTTCAATTATTTACTATTCATGGCTACAAAAATGGACATTACATATCAGTAGTATTTATGTAATTATACCAAACAAATCAAGTTCTACATATTCTTTAGGTTTTAAGTTAATAATTGAATATTGTAGGTATAAGAGCTGGAACTGGATGTAGATTCCACTTAACTCAAGCATGGTTAACTTGATGATTAACTTCTGAATATAAAACTCCAAATTCTGAAATTGGCTCATGGTTGCGATGGACTTTTGGTCTGGTATTTTTGAATCATGCTGAGGTTGGGGACTGCTTTGCAGAGGATTTTTATTCGATTATGTAGTCAATAATTAAATCGATGGAAATGCTTTGTGTTCGCCTTATTTGTGGGCATCAATTGAACTGTTGTGAACCTTTTAATTCAAATTTTTACACTCCCCATCCTGATATATTTAGATTTATATTCGTGTTAAAGGATGTGCATTAATTTTTATTTCTCTTTATTTAAATTTTTCCAATACCCTGAATAATTTTGATCTCCGCGCGCAAGTGATATACGAGATTTTAGGGGGCCGCGCGCAAGTGAAATAAGTTGTTAGCACCAGAACTGACCGCGGCGCGCAAGTGATATATGCCCCATTTTAGTACTGTGTTAGTGCTGAAAGAATTAAAAACAAAATTGCTAACAATAAAAAACATTTCTAGCACAGACAAGATATACATAATATAATACAAAAATATTCGAATTTGTAAAATTATTAAAAAAAGTCTAATATTTTAATAAAACTAGAAATTAATTTCACTTTATTTCTTAGCTATAAGCACATTTTATCTTTTCTTTTTAAGATACCAGCTTAAAATTGATACGAATTATTTAAGGTCAAATTATCTTCGTAAAGCGGCTCCCATTACGTTTACACCCCCAGCTGCTAAAGCCGACAGACACAGTTCTAGCTGCTCACGGCAGTTGGAAAGATTTGGAACGTTCCTGAAGGTAGTGGAATAACTTGGAAAGTTTCAGAACATCTCGTCAAAGGTATATGTGGTTTGTAAATCGAAGCGGAAAATCAGTCTGTTAATCAAAGGAAAGTTTATTGGAAAAAATGATTGAGGAACAGATAGGAGAGATATTTGGTTAAACTTTGTATAGAGTATGTAAATCAGTTATGAAATAAATTTTATTTTTGAGATTGATTAGAATAGCTGTCAGTTAAAATGTAAGTAGCTTTAAAATAGAAAATATTTTAAATATCTTATACAATAAAAAGATGATCTAGATGGTCATGTGTTTTAGTTGATGGGCACAATAATATATATCGCCCAAACCTTTCAAGATAAGATTATTGAGGTCTAATGATACTTAAACAATATTTAAATAAATGTGACCAAAAAAAAATATTCAGTGAAACTTTTTGGAATTTATTTCCATTTAAAACATAAATTTTTATAGTCTTTTATAACCCAGTTGCCAGCGCCAGATATTGACCAAAAGTTCATTATGGATGAAATTGGCAATTAAGTAGATTCTTGAAATCGTTTGGAAAACGATAAAAAAATCTTTGCCACTCTATAGTGTTTGCTAAGTTCACAATTAAGAAAATTTCATTATATCTAAAAAAAAAATTAGAAATACTAATAGCACCACGTGAAAGAGCGATAAATTTAACTAAAAATTATGTTATTTAAAAAAAAAATGTATTAGTATAGAAAATTATTCAAAATAAGAAACCGAATTTGAAAACACTACGCGCGACGAGCCGTTGAATACAAATATTCAAGCAAGCCGTTCGGAAAAAAACTAAAATATCTTTTCCTAAAATATACGCAAAGAATAAAAGACTCTAAGCTTTCTCAGGAAGCCATTAGTTTTTATTTGTTTTGTTTTTTCATAGAAAATTTGACCGGAAGTTATAATTTGTATGAAAATAAAAATGGCGTCGAATGAATGCTGTAAAAAAATGATAAATTTATTAAACAGAGACAATGTCCATCATTTTAATTATTTTTACATCAAAAGTAAAAGTATAATGATGGCCAAGGACTGGGCCAATTTAATCTCTCCCCCCCATTTACGATGTCGCTGAAACCGAATCTGAGGTTACAAAAAGTTTTTACCCTCGGCGTCCCCTTCAAAACGCCCAAAAACCACCCCCCGGAGGGGTTAAACGCGTTTTACAAGGTTTCCGTATAGAAAAACACACTTTCCCCCAATTTTCGAGGATGCTGAGCACAATGGTGATGTTGTATATCGCATCCGACTACCACCAACCCCTCCACCGGCCAATACTCTTCCCCGAAAGGGGTCAATTTTCACCTCGAAAACGGGGGGGAAAGACTAAATTGGCCCAGTCCGGAAAAAAAATGGAAAATCACCTCAAATTTCGACTCCTTGCCTTCACTAACAAGGATTTTTTTGTTATGCCTCTATTAATATATAATGTGGTGATATAAAAAAGAGGGGTATAGAAAAAAAAAAGAAAGAGCGATTGCTAGGGGAACAGTGGAGTTTGAAAGATAGAAAAAAATGAAGGTGGTCAAAGCAAAAAATAGAAAAAGTCAGTTGAGTGAAAAAAATAAAATGAATTACAGAGGAATGGCTATTTGTATGCTATTTTGAAAATTTATTTACAGCACAAATAACGAATTTATCAATAATGTACGATATAATTCAGCACACAAGTTTTATTGTTTATTAACCAAATTTATAAAACATCATCGAGGGCTTCCATTGAGAATGTATTTATTTCTTCTCTTCTAGCTTTATTTGGTTTGTATCCGGCATTTTGACGTTTCAAATATGCTATCAACTTTGGATATTTAATATCGATATTGTCCTTTATTTGTATCATTGTGCGAAGCATTGAATATTTGGACCAAAGTGTTGAAGCTTTTAATGATTGTCCTTGGAGTGAAAAATATACCAGTAAAACATTTTCTGAATAATTATTTATCTTATTGTCTTCAGCCCATTGTTTTTATTGGGTATATTGTTTTTCATACCTGTCTTTAGATTTTTGTGGTAGTAATGTTAATGACGCCATGTTGGCTTGTTCCTTAATTATTAGGTGGCATATTTGAAAATTCAAAGTCACTTGAATCGCTCTCGATTTTTCAAAAATTCAATTATATTCAATAAACGTAACGCACTAAAGTCAATCGTAGTGTTTACCTACTGTCAGTGAGCCACAGCATACTATGATAGTTTTATTCTTAAGTCAAAAAACGTATATGAGAATCCTGAATTTAAAATCGCCGTGTTTACTGTCAGTGAGCCACAGCATACTATGATTTTCTTATTCTTAACTCAAAAAACATATCTAAGAATCCTTAATAGAAATTTTTATTTAAAAACCTATCAGGATACGGATAAACAAGATGTTCTAGAAATTACGGAAACAATTTGAATATAATAGATTCACAAGTTTATCATTTACGACATACTCAAGCTGAGGGGGAGTAAAAGTGCTTTCCTCCCTAGGGTGGGAAGTATAAGTTTCCTACCTGATGTGAGGGAGGAAAGTGCGTACTTTCTATAGGGGTAGGGGAAAAAATATAAAGTTAAAGGAGTCAGAGAATTAAAATAATTTCATAGAAAAGTATTGTGTTTAATTATATTTTGGTCATTTCACAGTGTTTGCAGTTGCACGGACCCACGTAAAATAATATGTCGTAGGAAAATTAGGGGTAAGCGGGGTAAAAAATAAAATAAAGTAGAGAAACAAAATATCGAGACAATATTTTCAGTTTTAGAAATTATAACTTCCGGTCAAATTTTCTATGAGAAAACAAAAAAAAAATTGAAAACCAATGGCTTCCTGAGAAAGTTTTGAGTCGCTTCATGCATTCTTTTTTTTTCTTTAAGCACATTTTTGGCAAAGATAGTTTAGTTTTTTTCCGAACGTCTCGCTTGAATATTTGTATCGAACGGCTCTGCGCGCGTAGGGTTTTCGAATTCACTTTCTTATTTTTAATAATTTTTTATACTAATACAAACTTTTTTTTAAACTTATAATATAATTTTTCTTCAAACAATTTATTTAACACATCATCGAGGGCTTCCATTAAGAATGTATTTATTTCTTCTCTTGTAAAAGTTTTAGCATTATTTGGTTTGTATCCGGCATTTTGACGTTTTAAATATGCTGTCAACTTTGGATATTTAATATCGATGTTGTCCTTTATTTGTATCATTGTGCGTAGCATTGAATATTTGGACCAAAGTGTTGAAGCTTTTAATGATTGTCCTTGGAGTGAAAAATATGCCAGTAAAACATTTTCTGAATAATTATTTATCTTATTGTCTTCAGCCCATTGTTTATATTGGGTATATTGTTTTTCATACCTGTCTTTAGATTTTTGTGGTAGTAATGTTAATGACGCCATGTTGGCTTGTTCCTTAATATTAGGTGACATATTTGAAAATTCAAAGTCACTTGAATCGCTCTCCATTTTTCAAAAATTCAATTATATTCAATAAACGTAACGCACTAAAGTCAATCGTAGTGTTTACCTACTGTCAGTGAGCCACAGCATACTATGATTTTCTTATTCTTAACCCAAAAAACATATCTAAGAATCCTTAATAGAAATTTTTATTTAAAAACCTATCAGGATAAGGATAAACAAGATGTTCTAGAAATTACGGAATCAATTTGAATATAATAGATCCACAAGTTTCATCATTTACAACATACTCAAACTGAGGGGGAGGAAAAGTACTTTCCTCCCTAGGGTGGGAAGTATAAGTTTCCTACCTGATGTGAGGGAGAAAAGTGTGTACTTTCTATAGGGGTAGGGGGAAAAATATAAAGTTAAAGAAGTCAGAGAATTAAAATAATTTCATAGAAAAGTATTGTGTTTAATTATATTTTTCACAGTGTTTGCAGTTGCACGGACCCACG
Source organism: Crepidodera aurea (assembly GCA_949320105.2). Taxonomy (NCBI): domain Eukaryota; kingdom Metazoa; phylum Arthropoda; class Insecta; order Coleoptera; family Chrysomelidae; genus Crepidodera; species Crepidodera aurea. The sequence continues at coordinate 75,887,645 of OX439473.1, read as the reverse complement.
TAAAATAATATGTCGTAGGAAAATTAGGGGTATAAAATAGAGAAACAAAATATCGAGACAATATTTTCAGTTTTAAAAATTATAACTTCCGGTCAAATTTTCTATGAGAAAACAAAAAAAAATTGAAAACCAATGGCTTCCTGAGAAAGTTTTGAGTCGCTTCATGCATTCTTTTTTTTCTTTAAGCACATTTTCGGCAAAGATAGTCTAGTTTTTTTCCGAACGCCTTGCTTGAATATTTGTACTGAACGGCTCTGCGCGCGTAGGGTTTTCGAATTCACTTTCTTATTTTTAATAATTTTTTATACTAATACAAACTTTTTTTTAAATTTATAATATAATTTTTAGTAAAATTTTCTTCAAACAATTTATTAAAAAAACCCTTGCGGTAGAGGTAGTGGTAGGGGTGGGTTAGAGTAATCTTCCCCGAGAAAATTTATATTTTCCTGTAGCAAGAGACTATTAGTCTTAAAAAAGGGGTTGAAAAGACGATAAGCGGAGAAACTCCTATTAGGGGTTGTTTTTGGCCAATATTAAATGATTGCCGAGGGTAAAAAATTTTTTATCCTCAGATTCGGTTTCACCAACCTCAAAAACTAGGGGGGGGGGAACAAAATTAGCCCTGTCCAGAAAACTCGGGTGTCACTCCGACTCTTGACCTTCACGCACTTTCTTTCTTCTTGTATTTCTCTTGTATTTAGCATTCAAAGAGATTTACTGCCTTCAAAATAATGCTTAAGTAAAACCTTAATATATGATTAAAAAATTCTTATATTTGGCTTTTTTCTAGTATATATCTCTTATATATGTGGTAACGTTCACTAACTTTACTAGCTAACTTCACTACAGTATCAGTATCAAGTACCTTAGTTGACAAAATCTCCTTGTTATTTAGATATAAATAAATTTTAAAATGAATGGAGTTGATAAGGCTACAACAATTATTGTTATTTTATATAAAAACTATGCAGTTTTAGAGTTTTAACTCCCTCCGTGCGATAAACTAGCAGCCAATCGCGCCAAATTTCCAATTTCTTCACCAACATTTTAAAAGGGATTTATAACAAAGGAAGTTGGCTGGTCATGAAAAGGCACACTAAGCTTTTTACGGTATCCTCTCAAATCCGTTCTTAATTGTTCCAGTAACTTTTCTGGAATTCCTGTTTTACATAATTAAGAAGCATTATTAGTGTTAAACTACCAAAAGGATAGGATCTCTACTTCAAACTTTTTCTCAATTTTCTAGCTAGAATATTTCATACTTAAAATTCTTGTACATATTTAAAATATTCATGTTAGTTTATTAATTAAAATTGTGAAATTCGTGAAAAATTCCTGAATTTCCTCTATTGCTATTTGTTCAAGAATTTTCATGGATATTTAAGCACGTTCCAGGGTGTATCTGTGCATGACTGGATGGCTAAATACAACATTTCCGTGTGTTATACAATAAATAGTTCTAGCGGTGTTAGCAAAATTTTATAATGTTAAACACATGGCTAAAGTTGACGTACAAAGTACAGAGATAAATAAAAAAATATTTCAACATTTTATATTATTTTATTAAGGCATATTTGGTCCAATCCTTATATTATTTTGTATTTTTGACTCAACCTGTATATAAGAATGCTTTTTAAACTTTCATTTGTTATAGTGGAGATTATTTCCTATAAAAATTTTACGGTTTTTCTTGTCAATATTTGGCAAAATCTATAAGAAAATGTTTTACTGTTAGTCTGTACGAGCCGATGTAAGTGTTTGAGTTCTGGTTTTGTTTGTAAATCGCTAGGACTAATACTACAAGCGACATAGGCACGAGCTGCCACTTGCATGGAAACAAAATATGCTTTGTTTTTATTATTGTCACAAACACTCTGACGTCAATATCAAACTTATTCTTCTTGAGAAAGGGTTTGTATATTTTATAAAAGCTATGATAACAAAAATGTATTTTATAAGACAATATGTTACATGGAAACAAAATACCTGTCGTTACTTTTATAAGTAATAAGCTAAATAACTGCTGAACCAGGAGCAAAACAATATTGGGTCTAAGTTTACTCGTTCCTGAGATATAGGAGCTGGAACCTAAAAATAATCTTTGTAAATAAATAAGCCATTATTTTAGATAAGCATAAGAATTTTCCAATCTATTTATGATGCCACATACACATTATTTGAAAGTAGAAATGAACCATATTTATTTTTGTAGTATATACGTAAACAAAGCCTATGAACAAGTACTATTTTCTGCCATGTATATGTTAGTATATCAGTGGCAGACTTCTCGGTTGTGGCTCCACCTACAAATGTGTAATTTTAACATGTATCCTCCATTATGAAATAAAGTCTTGATATTAATAACCACTACATGTGCATCAATTAATAGGTTATGGGCCCAGATCCCGACACGTGCAAAATTTAATGGCATTGTTAAGTTATTAAACTCACTGTAATTATGGCTGTTAATTATTTAACAAGTGTGCCGAAGTTGGGAGGCCGCGATAATTACGACGATTGGTCATTTGTTGCCGAAAATGTGTTTATACTGGAAGAACTTTGAAAGTGTATTGAAGGAATCGAGGAGGATGCCATTTTAATAGCAAAAGCTAAACTTGTGTTAACATTGGATCCATCATTATGTGTGAATATTAAAGATGCAATTTTTGAAAATGTACTTAAAAAACTTCCAATGTGATTATTTATTTCTGTAACATTTTAAAAATCAAATTTTTAAAATTGTTATTTTTAAATTTGGGCCACTTTGTATATCACAAAATTCCAGTTTAATTTCGATTCTACGTATTAAATAGTGGGGAATCATCTAACAACAGAGGCTTCGAATTCGAATTTAGGAAATATTTTATTCACTTTCGATTGAGAACTTAGTTTAAAAAGTCCCTTTAAAATTAGTGTACTGTGATATAGCCTGGTAAGCACATTATTTTTTCTAATCTGTTATTTGTAAAAAAGTCTAAAAATCTTTACACAAATTTAGTAATTATTCTTAAATTATTTTATTAATGTTTTCGAGTTTTTTATATATTTATTGTACCTAAATGATTGCTATTAATTCCTGTTTACAAAATATTATTTATATCGAAAGGCCATAGTCAGAACAAAAATTATTTTTTCTTTAGTTGAGGCGGATTTCACACAGTCCATCCATCCATTCATTGTTCATTCTTCACTCATTCGATAGTTCATTTGTTGTTCTGAACTAAATCTACAGCGTCGGCCACTGCACTTGTTTATTTTTGGGAATTTAGTAACATTCAATTACTAAACCAGCCGAAAGTCCAGAAAATGGAATTGATCCCGATTCCTGGTAGCTGCCGATATATAAAAGTCGATGTAGACTTTTCTTCAGCGTTGGCCAAAAACTGTGAACATGTCGGTAAATCTTAGTTAGTTTTATATTTGGTTTTTTTTTCAACTGATTTAGTTTTTAAGAAATTTTGTATTCTTACATTTTATATTTTGGTATTTCGTATTTTTTTTTTGTAATGGCGTAGCTACAAGCTATAATAAAATTGTAAAACTTTTGTAAACTATATTTCAACAAATAATTTTAATAAATAGTAAATCATTTTTTTATCTTTAAGTTTTCTTTAATATTTCTTTGCGGTGTGACAACATATAAAGTTCTGTATTCATATTATTTTTGGTCAAAGCTAGAATATTTATAATTCTAAACTAGCTTGAAAAATATTAAAATAGAATTATTGGCGCCCTCTAACCCTTCAAATACTTCATCGAATGTCTATTAGAAAAGCTGGAACTCACACCTGAAAGTAAAAGTTTCATATGCTCAATTCTTTTCTTTTATTATTAATAAATCATTTAAAAAAAAGTAAGTATTCTGAGCTAGTAAAATAAAAAGTAAAATTAAAATAACTTAACGATACAAATTAGAGTAAAATTGGTACATTTCTACAAAAAAATCAGTTATAACTATGAAATATTAACCATTAACCATAAGAATCATTTCACAACTCTATCCATGTGACGAATTAACACTAAATGAATAATACAAATTATATGTACTGTTGTGATGAATAAATCGCAGAAAACTTGTGCATGGACAACTAAGTGACATTCAATCCTGTCATATGTGGCGGTGGTTATAACAATGTTAGTGTTTGTTTTGTAAAATGAACCAGTGTAATATTAGTTTTTCAAAACGAATGTGGTATTATTACTATTGAAAAATTCACGGATATGCTCTCTAAATAATGGTATACAGAATTTAATTTTCTCTTTTTTTATTTGTTTATTCCACAAAATCACAATATGAAATTACACTAGTAAATAAAAAGGTCTATTAACAATAAAATGTGCTTTTAGATAAGCGTTGGAAATGATAAAATCATCTAAAATTTGTCCTAAATTATTCTGAGAGATCATAAAATCATGCTAATGTAGTAGTTGTTTAAGTTTTAAATTAATTCCCTGTAAGATATTTTAAATCAGAAGGTAAGTGATTATACGCTTTAATACCTGAATATAAAGGGCTATTTCGAGTGCAATGATATTTATAAATTGGAAGTATTATATACGTTTCGTTTTAAATTAAATAATAAAATAAATTTAAATTGCTTTTAATAAATAAGGTCATTTAAAAAGATCCTGAATTAAGACAACTAGGGTTTTATAGACAGTTTAAAAATCGAGGTCTAAGTTTAAATCCAAGCGAACGAAGTGAGCGCGTATTTAATATACCGAGATTTTTAAACTATAAAAAACACGTGTTGTCTTCAAGATTTTTTCTAATACTAATAAAATCTTATCATAAATGGATATTGAAAGTTTAGTCATTTTCAATTTCGTTTGAGATATATAGCTTTACATATACAGAGAGATGGTAACGAGTGAACAAAATAGTGGAAAAAAAATTTTCCGTCAACATGTCGCATGAAAGCATTCCTAATGAAATATTACAAAAAGGCAATGAACTGTACACTGTAAAAAAATCTGTTGTGTCGCCACAAGACTTTCCCGTCAGTGATAAAATAAAAATTAAAAAAATTAATTTGGTGTTCCAAATCAAATGATATTTTGTATCCAAAAAAAAATTCGTTTCGAATTTTTTTAAAGTAAAAATGACATTTAAAATATTATGAAAGGGAAAACATTTCACATGTCAGAAAGAAGTAAAACAATTTTTTAGGGTCGGAATTTTGTTTACTTTTTTTTGACTTAGTTTTAAAATTAAGGAATGAAAATTTTAGGATGTATTTACAAGCCAATAAGGCACCTAAATACCAAATGAAAACTTTAGGTCTTTGGTTTTTTTTGTAATGTACATAGGGCTACTGCGCCCCCTGGTGGGGCGATTTCAACCAAAAACAAACGGATTCATTCCGCGATGATCCGATACCCACATACTAAATTTCAGCTCAATCGGATCAAGGGTTTGGACGCTACGGGTTGCGATTTTTTAGTTAAATTTTTTTTTTAGGTTAGGTTCAAAATAAAATAATAAAAACTTTAAGTCTTATATTTTCTTCGCGATGTACATAGGGCACCTGCGCCCCCTGGTGGGGCGATTTCAACCAAAAATGGATTCAATCACCGATCACCCGAAACCCATATACCAAATTTCAGCTCAATCGGATTAAGCGTGCGGACGCTATCGTGGAAGAATACAGACACACTGACACACAGACAGACAGACTTCCATCTGGAAATCGTTTTAATCGTCTCAAGGGACCTTCACAATACTTTCCCTTTGGCCAGCGGTCGGGAAAGTAAAAACTCGTTATCTATCATTTTTTACGTATATCGAGTATTTTTGGAGTTATTATCAAAATAAAATGAAATTTACGAAAATTTGAGAAATTCTGATTTTTTTTCAAAAATATGCATTCTAAACCGGTCAAAATTTTTGAGGTCATTACCTATGCTAAAATAAAGTCTTATAGGGAATACTATAAATTTTAATTTTTGTGGAAATGGTGTATGGTTTATTTTTGACTTTTTCCTAAAAAATCGAAAGGGTCCTCATATTTTCATCATAACTTGCTTAATTTTGAAGCTATCAACTTCTACTGGAGCTCATTTGATAGGTATTTCTGAGTACTTTGAAAAGTGTTTAGTAAGTATATTTTATAAAATGCATCGTTTTCCCGTTATTTAAGCTTGAATACTTAGATTTTAGTATAGTTCCAGTAATACATATAGTCCGGCGATCTGAAAATTTCTTTAAAGTCGATGCCCGAGTGTTCTACTTTAATATATAGCTCGGGAACCAGAAAATATTTCTCCAGTTGATAAAATAGAAATAGAAATTCACTAAGATGTAATCGAAGCGACCAAATCATAGTTTAACTGGTCTTTGCGTCCTCGGCAACGTAGCGGCACCCTTTGCGGCAGTCTCAAAGGATGTCGGTAGGTTAGAAGTTTTTTTGGTAGCATCAAAGGCGCCGCTTTAAAGCTGTTAAATTGGGGCTACTATATGTATTACACGAACTATACTCGTCGAAAAAAATTCAATTACCTATAACTCACTTTGAATTAATATTAGAAGGTTTTTCAAGTAAGGAATTTATTCGATTTTTTATTAGCTTCAATTTTGGTAATGACTTGTTTGTAAAAACTTATAGTTTTTGAGTTATTTATGAAAAAACCGCTTTAAAACATGCACTTTTTTCACGAAAAACCATAATCTTTGATTTTTAATATAACAAATATATTGTAATGTATTATATAAAACAACTTTTATGCATGAGATTTTACTTCTATATTTAATTATATTTATTTATTTATTATTATTTTTTTTTTTTTTAATCTCGGGGTCAGAAGCGAGTTCCTCTGGCTTTAATCTTGTTAATAGAGATATTTTTTTTTATGTTTTTAAATTTATACTAATTTTCTTTTAAAATATAAAAAATTTTTTTAAACATCAATAATAAATTTTTATTTTAAGAATTCTTTTTCACACGAAAATGTTTATAATTATATGAACATATAACACCAAAATTATCTAAGTCCAGACCTGTACTTGTGTATCCTAACCAATGCGACCACAAAAATTAACTGTCAAATTTAAATTTGGAACTATGTGTTGGCTGCATTGATTTATCAACTTTCTAACCTAACTTAACCTTTGTGAATTTATAACAGAACAATTAACAATGAAACTATACTATAGCTTATTACTACAAGACTATGAGTTAAATTTAAATTGTTTGTGATAAATTTGTTTTAGTTCTTTGTGTTTTATTTTTATCACTGTTTAGAAAGTTTATTGGACATATATAGGATTACCTTGGCAAACTTGTATTGACTTTAGCTGGTAAGTATTTATTTTATTTTCTGGTGTACTCACAACTGGGATACTGGGAATCTTCAGCAAAGTTTAATATAACCTTCATTACATTAGGATTCTGACACAACTGGAAATCTGTGTCAATGTTTAATAGTCTTCTGTGTATTATTATTATACTTTTTCTTCTTGTTTAAATTTATTTTACTTATTTTTAATTTTCTCCAAAATTTTTCTCTTATCACCTTCAATTCAAAACTTATTATCCTCTTTCATTTTTTTTTGTTGCCCTGGAGATTTCTTTCTTTCCTAGATTCACTCCACAGGCATCCCGATTTTTTTTTTCTCTTCATTCAAAATTGTCTTAACCTCACTTTATATTTTTTTTTTATTTCACTACACTGATTAATTTAAAAACTTAATATTAAATACATTTATTTTATTTTTTTTATAATTATAACATTTTCCATGTTTTTAATTTTTTTTAGGTGTGAAGAAGTTTAATTGGTTAAAAATTTTATATGTCAAAATTTGGTTCAATCATTTATTAGCCTTCAGATACTACGAGATTTATAAAGTTATAAATTATCAGGTAACATTTAATTATACTATACTATTGATTTAACCTCATGCATATTTTGTATTTTTTAGATAACACTACAATATATATTGTTACTTATACCCACGCTAGAAAACGAATATGCGTGTGAAATACCTAATTTTGTTGTCTTTGTACTTTGTTTTAATTTATTTTGTGATAAGTAACTTTTTAATTTTTTTAAAAATTAATTTTACCTTCTGACGTAATCTTAGCCAGAACGTGTTGGCCTTTTTCACCTCAGCCAGAAGCACAAGAAACTTTAATCTTAGGGGTGCTTCAGTAAATTGACATTTAAAATTATAACCTTCAAATAATAACAACACAGTTAAAAGAAAATATGTGTGCATTTATTTACAATAATAAAAAAAAACAGAAATTGGCGATTGCAGTGTGCAATATTTTGGACAGAAGAAAATAAGTGTAATGTTTATTATTATTATAAACTTTCAAATTTTGTAACTGTTATTTATTATGTGCAATTCTTTCTTACGTTATTCTGTCTTTGTTATTTTAAATTAAAAATATAGGTTAAGTTAGTTGAGTACTCTGGCCTTATTGTTTATTTTTAAAGTTTTAAATATCGATATTTAAGAAAAAAAAAGGTACCTTTAATACTTTCTGAATTCTTTTAGCAAACTTTAGTTGCTTGGTTGCAAATCGACGCTGTAGTCCAAATGATTCTACCAGGTTTCAATTCAGGAAAAGTTTCAGGAACTGGATTTACCTCAGGAAAGGATGATGGAATGTTGATTGGAAAGTCTATTTTGTTTAAACTCCAAAATCTTCAGATAAAAATTAATTCTAACCTCACTTTCGAAGTTGACGGGTAAATTTTTACAATTATTTCATCGATCTACAATGGCTTTGACATAGATTTTCATTTGTTTACGTTATGAGGATCGATGTGGACCGTTCGGTGGTCTTTTAGAAAAAGCCCCGCTTGATCGCGGAATTTGGTTTTTATGAACTTGCATATCATAGCATCCTAGATTGGAATTTGACATAAAATTCTTAAATAAATTATTATAATATAAAAAAAAATACTTTTAAACATCTTTTGACCATTACCAAATCATTCCTTAGATGAAAAGAATGATTTTGGTGTAAATTATTTGCTATTTTGACTAATATTAAGAATACATGAAGGTTTTTCTGTTTTCGTTATTATTGAAGTTATAATTCTGTTAAACTCTATTATTATTGTTTATTTTACGATAATATTATGATTTTAGCAAACCAGTAAGGAATTTTAATTTATTAGATTCGACATCCTAAGACCGGTTTCTCTCTTTCGACTTCATCAGTTAGGCTTTTCGAATCCAATAAATAAAATTCCAAACTCGTACAAGTCAATAGCTATATCCGCTATAAGATAACATTTGTAGATGTGCTATCATCTATGGTAAGAAGAGAGTATTGACATTAAATTTTGACTGAATCTAGTCAAGATGTCACTCTAAAAGCCTAACTGATGAAGTCGAAAGACTCACTTTGTATTAATCTCTGAAAGGGATAAAAAAGAAGAGAGTGACATCTTGACTAGATTCAGTCAAAATTTAATGTCAATACTCTCTTCTTACCATAGATGGTAGCACATCTACAAATGATTTTAGCAATTCCCACGCTTTGTTTTCTAATTTTCAATGACTTTCCCCTAAATTTAGATTAATGATTTGTTTAAATTTTTAATATTGCATTTTCAGGTTATGTGGAAATTACTTTTTCACATAGTGTTTAAAATAATAACTTTTACTTAGATGTGACGATTCCAGGCTTGTCTGAGACTATTCAGTTTTGATTTTTACTATTTTATTATTTGCCAAAATATTTGTAATTGTCTTAAAATCGTCGATGAAGTTAATGTGTTAATTTTAACCTTCAGAAATCTAACATTTTATGAATTAATTGCTACTTCAAGATTGATTTGAAATTGTATTTAATTAAACACGTTCTGTCTATGTTGGTTCAGATTAAAATAAATGATTATTTATTGTTATTTACTTGTAGAATTTGATTATTATTATGGTTCGACAAAAGTTAGGCATTTCATTCGTTTGCACCTTGTTTGACCGTACCGTTACAATATATATATAACAAATTTTGCTTAGAATTGGTACCTCTATCGATTCCTGGGGTTATTTTTAATTCAATTTCAATTTCAAATAGCACATGATCAAATCTCAATCTGGAGACACCATCGTCTAGACGTAAAATTACAACTAAAATTAAACTTTTGCAACTGGCGTATCCTGGCATTATACAAAAACCAAATCGATACTTTAGCCGCAAGTTTGAGGTCAATTTCATAAATCCGCAACAATATTTCTAAGATTGTTTTGATATATAACTTCAAAATAACTCTATTTCCTACACCGTTTTATCTTTAAAGCGACATTTCCTTCTTTTAAAACGTCGGCAATGTATAAGTCAAATAAATCAATTGTTTTTCTCTTTTACTGTCATTGGCTTGGCTATATATAAACAAGTTTACTCGTTTACTTCGTTTTCGAGATATTTGAGAGATGTGTTGTAAAATGTAGAAGACTTCTTATATTTTTAAAATTACATTCAGTTATAGAAAGATTGGAATCGGGTCACATCAATTGTTTGTTTCAGTTTTCGGGTCCAGACGAATGAAATGTCTTATAATATATTTTGTCCACGACTGTTCTATAAAACATTAATTATACTTCTACTTCCTTAAGTATAATAATACCTATTATTCACCCAGTGAATGAGTCATTATTCACCCAGTGAATGAGTCATTATTCACTGGGTGAATGCAATAACACTCAGCATGTTTAAACTTAAAAGTGTTATTTATATTAATTTCTAGGTAATAATATGTAAGTAGAACAGTTTTCATTACATATTTAAAATAAATATTTAAAAGTAATACCCAATTTAAAAAGTAACAACAAAAGTGCAGAGAATTTATAGATCCCCTGTGACAAAAGGTTCTAATAGATAGGCAACACATTATGCTCTAATTTCCATATCATGAAATGCTAAATTACATTTTTAATTTTCAGTATGACGGTCATATTAGTAGCCTTCAAAGGTTTTTAGTAAAGTTGTAAAAATAAAATTGTTAGAAAATGAGTGTTTTACACCTTGAAATATTTAACAATTAGTAAAGCTTTATATAGGCAACACAAATTACTTCCTATTTGAATATTATGAAAAATCTTAGCATCCCATGAGATGTCAGATTACAGAATATATTTAAAAGTGTATTACTTGTTTTTTTTTTATATAGTTTTATTCGCTTATTTACAATCTACTCAATGTTACTTAGAGTAATTAGCAAATGGTTTATAAGTTTACAGCTTGGGTTGAGCACTATCCATTGACAGATCTCCAACTTATTAGACCTAAACTAGGTCTTCTGGCCAGGTTCTCTTTAGTCGTCTATTTGCTTGAGGAGGTTGATATAGTTCACTGACTACGTGGTTGTTGTGTGTTGCATAACGATCTCTTGCTTTGTTGGCATGTGTTCTGATTGCTTCATTTATATATGGTATCCTGAAATCATTGTGAATAGTATGGTTGGTCACATACCAGGATGCATCTGCTATCATACGTAGAGTTTTTGATTGAAATGTTTGGAGTATTTTAGTATTAGATGGCTTGTTTCATCCCCAGAGCTCAATACCGTATGACCAAATGGGTATCAGTATGGTTTTATATAGCCTTAGCTTGTTTTCCAATGATAGTTGTGACTTTCTACCCAGTAACCAATGCATCTCTCTTACTTTGATATTTAATTGCGTTTTCTTAGCTCTTATGTGATCTTTCCAGGTCAGTTTTTGATCTAAGTGAAGTCCGAGGTATTTGGCTGTCGTCTTAACTGGAATAGGAGCGTTGTTAATTGTGACTTGAGGACATGTATTTCTTTTCGTAGTAAATGTGATTTGGGTAGATTTTTCTGCATTTTCCAACGAGAGAACCAGTTTTGTAACAGATCTAGTTGACTTTGAAGTTTATCTGAAGCTCTGTCTGGGTCTAGATCAGATATTAGGACTGCTGTGTCATCAGCAAAGGTTGCCATTAGAGAGTCTTCTGCCACCGGAATGTCTGCGGTAAAAATTAGGTACAGGAAAGGTCCAAGGACACTGCCCTGAGGGACTCCAGGCTTGATGGAGTAAAGGTTTGAAAAGGAAGAATTGATCTTTACATGGAAGAAGCGTTCATTCAAATAAGATTTCAGGATGATGTATATTTGAAATGGCATTAACCTTTTAAGTTTGTATAGGAGACCCTCATGCCAAACTTTGTCAAAGGCTTGTTTCACGTCCAAGAATACTGAAGCACAGTATGTCTTTTCTTCTAGACACTCCTTAATTTTGTTAACTATTCGATGACACTGTTGTATCGTGGAGAATTTTTCTCGAAATCCAAATTGATGGTCAGGAATTATGTTGTCAATGGGTGATGTTTCTTTAATTCTATGTAGGAGAAGTCTTTCGAAAATTTTTGACATTACTGGCAGAAGGCTTATTGGCTTATAAGAAGTAGGTTCTATGGGTGGTTTTCCCTGTTTTGCGATCATGATTATATGCGCATATTTCCACTGTATCGGGAAGTAGCACAAGCGTAGAATACTGTTGTAGATTATGGTTAGCAACACAACTGCTTTTCTTGGCAAATGTCTTAAAATTTCTCCATTTATTAAGTCGAAGCCGGGTGCTTTATGTGGGTCAGTTTGACTGATTTCGTTTCGTACTTCGGCTGGGGAGAAAACTCTCATCGGTGGTGAGAGCTGGCAGGGAATGTTTAGGAATTCTTCTATATCGTTGTTTTGTGCGTTATCTTGGACTGTGGTGAATACTTTTGATAAGTGTTCGGCAAACACTTCACATTTTTCCTCGTCAGATTGAGCCCATTTTCTATTTGGTTTTCTTATTGGTGGTACTGGGACTATTGGTCGTTTAAGCTTTTTGTTGCTTTCCAGAGCGAGTTATCATTAGGTGTTAGATTGGTAATATAATGTGTAAACGTATCATTTCGAGCTTGCTGTATAGCCAATCGTAATTGATGTATCTGTCTATTAAGCTGAGTTTTATCAAGGGAATTTCTAGTTCTTTGCCATCTTCTGCGTGCTCTTCTCTTTTCGATGAGGATCTCTTTTATATGTAGAGGTATATTGTGGTGTTGGTATGTAGTTTCTTTAGTTGTAGGTGTAGCTTTACTGGCTGCCTCTTGTAATAAAAGTGTAAAGTAGTTAACCACTTCTTCTATTTCATGGTTTTCTTTTATACGATGGGCGAGAGTAATATTGCTATTAATTAGTTTGAAAAAGTTTTTAGTTAAACAATAAAAATGTCTCAAAATAATAACATTGATATTGACATTAATATAGTAGATGTTTAATTGTTTCAATATTTTCATAAAAAAAAATAAAGTGATACCTAAGTCTGGTTAAATTTATTTGACAGTCGTGGACGAAGTATAGTATTCTACTTGCATATAATGGCTATTATATGCTCGTTGAATAATATACTATTATGAATTATTAAGATGTTCAAAAAAATAATGAACAGAAGAAGACTTAAGGGAAGAAATTTCGCATTTATAAACATTAAAGAAAATTATTTTTATTTTCTTATTACGTTTACTTTGGCGTAGTATACGAGTAATAAATTTTTGAAGAAATAAAAATTTACGATGCACAAATCCCGATTAGAAGTTAACTGCAATGCGAAAGAACATTAGTATAAATCTCAAATAAGAGATGCGCACGTTAAGTCGATATCAGGAAATCTCTTTTAGGGTCTCAATTGCATTTAAAATAATCCAAGTTTGAGAATATAGCCAAGGCAATTTCGTATGCACATTATGTCCTTTTAGAATGGAATTTGTACAGGGTCGGTAGACGACAAAAGCAAAATATAATATTTCGTTATTGTAAAAAAATTATGACAATTACGTCATAAATGTTATTCCATGTTAAATGCACAGCCTTACCAAATATTTAGAATAATACTTGCATTTGCTAATAAGTATTTAAATATTACTTTTGTTTTAATTGTATTTTGACCAATACAATACAATTTGTTAATTTATATCAATATAGATATAGGTACTTACTTCCTTTATCATAAATAATATCGTTAAGGCTCCGGTCTGAATCATTCAAAGTTGTGCAAGGGGCCAGCCAGCGGTGAGAGGAGAGGTAGAAAATTTAGTGTTTGTGGGCGTCGGCGTCGCTTAGACTTAGCCCTAATCGATATTCTAACACTTACGAGGGGAAATTTGAATCCAACAAAACGCATTCTTGCAAATACCAATTCTTTTGCAAAATATTTAAAATATATAAAACGAGAGTTTCTTAAATTAATAATTGAGTTAAGAATTATTAAAATTTAAATTAATTCTAGTCAATTTCAATTTTTTTTTTAATTTATTTTAATTCCGATAAATATGCCGCTGGCTAGGTCAGGTTTAGATAAAATCAGGGTTCTTAGTATAGAGGGGGTTTTGAAATAAGTAAGCATTTGGACAAGGGGGTGACTGAAGAAAGGGAAAGACTACGTCATTGGAGCGAAACTAAGTTGGCTATACTGAATTTGGTAATTTTGGTTATATTTGCTAATAACTAACCTTCAACGATAATATCGCAGCAATGAGATTGTTCATAATTTATCGTTTCTTTTTTCGAGTGTTTACTATGCCGGCCTAAGAGCAAAATGTTGTGTGTGCAAGAATGAGTTTTGGCGCTCCTTACAATGAAAATATAGAGAACCCTCCAAAAAATGTTATTTGTGCTATAAAACGAATTTGTCAGAACTTAATAATTATTGAATTTGACATTTTCAAAAACTAAATTATTTTTTCGAAATATTTTTTCATGTTTTTTCTCATTTCGGCGCCCCTTCCCAAATCACACGTGTGCGACCGCGCACGTCGCATACGCCTTAGGCCGGCTCTGGCTGATTATTGTCTGCTTCTCGTATGTTTAATGTATATTATACAGGGTGTATCATAAGGAATGGTCAATATTTTAGTCATAGGTTCAGGACCTCGAAATATTAATATTTTACTAAATAACTCTGGGTCAAATGTTATCTACTACTAAGATACAGGGTGTTCAAGATAAAATTTATTTTTCGTTTTTTTGCAACAATTTCTTTATTATTTAGTATATTGACTTAAAATTTGGTATGATTATATTTTTAAGTTAGTAAATCATAAGCGTGTTATCAATTTTGAGATTAGATAAATAAACTGGATGAAGAAAAGAATCAATTTTTTTTTATTCCTGACCTTTTTTAACTTTTTTCAAGTCCTTATGATACATCCTGTATACTGTATTAATAGCATAAATGCAGCTCATTTCGAGATATTTGCATTTAAAATATTCTAGCCACAGTATCTATTTAATTTACTTTAACATATTTCAACATAGTAGGCTTTGAAACTAAAATGAAAATGTACAGCTGTCAAATAATTTATTGTTAGATGGCAGCAGCAAGTCCAGAAAAATTTATTTGTGCATAAACACAAATCATATTTCTCATTTCTGAATTAGAGAAATGGTTGTGTCGTAGCATTTTCATTACCTACTTAGATGGAATTTAGTGAACAAAATTACATATAACAATCACAGGCACATTTATCAATGTACTCGCATCGCACCGATCGGATTCAACCCCCCTAATAATAAGAACCCTTGATAAAATTTAAAAATTATTTTTTTTCAATAAATTGATTTACAAAGTTAACATCAATTAGAGTTTTTTTTTTCAAATTTAATTTACAAAAATAATTATATGCTATAAATTCGTAACGATTTTATAAATTTTAAGTACCTAAAAATGGTGTTAAAAAAATTTACATATTATTTTTTATATTACAGTACGTAATGCGTGTTGTAAAGCAATTACGCAAAATGCTAAAATGCTATTTACAACACATATTACGTAATATACTATATATTCCACATAAATTATAATTCTTCACCCATCTGTCTACCCCTCGTAAACATTTAAATAAGTGAAAGTATTTTATCTTTACCGAACTTTGAGTAATCTCAATAATAATCCGTAGGGGCGCCACATCCTGGCCTGTAAAAATGGACTTGTAAGGGTTTTGAAATACAGGGTTTTCTAAGCAACGGTATATATATATTTTTTTTAATTTTTCTTTACGAGCTTATAGGGAAAGGTTGTCTCGATGCTTATAACTATATTTAAATATGTCATAAGGTCTACTATAATTTTTTATACCCACTCGAATATTGTCAATGTTATTCATATTTTTCTGGACAATTTCTGAATTTCTCATATGGTTATAAGTATGTGTGGATCCTTTATCTATAAAATAAAAAAAAATCAACCAAAAAAATGCAACACTGTCCAAAAAACACTGTATTTCTAAACCCTTACAATGCCATTTTCGCGTACCCGCGGAGCATAGCCTTAATAGTGTTTGTATCTAACATTATTGTTTTAGTAATTGTCTTTTAGAATAAACGTTTTTTTGGAGGAGATTTCAAAACTTCATCAGTTTTTAAGCTTGTGAAATGGAACTAACAGTACCAATACCCAAATCTAAGGCTGCTGCAATACGCGGAAATAAACAAGAAATCTTATATATGTTTTTTAAACAAACTATTATGTGTATTGTAACTTATGTACTTCTGTAATAACATCTAAAGGTAACATCGTTCCCTTATTATCACATTCTTGTTCGGCATTTTTGCTCTTAAAAGAACGGATTTTTATAAATACATGAAAATATATGTGAAAAATTGACAAGAACAATATTTAAATAAAATAGAAATATGATGACAACGTAACCTGATTTAAGACACTTATAAAAAAATAAAATTGGCAACCAGATAATTCATAAACCAATTACGCCAACCTTAAAAAACAACGAGTTCAAAACGCAGCAATGTTAACAAATATTTAGTGTGAAGTAAAATTAATATTAAGGAAATATACGTTTGAGATTTAAATTTAATGAATATCCATGTGCATTTGTGACATTTAAAATCAATTTCGCATGATTAGTTTTATTGTTAAATATTCTGTAGGTGGTAGTACTTTTTAATTATTGTGAAGTCATTGGTGACATGTAACTCTTATTGTAGTAAAAACACTATTTTAAGTAAATTTGGATGATCACAATAAATATTTCATTCGACCATTTAATTGCAGGCGTTGATATATTTTATTCATTTGGCTGTAGAATAATGGTCTGATGGGGAAAAGAAAAATTACCGATGCAAGTAGATTATCTGCCAGTTTAAATTTTAAATTGTCATATTGTGTAAAGTAAATTTATGAATTATAACCTTGTTTACCAGATATATCGAAACGGATATTTCCAAGTTGTATCATCCTGCTAAGAACCTCAAGGATATCAATTACCTTTTACCCACAAAAAACCACTAAAGACTTACATTAGGCGATCGCGAAATTCTTTTATATTAGATTCAAGAGCTTGCCAGTTCATGCTAAAATGCCCTATGTGTTTTTTTTTTCAGGAAAAAAAGAATAAAGAATAATTTTGTAAGATGAGGATGATGGAAAGGATAGCTCTATCCTTCAAATATTTTTGGTTTGCCCTTTTAATTTGCGTAAATTCGAATATTTTAATACAATGAAGGTTTGTCACTTATATGTGTAATTATACTCTACAAAATAGTTCCTTATTGTATAATAGTTTTGGGAGAGAGCTCTTTTTTAGTAATTATACGTTCATAAGTTTCATAGTTATAATCTAATGTAATAGTCCAGGAAGGATCTATATCTTTTTATATTGTAGACACATCGATTTTGTATGTATTAGAGTTTTGTTTATTTATAGTTTTACATTTTATATACCTAGTTGCTCTTGGTGAAATTTTGTAAAATATTCATGTTTTATGTTTTCTAGTTTTATTAATCGTTTCCTTTACGTTTTACAAGTTAGCACACTGACTCAAAATAAAAATATTACTGTAGGAAAATTTATTGCTAATTAGTCATAAATATTTCATAAGAAATTAGTAAAATATGGTAAATTACCAGAAAAGTTAGTATATCCAGCATCCTAAATTGGTGAAAATAAAGAAATAATTATGGACGAATTTATTGCTTATTTATCGTACATATATTTAAAAAAATAATTGATACTAGTCCAAGATATGAAGTAAAATCATTCAGCAGAAACTAGTAACTGATCAGATCGACTTGAAATTGTTTGCAAATTGTTAGGAAAGGTGTCGCTCAGAAGTAGAAAACTTTCGTTAATGACGTTTTGGGTGGGGGCGGGTGTGGCATCAAAAAGTGAGGAAAAAAAAAGAAAAAAACTTGCGCAATCGATAAATTATTTTTTTGAATGAATTAATGTTAAATACAATTTTTCATGAAAATAAACCACTCCCGAGTTATAGGGCGTAGAAAATTACGATTTTCACCATAAAAATCGTATATATACACACGTTAATACACACTTGTTACAAATTCAGTCCATTTGAAGCTTTTGAGCGTAATCGCGCGCTGTGCAGATATTTTCGCTGTGTTTACATTCCTTTTATTTAAGATGGATATAGTATAGCAATATATTCCCTAATATTTATTTATTCATTTCTACTAATTTAAAATGGAGGCTCACAAAGTAACAGAATTATTTCTAAAAATCATGGACGACAAACTTTTAATTTTTACGAAAAAAATACACTAATTAAGGATAAATTTTCCAATATTTATTTGTCGTTATTTTTAAAAACCGTCATGAGTTGTCGTTCTTTTTATTAACCGGAACTGAACTCTGAGTTAGAACTCATAGTTTGAGTAAAAATTTAGTACCCTATTTCAAAAAGAGCTGGATCAGTAGGGATTTAGTGATTGTTATTAAAGTCAAAATATTCCTTATAGAATTAATTTTGTCGAGAATTTAATAGTGTCATTTTTAGTAGAGAATTATTTTATGAACCCTAGTTGGCCAAGAATATTAAAATTTTATTATGGAAAACTCTCTTAAATGACGTAAATATTTTACGTTACTTTATGCTGGTAATTTAATAAATCAAGAAGTTTTTTAATTTATTAATGTTATAAATTCCTTTTAGAGTACATTTATACACTACGAGCAAAGCGATAAATAATCAAAACACGTACGCACTTTAAAGATGATTATTTTTAATTTCATTTTGTTTCATAATTATTTAGTGGGCCCTTCATATGAACGAATTTAAAAATTATTGAGTATCTTAAATTCTTTGTTATTGGAAATTAATCACCAAATTGTAATATATGCCGAATGTAGTTTTCCTTTTTATTTTGTAAGCAGAAATAATGAGTTTTTGTACACCGGTGCACTCAATCAAAAGATTTTCAACTAAATTCTTCCCAATGAATGTGTAGTGTACAGGATTAAAAGCTATCCGAAAGCTTCAAAGTGCTAGCCGAGAGTAAAAATTTGTAAAATCTCAAATGGATCTACTCGAGATTTACTACAGAGAGAAAGAACTTTTTCAAATTAACACCTACCTTTAAAATTTGAAATGATGAAAAACTATCGTGTTACAGATATGCTTCATCTAAATATGAAAAAGTGACTTAATTTAAAATGGAATGTTTTCCGCATTGGAGAATGAAACAAATTATTGTCATAAAGTACCATAGCAGTAGTTATACATTTTGGTTGGGATGTTTTCAGCGACTTATTTACTGGATCAGAGATGTTGAAAGTTTTATTAGAAGATTTTTTAAGTTTATTTAAAAACAAAAATAAAAGAGAATCAGAAACAGGTTACTTAACTATTAAACACATAATTATGGATTCAAGACAAAGCAAAATTTTTATCAATATTTGAGGTAGATTTTTCATAGTATAGATTTTATACTTTGGTAGATTTTTATATATACATTTTTTTTATTATTATTAAACACCCATAAAGGCATTTAGTATATTACAACCTGGTCAACAGTGACCAATGAGCAATTTAATTCTAACTAAATCTAATAGAGTTTGAAACTTAAAACTAAGGTATACTCATCAGCGTTCCTTAGGTTCTGTAGAATGGATTGCACTAAACTTTAACTTGCACACGCAAGCTTTACTTTTGCACTAAAAACACCAAACTAACTCAAAGGGCTTGATCCTCTTAAGACTTCTTTCTAACCCAGTATTGTCAAGGAGCTGGATAGCCTCGATATTGACATGATGATGAAATCTGGTCAACAGTGTCCATTTCCAGATCCCTATGGAGTTCACTATTGCGAATGTACCAAGGGGCATCTACTATGTTCCTTAGTGATTTGTTTTGAAATCTTTGGATGATTGCTAAGTTGCTTGCTTTGATGCATCCCCCTTAGTTGAATACCACAGGTCCATACAGGCTTAAGTATCTGCTTATAAAGCATAAGCGTATTATGTAGAGACAGAGAGGAGTTTCTTCCAATTAGCCAGTACATCTTTCTATATTTCAGTCCAAGTTCTTCTCTTTTCCTTTTAACATGCACTTTCCATCGGAGTTTGGCATCTAAGGCAATACTTAAGTATTTTGCTGTGTTTGAATATGGAAGGAGGTTATTGTTTATTCTGACTGGAATATGATCTATCCTTTTGTTTGTAAAGTTAATGTGGAGTGATTTAGTTTCATTAAGTTTAATTTTCCATCTCTTCGTCTAGTCATAGATAAGGTGAACAGCTGTTTGCAGCTTGTGGGTTGCTTCTTCATTGCTCTTTCGTACTGCTAGAATGGCAGTGTCGTCGGCGAAGGCTATAGTATTGTTTTCTAACTCTGGAATATCACATGTGTACAGTAAGTATAGGGCAGGTCCTAGGACACTTCCTTGTGGTACTCCAGACTTTAGTTCTCTAAGATCGTAATAGGCTTCTTCTTGCTTAATTCTAAAGTAACTTTCCGATATATATATGAATGGATGATATCTGTATATTTTTTTGGAAGGAAAAGCTCGATTGAGCTTATATATTACGCCTTCATGACAAACCTTATCAAACGCTTGTGCTACATCATGAAAGATAGTAGCACAAATGTTTTTCTCTTCTAATGATTTCTCTATAATGTTGATTATTCTGTGAACTTGGTCGATCTTCGAGTGCTTATTTCTAAATCCAAATTGGTGATCAAGGATAATTTCTCTTTCTTCGATAAGTGATTTTATTCTTTTGAGTAGGAGTTTCTCAAATAGTTTCAACATAACAGGCAGTAATGAGATCGGTCTGTATGACGATGTGACCTCCAACAGGACAAGGTACTGGGTTCCAGTAAAACACTAATTTGCATTTAATAATTTTCTATATTTTCCTTACAATGAGTGTTGTTTATATGGCAAAGTTTATGTAAGTATTTGGTTAATATATTTAGACAGTTTAATTACTAATAATATCTCCTTTTAGAATAACAAAAGGTAAGGAAAAATAACGTTTAGATACTGCAGTTTTTTTTAGCGGCACCTCTAGAAGATTTGCTTTACAAAGTAGTTTTTAATTACCAGGAAATTTTGTAAAGGTAAGTGTTTTTAAAGTGATTGAGTATGTTAAATAACCTATGACTTTGAATTTTAATATAGTTTTCTTATTTTTAGAGCTTATCTGTTTCTCCCGATGATCCTGCGTAGGGTTCCAATTGCATTCACCAATTATCGCACACCCTTGTTGTAAGAATGCGACTGGACACCAAAAACACAGAAACGAGGGTTGTACTTGATATCTAGCGGCACTTCGCCTCTCAAAATGGACAGTTATATCAATATTATGTCTAGTTTTATAATTGTTTATAATTTGATGATAATTTCTTGTAATTTTTCTAATTAGGCCTAAAAATAGTTTATCTTATGTAGAATTTTATAAGGAAAATATATTAATTTATTTTTATTTATTTTCAAATTATATTTCAAACCTACCTGGGTGGTGTGGGGCCAAATGTAGCTTCAAAAGAAGTATAAAGTAAAACCGGAAAAATTATTATTTGTGAATTTTTCAATCTTTAAAAGTAGAGACTCGTTTAAAACTTTCACAAACAAATTAATACTTGAAATAATAATATTTTCCTTTTATAAATCCGCAAAAATGCGTTAGAATTCTTCGTCTGAAAACGTGCTCTTTTTCAAAAAAAAGCCTTAAAAGAACCTGTCATTTTTTTATATTCCCCAATGCCTATTTTATGAGCTAGTTCTGGTATAATTCGATATTTACGGTTGGTCATATGATAAATGAAGGTACCATTAGATATCTAGTCAATCAAGTTCTGTGTTTCTGATAGTACCAGTGGATAATAAGGATAGAATGTGGTGGTTTCCCTGGCTTGGGTATCATTATGACTTCCGCAATTTTCCAAAGGCTGCATTTATTAGGTTAGTTAGTTTAATTATTGCTTTTTTGTGTAATTGTTTTAAAAATTCTCCAATAATTCTATATAAAATAATTTAAAAATAAATTCTGAATTTAAACTTAATTAAGTGGCCAAAAAATTCACAACGTTATCTATTAGTGAAAGAGTCTGAACGAAGAAAATAGTGCCCTTTCTTTTTTACTTATTCCCTCTCTGTTGTTTAATGTTGTCACTATTCGAAGTTTCACAATTTCCTCATTTCCCTGGAAGGTCGTCTAATGTACATAGAATAAGAAAGTGGGACTTGTCGGGCTACTAAGTGTTTAACCTTCATTCTATCTTAAATGGGATACAATTACAAGTATACTAATGAATTCAGACCCTAACGAAAGTCTTTGCCTTCGTATTCCAAAGCTGAACTTCTACACTAACTTTATAGAAAGATATATTATGTTGAAATTTGACAATTAAGATTGCGTCATGGAAGTTGGTCATTAGGCAAGTGTAGATTTTTTAACGTCATTCGTTTATCATTTGATATAGTTTGCGGTTCATTTTTTGTGTCATTTTCGTGGGAAAATATTGTGGTTGTATTGTTTGATTTGCTTTTTGTTCATTTTCTTTCTTCAAAATGTTTTTAAGTAAAAAAACTGCAAAAAATCATACGGTGTAAAAATGAAAGAAATATTGAAGTGTACATAACTTTACAGTCGAGATATATACATGAACTATCTACACAAGCATAACCCCTTCGGCGTCATGTCGTCAGTTGCTAGATTTTGCTTACAGCATGCTCCAGAATCGCGCTCTACGCCTGCTCATAAAAGTAGGAATAAAATTACTTTTTTTTTGAGTTTTTAAAAACCCCTATAGAAGGTGAATTTAGACATACTAAATATACTTAAAAAAATGTAAACGATACCCAAAAGTCATTTAATGAGACAAATAAATTGACATTTGGTATTATAGTATGTTATTAAATATAATTTCTGCTACTTTCTGCTTGATCACCAATACTAATTATGTTCACACTACTGGAACAACCAGCCAGTTTTAAAAATCAATGTTAAACTCATGGACTGAAAAATTATTCATAAAAAAATACCCTTACCCCTCCGTTATCGTCTTTCAAATTGTACACTTTTTAGTAAATTTAAAATAAAAAATAGCGATGCCAAAAAAACATTTTTTCTGAATTTAATTAGGAGTTCACAAGAGGCGGACTCTGATTTCAATTCTCTTCTTAACATAACGTTATATTGTCCCGCAATCCCACAGTAAAATTTCTTGCTTAACAAATACTCTTCACATTATTAAAGCCCTGTCGAACTTTTAGAAGTTTGATCTGTTGCCCTCTTAAATGACAAGCAATTTTTTTCGTAAAAGATGTTCTTGAAGTACGTGATCACATTCTTACTCTTCAGATTTCAAAGCACGTCTCATCTGGTTATTATTTGTTGTGTCAAGCACACTAGTATAACTCCATGCATTCGTGTGAATAACAAATATTTATGTAGGTGCTTATCGGTAGATGTGTCATCGACATTTTTCAATCCCTCACCAAGTGCAGATGTGTAATGTCTATCCAGCAGTTGCACTTTAAGTTTTGTATTAGTTCAGGAGCTAATGGGTTTGAAAACATTTTACACATACTTTTTCGTGGTAAATTTAAAAAACCAAATTACATTTTTTCAAAAGACATCAGAATTTCGAAATATTTTGAGTATTTAGGTATAGTAGAACCCACCGCTTTATGAGAAAGAAAAAACGCTATAAAAACAGCAAAGGATACCGCCAATAGAAGAAATACTGATTGATCTGGACATTTTTGAGTATTTGAATGTCGAAAACACCGTACACTGTCCATATACATAAAAATAAAATGATATTTTGTCTATTAGGACCACTGTGCAAAAATTCAATAACCAAGTTACTGGAGATCGTTAGGGGTAATTTGCGTAAAATTTCTATATTGATTAACTTTCTTTAATATGAATTTACATTTTAATTTCTATAACGCATATTAGATTTGAATAAAGGTTGACCACTCCACCTGGCCTATAGCTTCATTTTCTGATCTCTTGTGAGATTCAGAAACGTTGCTAATTAAAATTTTGTCTCAAATTTTAATTCTAAAATTAAAAACACGGTGAATAAAGTCATAAATATTATAAATTAATTAAGCTTACCTATCCTATCTCAACCCTCACCATCGGAATCACTGTCATCAACATTGATAATAAATTTGGTCGGAGTTATATTAGAATTTTCTTCTTTGATAACATGTTTCATTTTTTTCTGCCAATCATCAGCTGAAATTTTGTTAATTTCTTCTTTTACCAAATTTGCTATCAACCCGTCAAATTTGGGAAACACGTTGTGACGCCTTATTCTTTTCTTAAGTTGTCCCCAAATTAATTCTATGGGGTTAAATACACAAAAATAGAGCGGAAGGCGCAATACCTCGTGGCCCCTTTTTGATGCCAGGAATCTTTGGGACTACTACCTGATACCACATAATCCATTGGAATATCATTTAGTGATTGTTCCGATTCTTTAGATCCACTTAAAAAAACTGTATTTTCCCAAGGACGAAACATATTGAAATTGACACCGAATAAATAAATAAGAAGTATACTGTAACAATGTTTAGAAAAAAAAAAGTATGTATATACACGGAAGCCAAAAATAATATTAATTGAAATAAACTAACGCCACGAATCACCTACCACCTACTATTCACTAAATCAAAAATCAATTGCGAACACAAGCACAGTGTATCACTGTATGAATATTTTCCTAGCGCTCACTACTGAAGACAATATTTGTCTAACTTCCTACTTCCTACTTTAATTGCAGAACAAAATGATCCCGCTTTATACAAGTCGCTAATACCGACAAAGCCACTTGTCGGCACATCTACATGCCGCTAATACCGACAAAGCCACTTGTCGGCACTTCTACATGCCGCTAATACCGACAAAGCCACTTGTCGGCACATCTACAAGCCGCCAAAGTAACCTGTCTGCACATCTGAGAATTTTCTTTCTGCAATTGAAAATGTAAAAACTATAACCACACTTCCATTGTCGCATCTTATGAGTGTAACCTCACACCCCACAGTTTAGTTAAATCAATTTAAGACAAAATTTTAATTAGTAATTCAAATCTAATATGCGTTATAGAAATTAAAATGTAAATTCATATTAAACTCATAATTAATAATTATACGCCATTCTCCGCTATAACGATATCCAGCTCAGTTGGTTATTGAATCTTTGCACAGTGGTCCTAATAGCCAAAATATTATTTTATTTTTATGTATATGGACAGTGTACCGTGTTTTCGACTTTAAAGTGCTCAAAAATGTCCAGATTCATGAGCATTTGTTCTATTGGCGGTAATCCTTTGCTGTTTTTTCATTCTCATAAAGGATTGAGTTCGAATATAGATATAGGGTGATGCATAGAAAACTGCCTTGAGATACGCCGGATTGTTGTTGGAATGTTTTTCTTACGCCGCTAATATCCTTAAAGAATTGCGAAAAAAGGGAGATTGCAAAACTGAACACAGATAAACTATGGACTATTATTATCCAATTGAGAATGCTCTTCTAGCATGGATTGTAATGAAAGTATTAATAGCCACAGTCTACTCAAATTTATCAAAATCGTCATTCACTGTGCATCTAATTTAAATTCAATGTCATTTTAAACTTCAATTTTCATATTTTGGACCCTATTTTGAAGGTTTCCCGAAGAGGTACGGAGGGACACATCAAACCCTACGCTTACTTTTTGGTGCTCTGTCAAAATCTGAAGTCAGAATTTTAAAATTCATAAACACACAGAATTAACACGCACACACACACACACACACACACACACACACACACACACACAGACACACACAGACACACACAGACACACACAGACACACACAGACACACACAGACACACACAGACACACACAGACACACACAGACACACACAGACACACACAGACACACACAGACACACACAGACACACACAGACACACACAGACACACACAGACACACACAGACACACACACACGCACACGCACACGCACACGCACACGCACACGCACACGCACACGCACACGCACACGCACACGCACACGCACACGCACACGCACACGCACACGCACACGCACACGCACACGCACACGCACACGCACACGCACACGCACACGCACACGCACACGCACACGCACACGCACACGCACACGCACACGCACACGCACACGCACACGCACACGCACACGCACACGCACACGCACACGCACACGCACACGCACACGCACACGCACACGCACACGCACACGCACACGCACACGCACACGCACAAGCACAAGCACACGCACACGCACACGCACACACACACACACACGCACGCACGCACGCACACACCCACACACACACACACACACACACACACACACACACACACACACACACACACACACACACACACATAACGAATTCAGATACCGAACAATTTATTCGGTGAAAATTCACTATCCTCTACTGCGGAAAATGGCACAAACCATTTCATTGTCTCCAAGCCAAGTAAGACTACTGAAAATAATAAATCTTATAGGCCTATCAGTTTTTGGAAAAGCGCAATAATTGCGCTTTTTCACATTTTGTGCATTATTGCAGTTTTTGTAGATAAGCTCAAACCTCAAATCATAATCTTGACAGGTTAGAATAGGCCTCGTGCAGATGCGCGCGCATCGCATTTTTTGAGGCCGCTTTTTTATATTTTAGGCG
The DNA here is from genome assembly GCA_949320105.2 of Crepidodera aurea. Lineage (NCBI taxonomy): Eukaryota > Metazoa > Arthropoda > Insecta > Coleoptera > Chrysomelidae > Crepidodera > Crepidodera aurea. The sequence goes on along the minus strand of OX439473.1, from coordinate 75,860,690 downwards.
AGCTACGAACTCCGAAACGAAATTTTTTCAAAAAATAATAAATAAAACATTAAAATATCTTTGTTGAAAGTTGAATGAAGTGATTTGGTATAATATTCATGCATAAAAGTACTTAGTTTACATCATAATATTTTCGTAATTTTTAGTTTTTAATAACATAACCTTATTTCAGTTGTATTTTTAGAGAAATAATATAATATTCACGTAATATTATTAAAAAATATATATAAATTTACTATTTGATATAGATATTTTAACAGTCAATGGTTATCCTAAATCCGTTTAATTACAAATTTCACGTAAAACCTTATGTTAAGTTAATGGAGAGCGGCCTCAAAAATTTTTAAAAATACGCCACCTGTTTCGCTGGTGTTCCACAGTGTTACCCCCACTTAGTAGTATGCACGAGGCCTATACGAGTTTTTCCGGTCAGCAAATGTCATATTCATTCTAACCAAGACGTAAGCTTACCTGTAAGTCAAAATGTGCTAACAGGGTATTGATAAACTGGACCCAAAGACAGTAATATGAATTATGTTCATATCGCAGAGCCATAAAGACATAGAAATACCTTTTCTGTCATTTTTGAACGCAACATAACCTAGCTGTTGTATTTTTATTTTACAAAATAAACTGAAATAAAGTTTATATACTTCTGAGCACTTGCATATGCGCATATATGTAAGTAGTTATTGTTAACTGTTTTAAACTGGTTATTGTTAAATTTATTGATTAATATAAAATCAAGCGAATTTTGAATTTTATTCAACTTCAAATATTCCAAGTGGGGAAATTAACAAGCAGCAAATACATACAGTCCACTTTAGTCCACTTTTGATACAGACTAATTTAGTAGTCCGATTTAAGGGAATAAATTCTGTCTACTCATCGACAATTTTGTTGTTGAAATTAAAAAAATATATGAATTTATCATTTCCTGTGGGATACTTGCTAATAATAAAACCCTTTACTTATATTACCAATTGAAATGGGAAGAAAAAAAGGATGATCACAATAGCACAATATAATATTCTGAAGAGTATATAGTTGGATGACATATCACTACTATTCGAAAATGTCATGTCTAATATACGAGCTGGCTCTCTATCTATATAAGAAATCCCTACATCGCTTCAAATATTCCACAGATAACACAATATTCCACTCAGAAGATTTAGTGGGATTAGATCGAACCAGGTTATATCTTGTTATACGCCGGGGTCTTGAGTTAGTTCCGAAGCAATTACTCACAGAGTTTCCAAAATTTACAGAGTGTTCGATAATATTTTACACTAACAATAAATCATCAATTATTTAATTGGTTGCACCAGACGTCATCTGTTTCAGGTGAAATATGGTCAATTACAATCTATTGTATATATTTAGACTAATAATCCAGTGAATAGAAGGGGTTGTCTAGGATGGTTAGTGAGTGTTTAAAATGCAAAATGCATAATTCCTCCTCCTCCGCGCTCGCCTCCTTATTGAAAAAACCGAAAAAAATCGGCAATTTCTTCAGATTTTCGCTTATATCTTCGTTTAGGTGCATTTTAGCTACAAAATTTATGTTTTAAATCTTGTTTTTTGGACAGATAGTTACGGAGATATGCACTTTTTAAAAAAATGAAGAAAATCGCATTATCCGGAAAGTCAAACTTTTAACTTTAGAACGCTGTAATTCAGTTATGGCTTATTCTAGGAAAACAAGTATTAGAATAAAATTTGTAGGATGTTCAATTTCAAATAACCAACACAGTAGATACATTTTTTAAAGATTCATTTATTTAAACAAAGTAAGAACAAAAGGCAATAATAATAATCATACATCAATCGAAGGTTCTTAGGAACTAAAAAGAAAACAAATTTACAGCTTCGATCGTTTCATAGGGGGTAAGTTAATGAAATCGGGTTCTTCATTTTCGTCAACTAGTGAAGTTACTAGATCGGCGTCGTCTTCGTCGTCGATGATGACTTCAATCCTGCCTTTCAGTTGTGCATCTGCATGAGATGGTCTTGAGCAGGTTTGGGGAAGCAGCGTCCCTACTCATCTTGATGGGCTCCAGTCTTCAAGCTTTTCTACACCAGCCCCACTTGATTGGGTCTTTGACAATCCCCATCCACTCCATGTCCTCAGGAAGTGAAAATGTGCTGCGTCAGTAGTCGGAGGTAGTTTAGCCAGATTTAGCGCAGTGGCACTTGTCTTCAATTTGGTATAGCGAAGGGAGTTAAACGTCTGTTCTCTTCACCATACAGGGATACCAAGATTTTCTCTCCAGCTGCTGAAATTTCTTGGGGGCTGGCAGCAGGGTCCTCGAACCTCTCCGCCTGCTACAGTAATGAAGGGTCTTGCCTAAAAAGTTCACAGAATGTATTCTTTCCGAACCCTAAAATGTTTGATGTGGTGTTGCAACCCGACATTGCGTGCAGGAGCAAGATACAGCCTTTGGAGTTGTACTTGTAAGAGGAGGCAGAGTAGATTGCGTCTGGATGTTTCCCTCTCGCTGGTTTTTTTAGGTAGACATTGTTGCCAGTCAGCCGCAAAAAAATATTATAGCAAAAAAAGAAATATTGCGCTGTTTTTAATTTTTTTTTACCCCCACTCCTAGCCCAGTTGCCAGAGAAGGATATTGACCAAAAGCTCGCACAAAATGTGATCTCGATGAAACTTGGCATTTAAGTACTTGAAAGGGTGTAGAAAACAATAAAAAAATATTTTCTGTTTATTTATTTATATAAATGAATGTCTAAATTATCTTTGTTTTTAATACAAAATGATTCAAAAAATAATCTTTCAAAATACCACTCGTAGTCTCAAATTTTGTAGATTAAATTTTAGGTTCCCACACTCAAACTGATTTGAGATAAAATTAGTTTGTTTTCGTGGTTTTTTCAAATATAGCCGTTTTCGTGAAAACCAAAAATTTGATTATTTTTTAACAGAATAGACAACTACTAATATTATTACGAATGTATCGCATGTCTAAAGTTTCATTTTGTTCTGCCAATTCCCGAAGAATTAATTTAGATGGTCTTTTAGCCAACTCACCTACAGCTTTTCGCTTTACCGTGTTATTCACTTTTTGGCTTTGAAGAAGATCTTCATTTAAAACATGATTAAGAGCACCACTTTGTTTTGAAAAGTCCAGGTTTTTCACTTATGGTATTTGCAACGCATTTTTTATTTGTACAACACCACACCCATTCACCAGTAGTTTTAAGTTCGCAAAATTTACGAAACCAGAATTTTTCATAAATAATTAAAGGGTTATTACCTTTCACTTAACATTTGCGTAAACTGCATTTTTACTTTATACATATAATATGAATAACAAGAATTGATAGTTGAACCGTATCTAAATTTATTTAAAAAAATATTAATTTCTGATTTATATAAATACTATTTTGAAAATAAAAATTGCGTCGAATGAATGTTGTAAAAAAATGATCATTTTAAAACATAATTCTTAATAAACAGAGATAATGTTCATCATTTTAATTATATTTAAATCAAAAGTAAAAGTATAATGATAAATGTACAAGGATTTTTTTTGTTATGCCTCTATTAATAGATATCCTCAGTGTTATAAAAATCAGTGAGAATTTTAGAAATTATAACTTCCGGTCAAAATGAGAATACAAAAAAAAATTAAAAACTAATGACTTCCTTCTCCTCTTTAAAATGCTTTCTTTTTTTCTGTGCGTATATTTTAGGCAAAGATACATAATTCCCTACAAATTTTATTCTTGTACTTGTTTTCCTAGAATAGGCAATAATCGAATTATAGCGTTCTAAAGTTAGAAGTTTGACAAAGTGTAAAACGCTTATGATGGTGGAAATATAATTAACAACAAAAAAATCGTCAAATTTTATATTTTTTATATGCTGGTTCTGAAGATACTTCAAAAAAATTGACGCCATCTTCAAAGAGGTCTTGCTTCGAAACCAAATCTCCAAAAGTACATGATTATAAGAATTTTTCACTCTAAAATCGCCCTAAAATCTGTTACTCAACAAAGTCTTGCCAGCAGCTCTAAGTTGCCAGTTTACTACACAATACTGTGTATTGCTACCAAATATCTATTAACCTTTTTTACAAAATATTAACGTGACGACACTGAGCTTTATTTAGCAACCTAGTCGTTTAAATAATTTATCTTTGTAATGGAAAATATGTAAATTTTTTCTTAATATTTCTTATTACTTTTCTGATACTTTATAAATGTTTTTAATTTACTTATTGTTTAAAATATTAAATTTCTTAATAAGTTTGGCATTCACTATGCTCGTTTTCACGGTTAACTTCCTTTTGGTCGTAAGCCTTTGCAGAAATTCCAGAATTTCTTTATATTGATTCGTTGCTTAACGAGCTCGAAATGATCCCTTTTTGTCGCTAGAAAGAATTTATTCTAAATCACTGAATATAATAGATGAGACGGGGTCACTATGAATTAAACTCAATAATTCTCTGAAACTTTTTCAATTTAAAATTCGAATTAATGTCGAAAATTAATTGGGTCATTGGAATTACGCTTTACTGAGTTCAGGAGAAATGAGCAGTTGAGTAATTTCCTCGAAACTTTTTATTAGAAAATGGAGGATTTTAAAGAAAAAAATATCCATATAATTAGTTTTATTTACTTAATTTACTGCAATAAGTTAGAAATTAAAATATGTTTAATATAATACGTTTCCGTAGTGAATCAATACATAAAAATATATGCTACCATCTATGATTAGAAGAGAGTATTGACAATTTCTAAAGCAAAAAATTCCCGATGTACTGGGGTTGCATACACAATTTGTATTGTGTGTTGCAAAGCTTTTTATTTGACTGATTCTAGTCAAAATGTCACTCTCTCTATATGTTTTAAAACTAAAACCCGACTACGGAAAAGGCAACTTTTGTACCTGCATATTATATACAATTTCACAGCTTATAACTTTAAACGATAGAAGCGCAAAGTTTTTAACTGATATGCTTTATTTTGCCACCAGTTTCATCCCAGTGTTGATGACAAGTAGTCACTTTTCAAAAATGTATCGTTTGTACATTATCAGTATGATTGTTGTTTGGTTCATTGTTCAGTAACAAGCAAGTGACCGGCTCTAGCAACCATTGATGTTAGGAATTCTTTAAATATGGCTAAGTGAAAAAATAAACTGAAACAAGGTGGAGTTGACCCATGCATTTGTAATGGGATTATGTAAAACACATTACAATGAATGGCTTGGACTGGTATTGCGGAACCTCTATGGTTAAGTGCTAATTATCCCGCTGTGAGAAGAATGCGCCAGGGTAGCATATGCAGATAATTTAGCGCCAGTGGAAAAATCAGAGAGATGTATGTTTGGAACGGATAGGCAGATGGATGATGATACCGAAACAGATGGTAAAAGACAAAGTGGCAGATGTTTTGTAAACTTTATAGTGATAGATGCAGATATACCGAGAAGGATTTTAAAATATCTAGTGGTTTGAATCAACGATAAACAATTTCTTGAAACGAGTAAGGCAGGTGACAGACAAGTCAGAGAAATGATGCCAGGAGGAATAACGGACAAGACAAGATACGGAGAAAGGCAGAACGGGATAGGACCCTGAGAGCATGGCAGACAGAGTGGGCGGATCATGTAGAAATGGCCCAGTGAACTAAGAGGTTAATACCCGAGATCAAGGAGTGGGTAGAGTACGGGCACAGGGAATTAGCTTACTACCTTACACAGGTGCTGACAGGACATGGATGCTCCAATGAGTACCCTCTAAGAATCGGAAAAGAGGAGTACAGCGACTGTGAGTGCTTCGATGAGATAGACACGTCTGGGCACACAACGTTCTCCAGTCCAAAATGGGATCGAATAAGATACAGTACATACGTGGAGCTTGGACGGAACCTATACGAAGCCAATATGTTAAATACAATGCTGGAGAGCAAAGCCAAGTGGAAGACCGTACAAAAAATGATAAGAACAATAATGAGCAGTAAAGAGACGGAGGAAAGGATTAGACAAGGAAGAATGTAGGGCGACAGATGAAAACGATGAAAACCCCAGACGCCGAAGTAGGCCGGTAAACGGCGGTTCCACTGACTGGGAGAAGAACGGAGAGATTTTAGTGGGAGCAGCGCCGCACATTAGCTGCCCAATCGATAGAAGCGCAGGGTTACCCTCCACACAAAAAAAAGATAGTATATGCAGATGATTTAGCGCCATTGCATGATAATGCCGCAACAGATGGTAAAGGGCAAAGTGGCAGATGTTATGTAAACTTTTGATAGGTGCAGATATACCGAGAAGCATTTTAAAATATGGTTTGAATCAACGATAAACAATTTCTTGAAACGAGTAAGGCAGGTGTCAGACAAGCCAGAGAATTAAGCTGGATCGTTGCAATACAATCTGAGTAACCTTGACGGACTAGGATAATTATAATATATATACAATATGGTAGAGTATTGTGTTGCAAATATTCCATTGAAATATCAAAAACAGATTAAAAAACGTTTCTTTATTTGTAGCTCAGAAATATTCTTCTTCTATATTAGTTGGTATTCTTATCTACTTACTAGAAACTTTCATTTGAAAATCGGTTACCTTGACTAAAATGTTGGGCAGATAGTTTCTGCAATCCCAACTGCAGATGCCTTATTCATATTATAAATGCTTTGTCTAAAAAAAGGGCTAGTTTTATTCATTTTGTTTTTTTCATTATAGCGTTTTACACACACATCGGTATGTATGTGTCCAGGTGAGCCTTAAGTAAATATTTTTACTCAGGCTTATGACCGTTACATTATGTATCCCTACAACTAAATAAGTTTATGGAGATTTGCTTATATAATTAAAATTGGTTTTGAAACACAGTACCATTTTTTTAGGCTACAATTTTTGTAATATGCATTCGCATTAATTATAACTGTTTTTAAAGACATTATAAAACCAGTAATTGTACTTTATAGTTTCTCCAAAATAACCATAACTTCAAAACTGAAAAAACTACAACAACTTCACTTTTAAATTTCCCCCTACGAATAAATTATACTTTTCTTTTACAAAATAAAAATTAGAGCTATACTGAACCACCGCATTGTTAATTATCAACCTATCTTTAAACTTTGACGCTTCACTTATTTGACTCACCTCACTGACTGCTGAATGGTATCGCCGATCTACACCGTAATTCGGTAATATATTTAAAAAGTGGAAATCCACATCAAAGACTATTTGAACAGTGATTCGAAACTGATCAAAGAGATTTTCTCTAATGAACAAAATAATTAAACGCTGTTGGTAGTGGTTTTGATTTACTTTGGAACCATAATTGCGGTTAAGTCTACGTCACTTTGTTAAATCATTGCTCAATTATTAGACAGTATTATCACAAAGCGTATTTGGCTTCTGTATATAATTATTTCAAGCCATATACTAATCAAAGGTATTAGAACAATCTAAGGGAACAAAATCTTCCTCAAATTCACCGTAGGTAAAAAAAATGACAAAAGCATCGATATTTCAAACGTTTAGCATTCCATAAAAAGTGACTAATGGTCACCGTTTCGTATTTCTTGAAACGTTATGTAGAATGAAGACATTTTATCAACAATGTCTCTGACTTACCACTTACTGGATCAGCTGTGTTGTGACGGTGGAAGGAAGACACAAATAGGATATTTTTATTTCTTCAAGGAACATAGCACGAAGGTGGTTTCCAAAAGCAAATATAGAAGACTACGGTACGATTTTGTACATTGGTGATAATGGCTGGCAATTGTGGCTTATTAGTTTTTGAAGTACCTACCACTGTCAATCTGTGGTATGCTATGAGTTGCTCGATAACTGGGCAAGAGGTAAACCAGCGATCCATCTATGGAAGTACATATTTTTTTTTTACTCATGCGGGAAACGTACTATCTTTGCGCCCGCCTTTTCGGGTGTAAAATGGCTGTTTGGCTATTTAATTAGTTCCGTGCGACAAGCAAATTTTGCGCACGCAAAATTTACTTTGCGCACGGAAATTGGCAATACAGACTCCCAAAAAAATGTGTCGTTTAAGTGACAGATAAATTGATTGATTAAAAAATTAAAATTTACAATAATGAGTTTCAACTCTATGATGATACCGGAGACTGATGAGAGTTCTGAAGATGAATCCGTACCACTTGAAATTTAACACTGTCGCTGAAGGTTACGTTGAAGAATCGATCGGCAATAAAAAACGAATCGGCCAGCAAATTGCGATCGCTATTTTGGACAGACCACTCGAGCTAATGAGCGCACTCACTTCGTTCGTGCGCTCAACTTCGCTCTCGTGGGCAATCAACAACCTTGCGCACTCGTTGCACAATATACTAAAAAGTTACAATGCAACACGACGGACAAAATGATATATATTTCAAAAACCAAATTTTTTGATTTTGTAAAATATAACGTAAAATACTTCTCTTAGTGTTTCTAAAAGGTATTGAAAAACCCAAATATGTGTATTATATGTTTATATAAGAAACATCCTTTTGTGCAATATCCTTGTTCTGACAGATCACCGTCCGTCGCGTGGTGTATAACGGAGTTTTAACTTGGAGCCTGAAGCTTGCCGTATATCTATGGTTATTATTATTCATAGAGCTAAGATAATTTGAATATATTTTTACAGATAACATGACGAATAAAGCTACATTTCTGACGCCATTAAAGGGTTAGTATTGAAGCAAGTAGTACCGTATGGTGCAATGATCTTAGAGGATCAGCTGTTTGTAGAATATAGAGCAAGGTTTCCCAAAGTGGGTGCCGCGAGGCTGGCTAGATATACCGCGGGACACAGAATAAAATAATAAGAATTCCCCTCCGGTAGTAGGGGGTGTACCGGGGCTATTGGATATCAGTTGATACTGTGCCGTGGGCTTCAAAAGTTTAGGAAACATATTAACGTAAAAGTTTTCCCACGTTCTTAGCTTTAGATTGACGATAATTTGATAGGTTTGTGATGATTTCGTATTTATACTTATAATGTTTAAATTTTGTAGTTTTATATTGTTTTTAGTTTCAGCAAGTTATTTAAAGCACTTCGAGATAAGTTATGTATCCGTCAAAGTGATTGTTGTTTTTTGTTTCACTTGACTTATCATTTTTTTTAATGAATTTTGTTAAATTTAGGATTCCATCAGATTCATGAAAGACATTAAGAGCAAAAAGGTTAATAACCTTTTAAGCCTTTAGTTTTAGTCTGATTTTTGTGAAATTTTCAGGAAATACTAATAATTACAAAACAAAACTTTGCTCCTATTTGTTTTAATAAATATCAAGTAGTTTTTAAATAATATGGTTTCCCATTTTGTGCCCCAAGTGTGCCCATTGGCGCTCATATAAATACAATTTTATATTAGAAAATCCTCATAAAATAGAAGTGAAATTTGCTTCTGACAAGAACTCCGGTTGCCACTTAATCTAAGAATTGTTCATATTTTAAGGCTCTACCAAATTCAAAAAAAAACCTAAATTCTATACCGAATTTCAGAAAAAAATTAAGAATTTTGTTTTTGGCAGCAATAGGAAGAAATTATTGTATAAAAAAACCTTTATTTTTTGTTTCATGTTTTCTTAGCTCTACCCTTTTCTTATCGAATTCATTTCTGTAAATAAATCGATCGATCTAACCTTGTTCACCAGATATATCGAAACGGATATTTCCAAGTTGTATCCTCCTGCTAAGAACCTCAAGGATATCAATTACCTTTTACCCACAAAAAACCACTAAAGACTTACATTAGGCGATCGCGAAATTCTTTTATATTAGATTCCAGAGCTTGCCAGGTCATCCTAAAATGCCCTACGTGCTTTTTTTCAGGAAAAAAAGGATAAAGAAGGAATTCAATAGCTGTGTTTAATTTTGTAACATGAGGACGATAGCTCTACCCAATAAATTATTCTTCAAATATTTTTGGTTTGACCTTTAAACGAAAAGGAAATTTAATTTGCGTAAATTCGAATATTTTAATACAATGAAGGTTTGTCAACAACTTATATGTTTAATTATATAAGTACTACAAAATAGTTCCTTATTGTATAATAGTTTTGGGAGAGAGCTCTTTCTTAATAGAATACCTACTATACATTTTCATATTTTTTAAACCTCCATTTCAATAAACGTTCATAAGTTTCATAGTTATAATCTAATATAATAGTCCAGGAAGTATAGACATTTGAAAACCAGTTTGGCCTTATCCAACCTGTCAATAGTATATGACGTGTTAGCTTTAAAAATTACTTTGAACTTACAAATTAGCAAAAAGAGGCATTAATATATATCTCAACGCTAAAAATTTTATAATGCAGTAAAAAAACTCAAATCGATCCAAAAGTATTTTATAAAAATGTTTTAAACCTTTTCACCTCGAACCTTTTTTTCTGATTATCCCGTTTTCAATTTAACTTTACTGTTATAAAGTAATTTGACTTCATCAAAAAGATCTGAATTATTCAAAACCATTTTGCTATAATTACTTCACTAGTTATAAAATGTGAATTAAATTAAATCCTGAAAAAGCCTCAAAATCGATCGGCTAATGTTATTTTAATTTTATTTCTCCAACAATTTATGCTTACATTCCTTTTTCTATAGAAAAGAAATTTTTACTCGTTTGAAAACAAACATTATTTATGTATTAAATCTGTTCGCCAGACAAGATATCCATGTTTTTATAAGCCTTAAAAAAATATCTCTAGTTAAACTGATAAAAGTATATACAACTGTGCTGCAATCAAACGGAAAAATTAATAAATTAATCTGAGAAAAGAGTATGAACAACTTAAATATGCATTAGATGTGACAAAGTTTTTGACCCTTTATTCTACGTGGTTCTTTGGCGAAAGAAAAAATATCAACCTTATTAATTTTGTATCAGACTCAAATGTGAAAAGCCAGCCATTAATGCATATAAATTTTATAACAGAATTTACCGGTACTGTGGTTAAATAAATTACATTGCATTTCAAAGTAAATTTTCCCCACGTTATTTTTAACCACTGGTCTCTATAGATAAATGTTTTAGTAGCGCGGTTATACCTTTTAAAATGTTTTAAATGGTTTAGTGAGAATTGTTTAGGTACATTTAGCAAACGAGTAAGGAATTTAGTTTATCAGATTCAACATCAAAATACCGGTTTCTGCCGTTCGGCTTCGTCAGTTAGTCTTTTCGAATCCAATAAATAAAATTCCAAACTCGCACAAGTCAATAGCTATATCTGCTATAAGATACAATTCTTAGATGTGCTACCATCTATGGTTAGAAGAGAGTTTTGACACATTACAAAGCAACTATTCCCGATGTATTGGCTGTTGCATACACTCACTTCGTATCCCTTTAAGGGATTAATACAAAGTTAGCAAACGAGTCAAATAAAAAACTTTTCAACACACAATGCAAATTGAGTGTATGCAACACCCAATATATCGGGAATCGTTGCTTTGTAAAGTGTCAAAACTTTGTAAACAGTCTAAAACAAATCTAGACTAAATAATGCCATCCAATACTTTATAGGAAAAATACAGTTAGAAATGAATCGATGAATCGATCTAAGTGAATTGACAAATAATATCAAAATATAAAGACAAGAATATATCGATTATCAAAACTAATACCACTACCAACGAGAATGTCAAAGAGGGTTGATGAAGGTGCCGAAGTAGTTACTACTAAAAGAAAATTAAAAATGCAAACACAGATAAAGACAATAAAGTAGGTGGTAAAACCTTAAAAACTAAGAAATTCGTTAAAACTAGGAGTTCGAGTAGCAGTTGTAGGACCTTTAAGTAAGAAAAGGACCTTTAAGTAAGTAAAGGACTATATAATGCCCAACTCGTACCCGCTTAAAAATATACCTGAGTATCCAATCTAATTTAAATCTAGGAACTAATAAATTCATAGATTTAAATGCATGCAAATCATTCCATAGCCATTTGAATAGTTCCTTTTGTAATTCACATCGCCCTTTATTTTTTTTTGTGAACGTATTACTAAAAGTTCAAGCAGAGACCTATATAAAATGTCGAAGTGTAGACCGTCATAAAATTGTAAAAAAATCGTCTTGTAGAAAAAAACAATATTTTCTAAAATCTACTTCTGGACTTTCGTAATTCAATACCTGGTGGGGCATATAGCCCAAGTCCAGACGCTGGTGCAGTGTAGGACATTTTTAATGTCCTTGTTCTTGGGAGCTTGTGTGATTTCATTTCACATCATTTGTGCAAATTTATATATCTATAATATAATATACTACTAATAAACTCTGAATTTATATTTGTAGGCAAAAAACCAAAGAAAGTTTATAAAATATTACTAAACATTTTCTTATTTAATGTGTGCAATTATAAGTATTATTATTAAAGGATTAAAAAAATTAAAAAATGTTAAGTAGGTTTCAAGTCGAGACTTTTGAAACAGAAAAGCTAAACCTTCAAAGCAAAATTATAAAATTATTTACTAATCTCTTTCTTGGAACCTTTTTGTAGAAAGTACAACATGGACCTCATTTATTTCTAATGTTATTCCAGTTTATCTTTACTCCACTTACTCCAATCAATATACAAAAATACAGAGAAACATCACAAACTCACCCTGGTTTAGAAATCATATTATTCCAAGACATTATATTACATCTTTAATTAGAACTAGATTTGGTCATGCCAGTTATCCAAAACACCTGTTTAAAATTAATGTAAAAGAAAATGAATATTGCGATTTTTGTGGTTCAATTGGAGACCTCAATCACGTTTATTTCGAATGCAAAAAATACACGGAACATTCAAATAAACTTTATATAAACCTTATAAAATATAATATTCCTTCTCCCTTGAATGTAGAAACGGCTTTGACCCATTTCTCTGATAAAATTATCGATTGCTTTTTGGAATTTCTGAGAGATACTAAGATTCGTCTATGATTAGAATCTTAATCTTGTTTCCTTCGTTTTTATACCTATTTGTTTACCCCCTAACCGAGGCCTACCACTGTTTGTCAAAAAAAAAATGTCCTGATCGGTCCCTGGACGAGAAGCGTGTGTCCCTGTCATATATTGTTTTCCTTGCTATAACTTCTGCTGTTAGGTAATATTTTGGGGTATTTCTAATTATAGACGAATCCGTGTCTGGCTGAATGGCAATCCGCCTACGCCAAAAAAAAAAAAAAAGTTTATCTTTAACTTTAAACAAATAATTACAATAAAATCACACAACTAGTCAAGAAATTAAAAAAATTACACAGCAAACAGCAATCCAGTATAACAGACTTACGTCGAACTGGTGACTGGTGTAAGCACGTACTAAGAGAATTTAAACCAGAAATGACAACATCGACGAAATTAATCGCATGAGATCGCCACGCCATTGGTTAGATTTACTCGGGAGATTTAATACTAATTCTTCTTTAAATTGCAATTTCTCTGGAAACGGGTAATTATATCTTGAGATATTTTTACCTAGAAACACTAAATCCGCTTCTTTATCGTTTCTGCATAAATTCATTTAGAATTTCCGACCCAGTGGTAAGCCTCATTATTTTGAATGCATTTTTAATCGAATTTTTAAAAAGATTTTAATAATAATGTACATTAAATTAAAATTCTAACAGTACGGCTAGTATATTATTATAAATTTTATTTATATTTAGTTATTTTTACAAAATGGATTATTTGTTTTTTGTAAAAACAACTTTTAAATTAGAACTAAGGAGAAATTCTAAAATATTAAGAAATCGAAATAATTATGTCCCTACTTTTTAGACGTGCTACCATCTATGGTAAGAAGAGAGTATTGACATTAAATTTTGACTGAATCTAGTCAAGATGTCACTCTCTTCTTTTTTATCCCTTTCAGAGATTAATACAAAGTGAGTAAACCAGTAAGGAATTTTAATTTATAAATAAATTAAAATTCCTTACTGGTTTACTATGTCCCTACTGTCGTAATATACAGGGTGTTCGATAGAGCGTTAGCCAAACTAAAATTTTAGGTGAATAGGGGCGTTCAGAGCACATCTAGCCTATTTTTCGATCTCGGATTTCGTTGGCGTTCTTTTGCTCGCCCTCAAACATAAAAATCGAGGGGAGTCAAGTCTGGAGACCTTGAAGGCCACAATATTCACAATGTTCACGAACATCACGTTGATAATGGGCCGGACATCCATCGTTTTGGAACACTATTGGTAAAAAAAAATAAAAAATTTACTAAATATCGCAAATAGGCTAGATGTGCTGTAAAGAGCCCTATTGATATACCATTTTAGTTTGGCTAACTCCCTACCAAACACCTTGTATAATCGTCAATCAAGTTTATAGTTCTTTTGCCAACTTCGAAATAATATTAGTTCTGAACAAAATACGAACGATTTTGCATGTCTTAAAACAATATCAATTTTTAAAATCTTGATGCTAAAAGATAATTTCGCAATAAAAATATGGATTTGAATCCAGGCCAAGTTATTTCAACTATTAACTTTTTTCATCCGAAACAGTGCAACATTCATGCTTAAAGTACATAATTTTTTCAAATTACTTTCTTGTTGCTGAATGCAAGTAGAATATTTGCAAACGTTAATTCTCCGCTCTAATACTATAAAAATTCTTATTCACTCCATTTCGCTCCAATTAAATTACTTTAGTCATTACGGAGCTCTTAAAGTTATATCAAGAATGTGCTTGTGAATTAAAGATCAATTTAGGAGTGTATAAAATCGATGCCGTTGCCGACAGTAATAATTAAATACAAGGTTTCATTAAATTGCTTGCAAAATTAAATTTAGTTTTAAAATTTAAAATCCAACGATATTCAAGTATAAAATATTGATTTTGGAATACGTTCGTAATTTATTTAAAGAGAAAAAAAATACGAAATACAGCCTCAAAGCTTTTGGTCTGGATTTTATAAAAGGCGAAGGGTTGAACAACTTTCTCAAAATTAAATTACAAATAACATCCATTATAACACCCGTAACCTATTTTGCCCCATAGTGATTAGGGGCAAGAGGAAATAATTTACTTCGAGCGCGTAAGAATTTTTTAATCTATCTTTAATCAACGCATTTACTTCTTTTGCTAAGTAATAAATTATATATGCATCTACTAAAAACTCATTTTCATTCTCCCCTCTATGAAAATATAATTTTCTGTTTTAAAAGGGCAAGCGAAAGCGAAAGTAAAACATGCTAGGTGATCGGTTGCTAGGTATGAAAAAGTTTCGTACCTTGGACGACGAAAAAAATAAAAATGTCAAATTAGTAATATCAAACGTTTATTTAGAATGAAAATTAAATGTAAAACCAGTTGGAAATGCTCTGCTAGCATTGCCATAGACCGAACAAATTGTAATGACAGTATTAATAAAATTTTAGATTGACAGTTCTTATTCTAATCAACACAGTCACAGTCTACTCACTTTTACCAAAATCGGTTTTCGCTATGTGTCTACTTTAAATTTAATGTTATTTTAAACTTAAAAATTTTCATATTTTGGACCTCATTTTGAAGGTGTTCTCGAAGACTTACGGGGGGCACATCAAACGCTATGCTTACTTTTTGATGCTCTATCAAAATCTGAAGTCAGAATTTTAAAATTCATAAACACAAAGAATCAACATACACACACACACACACACACACACACACACACACACACACACACACACACACAGAACGAATTTGTGTGCAACTTATATGAGCCTGAAATATTTAACGGCAAATGTTGATTGAAATCTAGTCCGAGAGCAACGACACTGGAAATATTGACTTGCTTGTTGACTTGGGCTACATGGTCTTTAAATTCTGTTTCTGAATGTTTGTTTGGCTGCATACAGATAATTGTTCGGGCATGATTTTATTAGCAACTTCTATTTTCTGAGTAACTGAGTCTGCTACATATCCTTCGGCTACCCCTGACGACTTCCACCCCCCGTATCTAAAATGTCCACACCTGAGGCATTTGCCAGTAATGTGGCGGATGTTCTTCGAAACGAGTGACCTGTGCACTGATTTGAATTGGAAAATTTAAGAAATGTAGATATCTCGTACGGAATTTTTGAAATTGTATGCTTTCCAAGATTTACACATCTGCCATGCTCATACCGGTAAAAGAAGCGTTTATCTTGAGCATTTTGTGTGGTCGAAGTTTGATGTTACGATTAACAATTGTTACCCAATCTTCTACAACTACAAATCTTCTTTGCACATTGTTTTTGGTACTCAGAATCTGCACTAACATGACACAATTTTTATACTCCACATCCTTGACTTCTAGATTGTATAGCTCATCAGTTCTGCATGCCCCAGCTACTCCAAAAATCGCTACTACTTTTTTCATAAAATATATTTCATGAGGAGCTTCTAACATAAACTTTAATATATAATCCTATGTAAATTCCTGTAATTTTCCTTTTTATGAATACCTTTAAGCGGCCAAATTTTGAGATATCCTGGTTCTTAGTTAATGAAATAGTCAATTTTAACATCAACTATTCTGACCACAATGTAGAAGGATTTGATTTTTCTAAGAAAAATGCCAATAATGCGTCTTCCGTTATTGTGGACATATCCTTAGTTGTACACCATTTAAAGAAACTTTCATAGGCTTGATTGTACCGATCTTTAGATTTGTCCGGTAACTTCTGCACTCAATATTCGCTGCTTCTTTAATACAATTCATGTTTTGTTAAATTCTCCCCAAATACAAAATTTATCAACTTAACTATTCAATAATAATATTATTTGATAACTGTCAAAATATGCACCTAAAAGTAAACTTTCGCAGCTTGTAATGTAAATAACTATTGGGTCACAGGCAACGTTTTCTGAATGTGTCAAATTTGTTTTGCCAAACCTAACCACAATTTATGTTACACAAAATTATTAAAACAACAAAGGTTAATTTAAAAAAAATAAAAAGAAAAATTCCGAATGGATTAAAGGATTTGTATCAGAAAATTTATTTAAACTTTTTAAATAATCATACCTCGATACGAGAATATATTGATCTATGTATCTGCGGAGAGGTAGCCGATTTACAACATTTAGATTGAAATCCCCGTTGCCGAATAAATTGCGGATTTTTTTTTCATCCCAAACGTTCATGAAATTCAAAATTGGTTACTTTTCTAGTGGATTTCGTTCCATGCATCGGTATAAAATATGTATTTTGGGAAACTACGATTTTTGCGTCACTTTTGGATATGTATACTCAATTCTTACCGGAAAATCCCCGGGTTGCAATATTTTCAATCTGGTGAATTTATAATGCAATATTTGTTCTTTAAATCTTTTCGTACAAAGAATTGTTCAATTTTAA
Source organism: Crepidodera aurea (assembly GCA_949320105.2). Lineage (NCBI taxonomy): Eukaryota > Metazoa > Arthropoda > Insecta > Coleoptera > Chrysomelidae > Crepidodera > Crepidodera aurea. The sequence continues at coordinate 75,843,366 of OX439473.1, read as the reverse complement.
TGGAGTTCGAGTGCTTAAAGGTAATATTTATTTTTTATTTAATATTGCTTCTTCCATGTGCACACTTTTTGTTGTTTGTTGCTTTTATGTATTATTTATTTTAGTCGCAACGAGACGACTTGGATTCGAACCCGAGAAAAATCAAGTGGTTCATAATATCGGCAACCCACCATGCCTCGGAGGGCATGTAAAACCGTCGGTCCTGGCTATATAACTGTAGTTATTGGGCCATCCAGAAAGATATATAAAAAAATGTTTAGAACATTTTCCAAAACTTCCTAAAATTTTAATGTTATTTATAATAAATAAATCAACTCTATGCTCGACACCATCCATGGCCTTTAATATTCTATTCAAGTTTGGTAAAGGCCGATATAACTATAATAACACATTGCTGAAAATAAAGAAAATAAACGTCGTACTTAAATACACAACACTAGAGGGAAAATAAAAATACCTGGAAATAAAAATGATATAAATATATTGTTTTTATATACCAATAAAGGAATTTTCAAAATTCCCTACTTTTTTTTGTACATCGCTTTTAAAATAAAATATTTTAATCAAAAATACGAACTGGGTTCAGTTTGTTTCTTGAAAACTAAAAACTTTTTATATTACTTCTGGCGCGATTTGATTAATTTTTTGCACTACTCTATTGTTTAAATTATCGACGTTATTTAGTAAAACTTCTATTTTAAATTACATAACAAACATGGTGCAGCTTTATCCTTCTTCATAGGGAAAACTTTTTTAATATACAACTAAAAAATGTGAATATTACTGGAACCTTAGATATGGCTATGTAGCCAAAAGTAACTGAAGGCCTTCTTTCTTCATGTCCTCTCCAGGATGTCCTCATATTGCTTGTATATTAGTGGACACCAGTGCACTGAACTTCTCGCATATTTTTTAATTGTGCGCTGTCATACTCACAATTTTATAAAAATATATTTACAAATATTTTAATTCATCCTGGCTTACCATCAATACCCCACACCGTTCAACTTTTTCCAAAATTATACAATTTTCTCCTGTCTACCACTAAAACCAGATCTGCCCTATTTAGTGATATTGCTGTGGTTGTTTTAGCTCAAAAATACCAAATTAACGGCATATGCCGCCAATTAATCCATTTATATCAGGGTTTGATCGAAAAAAATATTTCAAAGCACTCAAATGGATCCTACCTGTGCCACACAGCTCTTTTGGAATACGTCCTGTATCTTTGATAAAGATTTATAACCTACTAATTTCTGCCTCTACCGCGTAATTAATTATTTTTCCAATGGTACCGACTTAAAGGCATTTCCAGTATAAAGTTATCATCGCATCTATAGTCGATTCACTAGCCATTGTTTTTATTCTTTCCCCATCGTATTTAAAGGACTTATGGCTCAAAGTAAAAATTTTTTCCCGGTTTTTGTATGATTATACAATTTCTATCTTGTACGGTGCAATGGCTCGTATTAGCAATGTGTTCAAGACATTTGTTACTTACTGCCCATCATAATCTTGGTGAATACATATCTGTAGTGAAGGATTTTTTGTTTTGAAATTTGTTACAGGTATAGACGATTTTGTCCAAATTTCATCTGCAATTTACAGTGGTTTAAACCTGCTTGGTGACTTCTTCTTCGCTTTCCCAGATTCAACTTATCTAAGACTGTTTGATTTAGTGTGAATGTCTACCCTAGTACTGACATTTAGTTTAAAAGAAATATTGGCTTATTAGAAAAACAATCATTTTTCTTAAATAATTAATCACTTTTTATATAATTTTAGGATTTTACATACCTTTTAGTATTTTAAGTTCTTATGTTACAATTATCTGTAAAATTTTAAATCTATAATTCAGCCAATGAAATTTATATTCTTTTGGTTTATAATTTTAAATCGCAGTGTACCGAAAATTTCGTTCCTTCCAAGCCATTTTTAAAATGGCAACATTTTATCAGATCGAACTATAGATTGATGCAACCGTATGACTCTGAAAGCAACCGTTGGAGTGCGACCAAAATTCTGCGGTTCTCCGGAATAATATTCGCATTCACAAGTCTCTGTGAACTTGGAAACCCATTTTGAGCAATCGGATTATTTTAACCCTTTGCTGAGTCCTCAGGAAAACATAATTTGATTCCAATGAGAAGCAACGACCGTACACAATCTTTATCACTTTCTGATAAGGGTTTGACGTTGTGAAAACGGCGCCGCCTTTGATTCTTATTTGAACAAATTCTGGTGAAGCACTCACGAGCGTATCATGATAAATTTTCTATACTCTAAATTTTTTATTGTTATGCAGTATTTAGCTGCTGATGACGTCCTGATAATTTTTATAAAGATATATCTTCCAAGGAGGGAAACCATCGAAAAGACATTTTGGATTTTTTTTGGGAGGTATCGTTGTTTTAGTTATTATTTACGAGTTGGCATGTTTTATCGTATATCTCGATATCTTTCTCAGTCTGACTTGTCCATTCACTTGGCGAAGTGATTAAACGAGCATCAATTTTCTCGAAATTTCCTAAACGTGTTCACCAAACTTAAGACGTTCTTCCAGAACTATTTCAAGATGATTTACTCACTTGGATATTGTCTCATCCCAGATAATAATACTTTCTTATAAATCATTAAAATTACAGACACATCTTTCAACGAAAAGCAAAGCTTTCGATATTGTGAATCACCAAAATTCCTACGAAAAGCTCGAATGGGACATTAAGGGCATTTATTATAAATTATATTTCTAATAAAATCCAATATGTCGAAGTAAATAAGGCATACGTGACTTGGTATCAAAACATAAAAATACCCCAAAATTCCATTTTTTCCATTTCTTAGTGATATTAATATGTTATCAGCAGCAAGGTTTACGTTGAAATTTTACAGGCTCAAGAATGATATGAAAAATGAAAGTAAAAATATTTGGGAAAATTAAAGTTTTTGAGTAGAATAAATAAATAATTTTAACGACTCAAATATAAATAAATTCTTCAATAACAAGTTTGATTCGATGTTTCTAAAGTCTAAATCTAAAATCTTTGATAAATATCAATATGATATAAATAATTTATATAATTCATAGCGGCTTTGTACTTCAAATATTCTTCTTTATGGATATTAAAACCGCTTATTTTGTTAAAAAGTTTTTTAATTTTTGACGTTTCGACTTCCTTAATCGGAAGTCGTTTTCAAAATGACAACAAAATATATAATAAGTACTTTTCCAGCCACCGTGTCATTTGAGAGCCGTAATATCTCGTATAATATAATAATATAATACCTCCAATTTATAGTCTTGCTTTGATCTCTCCGATAGCAAATTCATTGTGGATGATTGAGCAATTTGTTTAATTTCGGGAGGCGTACATATTAACTCTTCACTATCGCTACTGTTGTCCATTTTGTTCTCTATATATACGTAAAATTATGATTATATGATTATTTTGACGTTTCAAACGACGCGCTGTCAGAAGCGATTTCCGTAGTTAGGTATTTGACGTTTTAAAAGAGACGATTTGCTTTATTCATTTTAGCGTGATTTCTGATAATCCTAGAATGTGATTGGTTAACGACAGTGAATTCTTTTTCATTCTTCACTGGTGTGAAGAATTTATGTCATTATTCAGCTAAATATGTAAAAATTATTTGTGCATTATTATATAGTCGTGGAGAAAAAATTTACTATCGAAACAGAACACTTGATAAACGACTTCCTTTAGGTCGAGTTTTTTAATTTAAAGAAAGATTACAAGAAGCCTAGAGGTCCTTTTCAACCGTTTGCAGCGGGCCCTCCGCTCAGCAGGGGATATCCGCCCATGATTAGAACAATGACCTACAGAAATGAGTTCTCTGGATATTAGAAAGCTAAAAGATGAAATTGAATCCTATAATTTATTTACTTACTTAATTTCGGTAACCTATCTATCCTCAAAGATGTAAGGCATTTGGTGGAGTTGAGCTTTCTATTTCATATTTTTTGTTTAGTGTGTTTTTTCGTTCCTACTATCGTTTGATTGGTCTTACTCTGTTTCCCCACTTTATTGGTTTCTGCTTCGAACACTTTTCTGTTTATCCTTATTCTATTTATTCATTTTATATATTCGAACCACCTTAATAATTTTGGTGTCGTATATTGATGTCACTTTTAAGTTTTCTCTTTTGTATTTTATTTATCGTCATGAGTTTGAACAGTTTTTTAATGTTTTTTTGCGTCTTTTTGTTCTAAAAAACCTACGATTCTATTTTAATTATATTTAATGTATTGCACTAAAGTTCTAGACATCAAAAATTAATATAACGAAAAATGAAAGAGCCCTATTAAATTTTTCGAAGTTTATTTATCAATACTTCAGTTCCCTTTGTTCTCCTCGTGAACCCACCTATGGCTTCTTTTGAAACTTTGTACAAATTTGGGCCAACCAGTAAGGAAATTGAACGACTTTTTTGTTGGACTTTATTTATTCCTTGGAGCGTAAAAGGAAAAGTTAAATAAAAATCTTAAATGGGTCGTTGTTGAATTCGAGATTTTTGCTAGATTATCTAGATGGTGAAACGTATGAGGAACGAAAAGACAGAAATTTAATGGAAAATGCCGTAGTTCTTTTGTTAAATGATTCATGAGGTATAGGTCGCCAGTTGTACCATTTATTTTAACTTTTTTGATACAAGGGTTGCTTTCAAATTTGAAGTATGTATGGGATAAAAATTGAAATATGATGAAACTACTATTACATTCAAAAGATTATCTTTTATATCTTCTAATGATTATTACAACTTTATTTCAGAGAGACAAGAATTGTCTATCAAATAGAATCCAACGAGCAAAGATTTATATTGGACACAATTGTGTTCTTTGTGAATATGAATAATATTACAAAAACAACAATTTAATCCTATTTGATGTAGAGATAACGCAGCTCTTAATTTTCATATTTAAAAAGATAAGTATACAGCTAAATTGTAATATGGTTAGTAGGATATCAAACCTTAAAAAGGATAGTAAATGTGTGTTTATAGTGTGGAAAATCATACTGTGTTTTGAGACAAACGTTATGTTTTAGGAGCCTTGAAGACAAATGGTCTTTGATCTAAAAAAACCTCTTTGCACTATACATTTTCACAGCGTCAGAGGTATCTCAAAATCCTTTCGTTATTTTTTATCGCGCCCATGGAGACATTTAATGAGAGACACTTTGACTGACACTATTCAACAGGTTTGAACGAGATTGAGTGAAACCCAATTCCCCTTTAAAAACTACAGAGTCCTTTTTTGGAAAAACCACGAACTTTATTTGGAAAAACCAACAAACTGATGTTGAGTGTTGAAGTGAGTTATGTGTGTGTGTGTTAAAGCGATTTGAGAGAAACGAATAAATAGATTTGTAATGTATTTTAGTATAATAATAATGGATAATGCTAAATAGAAGTTGCTAAATGTTTATATTTGACATTTCAACAAAGTTTTATCAAAAATAAATAAATAAATAAAGGCGTTTGAGTATGGATACCAAAAATATAATCTATAAAAAGAATATAGTCATTTATGAAAAAGACACTTTACACAATATTTTCTATATCAATTTAAATTGAAACGTCAAAAAATATTGAGCTGTTATAGTTTTAAATACAGGGCCACCAAGGCATACGTGATTGCGTTTGGATATATAGTTTGACATTTGTCAGTTTTAAAGAGATTTATGGATTTTTAAGTAATTGGGTATTTAAAAACTGATGTTGTGTGTGTGAATAAACGAATAAACAGGTTAGTTTACAAATAAATTTTGAAACTTGTATATTAACATAGATTTGCAATACATTTTAGTATAATAATAATTGATAATGCTAAATAAAAGTTGTTAAATGTTTATATTTGACATTTCAAAAAAGGTAAACACAGTTTAATCAAAAACAATTACGAAGAAGCGGTTTTATCAAAGGTAATACCACGAGTCCCCCAAATTTTATCGATAAAATTTTTGGTTTTCACGAAAACGGCTTTATTTGGAAAAACCACGAAAACAAACTGATTGATAAAATCACGAATCCGCAGGACGAATGATTTTATCTCAAATCAGTTTGTTTGAGTGGTTTTGCCTAAAATAAAGGCGTTTGAGTATGAAGATCAAAAATTTAATCTATAAAATTTGAAAATTTGAAAGGATTATTTTTTTAATCATTTTGTATTAAAAACAGAGAACATAGTCATTTATGCAAAAGACACTTTACACACAAATATTGAAAATTTTCTTTGCCAATTTAAATTGAAACCTTATGATGAGCTGTTATAGTTTTACATACAGGGCCACCAAGGCGATTTTTTGATTGGCTACCCCGCGAAACGGAGCCGTAAATAAAAGCGAAGAAGAAGAATGAAATGAAGTCTTTCTTAATTTAATTAATTTTATGTGTTTAGGTATTCAAAAACTGATATTTAATGAACAAAAAGTTTAGTGTTGAAGTAAGGTATGTAAAAATGTTAAACTAATAAAAACAGGTTAGTTTACAAATACATTTTGAAATTTGGTTATTAACATAGATTTGCAATACATGTATAATAAAAATTGTTAAATGTTTACAAAGTTAATTTATTATTTAAAGTAAATAAAAAATACATATTTTAAGATTGTTAAGTTTTTTAATTTTTTTAAAATGTGCATGATTTTTAAGGATAACATTAACCCCTTCCTTGATATTCTCACAATAATTTATAGAATGAAAAAAATTAACCTCAAATTGAAATAATTGAAATTATATCTTAAATATTCTATACTAGATAGTTTATAGTTCCACATCGTATGAATGTCTACATTCCATTATTAATTTCGAGATTCTGATATTCCATAAATTCGTTTCTGGAATTTACGGTTTCAAATCCAGTACGTAGAACAATTAAACATTAAAAATGTTACCAGTTAACAAAATTATCAAATATAAAATTGGTGCAACATAAAGTGCTTTACAATTCATCTGTTTCAGTCTTCGAATACATTAAGTTGTTGTTTTCCTGCTAACCCTTATATAACTCATTTTCAACGATGGAAAACACAACAAGATGCATTAGTCACGTTTGCGATAATACGAGGGTCGTCTGAAAAGTTTTCATGACTATTTTGGTATTACAATTGTATATGCTTTGAAAGATGCCTATGAAAATTTCGGCCTTTTTTTATGCTCAGTTGTTGTTTGACAGTCATTTGCGTCAGTCGATGTCAGTGTTTTTGTGCAAATTAAAACCGACTTGAACGCCGTTTACGGAGACTCCGTCCGATCATTTTCCAGTGACAGCTCGGCTATTTGATGATGAGCATTTGGGAATATAATTCATCAACCAACCAATTTTGAGTTGGTAAGCTTAGCAGCCCATATGTCTTGCACCTTAATTTGAATTTTTATTTTACCTATCAAATAAAATGGTAACAACTTTTAACAACACAAACTTTTACTTATTGTGTTACATTCTATAAACTTTCACAAACTCAGGTATTAGGCAATGCGCCTTATAAAGAAAATCAGTTAGTCGAATATTTGTGTTATTCCGAAAGAATATAAAAATGTTCTAGTGAGTTCAAATGTGACTCTATGTAAATTAAAGTTGGCACTTAAAAGCCGATGTGTATTTGTCTTGAGTTCAAATGTGACTCTTTGTAAATTAAAATTGGTACTTAAAAGCCGATGTGTATTTGTCGTGAGTTCAAATGTGACTGTTAAGTTCAAGCCTTTAAACAACTCATTACTAAACGTCTGTGAATTATTTTCCGAGTGGATTGATATTGCGTCATTTCCACCAATCCTGAATTTAGCAATCGGATGGCTCGCATAGGCTTCTCAGATGGTCTACGTGCAAGAATTTGCATTCGTGAGCATAGTGCCTCTTTGATGATTTTCTGTGTGTTCGTATAACTGCGTAGTACAGTTTTTTAGAAGAGACTGACGCTTGAGTTTTGAATCTTATCGTTGTTGCTGTGTGAATATAGCGGCTACGTGTATGTATTTTTTATTTTATTATTTTATTGAATTTTATTTATTTAGTTTGTGCCTTAGCCGTGGCAGCGTTTATGTTGAATTATCAACATTATTATTATTATTATTATTATTATTATTTATATGAATAAGGGCAGAGGACAGATGTCCTATATTGCCACTTGATAATATAAAAAGAATGACAAATACCTATGGTAAAAACAATTATAAAAACTAAATTGTGAAAAGAATACTTGTAACTACTTAAAAACTAAAAAGACAAATGTTTACAGTCACTGAATCGATTGCAGTTGGAGGGAGACTGTTCCATACATAAAAAATTCTGTTGTTAAGGAAGTGCTGTCTGGTGCGGGTATGGAAAGTTTCTTTCTTTAGCTTCAGAGGATGGCCACGCAGCCCAGTATCGGAATTGAGTATAAACATTGACTGTAGGTCGCCATAGTTGAATTTTATGATCCTGAACGATATAACCAGGTCTCCTCGCAGGCGACGATCTTGAAATGTGGTGAGATTTGCCATCACCATCCGTTCTTCATAACAGGGCCTCGTACGACCAAATGAGAGTCTAGTAGCACGTCGTTGAGTTGTTTCAAGCATATTTTGCTCACGAACTAAATCTGGATACCATACCAGATCGGCATATTCCAAGATAGGTCGAATAAAAGTTTTAAATAGTTTACAATACGTGTCAAATGACGATTTCGAGAACACTTTTTGTATATGGAATAACTTCGTATTTGCCCGTTTACATACCGCAGCGGTATGTTCACTCCACGTCAAGGTCGAATTCACAATTACACCTAAGTCATTGTGAGAAGAAACAGTTTTTAACACGTGTCCGTCCGAAAAACCAGGATTATTCTTACACACTTATCGATATTTAAAGGGATGAGCCAGTCTGTACACCACTGCTGAATTTTGTTGAGGTCATCTTGGAGGTTCTGATAGTTGGTAAGCGGGTTTCCATATATTTTCGAGTCGTCAGCGTAAGATAATAAATTTGAAATGTAATACTGGAGATCACTAGCGTAAGCAATAAACAAGAGAGGTCCTAAAACAGAACCTTGTGGTAAACCGCTTGATACAGGTCTTTCCAGAGAAAAATCTTGTCCAACTCTAACTTTGAAAGATCTATCAGACATAAAATCTGAAATCCATTTATTGAGATTACCTCGGATACCGAGGTGTTCTAATTTATAAAGAAGCCTTCTCCTAAGAACTCTATCGAAGGCTTTGGAAAAATCTAAATAAATAACATCGGTTGGAATTTTATTATCTAAAGCCTTCGACCAGTCATTAACACAGTGAAGCAAATTTGTTAAGGTAGAACGACCTTTTACAAACCCATGTTGATAATTGGGGATAACGTCTTCATGGAGCAAAAATTTTGTCATGGATTCAGAGATAATGGCCTCCTTTACCTTACAAACGGTGAGCAAAAGGCTAATGGGACAATAATTATTGGCAGTAAGGTTATTGCCTTTTTTGAAAATAGGGGTTACAGAAGCACGCTTCCAGGCTGCTGGAATGCAGCACTGAGTGAAAGAAGCGCTCATTATTAGGGATAATGGATACGCTAATGATTTTGCACAATTTTTTAAGAAGAAGGATGTTAGACCATCAAGCCCAGGAGAGGAAATTGTTTTTAAGATTTAGAAGGTGATTTTCAATTTGTTTTGGCATTAGCATTAATTTATGTTCTGACCTATTGTAATGGTTTTTAAGAGCCAGTATAAACTTTACGATTCCCTTAATGGACCAATTGTATTTATACACTCATTGTATTATTTTATATTGCCGGTTTTTATAAGAAATAGATAGTGGTTCCCACACTTTTAGATTAGTTCCCCTTTAATTCACAATATTCTGAATTTAAACCTGCTTAAATCTGCCTAAAAAAATGGGTTCAATCAACAATGAAATAATTAACATAGTAGGAAGTTTTTTTTGTCTAACATATACGAAACAAATTCTTGTGACCCTATTCTCTTCCAAAAATAAACATTATTTTTAGATACGTGGACAGATTGGGAACATTTAATGTTTGTTTATGTAAACAACCTGAAAATTTACAACCCTGTTGTGATAATATCGGACGAGACTTACGAATGCCAAATCGTGCTCCTGAATTTCAATGTAAATCCGTCACATCCTTCCTAAAACCGTTTGCAACGTTTAACCCTCCTATTGCAACGTTTCAGTTGAACACCCAAACACGGACAAGCACGAAACTTCTTTGTATTCCAGTGCCAATTCGACGCTGCTACAGCTCGGGTCTCGGTGTTGTAAAATAAACTTGTTTTATTTTAACTAGTAATTCGGCGTGGGAAATTTCAACTGACAACTAGTTTTCTTTCCACTTTTTCGTTTTCTCCTATTTTGGCACAGCTCGCTTTTTATTTCTGACCTCTTTTGGTGATTTAATGAAATTGGATTGCTGAAAATACGATCCTATCGAACGAAAATAACAAGACTTATTTTACTAATAACGTTTATGAATTGGTTTTGATAGAGGTCTATTATCTGATACCGATAAATCAGAGTGTCTATTAAAATGTTTGCGACACAACGTGCGTAAGCGTATACATAGTATTTCAAATGCAAATTTATATGCGTCAACTACAAATACTTATTATATTCCAAATAACTCTTTGCAATCGAGATGCGCCAAATTTATTTGATTTTTATAAAGCTCTTTCAATATACCCCTCAATCACCACTTTTTATGTGGAGATTTTTTTAACCCAAATTTTTCACTTTTTCCTACAATTTTTCAAACATTTTCTCTCATACAAACCTTGTTCTGATAATTACAAACACAAGAAAAAATAATTACCCAAATAGATGCAGCCGTTCTGAAGTGATACGCCTCCATATATTCGGCAATTGATTTTTCACAATTCCGTATACCTTCAAATCGCATTAACTCTAAAACCGCTAAACCAATTTCTACGGGTCAAAATTCCTTTTATGATAGATTGATAGTCTATTAATCACGTTATGTACATGTACATTTATGACAAGTCAAGAACAAGGAATTAATGATACTAATGTTAAAATAACAAATAGATAAAATATTTACATTAACTTATGATATAATAAATAAAATATTACAATTCACATTTAAAACTTATGGTAATAGGTAGATTATTAAGATGAACTAAATTACAGACATACTTTTTGATGCAGCTTTTAAATTTATTATAATTTATTTCTTTAATTGACGTTGGTAATACGTTATAGAAATTGACATTCAGAGAATTGCGGATTGATGAGTCTAATCTCATTATTTGTGGTCTCAGGTGAGAGGCGTTTCTGGTATGGTAGTGGTGGAAGTCTCTATTTGCTGTGAATTGTTTCTTGTTTTTGTGTATTTCCAATAGAGTGTAGTAGATATGAATCGAGGGAAGAGGTATAATTTTAAAATTTTTAAATAAAGGTTTACAATGTTCGTTAAAACCAACCCCCCCAAACAATCAATCTATATGTTAAATGGCTATGAGAAAGAGAATAATAAGGTGTACGTAAAACATTGTGGCTTAGAACTTGTTTTAATTGCCCTAATAAATAGAGTTGAGTGGCAGGTTTTCTGCAAAGTTGGTTGATATGCGTTTCCCAGTTTAGCTTAACATCGATGATGATACCTAACAGTTCAACGTTCTGATTTGATGTGGTGTTTCGGTTAGAAGAAATGATCAATTTTTGAGTTTTATCTCTATTTAATTTTAAGCTATTTAATGCAAACCAGTTTTCAGCATCCCTTTCAATTTTGCTAGTATGATTTAATAGATCTATTTCATTCTTTTATTTCCCAGCACCATTGTAGAATCATCAGCAAAGCAAATGATTGCAGCAGGCAACAGTGCATGAAAGATATCATTGATATAGACAATAAATAGAATAGGTCCTAGAATAGATCCCTGGGGTATGCCATGGTGTAATATTTCAGTCTTACCCTTGCTGTATGTGGCTTGTTTTCTGTTACATAAATAAGATTTAAAGAAATTTAACGCAGTACCTCGGATTCCATAATGATTGAGGAGAATATCATGATTTACACAATCAAATGCCTTGCTAAGATCCCACAATGTTACTGCAGTTAGCTCACCCTTTTCTAAATTGGAGACAATCGACAGCTTGAGTTGTTGATCTGTTTGCAATAAATCCAAACTGATGGTTATGTAGGATTGAGTGTTTGGATAGAAATGACATTAAACGTTCTTTAACTATGATTTTAATAATTTTACCAAATATGCATATATGGGGACAATAGATATACAGAACGGTAGTTGTCAGGCGAGTTTGGATCTCCTTTTTTAAATATTGGAATAACCTTATTCACTTTGAATACGTCTGAAAATATTCCTTCAGTGAAGGAAAGGTTAATTAAATTTGTCAAAGGAATAATTACATAAGACAGAGTTTCTTTTATAATATTACCATTTAGGTTGTATATAACAAAACAGTTGGGAGTTTATTTATTGCCTGAGCTACATCATCTTCCGTAACTGGATTAAAGAAGAAGGACTCCTTCGGCTGAGGAAGTTCAGATAGATCTATTGCATTCTGGTTGCAGGAAGGCAGATTCTTTATAATTTTTTCTGCAATACTTGTAAAAAATATATTAAATTCGTCGGAGGTAATGTTATTTGTAACAGTATTAAGAGCTGATGAATTACGTTCATAGTTTACCAACTTCCAAATATTCCTTGGTTTATTAAAAGATGTTTGAATAAAATTATCATATGATTTCTTTTTCGCCTGAGTTATAGATGACTGGTAAAGGCGTTTAAACTCTCTATATGCCTTTACGTCATTTTGATTTTTTGGAGCTAAACTAATAGTCTGATATACTTGCAAAGTGTCTCGCATCATTCGTAATTCATTATTAAAGAAATTTACTGGTCTCCTATCGTAGTTTTTAACTTTTTTTAATGGGAAGTGTTTGCTTACAAGTGAGCTGTAAGTATTGTTAATAAAATTTGCTAATTGATTCATACCACAATCATAAAATATCTGCCAGTTAATATGGTATAGTGAGTTTCTCAGAGCTACCAGTCCTTTTTTGGTTATTGACCTTTTACTATTGAGATCATGGTTTTCTAGAAAATAGTTAAAAATAGTTATATATTGACCAGAGTGGTCACCTATACAGAGCTCAGAAACCCCAGCTCCGCATGCTCAATCATTTAAATTAGTAAAAATATTATCAATGCAGCTTGATGTAGTAGATGTAACCCTTGTCACCTATTTTTGGCTTTAAACCAAATGATTCAAGCATGTTGAGCCACGTTTCAGAGATATAACTGCTTTCCATCAAGTTAATATTGAAGTCATCTACTAAAATAATTTTGTCATATTTTTTGGTTCTACTTTCTCAAAAAATAAATGCGTTTCTGCGAGCCCCTTATTTTACCCCTATATTGTTTCGATCCGAATAAGACTCAGCGAGTTACGGCATGTTACTTGACCTCCCCTTCCCCCACCCTTCACAAACCCTCAGCTTCCATATAGCGATTGTGAAAGAAAGACTTCGAATTTATGAAATAACAGTAATACATTGACGTAGGATTTCATGACATTTCTGAAAATATAGATTGACGGGCATATACAGGGACGGCTTAGTACAGAGAAAAAATTAAACTTAGATTCCAAAAACTTTTTTTTCATTCCTTCAATTTTTTTTGTACATTACGTTGAGGTTAATAAATTGAAGAAGAGCTGGAATTATAACCGTAGCGGAAGTCCGTCTTTACCTAAGACTCAATCAAATCCACGAAGCCAACAAAAAAGTTCTCAAAGTTTTCCGATCTAATCAGGCTTTCAACTTTAGAGCCTCCAAAGAAGCCAACGTATCTCTATTAACAAAATACAACAAACGAAGAAGCCTGTTCAGAATTATTTGTTTTATCCAAAATTATTTGTGTTGTCCTTAAAAATTTAATTTTATTTAACGATTATTTAACTTTTGTTCAGTTAATGATTTGCATGCCGATATATCAACCAATCAACTTACTTTCACATTTATAGATTAGTATGGATTTGGATTGTGAGCAACTCATTTAACTTTTCTGAATTACAATAAACTATTTAGGATTACAAAATTTTATTTTTTGGTATGTGATGTCTCGACAAAGTTAGATTACCTGACATTAGCAGACATTTACTTAGGGTAACGCGATGTTTCTACTTGTTGAATTGAATTTAGATAAATTAGAGATTAGTTTATATCAGACTGTTTCTTCAAATGCATATTGTTGTAAATTAACTTAAAACTTAATGATCTGATTACAATTTAAAATAAAACAAGCACATATAAATATTAATATTTCAATAATCAGTACCTTATTTGAGAAGGAATAAACACAGGTATGTTGAGAAGACATAAATTTTATTAATTATATAAAAAAACTAAAATAAAGAAAAGCCTAAACAATTATGGGTAAAAATTTTAGTACATAGTCCTAAAAAACAATCCAGAAGATATTATATGAAGCGATTCGGCGGAACTGGGATTTATGTAAGGTATACATAAATCCTAGGGCACTTACTATAAATTATAATTCCATCGTAACCGCGGCAGCAGAGTGACGTCGATCAAGGTGTTTAAGACGTCGATATTTGGTGACATCTGGTCGAAAAGAACTGCAGGTTATTTAGTGACCAATATTCGACGTCATTTATACGTTGTTTTATCTAATAGTTTTAGACGTGTCTGAAAAACGTCTATTTCACGTTTGTATGACGTTGATACTTTCAATGAAAAATAACTGAAAACTATTTTATTTAAGAAATTGCAATATCGAACAATAACTTGAGAATGCATTCTGATTTTCCAGAACTTATTTCAAAATTTCGTTTGAACACAAAACGGTTTTGTAAAATTTTCTTATTTTCAAAGTTATTTTTTTAAAGACGGTTAAATTTTGTTTGGCGCTCATTTTGGATGAAAATTAATTAATAAATGGTTAATGATTGTGCTTATATAGAAAGCAGGACGAATTTCGCAAGAACTTCGAAAAAAAAAATCTGCAGTGCCTAAGATTAGAACTTGAATCCATCCGTTAAGTTGTTGAACGCCTAAACAACTGCTCCATTCCTACAACAAATGATCGGGTACATTAGTAAGGGCAATGATTGGCCACTGAGTCTAGACTCGACTCGGCCACTCGGCCATATTGATTAATATTGAATCGTGATCGTGTCTCGTAGAAGTCGTAGATTGTTAAAGGTTTTCTTTCATTCATTGCAGGTAAGTTTTATGTTATATATCGAAAATAATATGTGTATATTCTTCTATACTTTCTTATAATATGGGTTTGATATTAATTCGCATTCACGGGCGTTTTCTTTTGTACAAAATGGTAAATTATTATTGAACTATCGAAGTTATAAAAGTTTTGCAACCTTGATAAGTTATCATGTTTTTATTTTGACATATTACAGATTTATACCTTCATTTCAAATCTAGGGGTTTCACCTTATAGGTGAAACGCAAAAAATTAAATATGTAAATATTTGTACGGGGATATTTTTTGAAATCCATAGCTTTGATATTTCTTTCTATTTATTTAGGTCCGTTGCTGTGTGTCTACCTTCTAGCCTTTGCAGCATTCTTCATTTTATAAAATTACTAATTATTATTTCTTTAAAGACCTTATACTGGAGGTGATCCTTGGTCTCAACCCTTGATATATTTATTAAGGAGGCTGTTGTGATGACCATGACACGGCTACGCTCTACAGGTATACAACCTGACGTAGGATCTGGTCAGTCGAGGTGTAACTTGTGGCACGAGGTCCTTGGGGAGGTTCCACTGCTACAAGCCAACATGGATTCGATTGCACCAAGATATGCCTTTCAAAGGCCCTAACAAAAAACGTACAAGAGGCTACATTGACAGCAGGTGCCTTGTGCATCTACACCGATGCGTCTAAAACAAATGAGTGGTCAGGCTGTTGAATTTATTTCAGATCCCTGAATCTCAATATAAAATGGGCAATGGGTTCTAACTCCAGTGTAGCTCAAACATAGCTCACTGCTATCTCCATCGCCGCAAAAGAGACTACCAAAAGAAACATTATTGGTAATAATATTTACATCCTTACTGATAGCAGACAGGCACTACTAGCTCTGAATAGACCAGGAATTACATCAGGTCTAGTACTAGAATGTCACCAGGCCCTGACCAAAGCTTACAACAACAACGTGGTCACTTTAGCTTGGATCAAATGCCATTTAATATCAAATGGCCACCGTATAGCTGACCAAAAACTTTTGAGACCTGGCACTTTCATAGGCTTATCGGCATCAGCTGTCGCGAACCTACTAAAGAAGTACTCACTCGACAAGTTTAAGGGTAGATGGGACGACGAAACAGGCTGCAAGCTAGCCAAGGAACTTTTACAGTATCCGAACAGCGACACATCCAAAAAATACATGACCATGAACAGACAGAACCTGCGCACAGCCACAGGTATCCTGACTGGCTACTGTCATCTACGAAAACACCTCCACAGGATGGGGTTATCTGACACTCCACTGTGTAGAGGATGTGAATAGGAAGACTGTCGAACGAACACATTCTTTGCGAATGCCCGACACTCTCACAAATAAGACATTTTCTTTTCGGCGAGCAGAGGCTAATACATGCCAACATAAGGGAGCTACCTTCAGGCGACCTCATCACTTACTTTAAACAAGTAGGCTGGCTGACGAGCTAAAAGGAAGGCTCAACCTTAGAAGTATGCACAATGGGCCAAATGTGGCCTACGTGCTGTGGGGTGACCCATCCTTCTATCTTTACAGTTACAGATACAGAAGACCTCATACTCTAATACTGTTTCCTTAGTATTGTTTTCTTAGTACTGTTTTCTTAATAAAATATTTTTCTTTCTCATGTTTCTAATTTTCGTCTTAGGCGGAGTACACATGGAGCTACTCAAAAGAAACTGAAACTGAAATTACTAACCAGTTACTAAATGATTAGTGATGCTATATCCGCACACACTGTCTACTCAATAGTGATCTAAATCAGTCTCTGATTACAGCTGTGGTAGAAAACATCAATTATTCGCAATCTGACTAAAAATGAATACCGATTCGAGTGATGATGAATCCATCTAATTTTATATAATAATAATAATAATAATAATAATAATAAAGGTCTTTATTATTTTTATAGAAGTAATATACAAAAAAGAAAAAAGAATGATTTTTGAAAAATAAAGGGCGAAGTTCATTTTCTCTAGAGAAACAGTAGCTTCACTAAGAAAATGTTCTTCCACTTAACCCTAAGCCTATTATTCTTTTATTATTATTCTTTTGCTATTTCACACCAAACATGATCAGTTTCATCCCTCTTGGAGTAGCCTAGGAGCTTAAAACTATACAATACGGAGATTTTTCAACTTCTTCCAATAATTTTATATTTATTAGTTGATCATTCATTGTGAAAAAAAAAATTTTTGAAAGAAAATAAATAATATTTGACACCCTTGACAGATGAAAATTAGAAACTGCGTGATTCAAGTCAAAATTGAGTCACCATGTCGAGTTGCCTAAACTGAGTACTAACGCGTTCTAACTGGTTAGTAACCAGTAGCATCGTCTACGGTGTTCCATTCAATTACAATGGCTGCGACTCATCGCGGACTGGTTGGTGATTTGCGTCAGAATCACGTTTGATTTGAGTAGCTCCATGTGTACTCCGCCTTAGTTTGTACATATTTGTGCATAATTCACATCTATAGGTTAAAATAGGTCTTAATATCAAATTTTATATTGTTATTTTGTTTTTTGGATATTTCTTTATATTTTAGTTTTCTTGTGCCACTTGCGCCTTATGACTCTTATCTATTCTTAGGACATTCCCAAATACACACAATTTTCTACTTCCTTAAATTCGATCACTGATCCGTTCAGCTTGAATACTTGAAACATTTTTGTAAGTATTCTCATTTCTATAATTCTTATTTACCTCTCCAGTCGCTGCCATTATTTGTAAGATCATTTGTAGTGACTTACTGTTCCTTATAATACTTTATTATCTGCATATGATAATAATTTATTAATTTTATTGAATACTATGTCTTATCTATTTATATTGCTTTTCATTAATATTTTTTCCTTTTTTGTTCTATCCTGTATCATAAAGAATGGTCAATATTTTAATCATATGTTAAGGACCTCGAAATATTAATATTTTACTGAATAACTTTTGGTCAAATGTTATCTACTACTAAGATACAGGGTGTTGAAGATAAAATTTATTTTTCGTTTTTTTGCAATAATTTCTTTATTATTTAATATATTGACTTGAAATTTGGTATGTTTATATTTTTAAGTTAGTAAATCATAAGAGTGTTATCAATTTTTATTTTAGATTACATACACTCTACTGGATGAAGAAAAGTATCATTTTTTTTATTTCTGGCCTTTTTTGGATTTTTTTCAAGTCTGTATGATACACTCTGTAACTTTGAACAAAAAAGGTATACTTGTTTTAATATCATAAATTCAGCTCATTTCGAGATATTTGCATTTAAAATATTCTAGCCACAGTATCTATTTAATTTACTTCTATCTAACAATTAATTATTTGACAGCTGTACATTTTCATTTTAGTTCCAAAGCCTGCTATGTTGAAATATGTTAAAGTAAATTAAGTAGATACTGTGGCTAGAATATTTAAATGCAAATATCTCGAAATGAGCTGAATTTATGCTATTAAATTAAGTATACCTTTTTTGTTCAAAGGACCCCGCACTAATCTTATGGAAAACCGGTTTCGGTGAAAATCGCTGAAATTTCAATATGATTTAGCCCATGCCATTCTGAACAAAAGTTACCATTGCGCCAACTCTCTGAATGGATTCTACAGGGGGTCAAAGTTTGATATTTTGACGATTTTTCAAAAAAAATCCATAATTTGATTTTCATCGTATCGATCTGAATTTTTATAATGGAATAGTCCACAATAATTGCATCAAAAAGTTCAAATGACAAAAGTTTCTAGATTCAAAACTGGCGGGTATTCAGAGGGTTAAACTTTGTTTTTGGTAATTTTATCGAACTTTTTTCGAGAAAATATTCGTTTTCCTGTAGATCCATATGCAATTGATGTTACTTACAGTACATGAGAGGGCGATCATATTATGCATTTGAACCAACCATCCAACTTTCAATATTTGGAAGATACTGGGCGATCAAAAATATATTTTCAATTTCGGAAAAATGTATCCCTTTGTATATTCAGCTTCCACCAACATATTTAGCTGATGTTTTTTTTTTGTTCAGATTTACAAGGTGTATCATAAAGACTTGAAAAAAATTCAAAAAATGCCAGGAATAAAAAAAATTATACTTTTCTTCACCCAGTAGAGTGTAGGTGGCGCTCTCTTTATCTAATCTCAATATTGATAACACGCAAGATACATAATTTACTTTTTAAAGAGATTATTCGTCTCTTTCAATTGATTTTATTTTCTTTCTATGTATAATCAAAATCTTGGTAAACGGATACAATTTTATTATAAATTTTCTCAGTATTTCTAAAAAGTATTCAATTTTTTCATTCTAAACAAATATTTTTTTACTAAACGAAGTAGCATGTAATTTATCTTCAATGTAAATAAAAAATTGAGAGGTTTTTCTCTTTTTTATCTACCGTTCACAAACGGCCGAAAAAATCTAGTACAACAAAAAAATTATATTTTTCATATAAACGAACTAATCGATACAAATCCAATTTTCTGCAATAGAAGTCTACTCGTAAAATTTATTAACTTGAAAAAGAAAAAAATGGAGGGATACCGACCCCCGAGAGTAAACAGAAACTTATACGGCTTTACGGCGAAGAGTTTTTAACTTGGGATAATTTGCTCAGTCGAGACAAAAAACTTCCCATAACTTTTTGCAACTTCAAAGTTCTAATCGTTTTCGATGCTCTTTCAACTATACGTAAGTGTTTGGTGCTGAGGGATCGGCGCGGAGGTTTGCTTAACAAGTTTATTTACGATTTTTATTTTCACTCGTACGTCCGAAGTTTTTATATTTGAAAAGATTGGGTTACTAGTAAAATTGAAATTCGTTTCGCAACGGGTCATTTCTAATTAAATTTTAATTAAATTAGAGCAAAAAATACAGGAAGACGAAAATAATTGTTGTTAGCAGGCTTGGGTTTTTAAAATCTTGGCTTGAATTCAAGCCATGCTTTCATAGTAGCCAAGCTTTTCTTACAAAAAGCTTGAATTTTCAAGACTTTTCAAGCCAAGCTTTCAAGCCTTTGAGGATGAAATTATATTAGTATAAATATTTTCGTACAACGCCTCTGCGAACCATAATTTTTTAGAAGACCCTCCTAATGTTTATGTACCTATCAAATACTATTAAACGAGCAAGGTTTGTATGTATGTGTGTGTGTTTGTGTGTCCAGAGGATCTCGAAATCCACTCGTCAGAATTCAATGAAACTTTCAGGGTAGACTAATTCCTATCTAAATCGGCAAAAAATGTAGGTCTCATGTCTGTGAAAATTCGATCTTCCGAGGTATTTACAAGAAAAGTTAAGCTTTTAGTTTTATTTCCTAGCAACGGCACAT
Source organism: Crepidodera aurea (assembly GCA_949320105.2). Taxonomy (NCBI): domain Eukaryota; kingdom Metazoa; phylum Arthropoda; class Insecta; order Coleoptera; family Chrysomelidae; genus Crepidodera; species Crepidodera aurea. The sequence goes on along the minus strand of OX439473.1, from coordinate 75,822,779 downwards.
AATAATAACTGGTTTCTATAGTAATATATACTATAAAGGATAGATGAGTATAGTAAAAGTGGGGATATAACGTCACATTCCATAGGCGTACCTTGCAAAATAAATTTCTATAATATAAATAAGGTCACAGCATATAAAATATATATACGCACTTCGTAGATTAAATTTGGAAGTTATATTATTTACAAAAAATAAAAATAAACTTTATGCATCTGACACTTTAACATTGAACGAATTAAATTTAACCAATAAATAACAAGGAGGATTATATGTTGGGATTAAACTTTTTTTAATCTCTTGGCATTAAAAGTAACGCTTCAGTACTTACCTAAACTCAAAGATTAAAAAAAAAGTTGAACTATCTTTAAAAGTCACTGTCTTCACTAAAACTACTGGTATCACTATAATTGTCTTTTCTGAGGTTTATTATTATAGGTTCTATTAAATTATCCATTGATATATCCACTTTCCTAAATGAATTTTCTACATTTTTAACATGACCAATGCATTTTCCCCAATGTTCTCTATTTACATCTGAAACTGCCTTCAAAAACAAATTTCGCACATCAGGAAATTTAAATGTTTTATTGTTTTGAGATAATAATTGTGACCAGATCAGTTCAATGGAATTTAACTCTGAGTGGTTCGGAGGCAATCTGAGAATTTTAATTCCTTTTTCTCTGGCCGTCTCATCTATAATATATTTTTTGAATTTGTTTTTATGTTGCCTTGCTATTACTAATAATTCTGCCTTCAAGGATTTAGGAGGACTGAAAATATTTTTAGAATGAAGCCATTTTAAAATATATATTAATACAAAATTCTGAATCAATTAAAATACATACGATACGGCTATGAATAAATAAAGTATGACTTATCTGTCAAAAGAACAGGTTTATTACAGTAAAAACCATGGAAACAAGATTAAATCTAGACAAAAACTATATTAGGCCGATCAGATGTATTAAAATTTAAATTTTAACTACAAATAAGCATTGAAGGATGAGGTAAAAATAAAATTTCTACCTCTTGAACCTGTACTACGTTCTGCAAATTAAATACTGCACTCCTTTCTTCTGTATAGTGTAGTAGTAAAAAGGTTTGACTTTATTTAATTTCTGGCGTTTTAATCTGAAAGAATTCAATTTTAAATTTGCCGCTTTATATAAAAAAGAAAAGATTCATTTGACGGACATAAATAATTTGCCATCTCATAAATTCAAAGTTGAAAATACAACGTTGCCAATTCCATTTCAGAAATCATGGGTTTAGGTAAATATTTATAGGAACGTTGAGTAACACTGTTAAAATGGACACTTGTCAAAATGTGACACCTGTAAAAACGTGACAACTGTTAAAATGTGATACGTGTCAGAATGTAACAACTGTCAAAATGAACAAATCTCAAAATGAACAAATGTCAAAATATGATACCTGTCAGAATGTAACAAATGTCAAAATGTCACACGTATCGTACTTTTCTTTATTTATTACAAAGATCTAACCTAACCTAAAGCTAATCCTTTTTTTTTGGCCGGTGGAAATGCTTTATGCACATCGGGTAAAGGTTCTTTCCTTCCCCGATAGTGTGAGACTACCCTTACGGCTACTATTTTATTATGCGGACAGTGAAACTGAAAATTTTTGAAAAAATATGATATCAATATCTGCCACACGTCGAGAGACTGGTCACAGGTTTTTGTGGAGGTTTTTACCCAAGTATGAATATCAGACCTATAATTTTCCTGCACTGCAGATCAATAAATAATAAAATCAATTGAACATAGAGTTTTTCTTATATAGTGGTAAATAGAGTGAGCTGAGCGATCTTCTGTTGATGGGACGTGTACCATACACGCTGCTGTTGCCCGTCCCGGAAACGGGGCCTGTCCACCGTGACAATTCGCGAAGATCAAGCGTCAGTAGATGTTGCCCTAAAAGGGTGAAATCCCCAGAAACTAGGAAACTTTTAATGCATTTAACGAACCTCTGTGACAAGCAGTTGATAAACGTCAACAACAGCTGCAGCCAATTGAAAATTAACACTGACAGCTTTTTTAATTTTTTTAATCAACTTTTTATTTATCTCCCTATCAGTAGTTCAAGTAGATGTCGCCAACTCCGTGATTTTCGCGAATTAATTAATAATTTGTCATGTTATAAATATACTTAAATTATATACTCATTGGGCTGCTTAAAAATGTAGATTTGAATATTAATAGCGAAGCTCGGTGACCAGATATTTCTAGTATAATATGAATTTATTTGTATGTTTGTTTATCTTATCATAATGTTTCAATATTTTATCACGTGATGCTTGAAGCGAAAATATCAACGTTTCGTCAACATAGTTTCTGTCAATTTTGTGGTCTAAGTCACTTACCCATTTTTCTAATTTATCTAATAATAAATTAATTCCTGTTACCAGCATTAGTAAAGTAGGTACATTTTTTTTCTGCTTTCAAAGTTGTTGAGAGATTACTGAAACCTGTTAAGTAATTGCAAATGCTCTGAAAGGGGGCCCATTCATTATTAGTGACTCTTAAAGTTTTTAAATTGACCGTATTTATCGCATAGAACGTTAATAGCATTTTTTAATTTTAGAGCCCAAGACAGTATCTCAAAAGAAGAGTTCCATATTGTACAGGGTGGCCAAATAAGAATGCGAGGTACTGTATCTGGGAAACTATCCATTGTAGAGGCTTGCGGAAAAAAAGTTATTATTAAAACAGCCAAGAGAAAAACCTGGAAAATATTTTCAAGTTTCTGAAATGGCCGTAACTGCAATCTTGAATCTAAAAAAGTGATGTTTCTGTGAATTCCACTATATTAACCTAACAAAAAAATACCTGATCTTTAAAGTAGAGGATAATCTGAACCTTTTTTGTTTGACAATTTTTGCTGTATCTCTAAAAATAGAGTGGTGGGGGGTATTCAAAAGTTTCAGTAAAAAACACCCTGTATATTCGAAACGGCTGAGCCGATTTTAACAAAATTGGGCTAGTTGAAAAGAGCTATTCTTGGGCTACAAATGCTATAATATTCGACATTCCGAGAGAAATGGTTAATTTTCTCGAAACAATTAAATGCATTCGTATGATTTCCTTCTCATGAAAAAGTAGCTAAATGATGCCTAAATAAGCTCGCGAAAACGGCATCTTGATATCTTGTTCCTAACCTAAAATTTAGGCCAAAGAAAATCTTGTAAGGAAATCTCTTTTTTATTTTTTAAACTAATTAAATAATTCCTTTTATTATGTAAGTTATGGCCCTAAAAAGGACCGATTTAAAAAGGAAAGGTTTTTAGTGCTCCTGTAAATGCTCTAAATGCTGATCATCACGCTCTATGCATTGCTGAAGCCTCTCATGGGTAGACAAACCTGCAGCTTCAATTTCGGCTCTCGGTATGTTACGTAATGCATTACGAATCCGGTTTTTCATATCTCTTTGGTCGTAGGTTGATTCTGAAAATCAAGACGAGTTAAGTCTGGTGATCGCGCAGGACATGGAAACAGACTTCCTCTTCCAATCCACCGCTGTTATAATACTGCATTAATATGCTCTCGCACAATAATAGCATAATGAGCTGGGCAACCATTCAACTGCAAAACAAGTTTTGGCGTGTTTCCAGTGACACATCTTCCAACAACAACGGTAATTTATTGGCCAAAAAGTCAAGAAAGATATTGCAGCTTAGGGATTGCTCGAAAAAATATGGCCCAATAATTCTGCCTCCCAGTATGCCACACCACACATTTAAACTCCAACGTCCTTGGTGCTGAACTTCACGCAACCAATGCGGATTTTCTGCAGACCAATAATACATATTGTGCAGATTTTAAAGGTGGCTTCATCGGTACAAAGAATTTGAAATAAAAATTCTCCATTATTGTGCGAGAGCATATTAATGCAGTATTACAACAGCGTTGGCTTGGAAGAGGAAGTCTGTTTCCATGGCCTGCGCCAGACTTAACTTGTCTTGATTTTCGGACACAACCTACGACCAGAGAGATATGAAAAACCGGATTCGTAATGCATTACGTAACATACCGAGAGCCGATATTGAAGCTGCAGTTTTGTCTTGAGAGGCTTCAGCAATTCATTGAGCGTGATGGTCAGCATTTCGAGCATTTAGGGGAACATTAAAAATCTTTCTTTTTTAAATCGGTCCTTTTCAGGGCCACAACTTACATAATAAAAGGAATTAATTAGTTTAAAAAATAAAAATTTAAGGGATTTCCGTGTAAAATTTTCTTTGGCCTAAATTTCAGGTTAGAAACAAGATATCAAGATGCCGTTTTCGTGATCTTGTTTAGGCATCATTTACCTACTTTTTCATGAAAAAGAAATCATACCAATGCATTTAATTTTTTTGAGAAAATTAACCATTTCTGTCGAAATGTCGAAAAAATAGTCCTCTAGCGGCGACATCTAAAACTATCAAAACTTCAAATATTATTGCATTTGTAGCCCAAGAATAGCTCTTTTCAATTAGCGCGAGTTTGTTAAAATCGGCTCAGCCATTTCGAATATATAGGGGGTTTTCTACTGAAACCTTTGAATACCCCCCACCACTTTATTTTTAGAATTACAGCAAAAATTGTCAAACAAAAAATATTCAGATTATCCTCTACTTTAAAGATCAGGTATTTCTTTGTTAGGTTAATATAGCGGAATTCACAGAAACATCACTTTCTTGGATTCAAGATTGCAGTTACGCCCCCTAGCGGCCATTACAGAAACTTGAAAATATTTTCCAGCTTTTTCTCTTGGCCATTTTAGTCATAACTTTTTTTCCGCAAGCCTCTGCGATGGATAGTTTCCCAGATACAGTACCTCGCATTCTTATTTGGCCACCCTGTAACAACATATAATTTTGGCATTTTCAAATTTAAGGTATCACAAAATTTTTTATATTTCAAGCCAAACTACTTGGCTTGCTGAATCCCTAATAACAGGAAAACTGACGTGAGATTTTTTTGCTATTTTTGTCGAAGTAAGTGCCTAAAAATCTATTGGAACCACTATTTCAATCTTATGAAGAGAATTTGTTGCAGATCGACGTAATTATTAAAATCCGTTTTTATCTTCGTCATTATAATTTTCTTTAATCAAATCGAAAAAGTATAGTAAACGAGGGCAAAATTAAGTACAAGAAAGCTCTTTAAAATTAAGTAATTGTATAACTTACTTATTTACAAAACATAAAGCGGAGTTCATCGTTTAGCAAGTTGACTGTTATTCTCATTTAATTACTAAATGGGACGTTTACTACTAAATTACTTGTGAAATTGAAAATACTAAAGGCTCTCTCAAAATGTCAATGGAATCGCGACAAGCCGTTCCATTAAATTTAACTTGACTTGATGTTATTATGCATACGTTGTAAGATAAAATAAATTATCTGGTAATTGTATAACTAAAGGCGTTTTTGTTTCTCGGATTATTTGATCAATTTGTATATCTACATTTGATTATATACAATCCGCCGTTTGACAAAATTTGGCGCTACCAGTAACTTAAGGTTAAAATTGTCAGATGTAAAACGTCATTAGTTTTGAGCCGAATAAGAGTCATTTGCAGGATATTTTGATGTACTTCTTCAGTTTGAAGAAATCTGCAGCTGCACAGAAAAAAAGAATCTCTTAAATCAAATATATATATATATATATATATATATATATGTAACCCTACGTTCCGGCACCAAAAACGACCTTATATAGACGTTGTGGCACCATATAAAACGTTGTGGCACCAATTTTTGGTGCCACAACGTTTTAAGTCATTTTTGGTATCTTGAGCACCCCAGGATGCCCCACAGCAATTTTCAGGAAGGTGCCACTTGGACCATTTATATGTAAAAACCCCATTTTAGTTCATCTGTATACTCCCCAGGGGTCACCCCGACTCGTCTACAGCATACGCTACGTACAAGCACCAGGACGCGACCGAAGCGTTGTGGCACCATGAACGAAAGTACGTTCAAGCACCTTTTAGTCGTGTTTTGTGAATGCGATGTAAAAATAAACAACTTGATATTTGCGGTGTAAGCTTAAGAGGTAAATCTTGCTTTTGGATTGCGATTCATGCTTTAATAGGTAGAATTATAATTTTTCATAAATTATTTTATTAAAAATAATATAAATAATAACATGTGGGAATTATCAAGAATCACTAAAAAATTTTTTCCACGGCCACTACTGAATGTAGTTATTCTGAAAGCACTTATAATAACAGAAAAGAAACATTCTCGCTCTTGAGATTGAAAGAAAATTCTGAAACATTTGTCTCTTATGTATTTTATACGTACTTCATTCTATCACTAGAGATATTCTTTATTCCATAATTGTTTAAAAAATAAGGTTTGCCATGAATGTCGAATTAGTTGACGTGGTCTTAATATTGGTTTGTAATAACTTTTAATTTATTAAATGGAGAAGAAAATCAAACGATTCACATGTAGAATTTGCTACCGCAAAAATTCAAGCTTGAATATAAAAATACTACCTCCACAATTTATTTCTACTTTCTGTGGTCGTGGAAAAAGTACAGTCTGTTACTCTGTTGGAATGAAGATCCGACACTCGTGGTTCCTCCACTTGTTTCGAATTCTCATTCCAACCTTGTTACAGAATATACTATTATTTATACTTTATGACATAAAGTCAGCCTACAAAATATCGTGCTTCTAAAAAAAATAAGATTTGCATATGAAAGTCTTAAATGATATGTTTTTAAATTAAGAAAATGTGTAAAAGAATTAAAAAGTAATAAGGATTATGTATTATTTTACACAAAAAATTTTAATAATCAAAAACCTTTTTTTTATTTAAATGAAACAATTACTTATAATAATATCGATGCTATATCTTTAAAATTTTATTTTTTTTTTACAAAAAAAAAAGTTTTAATTTTTTTTATTAACTTCCTAGAAATATACAATCTGTCTTTTACAAAACAATAAGTACTTAAGCTTTAAATAAATAAAATATCAATTGTCGAAGGACCTCGGTCGATGGCCATTTGACTTTGTCAATAAAGTACTATTATTATTATTAATTATAAAATATCTTTAAAAAATTTCTGAAAGTTTATAAAGAATTATGTATTTTAAGAGCAGAAATATGTATGGAGATGAGAGGTTAGGTAAAATAAATCAAATAGTGCAATTTTGTTTCACAAAGGCTCATTTTAAATTATAAACAATTATGCATTTTGTGTAAAATAATAAATAATGTTGATAATTTTAGTCATTTTATTAATTTCTTAGTTAATTAATTTGTGTTTTTACAAAATTTCGATAGAACGCCAATAGAAATGAATTCTTTTCTCAAGAGTAATTTTTACATTTACACTTATTTTACACTTTACATTTTTACATTTACACTTACATTTTACACTTCACATTTTTACATTTAAATAATTAAAATTTAAATAATCAATTATTTTAATAACAACCAAACCGATTATTTTTTTTATATTTATTAAAAAATATAATATCTAAGACCTTTTGCCATTTTTAATAAGAGTTTTAAATCGTTATCATTAATATTTAATGGGCTATGATGAAAAATATTATTCAAGGTAAGTTTTTACATATTCAAAACTTCACAAGTCAAAAACTAGTTGGTTAATTAATAACAGTTTTAGTTTTTTGTTCGCCACTCCATTGATTATAATTATTTACTTATTTAGATCCATTGAATCTTTTGAATTTTTTGTCCTAACTTAGTAATAAAAAAATTAAATTTATGTAAATATCCGCAATTTGTAAATTTATGTATAAAAATTAGGTAATAATTTTAAAAAATTAGAAGCACTTTAAAGTAAAATTAAGTTTTTAATTTAGAAGCGTTTTGTGAATTCCGCGTAAAAACTAAAAAATTGTTGAAAAATCTGTACAAAAACTTGGTAGGTATTTTAACGGATTTAATTAAAAATTATATAGATAATAACATTTGGGCATTAAAACCCCTCTTTTATCAAGAACCACTAAAAAAAATCTTAATTTTACGAGAAAGTTATTCGTTATAAAAAAATCATGTTTGTCAAAAAAAATAAGATATCACAATTTTAAGTTACATGTAGAAAATCAAGAAAATGTGTAAGAATATTAAAAAGTAACTAAGATTATTTAGTATTTTACTCAAAATGTTTATATAAGTAAGTTGTTGTCCAAACTACAAATTTTTACATCAAAAACCCTCAAATGGAACCTTTACTTACATCAATATCTACGGAATCTCTAAAATTTTATGTTTTTGCAAAGAAAGCAATAACAAAATGAAATAATATAATTATTGTTCACTTATACTTTGAATATATTAAATAGTGCAATTTTGTTTAAACGATGTGGCTCATTTTAAAATATTAAGAATTGTGCAATTTGTGTCAATTAATAAATAATTTCGATAATTTTTCTCATTTAATTAATTTCTTATTACTTTTGTGTTTTTACAAATGAACTAAAATTTTGATTTGCCAATCTTATTTGTCAATAAGACTAATTTTTATGTTTTAAAAATTGAAATTTAATTTTTAATTTGAAAATTTATATTTATATTTTATTTTAAATGATGCATACAATTTTTTAAATTCCTAAACATTTTGTGAATAATAATAAGTAATGGTAGTTTTCTATTGATACATTTTTACTTTTTAACACACCATACAGGTATTCTAAGATTTGGATATTCTGATCTTATTTTATGAACTTTAGTAAGATTTTTCTAAAGAATAAACTAAAATAATATTTTTTTCCACTTTTCGATTCCATTTGTGGATATACTGTATGTTCTAACCTACATCATTTTTCAGAATACGCGATTTTGACAAATTAAAATTACTTAATAGAAATTATTAATTAAAAGGACAGATTCAACAGTTTACGAACGTTTAATAATATTTTTTATTAATTAAAAGTCTCATTATAAAATTGGAATAAATATTAAAATATGCATTGCCAGAGAAGGATATTGACCAACAGCTCGCACAAAATGTGATCTCGATTAAACTTGGCATTTAAGTACTTGAATGGGTGTAGAAAACGATAAAAAAATATTTGCTGCTCTAAAGTATATGCTATCTTCACAATTTCGAAAATAAAATCGAAAACTTGGTTTTTCTTATATCTGGAAAAAAAATAAAAATTTCGAAAAACTAATAGGACCAAAAGAGCGGAAAATTGTATTAAAAATTATGTTATAAGTTGTTTAAAAAAAAATTGTATTACAGTAAAAAATTATTAAAAATAAGAAAGCAAATTTGAAAACTCTACGCGCGCCGAGCCGTTGAATACAAATATTCATGCAAGGCTTTCGGAAAAATTAAAGTATTTTGTCTAAAATGTACGCAAAGAAAAAAAGAAAGCATTTTAAAGAGGAGACTCTAAGATTTCTCAGGAATCCATTAATTTTTAAATTTTTTTGTGTTTTCTCATAGAAAATTTGACCGGTAGTTATAATTTCTAAAATTCTCACTGATTTTTATAAAAGTGAAGATATCTATTAATAGAGGCATAACAAAAAAAAATCCTTGTAGATTTATCATTATTATACTTTTATTTTTGATTTAAATATAATTAAAATGATGAACATTATCTGGGTTTAGTAAAACTTATGTTTTAAAATTTTCATTTTTTTTACAATATTTATTCGACGCAATTTTTATTTTCAAAATAGTATTTATATAAATCAGAAATTATTTTTTTTTAATAAAGTTAAAAATAATTTAGAAATTGATTTATATAAAATAAAATTTTTTATAGTAATACAAATTCTTTTTAAAAATAACTTATAATATAATTTTCAGTAAAATTTTCCGGTCTTTCACGTGGTGCTATTAGTTTTTCGAATTTTTTTTTTCGAGATATAATGGAAAAACCAAATTTACGATTTTATTTTCGAAATTGTAAAGTTAGCATACACTTTAGAGCAGCAAAGATTTTTTTATCGTTTTCTGAACCGGTTCAAGTACTTAAATGCCAAGTTTCATCGATATCACATTTTGACGAGGTCAAACTATCTGACAACTGGGCTATTCGTTATTTGCTCGAATAAAAATGTACTGTTTGTATGCTACCTATATGTAGGATTAAAAGTTTTTTAACTTTTTAACTTTAGGTTTTTTTTTATAGAAAATTTTGTCATACGCATTAATTTGTTAAAAAATATTTTTTCAGATTTTTCATTATTCTTGTCTAACGCCCCAACCTCCTTAAGCGTTCAAGTCGAATATGTCTGTCCAAGATAAAATTGAAAAGTGTATTCTGAAATAATATATATGGTGCCAGACAGCATATACAGTCAAAACATATATACGGTGCCGGTAGAACCTCTTATCTCTCTACAATTCCGGGTTTGTATACGTCGATTTAGTTTTTGGTGCCAGTACGTAAGATTACCGGTATATATATATATATATATATATATATATATATATATATATATATATATATAATTACTTAAATAATCTTCCCCCAAGAATAATAATTTCAGATTGACCAATATACTTTTATTTTAAACTAATTTCGTTGTTTGCCTGTTTACATGAATTTTCTTGAAATTTGGTTGAACCGAAACATCCGTACCCTTCACCTTAGAAAACAATTTCAGTCGATCATAGTCCTCTCGACTCAAGAATAACATTTCTTATCAAATATGTTCTGAAGACGAAAGTACGTACACATGACTCCCTCGACCAATAAGCAGATTTAAGTATTAGTGCCGAAGGTGCGTAGGTATAGAATGTAGAATCGCAGACACATGTGGTTATTTGGATATGAATCAACGTGTTTTTGATGGTGCATAGGACCGCGTTCTATTCTGTTTGAAATTATTTAAAACGAGTCAGCATGGAAGTTAAAAGTTTTTTGGAGACGAACCCTTCAGAAAACCTGTGGACGACTTGTGTAGGCATATGTGCTCTTTTCAGTCAACTGTATACATGGCGTAGTGTCACTCAATTATTTTCATTGAGTACCAATTGCACTGATCTTAAAACTCTGTTCAATCAATATTACGATTTTTCATAAGTCAGGTTAAGTTCATGTTCGTGAAATAATGATTCATTACTCTATCTATACCTCAGCCCCAATAAAATTACTCTTGAGAAATCAGCTTCATCCAAGAAAATTGTTCGTAACAAGAAAGTGTACATTTCACAAAAACTTTCTGTTACCAAATAGTCAAGAAGACTGTGTTAAAAAATTAAACTAATATTTGGTTGGACCTATTCAAGAATGCCATTCTCTTGAATTAATGCGGTTACAATTTGATTTAAGAGATTCCTTTTGTCTGTGTGATATTTTAAAATTTTGTTTTCCTACCAAAACAATATTTGTTTGCTTTATTTTCTCTTAAAACAGAAAAAGGAAATTCCGCTAGAAAAATACTGTAGTACATAATACTTTATTCTAAGCATTGCATCATATTTACCTAAAATGATACCTTTCTCCATTTTCTCAAATATACACCGGAAACGTCAACAGATGTATCTACAAACATTTTCCTTTGCTCATATTATCCGTGTATGACAGCTGACTATCGTAAAGTAAATACACCATAATAAACTTCATTTGTTCTTGTCCGAATGTGGCGGCGGATTACCTCTCACGGCCACCTCAGCCGAAGATAAACAGTGCCGTCATTTGTTTCCACGCCAACTCGGAATAATTTTCGAATCAGTCGGACAAAGAATTTATACAGAGCAAATACAGATAAACCCTAAACAAATTAATGCTTTTGGGGCTTGAGGCTTGCATGGGGCTTTGTGATCGGACACAATTATTGTATTCTCTGGACTATTTATTTGTCAATGCAATAAGCCGTAATGTAAAAATAATGTCTGTCGTTATTGTTATTGTTACATCAGAATATCGAAGTTATTTCGGACGAATATTTAGAATTTAATAATATTTACCTATGATGTACCAGTGAATGATTTGATTAACAAATTGGACAAAACAAAACATGTGAAAGCAGAATTTTATAGAAATCAGAGGAGCTGTAGTTTATCGATAAGAGTTTGAATTGTGTATTTGGGCGATCTGTAAAATGACCAAAGAAACAAAATTCCAGAGTATATTCTCTAGTTACATCGTATCGGTCCGTTTAGATGTTTAAAGTCTCTGTCTCTGTATCTGTAAATCTAGAAGGGTGGATCACCCCATAGCACGTAGGCCACATTTGGCCCATTGTGCGTCCTTCTGAAGTTGAGCCTTCCTTCTAGCTCGTCAACCAGCCTACTTGTTTAAAGTAGGTGATGACGTCGCCTGAAGGTAGCTCCCTCATGTTGGCATGTGTTAGCCACTGCTCGCCGAAAAGAAAATGTCTTGTGAGAGTGTCGGGCATTCGCAAAGAATGTGTTCGACAGTCTCGTCTTTCTGTTCACATCCTCTACACAGTGGAATGTCAGATAACCCCATCCTGTAGAGGTGTTTTCGTAGATGACAGTGGCCAGTCTGGATACCTGTGGCTGTGCGCAGGTTCTGTCAGTTGATAGTCATGTATTTTTTGGCTGTTTTGCTGTTCGGATACTGTAATTGTTCCTTGGCTAGCTTGCAGCCTGTTTCGTCGTCCCATCTACCCTTAAACTTGTCAAGGGAGTGCTTCTTTAGTAGGTCAGCCGATAAGCTTATGAAAGTGCCAGGCCCCAAAAGTTTATGGGAGGCTGCTTTCTTAGCTAATGAGTCAGCTGCACGGTTGCCTTTTGATTTTCCATGACCTTTGATCCAAGCTAAAGTAACCACGTTGTTGTTGCAAGCTTCGATCAGGGCCTGGTGACATTCTAGTACTAGACCTGATGTAATGCGTGGTCTATCCAGAGCTAGTAGTGCCTGTCTGCTGTCCGTGAGGATGTTAATATTATTACCAGTAATGTTTCTTCTGGTAGTCTCTTTTGCGGCGATGGAGATAGCAGTGAGCTCTGTTTGAGCTACACTGGCGTTAGAACCCATTGCCCATTTTATATTGAGATTCAGGGATCTGGAATAAATTCTACAGCCTGACCCCTTATTTGCTTTAGACCCATCGGTGTAGATGCACAAGTCACCTGCTGCCAATGTAGCCTCTTGTACGTTTTTTATTATAACCTTGTAGGGCCTGTGAAAGGCATATCTTGGTGCAATCGAATCTGGTGGGACCTCTCCAAGGACCTCCGTCAGGTTGTATACCTGTAGAGCGTAGCCGTGTCATGTTCATCACCACAGCCTCCTTAATACATATATCAAGGGGGGTGAGACCAAGGATCACCTCCATTGCTCTAGTTGGTGTGGTTCTCATGCCCCCTGCTATGTTGAAGCATGCTATTCTTTGGATTTGATCCAATTTGCGTACGACTCTCCGCTAGCCAATGGATGTTTCGTCATAAATTATTAAAAAGTATTTTGAACTATGTCGTTTAGTACAATAGACATTTAAATGATTTATTTACGTTTTCGATACGCTTCAAATGGAATCCAACTAACTCAAACGACCCACAAAGAAAATATGGATATACTATTAAGACAAATACCAAACAAATTTAGTAAGCAAAATTCCTGCTAATGTATTGAAACAGGAGAATTGATTGCAGGCATTACTTCTCTCTGAGTGCGTTAACTGAGGAATTTAAATAATTCCCCAACCAAATTCAAGTACAATTAATATTCGTCAACGCCGATGAAATCTTAATAATAGACAAAATTTGAACCAAAGCTACAGGTTTGAATGGATAGTGAACAATAGATCTAGATTTAATTAACACTATCTCTAAATGTACAAAAAATATTAGTACAATAAAGACGTTTTTATTATTATTATTATTATTATTATTATTATTATGATTATTAATACCAGTGAAGACTCTAGCTTTTATAGATTCAAAGTGACGGATGCAACAAGAAAAACTAAACTCTAGCAGAAGGGATGGCAAATCATTAAACATAGGAAAGTGAACAATTGTTCGGACAAAGATAGCCAAAACATTGTATAGAACAACTGTAAAACTGCTAATTTTTTGAGAGTGGTCCTAGATATATTTTAGTATAGTCTAGCTAAACGAAATAGTGCAGGGTCCATCCGGCCACAAAGAAGTGTTCTTTAGTTTATAACTCGGACGCCAGAGTGGAAAGAGTACATGTGCAAACGCTAATTGTTAATCGAATAATGGAGCTTAGCATGGACACCCCCCATACGGCCGCAAATAGGCAACCCGTCTGGTATTGCGAAGAGGTTAGCAAATGTAGGCGCATCTATTCAATAATAAATAAATACAATGAATGATAAGCGATACTGTACTTGTTTCGCATGAAAGGTTTCATAAAACATCATCATCAACATTATAAATACAATTATACCCAAAGATCAGACATCTGTATGAAATTTGACTGATCTTATTTCCAATTAAGTATTCCCTTTTTTCCAGTACATTTCCTTCAGAATTTTGATGACTCAAAAGGCTCGCCATGTGTTAATTAAGCAGGTTTTTTCTTTGCCTTTGATTTTCCAAAAATATTTATTCAGGCAAGTCGTTCCCGTACACCTACTTGAATTTTCGTTCCAGTCTTTTGGTATTGCTCAACATAGTTTTAAATTACAAAAATTTGGGGAAAATGACATGTCATACTTTTATTGTATTTATTTTTACAATCTGCTTCAATAGTAGGCGAATGGTAGGCAGGGCTGGAACCAGACAAGCGTCGGAAGTAGAAATAGACAGCGAGGAAGAAGAAAAAGATGGGACGATTTATGTGATGAGCTTGACAACGATGTATGGGGCAACAGCTATAATATTGTAGCTAATAAAATGAAGCAATGAAAGAGCTATTGAAATAACTAGAGAACTGTTCCAGCTTTGTATTATCAGTTCATTTGAATATCCAACTAATAGGACGAGTCACAGACTCAGACTTTTAGTTCTCGAAGACAGAAAGGATGCCACTTACGCTTAAAGGGTCATGTTTTGGTAGTATCAAAGGAGTCTCGTTTTAAAGCTGATAATCTGGAAAACTATATCTCCTATTTCAAGCTATACAATGTCTTCTAAATTCCTATTGCCACAAAAACTACTAACGTTGAAATCAATATGATCTTAATATAAGTTTATCCTCTTAAATAAATCCTTTCATAAACCACCAACGAAACAATCGTTAACTGATACAGGTTGTGACAGCAACGTGATACACCGTCGACGACAAAATAATGCAGCATCAAGTAGTCCTTTTGTCATCGGAGCCTGGCACCGAAAGCATTTCCTCGTCCGAATAGGTATTTGTAGTGTCGCCACAGAATGTAATAAATAATGCAACAAAGTCAATTTGGAATATCGTCTGCCTTTTAAACGTTATTCATTCTCGCTGACCTTCCACTCTTCTGTCGAGACGCAGCGGAAAATACCTGGTGAATTTATGGAGTTGAAATTTTAGATGTTTTTGAATAGGAATATTTTGGTTATTAACTACATTTTTGTGGTTACTGATCATTGTACTTCACAGCATCCAATAGGATTTTGTTAAATGGATCGATATAAGTCAAACTAGAATATAAAATAAATAAAATATTTCGTCCATAATAATGAACAGGGTATATAATGATTTTAACTAACTTTGTTTCTGGTGTTAGTCAGGTTCTAATTTAGTCTAGTACCAGTATCTCACTTAACGTAAAGTTTCGTGTAAAAATAAATAAGAATGCTCCCAAACCTTTATGATTTTTTTAAGGAAATAATGAAATATTTTAAGAAATCATATACCAAAATATTTCCTTGAAAAATCAGTTCCCCCGTTGCTTTTTGGGAACATCTACGAATATCTAGAGCAGTGCCAGGGCCATAAATAGCTTTTTGTGGATCCTGGGATGAGGCAAAAAAAACTTACAGCAGGTCTGAAAGTCACTTTTATAGATAAAGTCGGGTCAGTTGATGCGGAAAAATCAATTTTCAGAAAAAAATCCTATCGCTTTATATTTTTATAGCATTTCGAATATGTCAATAAATCTGACGTCACTGACTCATAGCAATCTGTCTGAAATTGGTCATAAATGATTGGATACATTGCCCAGATGTCGAAAAAAATGATTTCAGATAAATTGAATGTAGCATATAACTAATCAGATAACTTTTCGATACAGCTACGCTCATTATTAACGTATTTCTAGCGCCAAAATAAAATCCTCCCGCAAAATATATCTTCCATCCCGTTTTCGAGTATTCTGAACACGATGGCGTAAGGGGTGTCAAAAGGTGGTTGTTGAGGGTTCTGGAACTATCCCTATGGTGTATCAGTTTACCAGGTCAACCGATGTATTGCCTTTTTAAACTATATCGAAGCTTCTAAGTGGACTGTAATTTGGTTTTTGTGTCTTCCCAACTCCAATAACAAAAACAAACACCTTGTATTTAACGGTTTATTAAAATGCTGAAGAAATAACTCACAAATTAACAATAAAAGTACTTGGGTCCTTTACTAACGAACAACGCACAAATTATCAGTAAAAGTATGTGTTAACAATCACTAAACCATATTAGTAAAAAATTAAAGTAATCACATCATTCAAAAAATATTTATAATGCGCGTTTTAGATGTTTTGTCTATGAGTGGCTGTGCAACACTAATCAAAAAATTCGCGGCCCGCCTGTGTATATCTATGTCGTACGTGATGAGCTGTTTACCGGCAATGGCCGTCATAGTAGTTTGTTGTGTCCGTCTTTTTCTCTCACGTTGGAGAAACAAACATTAATTTGATTCTAAAGTTTTGAAATTGTGGGCTACGTGTCGAAATGATCGTAGGAGCAAGATTCGTTCTCTGCATATCTTGCGATGTTGCCGGTTTGTGTTGAAAGGGCTACGTGATGAAATGCAAGTATTTAAGATACTATGTAACAAAATAAATTTATGATATGTTTTTAAATGAAAATATTTTATACGATGTTGTCGGATTGAAATTATGTTTAATTTTATTGTTGAAAATTAAACAGTGGTGATTTTAAGAAGGAATCATAATTACAACATTTCATTATAATTCGGGTATAACAGAAGAAATAAGGTGGAATTCTGCATTTTTTGGCATTTTTTAGCGAAATTTGAAAAATGACCTTTTCTTCGAAGCGCCAGATCTTGGTAAAGAATTGACAAACACACATGTTTGAGTAGTCAAAATTGTAGGAAATTTAACGCTCTACAAGAAAGTATAGAAATGCCTTTGGCGTACGACGTAAGAAAAAAAACAATTGAGGAAAAACTGGAGGAAGGTCGAAAATTTTGCAGTTTTCTCTCCCCTCCTCTTTTCGCACAGGGTGCTCGAGGTCAAAAACTTAACAAAATGTTAATTAACCATCCCTGAACAAGATCTTAAAGTTTCATTAACTTCCGACCCTTTTTCCATCTAACCCCATATATTTCAACCTGCCGACTGAACTAACTGGCAACACTCAAAATGTCTGAAAACAGTATTTTTGTAATCTGGGCATCCATACGAATGATTTGAAACAAAAATGAACCGAGCTGCTATGAGTCACTTAGGTCATATTTTTTGACATTTTTGAAAATACACTCAGGTAAAACGCTACGCGCAAAATTTCTGAAAACGCAAACGTTAGTGATGAAATGACAATATCTATGTACTTTGTACTATGTATTTTCAATATCAGACGGGCTGTTATACGACAGTCGACCAATTTTTTTTACACAGCAGAAATGACCCGCCGCGTAGATACTACACTTCTGGAAGTTACTACTCACCAGTCGGCTCTAGGGTCATCTAATCTATTGATTTGACACGGTTTTAGCCGGGGTGCTATGAAACATGGTTTTGGTTGTACAACATCTTAACTGGTGAAATAAGAATACATTTTTTATAGAACTGGAATCAATTTTAGATATACCACCTCTAAAAATATTCATAAGGAGGTAGCGATGAATACGACATTCAGATTGTAGATTAGAGGACTTTGGAACATAAGGGGAGAGTGAGTTGTGCATAATAATATACTGGGAGATGCGTATTATATGACACTACTATTAATTACTACTATTAATAACTACCTGATTTCAAAATTTATATTCGAGAAAAATTATAAACAATTAAATTCGGTAATTTTGGCCATGAATACTTAGATAAACGAGCTAGACAAGGTTAGGGATAACCTCCCCTAGGCTTAAAACCTCTATTAGAGCATCGGTTCTTTCAAGTAGCTACAAAACTGCAAACTAAATCCTAAAAAAAAGAGAAGGCAGTCGAACATATTTTATTCAGACTTTTCTATATTTGGAGGAAAGTAATCAACGACAAGTCTTACATACCACAAAAATATAAGCTAAAAAAAATATTTATTATTGTTTCTGTGAATGAAAAGGAAACCTCAATTTTATTCATTACTTTCATAATAAATATTTTCGATACCAACCGCAAATCTCTCCAGTCTCTTTTATCAACTTTTTCACTTAAAATGGCCCAAAGGAATTTTTAATTGCTGCTGAATTATTTAGAGACGCATTTTTCTTTTATTAGCAACCCATTCTCGGGTTTCCCCCTTTTTGTCTCTGCTTGTTAGGTTGAAATAATCGGGAATGTCGATCTAACGATTCTCTTCCATTCTTATTCTCTCCCAATTTCCCTACTAATAACCGTAACAGCGACATTTTCCCACAAAGGAGCAGTGGCGTTTTCAATACAAGGAACGATACATAAACACCTTGTAAAACCGTATTTTAGTTATTTAATTAATAAACAACTAAATGGCATAATAAAAACAAATAACTTAAAATTAATAAAATAATCTTTTTCGGTGAATAAAAAATATGATTTTTCAGAAAAGTTATTGGAGTTATATCTTCTTTACTTCATCTTCAAGAAAATTTATTTATATTTATATTTAGTAGTAAAAATCATTGCTTGAGTTTTTTTTACATTTAACTTTAATTTGTTTTTACCCAAATACTTGCTTATTGCGTCTAGAACTTTATTCATTTTTTGAATGGCTTTCTCTAAGTTGTCATCGCTACAAGCTATTAATGTGTCGTCCGCAAATAGATTATAAATTCTGTTTCAATAAAAAGTTCGATATCATTAAGGTACAAAATAAAGAGAAGCGGACCCAGCACACTGCCCTGAGGTACTCCTATACTGTTAGCCCTATCCTCTGAAACTTGATCTTTACATCTGACTTTTTATTTTCTGTCGATTAGATAGTCATTAAACCAGACCAGCACTTTACCTTTAATACCATATTGATTTATTTTAGATAACATTATCTCTCTATCAATAGTCTCGAACGCCCTCTTCAAATCTAAAAATACAGCCACAACATATTTGTTACTGTCCACTTGTGACTTAATAACAGAGTGTCAGCTGTATAGCAGACTCGCAAGACGAAAGCCTGACTGATTTCTCATTAAAATTGATCCATCAGCTATATGTTGTAATAATTGCTCATAAACGGCCATTTCTAATATTTTTTTAATGGGAGATAGAATGTTTATTGGCTGGAACATGAATAACCTTGACACTTGAAAATCACTGGCAATAAACCACCAGACATTATCTACAATCTGAGAATAAAATAATAAAATAATAGTCTAAAAATGAGTTAGAAGTAACGTTATATAAAATAAAATCTTACCATATGTCACAACCAAACTAACAATTTCTTCTAACTAGGTTAAAATGACTCGACAACAGCAGCGTTTAGCAAGTTCAACATATTTTCAGGATTGAGCTACCAAATAAGTTTGTGCGATGTGCTGTAAATGTCATCATAAAACATATTTTTTCTACGGCCATACCTGAAAATAAACCTTTCGCTTACACTATACCCTCAATTAAGACGTGTATATATCAAGTCGCCAGAAGTCTACTATTACTTGCCAGTCCCAAGAATTGTTTAGATGTTTGTATTTTACCAATACTCCCCAAGAAATTGTAAATATAGCCAAAGAAATCTCTTCTGAATTGTTACCAATAAAATCCAAAAAGATGTGAGGTAATATATATGCAAAATTTATTGGAGAGAGAAATCGATAAATTCTTATTCAGAATATAAATATTTGGGAAAACTGTTGAAATATTTCAAGTCAGCTGTCTTTTTGCCCAAATATTCTATTTGATAAACTACAATCGCATTTTAGAAGGATCTAGATTTAAGTAAATTTCCCAAATTATGTAACTTCTCTTCTGAAATAAAAATTCGATTAGGTTAAAAAGGAGAAATATTTTTTTTTCGTTTCAAGATATTTAAGTATTTATTTTCCCCAGTTTTCGATGGTGCATTTGTTGATAGTGGTGACTTAATACAAATGAAAAAATATTTTAATTGTAAATCTAGTAGTGTTATTATGGAATACCTATGTTGACCAATATTTTACCAATAAGTTCAAATCAGATTTTACAGTAAATTCAAACACTATTACTACATCATCTCCCATGTCGGTGACTACTTCAATTTCCAAGGTAGTTGATGCATTCTGCTTGATTTATTGCATATATAAACAGAAGAAATTACAGGTTTAAGAACAGGGCCTTGCGGTATTCGATAAGAATATCGTAGTATCCATAATATAATAATCGTATGATCTATATTAACGGAATGTATGCAAACTACAAAGGCTGCAAAGCTTTACATTTGTCGTCTACAAACCTTTTTAAGGCAATTCCTTAAATAACTTACTCGTAGAGTACTGGTGAGCTTTATGTTTTCCAGAGAATTATAAATATGTACAGTAAGTGATAAAATTGGTGAAGATATTTTAAGGTTTACAAAAGCAATAATAGAATCGAACGAAAAACCATGTTGTAAATTCAGAAAGCTATGTGGGATATGTCCAAATAACTCAATTGACCAGTCCTCATAAGGCGTCAGCTGCAAATAAGTGAAATTTTAATACTAGTCCAGGGAAGTTATGAAACCAATCGGAAATTTTTAGGGACAGTAGATATCAAGATGCGGTTTTCTGCATTGTATTCAGTAAGCTCCCAGGAAAAAAGTCTATATGGTATGGTTAAGCCATTTTTCTAAAAATAAATTTTGGTGCAATAAATGCATTTTGCAATTGCATAATTAATTGCAACATTATAAGAACAACTGGAAACTTGGAAAAATCGCTCGAAAATCGTTACTCAGAGGTTCTCGGGGATGCCGAATTCAATTCTGGCATTAGAATTACCCGGGGGTCCCTGCAGGGAAAGGTAATGGAGAAAGTGAAAAATCACAAATTATAAAAATAATACTTTTTATTAATATTAAATTATTCATCATAGAGGTCAATTTTTAACTTCAAACTCTTCTTCTTCTTCTTCCACTTCTTCATCTTCTTCCCCTTCTTCATCTTCTTCCTCGTCACTATCCTCGGCCTCGTTGGAAGTGCCTTTTTGGTTTGAGCAATTGCCATCGCAATGCTTGCATGCAAGTGAGCACTCCAACCCACTTCGGCGGCACCCGCACCTTGTGCCACAGTCGGTTTCACAGGAACAAGAAACATTGCTTAAAATTTTCGGAAGAATATATACACAACATCAGGTGCTTTAGCGGAATTCGGCTTCAGCAAGAACACTTCCAGATTCGGTGGAGTCCGAGCAGCAAGAATTGTTAGGACGTCAGTGTCTTCCGAA
Organism: Crepidodera aurea; assembly: GCA_949320105.2. Taxonomy (NCBI): domain Eukaryota; kingdom Metazoa; phylum Arthropoda; class Insecta; order Coleoptera; family Chrysomelidae; genus Crepidodera; species Crepidodera aurea. The sequence continues at coordinate 75,801,198 of OX439473.1, read as the reverse complement.
ACAATGACCACTTACAATTCCTCCTGGAGAAATCTAATGAGCTGGGACTTATTTTTGATATTCCCTGAAAACTTGTCCTGAGTTATACTTGCGCTCAACGTCATGACGTTCCAGGAATCTGGAGCCATGCGTACGGTGGCGGGATTTTTGTGCATACATCGCCGGTTTCTTTCCGTCATTTAGTGGTCATTTGGTCGTATCCATCGAAAACAACAAAAACTCTCTTCCCAAATGCTCTCTTTATGTATCTAACATAGCCGTTGGATATCTCTAACATGTTCTGGATCTTTTTCCATCTAACTTTATGTAGAAGCATGCCTCCATCAATAGTATATTGTGTGTCGTCACTTCTTACACTTACAGATCTTTATTTAAAAAGTTGATACCATTTTGATTTTTCATTTTTCCTCATTAAAAATTGAACTTTATGATGAATAATTCAATATTAATAAAAAGTACTATTTATTATTTAAATAAAGTATTATTTTCATAATTTGTGATTTTTCACTTTCTCCATTAGCTTTCCCCGCAATGCCACCCCCGAGCGCCCCCGGAAAATTCTAATGCCAGAACTGAATTCGGCATCCCCGAAAACCCCCGTGTAACGATTTTCGAGCGATTTTTCCGAGTTTCCAGTAGTTCTTATAATGTTGCAAGTAATTATGCAATTTCAACATGCATTTATTGCACCAGAATGCATTTTTCGAAAAATGGCATAACCACACTACCGGGTGTGTCAACGATGCGTGCGTGGAGGATAGCTGCTTCCCTTTTGAAGATAGGAAAAAATGTTTCAAATAAAAGTTGTAGACAGCAATGAAAGCTATGTTCCAAAAATAACTACCAATATACAGGGTGTCCCATAAAAGTGTGACTTATCAAAGTTGTTTTTATAAATGAAACACCCTATATTTTTACTCGATTGAATTCCTTCGGAGAGTTTATACCAGGTGGTTCTGAAGTTATGGTCACATTTATGTCCCAAAATGGGTTCATTCAACACCAAATATCTCAAAATCAATAATTAGGAATAACAAAAATTTTTCACCAAATATCCTCGAAAATGGTGTATTTTGATTTCATATTCATAAATTTACCGAATGGCACTTTTGCCATACAGGGGCAACCAAAACTCGGGATCTTTTTTTTTCTCAGTTTTTTCAAATGGAACACCCTATATATAGTGCCATACCAGAATAGTCAACACTATGAGCTTCCAGAAAATGTAGGGTATGCCTACTTGATTTTCACCGGAAATGCATCTAATTCTTAAGGAAAATATGGAAAATGTCATAAAAGCAATAATGATATTTTTTATTCAATGATGGACAAACATGGAACAAAATAAACTCAAAAAAATGTAAAAAACCGTCATTTCACAGTAGATGTTCAAACAATCACCCGTTTTAAGCTAAGCATAACCGGACACGGTGGCCTAGTTGGTAAGGCGTCTGCCGATTCAGCTTGGTCAGTGTTCGGGGAGTAAGTTCGAATCCTGCGTATTCAAGTGGAATTAAAGTCAGATAAGACTTTGGGCAAGTGTAAAAAGGTATTTGCGTCATACGCAGTTTCATTCACGCCGGTAAACAGGCCGGATGAGATCGGATATCTCGTGGAACTGATAGGGGTTGGTGACACAATTACACACTTGTTAGTCGGTAGATCACCTGCATGACAAAGGCATAGTCCTGGATTTAAGGTGATTGAGGACCGTGGTTCGGAGCCCACGATAAGCTGTAGGTCCCGTCCAGTTTAGGTCATTAGGTCAGAAAAGAGACGTTAAAATTAACAAACAAACAAACAAGCTATGCATAAATTAAGTCTATCTACGACTTCAGTTAAAGCTGATCTTGTAGTAGAAGAAATCCTCTAATTCTATTTTTCCTTCAGCGTCGTTGGTTTGCCGCTAATTTATTTTTGTGATAACTTCTTGTGTTTCACTTTTTCTGTTTCCACAAACCTAAATGCTAAATGCAGTTTCTGTAACATCTATCCGGAATGTCGATCATTTTATCAATTATATCAAATAACCCTTGGAACATTTGAATATTACAGGAACTGTCAACAAACATGACATTTTATTATCGAAGTGAATTTATAGTTTAAATCTAATATTTTCTCGTTTCGAAATGAAATTATCCACCGAAGAAATGATAAACATGATCTACATCAAATATTATGGTTTAAATTATAAATTCGGTAATAAAATGTCATCTTTGTTGACAGTTCCTGAAACATTAAAATGTTCCAAGGGTGATTTGATATAATTGATAAAGTGATCTACATTCCGGATAGATGTTACAAAAACTGCTTTTAGCCAGTAGAATGTATGCGACTCGAGAGTTTTCGAAGGAGAGGTTTGTGGAAACAGAAAATGTGAAACACAAGAAGTGAGCAACAAAATAAATTAGCGGCAAACCAACGACGCTGAAGGAAAAATAGAATTAGAGGATTTCTTCGCTCTATTACAAGATGAACTTTAACTGAAGTTGTAGATAGACTTAATTTATGCATAGCTCAAAACGGGTGATTGTCTGAACATCTACCGTAAAATGACAGTTTTTTACATTATTTTGTTCCATGTTTGTCCATCATTGAATAAAAAAATATCATTATTGCTTTTATGACATTTTTCATACTTTCCTTAAGAATTAGATGCATTTCCGGTGAAAATGAAGTAGGCAAACCCTATATTTTCTGGAAGCTCATAGTGTTGACTATTCTGGTATGGCACTATATACAGGGTGTTCCATTTGAAAAAACTGAGAAAAAAATGATCCAGAGTTTTGGTTGCCCCTGTATGGGAAAAGTGCCATTCGGTAAATTTATGAATATGAAATCAAAATAGACCATTTTCGAGGATATTTGGTGAAAAATTTTTGTTATTCCTAGTTATTGATTTTGAGATATTTGGTGTTGAATGAACCCATTTTGGGATATAAATGTCACCATAACTTCAGAACCACCTGGTATAAAGCCATACAACCCTATATTTTGATAAGTCACACATTTATGGGACACCCTGTATGTTGGTAGTTATTTTTGGAACATAGCTTTCATTGCTATCGACAACTTTTTTCATGGGAGCTTTCTGAACACAATGCAGAAAACCGCATCTCGATATCTGCTGTCCCTAAAAATTTCTTTATTTCGGTCGATTTTGATCTAAATGCCCTGGACTATACCAAATTGACAGTTCAGTGAATTAATGAAAAGAAAAAGAAAGTGAAAATAAGCAACGAACATAAATTTAATATTAGTGCATTCCTTTGATTAAGGGAAATGATATCTCTGTTCAAATATACTTGGGCGTTCAAGCAGTAACAATAGTTGTAGAAAACTTATTCGGAAATTTTCAGTTCGAACAAATCCAATCTCAAGTAATTGTTCTTTATCTTTAACTTCTGTAAAATTTTTGAATTTCTATTAGGGCTGAAGTTGTCAAATTTCAAATGGTGTCCAACTCCTTATTTGTCATTAGAATTACTTAACCAAAAGATTACTCAAATTGTTGCAAGATCTAATGGAAAGTTTTGTGTGACAGGGATTCTGTAAATTGGGAACTATAATTCGTTACTAATTTTGGAAATAATTAAATCTGTTCGAAATCGAACATTTTTAACTACGCCCATGGCAGCAAGAGAAATAAAATAACCGAACCTCGCACATAGCAACAGTGTAAGCACGCATAGTAAATCAAGGCCAGAGCACAGCTAAGAACCCGGAAGTAATTAATAGTCCATATAAACATCAATAGTTAAAAACCGCCTTATCGGCTACCTCTTTATCGGCTGCCGCCTTTAGCGGCTGCCGCTTTCAGAGGCTCCACGGCCAAGGGCAAGATTGGCAGTTGCATAAAAAAAAGGATATCAATAGCGCCGAAAACACGTACCCGTGATTGGCCAAGGAAGAATATCGGCGGACCACACGCGACTAGAATAAATTAAATAAAATCAGTAGAACTTCTATCTCCGGGGAAACAGGTCGCACTCAGACTGTTTCTTACGTAATAAATTCATCAATCTCAACTTATATAAATTACATACTACTACATACGCACTTGCGTTTCACAATTCATAAATTTTTGAGCAATTGCAAACATAGTTTTGAGTTTGTTATATTCTTTGTTTTCTTTGTAAAGTGTTTTTGTTTTACGTTATCGTTAATACACAAAATCCAAGTACTCAAGAGTCTAATTTCACTACAACCTAACTACGTATACAGTCCACATCAAACTCTCTGCCAACTTAATCTACAATAAGTTGGGACAGGCACATCTACAGGGTGTGGCCTAATAAGTTTGGGTCTCCAAATTTGACATTATTTGGAACTTCCCAAAACATGGTCCAATCGAACCGGATTGAAAGCAGCTAATCTTCAAGACCTTCAAATATCCAGAAAAATCAACAGTACTTCTTCAGTGATCCAGTCAAATTCAACTTGGGATTCGTCCAGCCATCTTTATGGAATCAGCAAAAAACGAACTGCCAAACTACGTATACCTGGAACTTCTCAGTGTAGTGCGTGAGTGAAAGTGAAAAAACAGGTATAAAGTTTACATTTTCTACTTTACATATACAAATAATTGGTTTTTGGAAGAGTATATTTTGGCCTCAAACCAATTGAACATTTGAATTCAATTTTGTCATTCATTCTATGCTAATTTTTCACTTTATGTATTTATATAAAAACATTTTCCCATTTATACACATTTCATGAACATTTTTCGTCTTTATATATATTTGTCGCACATACTTATGATTCTTACATACTTGTCGCATATATATTTTTTGATATTTACCATATATCGCTTTTATTTCATGTTTATATATTTGTCGCACATACTTATGATTCTTTACATATTTGTCGCATATATTTCATGTATTTTAATAGAAAGGACAAAATTTCTTACAAATCAAACTATAAGCTCTACTACAATTCAATTTCTCATACTATAAATACTTAATTCCATTATGGAAAAATTGTCCTATCTACAACTCTTTTATTGGAAAACAATTGCTCAAAAATTCAAACTATCTCATATTTTCAACTCATATTTTTATACCTATTTTAAAAGGTAAACTAGATTTTTACGAAACAAACTTTAAATTATCGATACGTTAAAATATAAAACTACATGTCGCTTGACAATCAACAAATCTTTCAAATCTCGTACTATCTCGCGCTCGCTCGCAAATTTCTCTTACTTAAAAACTCGCAATCGTTCGCAAACTTCGTATATTTAAAATCGGGTACAAACTCTTGCATAAATCAAACAAATTCTCATAAAAATAAAATCAACAATTATTTACTAAAATCGCACATCTTAAACAATCCATTTTTATAAAAACTAAACAATCGGGTCCGTAGCGCCTCAATAAGCTATTCAAACAATTAGGTTCGTTGGCGCCTCTTAAAGTTCATCAATCGGGTTATGTAGCACCTCAAAGCTATCATAAAAAAACAATATAGGTTTCGTTTTCGCCTTTAAAGATAAACACTAGGGTTTTCGGCAGCACCTCTAAGCTATACGGTATATATAAACAATTTAGGTTCGTTGGCACCTCTAAAGTTCAACACCCGGGTCCTTAGCGCCTCTAAGCTAATAATAAATAAACAAATACTTCAACAATCTATTCTTTATCTCGATCTCTAACAATATCTATTTTTTATCGCTTTATCGGTACAAACCAAGCAAACAAACAAACTATAGGGATTTTAAGTCCCAAACTTCTCATTTTCTACAAGGCTTATTTTTTAATGGATTTTTAAAAGCCTCAAACTTTCCTACTTAAGTAAACTTATCTATTTGAAACTAAACGCGACGATTGCAATCTTATTCTTTTTCCGTCGGAAACATTTACTCGTTTTCTTTCGCCGACAAAAACGCTACATTCTACTACAAGTTTCGTATAAATCTCAACACAACGGTCTTTAGCGCCTATCTCTAATTTACTCGTAACCAATTTACAAATCGCACTTAAATTATAACAAAAATTAAAAACAATACAATTCTATTTTAAAACAAACAAATATAAACTATTCTACGCAAATGAAATCAATTTTCTTGTCATATACAAAACAAACAATGCACAGATCATTGAATTTTAACCCTCAATATAGGTAGCAATTCACATTTAAAATACCAACTCTCATTTCACAAATATCTCAACTACCCTCGTATGCGAAGCCCTACAACTTTGGCATACAATTTTATAAGGTTTTAAACTTCAAATTCACATCAAATTATCGTGTACCTAGGTACAAAAACAATTTATAAACAAATCTCGCAAATTCTTTCGTTACCTCAGCATAAATTAAATTAGACGCTGTTCTAACATTTAAAATACAAATTTTACAATGTAAATACTTTGCAAATCAATACTTTAACAAAAAACGAATTCAATCTAATAAACAAATTCTTTAGCTAATTTTTCGCACAACAGCTGATTACCATATCGCTTTTTAATACTTAGGCATTCATTTCATTTTTTATAAATAAATTGTCTTCCAAAAATAAGACATTTCAACTTTATTTTCTCGTCTTTGCACATACAGGGCAAGTCATATCTTCCTTTTTAAACTTAAAACAAATAAATAAAATAACTTATCGATTTTCGTTCTAATAAAAATATACTTATATTCAATAAAACTTTTAGAAAATTACCCAAGTAAATACGGTAATGGTTTTTCGTACAAATTTTAACGTATGGCAGTATAATTATGTAAGTCCAAACACTATTTAATTTCGCTTTGCAAAAAATATGCATCTACCATACATATGTAACAATTTTGTTGCATATCGGACGTTCATTTAGTTACCGACGGCTAGTGACGCCTTACCCGCGTTCTTACGCAAATTTTACAAAAGGATGACCTCCATTTTAGTGCGGGGCATACCTTTACATTTATACTTATATATTATTTTATTTTTGCACACAGAAGGCTCTTTTGCTTTAGAGCAAGGCTTCTAGTCTACCTTTATTTCTATTCATTTCTAATTTTGCACTCAAGGTGTTCTTTATCTCAAGACTTCTTGTATTGGGCTCAACTGCCTATTTCTCATACCATCCTTGTTTCTATAGGGTGAACTTAAATCTCCTTTGAATCCATCCTCTGTTGTGGTCAGAGGTCAAAAACCACCATATTAGGTTCAAAGGGTCTTATACATTTTCTAGTTTGTTTTCTTATACCGGGAAAGCAATCCCTTCATATACAGGGTGATCTTCTAATAAGGCATACCCGCTTTTTTCATAAATCAGGATGATCTTCTAATAAGACATATCCGCCTCTTCTATATACAGGGTGATCTTCTAATAAGGCATACCCGCTCTCGTTTAAATCAGGATGATCTTCTAATAAGACATATCCGCCTCTCTCATATACAGGGTGATCTTCTAATAAGGCATACCCACTTTTTTCATAAATCAAGGTGCTCTTCTAATAGACATACCTACTATTCTCGTTTACACACAGGATGATCTTCTAATAAGACATATCCGCCTCTTCTATATACAGGGTGATCTTCTAATAAGGCATACCCGCTCTCGTTTAAATCAGGATGATCTTCTAATAAGACATATCCGCCTCTTCTATATACAGGGTGATCTTCTAATAAGGCATACCCGCTCTCGTTTAAATCAGGATGATCTTCTAATAAGACATATCCGCCTCTCTCATATACAGGGTGATCTTCTAATAAGGCATACCCACTTTTTTCATAAATCAAGGTGCTCTTCTAATAGACATACCTACTATTCTCGTTTACACACAGGATGATCTTCTAATAAGACATATCCGCCTCTCTCATATACAGGGTGATCTTGTAATAAGACATATCCGGCTCTCTCATATACAGGGTGATCTTCTAATAAGGCATACCCACTTTTTTCATAAATCAAGGTGCTCTTCTAATAGACATACCTACTATTCTCGTTTACACACAGGATGATCTTCTAATAAGACATATCCGCCTCTTCTATATACAGGGTGATCTTCTAATAAGGCATACCCACTTTTTTCATAAATCAAGGTGCTCTTCTAATAGACATACCTACTATTCTCGTTTACACACAGGATGATCTTCTAATAAGACATATCCGCCTCTTCTATATACAGGGTGATCTTCTAATAAGGCATACCCACTTTTTTCATAAATCAAGGTGCTCTTCTAATAGACATACCTACTATTCTCGTTTACACACAGGATGATCTTCTAATAAGACATATCCGCCTCTTCTATATACAGGGTGATCTTCTAATAAGGCATACCCGCTCTCGTTTAAATCAGGATGATCTTCTAATAAGACATATCCGCCTCTCTCATATACAGGGTGATCTTCTAATAAGACATATCCGCCTCTCTCATATACAGGGTGATCTTCTAATAAGGCATACCCGCTCTCGTTTAAATCAGGATGATCTTCTAATAAGACATATCCGCCATTTCACATACAGGATGATCTTCTAATAAGACATATCCGCCTCTTCTATATACAGGGTGATCTTCTAATAAGGCATACCCGCTCTCGTTTAAATCAGGATGATCTTCTAATAAGACATATCCGCCTCTCTCATATACAGGGTGATCTTCTAATAAGACATATCCGCCTCTCTCATATACAGGGTGATCTTCTAATAAGGCATACCCGCTCTCGTTTAAAACAGGATGATCTTCTAATAAGACATATCCATCTTTTTTATATACCAGGTGCTCTGCTAATAGACATACCTACTATTCTCGTTCAAAGGGAAAAATCATCCCTTAGCCACAAATTCTATTTCTCAACACAAGGGATTCAATATCCAATTATCAAACCTCAACTTACCAAATCTTAGCGAAATACTCTTTATCGCAAACAATCCTTTATTTTTGTCGTTTATTCTTTAAATACAGGGAGTTCTTTAATCCTAAGACATCCATTTTTCTACTTCAATCTCCTTTGAATCCATCCTCTGTTGTGGTCAGAGGTCCAAAGGGAGGTATTTTCTCATTTCGTTACATACAGGGTGTTTCCAATAAGGAAGAGTTCTGGGCAAAGGTAGTGTTTCACAGAGAGAAGGCTAGGAAAATGATTTGGGATTTTTCCGCTAGTAGATCTAGAAAAAGCCAATACCCAGAAGTTCGGACTTACAAGAGACATTCCGCAAATTTTCTACTTTCGTTTAATAATTTTTCTGACATTGTCGTATCAGGGAAAACTACCCCTTAACAATGGGTTATTTATAGCAAACCAACCCTTTTCTACTTTATTTTCTTCTCGTTCATACAAGGCGATCTTCACAACAAGTCCTTCATTTTAAAGCAAGGCATTCATTCTATTTCTATTTTACTTTACATTTTCGCAAACAAAATGTTCTTCATTGTGAGACATTTTTATATCGGGATCTATTGCCCAAATTTTCAAAACAAAACAAACAATTACCGCAAACTGCTATAAGTCGACAAAAACTAAACATCCCTCAATACTATATAAATAATCTCGCTGATGAATCTTTCAACTTACCGTCGGATATTGACCTCTTAGGAGGAGCCGACATTTACTACGAAATTCTCAAGGGCGGATACAGAACTTTAGGTAAAGGCCGCCCTACGCTCATAAATACCCATTTGGGATGGGTAATATCGGGAACTGTCCCGCATTTTTGTATACAAACTTTATCTACTCCTGATAAACCTATACAAGCTTTATTAAGCATCAATCGGAAACAATCCGTATCTCTTGATGACAGCACGCATCAATTAATAGAGAAATTTTGGGAACAAGAAGATATTGCATCTTCGCAACAAGTTCCATCGTCTAACGACGCTCAAGCCGAACAGCTTTTCACAGAAACCACAATGGTTTTACAAAATGGGACGTATTAAGTAAACTTGCCTCTGATAGACCATTTATCTCCTACCTCTCTAGGTAACTCTTTTTATTTAGCTAAAAATCGATTTCTCAGCCAGGAGAATAGATTGCATAATGATCCGCAACTTTTTGCACAATATAGAGATCAGCTCTTGGAATATATAACTTTGGGACACGCCAAAAAAGTTCCTTTCTCGTTGGTAAACGAATTAAACCTCAATACATATTTTGTACCACACCTATGTGTAATCAAAGACCACAGTACGACTCAAACCAGAGTTGTCTTTGATTTTTCGGCCAAGTCCACAACTAACCTGTCTCTAAATGACATATCCCTTAGGGGACCTCAAGTACAACCTTCACTCTTCGATATTCTATGTCGTTTTCGACTATTTAAATACGTGCTAACCGGGGACATTCAGAAAATGTACCGGATTAATCCAAATCAAACTTACTTACAAACTCTTTTACACAAGCTTTTATAGCAAGTTATATTTTTCATTTCAAATAAATCAACACAAATACATATACAGGATGTTCTTATAATAAGACATGCCTTCTAATTTCTATTTTTATTAAATAAAACCAATGTAACGTAAACAAATCAAATCGTACTTTAAACTCTTTTAATCCTTTTTCACATACAGGGTGAACCAATACCCTTAGGATTTTATATCCATTATTTTTAATTCTTTTTCACACACAGGGCGAACTAATACCCTTAGGATTCTATATCCAATATTTTTAATTCCTTTCACATACAGGGTGAACCAATACCCTTAGGATTTTATATCCATTATTTTTAATTCTTTTTCACACACAGGGCGAACTAATACCCTTAGGATTCTATATCCAATATTTTTAATTCCTTTCACACACAGGGCGAACTAATACCCTTAGGATTCTATATCCAATATTTTTAATTCCTTTCACATACAGGATGAACTAATACCCTTAGGATTCTATATCCAATATTTTTAATTCCTTTCACATACAGGATGAACTAATACCCTTAGGATTCTATATCCAATATTTTTTAATTCCTCCCACATACAGGGTGAACTAATACCCTTAGGATTTCATATCCATTAATTTCAACTTTTTTTTACACATCAACATTATACATTCTCATAAATTTGTAGGAAGAATTCAGGGCAAAGGTAGTGATTCACAGAGAGAAGGCTAGGAAAATGATTTGGGATTTTTCCGCTAGTAGATCTAGAAAAAGCCAATGCCCAGAAGTTCGGACTTACAAATGATATAAACACTCCATTTAACTCAAATAACTATCCTCTCTTTCTCAAGCACAAACCCTATATAGGGTAACAATTTAAAAAAAAAAAAAATGTTTTTTTTCCTATCTCATACTTCTAACAGATTGAGATACATAAGCTAACAATCAATACAACACCCCCCAAACCCCTTCGCGGCGGGGAGTATGTTCGAAATCGAACATTTTTAACTACGCCCATGGCAGCAAGAGAAATAAAATAACCGAACCTCGCACATAGCAACAGTGTAAGCACGCATAGTAAATCAAGGCCAGAGCACAGCTAAGAACCCGGAAGTAATTAATAGTCCATATAAACATCAATAGTTAAAAACCGCCTTATCGGCTACCTCTTTATCGGCTGCCGCCTTTAGCGGCTGCCGCTTTCAGAGGCTCCACGGCCAAGGGCAAGATTGGCAGTTGCATAAAAAAAAGGATATCAATAGCGCCGAAAACACGTACCCGTGATTGGCCAAGGAAGAATATCGGCGGACCACACGCGACTAGAATAAATTAAATAAAATCAGTAGAACTTCTATCTCCGGGGAAACAGGTCGCACTCAGACTGTTTCTTACGTAATAAATTCATCAATCTCAACTTATATAAATTACATACTACTACATACGCACTTGCGTTTCACAATTCATAAATTTTTGAGCAATTGCAAACATAGTTTTGAGTTTGTTATATTCTTTGTTTTCTTTGTAAAGTGTTTTTGTTTTACGTTATCGTTAATACACAAAATCCAAGTACTCAAGAGTCTAATTTCACTACAACCTAACTACGTATACAGTCCACATCAAACTCTCTGCCAACTTAATCTACAATAAGTTGGGACAGGCACATCTACAGGGTGTGGCCTAATAAGTTTGGGTCTCCAAATTTGACATTATTTGGAACTTCCCAAAACAAAATCTAATGTTCAATTTGCTATTAATTTCAATTTCAAGGCTAAATTTTATTTTCGCGTTTATGTTGTTTCATGAGTTTACAATATCTTGGGCAACATTAATGTTGGCGTCAAGAAAAACCAAAGAGTCATACACAATCGAAACCACTCAAATTAAGTAAGTTATAAAAAAATATGTTTCTGCCTTCAGGTAATTATTATGATTAAAATATGAATTTTGTGTTTGTTTGTTTTAAATTTAAAATAATAGATAGGAGCCCGAATAGGTTTTAGAAATTCTCTCCCTCTAATATTGTGAATTATTGACATATCAATTTGTTTCCGAGACAAAACATAATAAAAAAAATAGCACCCCTACGCCAACTTTTTAAAAGGTAGATCACTAGTTGCCAACCATAACTTTGTTTTTGTCGTATTATTACCCTTTACCAAAAATTTCATTCATTAGGTTGTTTTTCGATTTAATAGTTAAAGCAAAGGGAACGGATTTTGGGTGTAAATTAATCTATAGCCAAAACATGGAATGCCAGTGGCAATGGAATTTGTGTTTATTGATTGGGGCCGTAGCCTTCAAGTTTAATAATTCAACTAATATAAATTCACAAATATGCGTAAAGTTTTGTAAAATAGTTAAAATTATTATTATTATTTAACTGATTGAAATTCTCAGCAAATATGAATAACATTTGAAAAGTTTTAAACTCAATAATTTGACGTCTTTAAAATTTTTTAACTATTTTTTAGTGGGAACGTAATTTTATAAGCAGGAAAATTGAATGTTCTTACATGAACTTAATTAAACACTAAAAAAAGTAAATTGTAGAATTCATTTTTGAACTTAACTATACACTTTCCAAAATCAATGATTCACTTGTCTCAAATGTTCTCCATTTACATCTGAAACTGCCTTCAAAAACAAATTTCGCATATCAGGAAATTTAAATATTGTATTGTTTTGACAAACATAACCTTTTAAGTGTGACCAAATCAGTTCAATGAGATTTAACTCTGCATGGTAAGGAGGCAATTTTAATTCCTTTTTCTCGGGCCATCTCATCTATAAAATATTTTTTGAATTTGTTTTTATGTTGCTTTGTTATTACGAATACTTCTGCATTCAAGGATTTAGGACTGATGCTATTTTTAGGATGAAGCTATTTTGAAATATATATTAATACAAAATTCCGAATCAATTAAAAGACTGCTATGAATAAATAAAGTCTGACATCTGTCAAATGAACAGGTCTATTACGAAATCTTTCATTAGGCCGATCAAATGTATTAAAATTTTCATTTTAACTACAAATAAGCATTGAAGGATGAGGTAAAAATAAAGTGTCTAACTCTTAAATCTGTACTACTTCTACAAATTAAATTACTGCACTCCTTTCTTCTCTAAACTATAATAATACCAATGCTTTTTAAAGATACATTTTATCTGTATACTCTTCTTTATGGATAATAAAACCACTTATCGAAATGTCTATACGTCAGTAAACACATTTTAATTAAAAAATTGATTTTATTATCGATAAAAATGAGTATATAAACGGGCCACTATGAGTTACAGGAAAAACACCTTTGTAGATTTATACCCATAAATATTATATTTTCTTGAGGTCAACATGGAAATGAGTAAAATAAATAATGGATACGGGTCCAGTATGTCCTATTAATTAATTATTTAAAATTTCAATCACTGGTAAAATCTGTCAGGACAAAAACACGGAAAATCCTTCACTAAAATGCTCTTATTGGACAGAAGTAGGTTGAGAGTGATAACAGGACTTATGACTCGTCAAGCATCAGTAAAAGGTTTCCTAAACAAAATAGGACTGTACAATGGAGACCTTAAGTGCACTGTACTGTGCAATGCACTGTGCGAATGCGAGGTATTGGATCGCAAGATGCAAATACGTTTTGGGCAACCAACAGTAGAACCAGAAAGTTTCAACAAACACCCAGCAAAAGGACTGTACAAACTAGTGCAGGGTACAAAAATACTGGATTCCAAAAAGGAATAAAAAACATATTCGACATAGATCAAAACAAAATTGGACTCAATTAGAAATAAAGTAATTAGAGATGTCAAACAAATCAAGCAAATGTAAATACAAAAAATAAAACAAAGGGTCTAATCATGTAACGGGAATGGATCAAAATAAATTATTTAAGTTGAAGTATGAGGCCAAATCAGAAAAGAAAAACAAACAAAGTACATCTTAAAAAAAAAGAAGATTTTTGATAAAATAGGTAAACAAATCAAGGAAATGGAGAGGATGTAAGGAACGAAAAGGAATTAACGAAATGGAATTCGTGGACCATAATATTCCCCTATATCTAAAAAGATAAAGGAGTATAAACAGAAGAAGTTGTGTTCTCGATACAGTAAGGTTTTTGTTATTGGTTTTTGATATATACATATAAAAACCCTATAGTTATTAGAATAATTAAATAAAAAAAAAAAGACAGCGTGTCAATAATTTAATTCACTCGGTGTGTTACTGGGTCAGTTCGCCACTGTACTTTTACAACTAACTGCACCTGTTTATTCTCTTTTCACAACTGCAGGTACAGATTACACTAGTTTCAGGATCTACCCGACTGGGAAGATTGCCAAACGTTTCTGTTGTTTAAAAAGGTCTGTAAATTTTAAAACAATTTACTTTTCTGGGATTTATATATTTACTTTCTGTAATCGAATATTTAGTTACTAGATAATATTTCCATACAACCACGTTCTAGACGACCTGCCCATGAAATTGGAGTATCCCATTACGTCGTTGTATGTATGTAAATAAGGGATAAATACATTTCGTCGTTTGGCGCACTCTAAAAGCATATGGATTATATCCACATAATGTTCGAAAAGTGCAGACCCTATACCCGAAAGACGAACAAAGGATGATCCAGTTTTGCCAATGGGTAATTTAAAAATGTGCTGATATTCCAGATTTTCTGGAATTATTTCGTTCACTGATGAAGCTATAAAAAGTAAATGTTTCAGAAACGGAAATTCTTAGACTAATTTTCAGCGTTTAAATTTATTTACTACGTCTGGAGTGCCAATTGCGGATGATATTTTGAACAGTTGCTTTAATGTGAATGATTTTTTGTTAGTTCATAAGTGACATTTGTTTTCACTAAGAATTTGTTTAGTGTAAAGTGCATTTACTATCTTTCTGCAAAGTTCGCTAGTAATAAGTAAATTAATTTGTTCGGCAACAACGCGCTTGGTGTATATTGGTGCAGCCTTAGTAGTTAATAGTCATTTGGGCGTGGAATAATGGTCGGAAAACGGATAATTGCAGAATGCTTAATTTTTTTAATTTTAACGTAAAACTACTGACACTCTTTTTTGGGAATTATGAACTACTACCTGTTTGAATACGTGAATGGGTTTCAATAACACCCTAAAGTAGAGCAGATTGGAATAGGCGGTACAGCAAATTTAATGATTACAAAGAAAGTGTTGTTTTCTGATACAGAATCTAATGCTACATTTGCTCAACACTAGATGGTGTTAGTGGTAGACCAGATTAGATTTAATTTAATTTGTATGTAGATGGTATATTATGTGTTTCAAATGGTAGTATGAATGAGTAATATTTAATTATCAAAATAAAAATAAAGTAAAAGTTAAAGTTTTTCATGTTAATTAGATGACCACAATTTCTTTTAAACAAAATTAACAAATGACTTGTATTTTTTTAAAAAAATATGTAGAAAAAAAATATATTTAGATGTCAAAATTATAAATTTGTCAATTGGAATATTGCCAATATAAATTAAAAAAATTAAAAGGTAACTAAACATTTTGTAACTTGATTTGATTTAAAAAAAGGAGGGTTGTTGAAAAAAAATGAGGAAGAGAGAAATTTTTGAAAAGAAAAATGCCAGAGATTTATTTACCCAGTATTATATATAAATATAAGATATTTATAAATATACAATACAACTACAAAAAGTAGTTACGAGGGTACTAAGAAATTTAAATTGGGCAACAATAATCAAGGTTAAAATTATGGGTTTTTTTTAATTATATATAGAGTAATAAAATTAAGTTACAGGAAGTTTTTTTAAAAGGAATTTTAAATACAATATTAATTTTTTTTAAATTAAATAAACAAATTACAAGTATTTCTACTTTAAAGTTTTGCTATAAATATGCTGAAAGTTAAGTTTTCATTTAATTAATTATTGATATGAGTTTAAATTTAATGCAAATAATTTGTGCTCTGTCGGAACCTCATAGAGACCAGATTGACAGTTTTTGATCCCTGAGAATTCAAATTTAAAATAAAAAATATATACTGGCGCTCATCTAAATTAAATAATAATATAACAAATGGCGCCCAACGTGGGGATCTAAAATAAAGAGGATCTATATAAAAAAAAATAAAAGGATGGGATAAATAAAAATAATTAAAAAGTAAGTTATAATTTAAAAAACATAACATGGACTTAAGAGATGGTAAAAGAATACGATTAAGAAGACAGCAAGAAGTGGAAGAAGGACAAGGGGACAAGGAAATGGAAACAAATATTATTGGAGAGAAAATAATAGATGCACAAGAAGAAATAAAAAATATGGAAAATTCAAGTAAAGAAGAAATAAAAGATACAGAACAACAGATAAGAAAAGAAAGTAGAAGGGAATTATGGAATAATGATGGTATTAATGGAATTAAGAAGACTATGGTAAGGAGGCAACAAGACAAAGAAGATTTGGGAAAAATGATAAAAGAAGAAATAAAACAAGAAGTAGCGAAAGTTTTGAAAAAAATAGAAGAGTCAAATTCGAAAGAAGTGATAAAGAAAATAGAAAGAGACATTATGCAGAATAATAAAAATATCCAAATATTGGAAGAAAATTTAAATAAAGAAATAACAATTAATTTTGAAATAGCAGAGGAAGAGAATTTAAGAATACGAAAAGAAATCAAAGAAAAATACAAGATATTAGAGGGAAAAATAGAATCCAATATAGAAGTAAGGAACTAAAATTGTTTACTTTGTTATGTATTTCTGTTTATATGGCAATTTCATTTTGTAAGTAAACAATTTTAGTAATACTATTTACAAGAACATGAAGTAATGATTTTTGTGTGGAACATGATGGTGACGGCGACCTACGAGCATTTGTTATAAATCAAAAATGTTTACAATGTTTCCTATTAATCATTCTTTCATGTTCTTGCAAATTGTATTACTAAAATTGTTTACTTTGTAATGTATTTCTGTTTCTATTACAATTTCATTTTGTTGAAACATTTTCTTTTCAAAATTGTATGAATCTGTCAAATTTTACGACAGCGGCCAACTCGATTCCTTTTTTTCTCGAATAAACCGTCAAACATTTCTTATTTTGCATAAATCTCGTAAATTTTACAAAATAAACCCCACAAACCCTATACCAGCAAAAAGGTCTTAAAAAATGCCATGCAATGATTTAATAAAATATAGGATGGTGCGTTTGAAAAAGTGGAGTTATTGCTATTTGTAATTTGTAATTTTCAAAAAATCGTAGTAGGCGATAGAACATCGACTCCGAGTTTATCTACGTCTCGAAAGATGCGCTAAAGCTTAAGAAATAGACGAAAAAAGTTGATTAAGTTATCTTGAACAGTTCTGAAGTTCTGAATTTTTTTGTGTATCTCTGTACAACGCTATTTTGATACATAAATTGACATAAGTCAAAAGATATTGCAAATAAGTCGAAGAAACCTAGGTGCGTTATATCGACAATCTAATGGCGAATCTAAATATGTAACAAAAATGGGGGGTTGCCATTTAAAAAACAGAACTTAGTTGTGTATCTTATTTGGGACATCTTGTATATAAATAAAAATATTTTTATAATGTGCCTCATTGTCGGTCCTATCGTTTAAAAAAACATCAAATCGATAGCTTAGGTAGAAAAAAAGTTATGAAGCATGCATACACCCCTGAGTCACCCTGTAGCTGAATTTTAGGAACCCACTAGAACCCGCTAAAAGGTAGTGATATGAATTTCTTAAAAAGATATCGCCACCACTGCCCTAAAACGGAATTCGATAGAAATCACCGGATAAAGCTTAATTTATCTTTCGTCGAGAGAATCGGCAACTGAGCAAAAATTTTAATGGGCTCGCCGCCATATTTCATCGTCGATGGTTCTTGCGCCATTTAGTTCACGGCCTAATGGCTACCACCAGGTGTTGAGATGTGGTTTAAGGGGAACGGGTGAAGCGTAGCGAGCAGGGCCGTTTTAGTGCCACTTCGAGATAGTGGACGAATTAAGGAAGCAATTAAATGGATTAATCCTACAATAGGATGACTCAGTATCTAAAGAAGTCAGCAAGAAACAAGACATTATATAAAAGTATTTCTTTGGACAATTACAGTTATTATACACGCTGTTAAATGATAGTGAATGTTAAATTCTAAATCACCCCGTATAAGTATAGCTTGAGCGACAATAATTTTTTTTTAATCATAGCACGAAGTCCTCAAATTAACGTTAATAATTAGAAAAGTTTTTACGTTGCCAACACCAGATCTGCGAAAAGGGGTAAGGGACCCTCGACAAGTTTTTAATCCTGTCTCTCTGACCCTACTTTGCAGCAATAAAGGTATGCAAGGGATAAAGTATAATGATATTTATGTTTTGTGACACTAACAAAAGCAAAGGGAAAACAAGACCTAATTTTTTATATTAATTATCAAGTTGATACAAAAAGGTATAAGTTGATTTAATATTCAAGATTTAAGCTTATTTTGGGTGACATGTTTATATTAGAAATTTGTACCATGGTTTATTTTAGTAACTGCTACAAAGATCGTTTTCGACTTGTTGTTTTAGGACAGCTCTGCCTCAAAATATAACCGTATCATGAACAAAGATAATAAATTACTTGGCCAATAAGTAGTCCTTTGAATATATATCGAGAATAAAGTTGGTCTTAAAATAGTAGTTTCCTGTGGTGCTCCAAATGTTAAAGTTCTATACTGACGAAATTCTCGACCAACTTAAGCAGATTTAAACAATAATTTTGAGTTAAAACGGAAGGAATAATGCAGAAAGAATTGTACAGTACAAATGCTCATCCTAGTTCATTTCCTATTTCAGTAGGCAATTGCAGTAAAAAAGCCTGTAAATGTCGCAAAATCGATTTAAATTTTTTTTGTTGCCTCATTTTGACAGGTAAATATTCATAAAATTCCAGAGCCTATTTTAATTTCTACATTACTAGAAATAAATGCAGCGGCTAAAATAAGGCAACAGGAAAAATTTAAATCCATTTTTCTCTAAAACGGTGCATCTTGTTGCCTCTAAACAAGAGTACCCTTTTTTAGCAAGTTTTTTTAATCCAAGAATTTAAAAAAGTGACATAAAAAAATATGAATGAAAATATCCGTTGGTTCCCCACAAATGAGGGGGGGACCGAAGATATTTGAAAAAATTGACCTGAAGAGCTCTAGCTTCGAAATCAAAGTTCCAAAAGCACATGTTCTACATGCTCTAAAAATCTGTAACATGTACTCATTAACAGCTATGCTGATGTTTCAGTTACAGTGGTTAGAGGCAAACACGACAGTATTATTGCCGATCGTAAGCAATATGCCTTAAACCTCATAACTACTTGGTGTTCGAAGGAAGGGCTGTCAGCCAATCCTAATAAAACGACACCTGTTCCATTCACTAACAAGAGGTAAAGTATCTAGGAGTCATCCTTGATAGGAGACTTACGTGGAACGCACACCTCACACATACTATCTCAAAAGCAACAAAGGCTCTGTGGACGTGCCGTAAGCTTTTTGGGAAAACATGGGGTCTGAAACCGAAAATGATCTACTGGTCATATCTAACGGTGGTCAGACCAATCATCACCTATGCTGCGCTTGTTTGGGGGATCAAAACAACGCAGCAAAGGGCAATAACAGAGTTGCAGCAAAGGGCAATAACAGAGTTGTAAAAAGTACAACGCATCGCTTGCATAGGGATCACGGGTGCAATGATCCTGCCCTAGTGCAGCCTTAGAGGTAATGCTGGACCTTCCTCCTCTACATCTACATGTGAGGAGGATCGCTGTGGAAAGTACCTATAGGCTAACATGCCAAATCTTTGAAACCCGGTGACTTAACGGGCCATCTTGAGATACTAAGGGTTGGAGCAACCCAATCCATGAAGATACCCACGGACTTTATGCCTACTAAACAAGATTTCGAACTTACGTTATCAACAAACTTGTGTTAAGTCGCTCTAATTACAAGAGGTGCCCTCACTTACTATACTGAAGGGTCAAAAACAAACGAAGGTGTAGGAATAGGGGTTACAGGCCCTAGAACTAGGATGTCAATAATCCTGGGAAACACTCCAACAATATTCCAAGCAAGGAACTATTAGCAATGATTTTTGTTCTCAAGAGTGCCCTAAAAAAAGAGTATCTTAAAAAAGCCTCAGGCTGCTTCAAAGGCTCTGAAGTCCACAATTTATGAGTCTAAAACAGTCTGGAACTGCAAACAATCCCTTAATCAACTGGCTAGTCACAACAAAGTAATATTGTTATTGTTGCCAGGGCATAAAGGAATTGTCGGAAATGAGACTGCTGATGGTCTCGCAAAAGAAGAAGTTTGTACTCCTTTTATCGGACCAGAACCATTCTGTGGCCGCATTGTGGAAGAAGTCCGAAAATGGGAAAAGGAACTTAGTGCCTACTGGAAAAACATTCCAGGCCAAAGACAAGGAAAAAGGTTAATTCGACCTTGTGCTCGATACGCTGAATTGCTCTTGGAGCTTCAGAAATCTTATCCCAGAGTAATCACGGGAATTGTCACTGGACACTGTTCACTCAGATACAATATCTGTAAAATGGGCAAAGGATACAGTGGAACATGCAGATTCTGCAATGATGCAGATGAGACGGCGGAACATATTATCTGCAACTGCAGGGTAATTGTCCGCCAACGCTTTAAATACCTGGAACAGGTCTTCCTAGAGCCTGATCAGGTTACAGAACCAGCTCCAAAAGGGATAAGAGGCTTTCTGAGAAGCCTAGATCTTTTGGACTAAAAAATATATGTAGGGTATACACAAAAGATCTTATAGGTCGCAGTGTGGACCAATTGGGCCAATCGACCCCTTTGTAATCTACAATCTACAATCTACTCAATATTTTCTAGTCGCTAGTTATAAACATCATATCAGATATAGGATGTTTTTATTTTTCCTGTAATTCATTGTCCCACTTTATATTTTACACTTTTGATAACTGTGAAAAAACTCCTAAGATAAGTCTATGTCTCACATCTTGTGTTATAATTTATAATATACTAATACAAAAATCGTAGTTTGCTACAGGATATTTAGCCTATGCCGGACGTAGGAAGAGAAAATATAACTGGATAGAAAATCGATACCACGTTACCCGAGTAACTATGTGTGTTTGTTATTTATTTATGGAATTGTCTTACCAAATACCATTCGAGCTCAGATTTTGGGCAGAATATTTTTTACGAGTTTGATTTCTCGTATTTACTTTCATGTAGTCAATTTAACACGGTCTAATTGACAACCCTTTTTCAACAGATCTCTTTAATTTGCCATTGAAAACCTACTCGAAATCGAACTTATAAAAAACATGCGGCCAAATCTAAAGTCCAGTGGTATTACCCCCGATAATATTTTTTCCTTCTTTATGTTTTTTTACTATAAACTGAAGAAGAATTCACCGTATTCTATACACATACAATTTTTGAAGAAAGTATTTGAAGGGGTTAGTAGTTTGTTTTTAATTTTTCTTTTTCCAAAATGTCCTCAAACAACACAAACAAATTGTCACAGTTTTGAAAAAATCATTTTATCATAAATATTTCAACTGTTTATGTAAACTATTTACAAGAGAAAAACGTTCAGCGTACGAGCTCAAAAAGATTTTAATTGATTATACAAATAACTCGTATTAGAGTCACGCCTATGGACCAGCTGACACATAATTTTAAATTTTGCAAATGAGAAATTGATCTTGTACATAAATCGAAGGGATGGCGATGGGGATATTAAATTTTTATGACTGCCGTGCTGGAGTTATTCAAATGACAGCAAATTCCATATTTTTGTTGGAGTGACACAAAAAGGGCGTATCGATATACGATAATTGAGAGCAGACGGGTAACGGTGAAACCGCCACACCGGTAAAAATATTAGAGAAAAATAAATCCTAACTTTTATTTTTACGACTCCACATTCGAAGGGATGATTTACAAAGTGATTTATGCCTAATGCGAATTTAATTTTGACTAGTTTGAGTTACTGCTTTTTCTATATGTAAGTTAATGCTCTAGTGTCACGAGAGAAGGCTAAAACGGATTTTTATCTCAAATTAAAAATATATCATTTATTTAAACATTAGCCCCATAAAACTAGTTCACGGCAATTACTCATATTGTCTTTTAAATATGAGCAAGCATAGAAGAAAGAGCAAAGTAACGTTGGGCAGAAAGAGTGTGTCCTTAAAACTGGGTGGGGATCTAAAATTAAAAATTAAGGTGAAGTGGATTATATGTGATAATAGTGCAATTGAGATAGTAGGTTTGAAAATAGCTATTTAAATAAATATTTCCATTATTATTATTTTAGCATAAAAAGGGTAAAAACAACAATAAATAGGTATAGAGAAGCAACGCTGATAGCTAAAACTAGAAGAGAGTATAATTAACAAAGCGTATTATTTAGACTCGAGGTCATCACCATAACCTTATTAAAAAGCTAACACATAAAGAAATGCGTTATCGAGGATATGCTGATAACCCAGCGATTGTTGTTAATGGTTAATTAGCAGGCATTCTACCGGAGTAAACCCAGATCGTTCTAAACTTAGCTGAAAGATGGTGTGAAGAGAAGAAACCTATATAAATCCTCACAAAAAAACAATCATTTTTATCAAAAGAACAAGACTGATTGAACTTGTCGCCTGTATTAAAAGACGGTAGATTTAATTTGCCCAAGAAGCTGGTGCCCATGAATAGGCTACATGGAGCAGACTACTTGAAGCAATATGATCTAACCCATTGTTTTGTGGTGGTGTAGGAAGCACAATGGTATAAAGAGTAGAAACTTGTACCTTCATAAAACAACGGGTTATCTTTTTGAAAAGAACCGTACTGACAGGATTTAAGTTGCCAGTAATAGAAGGATTTAATTTGCCCAAGAAGCAGGTGCCCATAAATAGGCTACATGGAGAAGACTAACTATATGAAGGAGTATGATCTAACCCATTGTTTTATGGTAGTGCACGAAGCACACTTGTGTGAAAAGTAGAAACTTATTTAAACCCTCATGAAACAACAGTAAGGAAAAGTTTCAAGGCTAAATAGATATCAAAGTAACCTATCTTTTATCAATGTTATTTTTGTTCCTAACAATTTGATATAATAGACTATGGTTTGAGAGAAGTAATTTTCAGTTCATGTAGATAAAACAAGAAGCTTGTGAAAAATAGCTTAGCAAAAGTAAATATTTCTGGAGGAAAACTAAAAGAAATAAATTCATTGTGCTCAAGGCACTTGTTTATGTTTATGAAAATGTTTATGAAAATATAAAAATCAGACAGAAACCTTAATGATGGTAGGAAAAACATTCTAAGAGTTCAAAGAATCCACGTACAATGTAAAACAAGCATAACATACTTAGGGGTATACGTGGAGTGCTGTAGTCAGAATAATGCAAACAGTAGGAGGGCCGAGCCCTAGTAAACGCAGATAACGTTGTAGCGTAGCAGATTCGATTCTGTTGTATGCTTTAGGCAAGAAAATATATCTTGAAATACTTGAAAGGGTACAGAGCGATTAGAGTATGCAGCACATACAGAATGATCATCTCAGGGATGGCTGTATTAGTGAAGAGGGATATGATTCCTAGAGAAGAGGAATAGAGAGATAGGCTTTTAAGGCTAAACAAACCAGCGGCAATTAAAAAGGAGTACGTTCCGGAGATGGCAGGCAAAGAGGGCAGAATCAAGGAATGGCGAATGTAATAACATGGATAGAGAAAAAACATGGAAGTTATTACACTACAAGGCAATTAGTGGCCAGAGTAACTCTAAAATATACCTGTCCGACATTGGAAGAGTAACGACAAAGGATTGTAGAATGGGTCAACGGGATGTTGAAGACGCAGAGCACGCCTTCTTCGGATATACGAGATAGCTACAAGAAAGAACCATTTTACAACAATAAAAATTTTAAACAATAAAAATAGGAGCCGAACTAGTAGTTGCAAATTTTATGCACACAGTGACAAGGGACAATAATACCATATATATTTAGAAATTTCTACAATTCCGGGAAGAACCCAGTTGCACATATGCAAAAATCTCGACGTTTCGGCTTCTCCTTTGAAGTCATCTTCAGAAAAGTTGATAAGAATCAAATTGTTTCCATCAATTGAGTCTGAGGTCTGATTCTACCTACTCCTCACGGACGTCTCGGCTGTCTCTGGTGAACACAAAAAAATATTTATAAAAATCAGCTGATGCGAGAGGTATTGATTCCAGCAAAGAATAGTTTGGGAGTTAATTTAAGATGAGAAAAAAAAATAAATAAACCCATGATTCGAGGTATTTGAGAACATCCCGTGAGTTTTGGCATTTAGCTACAAAAATGATCTGGTCTTATAGTCTTTTCTCTTTTTCGCAAGGTTATAGGTGATATCGATCCTGATTATATCCTCTTACCGTTGCACCCTCATCTAAGTACATTTGTTATTAGCTGCCAGTTTTATATTTCAGATGTGTTATTACCGATTGCTCTTGTCAGCCTATAGATCCAACCTCTACTTTAAACTGTTTTTCTAAGTAGGCTAGTTTATCTTTTGATTCATTTTTGTCGGTGTTCAATAACCAACGAAATCCTATATTGAGGTTTTGTGCTGTTTTGATCAAAGTAGTTCCTGAGCCTCTAATAAATATACTTAAAGAGCTTAAAATTTTAAAATTGAAGTTAAAATTAATTTTCCAAAAAATTACTTTAATCACTGTTATCTGTTATAAATTAATCTCCGAAAAGATAAAAAATAAATGATTTTCCATGAGCGTTTACTAATCTTATTGTAAAAGTTTACAGAGTTGCAGATTAGTTCTTGCAGTTTCAGGAGATTGCTGCTATAAAAGTTGGAAATATTATTACACTCTTTAGTACTTCAAATTAAGTAGATCCTAATGAAAATCAAATTTTTATTAGAAGGAATTTTTATTATGGTAAGTAGTGGTAGTAGTCAAAAGGAATACTAATAATAAGAAACGTGTTAAATGATCTTAGACCGAGTGTCTCTCGAGTGACTGGCCAAAGTTTACCGGATAGTAAAGGATCTGAAGTGGTTTCAAATCGTTAATTAATCTGTTCCCAAAGACCTTTCGTTTATTTTGAAAATTTTCTTTTGTCTACAATTTAGCAATGGTTTTTTTTTGATATGATTATTTCACTCTTGGTAATGTACCGTAAAGAAAAATATATATTTTTTTGAACTCTTGCATTCTTGATGAAAACACTAATTTCCAAGAAGGTAGTGGCAATTTAAATAATGTAAACCTTTGCATCCATCTTCTGAAGTAGTGCGGCGAGTAACGAAATAACGTTGGGGATTAGACTTTTGACTAAGATAAACACCCATTTTACAGAAATGTTGTACTCAAAAGCTTGCAAATCTCAACCATACGATACCCTACCCGGCCAGAAAACGTACACTATATATAAATGTATAGTATGTACGAAAAAGTTTTATAAATTGATAGAAAACGTTTACCGTACATAATACAAAAAACTATTCCTTAGATAAAAATTTGAATAAAACCATAAGACACATAAGCATTTAAATAATTATTTTTCTCTTTTTCCTGCATGACCAATAAGCCTGCTTCCAATACTGTCTAAACTGTTAGAAAAAATGTTAAAAATCAAATTAGCACCAATCCTGGAAGAAAACTAAGTTATTCCCAATCATCAATTTGGGTTTAGAGAAGAACACTACACTATAGAACAAATCCAACGTTTTACAAATAAAATTATGCAAGACTTGGAAGATAAAAAATACTGCTCTGCGATATTTCTTGATATTAGCCAAGCTTTCGACAAAGTTTGGCATACTGGGCTATTGTATAGAATCAGAAAATTCCTTCCCCTCAATTATTTCCTCATCTTAAAATCCTACCTTGAAGATCGACATTTTATGGTAAACATTAAGATGAACACTCACCGCTTCATCCAATAAATGCCGGTGTTCCACAAGGAAGCGTTTTGGGACCGCTTCTATACCTCCTACTTAGAAACATCAGCCAACGTGCTAACGGCCACATTTGCTGATGATACAGCTATATTAACATCACATGCTAACCCTCAAATTTCATCCCAAATAGTACAAACTAAACTTGACAATCTACACGTTTGGTTAACTAAGTGGAGAATAAAAGTCAATGAAGTAAAATCAACTCACGTAACCTTCACAAACAGACGAGAGAACTGCCCTACAGTTACTCTTAATAACAAAAATATTTCGCAAAGAGACAGCGCCAAATATCTGGGAATGCAGTTGGAGAGAAGACTAACTTGGAAGAAGCACCTTTTCACAAAAAGAAAGCAGTTTGGGCTTAAACTTCACCAGTTATAATGGATTATTGGACGGACATCCCAACTGTCCCTAGAGAACAAGGTGTTGGTGTACAAGGTTATCCTCAAATCTATATGGATATAGCTTCTAATTCAAACATAGAAATCATGGAGAGATTACAATCAAAGCCAGTTCTCCGTGCTTTGTACCTAATAATATCATTGCTCGTGATCTACAAGTACCTATGATCAAGGATGAAATTAAGAATTTTAGTGAAAGCTACACGAAAAGACTTGAGTCTCACCCAAACAAACTTGCCAAACATTGTGACCTAACTAATAGGTTTGAAGATATATTTTACGATTTTAATATTTTACCATATTTTAATAAATAATTTATATTTTACGATTTAACATTTAAACTAGTTGTAAGATTTTTAACATTTTTAACATTTATATAACGCGATTAGAACATTTTCATTTTATGCATATATTAATGTTCCTATGTATGTATATCAATATTATTTTACTGTCTGTAAGGCTTTTTCTTGCCACAAAGAAAAATATGCCTTACAAGTGACCCTTTAATACGGAGATTGCTCGAGCGCCAGTTTTTTTATGTGGTATGCTCCACAACCCTTAGAAACGGCCTCTCAGGGGCACAGGTAACTTCAGATGGAGATACGGTATTCTCCAGGGGTCTTGTTGATTTCAGACTCAATTATTTTTAACTTATTATATACCTTTAATAGCCCTGAAAAGAGGTAAGGATGGTGAATATAAACCAGGAAATTAACGTGACACATATATTGTGTTTAGCTATTGTACAAAAAAATAAAATTTGTTATTATTTCAAAGCCCAACCCTTAAAACCCTGATCAAAAAAAAATACTAAAATAAACGTTGGATTTAACGCTAGTGACTGACGGCGGTTACTGTCGGAATGACTCAATCAGACTATAATTAAATTTACCAAATTATTAAATTAAACGGAAGAATTTATTAAGTCTCGTTAAATATTTATATTAAAACGGAAGAGTTATTTAACCTTGTTAATTTATAAGATGAAACGACGGAGTTTATCAAAAATTAACGGGAGAGTTAGTTAACTTCATTAACATTAGAAATTAATCAAACTACAATAAATAAATTAATTCGCTCATGTTCAAAAAAAGAATAAATTCGGGTTTATTTAAAATACAGTCTAACGGGTGAATTTATCCTACTTTTCTACTGTAATTTTAAACGGGGACGCGACCGATTCCTAGACTATCAGCTTAGCCGACATTGCCAGTCAATACGATTGACGCCAAGGCCCAACTAGCGTGAGTAAGGGATTGAAATTGCCTAGGTGGTAATGGGGAGCCTAAATCGAGCTAGATCAATCCCAAAGTCTTAGAATCTGGAGAGGTAGCTTGTTTTAAAATATAAAATAAATAACTGAAAGCAAAAATGTAATTTCAAAACCACTACGACCAAAAACCAAAATAAATCAAATAACTAACGTGAAATTAAAAATGCAGAAATAATTAACTTAGTTAACGGAGAAATACTACTATTCGGTAATTATTATCAAAGATTAAAATTATATTTTTAAAGAAAATTCTGTATTTAACGTAAATAACTCTCCAAAAGAAATTAAGACGTTACGGATCCCCAATTAAATCACTTATTCCACAGAATTACTAATCAGTAAAACAAACGGACTGAATGCAAATACCGAATCTAAATTACTAATAAAAATTACAAGCAAACTAACTCATAAAACCAAAGAACATTAATAAACCGGTAAACAATAAAAAAAACTAAAAGTGAAAATCTTAATTCCAAAATTTAAATAACTCTCCGTATAAAATAAAACAAATATTATTCCCCAAGAAATAAATTTTCCCAAAGAAAATGAACGGAAAGTGAATGAATTCCTATTTGAAAATTATTCTTCATCTAACCTCTGAAGTGTCCCTACTTCTCAAAATCTCTCCCACCTAGTTGACTTAATTCACTGTGCGCGCAGGCCTAGACCAAAACGGCGTTTTGTGTGGTTGAAAATTTAAATGTACCCGGGGAGCCAAATAAAAATCGAACGTTTAAATTATTTTTAAATAAATTTTCATTTAATTCCAGATTTGTTTAAATTAATTAAGCGTGAAAAATAGCTTCATTACATGTCTCTTATCATAAGTAGTTCTAGTTAACTAATTAACTAAGGGGAATAACCACTGCGTTGTCACCCCACAAGACATTGCTATTTAGATTTACTCATTGGTCTCCTGTATGAATAGATTGTAAATTAATTGGGATATATTTAAAAAATTTGATGCTCGATTACGAATTACGATTATAAAGAATATATTTTTTTTGTAAATGTAACATAAACTTTTTCTCAATGTGTATAAAACTTTTTGTGACACACTGCATATCAATAAAATATGCAAAAAAATGGTCATAACTTTTGACATTCCCGTACGTATAATTATCTTTTTACATTCACTGCCTCTAATTACAGGTAAATTTAAATATGGTAGTATAAATGCACACAAACCATAAATACGTGGAGTATCATGAATATCCATGAATAATTTTGTATTAATTTGCCTGATGGAGGTGAAGAGCCATTATATTTATGAGTTGCTTTATTATGTATTTATATGTTTGGGAAAATTTTTTTCTGTAATTGAAATTTTTTTATGGTACACGATTTTACGTGGCACGGTTTATTATATGTGAATGTCATTCATTTTAAAAAGCAAAAGATAAAAAGGAATTTTAACTACACTATAACAAATAATGTTTGAGAGTAATTTAGAATTTACAACGGTAAAGTTGACGGTTGTGGCTAATTATGAATAATACACAATAAAATTATGATTAAACAATATTATTTAGAAAAAAAACATTAATGAGTAATACTTATAAATCATTTCCTCCCTATTTGATATAACTTATTTTATTTATTGCTTATTCTTTTATACTACAACTCACTGCAACGCTGTACAGATCTAGATTTGTCCTTTTCACTGATAAGTACATTTTAACCAGCGAGTAAAAAGGAATCCGTTTTCTACCTGCTAATTCCACGAACGTATCATTACGGGGAATTGATTTAGAATAAGGAAGAATTAGAATAGCAAAAACTAAATACAGGAAGCCTTTAAATTTAAAAAAACTGGCGATTACCATGAGCAGATGAATGCAGAGGTGTTTGAAAAATGGTTTGAATATATCATTCAACTTTTCGCCTACCATATATGAAAATGAATCATATCAACCTTAAAAATCAGACCCTCGGCCGCCAAAATCATAAAGAACACGATTTTGTAGTTTTTCACTGTCTACACAATTTTGATTTTGACGTTTCACATAAATTTTCATTAAACGTAATTGTAAAGCAGTCTAGAATCAAGAGAACTAAACTATAATATAATTTAGAACCAGTTCCGAAACAATCATGGAAAAAAGCTGAAATTCAACAATGGTTAATACATAAAAACATCCATTATAACAAAGATAGTCTAAAGGCGGAATTACTACATATTACAAAACTACATGTTTGTAAATATGAAAAATTCGCAGTTGATGAAATGACGTTAAGTCGTGGAATAACAGTTTTAAGATTACCTCCTTACCACTGCGAATTTAATCATAGAATTGATCTGAGCGCAAGTAAAAGGACAAGTAGCACGAGAAAACAGAACATTTAAAATGGCGGATGTACAAAATTACCTTAAAGAAGCAATTTAAAACGTCACTGCAGAAAACTGGAAGAAATACATCAAGCACGTTCTGAAAGAAGAACAAAAAATGTGGGACATAGACCAACGGATTGACCAAAATATTGAACCAGTCATTATCAACTTTGCTGACGATAGCAGTAGCGACAGTGCATCTGACAATGAAGTGAAAGATTAGACGAAAGGTATGTATAAGTATAAAGAGACAAAAAAAAATATAAAAAAAAGGTTTAAGTTTATTGTCAAAATAATTAACTCCTAATAAACAATTTTAGTAACTTATAGTAACGCCTAGTTTTATAAAGAAAATAGAATGTTAACGGGGTTATATAAGGAGTTTTATATTCTCACCTTTAGTAATGTAGTTTTATAACGGTTTTATTACACAACTGTAAACTCTAGTAATATAATGGAGTTATATAACTGTTATATAACAATCTTTAAAGAATTTATAGTAATGGTTACCAATGTATTTATAAGAAAGGTATATAAAGGTTGTCAGAACCTCTCCAATATAACTGATGTATCCTGAGTTATACAGTAGTGTTCTGATCACCTCAATAAAAACTTGGAGGCAGTAGTATTTGCGAGATTACGTTATAAACCTTTTGGTGATCATGTTGGTAACGATCGTTTCCGATCGTTTCTTACCATCAAGTTGTTTTGACAAATAATAGCACTTTAGATATAGATGAACCAAAAGCTCGTCATTTGTTGAATAGAATTTCATCTGGGTTTTTTTATTTTTATTTTTTTAAACAAAGTTAGTTACTTAAAATGACTCATCACGTTATACGATACATTATTTTTTTAAATTATATGTGTAAATTTTTAAAATCAACCAATATCGGAAGCAACAAATCTCAACTTGTGTGGCGGCGGCCACAGAAAGGACGATCATAGCAGATTGAAGTTATTTTGACAAATAAAAGCACTTTTTTGCAGGTTATAAAAGTATAAAAGAAAAATATCTACAGAGCTAAAACTAAAAGAAATGATGATAATCGCTTTTATCAAATATATTTTACCCCAAGATCACAGAACATTGCTGGGAATTCCAACCTAGTAAATAAAACAATTATCGAAACAGATCTATTGTTTTTAATACTTAAACCGCTCCTTTCCCACGCTGATGACAATGAAGGCAACTTGTCTGGTTCTTTCGTTTGTACAATTTTGAAAGACATTTGCTGTTTGTTTACCTTTAACACATGCACAATGTTTACGGCATAAACAAATTGATGATAACATAAAATTTTTGAGGTTAGATCATACCTCTTCAATTACGAGTGGCTTAACCTTAGGTATATAACACCACTTGTAGTACAGTGTGTTATTATAATTTATATAATGGTTTTTAGAGGTTGTCAAGTTTTATTTCATCAGTATAAGCTACACTAGATACTACTAGATGACTCGTCAACCTAGAATTATATAATACCACTAATCAGAGGTATATACTATTACTTTAGAATATATTAGGTTATATAGAGTGATATAAGGCTTTCTAATAATTGTAAGGTTACTAATGTTGATACCGCCATGATTGTTTGACCAAGACGCTTCCATAATCTCATAATTATACTTAGTGCTATTTAATTTATTTTCTCCCCGGCTACTTCTGAATGTAGTTATTCTGAAACCACTTATAATAACAGAAAAGAAACATTCTCGCTCTTGGGATTGAAAGAAAATTCTGAAACTTTTGTCTCTTATGTATTTTATATGTATTACATTATATCTCTAGAGCTAGAATCTGAATTCCGTGGTTGTTTACAAAATTAACTGTCAGTATTAGTTGACGTGGTATTAATATTGGTTTGTAAAAACTTTTAATTTATTAAAAAGGAGAAGAAAATCAAACGATTCAGATGTAGAATTTGAAAATACTCCTCCAGAAATAAAAAAATTGCCGATAATATAACTAAAAATTTGCTACCGCAAAAACCCAAGCTTGAATATAAAAATACTACCTACATAATGTTGAGAGATTGAGGTTTCATTTTACTATATTTAATTTCTACTTTCTGTGGCTGTGGCGAAAGTACAGTCTGTTACTCTGTTGTAATGAAAATCTGACACTCGGGGTTTCCCCACGTTCGCGTTCGCTCGCGTTCGAAATCCTCCACTCGTGTCGAATTCTCATTCCAACCTTGTTACAGAATATACTATTCCGAAAACTTGTTGAATAGAGGCGATGCGAATGATCTTTGATGTTCAAAATGATAATTGTGTTAAAAAAAATATATGCATCCCATACAATTTAAACTGAGCTTTTATTATTAGTGGGAATTTTGAAGATCCCTGTTTTTTTTCGAAGTATCCTGTTAAAATTTGCGGTAAAAAATTTTTTCCACTTCAATTTTGTGTCATACTAATAATAGAGTCTCAAAGAGATTTACGAAATATATCAGTTATAGTTTATTATTATTCTGTTGTTCATCATGTGAAAGCGTAATTTTGAAATGAGATAAGGCCATACATAAAATAAATGTGTTAAGAATATGAGAGGAATAACAAGTGACAGGAAGGTTATAGCGGTTTCCATAACGTTTCTGTTTCTTCATTTCGGAAGCTCATTGTGGTTTGTATTTTAATTTCTCTCTCTTTCCACTGGATTAAAACCACTTAGTTGTTAAAAAAGTTTTTTTATTGACGTTTCGGCTTTCCAGATCGAAAGCCGTTATCAAAATGACATAAAATAAATAAATTTACTAGAAACAGAACACTTGATAATCTTGCAAAAATATGACATCAACATAGTATACATAGAATAAGATTTTGAGATTGAAGATGTCAAAATCTGTTTCAATCATATTTTTGTGACGTTTCTGGGAACGAATTTTTGAAAGGATAGCGCATTTGCATATTATAAGAGAATTTATACTTCGTCATAAATGAAGTTTTCTTATTAATATTATCATAAGAAAAAACCAGATAAAAACTTATGATACTATCCCGATATAGAGGGTATCCTTTTTGCAATTAACTCTTTTTGTAAAATAGGTATCCAAATTTTTGAAATATCAACCGAACAATTAGAAACACATTCGTTATTATTTAAGCATATCAATGCTGCTTCTTTAACTTTGCAATTTGGCAACACGATAGGGAAAATATTGATACATTTTTATATACTATTAATAATTCGGAACCTACTATTAAATTTACAATTGAAATTGAAAATAATAAAAAATTACCGTTTCTTGATGTACTAATACACAATAACAACAATTGTTTTGATACATCAGTTTTTAGAAAAGAAACACATACAAATAGATATCTAAATTTTAATTCAAACCACTCAATTTGTGTTAAACGAGGTATTGTCAAATCTCTTTCCGATAGAGCAAAAACAATTTGTTCAAATGACAATATCTTAAATAATGAATTATCACTTGTTAAATCTGTCTTGATTAAGAACAACTACCCAAGTAAATTTATAAATCGTGAACTTTACCGAGACATCAAAACTAAAGATCAAAATTTAAACCCCCCAATAATTCTTTCAAATATAATAAAAATCCCTTATATTCCAAAATTATCCGAAAAAATTAGAAGGATTGGCAATAAATTTAATTTAAAAACAGTTTTTCAAACTAATAATACATTAAAATCTTTAATAGTAAATACAAAACCTTTTAATGAAATTCAAAACACAAAAAATTGTATTTACAAAATTCCATGCGAATGTAATAAATTTTATATAGGAGAAACATCTAGACCTTTTCATATTAGACTTAATGAACACCAATCGTACATTAAAAATAAACAATTCGAAAAATCCAAAATATGTGAACACGCATTAGTCCAGTAAACGAAGCCCGAAAAACACCCTAACCTCCCCATCTCATTATTGACGGACTTTTTTTTTTTTAACTTGTAGGTATTGACGGGTAGATTACTCTCCGAAAATATGTCCTCCGGGAAATGTGCCGATCGGCTGGAAAATGGCCAATGATCCCGAAAATTCAGTTTTTCGCCGATATCTCCCGAAATATGACACTTAGAGAAGCGGGGTTGGGCTAGAAATGGAGAGCAGTTCGTTACCTACAAAAATGGTCCTTACCATTTTTTTCGCAGCGCCAATATTTCTTGCAAAAAAAGCGTTCCAAAAATTCTCGATTTTCAGAGGCTGAAAATGTGGTTTTTTCTTATCAAATTCTGGCACCAAGGGTCTGTAAATACACCAGTCTCTTATTTTGCAACCAGTGAAAGCCCATTGCAGATGGCGCCACCTCATTTCTTCCCGTTTGCGAAATCATTACGGCGATGAACAAGGCTCCGGGAATGATTGGCCTCTTAACAACTTTTGAGCTCGGTACATGATTATTTATTTTTGGACTGTGCCCTCCAGGACCATTAATAGACCCATATTGAATTTCCGGAAACGAGGCTGACAAATAGGAGTCAAAATTGCGAAAAAAAAGTTCTGCATGTGACGATATCTTCAAGTCTGGGGGTTTTGTCTTGAGCGGGTTAATCATTGTTGAAGAGGTTCTAATTTTTCCTCGTCATTGCCCTCGGCACCGTAGTGCAAAATTTTGCCAAATTTTCGCATTTTTTTTTGCAATAATTTACAGTCACAGTTTTTGAAAAATAGAATTTTTTATTGAAAAATGTATAAGCATTAACCATATATGAAATGTGAAACAACTATTTTTAATCACCAACCGTTCACGCTTTCTCCCTCTTGTTCTATTACATATTCTGTTTGTTGCTCTTCTGACTCTTCTACCTCTACCCTTTCTTCTTCAGGTACTGTTGTATCTTCTTTTTCAATATCATTGTAATTACAACACGGTCCCCTAGTCCCTGAGTCACTGTCAGTTAACTGCATCACCACACCACACATTTTCTCTTAAATGACCTTTGAACCTACCTGAAACTTTTCTCAAATCAGCTAGATCGTATACTCCATCGTCAGTATCTACAAGGTGCTTAATGATCTTCTCCATTTGAGCGCAAACATGCTCTGAACCGACGTAATTAAGTTTCAAGTGTTCTGGAATCTTGGAACGAGACTGCTGGAATTTTGTGCGACAATCCTTGTGATATCTTGCTTGACAACCTACAAGATCACATAGTGTAATTCTCTCTGATACCACTCTACTCAATTCATCCTGTATGCCATTTTTTATCTCCGCCATAATAGTATTCCCGAATTGTGGATCTTGAACAACACAGAATTTTTTAAGTTTGTCTCTTTTGGTGTTCTTGTCGTGTTCTACAGAAGCTGGGAGTCCACAAAAGAAACAATGAGCTTCAAAGCTGAATGATGGGTGAGCTTCACGTCTCATTTTCCTCTTAGGACTACATAAAGGATCAAACCTTCTTGTCGAGTCCTTGACGAAGTGGGCGTTTGCATATTTCAGCTTGCCTTGTCTTATTGCAGCGTACTTTAGCCTACACTTAGAGTGCATTTGTAAAGAGGATTGCCGTTTCAGGAACAAATGGTGATTGTCCTTCCTCTCCTTGCTCACACTGATTAAAGTGTCCAACCCACGAGTGACCGTTATGACCTCATCCTGATCGGTTATAAGATCTTGATCACAAATGAAACACACCGTCAAATCAGAATTTTCTTCCGTTTCCATTTTCTAAAATAAAGAACAACAAACTCTTGGACTTGTCTATAGTAAATGAGTATTCTGGACTCAAGTTTGGATAACACAATAAAAAAACGGAAAACTTTAAAAACTCAGATATTCCAATAAGACCACTAACAAATTTCTTTTCACTTTTTTGTTAATCAATAAATTTCACCATTCAATGTTGTTTGGGAACAAGTTTCACACTTTGTTTGTCAACAAAGTTCACAGGTTGTTTGTCAACAAAGTTCTCACGTTGTTTATCAACAAAGCAGAAAGCATATCAAATCAACGTGGGCTCACGCACTATAGCACGCGCATGTACGATACTATACATGGCCGCCGCGTGTTCGCGATGAATAAAAGTGTATAACAAATGAAGGAAGTTTGGAGGCAGAATTTATTCGTATGCACGTAATAAAATACTTGATATATATATTGATGAAAAGCTGGGAGTCTGATCTTTTATCTTGTACAACCCTTAGCCTCCAAAAATTCAACCCTGAGAAGAAAACAATGGTTAAAAAAAATCGTTGATTTTTCATTGAAGCGGGAATTTTCCCGATTTTCCAGAAAACCAAAAAACTTGGACAAAAATTAAACACGCCATCGAAAAGAGGACATTTTCAGCTTTCCAATGATGTGTATTGAACCCCGATATTGTCAATCATTATTTATTAATTTACGGTAGAAACCGAGAATTTTGGAAAACTTCGAAAATGAAAGAAAAAACGTCCCAAGAAAAACATGTTGTTTATAAGAATACACAAAAATTATTTATAAATTCTTTCTGGAATACATTCACAACCTACCAGAGCCCCATTATTCGGAAGGATTCGGTAAAAGAACTCTTAATTAAAAAAATATGAATGGATTGATAAGGAGGTTCAAATATCGAGGAAAAAAAAAGTTTGGCCAGTTTTTTCAATATTCCAGAAAAATAAGAAAATGGACAAAGTTACCCGATATTGAAGCTACAGATCCCTCCTTTCATATGAGCTTTGAATCATCAAAAAAGATTAATTTTTACCCAAGTTATGGGCTAATTTGCCCGCCCGCCCATGCCTACATTCACGGAGCGTGCTCTCTTAGACGCGGCGCAGCAGCTCGAAAAACATGCTACGGTTGGGGCTGGTTATCTCAAAAACGGTTAAACTTTTGATAAAAATGATAAGGATCATTTTCGTAGATAATAAACTGCTCTCCATTTCTAGCCCAACCCCGCTTCTCTAAGTGTCATATTTCGGGAGATATCGGCGAAAAACGGAATTTTCGGGATCATTGGCCATTTTCCAGCCGATCGGCACATTTCCCGGAGGACATATTTTCGGAGAGTAATCTACCCGTCAATACCTACAAGTTAA
The DNA here is from genome assembly GCA_949320105.2 of Crepidodera aurea. Lineage (NCBI taxonomy): Eukaryota > Metazoa > Arthropoda > Insecta > Coleoptera > Chrysomelidae > Crepidodera > Crepidodera aurea. Next base: position 75,763,894 of record OX439473.1, on the reverse strand, counting down.
AAAAAAAAAAGTCCGTCAATAATGAGATGGGGAGGTTGGTACCTTCGTTTACTGGACTACATGGGATTCTGGTCATAAAATACAATGGAATTTTTCAACTAGATTATTAAAAGAACCGAATAATTATAACCGCAAAGTTAAAGAAGCAGCATTGATATGCTTAAATAATAACGAATGTGTTTCTAATTGTTCGGTTGATATTTCAAAAATTTGGATACCTATTTTACAAAAAGGATACCCTCTATATCGGGATAGTATCATAAGTTTTTATCTGGTTTTTTCTTATGATAATATTAATAAGAAAACTTCATTTATGACGAAGTATAAATTCTCTTATAATATGCAAATGCGCTATCCTTTCAAAAATTCGTTCCCAGAAACGTCACAAAAATATGATTGAAACAGATTTTGACATCTTCAATCTCAAAATCTTATTCTATGTATACTATGTTGATGTCATATTTTTGCAAGATTATCAAGTGTTCTGTTTCTAGTAAATTTATTTATTTTATGTCATTTTGATAACGGCTTTCGATCTGGAAAGCCGAAACGTCAATAAAAAAACTTTTTTAACAACTAAGTGGTTTTAATCCAGTGGAAAGAGAGAGAAAGTTTCTGTTTCTTGTGGTATCAAAACTTAAAGCTATATAGCGGTACTAAACAGAGGTGTTCGTAACCTCTATAAATGCTATATTTAAGCTCTTTAAGGAGTTTATAAATATTTATTGGGATTATTTGGGTTAGTCCTTAACCCTTTCAAAAATTAATAAGCACGCCACTGCCTTCAATATGCCAAGGGCCTATAAAACTCTCATTTTTGGTTCTGGTATAGGAAAATAACAAACAGCTAGTAGACAAAATATAAAAATAGCAGCAGCTAAATGGCTCGGATCGCATTGAATCAGCGGCTATACCGGAAGCTTCGTTGTTCTCGGATCCATAACGTCCTATCACGTAGGCGTTTTTTATAAAACTTTAATTTGATCACACCATTGTCTTCAACTAATGCCGAGTCGAATTTTTACTGGCTCGGACAAGAATATTCAGATTGGTTTCGAACCCTCAAGGCGGACTTCATCCTTTAGTGATAAAGCTTGTAAAGTTATATTGTGAAAAATTTAAATCCGAAAATGGATAGGGTATTAAAAAGCTTCGTCATATTTTAAATCATAAAAATGTGTTTAAAGTTAAGTGCTTCTTAGAATTCCGTTCTATACTGCTTTTGTTTTTGTCGTCGTTATTAAATTAAACTTTTTACTGGTATTAACTAGAGAAGAGGGTTACTGAAATCTCGAAAAACTAACGAATTCAACAGTTTTTATTGGGGAATACTACTAAATATTTTACTGACGGAGAAATGCGACTACTAAAGAAATCTTACAGACAAGAATTTTCTAGATTGCCAAGAATAATTAAAACTCAAGTTCATGAAATAACTATTTAAGGTCCGTCGAAAATAGTATTATTACTGATCCAAAAGTAAAAAAGGCTCTACTAGGATTCCAGGTCAGGTATTTCATAATGATAAGGTTTTTGATACGCCTAACTCTATTGTTGCAGGCTTCGCCGATAATTTTCATAGTGTGTATGTTCTGTAACGTTTAAATTCGGTATTAAAACCTTACTAAATTAATTAGTTTCCATACCTTGTTTTTCTTGGGTAGGAGTGAACCACTGTATGGATCGAATTATAATATTTAGGAACCATATACCACATAAGATGTGTTACATTCAGCCTCAAGTTTTTGACTCGCTTTAATCCATTTGAACGAGCTATTTAGTTTGGTATAATGTATTTTGAACATCGAGATGGTTTCTTGTTTACTTTTATGTTTATCCATGTCATATATCGATCTGTCGTTCCGGTCACTTCTTCTGTTAAATTTGATGTACTGTACAGAGTGTTGGCCAGTCACCTGTTATATGATTCGTCAAGTCGGTTAATAGGTGAATATCTTTCTGGACCTGCGTGGTTGAATTCGTTCTAGAATCATATCGACGAAAATTTTTGGCCGGCTCCTTTCTTTCTTGTTGGGTGAGAAAAGTGTTGTAACGTGGTTGAGACAAATTTTGGGGAATCGCCGGTATTTTATGGAAAATTATTTCGTACCATTGATTGGGATAGACGAGCGATTCCCGTATTGTTGGACTGCAGGGTGCCTATTTGATTTGGTGTGTTTACCCTGGTCTGATTCTCTTGAAGAGCAATTGATATTTTGTACCAAACCAAGCCACGTTCGTAACGACGCCATTTTTGTCAGGTAAGGCGTTTTTCATGAAAGTCGAGTATTATGTTGTTTGGCAAGTGTGTAAGGCCTATTAATATTATAGGGATAGTACCTTCCACGGGAGACGATTTGATTCTCCGAGAATTCACCTTCCACGGAAACATTTGTCAGGAAAGTTCCTGATTCTTCGAGAATTCCCCTTCACTGTAGAAAAGGGTATGTTGAGATATTTAAATATTTTTTTAAAGTATAAACTGTTAGAAGTTTGTAAATTTCTTTCTGGGCCGAGGGGTATTCGATTAGGGAGTTTAATGTATATTATTTTAGGGTTCTAGTACTGGGCGGAGGTTACGCACCTTTTAGTATTGGGCGGATGTTAATCACATTCTAGTATTGGGCGGAGGATAAGTACGTCGTCGTATCCAGTGTACGGCGTAAGGAATACTTTCAATCGTTCAACGATCTTTTGACGAGCTAGTAGCTGCAAGTAGCTGCAATTTAATTTTGGTTTGGTGGAAGAAAATCCACGTTTAAAAGCGAGGGAGTTTTGGAACAACCGCAAGTTTTTCATATCTTTTTATGTTTGTTCATGTACATTTATTTGTTAATTAATAATTTTAAAGGTCTCTAAATTAATATTTTTCATGTATTTTCTCTTTTTTTATCTAATCAAATTTTTGGAATTTTGTAAGCGACTTATAGGGGCGAGTAGTGAATCTTTTTACGCCCAATTCCAGCGGTCTTGAGAGCTCTCGCGGACGGTGTAACACACCTATTGTTCGTGATTGTTTAATTAATTTAATTTTTTTTTAAACTCGCGCAATTTTAGTAGGTTCCCTTGGGTTCCTTTTTTTTGACCTGTGTAAATTTAAATAGTTATTGAATATTAAACATTTATTGAGTAATTAGTTTTTCATTTACTAATAGTCACAAGTAGTCTTGACTCGAATTAAGGTAAGCAAATTTTTGTTGCGACGTAGTTTATTTGTTTTTACTAGTGGGCTAAATTTAGATCCATTCTGGAGGTTGAGTGGCTAAATTGAACTATATTTTGGATGAGGGTAAAACAATCTCCTGGCGCCCATATTTTTCTATTAACAACATTTATCAATCCACACCCCACTTCACTGTGGTTAGCCGGCATCCAAAGCGGATTACATAATCCCACGAAGAAATATCTTTAATTAAGAATAACTCGTGGCAGTTCAATGCCAAGGTGATATTATAAGTATGGAAGTAAATAATGTTCCTAGTTGCCATATATCTCAATTTTCTAAGAAAAATACTTAAACTCTATAGCCAAACTTCCAAATAAACTTACTTCCGGAAAAAATATGTTTCCTAGTTTCATCTTAAAAGATTGTAGCCATGCTTTTGTTTAGCCATTAGTTAGGATATCTAATCTTATTCTTGCTAGAGTGTGCCCTGTGCTTAAAAGTGGAGATAAAGCCAATATTGCAAATTATCATTACCATTATCATTTGCTAACTTTGTATTAATCTCTGAAAGGGATACGAAAGAAGAGAGTGACATTTGCAACACAATGCAAATTGTTTATGCAACCCCAATACATCGGGAATTTTCTTGCTTTAAAAATTGTCAATACTCTCTTCTAATCATTATCTCTAATCTAAAAATCTAAAAATCATTATCATTATCAATAATCAAATTTATGATTAACTAAAATGCTTGATTTCGCCAAGCTAACACGGATTCATGAGACAAAGATCTACTACTTCTAATTTGATAAGATAGACCACTCAGTACTTACAACTAAGTTACAACTATTTGGCTTTAGTAATTCGATTATAAGTTTACTAAAATCCTATCTTTTTAATAGAGGTCAGTTTGTTTCTTATAATGGGTTTTCCTCTACAACCTATTCCTCAACGTCAGGTATTCCAGAAGGGTCCGACCTAGGTCCCTTATCGTTTTTGCTATTTATAAATGACCTTTCTATCGCGCTACAATCTAAAAATTTATTAATTGTTGATGATCTAAAAATATTTCTAGAAATTAGGTCTCACTTTGATTGTCATTTGCTCCAAGTGGAATTAAATAAAGTTAATGAATAGTATACAAGAAATCTTATCCCGTTTTATACAAATACAAAATCGATAATATGGATTTAACTAGATGTACTGATGTTGGATATCTGGGCATAACTTTTGATAATAAATTGGATTTTATAATACATATAAATAGTAGCTGTTCTCAAGCTCTAATTATTTTCTAATGAGGATGCATTGAAAACGCTATTTTTCGCTCTAGTAAGATCAAAACTTGAATACGCTTCTGTTGTGTGGAGTCCGTATTACCTAAATCACATTAATTTGTTAGAGGCCGCTCAGAGGAGGTTTCTGAAATTTTTAACCAGTAGGATCGATGGGACTTACCCCCAAAGGGGGATCGAACAATCTATTTTGCTACATCGTTTGGGCATATTAAATAAATTTTCATTGCCTACTTCTGAACATGGTTTGTAGCGTATTTAAAATTAATAATAAAGAAAATAAAAAAAAAAAATAAAAAAAATGAAATTACCTGAGCCACTCACCAATCTGTCATCGATCACCTTTTCTTTTGTTTTGATTTCGAACGTAAAGAAACTTTAGTATTAATTCTTATTAATCAACTTGACATGAATGAATATATATATATATATATATATATATATATATATATATATATATATATATATATATATATACACTCTATTGGTTCAGTAATGGGTCGACACCACAAAACAAGTATTTAGTTATTTAGCGTGGTTGTCCACCCAGTGCAGGACCAAATTATAAATTATATGTATATAAATGTAATGAATGTAATTACTGTATTGTATATCAAATATGAAATGGAAATAAAAATTTGAAAAAATTTGAAAATTACTTTAATGTTAGTTTACGCTGCGAAGATTTCAATCCTGGGGGAGTCAATCGTTGTTGGTGATGGCGTTGTGAGGTTTTTCTGGGTTTTCCCACAACTGCAAAGCACCACAGAAGATAATAATAATAGCCATTCCTCGCACGCACAAGCTCTGCTTTCTGGGGTTCACTCGTAAGGGGGTGTTTTTACTTTATTTTACTTACGAGTCTTAAAATAGTTACCTACTACTTTTACAAATTGGATGGATGGGGGTTATCTTTCGAAGAATCGATCAATAATTAATTAATAATACTGATTTCATTTTAAACAAATTTTTAATCTCTATTCTCTACGTGTCCTGATTATTCACCTTGTGACGCTACTGGAACATCTCAAAATTTGGACCCGGATTAAAACTGGCAAAACGGAACGCTATTTGAGTATGCTCTTTTGAATAACTTTCCTGATTTTTTTACCTACCTACGTACGATATGAGATACTAATAATTTAATATTTCACGGAAATTATAATTCTTCACCCATCCGTTTATCCATCGTAAACATTTAAACAAGTGAATGTATTTTATCTTTATTCATAAATGATTATTTCCTTTGAATTCTGAGATCGGCGGCAATCTCCGGATGCAAAATGTTGCCATGCAAGAGTTTCGTAGTCCCTAACTTTCAAGGTTTATTTTTAATTATTAGTGGATGAAAAAATTTGCATTTGTTGGTAAAAATCCTCAAAAACACGGAATTTTGCGATTTTTTTTGTTGGAAAAATAAAATCAAATTTTGTAAAAGTGATCGGAACACAAATTAGACCTTTTTCAGTCTCTCAAAATGAAAAATGAACCTAAATTTTTTTTATTTTGAATGAATCTTTTTTGAGAAAACTGCATAGATTATTGTGAAAGAAAACAATAGTAGTTCTAAAACAACAAATTAATTTTAACGAGTGTACTGTTTAATTCAAGGTTTTTTCATTTAAATACCTTTGTATTAATTTTTTCCGATTTTTCCCAGAAGGTTTCCTCAATTTGACCCACAAATGACCTTAATCCTGACCTGATGAGGTCAAGCGGACCTCGGATTCGGATTAAGCGACCCTGAAAACCTTTGTATGAATTTTTCCGATTTTTCCCAGAAGGTCTCTTCAATTTGACCCTCAAATGACCTTGACCGTGACCTGATGAGGTAAAGAGGACCTCAGATTCAGCGACCCTGAAAACCTTTGAATAAATTTTTTCAGATTTTTCTAGAAGTTTTCCTCAATTTGACCTTCAAATGACCTTGACTCTGACCTGAGGTCAAGCGAACCTCGGATTCGGATTCAGCGACCCCAAAAACACCTAATTACAGTAGTAAAGTTCTTGAATTTTTTTTTATGGGGCTGTGTAATCTAAGCAGTTTTCTCAACAAAGAATCATTCAAAATAAAAAAAAAGAACAGGGTTGCATTAGATAATGAAAGCAGCTTCAAAATGATGTGTCACTTAACACCCCTTGCCATTTAAGATTTTTCAAGGGGTGATTCTGGGCGCTAGAGGGATAAAAAAACAAGTTTGAAACTACGATAAAGATTGAGCCCCCTCTAGGTTAAAATTGACCTGTTTCGGCATTTTTTCAAAATTTGAACAAAACTCGAAATATTTGGGTGAAAATTTTGGTTAGGACACCCTGTATGGTACAACTTCCTCTTAAAAAGCCATGCTTTATCAACAGACTAAATCTTTCTCAGATGTTTCCATCGTTTTGAAAGTTACAAAAATGGCGTTACTAAAATCACTCTAACTTATGAAATAAACGTCAGTTTGCTATGAAATTTTGACACTTATCATTTGAAGGTTAGCACTTCCTAACAACTATATAAATTTGTCAATAGTGGTACCATCTATATGTCATCCTACAAACTTATTGATCAGGTAAACTGTTAAATTAGACATGCCGAAAATAAACAATTAATAACATGTGCTAGGTCATTTGCATATACTGTCAGATACTATCAGATAGATGCCTGGTGAAGAGGCTGTTTTTTTAGTGAAGGTAAATGCATCCTCAGTAAAAACAATATTTCTGGAAAATCTTCGAGAAATATACCGACTTTTTAAAAACTACAATAAAGTTCCAAACTAATTTCTTGATCTGGTTGCAGATCCTACTTGATTTTGAAAAGTTTTAGTAAGCAAAATTCTATTATGAAGTATTTGTCTACAGTAAACGTCATTTTTTCTTTTACCTTCGGAAAAATGTAAGTCTACAATAATTATAACAAAAAAACAGTTGCAGTCCATTAGATATTTTTATGAAAAAAAAATTACTTACTGTTCGATTTCCTAAATTTCTAATTCGGCAACCGAGATACGTCGTTTTGCCCACTAGTGCCGTTACATTTTTTGAAACACTCGTGTCGAAGTAAGGTCCTCTGTCTATAACTAAAGGTTCAACGTCACTATCACTAGACACACTGTACCCATTGTAATGGCGTTTCATCCGACTCCAACCTGAAAAAAAAAACAAGTTTTTTTACTGAAAATTCCACACATATCATTTTCGACCAATTAAAAGCCGATATTCTGTATCGTTACCATAGCAACTAAAAAAAAATCCGGAAATTTTTCTCCTCCTTGGGGTAAGGAGCATGAAATTACACTGGAAATTTTTTGACGTTTATAGGTAAAATGACATTTATATTTAACTTCAGATTATGTCGAATTTATTCTATAAGTTAATAAGTAAAAATCATTTATTAACAGTTTACCATGTAATATGTACTTGAATATAATATATTTTTCACTTTTGATATCACGCACCTGAAAAATGACATACAAAAGAAATATTATCCTTTTGAATTAACATACAAAGCCTATTATTTAAGTGTCAAAACCATCAAAAACCGTCATTACCCTAGTATTTTTTTAATAATATTTCGGAGTGAGATTTGCTTACCGAATACCACTCTAGCTTCAATTAAAAACAGAAAATGTTTACTCGAACACAAATATTTTTTAGAAAATTCGAGTTCTCGAAAAAATTTCCGGTAATAATCGAAGCTCTAGTGATATTATAAGTGAAAATATACTGATATTGGAATCACAGCACAGAAAATTCTTTCTAGGTACAGTTTTATGAACGAACGCTATTTTGTTAAGGTACTTCTAGACGGTCTGATCAGTTCTCCGTTCAGTGTCAGTTTCAGTCGAACTGTCAGTTATTTGTATGTGTAAATACGAAAATGTATATGAAAAATAAAACTGATACGGAGACGTGGCTCGATGGGTATACCAACAGTTATCGTATCAGATGTCAGTTAAACGGATGTATAAATAAACCTGTCCGTTCAGGCCAATTTTTACTCCATTTACTTCTCTTTTTTCGTGTTTTTTTTAGTGCTAAGCACAACGCGACCGCAATTACGTTATCGCCTGATCGTCTAACAACAGCAGAGTTTCCAAACTGAACTGACAATGGAACTGAAACTGAAACTGAACGGAGAACTGATCTGACCGTCTAAAAGTACCTTTAGAAAATAAACCATTTTATTTTGATTAAATGTATTATAGTTCTAAAGGTAATTTTAGACGGTCAGATCAGTTTTCTGTTCAGTCTCAGTTTCAGTCGAACTGTCAGTTATTTGTATGTGTAAATACAGTTTTCATTACAGTTTTTCGTATTTGTAACTGTCAGTTATTTGTATGTGTAAATACAGTTTTCATTACAGTTTTTCGTATTTACACATACAAATAACTGACAGTTCGACTGAAACCTTAATCATTCTTTTACAATCTTTAATGCAAAACCTATTTATATTTTATTTTATGTATTTTATACTGATTTATGTAGGCTTACGAAACAGTTTTCGCCATTTTTATAACGAAAATGCTAACTACTTCAAGAAAGAAGTAATGATGGAGTGAAAGCAGCCGAGACAGAAATAGAGATTCACGAGTTTGATTTGATTTTAAGAATTTAATTTCAGTTTGAATTGAAATCAAATCAAGCCTGGCATTGCTGTGAATCAAATCAGATGAATTTATAAATTTTAAACATATTTATCCCTATAACGACCATTGGAAGAGTATAATAGTACTGATTTGCCTTCTAACAGTGCAGATAATTTTTGTTTGAAAGTGACTCACAACGTCTGGAGTTGCAAAGTGGAGTTTCGGGCTTCCATTGTCTAAAATGACAGAACCTCACTAGATACGTTTCATTGCATAACCATGACAAATTAAAAACTTGACTTGACAAATCAAACTAGTTTGATTTGATGCATCTCTTGTCTGAAAGAATATTAAACTCGACATTTGCTGGTATATGTATATGTGTAGATTATGTGTATATATTGTAATGATGTAAAAAATGGGGCAAAATTATTAGATGTATATTTAAAAAAAAATTATTAAAAAACTATGTAAAAAGGACTTAAAAAAAGTTGTGATGGTGATGACATGTTTGTTTTGGATGAGAGTAATTTTGATTTGACAAGCAAATTATTTATATCCGTCAAATGAACATTTTTCCTTTTTTAATACTTTTCAGGCTTATTCTGGTTATAAATTGCTACTTGGGCATTTGTAGAAAAGTTATGTACCTATGCGTTTGTATTGGAAAAATATGTTAAACACTCGTTTCAACGCACTGAATTTGTTTGTCTTGGGAGTGAGTATCCCAATATATATTTCTTTTTAAAAAATGTGAAAAATATTTTTCCGCGCAAACATTTCTATCGCTATATTGAATTTATCATGTTTTATAACATCTGTGAAAATTTCATGAAAATCTCAGCCGGCCCCATATTCTTAACGTTTACCCAGAGATATGCGTGTCAGTAGTTGTCAAAATTTGTAGGTTATTATGGCGAAATTAAATAAAGTGGTATTTACAAAAATATGTTACTTTCTTATGAAGATTTTCTATCATCACTCCATCAACGTTATTGCCGACTACTGCTAGACCAACATTATGTATCGGGACTACGTTACTTTGGAATACCCCTCGCACAAAAATATGATGTGATTACCATCGATGATTGACAATTAACTACGTTTGACAATGCCAAAAACTGACAAATTAAACTAATATTTATCAGTTTCTCTTCTAATGGAAATAAAACCACTTATTTTAAAGAAAAAGGGGGCTTTAATTGACGTTTTGACTTTCTTGAATGAAAGTCGTTTTCAAAATGACAAACAAAATATATAATAAAAAATTTACTATAGAAACAGTTTATATTATCTCTGTGTTGTCTGCCGTTGCTAGGAAATAAAACTAAAAGCTTAACTTTTCTTGTAAATACCTCGGAAGATCAAATTTTCACAGACATGAGACCTTCATTTTTTGCCGATTTAGATAGGAATTAGTCTACCCTGAAAGTTTCATTGAATACATACACACATATATACACACATACAAACCTTGCTCGTTTAATAGTATTTGATTTAAACTATCTCAAATGGTGCCCAACGTGGGGCTTCAATAGTAGAAACCACACAAATTTACATTCTTTAAAGTGAAAAATAACAGTAAGAAAAATATATTAAAAAATTGAAGAAGAAACAGGATAGAGATTATATGATTTAAAGGTTGTAGAATTAAAAGAAGAAAATGATATTGTTAAAAAGTTTGAATTATTGGTAAAGAAGATGGACAAAATGGACCAAAATCAACAAAAGTTAAAACAAGACTTAAAAAGAGATATGAAACTAAATCAAGAAAAATTAAAGTAAGAGATGAAAGAAAATACTAATATATTAAAGGAGGGTACAGAGAATATGAAGAGGAAATTTGAAAGCAAACAGAAATTGACAGAACAGAAAATAATGGAACAATGGGAAGAATGGGACCAATGGAGAAGGAGATAATAAAAACGAACACAAAATATAATTTAATGAACAATGAAGTACTGAAATTAGAAGAAAATATCAAGGAAATGTTTAACAGAATTTCATAAACAAGTAGAAGAAAGTGTGAAGGAGAGAGGAACAAAATTAAGAGAAGAATAAAAACAAGATGAGAATAAAGCAGAAGAGAAAATTAAGGAAATACAGAATTAATTAGACAATTTAAAAAGAAATTATCATAGATGGAAGATGAAATTAAAAAAATTATTTTGGATATAGGAAGAAAGATTAAAAGAAGAAATAAAAATGAATTTGGGAAAAATAGAAATTAAAATTTGATTTTATTAATTTTTTTTATGATAAAAATAAATTAAGAAAACAAAATTTGGGGGAATGTTGTATTATGTAAAAGCGGGGTAAAATTATTGGAAGAATATTTAAAAAAAATTATTAAAAAAACTATGTAAAAAGGACTTATTTAAACTATCTCAATATATTATCCACCCTAATACGAATAATTAAAAGTAAGTTTGCTTTGAAGCTTAGACAATTTAAAATTAATGCCCCATTTCAGAAAAGGTATTAATTGTTATAATCCAACTTGATACGAAATTACATTAGGCGTACAATGTTAATTGTAATGAAGAGGAAATCTTGTAGCGATGTATTTAAAGATAATGAACTTAAACGGGACGCGTTATTCATGTTAAGAGCTTAAGACAAATACTGTAAGCTAGTTATATGAGAGTAGCAGTCCACAGGAAAATATCTTTTGTCTGAAATTTCGTGTTAAGTTTAATATCGTCGTGAATTTGCCGAAAATGATCGAAATAAGTTAAAAACTTATGCTTTTCATTATTATTACAAATGTCTCAGTCTTAAAGATATATATCGCATTAATAAATTGGCCCCGGAGCGATACGGCAAATAATAATTATACAATTAGTGAATTGTTTTATTTTATTTAAAGTTGGTCAGTCAGTTATATTAAAGCTTCCGTACGACAGAAGCCGCTTAGAGTTGCACTGCATGTTATAAATATGATTTAGTTAGTTGGTGCTCAACGGTGATGCTGTTCGTAGTTTGAAGGAAGCGTAAGTAAAAATTAAAATTTTTATTTGATTTGTATTAAATCTTGTTGATTCTAGAATTTGGATTATTTATTTATAAGACAGCTTAGTGGGGATATTTCTGATTCAACTGCAATTTAAAACAATAATATATGACATACAATAAATAGTGCATTCTGTGAGTCGGAAAAATATACAAAATATTTTAAGCAACAACCAGACCACCTCTCCCTCCCGTATCCAGACTTAGTTTCGATTTAACTTCATCCCTCAAACGGCCAAAAACCACCCCCAAAATGGGGGAATCGCCGATTCCTCGTCTTCTACCAGCAAAATATAACTTCCCCCTCGTTTTAGAGGATGCTGAACGCGATTGCGGTATCCAAAATTAGTTTCGACTTAACTCCACCCCTCAAACGGCCAGAAACCACCTCCAAAATGAGACCTGCAATCATCATCCGGTACGTATTCAACAAATTATTTATTATCTCTTATCCCATACCTTACTTGATAAAACTGCGCATCAAAGGGATAGTTTGGGTCCGTTTGAGGTGTTGGAGGTAACCTGATAATATTTTCCTCTTGCGTAGCATCCTCAAAAAAGGCGATATCGCTGGTTTTCATGTTTGATCAAAAATAGATTTTTATCCTGTAGAGGGTGGTTTATGACCGCTTGGGGAATGTGGCCCAGAAGGGTGTACAGATGTAACATCACCATTGTGCTCAGCATCCTCATAAACGGGAGATGACGCGGTTTTCTTTTTTACAGAAAAAAAAAATTCAACCTCTAGAGGGTGATTTTTTGCCGTTTGGGGGATGGGACTAAGTCTAAAATAATTTTAAATAACGTCATCGTGTTCAGCATCCTCGAAAACGGAGGGGAGAGGTGGTTTGGTTGCTGCTTAAAATATTTGTGTTTTCGATGTTGTTTCCTACTCACAGAATCTATTCAAAGCAGGTATTAACATTTTTTTTAATAGAACGGCTATGGGGTTAGTTCAGCAATTTTTGTTGGGATTGATCAGATTTCTAGCAGGGTCTATTTTTGCGTTACAAAATATTTGAACTGAATTTGATTGTCGATAGTACATTATAGTAGTTCTACTAAGTGATGTTTTTATTTATCCTCCTCCTCCTTGGAACAGGAAAAAATGAATCACTTGAGAAGAAGAAAAAACGAACAATGAAAAATGCATTTGATGCGCCGAAGAACAAGAAAGGAAAACAAATAATAATAAGAGGTCTACAAAAAAATTAAGCTGAAGATAGTTCGGCAGACGAGGATGAAACATTTTGCCTTGTTTGTATGGAATCTTTTTTTCGTCTAGGCACGTCTAATTCAAGATCTCCGATATCTCTGAAGCCTATTGGCTTATTGCGTTTGTTGTCCATATGTTATTCCACACAGTCCAGGATTTTTGCACCCTGTACTAGCTTGTACAGTTCTTTTACTGGGTGTCTGTTAAAACTTTTTGGATTGCCCAAAAAGTGTTTGTCTCTTGCGATTCAATACCTCGCAATCGCACAGTACATGTCTCACTGTCTCTGGTTACTTATTGCATATCCTGCACCTAAGGTCTCCATTGGACAGTCCAATTTTGTTTAAGAGCTCTTTTACTGGTGCATGACCAGTCATGAGTCCTGTTGTCACTCTCAGCTTACTTCTGCTCAGTAAGAGTAGTTCAGCTGTTCTTTTAGAACACGGTCTTCCTATGAAGAATTTTCCGTGCTTTTGTACTGAGACATTTTGCAAGTGGTGAAGGTGTCTTTCCCTGATCCAGATTTTATAGCCCCTCGGACTGCACACTTCGGTACTCCGGGGGTCTGTTCTGTATCGGGTATTTCTCCTGTTCCCCTTTTTGAAAGTTGATCAGCTTTTTAATTTCCATCGATACCCTTATGTCCATGTACCCAGGCCAGCACTACTCTGTTCTGGTCTCCTAGGACTTTCAGTTCTTTGATGTATTCCCATACCAGTTTAGACGTAACTTCCTGGCTTGAAATTATCTTCAGTGCCGCCTGACTGTCTGACATGATTAGGATCTGTTGGTTTTTGAGACCTCTCCTGTTACTTTCTCTGACGCATTGCAGAATTGCGTATATAATCTCCGCTTGAAATACCGTAGAATTTCTATCTAAGGCATAGCTGTGGCTAACTCTTAGATTTTTGGAATATATCCCTGCTCCTACTCCCTCCTTGGTTTTGCATCCGTCTGTATACCAGACCTTACCTTGAAGGTTGTAGTGTTTTTTGGCAGTCCATTCAGTCCTGTCTATAATTGACACTCTGAATGGGCTGTTGAAGTTGTATTGTTTTTCCTATGGTCAGTCTCTATATTGAATATGTCGTTTGACGCAGTTGTATGGAATCTCGGTCAAATAGTCATCCAAAAGAAAAAGTGATTTAATGTAACAATTGTAAGTTCTAGGTTCACGAAAATTGTGTGTATTCTGATCTCTTTTACTCATGCTACAATTGTAATTCAGATGCAGATTCAGATAAGTAACTTTTCAAATAGTGTTAGTTTTTGTGTTTTAATTAAATTTGTTTTTTGTTATTTTTGCAGCACCAGTATGACAGTATGTCATTATATTCATTTATATTAAACTAATACAGACTAATCATATTAAATAGTCCCATTTCTGCTCAGATAATACGGACTACAATCAGGGTTTCACAAATTTCCGTTACTTTAGTTAACAAGATTATCATAAGCCCTAAATAAATTCTAAATTTAACATCCTAAATACCATCCCATATATAAAGACTTTACGAAGCAGGTTCGATCAGAAATTCAAAATTCCCCACGGGACTTCCGTCTACACAGATGCCGGTATTGACAGTGCCGTTTCTTGAACAATGCAAAATATTTAATATTAGTTTCCGTCTCTCCACATTCTTCGCAGCGTCTAGTTTCCTAATATACTCTGGCGACTCTCAGACATATTCAGAACCTGTTGTGTTAAAAATTCTTTTATTGCATATACCAGACAGTCGATTTCACTTGTTACCAAATGTAGAATCTATAGACGTAAGAATGTTTACATAATCTACTTCCACCAGAGCTTGACATCAAGGGTCATTCCGATGTATTTAACTTCGCTTTAATAAAGAATCTGTTTCCAGCTTTCCCTACATTATTTTATGTTTCCTGTTAAAAAAAAGTAACATTTTTAAAGCTTTAAAGCTTTAAAGCTTCTCTGCCTGCCTGTCTCTAGTTTAGATATCGGAACGTTTATCATTTTAAACAATTGAATAAGATGACAGAACCTCACTAGATGCTGGAATTTTTTACTATTGTCATATTATACAATTATTAAATTACATTAAACTTATAGCAATGCAAATAATTAAGTCAAATAGAGTATTTTATGAAATTTATGTATTATTACCTTATTTCTAGCATAAACATCAACAGGAAAAACATAGTATTGCTCCCGTAGTGACCCCTGAAATTCCTACGCGACTAAAAAATATAAAGTACAAAATCTTTTTATCCAAAACAATTAGCTGCCTCGGTCAAAACCACAGCAATAAAACGTGCATTTTTTTGTATAATCAATAAACGTTGGGATAAATAATGATAAAAGTGATGCTAAAATTTATTTAAGAACAATACAAATCTTAATTTTCATAATACAGTGAAGAAAAACCGAAAAAAAAAGTAAAAAAATGGAAATTTTTTAGGTAAAAAATTATGGAAACTAATTTTTTATCTATGTTACAATTATTGTCAATACAGAAATCGAATTGGACCAGAATTTTAGATTTTCGGGCGGCATATTGGATCGGCCATTTTGAATTTTTAGAATTTCCAAAACGTCACCTCACGTTCTTATTTAGGACGCCTGTATGTAAAAAATTTGGGAATTATATTAAATCCCAATTTTTTAGACTTTCCGACCATTGTGCGTCGCTAGTTCAAACAGATGAACTGTTTATCATACACGAGGCAAATCTAAGAGATGCGAGGCCATGTAGAACTGGATAGACCCCTGGAGACGTTTAAAAAAAGGCTGCCCCAAACAAATAACAACTAAACAAACAAACATAGATTGACAGTTCTCATTCTAATCAACATAGCCACAGTATACTCACTTTTATCAAAATCGTCATGCACTGGGCTAGACCAGGAAAAACTCGGTTTGACTACGCAATTTTCTGAGCCAGGTCAAATCAAAGAGAATTACTTCATTTTTGGCCTAATATCAGAGTTAGGAAGGTTTGGTAGGGCCTCCTTTTGGGTGGGAAGTAAAAGAAAGAAAAAAAACTTGCACAATCGATAAATTTTTTTAATGAATTAATCATAGATTTAGAACAATAAGATCGAGTTTGTTGACATTTCGGCTGGGGACAACAACACGTAACGCTGTGTTATTGAATTTATATTATCAGTTTCAATGTTGTCAAAGTTATCATATTTTTTTCCGTCATTACCAAAATCCTAAATCTATTTAAAAATTATCTTGAAAAATGAGATATTTTGTTTCGCTAAAATAATTGTACATCTACGTTAAGAGCAAACCGAACCCCTTGAAAAATTTTAATAACCTTTTAAGCCTTTAGTTTTCGTCTGATTTTTGTGAAATTTTTTTGTAAAACTTCAAAAAGAATTTATTTTGTTAATTTTAAATGGAAAATCACAAAAAGAAATATCCGCGCCATTCTGCATTAAATCTATGAAAATTTGCTCCTATTTGTTTTAAAAAATGTCAAGTACTTTTTAAATAATATGGTTTCCCATTTTTTCTTAAATATCTTTTTAAAGTGCTGCCACATCGTTACATACATTTAAAGCTGTCGAGAAATATTCCATGGCCAAGTGTTCCCAGTGGCGCGCATATAAATAGAATTTTATTAGAAAATCCTCATAAAATAGAAGTGAAATTTGCTTCTCACAAGAACTCCGGTTGCCACTTAACACTAATTTTCGAAACTAATGACACAACAAATTATATTGCTAGATAAATATTGACAAAGATACTTTACCATGATTTAAGTTTCAACCATTTCTGAGAAAATTTGATAGAAGTGGTAACGAAGCGCTATCAAACATTGTTATTTATGAATGAAGCGAAACCATTAGAATGGTACTAGTATATTTGTGTCGGCCATGTTCAGTGCATTGGTGTTTGTTTACTAACGTGTTTTATGTCGTGCTAGATTAAAATTTTCTTTTTCATATTGATTTATTGCTTTAAATTGATTGAATAGACAAATATGGTTCAACAATGTGTGGTATTATGCCGCAAACTGGATTATTTAAATCCCGATTTATCATTTCATCGGTAAGTTATATTTAAGGTTATAAACATAGTTCAGGGGCGTAAAATTTAGTATTTTATCGACTGTATAAATTCTTTAATAATGCATAAAGGATTATTTTAACTTATTGCAACGACTTATAATTATGTAAGTTTCATATATTGTGTTAAAAATTAAATCACATTTTGTTTTTCTGTCAAACTACCTAAGTATTTAGGTAATATTTTTGATTTAAACAGTTATACGAAGACATGACTTTTAGGATTCCTACAAATGTTGAAAGGAGAAGATTTGAGGCAGTGAAGTTCATACCTACACATGATTATATTTGTTCTTCATTTCCGTGATAATGACTTTGAATATAAACCAAGTGGAAGGAAATATTTGAAAACAGATGCAAATCCAATATCGAGGTAATATACCTATGTTTATTTGTTTTTTAATAAATTTAGGCTATAAGATTTAAAAATACTTTTGCGAAGCTTTACTAGAATACAAACATTTTTCACTTAAAATATCCAGTAATATTGTTTAAATATTATGGCTTAAATTTATGTAATGTAAAAGGTCAAACCAATCTTTTGAGAATATGTTGAATATTTTAAGCAATCAAAAACATTTCCATAATACCGACTGCTTAAACTTTAGTGATTTCCAGTGAATCTTATCTTTTATTGAAAATTTTTGTGTTCTGTAATTGTAGTTTTAACTAATTACTTATTTGATTCGATTTGTATGTCGTTTCACTGTGAATGCCTTCTCGCCTGCTTCGTGGATTATGAATGTATATAATTTTAATGTAGCGTAGTGGAGAAAAAATAAAATAAAACGAGGCTTGCCTCACAAAAAAATAGTAGATGTAGAAATTTGTTACTTCTGCCAACGTTTTCGTTAGTTGATATTTACTAACTAATTTTTTTCTGTTATAGGTTCGATAAGATTAAAACAGTTTATATATTTTTCAGGATTTATCTAAACGTAGAAAGTTCCTACTATACCAACATTATTTTTTTTTATTTCAGGATGATACAACTAATAATTCATCAGTGTTTAATTTGTAGTTAGTTCCCTCTTCCTACCTCAATCCCGAATAGCCTGATAGTCGAACAGCCTGATAAACACAACATCGACACATTTGCAAGGAAATGATGAATCTTCCCTTGATCCTGCATTGACGAACACTAGGTGTTCAGAGCGGACTAGCGAAATAACTGATCCTAAATTTTTTTACGATTAATTTGATTAAATAAATATATTTTCATTAGTATTTTAAATTTCCTATGTAACCGGTAAAATTAAAATCGTTAAAAAAAATAAATATATTGTGTCACATCCCATTTCCCTCTGTAACGGTACGCCCATGCATCGAAGCATAAATTCGTTGCCATGATCTGGACTTTTATATATCTATCTCACTTCATCCTTGGGCACGGAATATTTGAAACTTATGAATTACTTGTTGGGGATGTGGAATTAATGTTAAATTTAATTTTTCATGAAAATAAACCCTTCCTGAGTTATAGGGCGTAAAAAATCGTAAATTTCTAAAAGTTTTTTTAAATATAACCGAAAATCTGTTAGTATTACGTAAAAATTGATAGGAACTAATTTTATGGCCTTGAGGTAACAATTAAAATGAATTTTTTAAATTTATTAATACGAAGGAAGAAGAATTAAAAAATAGGTGTTTAAAGAAACTGGATCGTTCTGGCATAAATATCTAGAAAAATATGACTTCCACAAAAAAATGTATACACCATCCTAACGAGGGAACAACATTGGCAACATTTTAGGACCATCCAGAACCGTTTAACATAAGCAGAAAAAAGTTATGGAAAAAATAAATTTTTACGCCATTTTTTTAGCGCCATCTAGACTGTGGTATTTGAAAAAAAAATCCTTTTGCAGAAAGACGTAACACATGTTTCTACAATTGTCCAGTAATTTTTAGTCATATGGGATAATTATTTTTTAACTTTTGGTCTATTAAAGTTGAGCAAAATTTTTGTTTTTTAAAAGACATTTTCAATTTTTGACCACTAGCGTGAAAAGTATTGATTTTTGAAAAAAATTAAAGAGACAAGACTTTGAGCAAATGTTATTCCGAATAATTTCCATTTTTTTTGTTTTTTTATCTTTTGTCTGTAACGAGATATGGCCGTTTGAAATGGAATAGAATTGCATTTATAACTATAATATTATTTTTTCTGATCAAATATTGAAAAAACGGTCATTCAAATGAAAAAGTTTGTCATAACATGACATTTCGACGATATCTTAAGCTTTGAAATGGTTTATTGTACATCTCGATATTATCAGCCAAAATAAAGTTACGGGCAAAAAATACAATTTTTGTGTTGAAAATCCTAATTTTGTACGCCCTATAACTCGGGAGGGGTTTATTTTTATGAAAAATTGTATTTAACATTAATTCATTAAAAAGGATAATTTATCGATTGCTCGAGTTTTTTTCTTTTTTTTATTTTTCCCTAACATTACCTTCTTCTGTGGTATAGTGGAGAACGGAAAAGTAAAAGCGGTAAAAAATAAAATATAGATATTTCAGTATGTAGTGTCAATAACACATTTCAAAAGAGAAACCGATAATTCGATCACTGCCAACTTCGTTCGACGTATAAATCTAACGACACTCCACTGTAATGATTTAGTCACTTTTTTGCCTCGGAAAAGTGATTTTCCGGGCGCCATATTGAATTTTCACTTTTACTAATCTCAAATTCGTAATTATCGACCCCCCAAAACCCCTAGGCTATAAGGATTTTTAAAAATAAGCAATCTAGTAGCTGCCACCCCCTGTGCCACAGAAAGGGGGCATATTGGGGCAAGTGGGCAATATTACCCTACCAAACCTTTCTAACTTTGATATTGGGCCAAAAATGAAGTAATTCCACAAGGTTTCACTTTGACTTGACCTGGCTCAGAAAATTGCGTAACAAATGCCATTTTTCGGGTCCCTTTCCTGGCCTATGTGTCTACTTTAAATTCAATGTCATTTTGAAGGTGTTCCCGTAGTGGTACGGAGGGGCACATCAAACATCAAACCCTAAGCTTACTTTTTGATGTTCTATCAAAATCTGAAGTAAGAATTTTAAAATTCATACACACAAAGAATCAACACACACACAGATCGAATTCAGATACCGAACAATTTGTTCGGTGATAATAATAATAATAATATAACTTTATTCATAAACATAAACAATAAACAATGCAATAAAAATAATTTAACAAAAATATATTTACAAATAAAGCAAGAAGCGATAAGTAAGCAAATACTTGTGTCGCTGTAAATACACATTATAGTCTAATTCTAATGAAAGTGAAAGAGAATAATAATAATGACAGATACAGCTATTAAAGAAGCACTAAAAGCAGACAAAAAGTTAATCAAAGGAAAGAAGCTGAAAAAGCATTCTTTAAAAGAAAAGCGCAGGTTACAAATATATGCCCTTCAAATAATAACAAAAACTGTTAATAAATCTAGAAAAACATTGCGTCGTATGTTTTTTTTTCAAGTAACAGATCAAAGAAAAAATGGATACAAGTGCAAATTTTGAGTTAAAAAACCAAGTGGAGTATGAGAATTTTATGGCAGCTCTATTTAGGGTGTATGTTTAATAATATATGTTTATCATTCTGGCGTATAGTAGAACCCACCGCTTTATGAGAAAGAAAAAACAGCAAAGGATACCGCCAATAGAAGAAATGCTAATTGATCTGGACATTTTTGAGTATTTTAATGTCGAAAACACCGTACAGTGTCCATATACATAAAAATAAAATGATATTTTGTCTATTAGGACCACCGTGCAAAGATTCAATAACCAACTTAGCTGGAGATCGTTAGGGGTAATTTGCGTAAAATTTCTATATTGATTAACTTTCTTTAATATGAATTTACATTTTAATTTCTATAAAGCGGCGTTCAGACTTTACAAGTTACTTGAATTCAAGTAACTTGAAAGGAGTAACCTGAATTCAAGTGAACGTTCATACTATTTCAATATTTGATTCAAGACATTTCATGTTGCCATTTTTATTTAAATGATTCCTGTTTCAAGTTACAAAAATTGCGTCAAATGATGTGGTTCCTGCTGGAATAAAAGTTGTAAATCAGCTGATTGTGGATGGATTCCTAAAAATCAGAAAAAAAATTCTACACTTTATTTTACAAAAAAATTTCAACTTGAAATTTTTTCTCTGATTTTTAGTAATCCATCCACAATTAGCTTATTTACAACTTTTATTCCAGCAGGAATTACATCATTCGACGCCATTTTTCTAACTTGAAAAAGGAATCAAGTAAAAATGTCAACTTGAAATGACATTTCTAAACATTTATACATATCGTTTGGGCATCTTTACATATATCTTATAAAACTTTTTATTGATGAAATGGCATCAAAAAGGGGCCACGAGGTATTGCTCCTTCCGCCCTATTTTTGTGTATTTAACCCCACAGAATTAATTTGGGGATAAATTAAAAAAGAATAAGGCGTTATAACCTGTTTCCCAAATTTGACGGGTTGATAGCAAATTTGGTAAAAGAAGAAATTAACAAAAGTTCAGCTGATGATTGGCAGACAAAAATCAAACATGTTATCAAAGAAGAAAATTCTTATATAACTAGTCCGACCAAATTGATTATCAACGTTGATGACAGTGAATCCAATGGTGAGGGTTAAGATAGGGTAGGTAAGCTTAATTAATTTATAACATTTATGACTTTATTCACCGTGTTTTTAATTTTAGAATTAAAATTTGAGACAAAAATTTTAATTAGCAACGTTTGTGAATCTCACAAGAGATCAGAAAATGAACCTATGGGCGAGGTGGAGTGGTCAACCTCTATTGAAATCTAATATGCGTTATAGAAATTAAAATGTAAATTCATATTAAAGAAAGTTAATCAATATAGAAATTTTACGCAAATTACCCCTAACGATCTCCAGTAAGTTGAATCTTTGCACGGTGGTCCTAATAGACAAAATATCATTTTATTTTTATGTATATGGACAGTGTACGGTGTTTTCGACATTAAAATACTCAAAAATGTCCAGATCAATTAACATTTCTTCTATTGGCGGTATCCTTCGCTGTTTTTATAGCGTTTTTTCTTTCTCGTATAGTTTTATCCCCTATTGTCGTTATTACATTATTAACTAGTCCTACGAAAAAATTTATCAAAATATAATGTAAAAATTGTACCCTGGTCTCCTCTACTCTAGTTTCGTAGTAACGTCTTTTGCAAAAAAACCGCTTACTTTGCAACTACTTTGATAATGTTTGGATTTATTATACCTACATTAGAAGTTAAGTGAACCCTAAATAAAAATTGCTTTCCGTCATATTTTTAATATGTTTGCCAGCGTGTCTGTAACACCGCCCTGTTTGTAGCTAATAAAATAAACGTCAAAAACATAATCCCATAAAATCAGGTTTCATCAGATTTGCTCAAATTATTCCATTATAACCATTTTATTTACAGCAACATTCTAAACACGACCAAAATTTATGAAGTCTGCGAAAATCTGTAGAATTAAGATTAAATTTATTAAGAAACAACACGCAAATGCTCCAGCGTTAAGAAAAATTTATGTTTTATTTGGGGAGTGGAAGATGGCGATAAATGTTTACCATGCCCTACTTAAGCTTAATAAAAGTTGATCATTGAACTTTGTAATAGGGTGAGTCGGATCATAAATTATGTGGTCGGTGGGTTAATTGTTATTCTAAAGTTAACTGATAAAATTATGGGATAATAAATTAGAGCAATTATAAAAGCATCGGTTTTTTTTGTTCGTCCTTAAATTTTTTCACTATGGGAAATACCCATTTTCATCAAAGTTGCTATTGAATAGAAACAGATTGTGTATAAATTCATTTAGATGGATAATTAAATTACAAATGAAATAATTAATAAATAATAATAGTTTCAATTTAAAAAGGAGTGTGTGAGCATTTGGATGAATGGGCAGTGGACGTTTCTGCCTCTGATCCCAATTCGAATATTAACAGGTAGATTAACGGTAGGTTATAAGGAAATATAAAGTAGTTCCTCCAGTCCTATTGCTTTCAAAAAGTTCAGGATGTCGGTAGGCTTCAGGTTAGGCAGATCTCCCTCTTCTATTTGGTATTCTCCGAGGAACCCTTGGATTTTGCAGGGTTATGCATTCTGAGAGAATATGGATAGAGCTTTCCTCCTCTTCCTCGCAAAATCTACATTCTTCTTCCTCTACTAATCCGAGTTTTTTTAAGTGGCCTCTCAACCGGCAGTGCCCTTTTAGGATACCCGTTAGTATTCTGAGCTTGTTTTTACTCTTGCTAATGCAGTCGTCTGATCTCTTCTGGTTATAGTTTCCCAGTAGTATCTTGGCCTGCCTCATTCCTTGTAGTCCTATCTAGTATTGGGATCTTCTGTTATTTACTTCTTTTCCAAGTTTATCAAGGATTGTACTGGTGCTTATTCCGCAGAAGGGTTCAGGTCCCAGAAATGGTGTTTCAGTCCCTTTTTTGCGAGTACGTCTGCTATTTCATTACCCTCCACTCCAGTGTGTCCCTGAAATCATAGGAGGGTAACAGTGTTGTTCTTGCCATCTTCGAGTTGATTACGTGGGAGTTCAAATTTGAGTTCAAAGCATTCCTGTTCCTTATGTTGTTCTAGAACCATCTCTGTACCATTTAATGGCACTTCTCTTAACTTTGAATTCTTTTACAAAGCTAAACTTCTTTGTCATCTCATCTTGGGGCATGTGCCAGGTTTGGTGATTTCCAGGAAGGAGTCGAAACTTGCGTTTGGTGGATCCTTCTCTGGGTCATTCTGTAGGTTGTCCTTATCGCTCTACTCTCCACTAATATATGGAGAGGTGTAAGGCTTAGAATTAACTCCATGGCGGCCGTTGAGCACTTTCACATTGTCGTGTTGTCTACCCCTCTTTCTTCTAGTGCTCTTCTAGCCCCTTCTATGTCTAGGAAGTCACACACTGCAGGTTCTTTGTTCTCTAGTGCATCCTGTATTTCATCTGTCAATTGCATAGTAATGAGGGTAAATATGGAAGGTGTTAATGGAAGCAGTTAAAGTTTTGAAAAGTGTTAGCCGCAGAGGAAAAATTTGTTTAATTGAAAATAATCAAATTTACTTTTAAATGTCAGCTTCAATCCGGAGTAAAAACTTTGATTTGGCCTATTACTCTTGGAACCTCAAGACGTTGGAAACTGTTTTGTATTCGATTTATCTTTAATTTCAACCAAATGATGAAAAAAATCTGACAGTTTTCTGATTGTGTATTTGGAAAATAATTATATTTTGGGCGAATATACATATTCACCGCATATGTGGGCAGCAAAAACTGCTTCCAGTACTCGTGCAATGAACGTTGGCGAATCTTTTCACAAATTTTTCAACAAACGTTTTACAAATACTCATCCCAATATTTTAATTTACATAGATTTTTTATTAAAGTTTCAAAATAAAATTTATATTAAATTACAAAGTACCAAAATGTTACATAAGCCAAACTCCGACACACAGTAACGTGGGTCTTACTTGAAATCCAGAAGAGTAACAAAAAATATCTCGATTACATTTTGTAAAAGTGTTATCTCATTATTTCAGTTTATAATTTTGTTTTAGCTTGTAATTTTTGTAATATATTTTCTACAATAAATATAATAATGTTTCATAATTTGTCACAAAAAATCGTAACCTTTCAATTCTAAACTTTATAATTAGGGAGCACCTTTTAGTGCTGGTCCGAAACGTCCATTGCAGATTACCTCTAATAAGGGTTTGGGGACGTCAATCGCCCGGATGAATATGTCAATCAAGCAAGTAATATGTATATAAATGATAATTATGGGTTTATTAGTTTTTGCAGCAAACATGATGTAATTGTTTTTAAATTGAGAAATACTTATTATACCTTTGAAACTGCTTGTTTGTTTCTTATTCCTTCTTAAACTTGAAGCCTTGTAATGTCAATAATCAAGGACAACGAACAGGATATGTAAACATCTCAGTTTTGGACATTTATTCCAATGATGGAAATAAAGTTATCTACTGGGAAATAGAATCACTGATAATTATAAAATTTTCCATTCCATAGGATGATTAAGGTAACACAAAAGTTACGACTTTTCCTAATAACTACCCCACCAGCTGTCAAAGTCGACTCTCTTAACCGCTATGTTAATGTTGTTTTATTCACAAGAATCAAATGGTAATTGAGAAAATCGGTTAAGCCGATAATACAATGACAGATATCAGAAAGGGGGCCACGAATCGTTAAACTTCGGAAGGAACCACAAATGTTTAAAATGTGGACAAAATCACCAGAGAGTGTCTAAAATCCGTAAACAGCGAAGGTCCTTACCCTGTAAACTACCAGAAATGCCTAGCATATAAAAATTCTTAAAAACGTCGAAGAAAGGAAACAAATAAACATCAAATCACCACCACCTCAGAACAATCCTTGGAATATCCAACCCATCCCAAGGACAACACAATACGTAGATTAATTTCCACCCCTACGAATACCAGATCTTATGTCACCAACAATCAACAACAGCCAGAAATAACCCTTCAACCCGAAACTAGGTAACGTGCTCAACAGGTTGAGCGAATAACTAACATAAAAGAATTAATAAGGACACTAATGGAATTGAACAAAAAAACTAGAAAAAGCAAGAACAAAACCAGAAAAATGTATTATCTTCAGACAAAAACAGCTACAGCTTTTAAACTAACAAGACATACATACAATAACAAACAAAACACCACCACAACAATAACGAACGACTTTCAGTATAGCCTCAGGCGTGAATGAATATATTGAAAGATTTTATTACTAGAAATACGTTCAGGAGCGTTGGGAGTGTGTCTCAGGAAACAGCAATTACATAAACTCGTTTTTTCAGAGAATGTACATGTACAACAAACTAAAATACAGGATAAACTTTAAACGTTTCAATTCTTGCTCTTAAAGTTCTACAAAAAACTTAAGGATAAGAGGTTCTGAAGGAACGGGTTATCTCGTTCAAAATGTGGAGCGTGCTATATAGTCATATGCAGCCAATACCACGGTTACAATGGTCGTTAGGCCTAATCAATGTTGATGGGCCACAAAACGTTCAACGCTTAAAGTGCGTGAGGGTCTTTGCGTTAAGGATATGTTAGAAAATGTTTATCGAAAATTGTGCATAGGGGAGTCTAAGCTATTGAATATTCTAGACATAGATGTAACAAATTTCCGTAAAAAGTTTTAAATTGTTTTTGAATTTGAATTCGAATGGGGAGTGGGAAAGAGGACGTGTGAATGGACTGTTGCCCGGAAGCTGGTGGCCGTTTCGGTTTGGAGATCTATGATACTTTGTAACTATATTGCTGTGACATCTATTTCTACTCTAACCAATGCATCTTAAATAAACGATTCGAGCGAATAAGATTTATGGGAAAAATATGAAAGTAAGTGTAAATAGAAGATGTTCACCGAACAAATTGTTCGGTATCTGAATTCGATCTGTGTGTGTGTGTCTACAGCTATTTTGTGTTTATGAATTTTAAAATTCTGACTTCAGATTTTGATAGAGCATCAAAAAGTAAGCTTAGGGTTTTATGTGTCCCTCCGTACCACTTTGGGAACACTTTCAAAATGGGGTCCAAATTATGAACATTTTGAAGTTTAAAATGACATAGAATTTAAAGTACGCACATACTGAATGACGATTTTGGAAAATGTGAGTAGACTGTGGCTGTGTTGATTAGAATTAGAACTGTCAATCTAAAATTTTATTAATACTTTCATTGCAATTTGTCTGTGGCAAAGCTAGAGGAGCATTCTCAACTTGTTTAATTTAAAGTTTATATGATGCAACTAAAATATTCTACTCTTAGACTTAACATGAAATGTGGCGAACGGTATCTATTTGTCACATACTTAGATATTCTACTACTAAAAAAACAATAGAGAAAGGACTTTAGTACTTAATGAATATTTTGTTATAGAACTATGGTGACCATTTTCCAAAATTTTAACTGTGGACTAAAACATAGAGAAATGTGGAGCTTAATCCCAACTGCTGAGGATTTAGAAAAAAATGTTTTAATAATTTTACTCACAAGGGTGAGTATTCAATGCATTTTAAAAAATATGCCATAAATAAAACAGTTGTACTAAAAATGAAAATTTCTCTCTCTTTCCACTGGATTAAAACCACTTAGTTGTTAAAAAAGTTTTTTTATTGACGTTTCGGCTTTCCAGATCGAAAGCCGTTATCAAAATGACATAAAATAAATAAATTTACTAGAAACAGAACACTTGATAATCTTGCAAAAATATGACATCAACATAGTATACATAGAATAAGATTTTGAGATTGAAGATGTCAAAATCTGTTTCAATCATATTTTTGTGACGTTTCTGGGAACGAATTTTTGAAAGGATAGCGCATTTGCATATTATAAGAGAATTTATACTTCGTCATAAATGAAGTTTTCTTATTAATATTATCATAAGAAAAAACCAGATAAAAACTTATGATACCTATTTTACAAAAAGAGTTAATTGCAAAAAGGATACCCTCTATATCGGGATAGTATCATAAGTTTTTATCTGGTTTTTTCTTATGATAATATTAATAAGAAAACTTCATTTATGACGAAGTATAAATTCTCTTATAATATGCAAATGCGCTATCCTTTCAAAAATTCGTTCCCAGAAACGTCACAAAAATATGATTGAAACAGATTTTGACATCTTCAATCTCAAAATCTTATTCTATGTATACTATGTTGATGTCATATTTTTGCAAGATTATCAAGTGTTCTGTTTCTAGTAAATTTATTTATTTTATGTCATTTTGATAACGGCTTTCGATCTGGAAAGCCGAAACGTCAATAAAAAAACTTTTTTAACAACTAAGTGGTTTTAATCCAGTGGAAAGAGAGAGAAATTAAAATACAAACCACTATGAGCTTCCGAAATGAATTAAAAATGAAAAATCTAAATCATTGAAAAAATACATTTTTCAAAACTCAATAGATTTTACTAGTGAATTTTATTGAAAACGTGTGTAATGTTGTCACGTGGATATCGAATCCCATTTGAATTCTTTCCTGCATTCGCGTGAACAAAGTTGTTTGTGTGACATCGTTTAGGTCGTTAATTAAAGCAACTTTGTCAAACAAAATTTTTCCCAATTACAGAAAATTTCAATATATAAATATAATAGAGAGACCACATATTCATTTTTATTTTACAGCCAGATTTAACAGCACAATTATTTTTTTTTAATTATGTAGGTACAATAAAAATGTCTATCTAATAATAGTTATTTATGGCCGAATGGTATAAATTCTCAAGTGACTTAGGAAACATAACACGCGAGTGGCATACAATGTTTTATCCAACAAGTGGAAGAAATCGTTTTTTTATGAGATAATAATTAATAAGCTTTGTGATCAAATCAAAGTTACTTGCGTCTCAGTACCCTATTAATATCAGAATGACTTGACAGTGACTTTTTTACATTTTGGTCAAAGTAGGTTGTTTGTTTGGTTGCCATGGGCATGATACATTGTTAGCAAATGTTTAAATAAATTTTGACACTTGTCAGTTTTCCTTTCAGAAAAGGGAAGCTTTTTTGAAGAAAAAGTATAGAAAATGGAGGAAATGGATGAAAATTACGTTCCTGGGGATGTCCTTACGGAAGCGGAAGTAGCAGCGATGCAGATTTTGCTAGAAAAGTCCCGAGATGCTTACGACAAGGAGTTCAAAATGTTTGGGTCTTGGATGAATTCATGGAAGATAAAAGGTATCGATGAAAATGTTCTATTGGTTTATTTTTTACATTTGCAAAAAAAATTAGCCCCATCGTCGCTATGAACCAAATACTCGATGCTTCGCTCGACTATTCACCTTTATAAAAATCGACATTTCAAAATATGGCAAACTAACGAGCTTTTTGAGAAGCAAATCACAGGGATACAAGGAAGTCCAAGACATTACAACGACCTGAAATAGAGAAGTTTTTGAACGAAGCTCCCGACAACGAGTACCTGTTGATGAAAGTGGCTTTGATATTTAATATTTTCACATAGTTTTGCCAGACACTAAAACCAAGAAATCGACAAATTTCACCATACTTAAAGAAGGATTTTCAGTCAACCCGATCAATTTGTGTAAAAAATGCATGTCTTTGAGACGAAAAAATACTAGTTTTTTTTTGTTTTTTACGAAAATGGGAGGTGTACCAGCCAGTGTGTGGGAATAAATACGTTGTCGAAGATACCTTCAAGAATTGCAATGTTTTTGAAATTGAGGAAACCAGCGCTCTACACCGGTCACTGCCTGATAAGGTCTTCGGCGACTCTTTTGGTCAATGACTACTTTGAAGCGTCACGGAGGAAGGAAGTCCTCGACCGTAGCAGAAGAATCGATGCACAACAAAATACAAATTGCAGAAAAATTACAAGGTACAAGGTTCTAATGCGTCGGCGTCTTCCAGCACTATCCGCAGCTGTACCGATACGGGAGCGTCTGGTTCCAATGAAGCAACCAATTTTACAATGACTTTAAATTCATATAAACCGTTAGCGTTTTCCTTTAATTTCAATATCAATGTGAATTCTGCTTGTAATAGTAATAAATAAATAGAATACTACTTTAAATATGAACGTGAGTTATAATCCATAACTCACTAGAGAGTTATGAATTATAACACACTAGTGCGTTATTTGATAGTGTACTTGTCTAAAATGACATTAATAATGACAGTCATAACTGTCATGTGTTGGATAAAATAATAAATCCACTCTCAAAAAAATATTTTTTGATCATGTGCTTTTCACTTGCTTTCATAAATCGACTATTTGACAAAATAAAGTTTTGAAATATGATATATTTTTTATAACCTGAATTTCATTAAAAGGTTTTGTATAACATTCAATGTGTGTAAAACGAGGCTTCATCAAATGTCTTTCAATCAGCAAAGAAATCTAGGATATACAAAATTCACGAGATGTAATAAATTCTATATTGGAGAAACATCCACACCTTTTCTTAGACTTAAGAGCAAGTTGTACTATACTATAACACAGTTTATGCAAGGATTTCATAGTCCCTAAATTTTTAGTTTCATTTTTCGTTTTGAGGGAATGAAAAAATAATTACATATTGGTAATAGTCTAATCTATGTTTCTATGTTCTTACTTTTTGTAACGTTTTCTACACGTTATTAGGATTTATCCTGGCTAGCTCAATATTTTTAAAATAGTTATAAGCCAAATTCTGGGCGCCGAGAGGTTAGGTAATAAATAAAACACCACACTAAGGTTAAATAAGTGAAATTTATTAATTTAACTATATATGTAAAAATTTTTTTTAAAATATTACGAAGCACAACTGACAATTGTTGTGCTTTAGGTTACATATGAATCGGTACGAATTTAGGGTTTATGGCAAGAGTGCAAGTGTCGGATGACACTTAGCTTTCGTTTTGACGGCTGAGACCACTGTTGTGGGGAGAAGGGTTCTGGAGGGCTTCCTTGGAGAGGCTTAGATGAAGTATCTCAGGTCTCCTGGTGGAACGTTTCGGCACTCTGGGCCTGCTTGAGAGTGAGACAGCGTTACTGGAACTTATTTCTGAACAAATCACCCCACTGGGTCTCCTTTTTAAACGGAACTCTTAGAACCTCCTGGGTCTCCTTTTGACACGCCTCTGAGTCTCCTTTTGAAACGCAACTGGGTCTCCTTTTGACACGCCACTGGGTCTCCTTTTAAGAATGATAAAACCTCCTGGGTCGCCTTTTGAAATTAAATAAAGCACAATATCAATGATTGGTACAAAAAAACAATGTCTTTCCATATTTTAACACGTGGCACATCAAATATAAAGTGAAAGAACTTGAAAATATTTTGTAAATAATTAACAATATAGATAATTTGAAAGTATTATTGGCTTTAAGGTTTACAATAGTATTTAAACAACGTTGCAAAAGATGGAAAACTCGATATAAAAAAAATGCTAAAAAAAGTAACTAAATTGTGTCGTCCATTTTGGAATAGTAAAAAATATACACCTACCTAGTAAGAAATAAAGATAATTATACCTACATAGTAATTTATAAGCGATTTGATTTAATTTACCAAGCAATTTAAGAATAATTTAAGTAAAATACGAATCTTTGTCAAGGAAAAGAAACTAACACAAAAAAAAAACTCATATCTGACTTCACACTATTTACTAATTAGCGATGTTGGTCTGGATCGAAAAAGGCCGGCCTGTGCTTTGCCGGTTTATTTATAGATCAGCCATAATCGATCGAAGGCTGTCACTATTGGATTACAATCGATATTTTATATCGAGAGGCTGACACTAAATCGATCGTTACAATGAGATGCAATGTGGGTTGTCAACGAACTGGGAAATTATTTCATATACAATAGAATATTTTGTCGAAATATGAATTATTAATAAGATCATACAGCCTGGAACGAAATAAACGTTACATTTTATCAAAATTTGATTTAGTTTTTTCTAAAAACAATCGCAAAATTCCATGTTTTTGATTATTTTTCCCATTTTTTTTTAGAAAAGAACCAAAGCACAATTCTAAAAAGTGAGAAAATAGGAACATAGATTAGATCTTGACCAACAAGTACAATTTTTTTCCTCCTCTCAAAGTCATTTCTGAATAGAGATAAAATACATTCACTTTTTTAAATGTTTAAAAGGGATCGGCGGATTTTCGCGGAATATTAAATTATTAGTATTTCATATCGTACATAGGTATGTAAAAAAATCAAGAAAGTTATTCAAAAGAGTAAACCCGAATCTCTTTTACCTGTCATAATCCGGGTCCAAGTCCAAATCCACATATGTTTTAGTGATTAATATCAAGAATGCCACATGAACGTAAAGGTTCGAAGGAATATCGTGTAATATCGAAAAAATAAGGCGAATTTAACTGGAATCGTACGTAAATATTCGGCACCGCCATACAAATAATGTTTGCGTAATATTTAGGCTCTGCAGGTTTGTCTCTCAGTTTGTAAAGTAACACTTTTCCTTAATGAAACATCAACACACTCTCAATTTATAAATCGGAAAACGTGTCAAAAAATTTGTTGGCAACAGATTTTGAAATATTTTTTTGTTCCACGTTGTTATCGAATTTTGAGGAATTATTCAATGACGTGTTTCAATAGTAAGAGACATCGCAGACTACAGAATTTTTATCGGCCGATAGTTTAGTCGGATCCTAAATTAGTATGAAGATGTGGCCGATACCAAATCATTTTAAGAATGTTCTATACCCGTCACCTGTGATGTGAACTGCGTAATGTTTGTTTGTTTATCTGCAGTTTGACATTTGAGCATTTGAATTTGAGCGCGAACGAAACTAATATGAGTAACTTGTATAGAAACATCTTTTCTATAAATTTTGCATACTTATAGCTTTTATTCGGGACAACAGCTTAAGGCTTACAAAAGTTTGCAAGCAGTATGAGGCCAGGGCTGTTCATAGTGTTTTAGCCAAATTGTGTTTAATATACTGTATACAAATAATAATAATAATAAATAACACAAATAAAACAAATTGTAAATCTTAGAGGTTTATATATTCATAAAATAAAATACATTATGAAAAAAAAAATAATTCAATGCACTACACACTACGACAATTTTGCCACATGCAGTATAACCATCTCTTTCTTTAGACAACATACTCATTGGTATTGTTTCATGAAAAATCTTTTTTTTAAAGACCAATAATTCGTATATGAATTTATACAGTGGTAATATTACGTCTATTTGCCAAAACAGTGGGATGTACTTGATTTTTTTCCTTTTTAAAGGCTGGTATATTTAAATTCGCACCTAATATTTGTAGAGAATCTTGAATTAAAAAACTTCTGTCGGCTAAAACAATATCACCTGGTAAAATTAAATTTAAAAAACATATATAAAAAATCGCCAAAAATACCTGTTATAAAATGCCTAGAACAAATACGTCTATTATTCACTTGGCTTTCAGAAAATGTACCTCGTTTCAAATCTTTAATCCAACGCATTTAAATGGTCCCCTCAGTTTGTCAAAACAGCAGTAAACCAGAAAAATAATACATTATCTCGTTCAGAACACATTGAGCATTTAATAACACTACAAAAATGTGGCATTTTCTATTTATTTCTTCTGAATAAATAACTTTAAAAAAATCTTTCTGATGTTTACATATGAAACCAAAGTTGTGTGAAAATATGACCGACCTGTCACCTACATCATCCTGGAATGGGCAAAAACGTAAAATAATTTTCGCAATAATGAATTTTTCAGTAATTGTTAATAATTAGTTTAAATTTTTAATAAATTAAAAACCTGATTACTCCATTGAATTCTACAGAAAAAAATACAAAAGAAACCGTGTTTCATTGTTTTATTTGAAATTCGATTTTTGTTCCGCATTGTTATAAATATTCAATTGTAATAATGAAAACGCAGATAAATATAAAAAATAATTATTTTTTAAATAGTTTTGAAAAATATTCAGTATGAAAGTTGTAGATTATGAAAAAATATTCAACTTTTGAAAGCTCTCCTTTTCATGTCGCGAAAAATTCGAAAAATGGTATTTGTCTTTGTATTTCGGAGAAAATAATGTACTTTTGATCATAGATTTTTTCATAATCTACAACTTTCATACTGAATATTTTTCAAAACATTTATCTGCATTTTCATTATTACAATTGAATACATTCAACGTAAATATAAATAAGCAAAAAATCACATTCAAAGACACACAGCCACACACAGCTGTAAACCTCCGACGAGCTTTCGGCTCATCTCGGCTCTCGGCTAAACACAAAGTAGGAGGGACATACGAACTTTCCAAACGAATTCGAAATATACGTCTGGGTAAGCAATTTTTAATTTTTAATTGCTTTAAAAGAGGACTGTCGGTGGCAGCGCCTCCCGATACCCTCTGAGATTTTGTAGCAATGTTAAATTTTAGAAAAAACTACTTACTTGTTTCAAAAATGGTAAATACAAAAGTTGTTCAGTGGCAAATGAAGAACGGCGGATGATAACTTATATAATTTGAAAAACGTACTTATATAAACACTTCTAGAGTTCTTTGATATTTTTTCGATTTTTTGTATTTGAATTTTTATTATATTAGTTAGTTGATCATTCTGAGGAAGGGACGTGAAATTAATTTTTTTAACTTTTAAACGTCATATGGCAGGATAGGGAAAGTTTTTGTTTTTTGTATATTGCAAAAACATCTTTATCCTGGTATATATATTTTTTTATTAATCAAATATTGAACATGAGTTTTGAGGGAAAGGTGTCAGATATCATATTAATAAAAAAATTTTGAAACATGAAATTAGCACATCTGAATTTTAGGTCAATGTGTACTGGTTTTAATAATTTTGTAGCACTTTTAAATAACAAAAAATTTGATTGCGTTGCGATTACTGAGACATGGCTGAACGAAAAGGTTGACATGGATTTTTTTAATATTTCTGGTTATCAAATGTCATATAAACATAGAGATTACGCTCGTGGAGGTAGAATTTTGTTTTATGTTCGCAATAATATAAAATATGAAGTAGTCAATTTTGATTTTCAGGTAAGTCAAAAACTTGAATTTCTTTTTTTAAAAATTTTTCTAAAGAACATTACTTTGGGCATAGGAGCTTATTATAGGCCACCTAAAACCCCAAATTTCAACAGTGATGTTGATAACATGCTTAACTTTTTTATACCAACGGTAGATGAAACTATAATACTGGGTGATCTAAATGAAGATTTTTTGGACGTAGAAAATTGTATAAATGAATGCTTTTCAACTTATGACCTACTGCAAATTTTAAACGAACCCACAAGGGGTACAAAACTTTTGGACCCTATTTTTACATCTAATGTTGACATGATCACCAATTCTGGTACAATTAACTGCAATAATATATCTGATCATAAGATGGGCTTTTGCTACTTAGATATGTCTATATTTTCAACTAAAATTAAGTTCATTAAGCAAAGGCAGTTTAAGGGAATTAATTTAAACGCACTTCAAAACGACCTAGAAAATTTATATTGGGAAGGATAGTGAGAAGGATATTGAAGCAAAATTAAATATTTTTAACACGTATTTAACAGCTGTTTTTGATGTACATGCGCCTTTGAGATTAGTTCGGGTTACCAAGAAGCCAGCACCATGGCTTGATCAACCTTTAAAAATTAAAATGAGAGAAAGAAACTTAGCTCTGCAAAAGTTTAAACAAACCAAATTGGATAGTGACCTTCAGGTTTACAAAAAAATTAGAAATGAAACTGTAAAATTAGTAAAACAAAATCGTAAAAATGTTATCAATAATGTTGCTAAAGAAAAAGACAAAAAGAAATTATGGAAAACGTTTAAATATTTAAACTTATGCAAAAATGCCAAATTTGATATTCCAGATAACTTAGCAGATCCCAATGATATTAATAATTACTTTTCTGATTTTCTGCGTGATAATTCTGATGATGCAAAGGAAAAATAGATTTCTACACAAATAATGTTGGTAATTTAGGTCAAAATATTTTTTCTTTTCGTATGGCAACACTTGATGAAGTTTCTAGGGCATTAGATGAAATTAAAAGTAATGCTGTTGGAAATGATAACGTATCACTTTTAATGTTAACTTTTTGTAGACCATTTATTGATACTTATTTAATCCACCTCATCAATTCCTGCATAGAAAAAAGTTACGTCTCTAAGGCTTGGAAAACTTCAGTTGGTAAGCCGTTACCTAAAATTTCTAACCCCAAAGAATACTCTGACCTGAGAATTATTAGCATTTTGCCCGTTTTTTCGAAAATATTAGAAAAAATATTATTTAATCAGCTATGCAACTTTTTTATAGAAAACCAATTAATACCTGATACCCAAGCAGGTTTTAGAAAAGGTTATAGTACGGCCACAGCTTTAGCCGTTGTAATGGATGACATTATTAATGCACTTGATAAAAAAGATAATAGTCTTCTTATTTTATTAGATTTTTCAAAAGCATTTGACACCATTAACCATAAACTGCTTTGTGCCAAACTTCGCTATTATGGTGCGTCACAAGCTGCAGTCTCTCTTATTTTTTCATATCTAACTGATAGGTCACAAGTAGTCGAGGTTGATGGTGTCAGATCAGAAGCTATTAATATTTTAAGTGGTGTTCCTCAAGGATCTATCCTTGGGCCGTTATTGTTTATTTTTTACACGGCTGATATCTCAACTTCGGCAAGACGTGGTAAGGTACAGGCTTATGCAGATGATACGCAATATTACTACCGTTTTTCTACTAAAAATTGTGAAGAAACTTGCCGACTCGTTAACCAAGACCTTCCAGGTATTTCTGATTTATCCAAACAACATAATTTAAAATTAAATTCATCAAAATCAAAAGTAATGATATTTTCATCCCGAAATAATAAAGTCTTTCTTTCCGGAAATATTAATATTAGTATAGATGGGGTACCTTTACCTATAGTGGATGAAACCGGTAATCTTGGTGTTATTTTTGACAATGAATTGAGATTTCATACACATGTACGTAATTTAATGCAAAAATGTTACATGTCTCTTAAATTTATTTATGCCAATAAAGCACTTCTTAGTCACAATATGCGAATGCTTTTGTGTGAGTCATTGGCTCTTTCACACTTCACTTATTGTGACTACATTTACTATTTTTGCTTAGATGAAGCTGATAGGAAAAAGGTACAATATATTCAAAACTCATGTTGTCGGATTATCTTTGGTTTAAGAAAATATGATCATATCACTCATAAAATAAAAGAATTAGATTGGCTTATAATGGAAAACCGTGCGAAATATCATTTGACTACGTATGTTCATAAAGTATTATTCACTTCTACACCCGAGATTATGAAATAAAAATTTGTTGCTCGTAAACACATTACAAATGTAAATCTTCGAGACCCCAATCGTCTCACTATGCCAATCCATAGTTCAGTAATGTTTAATCGCAGTTTTATATATAACGCAGTGTCATTATATAACGCGATACCAAATGAATTTAAAATTTTTAAACACTCTACATTTAGGTCTAAAGCAAAAAATTCTTTTTAAATGAGCAAAACAATGATTAATATGGCATATGACATTTTTGCAATTCGGAGCACTGTTCAATGTTCCCTTCCTTAGAAAAATGAATATTTGACTATATAGTAAAATATTTTTTTTTTTACATCTTTTAAATTTTTTTTTTTTGATATTGTATTATTACTTTTTTATATATATCTTTTGTTTGTTAATGTGGTTCAGTATGAGTAGCCCTAGGCTAAACTTCGCCACTCCCACTTTTATTTTTTATTTGTTTAAATTATATTTTGTATTCTTTCATCTGGGAAATAAAGACGTTTATTATTATTATTATTATACTTTATATACGTATCTGACTTTTTTTTATTTTTTTCATGTTATTCGTATTATGTATATAAAAAAAGTGATCTTCTGCCGTTCTACAATGCATAATAAGTTCGGATACAAAAAAATATTTTTTTTGTTGAGTATTAAGCCCGTAATTTTAACATTAGCATTTCCAATATGGCGGAGGATGGTATAGAACCCTCTTAATGTGCGCTCTTTCACTCTTCACACTAATTTATAACCCGACTAAACTATTGGCCAATAAAAAGTCTGTAGTCTGCCATGTCTCAAAATTATTATTATTTTTTGTGTCATTGTCATTGAAAACGAGTTTATGTTCTCAAAAAATGTTTGATATACCATTAGAAGATTATTTATAAATGTACATCATGTATAGTGAATGGATTTTTTGACAATCAAATTTATAAATAAAATTGATGGGAAAAACAAATTTCTCAATTTAAATTTATTGAGCCAAAAATTTAATTAAATATAAAATACCCAATGTCACTATTCTACAAAAATTTTGTTTCATATTTGAAAAAAGACTGTTGATTTACTGATTGTTGATTTAAAAAAAACAGGATGTATAACGAATCGAACTTGTAAATCAGTCCGATAATTGATATTTGTTCGGTGAGCATGGCATGTATTGTGATTGAAAAAATTTAATTTCGGAAACAAAAAACATAGGTTGTTTAACTTTAATTGTTATCGATAAAAAAAGTTCTCTATAAAATTATATTTTTTCGTTGTCACAGCACTTTTTGTAGCTAGTAACAATATCCATATTTTAATAAGTTTTCAACTTGAGTGGTTAATTATTAATTAATGGTTATTTAACGAACAAGAGTATTATAAATAATGACATACAATAACAGATAGTATTAACACACCTTCTTGGTGGTAACTAGGTAACTGTCAATATAAATGTATAATAAGAGCAATGTACGTTGGGTTGCATATAATAGAAAATCATTCATTAATAGGTGTCATTAATCAACGATTTTGAGTGCGTTAGAATATATCATAAATGGTCGGTCGACGGAACATAAATATTATTGTTTAATATACAGTGCGTCAAAGAACGTATATCCGTAATTTACAAAAATTGTGGGTAGCATCAAACTTCTTCTTCTTCTTCGTCTTACTAGGATTGCTCCTGTTTGTTTGCCTCTCATTCTGTTCTGTTGTTGTTGTTGTCAGTAGGTTGTTCTTCCATTTTTTCTTTGGTCTTCCTGTTGGTCTTTTGCTGTAAGGTTTATTATTTTTGCAGATGATAGCTAATCTGTCATAGGTGCCGTTCTATTAACATGACTATCCCAGTCTCTTTTCATTGCTTTTACCCATTTGTTGATGCTCTGGATGTTACATGGCTCCCGTATTCTCTTATTTGTTTGTCTGTCTCTGAGTGTTATACCATTTATTGTTCTTAAAGTCTTCATTTCTACGTTACTCATTATCTTTTTTCTTCTTTTTGTGTCGGCTCGAGTTTCTGCCGCGTAGGTTAGAATCGGTCTCATACTTCTTATTTTAAATTTATTTTCATATGTACAGTGTATTTCCTTAAATGTGGTATACAGGTTATTTTTTCAGACATTATAGTCAATTTTATATTAGAATCATTGTTAGTTCAAGACCCTGTAGACAAAGGAAACAAACTGAAATAAAAGGAGTAGCTGAAAATACTACAAAGAGTAAAGAGTAAGAAATATAGAGAAAGAAGAATTTATGAGGAGTACCACCATCTTTTTAATTAGTTAAAAAATGATCAGAACAAATTTTTTGAATGTCAGTAAAAACATTCGTTTCTTGTTTCCTTTACACTGACATGATGTGCACAAAGACAACTGAGAAATAAATAATACCGCTGGGCGTTGAGCGAAAATATATGTCTGGGGTTGGCGGTAAGCGGCAGAACCTGAGCGAATCGCCCTGACGCTCAGAAGGCATGGTCTGCCGTTACCCCACTCCACTTAACTCAATGATGATATAAACTTGAGCGGCGCTGCTCTCCGCTCGTATCGTACCCAAGCCCTAAAGCGAAACACCAAACACAACTAATGCATTTGAACCAAAGATTGAAGGAAAAGTGGCCTGAATATGATCAGAAACACGAGAAAGTGATGTTGCTGTACATGTTGCTTAAGTTGTTAAAATATACCTGGAAACACTGAAACGGTACGTCTGACTCCACCCGCCGTATTCTCCAGTGATCCTTGACGCATGGCCTGGCAGAGCAGCAATTCCGTCCTTACAACGAAGCCAAAAATTGGTTCGATTCGTGGATGGAGTCAAAAGACAAGAAGATTTTTCGCCGCGAACCGTGTTTCCAAAAAGATGGGAATAATAATTATGTAACCACTAACTGGTCAATTTTTTTTAACCGCTGTTTTCTGTTTGTACACGTGATAACTAAAAAACAGAATGTTCCTATCTACAGTAGTAACTTGTCCGATTTGTTTATCTGAAACTGATTTCAGAATTCCTATGAAGAAATCTACGGAATCAGTCCTTGCAGCTGAATTATGTTTTAGTTTGCTGTTGCGAACTTCTATTAATCGACTAGTAGTTTTTTTTAAGCAATAAGTAATCCACTAATAATCTTAGTAATTGTATCAAAAAATTCTAGGATGTTTTATACTGACTAACTTTTTCGCCCATTGCCTATGGAGACCCATCCCTTTATTTTTATACAGCGTTTTTAAATTCATGCTTACTATTTTTCTACAAGTATAACGTTCCCTTTATCTTATATTGAAACTGCTTGAGTCTCTGGAAGTAAATGAGAAAGAATGAAAATATAGTAAGCTATTCACTAATCATTAATGTGGGAGAGTTGAAACATTAACCGTGCCTCCCTGCCACCCTATGGATCAAGTCTACCGCACTACCCTTTCCTCTTTTCATTTTATACTTTCAGAAAAATATTAAGGCGGAGTATTGAACAACTGTACGTTCATTTTATAGCCTTTCAGTTGCACGTCACCAAATATGACGTCATATCATGTTTTCGGCATGTCTTTGATTACTACATGACATTTGATGAAGACAGTTGTCAGGATCGTATTCAGCCAAATAGGAAAAGGCTTTGAAATTAATAAGAATTCTGATCTCAAAACATTACAAAATGCTCTTTTTCGCTATACCTCGGCATGTTTATAATTATCAAAATAAATATATAAATTAAAAATAATATTCCAACTTCTAAAAAATGTAATTAACCACAATAATTAAAAATGTAAGTACTGTTCTGATAAAAACTGTCAGGCGTACACTTTGACGTTTATCAAAAATAGCTAAAGAGCGTGTTCAATATTGCAATTTGACTATGAGGCCTGGACGTATAGCAAACGGCAGCCAATGAAATGCCTGTATTGTGTCAATTGTAGTTATTTAATATCTACGTGTAGATCTCTCATGATGTTGCCTTACGAAAATTTACAGTGGACGTACCGTTTTTTGCATTTCTTTCAACTTAATACGATAAAGCGAGATATATGCCGTATGACGTGCAACTGAAAGGCTATACAATGAACTTTACTTAGATATATAGTATTTTTACGATAGCAAGACAGTGACGTCACACATCAAAAATCTGCGGCGAAGCCAGGTAAATTTTTTTTTCGTTCACTTGAAGATAAAATTGTTCAACTGTTATTTTTTTTCCTATATATAGCTTGAATATAAGCTTTATTAAATTAAAAATGCTATTAATTAAGTTATTAAGCGACCGTCCTAATACCTCTCAAGAATCCGACAGCGCAAAATTTAAAATGAAATATTCGATATGGGTCGTCACCTAACTGGGCTATCCCAACCCTGCACATCTGTTGTCAAATTCATAATGGGAAACCGGTAATAAGACGAATACTTGAAATAAAATAAAAAATAAATGTCTTTTTCCGATTCCTCTGTTTAAAATTTATATTGTATAATTAAAATACCCCAACCCAACATCTCTCGACACGACATAAAAATAAGTATGTAATCGTTTTCTTAAAAAAATATCATTTTTGATCTTTTAATAATACTTTAAATTCTATTTTCAATAACGATAATAAAATCTCTTATTTTTGTGTCTCTTCTACCAGTATAGCTTCTTTTCCCACTCTGCATCTTTCCTCTGCTAACGCTATGTTGCTTAGCATAGCATTTTCCACCAAGTGATCCGAAGAAACATTACTGACGTCCTTACACCAGTAGTTCTCACTACCTCTATTTGCTTTACTTTTGATGGCTATAGATTTTCCACTTCTATTCCCTTCTGATACACCTGCAACTGCATTGTTGTTCTCTTCATTGACGTAGATACAGACCGCTGCTGCAAGCTTGCAGAATCCTCTTCCTCATTTGCAAGTGCAGTTTGTATCCAAAACGTTTCTGTCAGGATAAACCTAAAATCAATCAACTATATGATTTTTTTTAGTGATACATTTATGGTCGGCACATCTAGAAATGTTAATGTCTTATTATTTCATCATACCTAATTTTAAAAAAGTTTTCCAAATGGTGTAACACCCTTAATGCGACGCTGTGTACTTGATCAGTGACGTTTACGTTTCTTTAACTTATCTTTATTTGTTATTATAACTTATACAATAATTATATACATACCTCGATTGTCGGCTTGTAAAGGTTTGTTTTCGTTTTAGTGCTTAGTGCACCAGGGGTTTCTCGCAAAACAGTTCCTTTAATCTCAGATGATCCATCGGTTTTTATCTAGTAGACGCCGGAAACATGATGGTTTTCGACGAGTTTCTTGCCTTTAGTGAGGCTTTTCTTTCGAAAAATTATTAAATTTACCGACTTGAACCCACATCTTAGCAAAACCGGCATTGTGGACGGTTAATAACAATAAATAAACGAGTTTTTCAATTAAACTTAATCGATCGATTTAAATCGACACACAATTATTGTTTCACCCGGCCGGTAAAGCGGCGCTGGCGTCGCGCCAGCCGATGTCGGTCTGGCCTATAGGTGTAAATTATTTGTTTGGCAATCAATTGACAGTTTGAAAATTAAATATATTTTTCAAAGAGCCGATAAATGAAGTTTAATCTGTTCAATTTGAAGCATGTATTTCATAGATATGTTGAATTAAAATTTTCGGTAATAAAACAATTAAATTAATTGTTGGTAATATCGCCATTGTGCTAAAAATTTGATTTTCGTTTGTTGCATTGTTAATTTTTTATTGCATTGACATCGAGTCAGAATTTTGAAAGCATTTTTTCATAAACTGCTCGTTTCAATCCGTTTTTTTAATTCGTTTGTAGACCGGGATATATTTCACACTTCGGAATTGAAACATAGTGGTGCAAAAAGATGAAAATATAAAGTGGTTTCTGTAACAATAGACGTATTATGATGAATGTATGTAGTTTTCTCGCACAATGGGAATGGTATAAAGCTGGAGAAGAGTCACATTTAATTTTTTGTTGAAGTTGTTCTCAATATAAATATTTGAATCATTTCATACCATTTAACATAATGCTTTCGTATTTTATCTTTATTCTACCATAAATTACGTACGGGCTGCGGCATTTGTACGAGGAAGTCCAATTACCTCGTGGTTAGAGATAGGAAAACTGTTAATTGTAAAAAAAAAAGAAAAATAAAAAAACTCAAAGTCAGTAACACATGAATATAATATAAAATTATATTCACAAATTGCACCGCGTCTGAAACGAAAACAACTACTCCTGTCATTGAGTTACGACGATCTAGACGCTTGTTAATTATTACATTTTTGAATTCTTCTGGATCTTCCAGTTTTTTAATAAAGGGTTTTAAATATATTAGGACTTGTGTATCAACATTAACAAATCAATCCTAGAAGATGTGTTCGACAATATCCTGTTTTTCAGAGCAAAGTCCAGCTCATTGTCCTTTTAATTTCTCTGATTTAATTCTCGCATTTGAGAAACTAGGTTCACAGGATAAACACGTAGGAAATATGAAATTTCTGGACGTTTCGTTTTCCATTTTAATGCCATTATCAAGAGCTGTAGTTGTGGTTACGTGGTCTCAATCTTTTAAGGAATTCCCTTTTATTTCACGGCGACGTTTTTTTTAAATTTATTTTTTGTATATTACTCTTTTAAAGGTGGTGGTGGAGCTTGGTCCAGGGTCTGCGACTGTGGAAGGGGGTAATTAACTGCAAAAATTTAGACAGAACTAGTTTGCAGGTTGACGGCAGTCGTTAACTCTCATCTCCGGAGTTCGGAGAGTTGGGGCATTTTGGATTTCTATTGATTTTCTTACAACTTAAGATTCGACGAAAGTGTAGGGGCAATTGTTTTGGTGCTGTCGAAATCCATGGTTTGTCTAGTTTGGATATGATATTGAGAGTAACTTTTTGTTAGTATATTCGATTTCATGTATTTCTAGGGAAACATCAACAACTGTTGGATCCTGGGAACTGGATATTTCAGGGACCATTGGATTATTAATATTTAGGACCTAATGGACTTGTATTTTCTTAGGAAAAACTCTTTAGTTTTGAT
Source organism: Crepidodera aurea (assembly GCA_949320105.2). Taxonomy (NCBI): domain Eukaryota; kingdom Metazoa; phylum Arthropoda; class Insecta; order Coleoptera; family Chrysomelidae; genus Crepidodera; species Crepidodera aurea. The sequence continues at coordinate 75,719,656 of OX439473.1, read as the reverse complement.
AAATACACTTTTTAGCACGGGTAAAAGTTTATAATAATTTTAAGTCACTTTCGTTTTTTCTTTCTTACAAATTCAACTGTTTTTATTTGACACAGCGATGTGGTATCGACGAGAGTTTTTAACCAAAAAGCCTAGAATGATCTTGGAAATCGCTTTTATCATTCTTTGAAGTCAAAGCCATCTATGTTAAAATTACAATGATTTTTCAAAAAAATTATTTCATTTATCGGAAAATAAACAATTTTTCCGCATAGATTTGAGTACTACATTTTTTAATTTGACAAAAAAGAACATTTTTGATATATTAAGCTAATATTCTAAATTTGAGGTTTTGTTATTATATAATTTTAAATTCTACTGCATTTTCTATATTGTAATTATGAATTTTCGATAAAGCTTGAACTAATTTTAATGGAGTCGATCTGGCGGAAAAAAACCGACAAACGAAGTCGCTCCTTTCGAAATTTTTTTTTTGTTATTTCATAGATTCGAGGTCCCTCTTTCACGTGATCACTATATGAAAGCTAAGGGAGGTGTGGAGGGGGGGTAAATTAACATGTAAAAATATGGAAAATCGGTTTTTCGCACGTAGCTCGCTGAGTTTTATTCGGCTCGAAACGACTTCTATATATAAAATAAAGTACTCGTGAAAACGCTTGAACCCGTCCAAATCGGTCTAGGGGTTCTTAAGATATTGCGATTTGAAAATATATGGAGTTACAGTGTTAATTTTAACCTTCAGAAATCTAACATTTTATGAATTAATTGCTACTTCAAGATTGATTTGAAATTGTATTTACTTAAACACGTTCTGTCTAATGTTGGTTCAGATTAAAATAAATGGTTATTTAATGTTATTTATTTGTAAAATTTGATAATTATTATTATTCGACAAAAGTTAGGCATTTCATTATTTTACACCTTGTTTGACCGTTACAATAGATATAGCTTTGGGGTAAAAAATTTTTGAAAGAGGACTGATTGCCCTTGAAAATAAGCCTAACACGAAGTCACTAACCCTATCCGTTGCCCTTCTACAGGGCTAAACGCGTTTACCCCCCTTCCTCCCTTCCTGATTATCGGATCGAGTCACTGTAGGGCTCAAATCAAAGAGAAAAAAATTCCGCAACCGGTGGCGCATAAATAATTTTCGACACTTTACTCTTTCGTTGCGAAAATAAAAAAATAAAATTCGGTCGCCATTTGTCCGTTTTCGCGAAAACCATCATCTTCTTAATACATGCTGTAGCAGTGTGCTTATGAAAGAGTTTGCCATTTTGCTGACCCGGATTGGTCAAGAATTAAAAAAGTTACCTTGAGTCAAAAATTAATCAGTGTTTGGCCTCCCTATCCCTCACAAATTAAACTAGCCGGTTGAAATTTGGACACAATGCTTGGGTCATGACTATCTATCGGAGGAAAAATCAAGTATCTAAGTCATTTTCTTCCATGAGAAAAAGGCGAACACGGCTCTAGATGTGTTCTCGCCGCGGCGAAAATCCATATATTTTCAAATCGCAATATCTCAAGAACCCCTAGACCGATTTGGACGGGTTAAAATTCAGTTTAAGCGTTTTCGCGAGTACTTTATTTTATATATATATAAGTCGTTTCGATCCGAATAGAACTCAGCGAGCTACGTGCGAAAAACCGATTTTCCATATCTTTACATGTTAATTTACCCCCCTCCACACCTCCCTTAGCTTTCATATATTGATCACGTGAAAGAAGGACCTCGAATCTATATAATCATAAAATTTTTTTTCGAAAAGAGCGACTTTGTTTTCAAAACCAGATCTACTCCACTATTTTATTAATTTTTACAAGTATTTTCTATTTAAAACATTTTTATTCAACGTATAGGTATTGAGATATAAATTTGAGGTTAGATTAATTATTTTGTTTACTTATAACTTGTTTAAATTTTTACTATTTGTCAATATTATTGTCTCAGTTTTATCTTCTTGTATGTTAGTTTAACTTGATTAAAACATTTTCATTTTAAATTTAATCTAAATATGTTAAAGTGTGAAAAAGCTCTTATGGGACTACCATGTCAAATTTATCAGATAGAATTTTTAGATTTTCAAAGTTTTAAAACGGTTTAAATCTATATAAGTTACTATATTTTAATTATATTCCATCCTGGCATCACTTTTTAGGGCATATTAAATTATAAATTTACCAAAATGTGAAAACTATTTGTTTCGATTTATTTTTTATTTATTTAAATTTATCTTTGCAAACTATTTGTTTAAAATTTTATATGGATGAAATTCGATACCATTACATTATATGACGTATTTAACGAGGAAAAAACGGTTTCAACATCAAGATTTTCTTAGAGTAAAACGCCTCTGGCGAAAAAGGAAGCACTTAAAAAAGGGTTTTCCTCGAGTTCTATTTTATCACGATTTTAAGATGCTTTGTAGAGACAATTGCATTCTTTTGAAATTTACCCGCAAAATAAGATTAGAAGGTTGAGGTCTAAAACGCTATACAATTCGTCATGGCGCCCGTCAGTTGACGTTATCGTGATTAACGACTCGACTATGCTCACAGAAGTTAATTACCATATAAAATTAAGTGTTTCAATTAAAATATTTCCAGTAATATATTTTCATGGAGCCCGTAAATTTAAATGATATACGTCTAGTTTTAACACTGAAAAATTTTACTTCCTGGAAAATAAAAACCCTTGTGCAAAATAAACGATTTTTTTAACTTAACCTTTTTTGTTCACGGCCAAAAACTGTAAGAAACGTTATTAGGTTTATATTTGTATTTAGAATGTAGACCATCAATATTTTGTATAAAATGACTGTCTCAAATGATAAAAGAGTTAGTTATTAAATGTACAGGTTTAATACTAAATGGTGGGTTGGCTGCTGGTTACGTCAAATCGCTTAAAAGATCAACAGCTAATTGCCACTTAAGCAACTGTAATCAATTAAACCATTGTCGTTCATTCTTAAACACAAAATAAAAACAGATTTCCACAAAAGTAGTTTTATTTAAAAACAACTTCAACTTTCAACAAACTTCATAACAAATACTAATCCTAAACATTCTAATATTAAAGAAATGGGCCAGCCCGACATCGGCTGCAGCGACGCGAGCGCCATCTCTACAGGCCGGGTGAAACAATAATTGTGTGTCAATTTAATTCGATTGTTTAAGTTTAATTGAAAAGCCACAATGTCGTTTTGCTAAGATGTGGGTTCAAGTCGGTAAATTTAACAATTTTTCGAAAAAAAAGCCTCACTAAAGGCAAGAAACTTGTCGAAAGCCATCATGTTTCCAGTGTCTACGAGCTAAAAACTGACGGATCATCTGAGATTAAAGGAACTGTTTTGCGAGAAACCCCTGGTGCACTAAGCGCTAAAACGAAAACAAACCTTTACAAGCCGACAATTATTGTATAAGTTCTAATAACAAATAAAGACAAGTTAAAGAAACGTAAACGTCACTGATCACTGAATTACACAGGGTCGCATTAAGTTTGTTATAAAAATAAGTATGTAATAGATTTCATAAAAAAATATAATTTTTCATTTTTTAATAATACTCTTTTCATTGTAATATGTATTATATTATGTACAGCGTGTTTACTTCAGTTACACTATATGAAAAACTTTTTCAAAATTAATTTTACGACAAAAGTTAGGTACTCTTTATAAAAAGTTCTGCAACCAGAGAGAGAGAGAGAGAGAAATTAAACTACCTCTTAAACATCATATTCGTTATTTGGGCGACCGATGAGAAAGGTATGCTTTTAAAATTTTAAATATAAAGTCGCCAAGAAAGAACGTTTTTGTAAACAAGTGTATTCGGATGAAACTTGGGTTTTTCTTTAACAAAAACTGGGATAAAAGGATTTGGCAGGATGCTAGCAAGGCAATTTTAATAAAAGAGATTTTACAGAAACGCTAACGATATATTAATTCGCAAAGAATATTTTCTTTTCATCTAAAAAGGGGAAATATATTTTGGTGAAAACATAATTTATTACAAAATTGTAAAATTTCGTAAATAAAAGAACGTTTATTTATTTTCACAAAGCGGAAGTTTTGTTTTTCAAATTTCCGTATAGTTGTCGAACTAGTTTTTAATCCATTTAAAAATCATTAATGCTTGTGACCTTATAAATTTTAATTAAATATTTTCACAAATCCCATATACAATTAAAATATTAATTTCGGAAAAACTAGGTAACAAAGACAAAAATATTTAAGAATTTTATTTACCAAAATTATTTTAGTTTAAACTTATTTACATAATAGAAAACTTAAAATATAAACATTTAATTAAACCAGGTCTCATCGCAAAATTTCGCTGACAATGCAGAAAGACGAAAATTGATGTTAGATTGCCTAATTTAGAGACCATTACAGAGATAAATGTAGGACAGTTTATTCAAACTATGAACTCTGCAACTGTCGGCGAAATTTTCATAGAAACCCTTTGTGACTGAAAAATTTAGACAGTCAGTCGTTGGCTGCAAAGTCGGTGTTGGCTGAGTGGCCGAAAAGGTCTCCGAAAGAGAAGCGATTCGCAAAAAGTAAGAAGTAGTGGTAAAAGTGAAGTTTCAAAGGATACAATAGAGAGAGAGAGAGAGAGAATATGCTTTATTGTCATAGGCAAATTACAAAAATTTTATAGACAAAGCGAAATTAATCATAATAAAAATAAAAATAAATTACTAGATAAAACAAAACACAAACAAAATAACAATAACAATTGCATTGGATATGCAATATCCGTCACTATAAATTATTGTTCAAATTAAAATTTTCAAAATTAACTTAATTTAATTATTGCTCCTATATGCTGCAACCCAAAAGTCTAAGGCACGTTATAAAATTCTGCCACTGTGTAAAATGGTCTTTCTTGAAGAAAAGCCCTAGTGGATCTTCTGAACTTATCATAAGAATTTATAGATTTTAGCTGTATCGGGAGATTATTATACAATTTTTTTGCATTGTAGGTAATAGAATTTTTTATTAGGTCAGAGGTGGGAATAGGTAAGTAAACATCAGTATCTAAATTTCTTGTAGGATATCTACGAGTTGGTCTTTCCGATAAGTTTTGAATGTGTTTGCGAACTAAGCAGACGGATTCAAAGATAAATAGAGCAGGAAGGGTTAGAATTTTGAAATTTTTAAAGTAATTTTCACAGTGAGTCCTACTACTTAAACCAAATACATAACGAATTGCTCTTTTTTGTAATTTGAAAATAGATTCGAAGTGGTATAAGCTACAAGAACCCCAGAACGGTAAACCATAGCGAAGGTGAGATTCGAATAAGGAAAATTAGGTCATTAATGCAGTAGTAGGGGTCAGCTCTTTAGAAACAGTTTTAATGGCAAAACATGCAGAAGATAATTTTTTTGCCAAGGTATCAATATGAGTGGACCATTTCAGGAATTTGTCTATATAAAGACCTAAAAACTTAATTGAGTTCACCGTTAGAATCGGATTATTGCTTAGAGTTATAGGCTGTAAAGTACCTCTGTAAGACATTGCTACGGTTTTACTGGTGTTGAAACAAAGCCCATTCGAGTCAGACCAAGACTTGATAGTAACTAGATCTATGTTTATGCTAGATTGTAATATCTGTATATCAGAACTACTCCAGGTTATACTCGTGTCATCGGCAAATAAAGTAATTCTTCCACTTATTTTTAAGTCTGTGATATCGTTGATGAATAATAAAAATAAAATTGGACCTAACACTGAACCTTGAAGTACGCCACTGCTAATTGGCAGATTTGAAGAATCAGCACCATTAGCACGTACCTGCTGATTTCTATTTTCTAAGTAAGTTTTAAACCATTGCAAAGGAGAACCCCGTACGCCATAAATTTGTAGTTTCTTAATTAAGATTTCATGATTAACACAATCAAAGGCCTTTGCAAAGTCACAAAATACTGAAGTTGTGAAAAGTTTATCATTAAGTGATGTATATATTTCATTAAGAACGGAAAACATTGCGTCACTAGTGCATTTTTTAGGAAGGAAACCATATTGATGAGGTGTTATGATGTTTTGTTTGAAAAGAAAGGGCAGTAGGCGATTTTTCATCAGCCTTTCTATTATCTTCGATAAGGTAGGTAATAGAGCAATAGGTCTATAGTTACAAGTTTCGGTTTTGTCGCCGCCCTTATGAAGTGGGATTATTATAGCTGTTTTTAGACAGCTCGGAAAGATACCAGATTCGAAGGATTCATTAATCAGCGAAGTTAAAATGTTAATTATTACATCAGGTATATTTGAAAATATTTTAGTGGACAAGCCATCATTTCCACAGGAAGATTTATTTTGAATGCTGTTTATGGTTTGCACTAGTTCGTGCTTATCTACTGGCCCTAGGAAGAAACTATTAGTGACCCTTTTAGTAGGTAGGAGGAACGAGAGAGCATCCTGGCCCGGAGCTATGTTAGAGCTGATATTCTTACTTACATTAACAAAATAATTGTTTAGTTCATCAGGACTAGGATTAACAGTGTTTGAAGAACGGGTTTTATTTCTTAAGTCGTTTATAATAGACCAGGTTTCTTTGGAAGAGTTTTTAGCTCTTGAGATGCGATTTTTATAATAGTTTTTCTTAGTAGATTTGATAATTTTCCGATACAGTATTCTGTAGTTGTTGATATAATTTAATATTAGGGGGTTATCTGAGAATTTTTTAATATACATAAGTGACCTCATATTTTTTGAAGAAATTCTTATTCCTTTAGTTGTCCAAGGTTTATGACGTTTAGTTTTAATGGGGCGAAGGGGAAATGCTGTATTGAAACACTTAATTATTTTATTTAGGAAGTCCAAGAATTTAGAGTTAATATCTTCAGAAAGACCATTCCAATTGGTAGCTAGACACAAGTTATAAAATTTTTCAAAATTACGCTGTGAGAAAATTCTACCCAACTGACTGACTTTTTTTGGGGCTGCGCGTGGTACCGCAAAATTGGAATGTAAAACCCATGATGAAATAATACGATAATAACATTTCTAGATATGCCGACCATAAATGTATAATTTAAAAAAAAAATCATATAGTTGATTGATTTTAGGTTGATCCTGACAGAAGCGTTTTGGATACAAACTGTACTTGCAAAGCAGGAAGAGAATTCTGCAAGTAAAGCAAATAGAGGTATAGTGAGACCTACGGGTGTAACGACGTCGGTAATGTTTCTTCTGATCACTTGGTGGAAAATGTTACGCTAAGCATTTTTCTTATGAAACACCCTGTATGTTATATTTACTAAGATGTATTCAGTCTTAAATGCAATGGCTTCCTTTTTCAGGATTATTTATAAATATATTCATTCATAAAGGTTTCTCTGGATATGTAGTTAAATTCCATTTCTGAACGGAGCGGCGTCACCACCAGAAATTCTTTTCTCCTTAATCTTCAAACAAATATAACCTCTTTTGTATGTACATAAAGATGCTGGAAAGACCCTCGAAACCTGTTTTATACATATTTCCGTACTAAAATTGTATAGTGCTTTATTTAAACAGGGTCCCAATTCTATTCATCTGTGGATAACTTTCCGAATATGGGATGCTCTTCTCTTTACTTAATTAAGGACGAAGGCATTTACGGAAGTGAATTCATATTGTTCTTGAGATTAAACGGTTCTTTGGAGGTCCTTTCACTTTAATATGTATATAACATACCGGGTATTTAATATAGTATTTCACTGCAAAAATCTAGGTCGCCCACAATGTAATAGTGTCCTGATATACAGATGTGGTAAAATTTTAACGGAACATACGATTTTCAATGTATTTTGGACAAGAGCTCATGTAGAAGTCGACCACCACAATATATAAGAAATCTGCTCGACGACGTATCAACTATTCAATTGAACCACTCTACATTGTTATATCTCTACTCTCCGCTAACAGAGTGCGTCTCTGTGTTAGCTTACTAACATTGAGCTGGAGCAGTATGAAAATGTTAGGAAAGGAGTTTTGTGTAAGTGTGACTTTCAGGAAGAGATTTTGCGATGCCGAAGTTCCATTGTATGCGAGAAATTATTTGCTGCAATAAATGTAACAAATAATTTCTCTTCTGAAAATAAGTACCTACTGTAGTTCCTTTTTGACATAACGGCTTTAAAACTAAAATACATTCTACGACTTAAAAAACATAACGGTAAAAATAAACTAAACCGTAACTAAAAAAACTACGAATCTAATGTAATAAAGGTTCAAATAAACCACCTTGTGTTAAGGAAGGGGAACACATTTCTTAGATTTTGTGCTGGTCGACTTCTAAGAGAGCTCTTGTACAAAATACATTGAAAATCCTATGTTCCGTTAAAATTTTGCCAGATCTCTATAAGTAAAATTCTTATATTTTTTGGAAACATTTTAGCAATTAAATCGAATTCGATACATTTTTTATAAATAGTAATGTACATTACAAATGGAAAAAGAAAATAAAATGATAAAGGGAGATTTGATTTTAAAGTTTTGAATTAAATACTATTAAACGAGCACGGTTTGTATGTGTGTGTGTGTGTCCGGAGGATCTCAAAATCCACTCGTCAGAAAAGTTAAGCTTTTAGTTTATTTCCTAGCAACGGCAGACAATACAGATATAATATAAACCTGTTTCTATAGTAAATTTTTTATTACATATTTTGTTATGAATGTTTGAAAACGACTTTCATTCAATAAAGACAAAACGTCTATTAAAGCCTCCTTTTTCTTTAAAATAAGTGGTTTTATTTCCATTAGAAGAGAAACTGATAAATAATAGTTTAATTTGTCAGTTTTGGGCATTGTCAAAGTAGTTAATTGGCAATCATCGATCATCAATGGAAATCACATCATATTTTTGTGCGAGGGATGTTCCAAAGCAACGTTCAGTAATGTAGTCGCGATACATAATGTTGGTCTAACAGTGGCCGGCGAAAACGTTGGTGGAGTGATGATGGAAAATCGGTATAAGAAAATAACCTATTTTTGTAAATATCAAAGTCAAGGTTTGACTTTATTTAATTTCGCCATAATAACCTACAAATATTGACAACTACTGACACGCACATCTCTGGGTAAACGTTAAGAATATGGGGCCGGCTGAACCAGAATACCTGGTACATTTCTTTCATATTTGGTACAGGTATCATTTTTTAGTAGCCCAATCGTATAATGTAATGACTATACTACAGTTAAAATCCAGATACGGATTAAGAAAAATTTGTAAAAGTTGGTAATCTCTAAAATAGCTGTATATCAGATTTTTTTAAATGTAATCGGATACCTATTTAAAAAAAGAAAAGAAAGACAAAACATGTGTGATACTAAAATATTTTTATAAGTGCACAACAGCGTTCTACAAAAAAAATACAGATTTAATTTTTCGGATTAATTCCGGATACAAAACTCATTAAACTATCAAGTAAGCTTCGGCAATAACACATCTTTTTTCTTTTTTTTTTATTTTTTCAAATAGGTAACCGATTACATTTTAAAGAATCTGATATACAGGGTGCTATTTTAGAGATTATCAACTTTTACAAATTTTTCTTAATCCGGATCTGGATTTCAACTTTAGTTCTTGTTTTTTACGATAGGGCTATTTAAACAATCTACCTGTACCAAATATCAAAGAAATGTATAGGGTGTTTCTAAATGAGTAAACCAGTAAGGAATTTTAATTTATTAGATTCGACATCCTAAGACCGGTTTCTGTCTTTCGACTTCATCAGTTAGGCTTTTCGAATCCAATAAATAAAATTCCAAACTCGTACAAGTCAATAGCTATATCCGCTATAAGATAACATTTTTAGATGTGCTACCATCTATGGTAAGAAGAGAGTATTGACATTAAATTTTGACTGAATCTAGTCAAGATGTCACTCTCTTCTTACCATAGATGGTAGCACATCTAAAAAAGGTGTTTCTAAAGTTATGTATTGCATTAATTAAATTTACTTTAAAAGTTTAGTAATATGTAGAACGAGATATGCATTTATAAAAATATGTCATAATATCGGAGTTTTTCCATTCGTTTCTAATATCTGATCCAATTCAAAAACTATCTGATGTACAGGGTGTCCCAAATTGGTGTGTTTTGCAGGGTATCCCGTAAACTAGAAGAGATAGAAGAAAAGCAGTTAAGATGTTATGACTTCTTTTTTTGTTAAAGTAACGATAGCCTAATTAAATCTTTAGTAACTCCCTGCAGTTGGAAGATACAGGGCGATTATTGAAAACTGTCGAAAACTACAAGGTACTATAACTTCTTAATTAAGAAAAATATAAAAAAAACGTTAGAAAAACTTTTGAAATATTAAAGAGTTCAGTGGCGCACAGATTATTTTTTTTAGGGGGCTCACTAAGGAAATATAATGCAAACTTATGTTTTTTTAAATGGGACACCTTGTATATTTTGACGTTTTTCGATTCCTTTTTTAATTCTCATTCACCTGATATGACATATTATATATCTGTTTTCAATGGTTGGAGCTACAGTGCAAATAAACAATTTATGGATGTTATCAGGCGAAACACCCTTAAAAAATTGAACACTCAGTAATGAAATTTAACATTTTATTATAAGGATACTGATGTGTGACAATTTTATTTATCAAAATTATAATTAATAAAAAATAAAACCAGATTAAAAAAATAAAAACAATAAACTTATGATTCTGCCAATCTTTCAAGTATTTTCAAAGAACGCACGTCCCCCATCAGCCATGATCCTATAAATTCAATTATATAAAATTTAAAGATTAAAAAAAAATCATAAATAGAGAAAGAAAATTAATGACGTTACAAAAAACCCCACGAAAATTAATTGATTCTTGCGCGAGTATTAAAAATCAGAAGTCCCCAAAAAACCCCCCGTAACGATTTTTGGTTCGTCTTTTTCAATTGTGTCTGGAAAAATCTCGGGGATGACGCTCAGGGCCAGGTTATGGGGCACCAGGTGTCCGTGGGGTGTTCGCCGATGCCACATTTGAATTCAGCAACCCAAAAAACCGCCTGGCGCCGAGTTTCTCTCCTTCCTCGCATGAATATCGGGATAGTCCTACGGAGATGACGTTCGTCGGCGTTCCTGAGCTCTAGGTGTTCGGGGGGGGGGGGGGTCAATTTGAACATCATAATCGTGATCAGCGACCTCAAAAACCCTTGGGTACCCGACTTGGGCCAATTCTGACTCTACAGTCTACAGTCTACAAAGTTATTAAATTTGCCAAAAGGCCTCTCAAAAAATGTATGTTTTGAATGCAGTTTTGGCTGCAGCAATGAAACTTCCGGTTTCTAATAGGTAGAAATTAGGTACTTAGGAATGGTATAAATTATTTTTGGAAGCGAATGCAAAAAACCGCATTCCGATCCGTCCTATCCTAAAATATTTCCTATCTTTGGTCTTTTTAGTGCTTCATTGCCTCGACTATTAAAACTCCAGTAGTAGAATGGGATGTGCACTTAAAAAAATTTTTCACTTTAACGGAAAAAAATGTTTTCCGTTCTTTTCAAATATCCATCCCAATTTTAAAAAATCTGTTATACAGGGTGTTGTTTTGGGGATTTTCAAATTTTGCAAATTCTTCTTAATCCGGATCTGGATTTTAATTGTAGTTCTTACACTATAGGATTGGGCTATTAACACACTATACCTGTACCAAATATGAGAGAAATGTACAGGGTGGTTCTAAAGTTACAGCTTATCAAAATATTGGCCGATTTTGATTAACGGTTAATAAAGACGTTAGACCCATTAAACAAGGTTAATCACCTAAGTTCCCTCTATTTACTGTTAACGTATGTCGGTTTAACTATGAAACACCCTGTACAAGAATCATTCCAGACTCCTATACCATTAAGCGCGTTAATATTCTGAGCAAATCATTTCAATATCGGTTTCGTCAGTAGACTACTCGTCTGGCATCTTTAAACCAGACTATAGATAGAAGGAATGCTTCAAAGTTGTATTAAACCATTGTGAAAGGGTTAGATTAAACAAAGGAAGTCTAATTAATACCGCCATCTATACTCTAATAACCGAAACATTTTAATATAAAAAAGTAGTTTTATTATTCAGAAAGTAGAATATTTAAACAAACAAACGACTGTGATCTACAGAAATGAATTACATGCGACTGTATTCCAGACAGGACGTGTTATTATAAACAGAGGGTAATATTAAATAGTTATTTATGTACCAAGGAAGAAAAACTGTCGAGTCTGCAAATTGCAGGCGAGGCAACAGACAGTTTTTCGCCGAGGCGCATTTTGCTTTTTTTGTCGACCTCTACAAAAACGTACTAATTTCCAAAAGAAAAATCGACTATTTTTGAAGGCAAGTATTTTTCGTCCGCAAACATTTTTCGTCCGCTGTGGTCACTAGGATACGGCACGGTGCGAGTCATTTGAGGACGAAAAGTACTTGCCTTCAAAAATAGTTGACTTTTCATTCGGAAATTAGTATGTAAAATGTCATTTTTTGTAGAGGTCGACGAAAAATTTACCAGTCGTCTAGAAAATTAACCCACTGTCTGGGAAATTACCCTAATATTGTCATTAAGTATCTACCAAGCACCGAATTGACAAAATTAGTAGTCTGATAATGTCTTTTACCGTCTTCCTGATTGCCCTCAACGAGCAACCTGAGTGGTCACCTATCCACAGTCTAACCGCGGCAAGACGTGCTTAGCTGTTAGATCCATACTCACCAACCTTACCAATTGAGTTGTCCTGACGTAAGACTTACCCACAATGATGACAAACATACTAAAAAGTCAACCATTAATATGAACCCATGAAAACACATTTTTATTGCGTCAAGCTCTTTAAAAAAAAATTAATATGAACTTTCATAAGTTGAAACTAAAAATGTTTGCAATACAATCACAAGAAAATAAAGAAGGATATTTTTTGCATTACATTAATTGCTTAAAATTCCCTCTGTACGACTGATAAAAACTTGTCTGAAATTCTACGGTTTGGAAAATGATCCCGGCAAAGTTTTAGCGCTTGCCGAGAATATTCTCCAGCAGCCCCATTAACTAATAGGATGTCCGTTAGGTCAATGTTCGTAAAAAAATACCTATTGAAAATACTCACAATGACACGACTCCTTCTATTGCAAACAATATACTGAATCGACACGATGACCCACTGAACTTAAATAAACCATTTGAACCTGACCTGTCTTAAAAATACAGTGACGAACGTCTGTTTCAGTAGCAATTTTCAAAAATTAATGTCTTTTTTAATTTCAGGTATGGTGTATGATACAACTTACTCCTTCCCTGGCTATATCATTAAGTTCCTAACCAGTATAGAACATAACATGGCCGTTGTTTAATTCTACTACTCCGTGTCCTTTTCTCTTAGTTTGCAATATTCCTATAATATCCATATTATACTTTTCAACCTCTCCAATTAATTCTTCTTCCTTCCCTGTTAAACTTCGAACGTTCCATGTTGCTACGGTCCACAGTTTACCTTTATTGTTTTGTTTCTTCTTCTCTGATCGTGTTTATACTATCCTGTTTATATATAGTTTGTTATATTACATAACCGTCATTGCTCTCTTGTAGCTTATCTACTACTACTACTAGTTTTTTCGAGTTCCAGTTATACTTCTAAGCTGATCCTCAAGCTTATCACCTTCTGGGGATCTTTCCTGTATCTTTCTTTTTTGACTGTGGCTTCCACCTTTGTCTTCTCTCTCGTAATCTTCTTCCATGTTGTCTGTTCTGTATATTTGGTAGGAATACATGGGATAAGGCTATAGCAGAAATTCTAGGGGAACGCGGATAAATTGGCAGGAGGCAGTGGCAATGGCCAGGCATAAGTAAGATTGGGGTAAACTTGTTTATAATCAAGGGCAACAGCTTAACACCTTAGGGGTTTTTTGATTAAAAAAAAATCAAGTATTGTTTTAACATAATATTTTGCTGCTGTAATACTGCAATTTTTATGCCACATGCTGAGACAACCAAATATCGTTCAAAGCAACCGGTTCAAAACTGACATGGAAGCAGTTATATAGCTGTCTCTAAAATTTAGACCAGATTACAAGTGGCACAAGGGAAAAAATGAACCTGAGTATCTAAGTTACAATTACTATGAGGATAATTGTAGGCCTTTTAACAGAATACAGTAGACCCAACAATTATGACCTACAAGAATCATTTGTTTTATCGATTCTAAGTATTTGGCAATGGTTAACTACACGAATCATACTGACATTATTATTAAGTCTAGTATTAAAGACTAAACTAGACATAATTTAAATAAGGCTTTGAGTCATTTATGTGGTTGTTTAGGTCCGATCACTATAAATTGGACGTTAATAAAAATGAATAGTAATAGTAATACGATGAAAATGTCATTTTATTTTTTGAATACTATTAATTTTAGTTGAAACGTAGATAATAAAGATTTAATTTAAATAACGTTACCTACTTCCGGCAATTAAATTAGGAGGTGCGGCATAGAATATATTTCGTGACTGTAATGTGGCGTGATGTGCAAGGCTATTAAATTTTTATTTAGAATCTAGTTTCATCCACCACTGATAAGATTTCTGGGTTATTTACATTTACAGCGCTCTACGTCTACGTTAATCTACAGATAGAGGAAGATTATTTTAGAGATAATTTGCGAATGGTATATATTTTCCAGTTCTAAAGCAATAACATTTTGCTGGACAAACATTTAAAAATAGTTTTTAGCCAACCTGCTTTCAATTAAAAATAAATTGAGTAATAATTTTTTTTTAATAATAAAAAAAATATTTTGTATAATGTAATATGTAATATAATGTTAATTATCTTTTGGCCCAATTTTAGTTTCGATATTGATTTTATATTGTGCTTGATTAATTTCCGAATTTTTTATGATCTCTGCATTAGCAAATTCTCAGATGAGGTCCAAGTAATGACAGTTTACATACAAAAATTTTATACTCATCATTTTTACCCGAGATTCACAGGCCTAGCTTGGTTTTTAAAAGCTTGGCTTGAATTCCAGCTAATAATAATAATAATAAATTGATTCCTATTACCATTATTGGTAAAGTAGAGCCTACTGAAACATGTTAAATAATTAAAAAAGCTCTGAATGAGAGACCATTCATTAATACACTTACCCATAGGGTACTGAAGTCAAAAAAAACATCAAATTGAAAAGGGTGAAAAAATCATTGTACTTTTTTTTTTAAAAGTGTAACTAAAACTACTATTACAAACTAGTGGTGAAAAAACATATTATTATTGTAGCTTAGTCTTAAAACCAAACCAAACAAATTGAGAAGTGTCTCTCAAGTTCCTTATGGGAACAGGAGCGTTTGAAGAATTTTGATAACCACCCATTAACAAATGGGTAACATAATTATGAAACATTAATTTTTTTTAATTCCAAATCGCGTGTTGTTAACATCGAGAAATCACGATAAAATGGCGTATCGGTGAAACAAAAGTCAAAATTATTAATAGAAAAAGAAGAAATGGAAATGATCGCAGTCTAATACATAAAGTTGTTGGCGAACTCACAAAGTCGAGACTAGGTTCAGGAGCAAGTAACACGAAGAAACGAAAAAAAAAGAAGAAGATTGATTTAAATTGACAACTAGACATAAGGGATTGGGAAGCGTAGAATTCTAGGAAATTTATAGGTTAGAAAACTTTTTAAAACTGTCTGAAAGAAAAATGTAGTTATCTTTTGGTCTTAGTTGTTCATTAAGACAAAGGAAGTCCTCATTATTAAGATAATGGTTGATCTCCATCATTTCTAAGAGGTTTAACCTAAAACCTTTGGGGCAATTATGTAAAAGGTTGGCATTTGTCGAAGAAAAGGAATGTTTAGAGGAATGATGTTGTGTAATACCTGTGTTAATGTATTTTTCAATCGTTTTCGAGTGTTCTCTTATTCGAGTGTCTAAACGTCTACCAGATTAACCAATGTAAACTGCGTTACAATCTGCACAACAAAGTTTATAAACTCCTGTGCGATGATAAAAAGGTATCTTATCTTTAGTGTTAACTAAGAAGGACCTAATTATTGTTTTAAAGTTATTGTTTGTTTTGAAGGATACTCTAACATTTGTATTTCTGGAAAATTTTTGATTTCTTATAAGAAAAAGTATTAATAAAATGTAAAGAACCAGAAAAGGTTATTTTAGTCTGTGAGGGTTGTGAAAAAACAGGGGAAAAAAGTTTGAATTTAGTGAAAAATCTTAAATATAATTTGTTGATCAAATCTAAAGGAAAATTATTATTGACTGCTAATTGTTTTATAATGTTAATCTCTTGGGTAGAAAGAGGGACAGAAAATACTCTATTTAAAAAACTATTAAACGAAGCTAATTTGTGAGACATGGGGTGGTTGGAATGAAAATCAAAGAAGTTATCAGTGGTGGTGAGTTTTCTATAAATTTAGAATTCTAATCGAGTGCGACAAGGGTTTCTGGAAATTAAAATGTCTAAAAAGGGGAGTCTTAAGTTGGCTTCAAATTCTATGGTAAAATTGATGCGGGAATGTAAAGAGTTAATATAGGTTAAAAATTCTATGGCTTCTTCTTTTGTGCCTTGAAAAAGGAGGAGGCAATCATCCACGTAGCGAGCATAAAAGAGAATTTTGTCTCTAAAAGGAGGGTGATAAAGGTAGGTATGTTCGAAATTATTCATAAAGACTTCAGCTAAGAAGGGGGAAAGGTTGGAACCCATAGAAAAACCGGTGGTTTGTTTATAGAATTTGTTATTAAACTGGAAGAAATTTTGGGATAAGGTTAAGGAAAGCATTGAGATAAGATCTTGAGAAATAAGAGGGTTAATGTTGTTATTACGTAGGAGTCTGTTAACAAGCTTGACACATTCATTGGGGGGATGCTAGGGAAAAGGTTGAATACATCGAGGGACAAAAGTAAAGCGTCTGGAGGGACATGTAAGTTAGTTTAGTTAAATCTATTGACTTTTTGACGGAAAATTGGTTGTCAAATTTAGTGACTTCTTTAAGTGTAAGGTTGAGGAAGGAGGATAATTTCGAAACTGGGGAATTTAAGAAGCTAACTACCGGTCTAATGGGGATCTGAGGTTTGTGGATTTTGGGTAAGCCGTATAGAAGAGTTTGTATGGGATCTTTTCAATTTGATGTTGTTTTTGACTTCAGTACCCTATGGGTAAATGTATATTTTCTTGAATTGTAAATTTGTAATTAACTTTGATGGTATATCGTTACAGGCCTGATGATGGCAGTATGCCGAAACTAGTAGCCCCTTAAAATTTAATAATAAACTTATGGTACTGACATTAATGAGTTTTATTTAATAAAACATTGGCCATATTTAAGGATCATGGATAACTTACTTAGTTTAAATTTTTTTAAATTTAGAGTCCAAGGCAGCATCTCAAAAGAAGAGATCCATCTTGTAACAACATCTAATTTTGGCACTTTCAAATTTAAGGTATCACGAAATTTTTCAAAATTAATTTTAAGTTGTTCAGACTTTTTGATTTTCTTAGCAATAGCTATAATTTTGTCAGAAGGTAAACGTACATTTTTTTATTCGAATCTTCGACATTAATTTGAAGAATGTTCATGAAATCACGCGTCGCTAAGTTTAAAATGTGAGCAAAATAGACAAAATGCATGTCTTGCGAATGTGATCCTTTTGCAGCTGTAATGTCATAAAACCTTCGTGTTGTATTCGATGACCAACCGTCAATTGTAAAGATATCTTAGATTTAGTTAATTTTAAAATTTTTGAAACAATGATCGGTTCGTCGAAACCGGAGACTGGCTTATATTTATACTAACCTCATTCAGCAATCAACGGTAATTAAAAGTAGACAGTAGATTGAAGGCGGCAGTTGGGCAATTGTTTATATTGTGTCACTGAGCACGTGACAGTGTACGTGTTCCTCGGCCATCATAGCTGAAAGCTTGATAAAGCTTCGAAAAGCTTGAAAACAAAGCCAAGTCTTTCTCCGCAAAAATCAAGCCAAGGCAAGCTTTCCTTTTGAAAAAGCTTGACTTTAAAACTTTTCTATTTTAAGCCAAACTACTAGGTTTGGTGAATCTTTAATTTTTACTGAGATATGGCCCTTCAAATTTTATCGTTTGGTATCCGCTTGAATCAAAAATTTGGAACACCGACGTACCTAAATTAGATTTATTAACTCGCCGTGTTTTATGTAAATAGAAGACTAAAATTTGTGTATGAGAAATAATAAATGCACAAGCATTTCTTTTCATTGTGAGTTTAATTCCAGCTTTCTTTTGGCATAAAATTTTCTATTGCACACCCAACATTTTTCGATACGATATAAATTACCTACTCCTTGTAATTTCCCTAAGGACGGTAGCCATAGTAGATAACACATAATAAATATAAAATTGAACAAATATAAAAATATCGTTATCCTATTTGCGTGTCTGTTCCATTCCGGCGAATAGCCGAAATGTCCCTAGGCAACGCAATACGACTAAATAAAGGAATGACAAAACTGGATTAAAATAATATACTCCGACTAGATACGGAACAGGAGTATCAGAAATATGGGAAAACATCAATCTTAGGGGTCAGACGGTCAATATATTGCTTCAATATTTGACTAAAAGTTTTTTAAATAGCGCGTTTATTTTTCTTATAATGCAGATCTCAAAAATGGCTGCGTTTAGAAAATAAAACTTAAAAGTGATTTTTGAAGGTAATTAATTTGATATTTTTTGTCTTTTTTTGGAATATAATCCTTTAAAATTTTCGATTTTAAATTAATTTCAATCACAGAACTGATTCAAATTACTAATAAATATCCAAATTTTGCCTAATTATATTTTTTTTTAGTAATTTAGATTTTCAATTTAATTAAACCTATAAATTATTAAGTACTTTAGTTTTAAAACTAAATTTAATAGAATAACTATTTTCTTAAGTAAAGCTAATTTTTTTCTTCATATTTTAATATTTTTGTTTCTAAATATTTTTCGTTCTTATCAAGAATTTCTATAACATTTAACTTTTAAAACCAGTCTTTACGAGTATCTATCCGCCCTCGAGTATACTCGAATTTATCTTTTGTACAAGACAGAAAAAACCAATCCAGAGGTTAAAAGACTAGATGTCCTGTAGCCAGAACACAGTTTAAAGACAATCAAAATCAGTGCTATCGTCTGTCCAGCTGACCCCAGTCCCCGTGGAGCCAAAGTAGTTGTGGCTCGTGGTCATAGACAAACATTTTTAACCAATTTCATCTACCATCTGAAAATCCAACCTCCATCAGGATAAACGGTGAGATCCATCCAACTCACAGAAACCAAGCTCGTTTATCATTGTCATAAATTTTGTTAAGATACTCTTAAAACATATTTTTTATCCTATTTAATTGTTTTTTAAACATAGTCATAATAATTCTAGCCTTCAGCTATGTTATTGTTTATTTACTTAAAAGCCTTCAGCACTTGTAATTTTCATTTTATTATTAATAAACCCATTAAATTTTATTCGTGTTTGATTTCCTCAAGGTTGTTCTCAGGTAAATTGACAAATATCAATTATTATTGTATTTAATTTAAAGTTAATTATTTTCGTTGGCATAGATATTTTTTTCTTTGTTTTCACATGTTTCCATTTTTAAATAAAAGAAAATTTTAAATGTGTTGGCTCCCTCAAGGAATTAACTCAAAGTATAGCCGATTCTCGCCCTGAAAGCACTTCATTAACTAACCTAAGAAACTTGAAAACTGGCACTATTTCAATCTTAATTGTGACGAGCCAGAAATTAAAAATTTAACAACTTAAGCAAGTTTATCGTCACAAAGTGTCGCCACTTTAAAGGTATATGAATGGTTCCCAAAACGATACTAAAACGTTATAACATTTCAAATGCATTCAGTGGCACCAACATATTTTAAAACTATTAAGAGATTCCCAGCGATGAACTTTACGTGACTAGAACTAGGCAAAAATAAAATGAAGTTATTCTTACTTTGTAGGTATAGATTTAGTGATTATTACGTAATAGCCACCCAATCGAAGTTGCGATAGTTTCTGTCACTATAATGCTACTTGGGCTATGTCCCAATAGTTATGAATGGAATCACCCTGTATACAAAAGGTTTGATTGTATACATTCTATTGTCCGTAATAACTACAAGTTTGGCCGATAGAGTCCTGAGTCAGTTTTCCCTAGTCCCGCTGATTTTAGCTTTTTATCTGACTGTTGGGGTGTAAAGTTAGCTCGCCTCCACGTGGTGCACCCTGGGTAACGCTAAAGAGCTAAGAAACTTGGCAGCCGGACAATCTTTTGATCTCCCGGCTAAAGCACATGATACCTGACGCGACATTTAATCCCAACGGTCCTCCTCAAGACCTATCGACAAGAAATCTTGGACCAAGTCTCAAGATCTGTCAACTAAATATATATTTTCTGTATTTTATGCCATGTGCAACCATACGATAAATAAATAAATAATCTGACTGTTTATATTAAGGATTTTCTGATCATTTTCGGGTTATTTAAATTCGTGTAAAAGAATAAGTCTGTTATTACAATGTAACGGTTTCATTTTTCCCCAAACTTTAAATTATTTTTTGGATGCCCCTGGTATCTATAATTTTTTTTTATTTTGACAGTAGTGACTGACGTTTGGAATTGATGACAATTCCTATGTTCTAGTTTACTGTAATTTTGCGCTTTTACTCCAATATATCCACCGTTTTAGTTTTAAAAGGGTATATAATTTTGGTATGCGTTAATATTTAAATTTTATAGTAATTACAGAAATTGTAAAACGAACGTTGACGACAAGTTCGTTTGTATTTTGATCTGGTATTTTTGGAAAGTCGGTAATGTAGATTCTATTTTCGAGTTCCTATTAGGATTGGCCTAAAGGTCTCATGACTGACGCCAAATTTTCCAATTGGTTACGGAAATTCAGAGATTTGAAGAGGACGCGCGGTTTTTGTTTTGAGAAATGGTTGTGGAATAACAGCTTTCAAATTTGTACAAGCTTCGGTTTATTTTTTCATTTGGAAGAAGCACTTATATAGTGGCAAATTGCCATCCCTAAGTTGTTTGGGGGATTAAAAATGCCACTCCATTATTTGCGAACAAATTGTAGGCGATAGTTGGATTTGTAGTATACCTACTGTGAAGTATTTGGTACAATCGCTGTTTAATTTTCAGATAATTAAACATGTAAACTCATATTCGTTTATTAGTACAACCGGCAACGCCGCACCAAAATACGTTGGCGAGCGGCGTCGAACCAGAAAGCGGTTCATCAAAGAGAATTTTTTGCTCTATTTCATAATGATGGCATCAAGTCGTAAATCTAACGGTCGCGTCTAGACAATAGAAAAAATATTACACTTGTTTACGCGGTACACGCTAAAGAATCTTTCTAGAACAAATTGCCGGCCGGGGAAGGGGATATATCTGAAACCGGTAAACTTCGTCAAATTTAAACTCAGTGCTCAGCGACGCTCCGAGGTAACAACAATGCCTCGTTAAGCCAGTGGGACTTAGCTGCAATCAGGCGGTCCATTTTATTTAAAAAATATTTCTTCACAGTGGTACTTGCTGCGTATCAGGCAGTCCACTGTATTTTTCATTTTATATTTAAATCTAAACTCAGTGCTTCGTAGTACAGCATATTAATATTTTCTGAATGATGTGGTCATTTCTTTAAATTAACTATAATACTTTGTTCACGATTACTAGTTTAATGTAATCTTTGTTACGTTGTTGTTTTTGTTCATTTATTTATTTAACAAGTCTAATAAATGGTTAAATAAAAGTGTCCATTGTTTTTATTGGATGAAGTTGAGAAAGTAAACCTACTACAGCATATTTCTTCAATCTAAAAAGTACAGTCCACTCTAAATTCGAACTTCGGTAACACATTGTTGGCCGTCCTGGGAAACTGGCACAACATAGGGCTTATTCCAGAGCCCTCAACATGGTCCTTCGAGCCGGATCAGGACCTCAACATGGTCCCATCGAACCGGGTTCAATCTTCATTACTTCTCCAGGACCTCATCATGGTCCACTTATTCAACTCTCCAGGAATAGTTCCAGAGATTCTTCCATGATCCTGAGCGATCCAGTTCAACTCTTCAACTTCATCAGTAGGCCTATGGTGGCTTACAAACTTCAAGCAACCTTCAAACCTTCAAGCAACTCTTCACAGCAAGAAATTGTAAGGTATTTTTTGTAAAACTCATTTAAACTCGTTGTAACCACTTAAAAGCGGCCCGATAACAATCGTAGGCTTGTGGTAAATTAATGCACACATTTTTCGTTATATTTACGTATAAAAAACTTTCATTGTATTTTAAACTTACCAAATTCTACGGCACATGCGCTAACTAGCCGGCCGTAGATATTTATTTTTTGTAAAACTCATTTAAACTCGTTGTAACCACTTAAAAGCGGTCCGATAACAATCGTAGGCTTGTGGTAAATTAATGCACACATTTTTTCGTTATATTTACGTATAAAAAACTTTCATTGTATTTTAAACTTACCAAATTCTACGGCGCATGCGCTAACTAGCCGGCCGTAGATATTTATTTTTTGTAAAACTCATTTAAACTCGTTGTAACCACTTAAAAGCGGTCCGATAACAATCGTAGGTTTGTGGTAAATTAATGCACACATTTTTCGTTATATTTACGTATAAAAAACTTTCATTGTATTTTAAACTTACCAAATTCTACGGCGCATGCGCTACTAGCCGGCCGTAGATATTTATTTACTTACTTACTGTAAACTATCAAACATTTATAAAAAAGAAAACATTTCGTACTTGTGTGTTCTACATATTTTTAGCTATAAAGCTCAGATACATGTATTTTTTTCGTTTTTTCTTAACATATAAAACATTTGTCGCATTTTATACATTTTTTCTGTAGGAATTTGTATTTATATAATTGTCGCATATTTTTAACCTATAATACATTGCATCTACTTGTATTTACGTATTTTTATCGTACATATTTTGTGTTCTAACAGAAAGAACAAATTTTCACACAATCAAAATCTACAATTCAAAAATGAACTCAATTTTCATATATACAAACATTTCTCTGTCAAAAATTGAAAAATTGTTCTCGCTACCAAATCTCGTCACAATCATTCAGAAAATATGCATTCGAATTTTTACATTTCGTGTAAACAGCACGAAAGTTTATTAAAAAATAACTAGGCTTTTAAAACGCCACCTTTCCAAGTTAAGAATCAACAATTCAACTCGTTCACTATACAAACACAATTTTAAAAAAAAAACTCGTATCGTTCGTAATTAAAACAAATTTTCGTACAAGAAAATCGCACTAATAATCAAATCGCATTTATTCTTAACTTACTTTTTTCATTTGCCGACGGCAAAAAATAATTCTCGCATTTTTCAAATAGTTCGCAACAAATCATTTCGTTAAACAAATTCGTAAAAAACCCGTAGATATGGTTCTACGATTCTACAAATAAATCGCTAAACAATATTTAAAACTCAAATCATAAACATTCGCTATTTTTACAATCAAACTTTATTCTTAAACTTCACGTTCGTTGCAAATACACACAACAGCTGATCGTTGTTTCGAGATCTAATATCTCACTTAATAAATAAAAATCATTTTTTAACTTACAACTCAATACTATAAAAACATTTTACTATTTTCTACTTTTTATACAAGGTGTTCTTCAAAAATAAGACACCTCCCTTTTATTCTAGAAACTAGCGCCGCATCAGAGGTACAAAGGGGTTGTATACCCTTATATTTTTATTCTCGTTCATAGGGAAAATTATCCCTTAGCAACAGGCTCTCCATAGCCAAACAATTTTCAATCTATCGTTCATTGCACATACTTTTCTATTTTTTCGTTTTGCACTCAAGAAGAAGTTCTTTATTTAAAGACTTCTTGTATTTCGTTCATTTTCGCATTTTCAATATAAAGGGAAGTCCTTCATTTTATAGCAAGGCTCCTGTACTATCTTTATTCGCATTCGTTCGCATTATTATTCTATAGGGTGATCTACTAAAAGATTATACCCTCTTTGACAAACATATTTTTAAACCCTCGCTAACAATTTATACTTTTTTCTATAGGGTGATCTACTAAACGATTATACCCTCTTCTAGCAAACATATTTCAATTTTCGTTGACAATTTTATACTTTTTCTATAGGGTGATCTACTAAAAGATTATACCTTCTCTTGCAAATATATTTTGATTTTTCTCTAACAACAAACATTTAAATTTCTAGCAATTCTACTTTTCATTTTCGCACAAGATGTTCTATATGGTTAGACATCTCCCTTTGGCACCTTACTAGGTCTAAGGGGTTGTATGGGGGAGACTACCCTCAGGGATATTGGATGCCCAGACTCTATGACAAAAATAAGATGATCTCTATGGTGAGACATCTCCCTTTGGTATCTTTCAGATCTAAGGGGTTGTATGGGGAAACTACCCCCAGGGATATTGGATGCCCAGACTCTGTCAATCAACAATGCCAGGTGATCTCTATGGTGAGACACCTCCCTTTGGTGCCAAACTAGGTCCAAGGGGTTGTAGACGGGATACTAAAATGCCCAGTTATGTATCGTTCTAAAATTCATTTGCGAGGAAAGTTATTTTGGGCTGAGGTAGTCGTTATAGAGAGAGGGCTAAGGGGTTGATCTGGGATACCTCTGCCAGCAGATCTGAGAAAAAGCCAACGCCTGGAGTTGCAATTTTCGCAAATCATGTTAACAAAAAACTCTTGTTAACTGTATAGGGAAACTACCCTCGTCAACAAATAAAAACTTTAAAAATGTCCTTCTAATAAGGCTCTATTTTCAGGATTACTTATCCATTTATCACACTTTTTCATGTATTCAACTTTCAGGGAAAACTACCCTCAAACAATTATTTTTATCATAAACATTCTTTGACATTTCTACTTTACTTTGTACCAAAAATCCTCTGATGTGGCCAAAAAAGGTGTTCGTACATTCATTTCAATTGTTGTACTGGAAAAAACATTCCACAACAAAAAACTATTCGTTAAATCAAACCTTTCTACTTTTATACATACAAGGGATCAATAACCCATCATTTAAAAACCAAACAAAAATCAATCAAATAAACTACATAAATAAATCTTAAAAACAAAATAAAACGCTCAAACGCATTCATTTAATTTTCACAAGGCATTTCATTTTATAGCAAATAGCTTAAACAAGCAGTGATGCAATTTCTATTTTTCTTTTTTTTCTCATTTTTCATACAGGGTGAGCACATACCCTTAGGATTTTACATCCAACATTTAAACATTTTCACACAGGGTGATCTCATCAAAAGATTATACCCTAGGGACATTTCGTGCCCAGATCGCTGACAATTCTAAACCTTTACAGGGTGATTCCCTCAAGCGGAAAATATTCCCAAATATTTTAAACTTTTTCATTCATACAGGGTGAGCAAATATCCTCAGGATTTTATATCCATCATTCAGAAAACTTTTAAACTTTTCCATTCATACAGGGTGAGCAAATACCCTTAGGATTTCACATCCATCATTCTAACATTCTAAACCTTTTCATACAGGGTGATTCCATCAGGCGGAAAATATTCCCATATTTAATTATAAACATTTCTTAAAACATTCATACAATTCTACTTTCATACAGGGTGATCGTATACCCTTGGGATCTTTTTGCCCATTTTCGTTCAAACATTCATGTACTGTTATTGTAGGCTGAGGTAGTCGTTATAGAGAGAGGGCTAAGGAATTGATCTGGGATATTCCTGCTAGCAGATCTGGGAAAGCCAACGCCTATAGTTGCAATTTTCGCAAGTGTTGCTAAGATTTTGGCATGTATTGTTTTTTAATTCCAAATAAGGAACATGGCTCGGTGATGCCTAATCACAAATCGTTTGTACAAATCATATTTTATTAAACTATGCGCCCACAAGCGGCCAGGATTCAAATATCCAATTTTTACTAAACTATGCGCCCACAAGCGGCCAGGATTCAAATATCCAATTTTTACTAAACTATGCGCCCACAAGTGGCCAGGATTCAAATATCCAATTTTTATTAAACTATGCGCCCACAAGCGGCCAGGATTCAAATATCCAATTTTTATTAAACTATGCGCCCACAAGCGGCCAGGATTCAAATATCCAATTTTTATTAAACTATGCGCCCACAAGCGGCCAGGATCCAAATATCCAAATATTTTAAAACTTTTTACATTTTTTCAAACTTATTTCAATTAAACTCATTCCGAAACTACAGGGTGATGACCCAACTTAATAAAAAATTTTTTTTAGAAAACTTTCAAGAACCATACTCCGCCTCTTTTCGCGGGGGGAGAATGTTTAATTTTCAGATAATTAAACATGTAAACTCATATTCGTTTATTAGTACAACCGGCAACGCCGCACCAAAATACGTTGGCGAGCGGCGTCGAACCAGAAAGCGGTTCATCAAAGAGAATTTTTTGCTCTATTTCATAATGATGGCATCAAGTCGTAAATCTAACGGTCGCGTCTAGACAATAGAAAAAATATTACACTTGTTTACGCGGTACACGCTAAAGAATCTTTCTAGAACAAATTGCCGGCCGGGGAAGGCGATATATCTGAAACCGGTAAACTTCGTCAAATTTAAACTCAGTGCTCAGCGACGCTCCGAGGTAACAACAATGCCTCGTTAAGCCAGTGGGACTTAGCTGCAATCAGGCGGTCCATTTTATTTAAAAAATATTTCTTCACAGTGGTACTTGCTGTGTATCAGGCAGTCCACTGTATTTTTCATTTTATATTTAAATCTAAACTCAGTGCTTCGTAGTACAGCATATTAATATTTTCTGAATGATGTGGTCATTTCTTTAAATTAACTATAATACTTTGTTCACGATTACTAGTTTAATGTAATCTTTGTTACGTTGTTGTTTTTGTTCATTTATTTATTTAACAAGTCTAATAAATGGTTAAATAAAAGTGTCCATTGTTTTTATTGGATGAAGTTGAGAAAGTAAACCTACTACAGCATATTTCTTCAATCTAAAAAGTACAGTCCACTCTAAATTCGAACTGCGATGCAGTTTAAAAAGGCGGTAACACATTGTTGGCCGTCCTGGGAAACTGGCACAACATAGGGCTTATTCCAGAGCCCTCAACAATCGCCATTGCTCGCTTGGCTGCCACCGAATTATTAGAGGAATATTGCCGTCCTTGTACTACAACTCTGCTGCCTGCTTACTTTCTACTATCTTTGGAAATTTTATTTGGATTTGAATTGGTCAATTGGAAAATTTAATTTGTGTTTGAAACTTTAATTTTGGATTTGGTTTGTTTAAAATTAATTTGGAAGACAGAAGAAATCAATACCAATATTTTTGTACTTTTATTTAATTAATCTAAATTTTATCGCCATAAAAGTATTTTATTATTCCATTCAGCCTTGGTACCACAGCTAAATGAGAACGTCTCTGTTTAGTTAGTTGTTTTTGAACCATAATTTTTTTTTGTTTTTGAAATTGCCATTTGAACATTTTTATATTTAATTTACGCACTTTTGTATATATTTAATTATTTGTTTGGGATTTGGGTTATTTGTTTTAATAAATCGGTGATACATTGGAGTTTTGTCTTGCATTTACCCTTTTGTTGATTTTCAGAGGTAAATTAGGTCAGTTAAGCTAATTTTAAATCAACTGGCGCTTCCCGAAAGTAAGTTTCGATCATTATTATAAATTGGAAAGACGACCGTTTCCACTATAGAGCTACGCCGATAGGCATAAGGTTGAGATCGACAACCCACCATTATATTGTTTTATAGGTGTGTAGGGCGTTACAACAATTAGTTTTATGTCAGGCTTTACAACAAGTACATTTACTTGAAAGTACATCGACAAACAATTCACGATAACGTCGTCTTTTAACACAATGCAGTTATTTGCACCACATAAATCTTTTTTCCGGAGCGACACTGATACTCTCACCAGAACTCGTTTATTCTACCACATCGAATTGCACATTGAACCAACATACACAAGATTATATCTGCTATTACTTAGGTAACATTTATAGGGTTTTTATCTATGCTTCTTTTACTATTAATAAAAATCGTTAAAAAAGCGATCATACTTTTTGGAGAATATTTAGATATATAAAAATAATTCAGGTGACTTAATCAGCCAAATTCTCATCGGACTATTCCGTTATCAACAAAAGAAGTCTTGGAATATAAAAAACTTAATATACTGAATAAAGAGTAAGTTTACTAAAAAAAAACATTTTTAAATTCTTAAAACCAATAAAAGTTATTTCTATTTCTGAATATTGTCACGAGGTCCGTATATGGCCTACGTATTGCTGATACGTATCCGAGGCGAAACGTCTTTTCGACCTTTACGAAGTTATGAAGATCTCTCCCCGAATACTCAGCAGTTATTATGCTTTAGTACTCACTCTAAGAAATAAAACAAGAAGTACAAAACAAATACAATTTTATTAGGTCACCCTTCAAATATACATGAATTAAATACAACTAACCATAAAATCTTACCTAAGCATACTGGGACTATAGGGGCTTGTCACTCTTCCCTTTTCGGCTTTTTCCCTTTAAAGATCTGGCTTTGACTTTGGCTCGGATGCCGGACTCTTATACTTCCCCAGAGGAACTTAACTTTTAGTCAATCCTTGATTGACTCTGCGGCCAACACTCGACTCGCCCTGCGGCTAACTATCGACTGACCCTGTGGCTAACTCGCGACCGCCTAATTTTCCCCCGTCGTCAATAGTTTTTAGGCCAAAATTGCTGACTTGACAGAATCCGAAATTTCGATAGATCGCCCTACTTTTTAGGCGATCTAACATCGATTTTCGGGTTTCTGCACATCAGCGAAATTTTGCGACGACCTGGTTTAATTTAGATGTTTATATTTTTTGTTCTCTATTGAGTAAATAATAATAAATTTAAACCAAAATAATTTTGATGAATAAAATTCCTAGACGTTTTTTCTGAAATTAATATTTTATCTATATTTGGGATTCGTGACAATATGTAATTTACTACAGTCCAGCAGGGTACATATTTATAATTTCTAGAGTTCTTGAGTTATTTAAAACCTAATGTCAAACCCATGACCCTCATACAAGAACTTTGAAAACATTTAAATGTATAAACAACTAATAACACTACAATAATTAACAGTGCTGTTCTTAAATACAGGGTATCCCAACTAAAATTAGCACCCAAATATTTCGAGATTTGTTCAAATTTTGAAAAATGCCGAAACAGGTCAATTTTAACCAGAGGTCAAGCGAACCTAGTATTCTAAGCAGTTTTCTCAAAAAAGAGCCATTTAAAAAAAAAAGAACGGGGATGTATTAGATAATGAAAGCAGCTTCAAAATGATGTGTCACTTAACACCCCTTGCCATTTAAGATTTTTCAAGGGGTGGTTCTGAGCGCTAGAGGGATGAAAAAATAAGTTTGAAACTACGATAAAAATTGAGCCCTCTCTAGGTTAAAATTGACCTGTTTGGTACACCCTGTGTGTGCTGAGAAAATAATACGAGGCTACCAATGACCATATCAGTCGATGACGTTGACACAGAAGTAAAAAACTAAATAAAAAGAAATGCATAATGTGGCTAAATCTCTTAAAACATTTATTGTATTGAATTTGCCATAATATCGCGCAACCTCAATAACTGCCCCTTATTGAATACAACTTTAAGTTTTTATATTTGAACGTTTCATATTTGAGTGTTTTTATCTAACAACAAAATCCTTTCAGATTATGGAAATTTTTTTGTGTTGGAGGCGCAATGATTAAATTATCGTTGTATTTTTCGACTACATAAATTCTTGAATTGTTCCGCTAGGCCGATTTTTGTTAATCCAAGCGTCATACAAAAAAAAGAAATGTAAATCAAAAAATAGCACACACTCGCAAAACGTGAACAAGGGTTGACAAGTGACATTCGTTGCAAAATTGAAATTCTACCCTAAATTTGATATATAATTTTATATTCAGAACGGACATAATACGGCAAAGACATACAGAGACCTTATTTCCCCTGTCGAAGTATTATTAAATGTAGAGACTGACCTACGCCCAAATATTAAAGATTTAAAAATAATATTAACACTAGAACTATGTTACTTTTATGATATGTCTTCGTGAAAAGGAAATGTAAATTGATATAGTACATACACTAAAGGGTAAACAGTGGCTGCACTACATATATCGTCCGCTTCAATAACCATTTGGTCAATTGTGAAAGAAGCCATTGCCTCCAGTTGCTTCCTGATCCGATAGTCCTATGTTATTCAGCATTTAGTGATGATGATAAAAAGTGATTTAAACCCTTAGAACATTTGTCGCATTTAATAAATAAAAATATTTAGAAAAAGTTAAAAACACGTTGTGACTAACAAACCCACGATCCTCATCCCTTGCTCTTGCAGTGCCATTGCCTGTAGCTGGCCAGAAGGGTTGTGATATGTGGCTCCGATACTTTATCCTCCTTTATAGCTGCATCTATGTCTTTTCGTACATACTTACAATACTCGGACATGGCATTTGCAGTTGTACAGGTTTGGCTCCCTGACCCTCATACATAAAGTATATCATTCCAACCTTATAACGTTGGACAGGTTGGTTGATGCATTTTCAGGACCTGAGATTGGTATATAAAGAGACATGCTGAATTGTCCGCGCGGTGTCTTATATTGAATCGCCAGAGGCACATACCAATAACTATTTAAGAATGCAAGAGTCATTTATTCGATTATACCGACTTCTTTTTGCATGTCGTAGAAAAATTAAGCGGACGATTGATACCTTAGACATTCTGCCAGCAAGATATTACTGTTGTGATGTGATTAGGTGTAAAAATTACAGATTCACCGATTGATTTGTAATTTGTCGGAAGAAATCTTTGTTAATAATATTGATTTTAAAAGAGTTTCTTATTTCTGCATTATTGTTTATTTTTCTTTACTTTATATATCCAATTTTATCAACAACTAACAAATAATTTTAGTAAGTTTCCATTCAGTTTAATTCCAAGTGGACCATTGGACAATTAATTTCCTTAATAATTAATGCATTAGTTGTGCTTTCGAGATTACGAACAAAGCTTGGATATGTGTAAAGTGTGAATCACTACTTATCTTTCCTCGCTAGAACTGGTTGGCGTTATCACATGTTCAAACTTGAGATGTCGGACATGTAATTAGCACCACAATCAATACAATTAAGCTTTTGTTGTATGCAAACTCCTGAAATCACTAGTGATTAGGCTATATATAAATCAATATTTACATGATGGTAATAATGGAACTCAGGATAGTCTGTTTGAGAGCAGGTATAAGTCTTTGTTGATCTAAGTTTGTCTAATTAGCCTATTATAGTGCTTTAGTAAGCATAATGTATTATAAGGATCTCTTTAGACATCCGGCAACGTGGTTGAAAACAGTTTCCGGCTAGCTATGGATTATTGTTGTTTTATCTACAATAGGGTATTTTCGTATATTATTGGAATTTAAGAGTTGAAACCAAGAAACGACGAACGGTATTTTTTGGATCCAAAGTGAAAAAAAATCACCAAGGATCAGTGTTAGGCCCTCTTCTGTTAATTTTATACAAAGCGGTTACTTTTCTTTATAATTAAATCAAGTAATACTGGTAAACTTGAAGAGTTATCAAAAGAAACACAAGCAAAATATGCCATGAGGAGAATGGGAAGCGTGGTAAGCAAAGATGTTCTTAGAATTGCATATTTCGGTGTAATACAATGTTATTTACAATATGGGATATTATTACGGGGATCGGTAACTATCAGCAGCAAATGACGTTTTTATATCCCAGAAAAAAATAATCATAGAAATGGTACCAGCTAACTTCAGAGATAAATACCATGTTTATGTATACTTGAAGCTCTCTTATACGTACATAAAAATAAAGATAAATACTCTACTGGGACACTTTACCTGATTACAATACCAAAAGCAAAGATATCATTAGAATATTAAAAAAAACCGAAGCATTATTATATGGCAAAATATATAATACTCTTCCAAAAGAATGGAAAAATGATCCAATAAAAATTAAAATTTGTGGTGAGAAGCAGGCTCTTGTCAGCAAAGCATTTTACTCAATAAATGAGGTTTTTGATGCAGTTTGGCCAGTTTGATTAAAGGTAAAATACTCAAGTGTACTTGTTCAATTTTTAAATGTGATTTTCAAGAATATGAGCTGAACATATTAAGGTTACTTGTATTGGTTATTTGTAATGTGATTTGTAAACTTTTTCTATTTTTGACGTGTCTAAACAAATTATGTGTGTTGTTTTTCAGTGTACCTAATATTGTAACATAAAGACCAATAAATTCTATCTATCTATCTATTCTGAGAAACTTTTAGGATTTTATTTTCGTTTAAAATGTAAATTAACGCCAGAACAAGATCGAATTTGTATGGCCTGTTAGCAATTATTACTACTCCTTTAGTTTGCAGTCAAAGAGATTTAACGGCTTTGAAATAATGCTTAAATAAAAACTTAATAAATCCTTAAAATATGCTAAAACTTGCCATTATTTGCTTGTAGTCGAATATATCTTACTTTGGAGAAATGTTAAAAAAATTGTGTTTTTAACCATCTCAAATTTTTAGAATTTATATATTTATATCTCTTAAATAAGTTATCTCAAAAACCACCTGCGAAAAATATTAATAACTTCTTTATATACTCATTTAATTTTGTTACCTTACATTGGAAATAAGCTTCTTGCTAGATTTTACTAAAACAACAAAGAAAACTTAAATTGGTCCAATAAATTTATATATAGGTTACAAGCTCTTAGTTTACTCCCTGGTGTCTTTGACGATTTCAGAGGTAAAAAGATCACAATTCCCTGGACAAAGAACTGGATAAAGTTTCCTTGAAAACACACTTAGAGGTAGTTTGTCTTGAACGAGTCAAAAATTGATACGATTCTACTAAGTACAAACTTCTATCGGTATTTACTTCAAACTACCTTATACATTGTAAAAACTAAGCTTACGATAGTATAGTATTCACGTTTATATTTACGAAAAATCCAGTGTTTCTCGGGAAAATTAAACTGATCAATTGTAGATTTCTGCTTCTCCAAATTTGAAGATATATCCAAAATATATAGAAAAAGTTTAAACCTAAAACAACTAGTCAAAGTCCAACACGCATCCAGACCGATCTAATTCAATACCTGTGGGGGAAAGTAGTCCAAGGAGTAGTTGTTTTAGGTTCAGATGCGATGCAAAATGTTAAAACTAGAAGTAAGAAAATTAGGACAATATAGGACTGGAACGTTTCCGAATTCAATAGTCGTTCTTTTAAAAAGAAATAAATAGCATCACAAGAATCAGGTAGACAATTTGCAGACTTCTCTGACTTCATTTATCGTTCCAAGAAGAAAAAGGCAGAGATTTTAACAACTAAGATCAAAAGGAAGTTATTCTTAAACAATTAGCTATTAGTCCAACTCATCATAGAAAAATAGCCAAACCTTGCAGTGCTTTTTTTGAAAACAGGTTTAACCAAACACGAGTATAAAAACTTAAGTAGTTTAGTTAGGAGTATGGTCACCATATTTACCTCAACTTTCGTCACATACTGCGAGCTAAGAAAAATTAGTATCCAAATCATATCCAAACTTTAATATAGTTTTAGTACAAATGTTCTTGTTCATACTGCCCAGGGTTTAATAGAAGCCTCTATATCATCATTTTCTTTACACCTAATGACAAATAGGTGCTGTGATGGTAGCAACGGTCATTTTGAGTCCAAGCAAATGTCCAACGAAGAAGGATTATTAGCAACATTTTTATTTGCTGGTGACAATTCTGAGGTATCTAAAAAGCAAATCGTATCTTCGAATAGAAAGAACTACGCCATCAACAATATCCTGCAGACTTATAAAATTTCAGTTCAAGTAAGAAACGAATGAAGTAACCATCAGGGAAGTTGTCTTAATGGAACAGCATATTTATAAATTGAATCCATCAAAAACTGTAGATGACCATGATTGATGGGAAAATTGCAACTACTTGACGTCGACATTAACTACTTTTTTATTTAACTTTTGATTTATCTTATTCAATAAATAATCCAATAAATGCAAAATTATTATTTTTTTAATTTAAATGTATTAATTTGGACATCATTTTTAATTATTCCTATCAACATTTTGAAATGGCGTTTTGTTTTGTATTTAAATATTTTCCCTGTATACCACTAAATATACTAAAATTGTACAATAATTGACAAAATCAATGGGATCACTAATAAATGATTATTCATAAATTAATTAAATTCGAAAATACATATTCAAGGATAAATATTACCAACACAGAATTTTAATTGCAGATAAACGTAATACAATGAGATTTAATTCAATTCAGCACCTTTAACAAAAAGACCACATCATTCCGTTACAGTTCGACCCTGTAATGAAAATAAATTACAATAAAATAATTTCATGAATGAACAATATTTTTTGTCTTTTGTCACTGAGTTCTATAAACTACTATTGCTGGTATTTTTAAATAAAAATAGCCGGTGTAATATAACGTTCTACAACTTTTTAACACAAAAACCAATACAATAAATGTTTTTTTTATGTAACCGATAAAACAATGTAAGAAACTGAACAACTAACCGTCAATCTGTCAATATTTTTGAAGATCTCTCTTCGGTCTCACTCAATCGCTCACTTTTTTATAAGTAGCTTTTTTAACCGAAACATTTTCTTTTATACGCACCTTGACAAACATTACAAAAAAAGAATTAGCCAAATAGGTGCAGCCGATCTGAAGTGATGCGCTTACAAATATTCTGCAATTGATAATGTCAAAACTCTTAGAGAATCTACTAATTGGCAGACTGCAACTAATAATTGAACAAAACCAGTTGATACCAATCATCAACTTGGATTCAAGCAAGATCACGCCAGTCTAGCAAGTCCATCGAGTAGTTGGAAATATTAGACAAGACCTGGAAGACAAAAAGTACTGTGCTGCAGCATTTTTGGCCATCACACAGGCATTTGATAAAGTTTGGCATTCTGGACTCCTATACAAATTACGAAAAGCATTACCCATTAACTATTTCCTACTCCTTAAATCCTAACTTTCAGACCGAGACCATCACGGGGAACAAACATCCATCTATGAAATTAAATCTGGAGTCTCACAAGGCAGTGTACTTGGACCATTGCTATATCTTCTATACACATCTGATCTGCCTACGAGTAATAACAGCCGTCATCTTAGGACAAAAACCAGGCATCAAAAATCTTGCAAAATCATATCTGCAGATTAGAACACTGGTTAAGCAATTGGCGAATCAGAGCAAATACTTCTAAGTCAGTCCGGGTAACATTTACAAACAAGAGAGAAAACTGCCTTCCAGTAACACTCGATGGTCATCAACTACCGCAACGCGATGAAGCCAAGTACCTAGCAATGCATCTCGACAGACGTCTAACATGGAGAAAACACATCTTCACAAAAAGGAAGCAGCTTGGTCTTAAACTCAGACAACTATATTCGATAATCGGTAGACAATCAGTTATCAATAAATAATAAGCTACTACTCTATAAGGATATCCTGAAACCTATCTGGACCTATGGTATTCAGCTCTGGGGTACAGCGTCCTCCTCATCTAATATAGAAATATTGGAAAAGTTCCAAAGTGCTCCGATCTATTGTGAATGCTCCGTGGTTCGTTCCAAACTACATCTTCAAATAAAAACAGTCAAATCAGAAATCAACTACAAAAAAAACTGAGTTTCCATCCTAACACAGTTGTTCAACATCTTATGACACAACCAACTGCGCAAAGAAGACTCAAACGCTACACCCCCTAGGATTAAGTACTTCTGACTCCCACGGCTATACCTAATTAGTGACTAATTATAGATTTTAAGGAACTACCAATGGGAAGTTTCCTGCATGTTATAAATATTATTAAACAATTTGATTATTGTATACCATTTTACAGATTGCAAATAAATTGTGAATTAAAAAAAATATGTATAGATAAGACTTTAGGCCAAAATTTGGTGTTCTTCGCACTACGTGTATAATTGGAAAACCTATTCCTATATATCTCTATAAATCTGTTACGTGTTATTATTAAAAACATTTCTCCTTTATATCCCCAGCCTAAATACTCACAAAACAATCATTTCTTTTGCTGTTAACCCTAATACGCAACCCCAAAAACAGGTTTCAATCAATTAGAAATAAAATGAAAAATTACTAACGCTGAGATCATCCATCTTGCAATATTTGTCTGAAATCTAGCAAAGCTTTTTCCGAAACATAATCAAGCCCCAAACAGATGAAAAAAGAATAAGACAAGTGATGACAAAATAAAACGTTGCCTAGACAGGACCGGTTTCATATTTTTTTTGCTTTGCATTATCGTAGGAAAAATAAATGAAAACTAGTAGTTTTAGCTTTTGGGCACTGGAATAAAGTTTTTCTTGTGTTCATATTTTCACTCCATCTCACAAATTTGTTATATTATATAAGACAATGATTATATAACATTCCTACTCCTGCACAAACAGTTGAAATATACTTTGTTATATTTTATAACTTTTTATTTAATTAATTTACGACATTGTCAATTTAACAAAAATCTTGTACATTGTAATCACAGTAAAAATGGCCTTACTTACTACTCTACAAAGACAATAAATATATATTATAGAAAAAAAAATGAAAATGTATTTATAATGTTTTTACAACTCTTTTTAAAGATGTGTTCGACATATGAAAGAAATCTATTTTAGAACTATGCTTATTGGCATAGTTCAGCATTCTAACAATCGATTCATTTTGTCCATAATTAGTATGGTAAAAAGGAATATGAAATAATTCGGAATTTCATGTTCTTCTCTCGTTCACATTAAATGTTACAAGCTCTAAGATTTCTGGTGAATTTACATTTCCATTAATGATTCTATATAAAAATATGAGACTTGCTAAAAACTTTCTATGTTCTAATGTGTTCAAGTTTAGATTTTCCATGATGGTTTTATATTCATATTCTCCTCTTACATAAGGTTCGTTCCAACCACCCAGAAAACCGTACATTGTACGATAACAGCCATGCGCATTTTGAAATACCGTTCCAACCGTGTGATTATCGTACATTGCACGATACATATCGGCGTTCCAACCTACCCGTTATCATTCCGTGGATCGTGTTATGTACCGTCATTTCAGTACACGGCCAAGAGGTAATACTGGTTTTGGACTGTTATAGAATCGTACAAGGTTGGTGCATGCGCATTGAATCGGCACATATAATTCTGTGATCGCTTGAGAACGGTACAAAATAACACGGTTGGAACGAACCTATAACCTAATCTATAGGTACTGTAACTCAAAAACTTCTTCTGACTGCCTTCAAGCAACTCGCAATCAGTACTTTAGTATGGGCTCCACACAGTAGAGTTGTATTCAGTAATGGACCTTACCAATGAGCAGTATAGAAGTTTGACAGTGATCACATTGAAAGAATTAGAGTTCCTGAGGATGAATCCTAACATTTTCAAGGAGCGTGAATCTACATCATTTATATGCTGTTTGAAGGACATTTTCGAATCAAATATAATTCCCAGATCTTTGACATTATCTGATTCATTAAGAACGTTTCCTTTTATTTTATATTCAAATTGTATTGGATGTTTTAATCTTCTGAAAGTGATCTTATGGCACTTATCAATATTTAACTGTAACATATTAATATCGCACCATCTTGAAAAATTATTTAGGCCATTTTGCAATGATTCAGCATC
This sequence comes from Crepidodera aurea, assembly GCA_949320105.2. Classification (NCBI taxonomy): domain Eukaryota; kingdom Metazoa; phylum Arthropoda; class Insecta; order Coleoptera; family Chrysomelidae; genus Crepidodera; species Crepidodera aurea. Next base: position 75,681,811 of record OX439473.1, on the reverse strand, counting down.
TCTTGCAATATTAATTATAAGGAACATCTTAAGAGCGTCCGCTAACAGAAGAAATTCACTCTTAAAAATACTACAGTCTACATCATTAATAAATAAATTGAATAATATCGGTCCTAAATGGGACTCCTAGGGTACTCCTAGGGTTACTGTAACCGGCATAGAAATGGAATTTCCGTATTTAACATAGTGTACTCTTCCACTGAGATAACTTCTAATCCATTCCGAAACTTGACCATTTATACCAATTGCATTAGGTTTTGCAATTAATGGAAAATTACAGACCAGTTGCAATGAACTCCGTATTATCAAAAATTTTCGAATACGCTATGTTGGGTCAGATTTCAAGGTTCTTAGAGATAAATAGGGTACTTAGTAGGGATCAACATGGATTTAAAAAGGTTCGTCTACGTCTGCAATAACAGCAATAAATAGCTTTTTTGAGAGTATACTAGAGGATCTAAATGCAGGCGGAAATTCGACTGGGGTTTTCTGCAACCTTAGCTGTGCTTTCGACTGCGTGCAGCATGTTATCTAGCTTGATAAACTTTATAAATACGGAATTAGGGGTATTCCCCATACCTGGTTTGTGTCATATTTAAGTAACAGAAAACAAGCAGTGAGAATTGTACATACTGATAATGGAAGGCAAGAAAAAATATTGTCAGATGTGACGTCAATGAACATGGGTGTGCCTCAGGGCTCAGTACTGGGGCCACTTATGTTCATCATTTATATTAACGAATTACCACTCTTAATAAAAAATGGATCTATTACCATGTTTTCAGATGATGCTACAGGTTTATTTCCTGATAAAACTCAAACAAATGAAATTAATATTAGTCTAAATAATATATCGAAATGGCTTGCTCAAAATTCATTACTGTGTAATCCTTCCAAAACAACTTATATTCAATTTCACTGTTATCAAAACAGACAAATAAGTTCTAAAGACATTATGATTAATAATTCTAATGTTATTGGCACTGAATCTACTAAATTCTTGGGGGTGCATATAGATAGTACCCTTACATTCAGGGAACATTGTAAAAATTTGTCTAAGATACTGAACACAACATATTTTCAAATAAGGACATTAAGAGAGGTCTTTGATGTATCTGGTCTAATAACATTCTACCACGCCCAAGTACAGTCGAGGATCCGATATGGCATAATGGTGTGGGGTGGTTCCTGTCATATTAAAGATTTATTAATCTTCCAAGAAAGAATAATCCGGTGCATTGGGAAGGCAAAGCCTACTGAGTCTTGTCATCCCTTATGTGAAAAATATAATATTTTAAGAGTTCCAGGATTGTACATTTTTGAATTACTGATGTACGTTTATAGAAACAAAGAAATATTTATTAAAAATAACTCAATTCACAATCATAATACAAGAAAGAATGATAATTTTCATGTACCATTATGCCGTTTAAATATATGCACTAAATCTATAAGTTTTGCAGGATTGAGATTATTCAACAATCTTCCTTCTCATGTCAGGGATTTAACATAAAAGTTGTTTAGTAAAAACATAAAAAATATATTAATTGAACTATGTCCATATACATTAGATGAATTTTACCACTATGATTTCTTGTAACAAAGTCAATATGAAAGTTTTAAATGTGTATAATTGTTATTTATTATGTCAAACTATTTTCCTTTTACATTTTTATATTGTATTTTAATGTACTATCTACTACAAAATTTTAGTTTTGCCTTAAGCAATTTGTGACGTGTCCTATAACATTGTAGTGTTCTTCAAAGGACTAAATAAATTATTTATTTATTTAATAGTCCATGATTTACATTTATGAAAAGTACGTACTTTCAAAAGGGTTAGTTTTAGAAAAAATAAATAGAAAATGTTCTGATACCCAACTGCCTATTATTAACCAGGCAAAAATAATAAACAAGGTGGTGAGAGATAAAAATTTACTGTTCTAGTTACTAACGGAAATTGGAAATTATTTATTCGATTTGAATGCCCAACTGATAAAGCTGAGAGATAGGATCTAGAATTGAATTAAGTTCTAAACCAAATTTTTTTCTTAATTATCCGAATTTTCGGTTTCTATTTCTCGTTAAATGTTTTTTTAAATTTTACTTTTCAAACGAAATTAGCCATAATAATAATATCAGTCTTTGAAAATTCCCAGTGATTTTTTTACTATTTGACATAGTCCTAATTTTTTGTACCTTTGAGCTCCAAAATGTTCCAATGGGGATCCGTTTTTATAAAATTTCTGGTAATATTCATGTGTCTTGTTTTTATTTTTCGCCAAAATCAGAGAAATCTTTATTGTCTCCACCTCTATTAAGATTTTTCACTGTTCCATATACTTTTTTTATTACCTTTTTGTCAATAGCATCAACTAATATGGTCATTAGCCTCGTGTTCCGTGCAGGCTTTGTAACTGTTTCCCAGCGCCACTTTAGGAACAGCACCGTTAATTAGAACCCAACAGTGAATGGTCGAGTGAGAAATCACACCTGGTATCTATATGAAAATTAATTTCTAAATTTTTAATTAAGTAAAAATCAAGAAATGATTTCTGCCGTCGGTGGGATTCTAACCCACAACCTTTGGGTCATGGGCCCAGTGCTCAATCACTGAGGCACGCACTCAACTCATTGTTCGATATAATTCGTATTTTTGCACATGTTTGAAAATTTCCAACGGAGATGAATTCGTTTTGTTATTTTTTTGAGCTGAAAACTCATATTGTTCACAAGATATGTAAAAAGTAAGTGACTTATCATTGAAAAAAACACGTACACATTGTTCTAAATTTTTTCTTTTCCTTTTTGTTTATTTAAATAGGTTTAATTACTGGAAAATATTTATTTAAATTATTGTTTAAAAGTCAATACCTATGAGAAAATTTCTATTGAAAACATTTTGTTAAACAATGGTCTTTATTTAGAATAAATGTGGAAAGTTTAGAAATTATGTTAAAATATAAAAACAATTTAAGTTAATCATCAGAAAATATTTTGCCCACAAATATGTTTCGCATTGAGGCCGGCCGGTCCTATACCTACAAAATAAAACGAACCCAAGACGAGTTATCTCGGCGAAAACGGAAACAAAAAACGACATGGAGTTTCATTTCTTTCACTTTTGATCCCCCTAGAAATACTTTTTTTGCAGGAAGTTTTGACCTGACCCCAAAAATAATTACAAGTTAATGAATGTAGCGATATGGTATTTCTGGAAGTTTGAAAAAAAAATTACCCTCTTGAAAACTACGGTAAAATTCCTTTCTTTGATAATAGAGAGTTGAAGTAAACACAGAACGTAAACCTTTACGTAGAAAATAGCGTACGAAATATAACCTAATAAAATTGTATGAAATTTGAGTTGAAGTGTTCATGTACGTACGTAAAGTAGATGTCAACGGTCAACCGTTAATTATTTATTTTTTATTATTTTGCTTTTATGTTGTTTTCTGTGAGCAGAAAGTCGAAACGTTAAAATTAAAAAACTTTTTAATAAAATAAGTGGTTTTACTATCCATCCAAGAAGAGTATTTGAAGTGCAAAGCCACTCACTAATGAGTTATAGAAATGAAAAACAAAATAATATATATATTGGAATTGGATTACTTGAAATTCTACTAAAATAGAAGATACATTTTTATGGTAAGCACGTCTTTATCCATGTTCAATTAGGCTCTATTTATATCATAATTTGATTTCATTTAAGATGGAAGGTATTCTTGATGCTGTATAACTTGGGGATTTAGATTTCGAAGAAGATGAAATGGATGAGGTAATCTTGCTACATATATTCAACAATGATCCTGTTGGGAATCGAGCAGAGCTTTATGGGCGATTGAGCCTCCACACAGCTGTAACAATATTTGGGAAATTGAATATTCTGATGATATTTATACAGGGTGTTTCATAGTTAAACCGACATACGTTAACTGTAAATAGAGGGTACTTAGGTGATTCCAAATAACCTTGGTTAATGGGTCTAACGCCTTTAATAACCGAGATACGGGGTGTTTCATCCATTTCGGCTAATATTTTGATAAGCCGTAACATTAGAACCACCCTGTAGATTTCTCTCATACTTGGTACAGGTATAGTGTGTTAATAGCCTAATCCTATAGTGTAAGAACTACAATTAAAATCCGGATTAAGAAGAATTTGTAAAATTTGAAAATCCCCAAAACAACACCCTCTATATCAGATTTTTTAAATTGGGATGGATATTTGAATAGAACGAAAAAAAATGAGTTAAAGTTTTAAGTCTTTTTGAAGTTATGAATAATTTACTTTAAGCCCAAATTCAAAATTGGGACATTCGCCATTTATCGGTGTCACTCGTATAATCTTCGTTTAACGTACGTAGATTTTTAAGGTATCCGTGAGAGAACGCAAGCTTACGTAAGTACGTATAATCCTATTTTCCATAACGCTATTTCTAGACAAATGCGCTTGCGTGTATGTCAATCCGGCTCTTAACGTTTACGTGCTTGGCACCACTTCAACTCTCTAATAAAGACTATATAAATTGTAGCTAAGAGGAAAAAAAATTATTTGAAAATAAAACGTAAAAACAAGGTTATCTGAAAGTTAAACAAATTATTCAATATTCTAATTGTTCTAAATGTTTATAAATAACACACGAAATTCATATTTTTCCATAGTTTTGAAAATTCCAAAAGTAGCGTTTATCAAGATTAGTACTTCCTAAAAATCATATGGGATTGTCAATATTGGCATCATCTATATGTCAACTTTAGAGATTCACGAGTTTGATTTGATTTTAGGAATTTGATTTGAGTTTGATTTGATTTTAAATTTGAAATCAAATCAAACTCAAACCAAGCCTAACAGTGCTGTAACTCAAATCAAATTCAACTATAAAATATCAAATATTTTTATCAAACTAGTTCGAAAGTTTAAATAATTAAATTGTTGGTTGCTTCACAAGTATTTTATTAGTATACCTACGTATAAAAAAGCTGCTTTATACATGAAAAAAAAAACCTTAACTTAATAAAAAGCCAACAAAAATAAAGTATTTATAAAATGAGAGACGGTTGTAAATCACTTAAATCATTATTGTTAGTGTTAGATATAAATGTTGATTTACAATATCATTTTCATTTTTTTTCCTCATATTTTAATGTTGAAATAAAGTCTGTTAAAACTCTATTAGCTATCCTATATTCTTTCGTTTGGTAATTGTATTGGAAAAAATCCTCTCTATTGATGCTGATGTAGCAGGTATCGCTAGAAAATCTCTAGCCATTTTAGATAGTATTGGTAATGCAGTCTCATGCCTCTTTCACCATTTTAATACATTTTCTGTACTATCCTTCAGATAAATATTTTATAATTATAATAAATATTTTATAATTTCATATTTCCATATAATGTATTATATAGTATTATATAGTATTAGTAGTAGTTTTAGTTTTTGTAGTGTAACTTAATTGGCTTATTACTGACTGTCTAAGAGGTCACAGGTCACGTCAGATATAAGTGAAAAGTGAAAATTGTTCATTCCGTTAATATGACAGATGAAAAGAAAAAAGAATTCAGTTTTGAGACAAGTCAGGACTTGGTTCTTAATAAACTAAAAGAGATGTACATTAGAGGTTGGCCCAAAGATATAACCAAAGTATCGGAGTGTCTTAAAAAATTTTTTCCTCTGCGAAATAGTCTACATGTTTTTGAGGGTTTAATATTTTATAATGAGAGAGTCCTCGTTCCAAGCTCCTTGCGCACAAACATGGTAAAATTGCTTCATGAAAATCACTATGGTGTCATAAAAATATATTGGCTGTTTAATTTTCAGATAATTAAACATGTAAACTCATATTCGTTCAACCGGCAACGCCGCACCAAAATACATTTGCAAACGGCATTCAAACCAGGAAGCGGTTTCATCAAAAGATAATTTTTTGCTCTATTGCACAATGATAATATCACGCCATAAATCTAACCGTCTTGTCTAGACAATAGAAAAAATTTTACATGCTTGTTTACGCGGTTCACGCTAAAGAATCTTTCGAGAAGGTGTTGCGCAATCGGGAAGGGATACATTTGAAACCGATAAACTTCGCCGATTTTAAACTCAGTGTGTTGCGAGCCCTCATTATGAGCGCATACTCCGGGGTTACAGAAAACCTCGTAAATAAATTCATTTTTCATAATGCCTCTTAGTACGGCAAGTCAGTGCGTCTTTAACTGCGAATCAGGTTAGACCCTCCGCTGACACCAGCTCAACGTAAAAATATTTCATCTTCACAGTGGTACTTTGCTGCGTATCAGGCGGTCCACTTTATTCTTCATTCTATATTCAAATCAAAACTCAGTGCTTCGAGAATTTAAAGTGTGTTTCGAGCCCTCATTATGAGCGCATACTCCGGGGTTACAGAAAACCTCGTAAATAAATTCATTTTTCATAATGCCTCTTAGTACGGCAAGTTAGTGTGTCGCTAGCCGCGAATCAGGCTAGGACCCTCCAGTGTCTAATTATCACTCACGCAGAACACACGCAAAAATAATATTTTCTGAATGATGTGATCATTTCTTTTAATTAATTATAATACTTTGTTCATGATTACTAGTTAATGTAATCTTTTGTTACGTTGTTGTTTTATTCATTTATTTATTTAACAAGTTTAATAAATGGTTAAATAAAAGTGTTCATTGTTTTTGTTGGATGAAGTTGAGAAGACAAACCTACTACAGTACACATATCTTCAGTCTAAAAAATACAGTCCATTTTACGAATACAACGATGCGGTTTAAAAAGGCGGTAACACATTGTTGGCCGTCCTGGGAAACTGGCACAACATAGGGTTTATTCCAGAACCCTCAACATGGTCCCATCGAACCGGATTCAATCAGAAAAACTTCGTTACTTCTCCAGGACCTCATCATGGTCCAATCGATCCGGATTTAAACCAGAGAAAAAACTTCTTTCTTCAACTCTCCAGGAATAGTTCCAGAGATTTTCCTCCAGGTTCCTGAGCGATTCCAGAGATTCTTCCATGATCCTGAGCGATCCAGTTCGTCTTCTTCAACTTCATCAGTAGGCCTATAGTGGCTTAAAAACTTCAAGCAACCTTCAAACCTTCAAGCAACTCTTCACAGCAAGAAATTGTAAAGGTATTTTTTGTAAAACTCATTTAAACTCGTTGTAACCACTTAAAAGCGGTCCGATAACAATCGTAGGCTTGTGGTAAATTAATGCACACATTTTTTCGTTATATTTACGTATAAAAAACTTTCATTGTATTTTAAACTTACCAAATTCTACGGTGCATGCGCTAACAAGCCGGCCGTAGATATTTATTTACTTACTCCACTGTAAACTATCAAACATTTACAAAAAAGAAAACATTTCGTACTTGTGTGTTCTACATATTTTTAGCTATAAAGTCGAGATACATGTATTTTTTCATTTTTTCTTAACATATAAAACATTGTCGCATTCTATACATTTTTTCTGTAGGAATTTGTATTTATATAATTGTCGCATATTTTTAACCTATAATACATTGCATCTACTTGTATTTACGTATTTTTATCGTACATATTTTGTGTTCTAACAGAAAGAACAAATTTTCACACAATCAAAATCTACAATTCAAAAATGAACTCAATTTTCATATATACAAACATTTCTCTGTCAAAAATTGAAAAATTGTTCTCGCTACCAAATCTCTTCGCAATCATTCAGAAAATATGCATTCGTATTTTTACATTTCGTGTAAACAGCACGAAAGTTTATTAAAAAATAACTAGGCTTTTAAAACGTCACCTTTCCAAGTTAAAAATCAACAATTCAACTCGTTCACTATACAAACACAATTTTAAAAAACTCGTATCGTTCGTAATTAAAACAAATTTTCGTACAAGAAAATCGCACTAATAATCAAATCGCATTTATTCTTAACTTACTTTTTTCATTTGCCGACGGCAAAAAATAATTTTCGCATTTTGCAAATAGCTTCACGAAAAATAAATCAAATAATAATCAAACCGCTTCAAATTCGACTAATAAAAACATTCCTACAAATCTAAAAACCCGTAGATATGGTTCTACGATTCTACAAATAAATCTCTAAACAATATTTAAAACTCAAATCATAAACATTCGCTATTTTACAATCAAACTTTATTCTTAAAATTCACTTTCGTTACAAATACAAAACAACAGCTGATCGTTGTTCGAGATCTAATATCTCACTTAATAAATAAAAATCATTTTTAACTTACAACTCAATACTATAAAAACATTTTACTATTTTTCCATTTTTTATACAAGGTATTCTTCAAAAATAAGACACCCCCCTTTTATTCTAGAAACTAGCGCCGCATCAGAGGTACAAAAGGGCTGCATACCCTTATATTTTTATTCTCGTTCATAGGGAAAATTATCCCTTAGCAACAGGCTCTCCATAGCCAAACAATTTTCAATCTATCGTTCATTGCACATACTTTTCTATTTTTTCGTTTTGCACTCAAGAAGAAGTTCTTTATTTAAAGACTTCTTGTATTTCGTTCATTTTCGCATTTTCAATCTAAAGGGAAGTCCTTCATTTTATAGCAAGGCTCCTGTACTATTGTTATTCGCATTCGTTCGCATTATTATTCTATAGGGTGATCTACTAAAAGATTATACCCTCTTTGACAAACATATTTTTAAATCCTCGCTAACAATTTATACTTTTTCTATAGGGTGATCTACTAAACGATTATACCCTCTTCTAGCAAACATATTTCAATTTTCGTTGACAATTTTATACTTTTTTCTATAGGGTGATCTACTAAACGATTATACCCTCTTCTAGCAAACATATTTCAATTTTCGTTGACAATTTTATACTTTTTTCTATAGGGTGATCTACTAAAAGATTATACCTTCTCTTGCAAATATATTTTGATTTTTCTCTAACAACAAACATTTAAATTTCTAGCAATTCTACTTTTCATTTTCGCACAAGATGTTCTATATGGTTAGACATCTCCCTTTGGCACCTTACCAGGTCCAAGGGGTTGTATGGGGGAAACTACCCTCAGGGATATTGGATGCCCAGACTCTATGACAAACATAAGATGATCTCTATGGTGAGACATCTCCCTTTGGTATCTTTCAGATCTAAGGGGTTGTATGGGGAAACTACCCCCAGGGATATTGGATGCCCAGACTCTGTCAATCAACAATGCCAGGTGATCTCTATGGTGAGACACCTCCCTTTGGTGCCAAACTAGGTCCAAGGGGTTGTAGACGGGATACTAAAATGCCCAGTTATGTATCGTTCTAAAATTCATTTGCGAGGAAAGTAATTTTGGGCCGAGGTAGTCGTTATAGAGAGAGGGCTAAGGGGTTGATCTGGGATACCTCTGCCAGCAGATCTGAGAAAAAGCCAACGCCTGGAGTTGCAATTTTCGCAAATTATGTTAACAAAAAACTCTTGTCAACTGTATAGGGAAACTACCCTCTTTAACAAATAAAAACTTTAAAAATGTCCTTCTAATAAGGCTCTATTTTCAGGATTACTTATCCATTTATCGCACTTTTTCATGTATTCAACTTTCAGGGAAAACTACCCTCAAACAATTATTTTTATCATAAACATTCTTTGACATTTCTACTTTACTTTGTACCAAAAATCCTCTGATGTGGCCAAAAAAGGTGTTCGTACATTCATTTCAATTGTTGTACTGGAAAAAACATTCCACAACAAAAAACTATTCGTTAAATCAAACCTTTCTACTTTTATACATACAAGGGATCAATAACCCATCATTTTAAAAACCAAACAAAAATCAATCAAATAAACTACATAAATAAATCTTAAAAACAAAATAAAACGCTCAAACGCATTCATTTTAATTTTCACAAGGCATTTCATTTTATAGCAAATACCTTAAACAAGCAGTGATGCAATTTCTATTTTTCATTTTTTTCTCATTTTTTATACAGGGTGAGCACATACCCTTAGGATTTATATCCATCATTTAAACATTTTCACACAGGGTGATCTCATCAAAAGATTATACCCTAGGGACATTTCATGCCCACATACTCTGACAATTCTTTTTATACAGGGTAATTCCCACAAGCGGAAAATATTCCCAAATATTTTAAACTTTTTTCATTCATACAGGGTGAGCAAATACCCTTAGGATTTTATATCCATCCAAATATTTTAAACAATTCTACTTTCATACAGGGTGATCGCATACCCTTGGGATCTTTTTGCCCATTTTCGTTCAAACATTCATGTACTGCTATTGTAGGCTGAGGTAGTCGTTATAGAGAGAGGGCTAAGGAATTGATCTGGGATATTCCTGCTAGCAGATCTGGGAAAGCCAACGCCTATAGTTGCAATTTTTGCATATTTTGTCTTTTAATTCCAAATAAGGAACATGGCTCGGTGATGCCTAATCACAAATCGTTTGTACCAATCATATTTCTTTAAAAAACTTATGCGCCCACAAGCGGCCAGGATTCAAATATCCAATTTTTATTAAACTATGCGCCCACAAGCGGCCAGGATTCAAATATCCAATTTTTATTAAACTATGCGCCCACAAGCGGCCAGGATTCAAATATCCAATTTTTATTAAACTATGCGCCCACAAGCGGCCAGGATTCAAATATCCAATTTTTATTAAACTATGCGCCCACAAGAGGCCAGGATTAAATATCCAATTTTTATTAAACTATGCGCCCACAAGAGGCCAGGATTAAATATCCAATTTTTATTAAACTATGCGCCCACAAGAGGCCAGGATTAAATATCCAATTTTTATTAAACTATGCGCCCACAAGCGGCCAGGATCCAAATATCCAAATATTTTAAAACTTTTTACATTTTTTCAAACTTATTTCAATTAAACTCATTCTGAAACTACAGGGTGATGACCCAAATTACTAAAATTTTTAAAAAAAAAAAAAACTTTCAATACCAATGCGTCGCTATACTCCGCCTCTTTTCGCGGGGGGAGAATGTTTAATTTTCAGATAATTAAACATGTAAACTCATATTCGTTCAACCGGCAACGCCGCACCAAAATACATTTGCAAACGGCATTCAAACCAGGAAGCGGTTTCATCAAAAGATAATTTTTTGCTCTATTGCACAATGATAATATCACGCCATAAATCTAACCGTCTTGTCTAGACAATAGAAAAAATTTTACATGCTTGTTTACGCGGTTCACGCTAAAGAATCTTTCGAGAAGGTGTTGAGCAATCGGGAAGGGATACATTTGAAACCGATAAACTTCGCCGATTTTAAACTCAGTGTGTTGCGAGCCCTCATTATGAGCGCATACTCCGGGGTTACAGAAAACCTCGTAAATAAATTCATTTTTCGTAATGCCTCTTAGTACGGCAAGTGAGTGCGTCTTTAACTGCGAATCAGGTTAGACCCTCCGTTGACACCAGCTCAACGTAAAAATATTTCGTTTTACACAGTGGTACTTAGCTGCGTATCAGGCGGTCCACTTTATTGTTCATTTTATATTCAAATCAAAACTCAGTGCTTCGAGAATTTAAACAGTGTGTTGCGAGCCCTCATTATGAGCGCATACTCCGGGGTTACAAAAAACTCGTAAATAAATTCATTTTTCATAATGCCTCTTAGTACGGCAAGTCAGTGCGTCTTTAACTGCGAATCAGGTTAGACCCTCCGTTGACACCAGCTCAACGTAAAAATATTTCATCTTCACAGTGGTACTTTGCTGCGTATCAGGCGGTCCACTTTATTCTTCATTCTATATTCAAATCAAAACTCAGTGCTTCGAGAATTTAAAGTGTGTTTCGAGCCCTCATTATGAGCGCATACTCCGGGGTTACAGAAAACCTCGTAAATAAATTCATTTTTCATAATGCCTCTTAGTACGGCAAGTTAGTGTGTCGCTAGCCGCGAATCAGGCTAGGACCCTCCAGTGTCTAATTATCACTCACGCAGAACACACGCAAAAATAATATTTTCTGAATGATGTGATCATTTCTTTTAATTAATTATAATACTTTGTTCATGATTACTAGTTAATGTAATCTTTTGTTACGTTGTTGTTTTATTCATTTATTTATTTAACAAGTTTAATAAATGGTTAAATAAAAGTGTTCATTGTTTTTGTTGGATGAACTTGAGAAGACAAACCTACTACAGTACACATATCTTCAATCTAAAAAATACAGTCCATTTTACGAATACAACGATGCGGTTTAAAAAGGCGGTAACACATTGTTGGCCGTCCTGGGAAACTGGCACAACATAGGGTTTATTCCAGAACCCTCAACATTGGCCGAACATCAATATTGATATTAGTAATTATATTTTAAAATGTTCAGTATGTGAAAAATTCAGAAATAAAAATATAAAAGAGCCACTAATATTAAGAGAGTTTCCTGACCTACCTTTTCAGAAACTTGCCACAGATATATTTGAATTTGGAAATTACACTTACCTAGTTGTGATCGACTATTTCTCAAAGTGGTTAGAGGTTATAAAATTAAAAGCAAAAACTTCGGTAGACATTATAACTGCACTGGAAGGTTTGTTTGCAACTCATGATATTCCATTAGAATTCTATGCAGACAATATGCCATTTGGATCTAAGGAATGTTTGGATTTTAGCAACAAGTGGGACTTTAAAATTGTAACATCAAGTCCAAGATATCCAAAATCAAATGGTCTAGCAGAAAGGGCCATACAAATAGCAAAAAACATCCTGCGCAAAACCGAAAGTCTCCAGTTATCACTAGAATATAGAAACACTCCTATAAATGGTACTGACAAATCACCTGCGCAAATGTTAATGAGCCGAATTTTAAGGTCCAAGCTACCTGAAATGACAAAATCTTTCACAACTGTAACAAACGATTATAAAAATGAGAAAAGAAAGTTAAAAAAGAAAAGAGAGCTGTACAAATATTACTATGACAGAACAGCAAAAGAGAGAAAACACTTTAACAAAAATGAAAACATATTAATTAGAGATGAGAGAAGTTGGGAACCAGCAAGAATTATAGCAAAAGCAGATACTCCAAGATCCTACATTGTAGAAAAGAACAATGCTAAAAATCCTAACAAATCAATAATAAAATCAAATATAACTCTGTGGGAGAATCCAGGTACCAGTAATTACAACAAACAGGTTACATCAGACTTCGAACAAAAGGTACCTTTGGATGAGTCTGTTAGTAAAAGTGACCTGAGAAGAAGCAACAGGGCTATCAGACCTCCGAACCGGTTCACTGACTATATCATGAATTAATTTGGATTTTCGCTCTAATGAAAAGGGAAGATGTAATATAATGTATTATATAGTATTAGTAGTAGTTAGTTTAGTGTAGTAGTTTTAGTATTTGTAGTGTTACTTATTGGCTTATTACTACCTGTGTTAGAGGTCACGTCAGATATAAGTGACATAAAGAATTTTGTAATTATAATTCAGTTATATGTTTATTAAAGTATTATAAAGTATACAACCTATATTATTACATCCAGGAATTTTAATCGACTAGGACTGGATTTTTACTAGGAGATGATTGAAAGAAAGCTAGTATATCTATATAAAAATTTTCGGAATCTTTACATTGGCTTTGGAGGGCTGATTCTGGTCAATAATTCGTTTTGATTGTTCTTGACCTTTTTGTAAGTACTTTCAAACTTTAACAAAGTTTCTTCTTGCAAAGGCTTGTGCCATGGGCTTGATGAAACAACACACTACATCTAATTGATGCGTTTGTAATGTTAGACATTTCTATTTTTTTTAACATCTAAATTTAATACCCATTGTTGTAATTTGTCCGACAACTTATTTAATCCTATAACGACCATTGGGAGAGTACAATACTGATCGCCTTTTAACGGTGTAGATAATGTTTAGACTGGTTTTAAATAAATGCAACTTTTTTTTTTATTATTGCCCACCGTGTATTGGGCATTCGTAAGGACAAAAGACTCTCAGGATTGTCAGTATTGATGATCACTACTCCTACTAAGTTTCATTGCCTAACCTTGATAAACTAGAATCGCGGTAGGTAACACTTTTCATGTTTCAAACTATTTCAAACATATATATATATATAAAAAAATTGATTTTTCAAGTCAAATCAAACTTGACTTGAGAAATCAAATAGTTTGATTTGATCCATCTCTGGTCAACTTCTTGAGTATTTCTTTTCCTTGTCCACATCAGCTTTAAATTCAATGAAACATGATTCATTTCACTTATTTTGGAATAAAAACACACTTCTTTGAGTTCCAATAAGTATATAGAGGTAAAAAGCTATTGTGTTCAGTAAATAAAAATGTGTTTCAAAATTCACTTATGTATTATGTACTTATGTAAATTCACTTGTGTATTATGCAAAGAATTTACCAATTTGCTCTCAATTGAAATGTCTTTTTTTTTGAAACACAAAGAAATAAACGTGACTAAATATTACATTACATGTACACAAAGCTTAATTAAAATAAAGCACAAAATGCGAACCACTTCGTCATCGCGCAATATGTTGCCTGACCTGAATTTATTCATAAAACGTGGAAACTTTAGTAACGCTACCTTTTTCCATTCCAACTGGGGAACTACTCTGAAAGTTTAAGCTAAATTATGATTAGTTCACTCACAGTACTAATTATGAACTGGCGGAAAATATACACTTCAAAAAACTAAAAATTATCTAGTACACTGAAGTTATGTCCCAGATTTCTTTAATTTTTTAATTCACTTTATTTTGACCAATAGTAACAAAATTAATTAATTCAAAGTCAAGAACTACTAAATTTGTTTTTTCTGAAATTCGAGGCATTATTAGCTAAATATTTACTCAGAGTTTTTAAGATTTAAGTCAGTACATGCAATAAAAGTATCATCTGCAAATAGCTTGATAAAGTCACATTTTATGAATAGTTCTATATCGTTAATGTATAATATAAATAGGAATGGACCAAGTACACTGCCTTGCGGAACTGTATCATTTCCCATTTCAGAAGATGTTTGATCGCCATAACGAACTCGCTGTTTTCGGTTTTGTAAGTAATCACTAAGCCAGTCAAGTACTCTACCCTCTATTCCATAATGTTTTAGTTTAATTAATAGTATCCCTCTATCAATTGTCTCAAAGGCCCTTCGAAAGTCAAGAAAAACACCAGCAGTATATTTGTTTTTATCGAAATTACCTTTCAGGAAACATATAATGCCTATAATGCCGACTCACAAGAAAATCCTTTGCGAAAACCAGATTGGTTATTAATCAAAACAGAATTCTTATTGACATATTTTAATAATTGTTCATACACTGCAACTTCAATAAGTTTTTCAATTGGGGGTAAAATATTAACAGGCCGAAATTCTTGGGCTTGGGAATATTATTTTTGGAATAGGAATAATTGTAATTGTTTTGAAAGCTTGTGGGATTTTACCAGTACTTAAAGATGTATTAATCAAATTTAATATTACGTGGCCAACAGCCTCAAAAATTATTTTTGTCATTCTATAGTTTACTGTTTCATTAAGATGTACTTGTTTACTCTTTTCAAAGCTTACTTTATATAAATTGTAATGGACTAAGATTTGTTTGTTATCTGAAGTCTCTTCGTTGTATAATTTTTTTATGAAATTATTGAGTTCAACATCCCCAGTTTTGAAATTGTTTGAAATCTAATTTGTGTATTCTTTTGAACTTGTACGGGAATTCGTCGTCTTGAGTTTATTACTTTTGATGCTTATCCAAAGAAGCCTATAAGTGAATTTCACCATTTAATGAGTTTTCCATTATTTTCAATACAAATATCAAGAGTAGAAAATTAGTCAAGCGAAATTTAAAATTCTTGATGATCTTAAGAGCCTTGGACTTTTCCTTTCAAGAACAAAACTTTTACTGAAATATTTTAAAAATATTTCAAAAGGATTAAGCGACTTCTCTCTTTAGAAGCTCCTAAAATTGAGTTGTTGCTTCATAAAAAAAATAATTAAAAAGTGAAATAAAGCTTTTTCACATTACCTAACGAATTTAAAGCAATACAGTCAAACATAAAACACTAGTCAAAAAATGGATTCAAGATCAATCGAGAATTAATATTCACCAGCTAGTCAAACAATATTATAACAATAACTTTCTATTCTAATATAATAATTTATTATAATTAAATATCATAACTTTATATTTCTCTTGTATTGCGTTTTCTGTAGTATATTACATGTAATATACAGGGTGGGGCAAACTTCTGGCCTCGGAGCATTACGTCGTAATAATTTTCAAATTTTTTGTGAGCTAGTACAGTTACTGGGTGCACATTTTGAGAATAGTTTCGATTATACAGGGTGTTCCAAAAACTCGTGGCAGTACAAACTTACATTTTTTTTAATGGAACGTACTATATTTTATTCAAGAATCGAAAAGATCTCATCGAGAGCGTTAAAAAAATGTAGCATGTTAGTATATTATACGGGTGTTTTAAAAAGATATCGCCAATTATTATAAAAAATGACCCCATCCTTAACACTCTGTAAAACAGTAAATCAAAATAAATCAACAGGTATTTGTATTCAAATGTCATTCTCATATCGTTGGCTGTGTTCACTATTAATTACTTTGTTCATCTGTGGCTTCTTTAATACAGGGTGAAACAGAACTCAAATCAAGCAGTATCTCAAAATTTTCAAATGGATCACCCTATAAGTCTTTTTACAATTTGTTAGTACTATTAATAAGTTAAGGTATAAGTTAATGGAAAATTATAAATATTTTATGATAACGGAAAAATCATGTATTTTACGAACACTAATTAAATGGTATTAAATATTTATTATTTTAGTTATTTATTATTTTCAAATTTTTCTGTATAAAAAAAAACTAACAATTATGGAACCAAAATTATTAAAAAATTTACAATTACATAAATAAACAATGACATTTTATAAAAAGTAGGTACAGTTTATACTAAATGTTCAAAATGGCGACAATTTGTTCCAAACATTTCTCTATTCTTTTGATAAACGAGGATCTTACTCTTTGTAACAAAGCTGCAGTTATTGTGGAAAATACGTTTCGAATTTTTTCTTTCATGGCTTCTTTGATAGTAGGTTCAGTTTGATAGACAACTTCCTTGATGTATCCCCATAAAAAGAAATCCATCGTTGTCAGATCTGGAGATCGAGGAGGCCATAACATTGGTCCGTCCATCACGTCCTATCCACCTATCGATAAGATATCTGTTTAACCACTGACGTACACACCGAACGTAATGAACAGATGCTCCATCTTGTTGGAAGAAAATTATAATACCTTCTTCCACTGAGACTTCCTTCAAAAAAGTATGGTCCTATAACTTTATCTCCTACGATGCCTCCCCATACGTTTATGGACCATTTAGTTTGGGACGTTGAACGAAACAAATGTGGATTAGTATCCGAATAAAAATGAAAATTATGGCGGATGACGAAACCATTTTTGTGAAAAGTGGCCTTATCACAAAATAAATGTTTTTTAAAAAATCTGATTATCCATTAATTAATCCACTGAACCACTCGCAAATATTTGTTCTTATTGGAAAATCTCTCTCTAAAAGCTCTTGGTGCATCTGTATCTTGTACGGGTGAAATTTATTGTTTTTTATTATTCTTCTTATAGTTTCTCTACTAATTTCCAATTCAGTACTAAGTTTTCTAGTACTTGTATTAGGATTCTCAACCAAATGTGACATTACTAAAAATTCGTTGTCCTCATTGAAAATATGTTTGGTTGATAGTTTTAAGAAAACTTTTTTATTTGGATGTCTACGATTGGGATATCTTTCACGAGATACTCTTGAAGCGAGTAAACAGTTTTTTGAGCATTCTCCTAAGACGTAAATCATATTAATCATGTCTTCCTGTAGTAAATTCATTATAGTTATTTATTATTTAAACCTAAGAGCAAAAACGAAGAATATAGCGAAAATTTCTTTGACATTTATTAGTAGATACTATTTTGACACTAGCCTACTTGGTAAACAAAATCTAGCCTACTTGGTAAACGAAATATAATCTAGCCTACTTGGTAAACGAAAATATGGCTTGATATTTCGTTTACCAAGTAGGCTATTGTTAAAATAATCTACTAATAAATGTTAAAGAAATTTTAGCTATATTCTTCGATTTTGCTCTTAGGTTTAAATAATAAATAAGTATAATGAATTTACCACACAAAGACATGATTAATATGGTTTACGCCTTAGGAGAATTCGCAAACCTAAAATATACAGGACGTTTCATGAAGTATTACGTAAAATACATGATTTTTCCGTTATCATAAAATATTTACAGTTTGCCATTAACTAATACCCCAACTATACTATATCGTTTGAAAGCTTATTAACAGTACTAACAAATTGTATAAAGACTTATAGGGTGATCCATTTGAAAATTTTGAGATATTGCTTGATTTGAGTTCTGTTTCACCCTTTATATTATGTTCCATTTAAAAAAATGTAAGTTTGTGCTGCCACGAGTTTTTGGAACACCCTGTATAATCGAATCTATTTTCAAAATGTGCACCCAGTAACTGTACTAGTTCACACAAAATTTGAAAATTTTATCTCTTACCACAACGACGCAATCCTCCGAGGCCAGAAGTTTGGCCCACCCTGTATAAAAAATAGAACTTACCTGTTGTATTTAACTTTATCAACAACGAATAATATATAAAAGCTACTCTAACTTACTCTTCACGTAGTACAGGTTTTCCTTGTGGTAATATGTAAGAACACAAGCAAGATATAGTTAGAAAGGAAGTTACATACGCCACTTACAAACCTTTGTTTCTAAAGCATCCCCGTTAGTCCAGTGGGAGGATTAGTCAATAGTTGGTGATTTTAACCAGGAACCATAATTACAACAACATTTCATTATTATTTGGGTATAAGAGAAGAAATAAGGTGGAATTAGGCATTTTTTGTCATTTTTCAGCGAAATTTGAAAAGTTACCTTTTTTTCGAAGCGCCATTTCTCGGCAAATAATTGACGTACAAACACTTTTGAATAGTTAGAATTGTAGTAAATTTACCGCTCTACAACAAAGTATAGGAATGCCTTTGCCGTAGGACGTAAGGAAAAAAAGCAATTGAAGAAAAACCGGAGGAAGGTCGAAAATTTTGCAGTTTTTCCCCCCTCCTCTTGTAGCACCGGGTTCTCGAAGTCAAAAACTTGAGAAAATGTTAATTAGCCATCCTTGAATAGCATCCCAAAGTTTCATTAACTTCCGACCGTTTTCCACCTGAAACTACCTGTCGACTGGACTACATGTTTATTTGTTATTTTCTAAATATAGTGTAAGCATTCTTTAATGAATAAATATTTATTATATAGTTCATCTACTCTCACGGTCTTTCTGTATATCATTCTCTTCCTTTAATTATTGACCGTTAGGTCAAAGAACTTTTTATTTTCGTTTTATTTTGAATCCATGGCAAACAAATTTGCGGCTGTCACAAATAGCGCGCTTAACAGGCCAATTTATAAACTTCTGTTCTTCGTTGCCGGAGTCTCCATTGAAACTTCTAATTAGGCTGTGGTCTTGTAACAAAATACCAACAACATTAGTGTCCCTGCTGTAATAGATTGCCTTTTTCAAGCTAGTTGGACATTCTAGACAGGAAGTACAAAAAGCCGAGAAGCGTTATTTTTATAGTATTCTTTTTTATCAGAAGAAATATAGATCCATGAGCGTGCTTCATTTATTCTTTTATTTTTACACAATTTGACAACAGGAACAATTTAACGAATGAGTAAACATATCATGAGTTTCTTCTCGCGTTAAATCAAGTAAATTTAAAAAAATCTTATAAAACAGTTGGTCCAGGGGCGTGACATGACCTTTAGCCGCGCATATGGGACATCTATTTGAAAATATGTTGGCTTAATATGTGAACGTCATTTTTTAAACTTTTTATTGCAGTAGGCGTTTTTGTCAGAATCACACACTTTTTTTACTTGTGTAACACCAACCTAAGGTTATACAGTATGCCCGAAAGAGTTGGCAGCAAAGATTTTCGTAATGTAATCCTTCATTATGTACTGTACCTACCTGTGTTTAGAAGAGAGCATGGCTAAGTGTTAAAAAAAAGCAGCTCTCAGGATAATACGTGCATAGAGAACAAGCTCTATAATATTAGTATTCACACTGGCAAATATCCTTTCTCCAATCAACATCCTGTGAAGCACACAATTGTTGCATGTAGAAGATGGTAGATGGTAACTCAAACAGTAAGTATGACCGAAATTGTAGACCCAGACATCAAAACGAAGCTGTTAAATAACCCAAAAACATAGCAAGCAGTCCAAACATAAATAGCAACGAGACTTAAGAGAAGCGAGAAATACACTAGACATAATGATAGGAGAAGATAGCACACAAGCACAATCAATCTGCTACCTCCTCCTCGAATAAATGCCCCAAACAATTCTGGGAAAAGAACAAGGGTCGTTTTTAGTATGTACCTTAAGTCATTGTTCAATTTTTAATCAAAAATTGAACATAAATCGTAATTTGCATAACGATTATTAGTATTGCATAAATCCGGCAACGCCGTGAAAACACGCCACCTCGCACAGGCCGACGCGGTAAATAACAATAAAAAAACAGTCTAGACACTCAACCTTGATTTCGACGGTTAGAATATTAGCCAGCCGAAAAACAATTTTTTTATCCAGCTCTTTGGATGCTCTCTGGATGCTTCGTTGCTACCGGCAAGCCGCGCTTGTTCGTAATTTTTCAGTATCACTCAAGTCTCCGTTCAGCCCAGATCGCACAACTCGCGGCGATCGATCATTTGCACATTTTTAAATCAATTTAAATTAGTATCGCTCAGCACCTCGTTCAGTCCAGATCGCACAAATCGCGGCGATCGATCATTTGCACATTTTTAAATCAATTTAAATCAGTATCGCTCAACACCCCGTTCAGTTCGGATCGCACAAAATCGATGTGATCGAATATTTGCAACTTCAATTTCCAAATTCATTTTTTAAACATTCACTTCAGTGAATTGCTCAACTAGTTGAGGTATCACACTAGTTATTTATATTTAAATTATAGTACATGTTATTACCTGTTTTTATGTGTTGTTCTTGTTCTTCGTTAAAGAAATTTAAATAAAAGGTGTTATGAATTTCCTGATGTTTTATTGGTAATACTGGAGAGACGGGGGAAAGAATTCTTGTACGTCCTACATATACAGTCCACATTATTGAAAGCAAAAAATCAAACAGGGTTTAAAAGGTCAGCAAGATAAGGCTGTACCGGGAAACCGCTGCAAAGGTTCTCAAATCACTTCAGTCATGTCTCTTATCGTCTGGGCACTCACAGAAGCAAGTCGTCCGGAATGGATTTTTCCTTCTTTCAAAAACAATCTCCTTATCACTGACAGCTAAACACACTAAAAAATTCCCAACATGCCCCATTTTAAATTTAAACAAACATTTGCTAATTATTCTAAAAAGAAGGGATTGTAAATAATTCCTTCTAGTTTAGTGCACTTTTCGATTTGTTAATGCCTACATTTTTGTTATGTTGAGAATAGTTTTTGTTAACTTTTGTGATTTTAGAAGCAAGACGTCCGGAATCGATTTTTCCATCTTCTAAAAAAAGGTTCTGACCCATTTTAACTGCAAATATCTCGTAAACGATAGGGAGGTGCGGTTTTCACTGAACAATTTCTTTTTATATAAAGTTTTTTTCAGTATAAATTTTTATTTAGTAAAATCTCATATAGGGTATTTTAAAAAACTGTGTTTTTCAAATGCAAATGTAGTCGATTTTTTAACGAAACACCCTATATATAAATTCTATCTGAAAGGTGAACTCTTTCCCATTGCGAAAATGTATAATTTGTTGAAGTTTAGATGAAAAATAAGTGAGTTATTTGGTTTTTAATGATGATTGTTTATTAGATAGAGATGTCTAACTCATGTTGATTTTTAGTAAGTTTTAAATAAGAGAAAATTACAAAATTTTCCTGCTAATACGTTTAAAAGTTTTTATACCGGATGTTTTTGAAACAAACATGACTTAACACTAGAAATTCGATAACTAACTATTTGTAGAAAATAACAAAATAAATTTGAAATTTTATTAAAAATTACCATTTAAATTATCTGGAAAAAACTGTATGACAGCTCCTGAGAGTATTTTTTTCGAGTTTACTCGCGGCAAAACTTGACAGCTTTTGTCACCAAAAATTACAATACCTTTGATAACAAGTAATTATGGTCTCCTAGGTCAACAGAAAACGACGCTAAACAATTTTTCTGATTTTATTGTCAATAAATTTTGTAACATTGTTTTTAAACAGTGCCAGTCAGCTTATGTAGTGAAAATGAGTCGCTTTGGAAGTGATTCTATGACTAATATTGATCTAGCGATTGAGAAAAGTGTACCGTACAATACCGTTAAAACCCATACGTCGATATGGAAACAGTTTACGGAATTCTGAAAGGCAAACAAATACGAGCTTTTGGAAACTACAAGTTTAGAGCAACTAAACTTAATCCTGAAAGATTGGGCGTGGAATATGAAGAAAGATAACGGTGAAAATTACAAAGAACTAGTCGTGAAGACAATGTCGAACACCGTTGCAAAAAATATGATCTATTTTATGAAGTGGAAAATAATTTTTGATTCATTTAAAGATATTATCTATAAGTATTGTAGGGAAGCTCGTAATGCGAAACGAAGGAATTTGCGGATGTGCGCCAATAAAAAGAAATCGATCTGCTTCATTAAAATTGATGGATTTATTATGGGACGACGTCACACCTGCGGGGCGGGACTCCAGCGAAAATTTTACCATATCGCTTCACTAGAACTTGCCTGGAGAGGTGGAGAAGCAGTCAATTTGCAGAGTTCATTATTTTAAATAGGAAGTGGATAATTCTGGGACTAAAATAGGTAGATACATATTTTTTAAAATAACTGATTTTAAAAAATCCTACTTTTTAGGAAGAGTAGTATATAATCCTCTTTTCAATAAAACGGCCCAGGGTGGAGAAAAAAAAATGGCCGATATAAAATGGCTGGTCCCCAACGCAAAGAACCCTACCTTTTGTCCAGTCCGTCTTTTTAATATTCTAATGGTTAAACGTTCATCTAGAATAACAAATGATAGATTATTCTTAACAGTAAACCCATCATGGAACAAAGAATAATCAAGTGGATGGTACAAAAACACTCCAGTGGGAAAAAACGAACTTTCGAAATGAACTAAAGAAGCAGCAAAGAAGGCAGGATTAAATACAAAAGAGATAAAGATAACAAACCACTCCATGCGGTCGACGGCAGTCAGTAACCTGACTAAAGGAGGAGTAGGTGAACAACAATTAATTAAAATTACTGGCCACAATTCAGCCACCTCAATTAAGCCTTATCTGCAAATGGATAACGAGCATTACCCCAACATTATAAACACCTTTAGAAGTGACGCATCAGAACCTCAAGAAAATAGAAGATCCTGCAGCCACTCCTCGAGTTTGTCACTCAGCTGGACCCATCAACAACATTAATAATTTACCTACACCCAACGTTATCAATGAGTTAACAAAGATTTCAATCAATACTCCTACTGTGTACCAAAATTGCAATTTATATTTTATTTGTACCATAAATAATTATGTTCGAAGTATTTTGTGATTAAATAAATTACCTGTTTTTAAGGTTTTAAGGTAGTATGTTTTGTAAGCTA
Source organism: Crepidodera aurea (assembly GCA_949320105.2). Taxonomy (NCBI): domain Eukaryota; kingdom Metazoa; phylum Arthropoda; class Insecta; order Coleoptera; family Chrysomelidae; genus Crepidodera; species Crepidodera aurea. The sequence goes on along the minus strand of OX439473.1, from coordinate 75,658,091 downwards.
TGTGTATGCAGAATAATCTGTTACTCATGAACTAGTCTTGTCAAATACCATTCGCGCATCTAATTTTTCCTGTGAAAAAATTAGATGCCCTTTTGTTATTACTTACGAAAAAAACTTTATATAAAAAGAAATTGTTCAGTTAAAACCGTACTTCCCTATCGTCTCCGAGATATTTGCAGTTAAAATGGGTCAGAAACTTCTGGGACATCTGGTACCTAATTAAATTCGTATATTTTTTCCAGCGGCGATGAAGAACGCAGCTTTTCCGCTAGTTTTAACTAAAATTGCGGGCTAAATGCAAACGCCATTCGCTGAAAATATTATTATTCTGAATTCTTATAAATATTTTTTTATAGAAGAACACATTCACGTAAAAGGAACATTACTTTTATTTTGATAAAAAATAGAACCAATAGCAATATCTGAGATACATATTTTTTGAATTTGACAAATAATCTGACAGAAGAAGAAGCCAATTCGAAAAATATATAAACAAACCAAAGAATTATCTCAGGTAACTTCACAATTGTATAAATGAAATTCGACGTCGCCGATTAAAGGATAAATGTGTTTTATGTATTTTCAAATGTTTTCTTTTACCAGTTTGTAAAAATACCAATTCTTTACGTTTGCAAATACGATTGTTCATGGAATGAAATTCGAAATAACTAAATTCAATTACTGAATCATAAAAGAGCGATCTTCTTTTATCTGTACTTTTGTGGAAATGAGGACAATGCAACGGGCACTCTAAATATTTCACTCCGATGTGAATCTTTGTTAATTTTAATTTATATGCAGATTTTCTTCGAATAGTTTCCACTAAGAAGTTTTCTTTAGAAATTGAGCACATTAGTTTTCGTTGCTCCAGTTTTATTTTATTCCACTCAACGTTCTTTTCATATACGCCATAAACTTGAATGCGATTTGATGCTTTGTGTACTCTAAATGAAAGTTTTTATTGTTTACTTCCGCTTTTTCTGAAATCGTATTTCGTATGATCTAAAAAATAACATGTCTAAACTTTTCAATAACTAATGATGACACTACATATATTTATTGATTCCTTCCATAATTAGTGTTGTTCAAGTACGTTAATGTTAAACTGTTTTACACAAGTTGTCCGAGTTACAATGGTAAAAAGTCTCCAACGTATAATTGGAATACTTCGTATAAAGTTTTGTAATACAGGAACTTGTTTCCAAGTTCTAGGCCTGGTTAAATATGCATTCGACTTGACAGAAAATCAATGGTGTTTCAAATCGTAGTTTTTCTGGACAAAATTCATTGAGCTTATTATGTGTAACCTTTGCTGCTCGAGTCTTATGCATTATTTTCTGCTCTAAAAATATGGTGGAGTTTTTATTTATTACTTTTATTCGCCTACTCTGTTAATTTCCATAAGACAACTACTGAAGATGGGTGTATTTACCAAATTAAACACCAATCTGTATATTGTCACAAATCCCATATATAATTAAAATATTAATTTCGGAAAAACTAGGTAACAAAGTCAAAAACATTTAAGAATGTTATTTACCAAAATTATTTTAGTTTAAACTTATTTACATGATAGAAAGCGTAAAATATAAACATTTAATCAAACTAGATTTCAATTTCTCTTTTCTTTTTTTTTTCACTGGATTAAAACCACTTTTTTTCTCGAGAAAGCCGAAACGTCAACTAAAAACTTTTTTTAACAAATAAGTGGTTTTAATCCAGTGAAGAAAAAAAGAGAAATTGAAATACAAACCACTATGAGCTTCCGAAATAAACTAGATCTCATTGCACAATTTGGCTGACCATACAGAAAGACGATAATCGATGTTAGATTGCCTAAGAGGCTATCTGTATCTGTAAATCTAAAAGGGTGGGTCACCCCACAGCACGTAGGCCACATTTGGCCCATTGTGCGTCCTTCTGAGGTTGAGCTTTCCTTCTAGCTCGTCAGCCAGCCTACTTGTTTAAAGTAGGCGATGACGTCGCCTGAAGGTAGCTCCCTCATGTTGGCATGGGTTAGCCACCGCTCGCCGAAAAGAAAATGTCTCATTTGTGAGAGTGTCGGGCATTCGAAAAGAATGCGTTCGACAGTCTCGTCTTCCTGTTCACATCCTCTACACAGCGGAGTGTCAGATAACCCCATCCTGTAGAGGTGTTTTCGTAGATGACAGTGGCCAGTTAGGATACCTGTGGGTGAGCGCAGGTTCTGTCTGTTCATAGTCATGTTTTTTTTGACTGTTTCGCTGTTCGGATACTGTAATAGTTCCTTGGCTAGCTTGCAACCTGTTTCGTCGTCCCATCTTGTCAAGGGAGTGTTTCTTTAGTAGGTGAGCCACAGCTGATACCGATAAGGTTATGAAAGTGCCAGGCCCAAAAGTTTATGGGAGGCTGCTTTCTTAGCTAAAGAGTCAGCTGCACAGTTGCCTTTTGATTTTCCATGACCTTTGATCTAAGCTAAAGTGATCACGTTGTTGTTGCAAGCTTCGATCAGGGCCTGGTGACATTCTAGTACTAGACCTGACGTCTATCCAGAGCTAGTAGTGCTTGTCTGCTGTCCGTCAGGATGTAAATGTTATTACCAATAATGTTTCTTCTGGTAGTCTCTTTTGCGGCGATGGAGATAGCAGTGAGTTCTGTTTGAGCTACACTGGCATTAGAACTCATTGCCCATTTTATATTGAGATTCAGGGATCTGAAATAAATTCCACAGCCTGACCCCTCATTTGTTTTAGACCCATCGGTGTAGATGCACAAGGCACCTGCTGCCAATGTAGCCTCTTGTACGTTTTTTATTATTACCCTGTAGGGCCTGTGAAAGGCATATGTTCCATGTTAACTTGCTGTCAAAGGTGACCCCCAAATATTTCACCTCTGCAGAAAAGTTTAATTTAGTTTTTAGGAGCTTTGGTGCCTCGATGTTTGCATGCTTCCTTTTATTCGTGAAAAGAACCATCTCTGTCTTTTTTGGGTTTATTGACAGTGAATGGTCTTTGCACCACTGTTCTATGATGTTAAGGGCCTCTTGCATTCTAGCACAGAATATTCCTTCAAATCTTCCTGTTTGCAGAATCAATAGGTCGTCTGCATAAACTATAGTGTAGAAATTGTCATCGTTGAGGCGATTGACTAAGGTGTCTAGGACCTTGTTCCATAGTAGTGGTGATAGCACCCCTCCCTGTGGACAACCTTTTACAACCAGGCCTCTTATGGTGACATTATCTAAACTGATTTGCGGTGACCCAAATAAATGTGTATTAGTTTTTTACATCTCTTGTTTTATTTCTTAGAGTGAGCGGTGGTATTAAAACATAATAACTGCTAAGTATTTATATATTTATATAATTTATCTGACCCTGTATTTGCGAAAGCGTAACAAGGATTTGTTGCTTTTTGCTTTTAGCATTTTGCACATCAAAATCCTTCTCATTCTGCGACCTCGCATAATTTTCTTGAAATAACACATTATTAGTTTAAATAAATGCTATTTAATTTGTTGTTGTTGTTGGTTGTTGAATATTCATTTTGTTTCACTATTAATTTTTGCTTCATGAACCGTAATAGCTTACGACCTCAGCTCCCGCTCCCTACAAAATATTGTTTGTAACGTCCTACCCCTTTCGAAGAAAAACAAATTTTACCGAAAAATATTACATTTTCAGACGCCTATTAAAATATGCAGTACTCTCTCGAACGTTAGAATTTTAAAAACTACAAGTATGTAAAGCCAATAGATCAATGATTTTTTTAGACCAAGTTTTAATTTTTTATTTTGTACAGGGTGGTCACAAATTAATTTCATTTTCCAAAAACTTCCAGGGCAATTTTTTCAAATTTTTCAAATGAAACACTCTATTCATCAACGGACGGAGAATTGTATACCCTTCAACTCAAATCTATGTATATATAAAAAGTCCAATTTCTTCTAGTGTTTTATCGAAAGTGAACATTCAATTAAGTAGGATGGGTCTTAATGAAGTGTCAGATGATTTAGTGTCTGACATTAATATTTTAGAGGTTATTTTTACTGATCGCGATAATTCTTCTATTAATAATGAATTTTACAAATAACGAATTAATTGACATGGTGTATGCTTTGGGAGAATCCGACAGAAATTGTTTATTGGCAATAAGAATTTATCATCAACGATATCCCTATAGACGCATCCCTGATCTAAATAGTTTTAAAAAATTGCATGCAAGATTTACCGAAACAGGGAATGTTGCTTATAAAAAACTAGTAGTTGACAAACGTGCTACTGATGATGATAACCAATTATCTGTAATTTTGACAGCGACAGAAGATCCTAATGTAAGTCAAAAAAGGATTGCCGAAGTAGTGGGTATAAGTAAAACATCTGTTGGAAGAATTTTAAAACAGCATCATTATCACCCTTACAAAATACAATTGCATCATGAGCTGAAAGGCAGATAGGTATAGTTAAGTATATGGGGAAGTTGAAGGGTATACAATTCTCCGTCCGTTGATGAATAGTAATATAGGGTGTTCCATTTGAAAAATTTGAAAAAATTTCCCTGGAAGTTTTTGTAAAGTGAAATTAATTTATGACCACCCTGTACAAAATAAAAAATTAAAACTTGGTCTAAAAAAATCACTGATCTATTATTGGCTTTACACACTTGTAGTTTTTAAAATTCTAACGTTAAATTCGAGAGAGCACTGCATATATCAATAGGCGTCTGAAAATGTAATATTTTTCGGTAAAATTTGTTTTTCTTCGAAAGGGGTGGGATGTTAGAAACAATATTTTGTAGGTATGTAGTACTGATCATAGAGTACCTAAAATTGTAAAAAAAGTTGGGTCATTCCATTTAAAAAAAATTAAGTTAAGATTAATTTACTATTGGGTCACCCTGTAGACAAGAAAATATTTTTAGGATATTTGGTTTTGACCCCCATTGACAGATATACTTTAAATAAATCGTTAAGAATTGCATAGTAGGAGTTATAGAACTACGACAGAGGTTTGGACAACCCTGCATGTATAAATTGGTGAAAAAGTTCTTTTTTGTGTTTTAAATAAGATGTAATTTTTTCAAAGTAAAATATTTATTTTTCGATTTTATATGAATTTAAATTTAAAAAATCCTGATTTTTTCCACATATTTTCATACGACCAATATATTTCTTTCAAGTCGCGGTTTAAACGAACAAAATGAGCACTGATTAAGTTAACAAATTGAAAATTAAATTTGTAAACCAACTTTTTCAATTGAAAATTGGGCTTTTTTAATTTAAATTGGTATAAAATCGAAAAATATATATTTTGCTTTGAAAAAATGACATCTTATCGATTAATGAGTAATTTTTGTCCAACTTAAATTAATACGTGAAGATTGGATAACTAAAGTCTACTCACTAGTGTACCTTAGGTTCTGATAATTTTTTTACACCACCTGTATTCACTATTGCGCACTATGCTCTGCTTTTTTCTGTCACTTTCACTTACACTAACTCCTCTTGAGTATTCTTACTAGATCACTGTTGTCCAGGAGCTGGATGGCCTCGACATTCACGTGTTGGTGGAGTCGACGTTCGTGACTTCTTTACATTTGTTCTAATTGTTGTTGTGTAGCATTTAATTTGTTTACTAAACAACTTTTTTCTCATTCGGAATTTTTCAAAGCATTGTATAGTGATTGTTCATTCTGGAATAATGCACTATTTTCTTGAAACAGTGCATTATTTTGTTGACCTACATCCACCATCGATACCCGAAGCACTGCTGATTGTTGATACATTGCACGGCCGTGTCATTGACCGCCGGGTATCACTCTCGTCATCATGATAGCCGATTTTAACTTTTATTGTCGTATCGAAAGCGTCTACCAACACTTTTTTCACTTTGAAGGTAAAATGGATACTAAGGTTATGCTGAAAAATGATCAATATAAAATGTTAGATTTTTTAAATTTTTTTCGATATGTATATTTCAGCCACAATACCTTGCTTTGTGACATACCATATTTTACATTTTAAATTTCACATCTGAAATTTATTATAAAAGGACTACATTAATAAATTAATTCTGGAAAAAATATAGTGAAATAAAGTGAAACACAAACCGTAAAAAAATCCCTGATGGTACTGCATGCGTTTCATGAAGCTTTGAACTGAGTAACCACCTCTCATTAGCCAAATTTAGTCCATTCAGATTAACGTATATTTCCAGAAATAAAAAAAACATCAAAAATAATTTTCATCAAATGACAAAAGCATCAGTAATGGATGCTGCGGTGAAACAGTTTGCAGATCAAAACGTGGCGACTTCGTAGTTTGACCGACTTTGGAAGCCGCTATTTTCCGAACCACTCAATCAAAAAACTTCAATGAAATTGCAAAATTTAAATATAAAATAAGAAAAATGCAAAAAATCTGATGAAATATGACAGGATGAAAATAAGCTAAAACTAATACAGTAACCGAAGCTCGTATTTTTTTACCATCAGTTTTCTAACCTACTTTACTAACCTAGATATTTTAATTTAATTTTTTTTCTTATTTTTCTCAGACAATCAAACCTACAATCTGCCCTAATAAAATAGAAAACAAACTAACGACTCCTAAAAATACCGAAAATCATCCTCTATAAGTTTATATCCTATCGTTTACTGTCGCAATAACCATTTTTCATTTTTAGATATTTGCATATCGTGTTCTTTGCAGCTCTCTCTTTTATTGGTTCGTAATAGTAGGAGATTTCTTTCAAAATCCAGATAAATATAAAAACAGGAAATTTATTATACCTTCTTTGAATTTGAATAAAGTGGAACCGACAGGATAAAGGGAAGTGATAAGCCGTCAGTTGATCCTAATAAATGAGTTAAATATATGTGAAGGATACGAAAAGAAGTCAAAAATAGTTCTCTATAAAATGACAAATTATAAAAAGTATCTGAAACTTCATAAAATCTTTGTCTATTAATTGTATCAATCGCCATAATGTATTAGAAAACTCAGTTGGAAGAGTCAAAATTATATTCCAGTCAATTTCCAATAAAAAAAATAATTCGTTAGGAAATATAAAATCTTTATTTTTTAATCTACCAGAAAGACAAATATCCCACAGTAATTATTCTATTATTAAAAGATTATTTACCAAACAGAAATTCAGGTATAATTCATAGTTCAAAATAATTATTTATTCATAGGTACATATTACATGTTAAAACTTTTCTGTTTTAATTTCTAGTGGTTACAAAATTTTCTGCAAACAAAATAATCAAATTAGGAATTTGCAATACACAAGCGATTTGCTGACATTATAAAGTTGGTGGTTTATAATACTTGGCTGAAACTGCACCCATGAAAGCACTTATAAACAAAATTAATTCCGTTACAAAACTACTCTGCAACCACTGTTTTTGATTCTATTTTGCAGACAATACCACGGTAAGTACCTAGATAAAGTTGTTTTGCTTCCTAAATTTAATTCAAATAATTTATTAATATAACTTTATTAAAATATTTAATGTACAGGGTGGCCAAATAAAAATGCGAGGTACTGTATCTGGGAAAATATCCATCGTAGAGGCTTGCGGAAAAAAAAGTTATAACTAAAACGAAAAATATTTTCAAGTTTCTAAAATGGCTGCTAGGGGGCGTAACTGTAATCTTGAATCTAAGAAAGTGATGTTTCTGTGAATTCCGCTATATTAACCTAACAAAAAAATACGTGATCTTTAAAGTAGCGGATTCAAAGGTTTCAGTAAAAAACACTCTGTTTATTCGAAACGGCTGAGCCGATTTTAACAAACTTGGGCTAGTTGAAAAGAGCTATTCTTGGGCTAAAAATGCTATAATATTTGAAGTTTTGTTAGTTTCAGATGTCGCCGCTTGAGGGCTTTTTTCGACATTTCGACAGAAATGGTTAATTTTCTCAAAAAAATTAACTGCATTGGTATGATTTCTTTTTCATGAAAAAGTAGCTAAATGATGCCTAAACAAGCTCGCGAAAACCGCATCTCGGTATCTTGTTCCTAACCTAAAATTTAGGCCAAAGAAAATTTTATACGGAAGTCTCTTAAATTTTTATTTTTTAAACTAATTAATTCCTTTTATTATGTAAGTTGTGGCCCTAAAAAGGACCGAATTAAAAAAAAAAGGTTTTTAATGTCCCCGCAAATGCTCGAAATTCTGAAGCCTCTCATGGGTAGACAAAACTGCAGCTTCAATTTCGGCTCTCGGTATGTTACGTAATGCATTACGAATCCGATTTTTCGTATCTCTCTGGTCGTAGGTTGGGTCTGAAAATTCAAGGCAAGTTAAGTCTGGTGATCGCGCAGGCCATGGAAACAGACTTCCTCGTCCAATACAACCCTGTTGTAATACTGCATCACACAATAATGGAGAATTTTTATTTCTAATTCTTTGGACCGATGAAGCCACCTTTAAAATCTGCACAATATGCATTATTGATCTGCAGAAAATCCGCATTGGTTGCGTGAAGTTCAGCACCAAGGACGTTGGAGTTTAAATGTGTGGTGTTGCATACTGGGAGGCAGAATTATTTTTTTTTAGCAATCCCTAAGTGGCAATATCTTTCTTGACTTTTTGGCCAATAAATTACCGTTGTTCTTGGAAGATGTTTCACTGGAAACACGTCAAAATTTGTTTTTGCAGTTGAATGGTTGCCCAGCACATTATGCTATTATTGTGCGAGAGCATATTAATGCAGTATTCCAACAGTGGTAGATTGGAAGAGGAAGTCTGTTTCCATGGCCTGCGCGATCACCAGACTTAACTTGTTTTGATTTTCAGACTCAACCTAGGACCAGATACATATGAAAAACCGGATTCGTTAATGCATTACGTAACATACCGAGAGCCGAAATTGAAGGTGCAGGTTTGTCTACCCATGAGAGGCTTCAGCAATGCATAGAGCGTGATGATCAGCATTTACAGCATTTACGGGGCACTAAAAACTTTTCTTTTTTAAATCGGTCCTTTTTAGGGCCACAACTTACATAATAAAAGGAATTAGTTTAAAAAATAAAAATTTAAGGGATTTCCGTATAAAATTTTCTTTGGGCTAAATTTTAGGTTAGGAACAAGATATCGAGATGCGGTTTTCGGGAGCTTGTTTAGGCATCATTTAGCTACTTTTTCATGAAAAAGAAATCACGTGTTTAATTTTTTTGAGAAAATTAACCATTTCTGACGAGATGTCGAAAAAAGCCCTCTAGCGGCGACATCTGAAACTAACAAAACTTCAAATATTATAGCATTTGTAGCCCAAGAATAGCTCTTTTCAACTAGCCCAAGTTTGTTAAAATCGGCTCAGCCGTTTCGAATATACAGGGTGTTTTTTACTGAAACCTTTGAATACCTCCCACCACTTTATTTTTAGAGATATAGCAAAAATTGTTAAACAAAAAAGGTTCAGATTATCCTCTACTTTAAAGACCATGTATTTTTTTGGTAGGTTAATATAGCGGAATTCGCAGAACCATCACTTTCTTAGCTTCAAGATCGCAGTTACGTCCCCTAGCGGCCATTTCAGAAACTTGAAAATATTTTCCGGGTTTTCCTCTTGGTCGTTTTAGTAATGACTTTTTTTTTCCGCAAGCCTCTACGATGGATGGTTTCCAAGATACAGTACCTTGCATTCTTATTTGGCCACCCTGTACATTTATGTAAACTACATCCACAAATAATATACATGGTCACTAAATAAGTTGATTAGAGGACATATAGATGGTGCCACTATTGACAAATCCATCTGACATTTAGGAAGTACATTCAAATGATACTTTCTTGACAAAATTAAATCCTAAAATAGATACCAACATAAGTTTGTCATAATTTAGCCTCCCTATAATTTAACTAGCACATTCCTCAATCATTGTAGCAATTTTATTATAAGCAATATTAAAATCCCACACTACCAACGGTAATAATTTAAAAAATCTCACAAAGATGCAATTTTGGATAAGAAGTTAATCGACAATACAGAAATTAAGGATTAAAAATCTTTCGAACAGGAGTGAAATTCTGTAGATTAAGTCGTTAAAAGACGTTAAAGAAAGTGTGAAAAATTACGCCAAATAATAAAATTGTTGCAATAAACTTGTTGACGAAAATTTAGATTTCCAATTTTAGAGAACTTTACTTTTTTTAGAGGGTTATAGGGTGATTACAAATTTCAATTTCCTGTGAAGGTCTTAGGCAGCAGGGCATGTTACTTAAAAATGTTTTTTTTTCAATAATAATATTTATTAATATTTTCAAAACGTGCTCAAACTGTCATGTATTTAATAGTCTTCGAGTACTACTGTAAGGCTTTTTCTTATTTAATGTGGTTTACTACACAACCCTTACAAAGGGCGTCTTCAGATCAAGATACGGAAATTCTAGGAGTCTTGTTGGTCTCAGACTATACTTTGTTTGAAAATGATTGATTGCAAAATTTTTATTACCCAGAAGATAAACCCCAATATAACATCATAAATCAGTGGCGGATAAATTCAAAAAATGTTCAGCATTATTTGATCCAAAATGAAATCTTGGGTTTTCTTCCTAAACTTTTTTAAAATACCAATTTATTTCAATTCTTGGTAACTCTACAGGTAGAAAATATTTACAATTCAAGATCAATTTAAGTAGCCCTCAACGTTCTTAGAAAGGATTAAAAGGACGCCGCAGTTTTTGTGGATTTCTCTCAAACTTCGGAAATTTATTCTTCATCCCATCCCGATCAAAAGTGTTCACGGGCCCAACTCAATCCTATGTACAGATTTCGAGCTAGCGCGAGTTTAAAATGATTAGGGGGAACTCGATATATGCGCATTTATGGGCAAATTTTTTAAGAATTTTTTTTTTATTGACATTACATTTTTCATTTTTCAATCACATTGTTGTTACCATGAATACAGCTAGACTATGTCCTACATGGGCGTTTCATTAACAGGGTTAAACACAGCCGGACGGACCTTGAAATAAATACAAAACTAAATGTTCAGTGGAGAAAAACTCTTTGTAAGAGAACACTTAACAATTACGTCCAGCATAAAATTAACATCGCTAATGAATTTAATAAGAGCTTTAGCAAACCAAATAAAAAGCGATGAAAATCTATTCCTAATTGCACCTATTTTGATTAAAAAAATGGGAAAATCGTTGGAATAGATAACAGAAAGTCTGAAATAATTAAATTAAACGGTGATTATCTTTTAAAACCATTTACACATACTCTATCTAAATGTATAGAACAATTGTTACTCTATTACATAAAAAGGGAGATGTAACAACATCAGTAATTACCAACACATATGGTTAATCACTCACTTCTCAAAAAAGTTTGAAAAATTAATTAAAAATAGATTAGTTTCATACCTAAACAAATATGAAATACTCTCAAAACAACAGTTTGGTTTTAGATAGAAAACATCCACACAAAACGCCGTTAGTTTCGTAACTTCACAAGTACCTAAGTGAATCACTTAATGAAAGCAAGCCCTGTTTGTGTATATTTCTGGATCTTTGAAATGCATTTGACACGGTTAGTCACCATCTTATCCTTCAGAGGGTGCCATGGCTCAGCGTTAGCATATACACTTCTAAACGAGACGACCCGGGTTCGATTCCCAAGAAAATTAAGTGGTTCATAATATCGGCAACCCACCATTGCTCGGTGAGTACGTATAAACCGTTGGTCATGGCTATGTACCTGTAGTCATTAAGCCATGCAGAAAGCGGTAGTCGCGGCCTGAACCACCCGTCACACAAACTTTACTTTACAACAAGATTATTAGATTGAAGGTGGACCGCGAGTGATAGATGTCTAGATTATAGAACATAGAGTTAAATACATGTTACTTTAATAGGGGCACTATGAAAATGAGCTGAAATAAGCATCGTTGTTATTTCGCTGTTGGCAAGATGGTTTTTCGTATGTTCCTTTTTAATCCTTCATTTTAAACAAATATGACGAGTTGGTCTCCCAAAGACTACGCCAAATTGTAGTTAGATTAATAACACATGTGCTATAAATAAATAAGAATAATAAACATAACGATTATGCTGAATTTTTGCTCTATGCGAGTCGTGGAACCCTTGTAAGAGTATAAAAGAGTAGGGTTTAGATGAGATAACGACAAGTGACGCTTGTGCTCGACATATTAATTGTTAAGCGTTCTCTTACAAAAAATATTTCTCCATTGAACATTTATTTAGTGTTTTAATTTATTTCAAGGTGAGTGGCTGTGTTTAACCCTGTTAATGAAACGCCCATGTCGGACATAGTCATGGTAACAAAAAAGTGATTGAAAAATGAAAAATGTAATGTCAATAAAAAATAAATTCTTAAGTAATAGTTTAGAAATCAAAATAAAATCTTCTAAAAGACGCTAAATGTGTGCGTGTGTGTCTATCTGGGTGTGTATGACATATATCCATCATATAAACCATAAACGTAAAGAGGTGAACGCCTAACTTGTCGATAAATGCCCATATATCGAGTTCCCCCTAATCATTTTAAACTCTCGCTAGCTCGAAATCTGTACATAGAATTGAGTTGGGCCTGTGATTGTAACACGCAGAATTGTTAGTTCTGTAATAATATGCGATAAAAAGCAATAATGATCAAGTAAATTTGTGCAATATAAATGGTACAATCGTCTAATTATACTCCTGTGAAATTAAAGTGCAATTTAACCGTGCATATGAAAACTTTAGTGTTAAATGTATATGACGCTCAATAGTACTATTCGAAGTATAGTTTCTAAGTGTTCACATATGACCGAGTTGGAGAAGCAACCATTTATAGACTTTTGAAGCAACGAAAGGATGGAAGTATCACAGTAATGCCTAAAACGTCAACTGGGAGAAATTCACTCAAAAAGACGGTACTATGAAACAACTGATCCGAAGAAAATTGCATTCGTTTTATTTACAAAAAAAGATACCTACTTTAGATAAACTTTTAGTAAACATTAATGGAGACGAAACTTTGCCAAACGTTAAAAAAGACAAATTGTGGAAAACTTTACATGAATTAGACTTCGTTTGGGAGAAGAACGATAGAAAATCTGCGCTCATAGAGAAAGATGAAATTATTTGTTGGATGAGGCAATATTTAAGAGAAATTAGAAAATTAAGAAGAGAAGACAAAAATATTTTTTATATATACTATTTTTATAAAAATAAATGTGGGTACTCAATATTGACAGTTTACTATTGTATAATGTTGATGATGATTATGTTTTATGATGCCTTTCATGCGAAACAAGTGCAGTAGCACTTATCGCTTATCATTCATTGTATTTATTGAATATTGAATTGAATATTAAAGTAATTTCGTGTTCCCCGTCACTGAGGTATATAATTATTGGTTAATCCCTGAGGGTTTGCTTATTTACATTTTATGATGTATTGTATTCGAGATTTTTCGGGGTGGTCATACTAAAATCTAGTGAAAATTCAGATAAGAAGGTATAAACATTTACTTTTTTCTGCATTGAACAATCCAAAGACCTTTGCCATAAAAACTGTGCTATCATGCATTTTCAAACGGAGTATAGTTTATCAAAGAGTGACAATAACGGTCTTTAGTCGCTATTGACATGGAAAAGAATTTCCGGAAGAAAAGAGATAAGGGGTTAAATAACCGAGTTATAAACCAGTCAGATAAAATCTATTAATTACGAAAAACTATTTACAATTAGGAATAAAAATATATATTTCAAAAAACCACCCCTTTCTAACCCTGAACAAAATAAAACAAATTAAATAGGTATTCGATTCGGAACTTAATATTTGAAAGGATATATAAAATAAATAAATGGTTTATCAAAATTAACACGGCAGTAAATGTAGAAGTAATAACTATGATTTATTATCGGCCGAATAAAAATAAAACAAAGCTAAAGCAAAACTTAATTTCCAAAAATTAATTCGGGAAAATAAAATTAAATAAATTCTTAAATGTATTTCTGGGACCGGCATAAGGAAAGTCGCGCGCGCCATTCTACATATTCGGAAATGAAATGTAAAATTCACGATACAGGGTGATGCACAGTTCTGGGATTGAATTAATTTAATTTTTCAATAAACCTTTGATTTAACCAAATAATATTTAATTTTCTTTAACGAAGACAATTAGGTTTATTACACTATACGCTATACAAAACAAATATATTTTAATTTTAAAAAATGTGCCACATTTTTGAGTGTTCAACAGTGTGAAAATTATGAGCTAATCTGGATTTTATGGTACTTCTAGATAAATTCGACAAAAAAATACGAACTGGCCCATTTTCGTCATATCCATTTGAGTAATTAATCTCTGATCAATAATATCCCATTAACCGCTAGGATAGGACTGGAAATCGTTCCATTATCAACCGTATCGAATCTCAAGTAATAAAGAAACAAACTTTATGGGCATATAAATCGTCATGATTTGTTATAGTAAAGCAGTAAAATTTTAGTACCACGCCTTAACAGTTACATTGTGGATCTTATGCCAACTTGATATAAGATATACCAATGTGATTAGACATATCTTGATGTATATACGTACATATATCGTGATATTTTTTATTTCGGTTTGTGCAGAGAAATTAGATCACACATAAGTTTTTTATTTTTATTAATAGAGACAAAAATGTAGTAAGTAAATAATGTAATATTATGTAAACATAAATTAGCTTCTTTAATTTAAACAACTGTTTCAAAATGCAGCCAATTCAACTCTACCTACTTTTTCTTCTATTCTATTTCAAATTATGGGTAATTTTAAGCAAGTAAGCATTACAGTTTTCAAACTTAATGCTATTTTGCTGGCTGAGAGACTAGTTAGTTAGTCCCACTAGTGTCCTGTAAATACTTCTCCATTGAGAAGGCCTCTTCTTCAAATTATTTCAAGACGGCTGTCCATCTTCTTTTCAGTGTTCTATTTTTTCTGTCTTGTACTAGTGGTTGTAATAGATTATTGGTGTGTGTTTTCAGTTTCTCATTATGTTTCGGACTCTTCTTCTGTATTGTCTCTTAGACTGTTGCAGTATGGAGGTCTTGATGAATCATCTGGTTTGTTATATAACACAGGGCGTCTGCTGTTACTCTTAGAATTTTTGAATTGTGCTAGATGTATTAAATTTATGCTTGACTAGCGCAGACACATAATTCTATACCGTAGGTCCAGATCGGAATGATTACTGCCTTCTACAATAGTAGTTTGTTCTCTAGGGACATTTGTGATTTTCTGCCAAGTTGACAAAACATTTATCTCTTTTTGAGGTCTATTTGAATTTGTTTTCTCTCCAGTTGAGTTCGGTATCTAGGTGGATTCCCAAGTACATGCCATAGGATGATCATGTAATTTCTGTATCATTAATGTGCACTGGAAAGTATTTTCCTTTCTTCAATGTGCATGTTGTATGTTGGGATTTTGAAAGCAATAGGACTGGAGGAACTGCTCTAATCGTTGAGACATCCTCAACGATTGGGCAGCAGTAGGGGGCACAATAGATCTTATAGGTCGCAGTGTATCGACACCCCCATCACAGATAGATAGATAGATAGATGTTGGGATTTCATTAATCTTGTCTTGTAGGTTTGCGAAAGCAATCACTGGGACTTCATGGACAGCTCAGATCACAGTGTCATCTGCACATGTGCCTGTTGTTGTGAAATCTGATGTAAGAAGGTCTGATGTGTATATAAGAAATAATATTGGTCCTAAGACGCTTAACTGTGGAACTTCCAGACTTAATGGAATGAAACTGAGAAGTTTCAACGTTAACTTTTGTTCTAAAGAGTCTATCGTCTAAGTATGATTAGAGCAGGTAGTAGAAGGGATGTGGCAGTGTTTGTTTGATTTTGTATAATAGGCCTTCATGCCAGACCTTGTTAGAGGCCTTCAATGGCTTCGTTAATTACATTTACTATTCTGTGGCATTGTTGTGTTGTGGAGTGTTCGTGGCGAATTCCAAATGGATTATCAGGGATTATATTAAGGATAGGATGCATGCGTTGCAATATTAACTTCTCCAATAATTTTGAGATGCAAGATAGCAAACTTATTGGTCTGTATGAGGAAAATAAGTTAAACCTTTGCCAGGTTTTTGGTATGAGTATTACTTCGGATTTTTTGAGACATTTTGGCCAATATCGTAATCTTATTATAGCAGTAAATATGTATAACTATTCCTTTTTTAGGTAGTTCTTTTAGGATTTTTGATGTTATCATGTCGATTCCTGGTGCTTTTCTACTGTTTAGAAGGGAAATTTTTTCTTTGATCTCCTTGGGAGTGGGCAAGAAGGATGTATTTGTTTTATTTTCTTTCGATTTGTGTTGTGGAAGTGTAAGTATTCATTTTTCTATTCATAAGGCTCTTCTGTTCTTCGTCAGTGAAGTAATCTTGTGTTTGTGGTCTGTTGAAACCTCTTTTTAAAAAACATTTTATTGTTGTTTAATAAAACATTATTCCGTCACGACTTACAGCCACGCACTTGACGGGATATCACTCGCGTAAAATGATACTGGCTTTATCAGTTATTTTCAGAATACGAGGGCTTCCGACCACGTCCTCATTCATCAAAAGTCAAATGATATAAATTAATGGAAATGTACTCTTTCAGAATTATTTATTACCCAATCTAACGCGCCATATTTCAATGATTTAGATTTGAAAAAAGAATTTCCTACTCTAGCGCCTTCTTTGTGCAATCCCTTAAAAAATTCATATTTTTGATTAATTACGAAAATATTCGTATAAGGAGTGAATTATTAAAAGTAAATTGATTTATTCCCATTTACTTATTTCTGGTTATATTTCCATGTTTTAAAAAACACCGCATTTTCTTCAGATATAATTGTCAATTCGGTATGATTTTTCAATAAACAATAACCTGGGCAATTAGACTCACCTAAAAGAAAATTTGAAACTTGATAAAGAAAATATACCTACAAAAACCATTCAAATAATGATTTGTTGAATTATAGGAAGTATATAATGAATATTTTCAACTACAAAAAAAGGAAAACCCATCTAGAAATTACGCATTCAAAGCAAAGACGAGAATAAAATGTTCTGCTCGACAAAAGAGGGGTCTCCTATCCTCTGGACTCCGGTTTTTATTCAAATGCAGATTTCCTCACTTTACAAAAGGGTTTAAGGTTGTATTGTGTGTTAAAAAACCTCGAACAATTTTCTATAGATTTGGATGTAGAACGAAAGCATTTTTATTTTCAAATAAGAATTTTATTTAAAATGTTTATTTCAATAAGATTAAATATTTAGTAGATAAACTTCGTTTTTAATTAATTCAATATAAAGTTCAATAACATTAAAACAACACTTCAGCGTGTAATTACTATACATCATTTTCCACTATTTATATTTCCATGAAATCTTAAATATGCATAGTTTAGAGAAGAAAGGAGTGCAGTCATTTAATTTGTAGAAGTAGTACAGGTTTAAGAGGTAGAAATTTTATTTTTACCTCATCCTTCAATGCATATTTGTAGTTAAAATGAAAATTTCACACCTCTACTTTTCAAATTTTTTGACAGTTGAAAAGGTAAACATATGATCTACAACCATTAAATAATGTAGATATACCAGGTTGGATTAATAATTTTTTTCCAAATTATAGTGTGAAATTTTCTTACCGAATACCACGCAAGCTTAAATTATTCCTGGAAATTTTCTTTCGGGCACGAATATTTTAGGAAAATTATCCCGAGTCGGGGGCCTTCGAGAAAATTTCCGGAAATAATTTAAGCTCTTGTGATATTATAAGTGACAATTTTAATATATTTGATAGGCCTAATAAAAGATTTCGTTTGATTTAATCATGTTTCCATGGTTTTTACTGTAATAAACCTGTTCATTTGACAGATAAGTCAGACTTTATTTATTCATAGCCGTACCGTATGTATTTTAATTGATTCGGAATTTTGTAGTAATATATGGCTTCATTCAAAAAATATTATCAGTCCTCCTAAATCCTTGAATGCAGAATTACTTGTAGTAGGGAAGCAACATAAAACAAATTCAAAAACTATATTATAGATGAGATGGCCCGAGAAAAAGGAATTGAAATTCTCAGATTGCCTCCTTACCATGCATAGTTAAATCCCATTGAACTGATTTGGTCACAATTAAAAGGTTATGTTTCTCAAAACAATACAGCATTTAAATTACCTGATGTGCAAAATTTGGAAAATTGAAAAAAAAAGTGGAAAATTCATTTTGGAAAGAGGAAAATTCATTTTGGAAAGTGGATATAGCAATGGAAAACTTCATAGACCCTATAATAATAAACCTCAGAAAACAAAATGATAATGATACCAGTAGCTATAGCGAAGACAGCGACTTTTAAAGAGAGTTCTTGAACTGAAGTGTTTTAATGCCAAGACATTAAAAAAAGGTTAATCCCATTAACAAAATATAATCCTCCGTGTTATTTATTGGTTTATTTTTATTTTTATTTTGTAATGTGACGTTATATCCCCACTTTTACAGCACTCCTCTTTTATTCAGACTATAGTCGGCGACATATGGAAAACCTATTTATTATTAATTTTAGGAAAAAAAAAACGTTCATTTTGAACTTCTTTTCGCAAATTCACATATTTTTTGATGAATTTTACCCAATTTTGATTCACTATCAGAAAAAATCAACTTTTGCAGGTCTTAGTGTCAGGTATTTCAATTGCAATATTTGTTTCGAGGACATTAATATGAGGTGACTTCATTTTAAGAAGTTCATCGCTCCTACACACCCCGGAAACTGCAATAATAAGCGCCACCTAAAACAATGAACAAAAAACATGCAAATTCTGACTTTTTTTATTAGGCTAATGACTTTTGAAGTGATAATTTAAAAGCTTACTTTAATAGGCAGAAATTACTCGGGAACTTTGCTTAAAAATCTTCAATATTCTGCAAAAACACTTGGCTTTTTATTAATTAATACCAACATTCTGGTGTATCAGAAATGCCTGCAGCTTTGCGTGTTTGGAGATGTCAATCTATTTCTTAAGTTACCTATATCATTGATTTTATCATGCTGTAAGTAGCACATAAAGTCGTTGGTTTTTTTTGTTTCGCCATTTCGCCAAATTACGATAGCAAAATTGTTTCCGATACAAAATCTTTTACTTTATTTTTAGTGCACCAGTTTTGTAATCCATGATAAGCTTAGCTCTTTCATACATCACCCTGCTTTTACTTGGCAATAAGCTTTGTTCTATCTGATATAATATTTTGCAAATAATTACAAAATCTTGGCACTAAACCGTCCGTCCACTAATTCAAGGGAGCTGTCAGGATGCTTTGTTGATTTTGGTATGTTTTTATTTATAACATAAAAACCGTTGATTATACAGGGTGTCCCGTTGGTAAACGGATATATTTTAAAGGTAGGTAGAGCTCACAAAGGAGATTTTAAATAACCCAAATATAAACCCATATATAAAACAAAAAATTAATTATTCAGGTCAGATCACACAATAACAATTAAAGAAACCCAGTATGTCAAATATTTCTCAGCATAGAGTTTTTCACCAAAATGCCCATGTTTAAGAAATAAACTCGATTTATTTGAAATAGAGCTAAAGAAACAAAATCGATATAGCTATTTATAAACTATATGAATTGCAATTGGAAAAAATTAGAGATTATGATATTTGTACATCATTCTGTAGAATCAATATAAAAAATGGGGGTGTACTTACTGATTATGTACAAATCCAGTTTAATCATACGCATTGAAGAAATATCTACTATAAAGGATATGACAGTTCCCTTACAGTGTGAAGTGGTTGGTACAGATATAATTTTTTCTCATATTCCTCAGATGGCAATATTAATATTTTTCTTGATATCCTACTTCTCATTTTAGCTTGTAGTTTGTAATATATTATTAAAATAAACATGTAAAAAATACAGAAATAATCAGCAAAGAAATCTGAACGACCTAATGTAAAAAAGTATCAAAACAAAATACCTACCTGAGAATTAATCCTGTTCATTTAAAAAGAGAATGAGGTTATGTTTGACAAGCTAATGAAGAACCGTTAACAAAATTGTTTTTGTATATGATAAAGGTGTCTCTGTATCCTAAAACCCGTTCCTGCCATACAGAAAACCATTTCGTGTTCCACTGAATACTATTCCTGAGCAATAACCTCTCGAACCGACAAAGACCAATAAAAATAAAATTAACATGAAAGATAAATCTAAACAAACGGCATTAATAATTAAATAAAATTATACTTACCATCAACAAACATCAATAAACTGGAGAAAAATATTTGACTAGTGACATTTATAAATGAAGATTTTAAGTGCAAGATATTTGTTTCTGAGAAAGTTAATTTGTTCAGCAAAATATAATAATAAGTGAAATTATTTAAGATGAATATTAGTTAGTTGTTTTATTTAGACTAGAGGAACTTCGTTGCTCGTAAGCGACATTCCAAATAATGTTAAATCAAATAGGTTATGTCTAGAGTTACGGGACAGTTACATTATTAATAACTTAAAAATATTTAACAATAGTAACTCACATTAAATGGTACTGAATTAGCTCTATAATATTAATAACCATAAATTGTTATATTTATAATAAAAAATCCAATAATAGAAGTTAACATTGTTAACGAATTATTAACAGCTACTTTTAATTCTGAATGTACTTCTAAATTTTGCTTTATGGCACATATTTTTATCTTCAAAATAATCAACATTGAGGCATTGACTGTACACATTTAATCAAAAGCGTTGATGGATTTGCGTGTGTCCTTGTTTTACAAGCAATTAATGATTTTATGTTCACATCGATTATCAGATATAAAGTACACATAAATATTTACGAAACATCAGAATAAAATGACCAGGCGTTTATGTTTCATTCCGACAAAAAATAACAATTACAGTTTATATGGATATCACCCCAAATTTTAATACGGACATTCTAATATTCAAAGTGATTTATTTATTTTTACATTTTTAACTCCTTTGATATCACTGCGTCACAATTGGTATTTAGGCAAAGTTGGATGAGTCAAATAAAATCACTCTTTTCATAACGTGATACAAAATGTTATTCAGTCCTGCTGTAGCGAATAAAATATATCGGCACGGCAACTCCATTATAAATTTCAATAATAGTCGATATTCCGTATGCCGCGACAGAAGTTAGCAAATAGCGAAAGCATTCACAAATATTTTAATCCAGCCCTGCGTATTGTGGCTCGAGCGCGTAATAAAATGTCTCCCTCGCCTCTTACCGTTGCCCCCCAGCATAAACTCTAAAGGATACGGAGCGCAGCCTTAAAATAGAAAAAAATAACGCAAGCATAAATTCAGTTTTAAGCAGTTAGTACATATGTAAAAATCTGACTTTAATTTCCAAAAAAAGAAGTGTTATTATTTATGTTATAGCAATTTATTAAAAATTTCACTGCATTTTTTTACATTCAGATTACATCGTTACTGTCTTATCGACACTATGGTTTATATTGGAATTTACTACCAATGTGCTTTGTGTGATATTCAATTTTTATTGATTGAGCTAGATGTTTGCCAAATTTATGACAGCCACACTGCAGCAAATTGGCGTTATCGATATAACGGAATTTTCATAAAAACACAATGATACGGAATGATGGTAACCGAGGGGATAAATTGTGAAACGAATCATTTGTTTGCTTTTACAGTTTTACTGTTTTGCAATTTTGGATTGTTTAAAATTGGAACATTTTCAGTACCAGTCATTCATTTAAA
Source organism: Crepidodera aurea (assembly GCA_949320105.2). Taxonomy (NCBI): domain Eukaryota; kingdom Metazoa; phylum Arthropoda; class Insecta; order Coleoptera; family Chrysomelidae; genus Crepidodera; species Crepidodera aurea. Next base: position 75,636,335 of record OX439473.1, on the reverse strand, counting down.
ATAAAACAACATTTCACCTTTGGCCATATACAGAGTAAGGAAATAAAACACATAATCCAATAGCACAAACAGTTTTACTTAATAAAATTGAAAATTAAACACAGGCGAATAGATTCGGCTTAAAAATCCAATTTTAAAAATTATTTATTATAATTAACTATGATACATTTTGTTTTAAATCATTATTGCATTACAGATCATAGGAGATGGTTCGTCGTATCATTTTGTTACTCAAAAGGAGAAACGGTTGATGTATTGTCTGCTACAACGATCTTAAGCCCCCTTTACATACTGCCACTGCTGCTACTACATGCGCTGCTTGCTATCCTGTCCTGAATAATTCCACAGTAGCCTTTGAAGCAAATAACTCTTTGCATAACAACTACCGCGACTATCTGCGATTTTCTCCAGCAATATGGAGGACGTAGAAATTGTTGCGTCCACTTGGTAGTCAACTAAAAAAGCACAGGACAGCAAGCAGCATATAAACAGTCGCTGCCGCTAGTGCTGCCAGTCCTTTGACTCCCTTTCAAAATACCGCAATTGAAGAGAGCGCGCAGCATGTGTCAGACTAGACTGGTTATCAGCCGCTGCTGATCAGCGGCTGGCAGTAGCACCAGCAAGCAGCGGCTGGCAATTCGGTCACACTTTGCTACTCACCTATTTCTATTAGCGTAGCCAGTGTTGCCATTACAAGTCGCCAAAATGACGACTTTTTAACTCTATGAGAGTGTGGCGACGATTTTCAATAAAAAGCCTATTTTAGACGACTTTTTACAGGTGACAAAATTTCGGTATTCCTAGAAGCATCAATATATTCAATATACACGTTTTATACAATGCATCGGAAGAAATAACATCATAATAATAATTATTATTGTTCCGAAAGATTTCTCAAAGAGAATAAACGCGCCACGAACTGTACGTCAAATGTCAAATTTTGGGAATTCCCCGATGCAAGGGACTGAATTAAGGGAAGTTTTATTCTATACGTTTTACGTGAGTATTTATTTACTTTTGATGACTTTCTATTCTTTGTGTACCTATAATAAAGTTTATTTTGCTTTATTCCATAAAAACAAATTTTTTTATTTAATATTGACAGTCTCCTGACCCCAATATCTCAAAAAAGCTGTAGCGAAAAAGTGGCGACTTTTTACTTTGTTACTCTGGCAACAGAGATTTGATTCCCCGACCACTTCAACTCAGCCAATTTTATTTTATCAAGTAAAACAATAAAAAAACAACAGCAAACACCAAACCAAGTGTAGGTGGCTCACCGCTGATATGCTACTAGGGTGGTCTGACTGCTCTACCTGCTGGCGAAAGCGGGCGCGAGTGAATCACGTGACCTGCTACCTGCCACCAAAAGTTGAACTAACTTTGCCAGCTGCTGACAAATACTCGCTGCCTGGCGGTGTCAGCTGCGGGTTCTGTGATCACACCAAGCTGATAGTATATAGCGGCTTCTTTAATTCGCGACTGGTAACCAGCCTAGTCTGACCCGTGCTATATGAATAATAGCAGCGCGAGCGACGAGTTTACATACTCGCGCTGCCAACTTGGTCACCAAGATCCTCAGATCTGACTTCAGTTGACTACCACTAATCGTTAAATCTATAGTTTAGAAATTAAAACGAGAATTTAACTGCTGCAGCAAATTACAGATGATTATGAAAATAATTGTTTAGAATTATTTTATATTCGCAAAGTGAATTTTTCTTTCATTTGAAAGTACCTAATTGAATTATCAAGCCAGGTATATAATTAATTTAAAATTAATGAATATTTTTGCAATAAATATATAACTTAAATGTACAACAGAAAACAAAATAAAAAAATTGATCCCGTTTAAATTGAAAGCGATGTTGCGGGTTTGCGAGACAGACAGACATCTTTGAAGTGGTAAGAAAGATTCTTCTGAAGTTGAAGTCTCTACAAAATGTCGTACAGTGATTATTATTTGTTATAAAAAAGGACCAAAGATGGCCATTATCTCCTTTTAAACAAAGTAAGAAAAACTGGAGGCCATCAACCAAAGTACTTTTACAACGAGAGTCAGACGAGGAGAAAGACTATATTATGAGCACTTCAAAATCGTTGTAGGCGAAATTAAAGAACTAAAAAATATAAGGAGCCTTTTCAATGCGACCTTCGCAGATCTGTAGTGTATGCCCTTATGTTATGTTAGGGTTTCCTAGACTCCATGGGCAAGACTTTATATTGGGATTTTTCTCCTCTATCGTCAAAAATCTTAGCCTTAGGCTAAGAGCGCTGAGGTTTCCTCATCCTCTTGGCAAAACCTACGTATAGTTGTGACTGCCAGTCCGATGTTGTTCGTGTATTTGTTGAGCCTATAATTCCCTTCTATTTGGATGCGTAATGCTTGGCAAAAATCACCAACGATATCATACGCTTAATCAAAGATGACAGAGGGTATAGAAAAAACGAAAAATAACTTGTGAATGTTATTTTCTAAGACAGCCATTACGAGATATTCATGATCAAGAGAAATAATTAAAATGTAAAATTCTTGGCGAGTTTTATAAATAATTCATAAGTTAATTACGTTGAAACTTATGAAGTTTTGAGGAGAATCGCGGAACAGCCTCCTGGTTTGGTTGAAAATTTAAAAACCAAATGCGGTCTTACGCAGACACGCAGAACTTCTCGGCTTCTCATCAAACCTCTCGAAATATTGCTATCAATTTGCATTTAGCCACAATAGCAAATGAAGCCCGGGGATATTTTTATGAAATTTTGCAATCTGGAGACCGCGCAACAGTAATCTTTTTTTAGAATAAAACGACAAAAAAAAATGAAATTAACGGCGAGAGGAGAAAATAACAATCTCATTGGAAAGCAATTTAAAAATTTAAATTAATATCGAAGGCAAATTGTTTAATTTCAGCCAGGTATACATTAATATTTATCAGATCACCCCTTTGAAAACAAATTTGTTTTTAATTAATGTTGTTTTTTGTTACTTTGATATATTTGTAAGGGGAATAGAGTGTAAACACTTTTTCATATGCATCCACATCTGCCTTCTGTTAATGTTTTTTATAAAAGTGAAATTCGGGTTTGATGATAAAAGGGAATAATATTTGAAATATATTTTAGCAGTAATTTAGGCCAGGTTCCTCGTGTGATGAAATTGAAGAGTAACAAAAAATAATGAAATTATATACGTGTGATTCCTATTACAAAATAATGAGGACTTGGATGAAAAAATCAGAAAGAAAATTAAGGCAGTTTCATCATCATTGGCCAAAATAAGAATTGGTTGTTATTGTGGGTCTACGTATAGTTAGAGGGACATGACCTTTAATCCTATAACCATTTCGGACACCGGTATTATTTGTAGGTTCAAAATTGATTGTACCTTTGGGGCAACACTAAGGTTACCTGATAGTGGAAGCTATTTTTAGGTTGGTCAGTGTCTCAATAAGATTAAAAATAGATTTATTAATTTCATGAAAATTAACTTACACTAATTTTATAGAAATTGAAGCAAAAAAATGCATCTGCATAATACAATAACACATAATAATACATAATAAATTTAAAATATCACAAATTTGTATTTACAGATAAATAATACACACACACTTCACAAAATGCAATCGAGCAATTATACGCGAAGCCAATTGCTCACACAAACGTGTTAAAGTTTGTAATTTCCGTTTTTGTATCGCTGAAACTAGGCTCTTAAGTAGCTACTTTAAGGGGTATAGAAAACGATAAAAATATTTGTTGCTCTAAAGTCTATGATGTTCACAATTTCGAAAACAAAATCGAAAATTTGGTTTTTTCATTATGTCTCGAAAAAAAATTTTATTAAAACTATGTGAAAGCACCATGTGAAAGAACGGAAAATTTTACTAAAATTTATATTATAAGTTATTAAAAAAAATTACTATAAAAAATTATTAAAAATAAGAAAGCAAATTCGAAAAATCTACGCGCGTCAAGACGCTGAATACAAATATTCAAGCGAGACGTTCGGGAAAAACTAAAGTATCTTTGCCTAAAATGTACGCAAAAAAATATTAAATAAAAATCATTTTAAAGAAGAGAATCTAAGCAGTCTTAGGAAGACATTAGTTTTTATTTTTTTTTGTTGTCTCATAGAGAATTTCACCGAAGTTATAATTTCAAAAATTATCACGGATTTTTATAAAACTGAAGTGCTATTATACATTAGAACTATATACATTACCAAAAAAAATCCTTGTACATTTATCATCACTATACTTTTAATTTTGATGAAAAAGTAATTAAAATGATTTTTAATAAAAATTTTTTTAAATAAAGTTAAAAATACACTTTATAATATGTAATAATTCAGAAATTGATTTATATAAATAATTAAACGCTACTTTCAAAATAAAAATGGCGTTGAATGAATGCTGTAAATAGTTATTTATGAGCCAAGGACGAAAAACTGTATATTATAGTCGAGTCTGCAAATTGATAGCCGAACCGCAGCCGAGGCTAGCAAGCAGGCGAGACAATAGACAATAGACAGTTTTTCGTCGACCTCTACAAAAACATACTAATTTCCGAAAGAAAAATCGACCATTTTTGAAGACAAGCATTTTTCGTCCGAAAATACTTTTATTGCCTTCCTGAGAAAGCTTAGAGTCTCCTCTTTAAAATGTGTTTTATTTTATTTTTATTTTAGGCAAAGATAATTTAGTTTTTTCCCGAACGCCTCGCTTGAATATTTGTATTCAGTGGCTTGACGCGCGTATAGTTTTTGAATTCGCTTTCTTATTTTTAATAATTTTAACAGTAATACAAATTTTTTTTAACAACTTATAATATAAATTTTAAAAAAACTTTCCGCTCTTTCACATGGTGCTATTAGTTTTTAGATTTTTTTTGTTTTCGATATACAGGGTGGGCCAAACTTCTGACCTCGGAGGATTACGTCGTTGTGGTAAGAGATAAAACTTTCAAATTTTGTGTGAGCAAGGGGGGAGGGCAGCGCAATTTGGGGGCGTCAAAATTTATTTGTATTTTTCAAGTATTTTGCCGGCTGACAGAATGGACTACTAATTCCGAATAGAATATTCTAATGCCTTAGAAAACCTAAAATATACAGTACGTTTCATGTAAAAAATCTGTGTACGTAAAATACATGATTTTTCCGTTATCATAAAATATTTACAGTTTTCCATTAACTTATACCCTAACTATACTATATCGTTTGAAAGCTTTTTAATTATACTAACAAATTGTAAAAAGACTTATAGGGTGATCCATTTGAAAATTTTGATATATTCCTTGATTTGAGTTATGTTTCACCCTGTATTAAAGAAGCCACAGATAAAAAAAGTAATTAATAGTGAGCACAGCCAACGATATGAGAAAGACATTTGAATACAAAGACCTGTTGATTTATTTTGATTTACTGTTTTACATAGTGTTAAAGATGGGGTCGTATTTGCTAATAATTGGCCATGTCTTTTTGAAACACCCTTATAATATATTAACATGTGAGATCTTTTCTATTCTTGAATAAAATATAGTATGTTCTATTTAAAAAAATGTAAGTTTGTGTTGCCACGAGTTTTTGGAACGCCCTGTATAATCGAAACAATTTTCAAAATGTGCACCCAGTAACTGGACTAGCTCACACAAAATTTTAAAGTTTTATCTCTTACCACAACGACGTAATCCTCCAATGTCAGAAGTTTGGCCCACCCTGTATAATGAAAAAACCATATTTTCGATTTGTTTTCGAAAATGTGAACTTGGCATACACTTTAGAGCAGCAAAGATTTTTTCTCTTTTTAAACACCCAAAAAATGATCTAGTTTTGATCTAAATGTGGCTCTGGCAACTGGGCTAAAATGTAATGATCTAAATGACAATAAAGCAGAGATACGTCACAGCCGATTCGAAATTATTCGGGTAGCGGTCGGGTTATTAAAATTTAATTGATTTTTAATTGTCAAATTAAAAGTAAATAATGAGTTTTAAGGTATGCTAGTAAATTAAAGAGCCCAATATTAACATAATTTATCTTCAAAGACAGTAAATATTATTCATCAAGTATGAATGACCTTAACTCAAGAATATTCCAAATATATGCGGATATATTTTTGGCGTCGTAGATTGAGGGCGTTTGTAAAGCATATAGTTAACCATCTAAATTTTGGAGACATTCAACATTTAGTTTCATAACCGAATAAATCGAACAACCAAAAAGTAAATGGAAAAGTGTTTCCTTTTCGTTGGAATTGCAGACTGTACAAAACTGTTCTGTTTACACATAATATCATTTTCAAGCAAGATATTTTTAACTATCCTGTATAAGTGTTTAAATATGTAACAGTATATCAGCGACCAGGTCTACTTATATAAAATAATTTTATTCCATAAATGCTTTCCACACTATATGTATTTTGCCACAAACAAGTAACTTATTTTGCTTCCTTGTCTTTTTCCGCCTATTTGATATAAATTGTACGTAGGCACTACCCCTATCAAGCAGCCCTTTTCTTTCTCGTATTCGATGAACTAGAAAATGTTAAGGTCGGATCTTGGACCATATACTTACGTGACATCCTTAATCAATTCGTAGCCGTGAAGACATAATACAGTGTCAATAAATGTTTTTTTTTGCTTTCAAGGGCGTTTTCTACTTACTGAATATCTTGAATGTCTGATTACCTGAAACGAAAAATAAAAGGTTTTAAAAATCAGATAATACTCAACTGTTTAAAAAAATAAAATAAACAATTTTTTGTAGCCAGTAAAGGAAAATGTACTTATAGTATTAATTAAAGTCTATTTTTATCAAATGAGACTCAAAAATCAAATTTAAACACCATAAATTTCCAAAAGACAATAAAAAAATCTAAAACTGAAAAGAACAGAGAAAGAGTATATATGGCGATAATAGTCTTTAGAGAGAGCCTTTTGGAGTCTAGCTGCTTGGGGAATATCTTCGATTTCCTAACAGTAGTTCTTTCAAGCTTCTCTTTGTTTTTGTCTGACGACTTTTTTGTACCCTCTGAGGTGAGACCTGTATATGTCCCAGTCATCTTCAAGTTTAGTATTTTAAGTCTTATTAAAAGATGTCCTTGCCATCTTCCTGAGCTGATCCGACTCTTGGCACCACCAGGAGGTGGTTCTACCATCGAGTTAAACCCGCTTGAGGGGACAGGGCTTCTTATAGGCGTGATTTATAGCATTTTGGAATTTTGGATAGTTACAGAGAAATTTTGCAATTTACTCATATTATTAGGCAACACCGCCTCTACTAGGCATACTAGATGTACTAAACCTCCGGCAAACTTCGATGCCTTACGTTAAGTTTCCACTTTAGCAATATATATTTTAGCTAGGTTATACTGGATGTTTAGGAAAATATAGTCAGTTTTATATGAAAACATGTATTTTTAAAATTAAGTTTAAATTTTTTCAAAATACTATTTTATTCATGTTGCCTTATTTAATATACATGATAATTCATAACTTTATATTCTTAGTTTTTTTAAATGAATCGCATTGTATTTCAGGTCATTATTAGAAATTTCTTGAATTATACTTTTACATTTTATTCAGAATTCCTCTTATACCTACTTACATGAATGATCCTATATTTTCAGAAGGTACTTTCATTTACGCCCAAAATACATTTATGTTAGTTTTAAATGTCTTTTTTTAATGTGGTAACCAACACTGTAAGTTTTTCATGCTTTTTTAAAATGATATGAATTTTCAAAACGAAAAAAGATATGACATGGATATTGGGTGAAAATGAAAAACTAAGTGAACTAGTATATCAACAATTTTATTCTATTTACCGAAAATCCAATAAAAGAGCATTCGAAAAATAAAAGTAGAAATCCAATAAAACCGATACAGTGTATAATGAGAAAAATGAAATACATATTTCCGTTGTAATGGAGAGAAATAACCAAGTTCGTTTAACTACATGTAAGGTTACTTTTAATGAATCAAATTCAACTATTTAACTAATTAATAAGTTGGACATAAACGCTAATGTCAAATTAAAAAGTTTCCTAACGAATTTTGAAAGTTTCGATATAATTGTTTAGAAAATTTGTTCAAACTGACCCCTTGTCCATTGTTCAAAAGATCTGATAAGATTTCTATGCGACTGATTTTTAATGTTAAAAAACACTCTTCTTAATTTATTTTTCCTATCATCACTTATTGTAAGTTGTAGGAGGACTTTATAAACTTCATTTTTCATATGACATAAAAAAATCTGCTTTAGCTAAGTCCGAAGATCTTACTGACCATTTAGCCCATTCTCTCCCAATCTATCTCCATGGAAATTGATCTTTAAGATTTAATGGAACATCTTGCAGTAATTTGACTACTTATCTGATTTTCTGTAAATTCTAGATATACTTCACTTTTTCTTTAAACACATATGACATCATTTTTGTTTATTTTAGTATTTAATAAATAGCCTTCTTCTTTGTATCAATATTTTCTATAAAACTTGCCCTTAATTTTATCTTTTTAATGTTTTTCAGAACACATCTATCTATATATTGTTAATTTGTTCACTGTTCATTCAGTTATTTTATTTAAGTAGTAGACATTATAAAAAAATATTTAGCAAATTTTGTTAGGAAAAAACATTTCACAACCACGCGCTGGCTTCTTAGCCTTAGTGGTTTTTTTGTTTATTTCAAAAATACAAATATTGTAGTTTTGATGAATGTTAAAAATGGTATATATTGTTAATATTTATATTCTTTTGAAAATTTTGAAATTGTTAATATTATTTTGTTGAAATAAATTTATTGCACAAATGAAATGATAAAATAGTCAAATCTCCCAGGAATTAGATATTGAAATGTCAACGTTACCACAACGTCTGGACTTCAAACAACTACTCCTTGGACTATATGCCCGGTTTCGGCATTATTGTGCCTCGTCAGTAAGGAGCAGACAAGCTCAACTTTCCATCTCTAAGGAAAGTCTGACAGTGGAGTCGACTAGCGTTAGCAAGTGTATAAAGAACTGAGAAAGCCCAACGCCATCTATCACAATAATAACAAACTCAAAGTTAGCAAAAAGAAGCGACCTGTAAATGTATTACTAGTACTGATATATTTCGTCTACCGAAATATTTATGGGAGTAAACAAATTGCATAAATGAAATGAAAAATAGTCAAATCTCCCAGGATGAAATATATCAGTTCTAGTAATAAATAAATTTATTATTATTATTATTATTATTATTATTATTATTATCTATCTGTAATGGGGGTGTCGATACACTGCGATCTGTAAGATCTATTGTGCCCCCTACTGCTTCCCAGTCATTAAGGATGTATCAATGATTAGCGCAGTTCCTCCAGTCCTATTGCTTTCAAAAAGGTCAGGATGTCGCTAGGCTTCAGGTTAGGTAGATCTTCCTCTTCTATTTGATATTCTCCAAGGTATCGTACCCTTGGATTTTGCAGAGTAATGCATTCTGATAGAGGATAGAGGTTTCCTCCTCTTCCTCGCAGAATCTGCATCCTTCTTTATCTACTAATCCCAGTTTCTTTAGACGGCAGTGTCCTGTTAGGATACCCGTTAGTATTCTGAGCTTATTTTTACTTTTACTGATGCAGTCGTCAGATCTCTTCTGGTTATAGTTAGTAGTGTCTTGGCCTGCCTCATTCCTTGTAGTTCTATCCAGTATTGGGATCTTTTCTTATTTACTTCTTTTCCAAGTTTATCAAGTATTGTACCGGTGTTTATTCCGCAGAATGGTTCAGGTCCCAGAAATGGTGTTTCAGTCCCTTTTTTTGCGAGTACGTCTGCTATTTCATTACCCTCCAATCCAGTATGTCCCGGAACCCATTAGGGTAACAGTGTTGTTCTTGCCTAGTTCGTTTAGATTCTCTAGGCACTCACAAACTATCTTGGAGTTGATTATGTGGGAGTTCAAGGCATTAATGGCTGCTTGGCTGTCTGACATGATGATGATATCTTGTCTGCGAAAATTTCTTTCTATGTTGAACTGGACACATTTTCCGATGGTATATATTTCAGCTTGGAAAATGCTCGGAGATTTGCCTAAACTTTCGGAATATTGTTCCTTCTGTTCTAGAACCATCTGTGTACCATTTCATGGCACTTCTCTTGAGTTTTGGGATGGTATCTTTGTCCCATTCGCTTTTGTTACTTAGCTTTCAGAAAACATAAAAAAGAAACCGTTTTCTTAACCTATTATCTACTTCTTCTATAATTAACATTACATTACTGACATAACAAATAGTGGGTTTTTAGCGATTCACACAAGAATAATTCCCGCCAATACCACCCTAATCATTTAATGACCACCTCGTTTGATTTTCCGTTATTATAAAAGGGTTAGTAGACGGATAGTCATAGAAGTTATGTTATTTTAAGCAGCCATTTCTACGAACGGTAATCTTATTAGTGGAGTGAAATTAGAATTTTATATGGATGTAAGAGCTAAGTCAAATTTTTTAAATTTTTTCGATTTTATACATAAAGAGAAGCTTATAAAAAAATTTTCAATAAATTTGGACTGGAGCTTCGCGAGATATGTGGCAAAACGGCATTTTTCGAGTGGATTTTCTTCATTTTTACTATGTCTTCCCGACATAAAAACACATATTTTCTCCAATTTTTAAGAAAATTCGAGGATTTTTTGGTTATTTATTGCCAATTCAGTAAAAAAAAAATAATGTGGGCGAATTCGTTTTTTGAGGATAGGATACATTTTTAAAAAAAAACCCTACTATACGGATCGATAGTCTACTTCAGCATGGTCATTTTAATTTTTTTTTATTTTTCCACGACTCTTAGAACCGGAGATATTTAAAAAATAGTGAAGCAATTTTTTACAAGCTTCTCTTTATGTATAAAATCAAAAAAACTAAAAAAAAATGACTTAGCTCTTACATCCATTTTCAGAATATTTTCGTCTAATTTCACTCCAGTATATCCCAAAAAACGAACATTAAATTAAAAAAATCTCTCCCATCTATGTTTTTACTGTGACCATTCCTGAAAGAACTGCATTTTTTTCTAAGTATCGGGAAAGCTACCCTTCTAATCTCTGGCAACAATTCTTACCCTGGTATATCGATTTTCAGTTATTTCCAAGAAAACTTCAAATTCCTTTTCCTAATTGATAATCGTATTAGGTTTTGCATTTTTCTCATAAAAGGATCTCCATCTCGATTATTTTTTAAATGCTTTTTTATTGGGTTTTCTACCATTGAGATAACGTTGTTGATATACTCGGTCAGGTGCTAAACAGCTTTTTTTACGTTCACCCAATATCTATTAATTCTTCATTTGGAAAATGTATATCAAAGAAGCTTTATTTTAACTTAAATATTAATCAAAACGTCACCTGCTGGTTTTTTAATAACATGGAAATGTGGAGAAAACCTTCTTAAAACAAAATTTAAAATACAAAATATATCAGCAATTATTAACTTTACGTACCTATAGGGAATGCTTAATAAAATTAAAATGATATAAAATACAGGATAATCAGTTCAAAACCAAAAAACAAGTATTTTGAAAGAACAATAGACTACACTGAAAAATGGGCATCCTGAAATGGGAGAAGTGATCTAAACAATTTTTTTTTATTTACTTGCTAATTTACAATCTACTCAAATTAACAACAGAGTAATAAGTAAATATTAGAACTTTGTACTTCGCTTGAGGTGAGTACTATCCACTGATGGTTCATCACTTTTCACCTAGGTTAGGTCTTCTGGCCATTGTCTTTTCATTCTTCTGTTGAACAAGGGTTGGGAGGCGAGTTCGTGTATTAGCTGGTTATCGTGTCCCGATATGCGGTCTCTGTATTTGAGGCTTGTTTGTTGATCACTTCGTTGATGAAGGGTACGTCAAGGTCATCGTGGAGAGTTTGGTTAGATACGAACCATGGGGCGTTGGTTATCGTACATCTTGGACTGGAACGTTTGTAGGATTTTTGTATTAGAGGGTTTGCTGCAACCCCACAATTCTATTCCGTACGTCCATATATAGGTATTAGTATAGTTTTGTATATAATTAATTTATTTTCTATCGATAATTGTGATTTTTTACCAATTAACCAGTTCATGTTTCTCGCTTTTAGAGTTAACTGCATTCTTTTGGCTTTAATGTGTGTCTTCCAAGTTAGTTTCTGATCTAGTGTCGTCTGCAAATGTTGCAAGGGTTATGTTTTGGGATTGAGGGATATCGGAAGTGAAAAGCAGATATAAGAGATGACCAAGGACGCTTCCCTGGGGTACTCCAGAGTTTATGGGGAGATGACCAGAGAATGTATTTTCTATTTTAACTAAAAGTAACGGTCGGTTAAGTATGATTTTAGGAGCAAGTAGATTTTACTGGGAAATATATTTTTTCGTTTGAATAGTAATTCCTTGTGCCATACTTTGTCAAAGGCTTGTTGGATATCTAAGAATATAGACGCACACATCTCTTTATTTTCCAGGCTCTCCTTTATTTTGCTGGTTATGCGGTGACACTGTTGTAGAGTGGTTGTGTCTATATCCAAACTGGTGGTCTGGGATGATTTCATCTATTCGTATTGTTTCTTCTATTCTACTTAGCAGGAGTCTTTCAAAGGTTTTGGACATCATTGGTAAAATACTGATCGGTCTGTAAGAAGAAGTATCGGTTGGCGGTTTACCAGGCTTGGCAATCATTATCACTTGTGCGTATTTCCACTGTATTGGATAGTGGCAGAGTCTTAACATGTTGTTGTATTTGTTGTGAGAAATAAGATTGCTTTCTTAGGAAGATGTTTGAGTATATCACCAACTATTAAATCGTGTCCTGGTGCCTTGTGGAAGTTTGTTTTGAGGAGTTCTTTATGGACCTCGTATGGTGAGAAGGATCTTATTGGTGGAGATAGTTGGCAGAGGACATCGAGGAACTTTAAGATGTGTGCACGATCTAGGTTGTCGTCTTCTAGAGGAGAAAAACCTTTTGATAGCTATTTGGCAAAGGTGTCCACTTTTTCTTTATCTGTTCTTGCCCAATTTCTGTCCGGAGTTCTAATTGGTGGGATGGCTATGGTGGGCCTTTTAAATCTCTTCGTCGCTTTCCACAGGGAATGGTCTTCAGGTGATAAGTTAGTTATATAGTCTCTAAAGGTTTCGTTACGAGGTATTTGTATAGAGGTGCGTAGCTGATTAGTTAGTATATTTAACAATGTCTTATCTAGCGGATTTCTTGTTTGTTGCCATCTTCTGCGTGCTCTTCTTTTTTTAGATACCAGTTCTCGAATGTGTAAGGCTATGTTTTGACTTTTTGGTACAAGCTTCTTTTGGAGTTGTGTCGCTTGCCATTAAGCTTCTTGGATTAGTCAAGTTAGGTATTGAATCGTTTCTTCAAGTTCTTTTATTCTGTGATCTAATCTGATGTTGTTGTTGATAATGGTTTTGAAGAGTTGCCAATCAGTGTGAGTAGTGCAAAGTTTAGATTGTTATTCTTTCCAAATGACATTCATACTTAATGTTATCAATATTGGGCTATGGTCCTTCCTTTGGGTGTTATTAATCTGAATCCCCAGACAGAATGTTTAGCATTCCAATCACCAGCAGCAAGGAAGCGTGTTCCCAATGTATGGAAGAAGTCTCTATATTATTAAGGTAAGATAGTGTGACGTGGAGGGTTTGACACGTCCGTACGCTGAGAAATTCAGATGTGTACTATAAACAAAAAAATTAAAGTAAAAATTGCAATTGTCTGCATGCTCAACAAATACATCTTGGGTTGCACCTCATCTGGACTTATATTACGCTGTACGACAAATTAGGTTGACTTGTTAACTTGAGTAAACGTCTTTCTTTTTCAATCAAAGTTCCGGAAATTTTAGAATCAAGCGGAATACTGATATCCGAAAAGTGCGAAAAAAGGGTGTGTTTTAAAAACGGAGGCCAATAAAAAAACGGTTGTCATTTTTGGACCAAAAATTAGTAAAGTTTGGCCATCAGAACTTGAGTGCTTTTTTATGTGTTTGAAAGTGTTATTTAATATTTTTTGTAATTCATAGTGCCTTCCTCGTTTAACTACTCTTCTTTATGGATAATAATTTACTTTTTAATAGATTACTAGACAATTTTACAAGATAGGATAACACATGGTACAAAGAAAAATATTTTGAAATTTAAGATGTCAAAATTCTATTACCAACACATTTTTTCGTGGGAACGATTATAAACGGATTTTAATTTGCATATTATGAGAAAATGTAAATAATAAATTATCATTATTTTTTGTCATTGTCAATATTTCGAAAATGATAAAAGATAAAAAATTAAAATCAATTTAATATAAAAGTGGTTTTTTCATGCAAAAAGAAGAGAATAATAATAATAAATAATAATTATAAACTCCCTTCAATTTACCCCTTACAAGTGAACCTGGAAGCTCTGCAGCTTGGGGGGGGGAAGGACGGCTATTATTATTATTTGCCGTGGCGCTCTGGGGCGACTTACTGATGATTGATGGCGCATTTGCTATACAGTTATGGGAAAACCCAGAAAATCCTCACAACACCGTCATCGACAACGATGGACTCCCACAGGATTGAAATCTTTATTATGCTTTATGCTTTATTTTGCTTATTTAAATTCGATTCTATAAAATATTCAAAAGTACAGTTGTTCACGGTTGAAATCTTATTTAATCCAATTTGCAGTTTTTTTTTTTAGTTTACGATATAATCGTAAACAGCACTGCAAACTGAGTGCTTTCTTATCACCTCGTATGAAATCTTGGCACGTAACACGTAACCCAACTTTACGAACCAATTATGAATTCGTGGCGGATAACTCTCGTACCTTCAAGCGAGATATAATTTATTTGCGGCAAGTGCAGTTGACTGCGAATGCAAAGTCTTGAGGTCAACAGAGCAAAGTACAAAGAAAATCATCATTGCCCAGACGACCACAACTAGCATACCTTGTTTTACACTTTGTACATATAAATTGCTGAGGTCTCCTAACGGATGACGCTATTACCAGGACCATGCGTATTTTACTTTGAAATGTAAAAGCAGTGACGGAGTGTTAGAGCATTTATTCCCAAGTATTAAGTGACTTACATCAAAGCAATTTGGTCTTTGTAATTTGCTTATAGTATATTTTTGTTACATAAGAGAGAAGTAGAGTTTAACAATATAAATGTAAAGAACAAAAACTAAATAAGTTCGTAGGATGACGCAGCTATTGACAAATCCATACGATTTAAAATGATTCACCATTTTGCAGGAACATTTGACAGTTCAAAGTGGACCAACGATTCAGAGCGATGTTTGAAGCTGTTTAAGCGCGATAAATTAACTCCAATGTTAAAACGTCATATACTTGGAAATGATTTTGTCACTTTGACATCGATAAAAAAGGTGCATCCTTTTTTATCGCGATAAAAACTTCTCTTCCTCAATATCTAGTAAGCGGACGTCACTTTATTTGTTAACTTTAGTTATAATTTCATAGCTATTAAGTGTAAGAGTTGGCAAAACTGCAAAAAATATCAAAGTCAAATCTGCAGTCAGCTGAGTGGACAACAACCAATGAAAAGTCATGACGTCACAATTTAAAAATATATTATTAGAAAGAGTGGTTTTATTATCCAGGAGAAAGTTTTAGAAACGTGTTTAATTTCTTCTTAATTTTATTCAGAAAATGGACTAAAATCGTATTGATATATATTATATTAATCCTTCTGTGTGCTATCTCCGCCATGTTTGAGCTCTTATATAAGCAGGTGTCATCTGCACATGTGCTAATTATACTCCATCGCTACTCCAAATGACATGAGTCATGATAGAGTACAATTGTGGTAAAATAACAGAACCCTGAGGAATACCTGCCCTTATGTCAAATGACTCTGCTATTATTATTTTACATTAAATTTTCTACCATTTACGTATAACTGTATTGTTTTCATTAGGTAAAGTAGGAAGTAAGTCTGTTGCGAGAGTTTGTCCATCGTCATTTTGATTATACCATCTGATCTTCGATCCTTATAGTTTTCTAGTTTCTGTTTCTATTACTAGAATTTAGATGGTGGAAATTTTAATTAACGATTGGTAGTTTGATTTCAAGATGTCTACTGTATACTGACGAGGCACAATAATGCCGAAACCTGCCTAGAAATGATGTAATTCAATACCTAAATGATATTTTTGCTATGAGTAATTGTTTAATTTTTAGACTCTTTTCTTGTAATTTGATATTTACCTTCTGTCACTTTTTAATTTCATTTACCCCGCCTTCTTGATATTTATTTTGAATTTACAGGTTAGTTTCGATTTTTAAACCTAAGAAACCTTTTTTATTCTTCCGTTACCTGCGCTCGTGGAAAACTAGAGACTTTCCAAGATTCAAAGACAATTTGACAGAGCTAAATTGGTTGGGACCAAACGTGATGAGTGTTTTCGTAGCGTTTACTGATGCGCTGCCAGAGGGTAATAAACGATGCAGTTAGAGTACCTACTAGAAAATTCAAATAAAAGTATATAGAGGTTGTTTCGAAACCGAATTCTTTAATATCGTAGGTAAAAGATCTATATTACTCCGGGCTAAATAAATCAAGTGAATAGTTTAGAACAACTACTACAACATTTATATCCACTAAATATAGATTCTTATTATATTTTTTATCAGAACAATAGTCGTAGAAATTTCCTAGATGAAAACTCACAACTGGCCTGCAAGGGTACGAGACTTAAACTCTCAATTATTAAGTTTGGGATACCTGAAATCAAAACTGTATTCGAGTAAAATAAATAGTAGAGCAATGAGAAATATAACTAAAAAGCCAGAAAGTGTAGTGAACAAATCGCTTTTAAATTAAGGAAGTATTTATAATTAGTGTTTTATTTTTTAGCTTTTCGATTTTGTTTAATTTTTGATTAAAACTTTGTTTGTTTTTTGGTGAGAATGTTTTAACTTTAGTATTATTCAAAAGGCTTGCAGGCAGTTTCATGTTGATATAGAGGGCTTTTGAAAGTTAGTAAATGATATTTGAGTTATTTCTCAAGTTGTAAACAAAAATGAATTTATAATTTATAATCTTACATTCGCCTTTAAATATTTACTAGTAGAAGAACATGATAGTACCACTTCGGGAACACCTTCAAAATGGGGTCCAAAATATGAAAATTTTGAAGTTTAAAATGACATTGAATTTAAAGTAGGCACATAGCTAATGACGATTTTGGTAAAAGTGGATTAGAATGAGAAATATCAATCTAAAATTTTATTAATACTTTCATTACAATTTGTTGTTCTATGGCAAGAGGATTCTCAGCTGGTTTTAAATATTTACGGTCTATAGGGTGATGGTCAATATTAAATTAATTCAATTTATTTAACTATGTAGTAAAATGCTCACCCCGGTCCTAAAAACAAAAAGTTTATTTTTATTGGCATTTCTTGCTTGGAAACAACAGTTGTTATTTTTTAAATATAAATAATTAATGCGTATAAATAAGATTGTTTTTAAGAAAGACACAAATAATTAAATTCTTCTAATGATTGGAGGGAAAGATAAAAAATTAACTTAGTTATAAGTTTGTACGATGTTTAACAATAAGTACCCAAATCAAGACTCAATTTGTTAGTCTGCTGTGAGTAAAATATCTAAAAAAATTCTGAGAATTTGCAGGGACAAAAATTCCCGATGTTAGAAAAAATTTTCAAGAAAATCCCACTGATTCCTTAAGATCAGTAGCATTAGATGACGTGATTTTTTCAACCGTGACAAAACTTTTAAAAAGAAATAGAGACATGATAGCTCAATTTTTTTGTTTGAAGATAACATATCAGGTTACCGGAATGTATAAATGGTACAGGAGTATTTAATTCCAACTCCAAGAAGCAACGTTTCGAGCATTTATTGCTATCAATCGCATTATAAATATTTGTGTTTGGTATAACATGTAAAATAGTATAATAAATAGATTCATTTTCCAGTTAATTTATTTAATTTTGAAATTAAAAATATCAAGATTGTTTCAGGAAATTTCTTGATTTTGTTTAAAAATATTTTCCACTGACATGCGACATGTATACTGCAAATAAAAAATATTAGAGGCAACGTTACTACTCTGACAGGTATGATTTCAAAACATTCTCATTCGAAAATAAAAATAGACCTGCAAAAGTCCATCCGCAGTTGAAATAATTCAATAATTCATACTATGAACGCACTGCAGAAAATTAAAATTTATATAGTTAGAAATAAAAAAGTTTCTCTTCAGAAGTGAATAATTTAAACATGATTTATTAGCACCAACATCATGGATTAAATAAAAATAAATCAATTCAAAAAACCCAAAACAGTTTTTGATCAGACAATTAAAAAAATAAACAGTTATGTACCAGAACAGTATAGTATTTATAACTAAATAATTTATTCTGATACTACTAGACCAATTCTTTTCCACCCTCGCTACAAGAAACATATCTGTTTTCAACAGCAAGTTCGGTCCTGGGTTTAAAACTTGTAAAAGGGAAAAAGATGTTTTCGTCCTTTGTGCTCGACTTGGTCTACCTTGGGACAGATACAAATGTATCAGTTTCTCAGCTACGGTATACTTTTCATGAGTTACTGTGAAAAACACAAAGAGACGTAAAGAGATCAAGGGATGCCATAAACAAAAGTGCTACTCGTATTTACTATGAATACAGAATTACCATTTAAAATTGTTTTTGTATATTTGTTATTGGAATTTTTATGGCAATCAATACAAAATAGCCATATGTGTTCTTTGTTTCCTTGTTCCAGTATTTTCTGTTATGCTTTTTATAATTTATTAGACTTTACTATTTATTTTCATTTTTAAAATGTATATAGACATTTTTTGAATTATTCTAAGCGATTAATGTTGCAAAGTAAAATACAGTGCTCAGGAGCAGGTGTTAACCTCCTACATATTAACAACTCTATTAAAAAAATATCAAAACACCTGGAAAATCATTAAAAAAATTAGAAATTTTTTTTTTCAAGCGTATTAAAATATGAATATTAAACATTTATCATATCCATTTATTGCGAAGGAATCTATTATATAACGCGTAAAAATTTCTGAATTGACTCACCCTTATGCCTTCATCGTTTGACAGTTTAACCTAACTTAACCTTATTAGCAAGTTTGTTGAATTTTTTATTATTATTAATTATAATTTATTGAAAAATCCTATTTAAAAAAACTATTTTATGGGATGAGAGTAACGGAGGGTCGAACTTTGGCAGATGCTGTATTATTAAAATATACTTAACTTGATAATAATATTATGCAACATTTGGTGTATGAACCAAATTTCTTTAATTTAATTACAATTTTCATTAATTTTAATAGCATACGAATTTTGATGTTTACCAACACGATTTTACCCTCATCCAGTAATTGTGAATAATTCATATGGCAGCATGGGCAATATCCTACCGTGCTTAATCGAAGATCCAAACCGTCAGTACGTGTTAGACAGACACAAACATGGAGATTCAGATTTAACAATATTTGAATACTCATTGTATATTCAAACTCCAAAATCCCTCATTAATGTTACTAAATTAATGCATTAAATTGTCACATGTCTAGATTTTCTTCACTTATCAAAACAATTTAAAAAATGACACCTACAAATACTGTGTTTTAATTGGTACGTTAAAAATAAAAATTTTATGTAATCGCCGCTTAAGAAGTCATAAAACTACTCAACATGGCTCTGTTTTATTTTGACGTGAAATCAAAATACGAAGGAATCCACAATTTATTTGGAAAAAGGCACAATGTGGGTGGTGTAATTAATTTAGAATGGTTCCTTTACTACTGAAAAATATATGTACTCTAATTTCTACAAACCATTATCCTGCTTTCCGATATTATGTTAATCCTTAACTCAACCATCATAGTCTAATAACGTATTTTTAGATGTGCTGCCATCTATGATTAGAAGAGAGTATTGACAATTTTTAAAGTAAAAAAATCCCGATGTATTGGGGTTGCATACACAATTTGCATTGTGTGTTGCAAAGCTTTTATTTGACAGATTCTAGTCAAAATGTCATTCTCTTCTTTCGTATCCCTTTCAGAGATTAATACAAAGTTAGAAAACGAGTAAGGAATTTAATTTATCAGATTCGACATCCCAAGACCGGTTTCTGCCTTTCGGCTTCGTCAGTTAGGTTTTTCGAATCCAATAAATAAAATTCCAAACTCGTACAAGTCAATTGCTATATCCGCTATAAGATAAAATTGCTAGATGTGCTGCCATCTATGATTAGAAGAGTGTATTGACAATTTTTAAAGTAAAAAATTCCCGATGTATTGGGGTTGCATACACAATTTGCATTGTGTGTTGCAAAGCTTTTATTTGACTGATTCTGTGTGTACGCAACCCCAATACATCGGGAATTTTTTACTTTAAAAATTGTCAATACTCTCTTCTGATCATAGATGGCAGCACATCTAAAATTTTATCTTATAGCGGATATAGCTTTTCACTTGTACGAGTTTGGAATTTTATTTATTGGATTTAAAAAGCCTAACTGACGAAGCCGAAAGAAAATATAAATCTAAGTTTCACTTATGGTTAAGCTTTGCTTATTTTCTGTTAAGTAGAACCCGTGCAAACGGCTCTAAATCTAATAACGTAGTTTAGCATAAAATTCTTTTAGGTTAATACTTAAGTTTTCGCTCAAGAATTATGATAGCATTGCGTGATATTCCTATCAGTGCAGCGTGCTTGCCAAATCGTGCTGCATCCATCGGAACAACCAGTAGTGCGAAGGAACAATGTCCGGAGAATACGGTGGATGCGGTAAAACATCCCATTTGAGCGTTTCCAAGTTTTTTTTACGACTTTTGCTCGCATTCGAGCCGTGGTCCTAAGATTGAATCGAATAGATTAAGTTCTTTATTTCTCTTCGAAGAAACACGATCACTACTGCTACATGTAACACCCCGGTTAGTTTCTTGCTGATGGAAAAGATTTATCATATATTATACGCCATTGGCGATGTTTAACAAAAATATTTGGCGCGCCTGTGGTAAAGCCAAAACAAAATATATTCGCACGCCCCCAATTTCTTGAAACTAACTGCGAAGTTATAAATTTATCTAAGGCTTGGCCTTCAATAAACAAGTGGATAGAACGTGTCCCATTGTACCAGTTACGATCATACGATTTATTGCGTGGGCGACAAACTACTATGATATAAAAATTTGTAGTTTATGTAGTGACATTTAGAGTAGGAATTTGTTTACTTTCATAGTTGTTGATTTTGGTATTTTAAATGTCAAAGTGATAATTTGAAAATAAAGAAACTAAAATTAAAACATTAATTTACTTAATCATCTCAAATGGCGCCCAACGTGGGGCTTCAAAAGTAGAAAGCACACAAATTACTTATTTAAATTGAAAACTAACAGTAATAGAAATATAAAGAAAATGGAAAAAGAAACAGGAAAGAGATTGTACCATTTAAAGGTGAGCATAATTAAAAGAAGAAAGGCACGTTGATAAACAGGAGGAAAAAGAACAAAAAGAAATAGAAATAAATAAAAAAGAAAATGATATATGGAAAATGTTTGAATTATTGGTAAAGAAGATGAACCAAAACCAAGAAAATTTTAACAAAAATATAGACAAAATGGACCAAAATCAAAAACAAAACACGTATACGTTACAAAAAGGAATAGATAGAATAGAGAAGAAATTTGAAGAATTCGAACAAACAGAAATTGGAACAGGAAACAGGATAAGAGAATGGGACAAATGGAGTAGGAAATAATGAAAAAGAACACAAACTATAATTTGATAAACAATGAAATAATGAAATTAGAAGAAAATATCAAGGAAGGGTTAATAACAAAGAGGAAGAAAATTTAAAACCAAGAAAGGAAATCAAAGAAAAATGTAAGATGTTATAGGGAAAAATAGAATCTAATATAGAAGACGTGAGAAAGGAATACAGAAGTGAATATGAAGAGGGATATGCAAATAGACCAAAGTGAGATGCTGGATAAGATAAAATTTAATACTAAAGAAGTTAATAGGATTGAAAACCAAGTATTGGAGAGACTTAGACATTCGGAAATAAACGCAGGAGGATTACAAAGAGTACCTACATCAATGTTGAATGGAAGTAACCATAGGAAAATAAGAAAAAATATGGAAAAATATTTTCACAAAATTTGCTTATTTAAAAAATTATGTATAACTTAAAAAAAATTGATAGTTGTTGATTTTTGTATTTTAAATGGCAAAGTGATAATTTGACAATAAAGAAACGAAAATTAAAACATTAATTTAATTAACCATCTCAATACAGCACTCAACACTCAACAAAGTCGAACGTTATCACTTTTTGTCGCTATGTTGCACTCGAAAATAAGTCTTTATTCTACAATCAATAACCAATTTTAAATTCTTGTATTTTGAGGAATTGCATAATACACTTTCTCCACGGCCACTACTGAATGTAGTTATTCTGAAACCAGTCATAATAACAGAAAAGAGACATTGTCGCTCTTGAGATTGAAAGAAAATTCTGAAACAATTGTCTCTTATGTATTTTATACGTATTTCATTCTATCACTACAGATAGAATCGTCATACCGTAATTGTTTAAAAAATAAGGTTGCCATGAATGTCAAATTAACTGTCAGTATTAGTTGACGTGGTCTTAATATTGGTTTGTAAAAACTTTTAATTTATTAAAAAGGAGAAGAAAATCAAATTCAGTAGAATTTGAAAATACTTCTCTAGAAATAAAAAAATATGCCGATTATACAACTCAAAATTTTTTACCGCAGAAATCCAAGCTTGAATATAAAACTACACAATGTTGAGAGAGTGAGGTTTCATTTTACTATATTTAATTTCTACTTTCTGTGGCCTTGGAGAAAGTACAGTCTGTTACTCTGTTGGAATGGAAATCCGACACTAGTGGTTCCTCACGCTCGCATTCGCTCGCGTTCGGACTCCTCCGCTCGTGTCTAATTCTCATTCCAACCTTGTTGCAGAATATACTATTGAACTATTGTAAATTGTCGAATATTGCAAATTGTAAACTATCTGAAAGTTTTATTTTATTAATATATAAAAAAAATCGTGACCAGTGAATTTTAATCCTACATCCAGTCCTGCAACTACGCCAGTGAGGAACCCAGCAAAATTTTAAATATACAAATATACACTTTTGTCCTGATTAGCCGATAGTCAAAAACTTAAGGGAGTAGGTATAGAGCAAGGATACGAAGATGTTGCATACATCCCGTCTACTCACGAACAGCACATTTAGACCATTTTCATTTTTTTAAAGGTACCCATCACAAATATAATGTATTCGTTAATCGTTTAAAACAGTGTAAAATTTGATATCTTTTGATTTCCATGATAAATGCATTCTTGTTGTGCTAATGTCGAAAGTCAGAAATACATCGAACTTCTCCATTTGGAATAAACTTTAACAACTTACCAACTTAAACGATATCCTATTCGTTCCAGAAGTTGAATAGTTTCCTTATCGTTTCTTTATCTTACGAAAAGTTAACGATCATTTCCGATTATCTGCCTTGACTTTCAAATTAGTCGAACAGTGCTGTTTAAAAGTTGTCCAATAAAAGTTAAAGACTTTATAAAAAGGTCTTGCAATAAGGAAATTCTTAAATATGCTGTTTTACGTTTTTGAGATTTTGTTTCTAGGTCACGAGCGCTGCTTTTATAAAAAAAATATTCACTGCTACTTGTAATTTAAAATATTTTTTTTCATATTTTTCATAAATATTACGTCTCTTTACGTTTCAAAGAGAGTTATAAAAATAAGCAAGTGAAATTCTAAAAATATTTACAAATCTTACTGAAATATATTATGCTACGTATCAGAAATTTCACGTTTATTAATAAAATAAAGCATGAAAGCAGCGTATACTGTAGCCTTGATCCTTATAATAGTGTATGTGCAAAGTTTTGTTGAGATCTGCTTGATGATTTTGATGTTAACCAATAAACCAATTCATATAACTAGCATATGTTGTTGTTTTTATCGATTTGATGTAAAATTCTATTAGTGAAATATCCTTTTCACCAAATTTGATAAAGTTTTTAGTGAATGACTTTTATTCGTAAGCAATATCATAAGGGCATCTAATTTGTCCGAAAAAAATCGAAAAAACACGTTGCTAAGTAATATTTTAACAAGAAGCATGAGTGCTGGTGGCAACAAAAATCCGAGTCGAAGACGAGGATCTTTGCACCTGCCCGAATGCATTTTGTTAAAAAAATAATACTTTGCATTGTGTTTTTTCGATTTTTTTAACAGAAAAAATTAAATGCTGTCGACCGAATAGAGTGGTTTGTTATTTTTATTTCTTTTGTATTTAATCCTGCCTTATCTGCTGCTTTTTTAGTCTATTTCGGAAGTTTGTTTTTTCCCACTGGAGTGTTTTTGTATCATCCACTTGATTGTTCCTTGTTCCATGATGGGTTTACTGTTAAGAATAATATATCAGTTGTTATTCCAGATGAACGTTTAACCATTAGAATTTTAAAAAGACGGACTGAACAAAAGGTAGGTAGGGTTCTTCGTGTTGGGGACCAGCCATTTACTATCGGCCATTTTTCTTCTCCACCCTGGGCCGTTTTATTGAAGAGAGGATTATATTCTACTCTTCCTAAAAAGTAGGATTTTTGAAAATCAGTTATTTAAAAAAATATGTTATCTATCTGTTTTAATCCCAGAATTATCCACTTCCTCTTTAAAATAATGAACTCTGCAATTGACTGCTTCTCCACTTCTCCAGGCAAGTTCTACTGAAGCGATGTGGTAAAATTTTCGCTGGAGTCCCGTCGGAGTGTGTTCGTCGCATTATAAAACCATTGCGTAGTATTCTTCCAATTTTAATGAAGCAGAGCTCGATTTCCTTTTATTGGCGCACATCTGCAAATTCCTTCGTTTCGCATTACCAGCTTCCCTACTAGACTTGAAGATAATATCTTTAAATGGATCAGAAATTATTTTCCACTTCATAAAATACATCTCTTGCATTTTTTTGCAACGGTGTTCCAAATTGTCTACACTATTAGTTCTTTGTAATTTTCAGCGTATTCTTTCTTTATATTCCACGCCCAATCTTTATGGATTAGGTATAGTTGCTATAAACTTACAAAATTTATTGACAATAAAATCATAAAAATTGTTTAGCGTCGTTTTCTGGTGTCCTAGGAGACCATAATTACTTGTTATCAAAGGTATTGTAACTTTTGGTGACAACAGCTGCCAAGTTTTGACGCTGGTAAACTCGAAAAAACTACTGACAGGAGCTGTCATACAGTTTTTTCATCTATAAACCGTTTGTAAATCAAAATTGCGCGTTTGTGATTGGTAAAATTAAGACAAGGCAAATAGTCGCATTAATTTAAATGACATTTATTTGACTGACGTTTAAATTAAAGCTCATGCCGCAGATTAAATTTAAATGTGTACTTGATCTTGATTGGTTAAATTTAGTTGCCTTACGATTATTGATTACACAGGTCTACAAAAAAAACAAAGAGACTATTTGACCAGACCGCATTATTCCTAGGTATGGCGCCCTGAATCCGAATCCGGGCTCAGTTTTTTCCCAGCACGTCACGGAAACAAGATTTCAAGGTTACTTATGGATACTACATTCTGTGAGTCGGAAAAATATACAAATATTTTAATCAGCAACCAAACCAACTCTCCCCCGTTTTAGAGGATGCTGAACACGATGGCGGTGGTTAAAATTCTTTTGGAGGTGACCCAACATCCCAAACGGCCAAAAATCACCCCAAAAGTGGGGTAATCGCGTATTCCGCATATTCCATCGGTAAAATATTCCCTATCCCCCGTTTTCAAGGATGCTGAACACGATAGAGTTATCCAAAATTACTTTCGACTTGACCTCACCCCTCAAACGGCCAAAAACCTCCCCCAAAATGTGGGAATCGCGGCAAGATATATCTTCCCCCTTCTTTTCGAAGATGCTAAACAGGATGGCGGTATTCAAATTTTTTTTAGACTTAGTCCCACCTCCCAAATAGCCAAAAATCACCCTTTACAGGGTGAATTTTTTTTTGAGCAACCATGAAAGCCCGCGAAAATTTTTCACCCTGGAGATGGTGACTTTTGGCCGTTTGGAGGGTGGGACTAAGTAGAAATTAATTTTGAATACCGCCATCGTATTCAGCATACTCGAAAACGGGGGGGGGGAGATATTTTGGGAGATATTTTGCCGGTGGAAGATGCGGAATCAACGATTCCCACATTTTGGGGCGGTATTTGGCCGTTTGAGGGGTCGGGTCAAGTCGAAAATAATTTTGAATACCGCCATCGTATTCAGCATCCTCCAAAAAGAGGGGGAAGATATATTTTGCCGGTGGAAGTCGCGGAATCCGCGATTCCCCCATTTTGGGGGTGGTTTTTAGCCGTTTGGGGGGTTGGGTCAACTCCAAAAGAATTTTCACCACCGCTATCGTGTTCAGCATCCTCGACAACGGGGGAGAGATGGTTGCTGCTTAAAACATTTGTATATTTTCCAGACTCACAGAATGTAGTATCTATAAATGACCTTGAAATCTCGTTTCCGTGACGTGCCGGGAAAAAACTGAGCCCGGATTCGGATTCAGGGCGCCAAAATACCTAGGAATAACGCGGTCTGGTCAAATAGTCCCGACCTTTGTTTTTTTTGTAAACCTGTGTTATTAAAAATGATGAATTTTCATTACTCAACACTTTTTAACCAATCAAATTAATTTTACAAACACACTATTGAATAATGAAGCTCAAATTGACATTAGTAGATAAATGAACTTAAATCTATCCATATTTCAGTGAAATAAGCTTGACTGACTTGACTTGAATACAGATCTAATTTTGCATTAATGCACACTAGTACAGATATCTAGATAAAAGGATATACATCTGCCTATATTACCCACCATGGAGTTCATTCATACGAAATTAGTATGAGAGTGCGTCTGCACTGAAGATCCGGCTCCGACTGTTGTATGTGGTATATATTTCAGATCTCTTGCACAAAGGTCTCGACGTACACAATGAACACACACACCAGGCCTTGTCTCTAGAATAGACATCGCAATTACAGAACTGGGATTTTAAAGGATTATTCCAGGATTTAGAGAATGTCTTAAACACGAAAATAAAATTAATTAAGTTGAAAAAGCTAAGGAAATTGAGCTAACAAAATAAAATTTAATTAAAATTGCACATAAAATTTTTGATAAATATTTTATTATTTTGAATTTTTATTACCCCAACAATAAAAATTCCGTTTAGAAAAATACGCGAATACAATGCGTTAAAATTCTGTCAATGCGTGATATAAGTGACACAGCTCCAGATATACATAAGAGAACTAAATTGACTTTAGGAGGTAATATTTAAAAAAATATATTTTTCACATTAAAATATTGAGTTTTACTCTATTAAACTCGATATTAACTAAATTAAACTAAAACGAACTAAAAAACTACTAATTATGAAATTGGTAGGTACAGGGTGGCCAAATAAGAATGCGAGGTACTGTATCTGGGAAACTATCCATCGTAGAGGCTTGCGGAAAAAAAAGTTATAACTAAAACTGCCAAGAGAAAAACCTGGAAAATATTTTCAAGTTTTTAAAATTGCCGCTAGGGGCCGTAACTGCAATCTTGAATCTAAGAAAGTGATGTTTCTGTGAATTCCGCTATATTAACCTAACAAAAAAATACATGATCTTTAAAGTAGAGGATAATCTGAATCTTTTTTGTTTGACAATTTTTGCTGCATCTCTAAAAATAAAGTGGTGGGGGGTATTCAAAGGTTTCAGTAAAAAATATCCTGTATATTCGAAACGGCTGAGCAGATTTTAACAAACTTGGGCTAGTTGAAAAGAGCTATTCTTGGGCTAAAAATGCTATAATATTTGAAGTTTTGTTAGTTTCAGATGTCGCCGCTAGAGGGCTTTTTTCGACATTTCGACAGAAATGGTTAATTTTCTCAAAAAAATTAAATGCATTGGTATCATTTCTTTTTCATGAAAAAGTAGCTAAATGATGCCTAAACAAGCTCGCGAAAACCGCATCTCGGTATCTTGTTCCTAACCTAAAATTTAGGCCAAAGAAAATTTTATACGGAAATCTCTTAAATTTTTATTTTTTAAACTAATTAATTCCTTTTATTATGTAAGTTGTGGCCCTAAAAAGGACCGAATTAAAAAAGAAAGGTTTTTAATGTCCCCATAAATGCTCGAAATTCTGAAGCCTCTCATGGGTAGACAAAACTGCAGCTTCAATTTCGGCTCTCGGTATGTTACGTAATGCATTACGAATCCGATTTTTCGTATCTCTCTGGTCGTAGGTTGAGTCTGAAAATTCAAGACAAGTTAAGTCTGGTGTTCGCGCAGTCCATGGAACATGGAAACAGACTTCCTCTTCCAATCCAACGCTGTTGTAATATTGCATTAATATGCTCTCACACAATAATGGAGAATTTTTATTTCTAATTCTTTGGACCGATGAAGCCACCTTTAAAATCTGCACAATATGCATTATTGGTCTGCAGAAAATCCGCATTGGTTGCGTGAAGTTCAGCACCAAGGACGTTGGAGTTTAAATGTGTGGTGTGGCGTACTGGGAGGCAGAATTATTTTTTTAGCAATCCCTAAGTGGCAATATCTTTCTTGACTTTTTGGCCAATAAATTACCGTTGTTGTTGGAAGATGTTTCACTGGAAACACGTCACAACTTGTTTTTGCAGTTGAATAGTTGCCCAGCACACTATCCTATTATTGTGCGAGAGCATATTAATGCAGTATTCCAACAGTGGTAGATTGGAAGAAGAAGTCTGTTTCCATGAAAAAGAAATCATACCAATGCGTTTAATTTTTTTGAGAAAATTAACCATTTCTGACGAGATGTCGAAAAAAGCCCTCTAGCGGCGACATCTGAAACTAACAAAACTTCAAATATTATGGCATTTGTAGCCCAAGAATAGCTCTTTTCAACTAGCCCAAGTTTGTTAAAATCGGCTCAGCTGTTTCGAATATACAGGGTGTTTTTTACTGAAACCTTTGAATACCCCCCACCACTTTATTTTTAGAGATATAGCAAAAATTGTTAAACAAAAAATCAGGTATTTTTTTGGTAGGTTAATATAGCGGAATTCGCAGTACCATCACTTTCTTAACTTAAAGATCGCAGTTACGCCCCCAAGCGGCCATTTCAGAAACTTGAACATATTTTCCAGGTTTTTCTCGTTATCGTTTTAGTAATTACTTTTTTTCCGCAAGCCTCTACGATAGATGGTTTCCAAGATACAGTACCTCGCATTCTTATTTGGCCACCCTGTACATTGTGAAAATTTTTTAAAATTTAATGGTTTTCTATATAAAGAATAAATTTACCATTTACCATGCTTCTTTCTCAGTGGTTTCGTCTTTTATTAATCTGATTACTGTGGACGATATAAGAAGCTTGATTGTAACAATTCTCCAGACTTTAAGTTGACATACTGATACATAAACAAACAAATATACCGTAACTACTTCATATCTAATGTCTCGTCAATACCAGCAAACGTTTAAGAGTAGCTTGTACACCAACTTAAAGTGCTTGTGAAACATATTGTTGTTGAACTCAAACGGGATGTTCGAGATGGAGCGTTCTGTTTTAGCATAGTTTTACTAAGTGAGATATATTTACTGAATAAGCGACGACCAAAATCTAGTGTTTACTTTTGAGTAAAGTAAATTGATATAGTTGTATATTTTAGACTATTCCGGCAATACGAAACAATGCGTGCCGCAATTTCTAATGTTTTAGGAAACTGTATTTAATGATTTTGATTTTAATAAATATATACAGGGTATCCCTACATAAGACGGCAAAAAGAATTAGGTAGAAGGGGTCAAAATAACTTTTTTAGCGGTGTAAATTAAATAAAAAAGCATTTACAGATATACGTTTTTAAGATGTGTTCCATGTTCCAAGGCAAGTGCGGACAACTAGGGGAAGTTGTTCTCTAAGCTGTAGTAGTAGGTGCATTGACATCAGTGGTACAGAGATTTGTTCACGAATAAACACTTTATCCATTCCCAACAAACAATCAAGTGCCGGGAAACTGCTGGCCTCGTGGTCTAAGTGAGGGGAAACTGACTTTTGATATAAAACTGTTGTTGGCCCACAAGTTACAAAATCAAGATGGGCCAACATAGGCAAATTAACGGTAGCCCACTACGGACAAACCGGCAGTTGCCCACACTATTTTACAATCCTACGAACAGTGTTGCTGGACTCGTCATATCAAAATACCACTACAAATAAGGGAAAATACCACTACAAATAAGGGAAAATACCCGCACACCATTAGTATGGTAATTTTATTAATATCTTGGCTGCCAGATGACGTCACAATCACAAAAGTATATGTCTTACGAATTATCGGTCATTCATCATTCTTGTTCTTGACATACGGTGCTTAAGAGCCAAAGTCAAATTCCCTTATGTTACCCGCATTTCTTGTAAAATTCTAGCAATCGGCAACACTGCCTACGAACAAGATCATCAGTAATAATAAGAAGAGGAAGTAAGGTTATGTTACTGAAATTAAATTCGAGGGTGTGCATGTAGAAAGTGAATCTGTACTAAAAGATATATTAAGGCCATTATAAATAAAAAGGACATATCCTTAGGGGATTCTGATATCTGTAAAATACAAAACAAGTAAGTTTAGTTCATGTTTTACTTTTTATATGGAAATGTATAAAGTTACCAATATTAATCTATCAGCGGTCTAGAAAATTAAGTTCAGATGACTTATCTAGTTCCTCTGATAATGTTCAATTACCAAGAGCACCTTTACCGAATAATCTTCCACAAGAAAGACTATCCCAAAAGCAGCTCAGTAAATATGAAATTGAGTCAGAAAACCAGCTCTGACTTTTGTGAGCTAATTTTGTTGTTTTTTTGTTGTAGGATGAAACTTATTTAAAATAAACTAAGTAAGTTATCCATAATTCTCAAATGTGGCCAATGTTTTATTAAATAAAACTCATCAATGTCAGTTTATTATTAAATTTTAAGGGACAAAAAAAAATTAATAATAAACTTGTTTGTGGTACTGACATTGATGAGTTTTATTTAATTATTTAAAATATTATCAGAAAACTGGAAAAGTCAAGTGTTGAACTTGATTTGATTATTTTTTATTTATGAATGGATTTATTATTAAAAAAGAGCAGTAAATATTCAATGCATTGACAGAATTATTTTTGTTCCTATATAAGTATATCTCATTTGAAACAATATTTTTAAACTTTTGTTAATTTTTTAGCTACCACCAGAATAATTTAACTCAACAGGGTGTTGAGTTACATACAAAAAGCTGGCTTAGGACTGCCAGGGAGAGACGGGAGAGACAAGAGAAGACAAAATTGAAGATTTAATTTTTTTTCATATAATAATAATAATAATAATAATGTTTATTCATTCCATAATCTACATAATACAATACAATATAATTGTTTAGAATATAATATATATCGACCATGATTAAATAAACATAAACATCACCACTGAAGTATAATAAATACATGTTTGTGGTTACAAAATTGTAATATATAATTTAAAACTATAATTAAAAAAATTTAAAGAATATTTTTTTTTTAACTTATCTAACAAGAGACTTAAAGTAGAAAAACATGGTCCCTTTTTTAATGTCTTTAACCATCTATAATTTCGTGTATATCGGTTCGTTTACTTTGTTTTAAAAATATTATTAATTTCTTTTTAAACCGTTTTAAGGTAGTTTCATCTTTTACTTTTTGTGGCAAGTAATTAAATAATTTTGGAGCTAAGTACGAGTAGTTTCTTTGTCCAATCGTTTTAGATGCTAGTGGTATGCAATGTAGATGTTTTGTTCTTGTTGCGTATGGATGGTTTAAGGTGGTAAGTTCATTTTTATTTTTATATTGTTGGCATCCCAATTGAATACTATATAATTGCCTAATATCTAATATTTCTGTTTCAGAGTACAGCAGATGGCTGGAGTATCTTGCATGTTTGTTAAGCATTAATCTTAGAAATCGTTTTTGGGAGACTTCAACTGCCTGTAGGTAAGTTCTTGATACCCCTCCCCAACCAATAATTCCATAGTTGAGGTGTGACTCGACCAAACTATTGTCTAATTTGTTTGAATCTAAATAAAATGCTGCGGAGTTTTTTTGTTAGATACTCCATATGAGAGTTCCACCTAAGATGACTGTCTATATATATTCCTAAATATTTGATTTTTTTGCAGGTTTTATGGAGAAATTTTTTTGGATATTTAGGATGTAATCTGGTAAAGATGTTTCAAGGCTGCTAAATGGTACGTATACAGTTTTATCAAAGTTCATTGAAAGTAATCTGCTGTCAAACCAGTCTCTAAGTTTACTGAGATCGTTTTCTATGTTTAATTTAAGGGAATACCAGTTGCCATTTTTGTAATAGATAATGGTGTCATCCGCGAAACTAATAATTTTACCGATTGTTTCTTGTAAGAATAGATTGTTTAATAGATGACGAATAATACAGGCCCCAGTACTATTCCTTGAGGTACACCGCATGTAATTTTTGTGTCTGTGCTTACTTGGTTTTTAATTTTCACTTTTTGATTTCTTTCTGTTAGATAACTTTCAAATAACTTGTGCGCTGTACCTCTCACACCCATATCTTCTAGTGTGTCTAAAAGTATGGAATGATCGACAGTATCGAATGCCTTTTTTAGGTCTAAAAGGACAGCTATAGACGGAGTACTTGAGTCCAAGGATTCATAAATGCTTCTAGTTAAGGAATGAATAGCATCGTTAGTAGATTTATTGTCTCTAAACCCATACTGAGATTTTGACAGCAGATTATGTTTAGATAAAAAAGCATTTAATCTTGTTTTTAAAATTTTTTCAAAAACTTTGCTAATTGATGGCAAGACAGAAATAGGCCTATAGTTCGAAATATTTTCGGTGTCTCCACTTTTGAATATTGGAGTTACAATTGAGTTTTTTAAAATTGAAGGAAAGTATCCTATTTCAAATGATTTATTAATGATTTCCGTCAAAGGTTTGCTTATAAATTTTGAAATAATCTTTAAAGTTTCGGCTTTAATTCCATCATGCCCAGGGGATTTATTATTTTTTAACGTATTTATGGTATTTTCTATTTCAGTTGCACTTGTAGGTGTAAGAAAAATTGTATGATTATTTACATTATTTTTACTTTTGTAGTTAGGATTTGTTTTTGTATTTTTTGCTAGATTTTTTCCTACATTGGCAAAGAATTTATTAAATATATCTGCAATGATTCTTGGGTCTGTACCGATTTCACCTTTTTCATTTTTTATGTTATTTATTTGTTTGTTTGTTGTTTTGATGTTTAGAATTTCATTTACTGTGTTCCAAAGTTTTTTACTGGAATTTTTTTCATTTTCAACTAATTTTTTATAGTAATCTTTTTTTGCAATTTCTATTTTTTTTCTGTTTCTTTTTTAACTGGTAAATAACTATTTTTTAAATATTCATTTTTTTGATTTTGTTTCCATAAGAGATGTAAGTAATTTTTTTTATTAACATGTTTAATTAATGATTTCGTTATCCAGTTTTTTCTTTTGCGTTCACTGTTTTTTATTTTAATACATTTAGTTGATTTATGTGTTTATTACGTTAATCAATTTTTCTGTCGCAGATTCAAGATCCTGCACTGGATTTAGGACAGCTTCCCAATTAATGCAACTACTAACTTCTTGTAATAATGTTTCATCTATCCTTTGAAAATATTTTTTATTCTTAGTCGTGTTAGTTAATTCATTTTTTGTTTTACTTAATACAATTTGTAATAATGTTATATAGTGATCAGTGATTGCGGTAGAAATAGTTATAGGTAATAAATTATTGTAATTTTGTTGTTTTGTTTTAACAAATATGTGGTCTAGACATGATCCAGACCCAGTTTTCTCCCTTGTAATAGTATTTATGGTTGAATGAAATCCATACTCACTCATCATGTCCAGATAATTTTTTGAATCCTCCGTTTCCCTTAATAAATCGATGTTAATGTCACCTACTAATAAATTGTAATCAGAATTTACATTTTCTTCATTTAGTATATTGTTGAGTTGGTCTAGAAAATCATTTATCTTGTAGTGACTTATATAATCGTTGTAATATTTAATTGTATAATTTTATTTCTAGTTAATATTATTAAACAAGTCATTCTACATTCCGTTTTTTATTATACTCTTCTTAATGGATATTAAAATCACTTATTTTATTAAAAAAGTTTTCATTTTAACGTTTCGAATTTCATAATATATATATATATATATATATATATATATATGTAACCCTACGTTCCGGCACCAAAAGCGACCTTATATAGACGTTGTGGCACCATATAAAACGTTGTGGCACCAATTTTTGGTGCCACAACGTTTTAAGTCATTTTTGGTATCTTGAGCACCCCAGGATGCCCCACAGCAATTTTCAGGAAGGTGCCACTTGGACCATTTATATGTAAAAACCCGATTTTAGTTAATCCGTACACTCCCCAGGGGTCACCCCGACTCGACTATAGCATACGCTACGTACAAGCACCAGGACGCGACCGAAGCCTTGTGGCACCATGAACGAAAGTACGTTCAAGCACCTTTTAGTCGTGTTTTGTGAATGCGATGTAAAAATAAACAAGATGATATTTGCGATGTAAGCTTAAGAGGTAAATCTTGCTTTTGGATTGCGATTCATGCTTTAACAGCTAGAATTATAATTTTTCATAAATTATTTTATTAAAAATAATATAAATAATAACATTTGGGAATTATCAAGAATCACTAAAAAATTTTCTCCACGGCCACTACTGAATGTAGTTATTCTGAAATCACTTATAATAACAGAAAAGAAACATTCTCGCTCTTGAGATTGAAAGAAAATTCTGAAACATTTGTCTCTTATGTATTTTATACGTACTTCATTCTATCACTAGATATACTCTTTATTCCATACTTGTTTAAAAAAATAAGGTTTGCCATGAATGTCGAATTAGTTGACGTGGTCTTAATATTGGTTTGTAAAAACTTTTAATTTATTAAAAAGGAGAAGAAAATCAAACGATTCAGATGTAAAATTTGCTACCGCAAAAATCCAAGCTTGAACATAAAAATACTACCGCCACAATGTTGAGAGATTGAGGTTTCATTTTAATATATTTAATTTCTACTTTCTGTGGTCGTGGGTAAAGTACAGTCTGTTACTCTGTTGGAATGAAGATCCGACACTCGTGGTTCCTCCACTTGTGTCGAATTCTCATTCCAACCTTGTTACAGAATATACTATTATTTATACTTTATGACATAAATAAAGTCAGTCTACAAAATATCGTGCTTCTAAAAAAAAATAAGATTTGCATATGAAAGTCTTAAATGTTTTTAAATTAGGAAAATGTATAAAAGAATTAAAAAGTAAGGATTATGTATTATTTTACACAAAAATTTTTAATAATCAAAAACTTTTTTTTTTATTTAAATGAAACAATTACTTATAATAATATCAATGCTATATCTTTAAAATTTTATTTTTTTTTTACAAAAAAAGCTTTAATTTTTTTTTATTAACTTCCTAGAAATATACAATCTGTCTTTTACAAAACAATAAGTACTTAAGCTTTAAATAAATAAAATATCAATTGCTGAAGGACCTCGGTCGATGGCCATTTGACTTTGTCAATAAAGTACTACTATTATTATTAATTATAAAATATCTTTAAAAAAATTCTGAAAGTTTATAAAGAATTATGTATTTTAAGAGCAGAAAAATGTGTGGAGATGAGAGGTTACGTAAAATAAATCAAATAGTGCAATTTTGTTTCACAAAGGCTCATTTTAAATTATAAACAATTATGCATTTTGTGTAAAATAATAAATAATGTTGATAATTTTAGTCATTTTATTAATTTCTTAGTTAATTAAGTTGTGTTTTTACAAAATTTCGATAGAACGCCAATTCATTTCTCAAGAGTAATTTTTACATTTACACTTACATTTTACACTTCACATTTTTACATTTAAATAATTAAAATTAGATTTTAATTTTAAATTATAATAGCGGTATCCATAAATAATCAATTATTTTAATAACAACCAAACCGATTATTTTTTTTATATTTATTAAAAAATATAATATCTAAGACCTTTTGCCATTTTTAATATTTTCAAGGTAAGTTTTTACAGTTTTAGTTTTTTGTTCGCCACTCCATTGATTATAATTATTTACTTATTTAGATCGATTGAATCTTTTGAATTTTTGTTCTAACTTAGTAATAAAAAAATTAAATTTATGTAAATATCCGCAATTTATAAATTTATGTATAAAAATTAGGTAATAATTTAAAAAAATTAGAAGCACTTTAAAGTAAAATTAAGTTTTTAAAAAATTGGAAAATTAATAAAAAACAATTTTTGTCTAACGCCTCAACCTCCGAGGCGAATACTTCTTTTCAAAATAAAATTGAAATAATATATGGTGCCAAAAGGATATATATTTTAAGTTATTATATTATATAAACTTTGCGGCACCACGCAGGAAGGAACGTTCAGGCACCATTTAGAAGCGTTTTGTGAATTCCGTGTAAAAACTAAAAAATTGTTGAAAAATCTTTACAAAAACTTGGTAGATATTTTAAGGGATTGCGGTGCAAGCTCTTTAATTAAAAATTATATAGATAATAGCATTTGGGCATTAAAAACCCCTCTTTTATCAAGAACCACTAAAACAAAATCTTAATTTTACGAGAAAGTTATTCGTTATAAAAAAATCATGTTTGTCAAAAAAATAAGATTCGTATATCACAATTTTAAGTTACATGTAGAAAATTAAGAAAATGTGTAAGAATATTAAAAAGTAACTAAGATTATTTAGTATTTTACTCAAAATGTTTATATAAGTAAGTTGTTGTCCAAACTAAAAATTTTTACATCAAAAACCCTCAAATGGAACCTTTACTTATATCAATATCTACGGAATCTCTAAAATTTTATTTTTTGCAAAGAAAGTAATAACAAAATTTAATAATGTAATTATTGTTCACTTATACTTAGAATATATTAAATAGTGCAATTTTGTTTAAACAATGTGGCTCATTTTAAAATATTAACAATTGTGCAATTTGTGTCAATTAAAAAATAATTTCGATAATTTTTCTCATTTAATTAATTTCTTAGTACATTTGTGTTTTTACAAATGAACTAAAATTTGGATTTGCCAATTTTATTTGTCCATAAGACTAATTTTTATGTTTTAAAAACTGAAATTTAATTTTTAATTTGAAAATTTATGTTTATATTTTATTTTAAATGATGCATACAATTTTTTCAATTCATAAACATTTTGTGAATAATAATAAGTAATGTTAGTTTTCTGTTGATACATTTTTACTTTTTAAGACACCGTACAGGTATTCTAAGATTTGGATATTCTGATCTTATTTTATGGACTTTAGTAAGATTTTTCTAAAGAATAAACTAAAATAATATTTTTTTCCACTTTTCGATTCCATTTGTGGATATACTGTATATTCTAACCTAGAGCATTTTTTACAATACGCGATTTTGGCAAAAATTACAAGACTT
The DNA here is from genome assembly GCA_949320105.2 of Crepidodera aurea. Taxonomy (NCBI): domain Eukaryota; kingdom Metazoa; phylum Arthropoda; class Insecta; order Coleoptera; family Chrysomelidae; genus Crepidodera; species Crepidodera aurea. The sequence continues at coordinate 75,598,646 of OX439473.1, read as the reverse complement.
CGAATTAAAATGACTTAATAGAAATTATTAATTAAAAAGACAGATTCAACAGTTTACGAACGTTTAATAGTATTTTTTATTAATTAAAAGTCTCATTATAAAATTGGAATAAATATTAAAATATGCATTGCCAGAGAAGGATATTGACCAACAGCTCGCACAAAATGTGATCTCGATGAAACTTGGCATGTAAGTACTTGAATGGGTGTAGAAAACGATAAAAAAATCTTTGCTGCTCTAAAGTATATGCTAACTTCACAATTTCGAAAATAAAATCTAAAACTTGGTTTTTCTTATATCTGGAAAAAAAAATAAAAATTGCGAAAAACTAATAGCACCAAAAGAGCGGAATATTGTACTAAAAATTATATTTAAAGTTAAAAAGTTAAAGTTAGTTAAAAAAAAATTGTATTACTGTAAAAAATTATTAAAAATAAGAATTTCGAAAAATCGACGCGCGCCGAGCCGTTTTCCGCTCTTTCACGTGGTGCTATTAGTTTTTAGAATTTTTTTTTTCGAGATATAATGGAAAAACCAAATTTACGATTTTATTTTCGAAATTGTAAAGTTAGCATACACTTTAGAGCAGCAAAGATTTTTGCTAAGTTTCATCGATATCACATTTTGACGAGGTCAAACTCTCTGACAACTGGGCTATTGGTTATTTGCTCGAATAAAAATGTACTGTTTGTATGCTATATGTAGGATTAAAAGTTTTTTAACTTTTTGACTATAGGTTTTTCTTATAGAAAATTTTGTCATACACATTAATTTGTTAAAAAATATTTTTTCAGATTTTTCATTATTCTTTTCTAACGCCCCAACCTCCTTAAGCGTTCGAGTCGAATATGTCTGTCCAAGATAAAATTGAAAAGTGTATTCTCAAATAATATATATGGTGCCAGACAGCATATACAGTCAAAACATATATACGGTGCCGGTAGAACCTCTTATCTCTCTACAATTCCGGGTTTGTATACGTCGATTTAGTTTTTGGTGCCAGTACGTCAGATTACCGGTATATATATATATATATATATATATATATATATATATATATATATATATATATATATATATATATATATATATATATATACTTTCATATTATATTATATATTTTTTTTACTTTCAAAGTGAAAGTCGAAATGTTAAAATTAAAACTTTTTTAATAAAATAAATGGTTTTAATATCCATTAAGGAGAGAAAAAATAAACCTAAATGCCCCTCGACGGCCCCAATGTTCGGGCCACTGGGGGGCAAGCAACGAAAATGTGTCAGTTTGCCAGTCCGGGGCCCACAGTCGGCCACTGGAGGGAAAGCAACGAAAATGTGTCAGTTTGCCGGTCAGTGGCTCACAGTCGGCCGCTGTTAACCTACCCTAGTGGGTCCCGGACTGGCCGAGTTAGTGGTGGGCCCTCAGTGAGACGTCTGGCCCGACTGCGCGGGACCTTCAGTTTCTCCCCCAGTAATTGTTTGTTGGGTTCTATATACAAAAATTTCACGGAATAAGTCTGACAGGTACTCCTGCAAATTTAAATTACGTACTAGGGTTCATTAGACAACAAGAAAACAGGCTCTTTATGAGTAGAGTATTGTTCACAGATGCAGCTAAATTCAGTGGGATAGAGTAATTAATTCATATAATTTGTATCATTGTGTCCTAAAAAGTTTTATACAAATGGAGAAAAAGTTTATCTTACATTTACAAAAAAAAGTGTAAGTTTTCTGGCAGAGTACGGTATCGTATGGTTGAGATTTGCAAGCTTTCGAGTACAACATTACAAGTACGAGGTACACATACTATTTTTTCTGAAATCGCAATAAATTAAGGATTTTTGATAAATTCTCCGGCATCACTAAATATTAAAGCAACTTAAATAGTAAAGACTACATAAACATCTAGGTAATTTTAAACTTCTTACATTCTAAACGTACCGTATTCATTTAGTATACATAATCTGGTTTCAATTTGTACATCAGGCAAAACTTTCTGACTTCTTTGGTTTAAGTTGTCACTTTGACGGACTAAAATACTAGAATAGCGTATTTTGGGGACTGAAATTGCTCCGAGAAAGTAAACATTCTTGAGCGTTTTCAGAAAAAAGAAATTTTTCAAAATAAATGAAAGGTATTTGGGAACAAATTAATTAATGATTTGAAACTACTTCAAGATCCTCTACTATCCGGTAAACTTTGGCCAGTCACTCGGTCTAAGATCATTTAACACGCTTTTTATTATTAGTATTCTTTTTGCCTACTACTACTACTTAACATAATAAAAATTCCTTCCAATAAAAATTTGAATTCATTAGGCTCTACTTAAAGAGTGTAATAATATTTCCAACTTTTATAGCAGCAATCTCCTGAAACTGCAAGGACTAATCTGTAAACTTTTACAATGAGATTAGTAAACTCTCATTAAAAATCATTTATTTTTTATCTTTCTCGGATATTAATTTTTAACAGTGATTAAAGTAATTTTTTGGAAAATTAATTTTCACTTAAGTTAAAAAACCATTAAGTTTTCAGGTTAATAACAAGTATGCTTTTTTTCTAATAAAATAATGTGGTTTTAATATTCTTTTACAAGAATAGGGCTAACTTAACACAAATGTAACCTAACTAGCGCCCTCTACAAATTACATCAAAGTAGGTACCATATTCTGATTTCTCGTGCCCAAAAACCCCCAGTTCCAAATTTTTATGTATACATATCAAAAAACGCTTATTAGTTATTACAAAAAATAAATCTTAAAATTTACCCTTTAACACCCTGTATATTCCTTATTAGCAACATTTTATTAGAGCAAGTTGGTTCAAAACCTAATATTTTAAAGTGAGAAATCTGCCATACTTCTATTTACTTAAGGACCACCCTGTATAGTGTACTCGAAAATAGTAATTTTCGAGTTTAATAGATATAGCATAACCGAACTTAATTTTAAACGAAATCAAAAAAACTATTTTTTTTTCAAATTTGACACCTATAGCACGATTTTACTAAAGCATCTATTCTTATATTTTGGTTAAAACAATCTCATTATTATTGCTCCACCCTATATACACGATGTTCCAAAAGTACCTTTTTAAAATGCAAGAATGAATAGAAAAGCTAAAAATAATGTTCGTATGTCATATCAGTTTATTGATACGTGCCTTCATTTCATAGATGTACAACTGTAAAGTTAAATATGAAATTTTAATTATAAATATTGCACAATAAAATAGTTTTTTAGTTGAACATTCCTTCATCACAGAATAGCCCGTTTTCAACAATTAATTTTTACGCTGATCATAAATTAAGCTTTGAATCTGCACGTAGATAGGCAATACAACATACTCAGAACACAGGTTTCGCTGTTCAAGTTAGTGATGTCTTTCAAACATTGTAGTAAAATTTGAATTCGGTAATATTGCGTGTCAATTTATTGTACTTAAATTATAGATGTAAATGAGGGTGACTCAAATATACCTCCAGCAATTGTTAAGGCTGCAAGAAATGTTACATTAAATCTGCTCCAGAAAAATAAAAAAAAGAAATATGAAAATAAATAGAGTCTTTTCATAAGTTGGTGTGAGTTTTAATATCGTGTGATCGTAGAAAAAATCTCGTGTGTAGTTCGAGCGGAAAGCTATTTGCGCTTACGATAAATTGCCGGGCTCAGCTGGCGCGTCGCGCAGCAACTTTTTATATCAAGCGGCAAAGTAGCACTTTCCGCTCTTAATACACAAATAGCTATTTCAAAGTTTAACTGTAAAGGCATATATCTCGAAAACGAAGGAACGAAGAGGAAAAAGTTATATTACATACATTATTTTTACCTTTTTTATTTTTCCATAATTTTAAAAAGGTACTTACGAGACACCTTGTATATGTAACTGACTTATTATACGAAGAACAGTCGAAGTTACTCTGAAGTTGAATTAAAATAAAGTAAAATATTGTTTTTTGTGTAAGAATCTCTTATAAAATAATGAAATAATTGTGAGAAATTACAAAAATAATAATTAAATATCCCATTTAATTTTTTTTCTATAGACTAACTCCCCATCTCCTCAAAAAACGCAATAAAAATATGTTGTAGATGCAGTTCTTTTTGTAATATATCACTTGTACAAAAAAGATCCTACGCTCTTATTTAAATACGTTTTAACTCAAAAAAATGCCGGAACATGCCTCTCTTCGGCAGTTATCTTCCATTCTCCACTAAATCCCCATTTATATTTAAACCGAAATAGCACAGAGTATCCTTATTTACAGCTTCTTTATACTCGCCGAAAAGGCTAATGCAATATTGCGTAATTTTTTGTATGTGTAGTATGGTTGGCAATTTACGATGAAAAAAAATTGTGCTCTGACATGCGGGAGTTAAATGAAAAATTATACTCGCTTTCTATCTCTAAAGTGTTTTTGCGGTGCCGAGGCCCTCGAGATTAAGCCATGAAAACTGAAACGGCTGTTTGTGTTTTCACTTATTCCAATTATTATTGTTATAAGGGTATTAAATAAAGGTCGTCGGGGGCCATTTTGCTCTGATTACATGAAAATTAAATGATTGAAAAATGTAGCGTTGTTCCATAAAATCAAACACATTTAAGGTTATTGACCAAAGTGCTAGGAGTCCTCTAAATATAATTTATAAAATTTAAGAGGACGAGTGGTATTTGGAAAGGTTATTTTTACCCCTGGGGATTCGGGGTAGTAGAATAGATCCCAGGTATGGTCTGCCTGTCGTAAGAGGCGACTAAAAGACCCCCAATCTAAGGTGTGAAGCGACCCGTGCCTAAGGATGCATGGCGGTGGGGGAGCACCGTCGTAAACGGAGCCCCGGGATACCGGACGCCCTCCCGGAGTAACAGTCTTAGTCCTGCGCAGGGGGCACCGCAGGACTGAACCACCCCTTCCCCCTCACTCGTGGGATCTAGATGGACCAAAAAAAAAATAAACAAAAACCAAAAAGACCCGGGGATGAGTCGGAATCTTCCGACTCTGAACCGGAGAATACCACTGTCGTGGACGTAATGGCCACAGACGGTGAGGAAAGCGACTCTGTGACAAGGTCTGCCGGGCAACCGGCAGGTAACAAAGGCACAGAGAAATTGGTAGAGGGGATTGAGAAAATCGACCTCGCCAAGAAAAGACTCTCTGGGGCGCAACGTAAGAAGCTCCTCAGAGAGAAGAAAATGGCAGCCGGGACGTGGACGGCTGAAAATCCGGGCAAAAAGAAAGAACCGGAAAAGAGGCAAGGGGGGGTGGGACCCTCAGGCGAGGACAACAAAAAAAAAAGACCTCGCCCTGATTCCCAGACCCCTCCAAACCTTCCAAACTCCAAAAGGGCCAGGAACACGGCAGTGTCGACTGGCACCTTTAGTGAGGTGACAAGGGGCATCAGGATGGCGGTGATAGACAGACGCCATCCGGATGTTTTATTGAGCCAGGAGCAGTCCGACCTGGTTCAAAACGCGATTGTGGATGCGCTCTACACAACTCCCTCAGGGAGCGGGGGCGCACCACAATTTGAACGCACCTCATTCAGTGCAGGGGTCCTATCGATGACCTGCGCAAATGAGCGCACAGTCCAATGGCTGAGGGAGACAGTCAGCGCTCTGGGACGTCTCTGGGAGGGGGCGGAACTGACTACGGTCAGATTCGCAGACCTCCCGGTACGCCACAGAGTGCTGGTCTTCCTGCCAGGGGACCCAGGAGAAGAACCAGCAGAGTTCAGACGGCGTCTCCAGATCCAAAATCCGGATCTGAGGACGCAGGAATGGACTCTGCTTAACAGAAACACTGTGAGGGAAGGAGGACAACTCCTGGCCTTCTCAGTCGACGATGCTTCGTTCAGGTCCATGGAGAGAACGAACTTCCGAGTATACTACAGACTCGGAAAGTTGCACTTCACGGATCTGAGCAAAAAGCGAAAGGCCAATGGCGGGGATAAGGGTGACCCAGATCAACCTCCAGCACTGTAAGGCGGCCTCGGCAGTCCTTACAGCGGCTGGAGGGACGTTCGACGTTGCCCTTATTCAGGAGCCATGGGTAAGACATGGGGTAATAAGAGGCCTGGGGGGAGGCTGCGGAGAGCTGATATACAGCAGATCCGCAGAAGCCCCTCGGACCTGTATATGTATTAAAAAAAATATTAAGATACTGCCGCTAACGATTTTCTGTACCAGAGATCTTACGGCAGTTATGATCAGGGTAAGGGAAGGGAATGGGACAAGGGAGCTAGTACTCGGATCGGCCTACTTTCCATCGGACTATCCTGAACCACCACCCACCAGGGAGGTAGAAGAACTGGTGAGACACTGCAGGAATAAAGGACTGCAACTGATCATCGGTTGTGATGCTAACGCACACCACACCACCTGGGGAAGCACCAACACCAACGAAAGGGGTGAAAATTTACTACAATTCACAATGGCTAACAGCCTAGACGTGTTAAATGTAGGAAACAAACCTACCTTCATAACAAAAACTAGGAAGGAGGTTCTCGACGTAACGATAGCCACAACGTTTGTGAGTAATTTCGTCACGGAATGGCAGGTATCTGATGAGGTGAGTTGCTCGGATCACAGACACATCAACTTCAAAATAAAAAGCAACATTTACAAAGAGACTTATCGGAATCCAAGGAAAACGAACTGGGGTGCATACAATGAGGACCTAAATCGTAAATTCCAAGGAGCGCAGCGAACGATAAGAACAAATAAGGACCTCGAGATGGCTGTGAAAGAATTCAATGACACAGTCACCTCCACGTTCAATGAGCACTGCCCACTCATCTCAAGGAACACCACCAGGAAGGTGCCCTGGTGGCATAGAGAACTTGCAGAACTGAGAAAGCAGGCGAGAAAAGAATTCAATAGAGCCAAAAAAACAGGAAGGTGGGATGATTACAAGAACGCCTTGGCCAGTTACAAAAAAGCTCTGACCAAATCCAAGAGAGACTCATGGAGGAGACACTGTGAGGAAATAGAAGGGACTCAAGAGTGTGCCAGACTCCAAAAAGTACTCTCAAAGGACACACAACAAGTAATATACTCCCTGAAAAATGAGCAAGGTGAGCATACATGTACAGGAGAAGAAACAATCAAAGAACTACTTAGAGTTCACTTCCCTGGAGCACATTTAGAACAGACACCTGCTATGGAACAAACAGACGAACTGGAGATAATTAAAAGAGGCTCCAGGATAAGCTGGGACATAGCTAGAAGGATCGTGACGCACGAAAAAGTTCAATGGGCAATAGGGACATTTGAACCTTTCAAATCACCGGGGCCAGACGGTATATATCCTGCAATGCTGCAGAGGGGTCTCGAAACAATGCAAACCAGACTCTGTAACATATTCAGAGGCAGTCTGGCTCTCGGACACATACCAAAACCTTGGAGACATGTTAGGGTTACCTTTATACCGAAACCTGGAAAAGCAGGACAGGATTCGGCGAAGGCCCTAAGACCTATAAGTCTCATGTCATTTGTACTTAAGACTTTAGAGAAGCTAGTAGACAGACATATTAGGGACGGTGCGCTAGTGGAGAGACCACTGCATCGCGACCAATATGCCTACACTGCTGGCTGTTCAACGGAGACAGCACTCCACCAACTAGTAACAAAGGTGGAAAACACGCTGGAAAATAAAGAAGTGTTGTTAGCGGCCTTTCTAGATATAGAAGGGGCATTTGACAATACTTCTATAAATTCAATCACAAGAGCCCTTAGACATAGAGAAATCGAGGAACCGTGTGTGTCCTGGATAGACTCCATGCTAAGGAACAGGTTGATACACATAACAATTTTAGAAGAGACCTTAGTAGCCAGAACGACTAGAGGATGTCCGCAGGGGGGGGTTCTGTCCCCTCTTTTGTGGAATCTGATAGCGGACGGGCTGCTGGGTACTTTAAAAGATGCAGGTCATCGAGCCCTTGGATATGCCGATGACATAGTAGTCCTTGTACAAGGAAAATACAACACGACGGTTAGAGATCGCATGCAGGAGGCTCTCAACCTGGCAATAAGATGGACGGACTCGCAGGGGTTGAATATCAATCCCAGCAAGGCGGACATCATAGCGTTTACCCGAAGACGCAACTTGGATGGTCTTAGACCTATAAGACTTCGAGGGGAAGACATACAGCTCAAGGGAGAAGTCAAATATCTCGGAGTAGTTCTTGACTCCAAGTTGACTTGGAACCAACATCTGGAAAAAACCACCAGAAAGGCGGTGACTTCACTAGTTGTAGCCAGACGTTCTTTTGGGAAAAAATGGGGACTAAGACCACAAATGTTGCACTGGCTGTACAACAAGGTGGTCTTGCCCTCCATTACCTACGCCTCTCTGGTGTGGTGGCCAAAGACGCATCAGAGAGGAGCCATTACAAGACTAAGCAAGGTGCAAAGACTTGCATGTCTTGGAATCACGGGGGCAATAAAGTCAACGTCTACTCTAGCGATGGAGACACTATTGGGATTGCCTTCTCTCCACTTTGTGGTACAAGGGGAGGCAAGGCTTGGTGCCCTCAGACTACAGAACACACAAACCAATATGAACGTTGGGACTGGACATATGAGTATCGTCGGAATAGTGACCGGGGACGTACTAGGGACGAGAACAGATCATATTCCGAAAAGATACGACTTCAACAACCCAATCAAAGTAGTGGTGCCAGATAGAACTGAATGGAACGACTCACAGCTCAGGAACATTCTACAGGGGAAAATCTGGTACACAGATGGATCCAAGACTGAGAATGGAGCGGGCTCGGGTGTGTTCTCTAGGAACCCGCAGACTGGCATCAGCTACTCATTGGGTACTCACACTTCTGTCTTTCAGGCAGAGGTATATGCTATTCTCCAATGCGCGAGGGAGAATAACAGGAGAGATATAGCTAACGCGCGTATTAATATTCTATCAGACAGTCAGGCGGCACTCAAGGCCTTGTGCAGCAAGGAAGTGACGTCGAGACTGGTATGGGACTGCAAAAAGGAACTGAGATCGCTGGCAGACCATAATCACGTCAAACTGATATGGGTGCCAGGACATCAGGGAATTGCAGGTAACGAGAAAGCAGACGAACTCGCAAGAAGAGGCTCGGAAAACCCCCCAAACCATGGACAGACACTAGAGGTACCAAAGCGTACAGCAAGAGTGTCTGTAATAAACTGGATCTGGGACAAACATAAAAATTACTGGGAAAACGTCCCGGGAAACAAACACGGGAAAGAATACATCAAAGGACCGTGCCACAAAAGAGCGGCAGACCTGTTAAAGATGAACAGGAGCCAGCTGAAAACAGTTACGGGACTCCTTACTGGCCACGCGCCAGTTAAGGGGCACCTCAACAAGATGGGACTGTACAATGGTGACCTTACCTGCAGACTGTGCGGTAAGGAAACAGAAACAGTGACACATATACTGTGTAGATGCGAGGCACTGGACCGCAAAAGACAGCAAATTTTTGGGCAGCCAATAGGTGACCCAGAACTATACAACTCCCACTCAGTACAGGACCTGTACAAGCTTGTACAGGGCACTAAGGTACTGGACTGGGTATTGTAAACAGAGAGGGAAGATACAATGGGCCGACAGGCCTAAGTGTCACCGGAGGCTTCGGTCAGACGGACCCAACCAGGGGGTGAAGTTTTTTAGTGAGTATGCTTTGAAAGGAGAGTCTCACAGTAGACCTTGAGATTTTAGGCTCATAACTTCCCCATAAAGGGTTTTCCTTCACCTCCGCAAAAAAAAAAAAAAAAAAAAAAAAAAAAAAGGTTATTGACCAAAGTGCTAGGAGTCCTCTAAATATAATTTATAAAATTTAAGAGGACGAGTGGTATTTGGAAAGGTTATTTTTAATATAATTTTGTATAAAAAAGGGGATATAGTCATGTATGCCAAAGACACTTTACCCACAATTGTTCAATATTTTCTTTATCAATTTCACACAAATTATTCGCCTCCAATTTTTAAATTGAAACGTCAAATATTGAGCTGTTGTAGATTTAAATACAAGGCCACCAAGGCATGCGCGATTGCGTTTGGATTAATTCGTTTAGACTTTGACATTTGTCAGTTTTAAACGGATTTATGGAGATTTCTGTGTAATTTGAAGTGTTTAAGGTATTCAAACTGATGGTGAGTGTTGATGTGAGTCGTGTGTGTTAAAGCGATTTAAGATAAACGAATAAAAACATGTTAGTTTATAGATACATTTTGAAATTTGGGTATTAACATAGATTTGTAATACATTTTAGTACAATAATAATTGATAATACCAAATGACGAAGAGATGGTTTTATCAAAGGTAATACCACGAGTCCTCCAAATTTTATCGATTAAATTTTTGGTTTTCACGAAAACGGCTTTATTTGGAAAAACCACGAAAACAAACTGATTGATAAAATCACGAGTCCGCAGGACGAGTGATTTTATCTCAAATCAAAACAAACTGATTGATAAAATCACGAATCCGCAGGACGAGTGATTTTATCTCAAATCAGTTTGTTTGAGTGGTTTTGCCTAAAATAAAGACGTTTGAGTATGAAGATCAAAAATTTAATATATAAAATTTCAGAGGACGAATCGTATTTGAAAGGATTATTTTTTGAATCATTTATGCAAAAGACACTTTACACACAAATATTGAAAATTTAAATTGAAACCTCATGATGAGCTGTTATAGTTTTACATACAGGGCCACCAAGGCGATTTTTTGATTGGCTACCCTGCGGAACGGCGCCGTAAATAAAAGCGAAGAAGAAGAATGAAATGAAGTCTTTCTTAATTTAATTAATTTTAAGTGTTCAAAAACGGATATTTAATGAACAAAAGGTGTTGAAATGGGGTATGTAAAAATGTTAAAGGCGATTTGAAATAAACTAATAAAAACAGGTTAGTTTACAAATACATTTTGAAATTTGGTTATTAACATGGATTTGCAATACACTTAAGTATAATAAAAATTGTTAAATGTTTTCATTTGACATTTCAAAAAAGGTAAACATTGTTTAATCAAAAAACAAAAACGACGAAGCTGTTTTATCAGTATAAAACACAATGATTGGTTAGGATCCTGTGCTCTTATTGGCTGAAACCCCAAACTCTGACTGTTTTGACAGATGAAAAAAATAATCAAAGGCAATATCACGAGTCCTCCAAATTTTATCGATTAAATTTTTGGTTTTTACCAAAATGGCTTTATTTGGAAAAACCACGAAAACAAACTGATTTTATCTCAAATCAGTTTGTGTGAGTGGTTTTGCCTAAAATAATGTGGTATTTGGAAGCGATTTAAAATAAACGAATAAAAACAGGTTAGTTTATAGATACATTTTGAAATTTGGGTATCAACATAGATTTGCAATACATTTTAGTATAATACTAATTGATAATGCTAAATAAAAGTTGTTAAATGTTTATATTTGACATTTCAAAAAAGGTAAACACAGTTTAATCAAAAACCAATTACGAAGAAGCGGTTTTATCAAAGGTAATACCACGAGTCCTCCAAATTTTATCGATTAAATTTTTGGTTTTCACGAAAACGGCTTTATTTGGAAAAACCACGAAAACAAACTGATTTTATCTCAAATCAGTTTGTTTGAGTGGTTTTGCCTGAAATAAAGGCGTTTGAGTATGGAAACCGAAAATTTGATCTATAAAATTTGACAGGACGAGTGGTATTTTGAAAGATTATTTTTTGAATCATTTTGTGTTAAAAACAGAGAAAGACACTTTACACTCAAAAGTTCGATATTTTCTTTTACATTTAAACGCCAAATATTACAATCGTAATATAAGTTGCCTATCTAGTAGTAGGCATTTAAGATTATTTATTAAGTGTAACGTTTAGACGTTTTGACATTATGTCAGTTTTAAACGAATTTATTGATGGAGCTGTGTTGTGTGTTACAATAAACAAATAAAAACAGGTTAGTTTACAAATATATTTTGAAAATTGGGTATTAACATAGATGTGCAATACATTTTAGTATAATAATAATTGATAATGCTAAATAAAAATTGTTAAATGTTTACATTTGACATCTCAAAAAAGGTAAACACACTTTAATCAAAAAACAAAAACGAAGAAGCGGTTTTATCAGTATAAAACAAAATGATTGGTTAGGATCCTGAGCTGTTATTGGCTGAAACCACAAAATCTGACTGTTTTGACAGATGAAAAAAATAATCAGTGTAATAACTGCGTTATTATCTATATTAAAATAATACACGGAACCCTTTTAATACGTTTATTGATTATAAGTACATTAACACTATTGACTATCTACCTGTGTCGCGACATCGGTTTTATATTATTTATCGATAAACTTGCAATTGTGCACATTCCTTCGATCATTGCTCTTTTTGTCTATTGCAAGTTTATCGGCTCATATACTATAATCAGTATAAAACACAATGATTGGTTAGGATCCTGAGCTCTTCTTGACTGAAACCACAAAATCTGTCTATTTTGACAGATGAAAAAAATAATCAGTATAAAAATCAGTTAATGGTTAGCATCATGAGCTCTTATTAACTGAAACCACAAAATCTGACTTTTTTGGCAGATCAAAAAAATAATCGGGGGTAATACCACTAGAGCTCAAATTTGGCCGGATATTTTTCATAAATTTGATGTAAATACGAGAAATCAAACTTACAAAAAATATCCAGCCCAAAATCTGAACTGGAGCTGGTATTTGGTAAGACGATTCCATGAAATTAAACTGACGTAACACATAAATAAATAACAAATACACATCGTTAACCGGGCAACGTGGTATTATCGATTTTTTATTCAGTTATATTTTCTCTTCCTTCCTTATAGGCTAAATAACCGATAGCAAACTATGATTTTCATATGACATTTTTTACATATGAGTGGAATTGTCATAGTAAAAATACAAATTAATACCAGTACGGTAAATCAATCAAAATCCAAGATGGCGCACGGGTAAATGAAGTGTTTAATAGGTGTTAAAAAAGATAATGGACTGTGACAGACGTGACGTAAAATTTATGTTAGTGACATTGAATTATTTTTAAACAAACAAGTTACCATGGCAACCGTCATTGTTTGAGTGTTTTCGTTAGTCGTTGATACTTTTGATAGGTTATTTTTTGACCTGTTGAATTTATCAAGAAGGGTATTTTTTAAGTAACCAGCACCAATGGTGCAACTACACAAGTCAAAAAACTTTTTTTTCGTTTATTCCCACTTGGGATGTGATACAGGATATTTCATAATGGAAAGCAATCAGCTGTAAGATATCATAGATTGGAGCTACAATTTCAAAAATTAAACGTATGTATCAAAAAATAAGCTCTTGTCAGCAGTACAAGAAAATTCATTGAATATATTACAGTTCAACTATAAAACTGGATATGTTTTAATGAGATGTGATTGTAAGAAATACGAATTTCATTGTACGATGTCCTCTAATAGTTGTCAGAAAGCCAATCCGTGAAAACAGCACAAAGAAATGGATGGAGAAGTTCAAAATGTATTTGTAGACTGAAATCGTACAATATATTCGAGACTTAGATCCTTAAAAACAACAGAAACTAAGAATAAAGTAAGAGTGGTGAGAGGGAATATTTCTAGAAGACGGATAATTGCATAAAAGAATTTCGAAAGTTAAAACAAGAAGAAGAGGAAGACGTCCAAGAGAAACTTGCGAAGACAATTGGAAAACTGAAGGAAAATTGTGGCACAAAGTTATCTGCTAGAAATAAAGAACAATAGTATAAATATATTTATCGTTAAGAAACGTAAAATTTGGAAGTGTAAAAGGACAAAGTCCATTAGCCACAGAATTTTGAACCATTTTGATTTGTTTTTTTTTGTTTTTTAAAAAATGTATAAATCTATTTCAGTTGCAATAACAAATTTAATTAATATATTGTAAATAGTTTTGTCATTTTTAGCTAGCAGTGAAGAGATATTGATTGGTAATTTTAAAGTTTAAAGTTTCAAAAGTTTATTCATTATAAACATTTAAATACAATAATTTTACAATTTACTTTATTTCATTAAATATCCTCCAACTCAGCCCGTGCCTAGACAAAAATTTGTCTGTTTTGCATTGGACTAAGTTTTAAGATATTTTATTCATTGTATAGGTAATTGAAAGGTTGGTGTTTTAAACTTCAGGTTTTTGCTGTAGGGTAAAACAGAGAAAGCATAATACTCAATAGGAGAATAATTAATTATTTTAGTAACGAGAACATTGTTGCTGTAATTTATCGATTTATTGATAATGCCATTTAAGACATTATTTCCATAAACAATTATAAGTGAGTAGTTATACAGTTTCTTATATATTTTTTAAACTTAAATAGTTTGGGTTCTTTTTTAATATCAATTGGGATTAAATTATAAAATTTTGGACCGAAGAAAAAAAGCGATCTTTGAGTTACAGCTTTTTTAAAGTACGGGATATTTAAATCCATATTTGCTAAAGACCGTGTTAATCTATTGTCTTTGTAGTTAAATTTGTTGGGGCTGTTATATACGTTTAGAATGCAACTATAGATATAAAGTGGCTTAATACTAAATATTTCAGTTTCCTCATATAGCTTTTTTCTTGAATATAGTTTTGCTTTTTTAAATATAATTCTAAGTAAGGTGTTTTGAACCGTCTCTAAAATCTTAAGTGTTGTATTAAAAGTCCCACCCCATGCAAGAATGCAATATCTTAAAAGCGATTCTGCAAGTGAGTTATAAACTATTTTTAACTTTTTTTTGGAGAGAATATCCCTTAAGGTATAAAATTTGTGCATTAATGCTCTTAATCGTTTACTCACGTGGGTAATATGTTCTGTCCATCGCATATGCTGATCGACAATAACACCCAGGTATTTTGTATATTTTCTCTTTGTAAATCACTGTACAAAGGAAATTTGATCATTTATATTTTTCAACAATTTAGTATTATCTTGTACCTTTAACCAGAATCACAAATTTAGACAGTTGTGGAATTAAATGATTTGTATTTTATAAGTATTTAAATAAACAAAATTCGTAAAATGACATATTTCAGAAAGATCACTTTTATCCATATCAGCTGTTACTAACAATATTAGTTTACCTACCTGCCTAACTACAAATGTGTCAGACGAAAATATATCAAAATTATTTAAAGAACGCTGACAAAATCACGTTCAGGGAAAAGTTCCAATGCAACGTAAAGAGATGCCACATAACACTAAAATTATTGATTATATTATAAGACCAAGATATAAGTCTTTCAATTACTTGTAAATGTAAACGTATAAAATTAATTGAAATATATTCTATTATTATCGTTTATGTTCAATATTATCGTTTCATTCGTTAATAGTTTCTCATATAAAAACCCTTACATTTGTGCAAACACGTCTACGACAGAAAGGGCATAAACAAATAAAAATATTTATTGTCCACTAAATTGTTATCGTTCACTTAGATAAAGCTCATAAAAACAAGCTGATGTTTTCCTTAACAAGGGCTCTTGAAAAAAGCTGGTTCGACACATACAAACACAAATTCTGTTACAACAATATTCCAACTTAGATTATAATAAATTTAATTCATCTACAGTAATTTCCTTTAGTTGAAAAAACAACGTTTTTCCCAAAGAAAATATTATTTATAATAACTTTAACTTATTTATCTGATAGAGTTGACGTTTTTCATTCATTCTGTCACAGTTAAAAATAATTGTTATTAACGGAGGCATATCTGTTACAGTATTATTTTATATTCTGTCTAAAGATGTATTTCTGTATTCGACAAAATCAAGTAAATTAATATTTAAAGGTGTAGAACTTTTTCTATATTACGTAAATAGCCTTGATGTATATACAGGGTGTCACGAGGAACTGTACATACTTCTACCGTAAGCAGAGGCACCTTAGGGAATTATAAAATGACCATTAAAAATGTCTTCGTTTTTCTATAATAATGTACAGAGCGATTTATGGATTTGGACCAAAATAATGTTTGGTCATATCTTTTCAATGATTAAGTCGATTTGTCTTATTTTTTGTTAAAAGTGTGTATTGGTGTCTAGCAACTAACTGACATATTCAGAACTAAAAAATTCCAGGACCGGCTTGAAATTTTTGTTACACTTGCCTTACATTTTTAATTAAAGATTCATTTTGAAGTCAAATTGAAAATTGGCGATAATGAAATATCTTACTGTATAATAATGTTTAGTAATGATAAAGGAATCTTTAAAATAAACAATAACGACAAACACTGTATTCCAGTATAGTAAATACCAGAATTTGAATCAATTTACAGGGTCGAATTTAAAAATCTGGCATATCTGGTTCATGTCAAAAGTTCACACTGTATATAACTTTTTCAACTGGCAATGGACTGAAATTATAGATTGAAAATGTTTTCATTAACCTAGTTTTGTCATTTGTTTGTGAATTTTTTACATAAACCAGATATGCCAGATTTTTAAATCCGGCCCTGTAAATTGATTCAAATTCTGGTATTTACTATACTGGAATACAGTGTGTGTCGTTATTGTTTATTTTAGAGATTCCTTTATCACTACTAAACATCACATTTTAGAGAAATCATGTACATATTGAATTATTGCAATTATAGCAATTCAACAAATTTTCGCGAAGCCGGCCCTGAATATGTCAGTTAGTTGCTAGACACCAATACACACTTTTAACAAACAATAAGACAAATCATTGAAAAGATATGACAAAACATTATTTTGGTCCAAATGATGCAGATTCCGTTGTATTTTAATGTTAATTATACTTCCATCATAATGTACTGAATTTTCAAAAAGAAGTTATGACATGACTTCAAAAAAATCATCTATAACTTTCCTTAAACAAATTGTACGACTTTGGAACTATTTAATTTTCATTTATTATAAAATTTTAGGTCTAATAAGCCATCTTTTTTAAACCGAAAAAATCTTGTATAAGATGATTTTCAAGTACAAAGTTTGATAAAATATTTAGTATGTTAGCAATTATTTTAATTTTAGTTTTATTTCTTTTTACAAAGATTATAACGGAAAAAATTTCTTTTTTTAATTTGGTGGATTCTTTGACAAGGAGATTTTCTTTTGAAAATTGCACACCTAACATTTTCGTCCATTTAAAAGCCTTTATTTTGTATCGTTTCCATAGCAACTAAAAAAATTTCCGGAAATTTTTGTCTCCTCCTTGGGGGAAGGAGCATGAAATTATACTGGAAATTTTTTAACGTTTATAGGTAAAACGACATTTCCATTTAACTTCAGATTATGTCGAATTTATTCTATAAGGTACATTTTAATTTCACTATCTTCATTACAAAACTTGCATAAAACGTATCGCTCCATTGTTATAAACTCTACAACACAACGAATTTATTTAGATAATTCATGCTCAGGTAACGTCAAAAGTTTCTTACACTTGCTTAACCAATTTATTTTATTATTTTTTTAAATACCTATTTTATTATATTTTTTTTATTTTACGAAATATGGTGCATATGAATTTCTTTGAAATTGCATCATGTTACTTGTAAAATATATATTTCTACCACCTTTATACTGTATTTGAAAATCAAGAGAGAGTAAATTCCCAGAAATGTTTTGCAGTTATCAGTGTTAAAGGCAGTAAACCATAGACGTGCGTTTTCAAAATTAAATTAATATGGAAATAGAAATATTTAATTTGTTTTAGTTATTTATACCTAGATTACCAATTTTAGATAGATAAACATAATTCGTAAGTAGTAATTTAATTTGGGTAAAATGAAGAAAAAGTCAATATTATTTTAGGCATTTTGTTTTAGGCATATGTTTATTTACAAAATATGTATATAATATGTACAGATAATTACAATTATTTATAAATTAATATGAGGAGCTAAAAAAACAATTAAGTAGGTATATGAGAAAAAAAAAACCAACCGCAAGGATAAAATTTGACGAGCAACATGCAAAAAATACGACAATATTAAATCTTAAAAAATAAAAATCTAAAAATAAAATTAAAGTACATAAATTAATAATTTTAAAGTTATGGTTCCTCGCACTCTGTGTCAGAAGATTCACCATCTGATTCTAGAGAAATTACAATGGGCTCTATAGTAATATCAATTATGTTATCTAGCTCCCACATTTTTTTTTCTATTTCTGTAACGTGTCTAATACATTTTTGCCAATTTTCACTTGTTACTTCAGATATTGCCTTATTGAAGAGATTTTTAACATCTGATAATTTAAAAGTAGTGTTATTTCTGGCAACATAACCTTTAACTTGAGCCCATATTAATTCTATCGGATTCAGCTCACAATGGTAGGGTGGTAAACGAAGGATTTCAATTTCTCGTTTTTTGGCTATCTCCTCAATATTATATTTTTTATAATTTTGCTTATGTTTTTTAGCAATAGTTAACAATTCTGCCCTCAGCATTGTATTGTCAAAGGCTAAATTTTTAGAAGATAACCATTTTGCAATTTCACCCTTTTTCCATTTAGTGGTTGGTAAAGGTTCAAGTAATCTGGAGTGGTAACTTGCATTGTCCATTACAATAACCGATCCTTTTGGTATGAATTGAATCATCTGTTCAAAATATTCCTCAAACACGTCTCCATTCATTTCTTCGTGATAATCAACGGTTTTTTTTGATTCAAATAAGAGTAAACCATTCTCAAAAAAACCGTTTGTACTGCCTATATGACAAATAATTAATCTTTTACCTTTTCCTATAGGTTCCTTAAAACCAGTAGTATATCCTTCTAGAAAAGCTTGATGGGATGATTTTATATTTTTGTCTTTCCAAACTCTTCCTACACAATGTCCTTCATTAACCCATGTTTCATCTAAATAATAAATGTTTTTATTTTGAGCTTTAACTTGTTGTATTCTTCTGAGGTACTGTCTTCTCCAACATACAATTTCTTCAGAATCAATTAGCATTGAGTGTCTGCCCATTTTTTCAAATTTAAAGTTTAACTCATGTAACACTTTCCATATAATAGTTTATCCCGGCTTATTGTGGGTAAATCAACATCATTCGTAATGGCTTGCAAAACTTTATCTAAAGTTGGTATTTGCTTGTTTATAAAAAATGAGTGAACAAGCTTACGAATAGCATTTTTAAAAAACTCGTCCACGTTGACTTTTAATAGTTTTGGTCTACCTGGTTTCGGCTTTGGTGAGGTTACTCCACCTGATTTTTCCTCCTTTAGAACTCTATATATTGTAGATTTTCCATATCCCATTGCCTTAGATGTTGTTTCAACTACACTGTCAATAGTGTTTGAGGGATTTTGATGTTTAAAATAGTGGTACACATTCACTACAGCACTCTTTTCATTGAGCGATAAATGGTCTAGTTTTAATTTTTTCACTGGCGTATACTCACAAACTGCTTCCATTTTTAGTCACTACTATTTGTCACGTTTATCGAAAATCAAATAACTGCATTTCTAGAAACTATTTAAGTCAAAATATCTGTCATTAGAAGCTGTTGCCATTCGGAGGTCGTTAAATAACAATTATCCCTTTCTATTCTGGTTACGCCTATGACGCACGTTAATCCTCTTAGGCCTACTGTAGTAACAATGAAAGATCATAAAATAATGTGATAGTCCAAGAAATTTAATAAATTTTGTATTGAAATTAACAAAAACAATTTAGAATGCATTACAAATATTGAAGTTTTACCGCACGTACTGTACTATAGTTTTTCATACCGAATTACTTTTTATTCTGGGAATTTACTCTCTCTTGATTTTCAAATACAGTATAGTTAACTAAAATTACCAAAGGGCGATAGACTGAGCTAGTACTGATCTGAGTTTTAGCATTTGGTTGAACTAAAGTTGGTAATTTTTTTTTATTTATCGAAATATGGTGGATATACTTATATGATTTTTTAAAATTTATTTCATGTTGAACTAATATCTTCATTGACAAATCTCTAATGATATCGACTAATAAGCAAAATAACAACAATACCCTGGCCAACTTGACAAGCAGCGAAATTAATTTAAAATTTCAGGTTGGATTAATAATTTTTTTCCAAATTATGGTGTGAAATTTTCTTACCGAATACCACGCAAGCTTAAATTATTCCTGGAAATTTTTTAAGCTCTTGGGATATTATAAGTGACAAATGTATAGGTAGATAGATATTTTATTTTTACGCTTGCATTAAAGTAAAACAACCCCTTATTTTTTCTTATCGGAAGTGTACGTTAAATCTCAAATCTAGCTCAGTAATAAAAACACAAAATGCTTGCTAAAAGGTCCCTTAGCTCAACCTAGCGGCTCCTCGTTTATTCCCAGTGCTTACTTTCATTTTATCCCCCCTTTATTCGCTCTATTTTCCTTTCTTTGTGTGCGGCCAAATCATAATTCGTTTTTATTTGTCTCGGGAAAGCGACTTAGAAGTATTATCATTGTTTCATTAGTAAAAATAAAACTTGATAGAGCCCTAGAATCTTGAAAGGAAAGGGCTTGTGGTGTGAAAACAATAAGTAGCGAACAGTGGCAGAACAAAAAATGATTAATTATTCTATGTGTCCAACTTCAAAATAAATAAAAAATTTATATTTAATATTTTTGTTAAGTATAATCAAGTAAGTTCTCACACCTGCACTATATATGGAAGTATAGGAACTAACACATTCTAGCTTTTACATTTTCTAAGGAAAAAATTACTTAATTTGACCTGAACTTTTTCTATTTCAATATTGTAATTTTGTATTTAAAAAAATATATATCAAACCTGGACCTGGAGGGTCAGGGATTTGGATTCAAAAGTTTAACTGAAGAAGCCAAAAGAGAGAAAGAGAGAGAGGGAGAGAAATGTGCTTTATTGTCTTAAGGATAAATCCTTACTAAACAATAAAAATAAGAACAAAATATATAGTATACATATTATATAAAAAGAAACTAGACAAGATGAGATAGATATAATTTTTTAATAGTGTTTGTAAAGGTTATCAAAGAGGAAGAGAAGATATCCACATCGGTGAGTGACGAGATTGTATTGTATGATTTACTGCATCTTTGCAGAGGAGAATTTAGGCTGTAGTTAGTAGAGCTTTGACTAATTTTGAAAAGATTTTTCCCTCGCGTGTTATAGGATGGAGTAAAGAAATTAATTTCGCTAGATTCAATTTGCCCGTTAACGATTTTGTAAATACATTTATCCGAAAGTTTACGTCTGCCGACCAGTGATGTGAGCTTCAGTTCTCGTTAGCAAATATCGAAGTCTGCATAATAGTAGGGGAGGCCAAGCGGGGATTTTCCGCGTTACTCGAGCGCGTCAGAAATACATATGGGGAGAAACCTTGCTCCCTGTAATGTACCCCTACCATATATGAACCCTTAATATAGGGGGGTTCGTTGAGGGCAGCCCGTCAGGCTAGTAAAAAAAAACAATCGATCCTTAGAAAAACTCGAGCGCGTCAGATTAAGAAAAGGTAAGTTAAGTAAATCTAGAAAAGTGTATATTTCAATAATCTGTCAATTTGAGCGTGGCATAAGGAAATGGGCAAGTCACAAAGTTGTAAAAAAACGGTCCATTGTGGCTAAACGGTTAATATTTTGAAAATTTTGTTTATTCATGGATATATGGGTTGATAAAGGCTACATTTTAAAATTATTTTTAAATATACAGGTTGTCCCGAAAAAGTAGCGTATCAAAGTTATATTATTTCTTTTGGAATACCCTATATTTTATTGCATTTATAGATTATACGTTAAAAATAAGATAAACTTTCTTAAGTATTCCCTATACCTAAGCTTTTTAGTTTTCGAGATATTTTGATATTTCTAAAAATGGAAGCACTTACAAGAAAACCAATAACTTGGAAACCTATGGAATCAGCCAAATCCTATTTTAACTGAAAAAAATTAGACTAACACTTGAAAGCAATAATTTATTTAGAGTTGTTTAAAATTATACAGTGCGTCCAAAACGGGGCGATTCTCTAATGACATATTCAAACGATAATATCGTTCTTATTTTAAATAGGACACCCTGTATTTTATAATCCTATTAAGTAGCAAATTCCATTACCTTTAAAAAATTATAAAAGTCTATTATGCCTAAATCTATTAATTTTTGAGTTATTTTTATTTTTGTTGAATTTTACGTTATTTTTCCACCATAATGCCTAAATATAACACCCTGCATTTGATCAGCTTATACTATGATCCGAAAAAATCATCTTTGAAACAATGTGTTTGGTTTTGACATTATTAAAAATATTTCGAGATGCATCAAAATCTGTATGGTTAACCGTCAGACTAATCCATTATTATGAAAGTGGATTCATCTGTAAACAGCATATTATAAAAAAAATCATCTTGACTAACCTTCTCCAATGCCCATTAACAAAAATCTATCCGTCTTTTCCATACAAATTTTGATACATCTCGAAACATTTTTAATAATGCCAAAACCAAACACATAATTTCAAAGATAATTTTTTTGGATCATAGTCCAAGCTGATCAAATACAGGGTGTTATATTTAGGCGTTGCGGTAGAAGAATAATGTAAATATAACAAAAATAAAAATAACTCAAAAAATAAAAATAACTCCAAAATGAATAGATTTGGGACAACCTGTATATTTCAAAAAAAATTTAAAATGTAGCCTTTATCAACCCAAAAATAAAATTTTCAAAATATTAACCGTTTAGCCACAATGGACCGTCGCGTCTACCATATTACTGTTTTTTTTTACATTTTTGAAAATTTTTACACGCTCTTCCCCACACTAAAATGGAAAACTTAAAATAATTTTTTTTCGCTTTAGAACCTAATCTTCACAATCCAATAGGTCTCCATGACGCTTTAGTAACTGCAAATTTAGGCCTTCCCTACTATAAGTATGAAATTTTTTTGAAACATATTTTATAAATTTATCTTGAACTTTCTGTGATCGGTCGATATAACCGTTATAATAGGGATTCCAAATAGAAGAACCGAAGCTTAAAACATATGCCATGTATAGATTTCTAACAGACTCTATACCTCTTTGAAGTCGTGACAAACGCGCATTAGGAATCCTAGTGCTTTATTAGCTTTTTTTTGAAACATAGTCGATATATTGGTCAAAAAAGAGTTTGGAATCGATATAAATACTGAGATCTTTGACCACCGAAACTTTTGTTAAAAGTTCATTATTGAGGAAATATTCATTTTCGATAGTGTCTTTCTTCCTTGAGATGAGAATGTTATCCATTGACATTTTTTTTGTGTTCATATAAAAATGGTTTTGATGGCAATACAGAGATTTAAATCTTCTTGGATCAGGAGTTTATCGGAAAAATTTAATATTTTTCGAAAAAATTTCATATCGTCAGCAAACTCCAAGAATTTTGTATTAATGAAACAAGAGGGGATGTCGTTTGTATATGTTGAACAGAAGGAAGCCCAGGTGTGACCATTGAGGAACCCCTGAGGTTATTCTAGAATTAGGAGAACGAAACTTTGGATGGATATAGATTGGGATCTTTTGCTGATGTAGGAACCAAACCACCTAAGCAGATTGCCATGTATACCGACCTCGGAAAGCTTTCTGAGTAGGATGCTATGATCGATTTTATCGAAAGCCTTACTAAAATCGGTGTAAATGGCGTCTACCTGATAACCCGTGTTCATAATATAGACAAAGCGAAGTAAATAAAAACTAATAATGTTTAATTTTCAAAAACAAATTAAACATAAACTCAAATCGACAACATCGCATCAAACACTTTCACATAATCTCAATCCGACAACACCGCGAGACGCATAGAAGCCTTAACGGTTTTGAATTATGCGGAGTTTGTCATGTAGGCCAAACGGATGTTTTCTAGGAACATGCAAATTGTCACGTAGCCCACAAACTTAAAAAACTTTTAATAAATTCGACTTCGTTTCCTCCAACGTAAATGACAAAGACGGATACAACACGTCCATCGCCGTTACAGAGGTTGTCACGTACGATTTTGATATACACAGGCGTGACGCGAACTTTTCAGTCAGTGCATCATCATCACTCATAGACAAAACACCTAAAACGCGCATTATAAATATTTTCTGAATGATGTGATTATTTTAATTCTTTACTAATATGTTTTAGTGATTGTTAAAACATACGTTTACTAATAAGTTGTGCGTTGTTCGTTCATTACTTAATAAAGTAATTTTATTGTTAATTTGTTAATTTGTGAGTTATTCATTTAACATTTTTTAATAAACCGTTAAGTAAAAGGCGTTTGTTGTTTTTGTTAATGGAGTTGGGGATACACAAATTATACAGTCCACTTAGAAGCTACGATACGGTTTAAAAAGGACAATGAGCATACATCGGTTGTCCTGGTAAACTGGTACACCATAGGGTTAGTTCCAGAACCCTCAACACTTAATGTAAAAACCAGTTGAGAATGCTCTTCTAGCATTGTCATAAACCGGACAAATTGTAATGAAAATATTAATAAAATTTTAGTTTAACAGTTCTTATTCTAATCAACACAGCCTCACTTTTACCAAAATCGTCATTCCCTATGTGTCTACTTTAAATTCAATGTAATTTTAAACTTAAAAATTTTCGTATTTTGGACTTATTTAATGTATAATATTTTTCATACCCATTGGTTAATGGGTTTCAACAAAAAACCAACAAAAGCTCTAGTTTCCTTTGGCAGTTTCCTTTGGCAACCCTATCAACCTTTTTTACCTTTTTTGGTTTGGTTTCAAGACCATTTTCTAATAACACTACTAGTTATTTACTTTAGTTATTAGTTACATATTTTTTAAAAAGTTTTTCAATGATTGTTTCACATCAATGTTTGACTTCAGTACCCTATGGGTAAGTGTACTTCTTGACATTTAAAATTGTACTTGATTGTATACCGTTTACAGGCCTGATGATGGCAGTCTGCCGAAACTAGTTGCCCCCCCCCTTATATTTTTAATTATTAAATATGTGGTACTGACTTAGAGGAGTTTTATTTATTAAAACATTGGCCACATTTGAGAATAATGGATAACTTACTAAGTTTACATAAGTGTCAAAGAGAGTTTGAATTAGTTCATATAAACAGTGCAAGAAGAGAAAAATTATTCCGGACACTATTGCACGCCTGCATATCGCTAGCCGGCTTTTAAAAGCATGTAAATCTGATTCAAATAATTAATTAATAAAGAAAGAAAGTCTGTCACTTTTACGTGCCCAATTATTTTTTAAACTTTAACTCTTACATAGTTTTGATATCTGACTTTAAAAGTTTTTGAATTGTTAGTATTTAGAAGTCTTTTTTAATTTGTGTTTTAATTTATTTACACTACAACACTTATTTGAGTACTTTCATAAGAGCGTAAGCGTAAAATAACCTAATCCCCCTAGTCTGCCACTGGCAGGTTGTAGCCGATTCCTGCGTAGGGCTAAAACAAAGATTTAGTCGGGTGACCCAATTCATTTGAAGAAAATGGGTTTCTTTGATGTATCTCCCTTGACGAAAATTAAATATATTTTTTTATCTTTGTATTTTGGTATACCTAAAAGCTAATTCGCAAAGTTGGCACTTATTTTTAACTAGAAAATATCACCTACATTCAG
Organism: Crepidodera aurea; assembly: GCA_949320105.2. Lineage (NCBI taxonomy): Eukaryota > Metazoa > Arthropoda > Insecta > Coleoptera > Chrysomelidae > Crepidodera > Crepidodera aurea. The sequence continues at coordinate 75,573,058 of OX439473.1, read as the reverse complement.
AAAATCAAATATTAAAAGAAAAGAAGAGCCCAAAATGTTAAATTTATCTCAATTTTAGTAGCTTTAATTATATAACAATAACAAACGAATTAAAAAAGCATTATTAGATTTGGTTAGAAAACGAGTAAGGAATTTAATTTATCAGATTCGACATCCTAAGACCGGTTTCTGCCTTTCGGCTTTGTCAGTTAGGCTTTTCGAATCCAATAAATAAAATTCCAAACTCGTACAAGTCAATAGCTATATCCGCTATAAGATAAAACCCCAATACACCGGGAATTTTTTGCTTTTAGAAATTGTCAATACTCTCTTCTAATCATAGATGGCAGCACATCTAAAAATTATTAGATTTGAATCAATGAAATACTAGTTAGACCAGTGTCGATAATTTTTGAAACCAAAAAAAATAATAGTAGTATGAAACCCTCTGGAAAAGGAAGAGAATAATTTTTTTTGGAAAAACATGGAATCTAACATGGAATCTTACGTTTTTCGAGTAATTAAAGTGTAAATAGCTCAAAATTATCCATCACAGATAGATAGATAGCTCAAAATTATACATGATGATTTAAAAAAAAATCGGATTCGAGTTTTTTTCGTTTCTTTGCATTTTTCCAGAACATTTACCATAGTAATGTATATTTTTTTACACCATCAAAAAGTAGAGATTTCAACGAACAAAAAGCCCAACCAGTTTTTTAAAAAAACAGATATTTTAAAGTGAAAATTTTCGATTGAAAATTAGGGTGCTTTTTCAAAATTAAGTCAAAATAAGGTGAAAAAATAAATATTTTAAATCAAAAAAATTACAGTGTGTTTGGGACATAAAAAGGTAAGTTGGTTATTTGAATTTTTCACATTAATTTTGAGGTTATGTGAAAGAAGTGTAAATACAAAAGTTGTAGTATTGGTTATTACATACAACTTTGCACTTAAACTTTTTTCCATAGGACTTGTAGTTTTGCCGGAAATCGAGATAAACAGTTAAAAACTCACCCACTGCCACTTCCCGACCTCAGATCGCCCGTAAATTATTTTTCCTTTCATTTTTGTTATATTTGTAGTGTACGTTTTCACTTCTCTACATTCTCTCTACATCTAATGACATATAATGACAGTTGGTCGGTTTCTATTTATAACCTCACTTACAAATTTCTGGCATAGAACAATCAGCACCAAGGCATCGTTCCAAGTTCATCTCTCCGTTTCCCTCGTCCCAAGATCGAAGTTCATCAAAGCGACGAGGCAACAAATGAATGGTTTACGATCATTCATTATTATATTTTTATTTTTATATACACATGTTCAGATTTCAATATATATTTATACATCTTAAAATTTATTCATCTGCAACGGATCGTTAAGAGATCTTCTAGGATCAATCTACTTGTAGTATTCGGTCATGGACGCTCAAATACAAATTTCTTCCGAATATTATAATATTCTCTTCCTTTTCCAATGGATTTCATCCGATTATTATTTTTTTTCACTTTTTATCATTTTCAAAGGCTTCAGCCCTGGTCTAAGTAGTTAAAATACAGATTTAGGCCACTAAATTATTAGAATGATTCTTAAAATCAGTAAAAGGTAAACGGCCGGCAGTAGGCTCCTTGTAATACAATTTGATATTATTTTGACTTTTAGTTTCCTGAACTGCTCTCTCTTGGTTATATGGAGACTAGGTATGGCAGTGGTGGTCTTATCACATAACGGTAATGTCGCATATTGAGCTTGTGGGCAAGGAACATGAAACTGTAATTTACTTTTAAGCTTGTAATGCATGGAAAGCTTCTCCATCTTGGTGCACCGTTTCTTCATAGCTAGATGTTTACTATAGAATTTTTAACGGCGTCTTGTAAATCTTGGTGTCATCCATAGCGTGTAACCATTCTTAAAACTAGGATTGTGGGGAAGCATTGATTTTATTTAAGTTGAAGTGAGTACATGAGAGTTCATCGCATTGGACTGGAAGTGGTATTGGTAAGTGTCGTTGGTTGAAGACGAGATCTAAACGTGCCGGGCTGTCCAAGAAGAAATTATAAAGTTTAGTGCGGCCTACCAAACCAGACTGGTAGTGCATCCAAACATTCTCGCAGCCTTCTTCTTCTCAGTAACAGCCAAGACATTCGTAGACTAAAGTGGTTCCAAACTCTGGACTTAATTCATAGATTTAGATAAGTAGAATTAACATTACTAGATATAAGTTGTTGTTATTTTAGTAGTAGTATTTTAGTAGTTATATAAGTCGTTGTCCTAAAAATTGCTTATTATTTTAAAGAAAAACAGATTGTTGGTAGATTGTTTCTTTTTGTATTTTTTATTATTATTATTTTTAATTTTATTATCAATACTGAATGGATATATTATTATTTTATAAACAAACAAGTAGGTATACAATTTTTATGAAAAATAATTACACGAAATCCAGAAAAGAAAAGAAAAGAAATATTTCAGCGAAAAATAATTTTTTTCGCTAATTTAACGAGTCAGTTTCCATATTCTCTAAAACAAACAGTTTTAAAACAGCAACTTTATCGTCATTGAAAAAATATCGAGTGAAGTTTGATGCATTAAATTTACGAATTATAATCAAATCAAAAAATAATCAAAAAAATATTTATTCAATACAAAGTTCTAAACAATTCATAATTTTTTTCTTTTCTTTAGGTGCGTATTTGTTTTAACGGTTTAAACTTTTATTTCACTCCCCAAATTTTTGGACTAATTGTTCGTCATGTTAGCAGTTAAATTAAAATTAGGGTTTAATCAAATCTGAAGTAAAACGTCCTGTAATTTTTATTAGCTTTTGGTCGGTTATTGCTTCCTTTTTAGGTTCACGGCTGCTCAATTCGAATGGTTTGGGTTTTTTAATACCCAAGTCTCTTTTAGTAGCTAACAGTTTTATCCCTTTTGATTTCTCGTTGATTCCTGTTGGTTTTGTATTCTTTTACGAGCTGCATTTTATTTATACATCACGTTACAATAAGTAGACTCCATTAGGATGAGAAATATATTTTCCTACGACTATATGCGAAAGTAGCTTATATCGCATAAATAAATACGTCAGAAAGTTGACAATATATAATCACATTTAAAACAGTGATAACATGAACTTAAAACTGATACGATATGAATATTTAATATCAGTTTCTTATTAAATAATTTTTATCTTTGGAATTTGTTTTAATTAGCGGCTCGTGCTAAACATTCTCTCGTGTGAAATAAGTCACTTTCTACACTTGTTATGTAATATACTATAAATATTTTAAAAATTACAGATTTAAAAAGCTGTTATATATTGTAATGGTATTGAATATAAAGCCTTTTTAAACATATAACTAATAACTTAGACAGGAAGAAAATATTACTTATAAAAGTTAATATTGTAATCACATAAGAAATTTAGATTAACAGATTTAAAGTATTTACTGGCATTTTAACGTAGAACTGAATAGAAAAATCCATAATAGAATGATCACAGATAAATTTGCTGATATAATAACACTATTATATCAAATCCTAGCAGAGAAAGAAAATCAAAAGTTAACCTTAAAATTCAATCTAATAATAATTCAACATAATTAGTTTAAGTTAAACGAAACGATGGTAAATTAAATGAAAAAGAGTTTAGGATTTCTAAAATTAAAGAAATATAGTAAAAAAGTACAATAATAATAAAGTTTAATGATATTTAGAAAATCAATGATGACGAACAAAAAGTGTCTTTGTACAAAGTTAATATAATTCGAAATCTCTAGAATAAGATGTTATTAGTCAAAATTTGCAATAAAATCAATAATTTTTTTAATTTTGTAAAAATTTAGGTTAAGAAATGTCAAATTTTCATCTAGCTATGACTTTGTACTTTATAAAAACGATTTCGCGTGTCAAAGCGAGGCTTTTTACCAAAATCTTTTGTAGAGTTCACGTCTCTCCGTATCATAAAAACAAAAGAAAAACTCAAAGCAACGCGATTTAAAAGAATAAATTGTTACCTGTCAGAAAAAGTGAGGTTAATGAAAAATAAAAATAAATTATGAAAAACAACAATCTTAAAAGGTGGTTTTTTCCAAAATTATCCATCCTATCCTGTGTTCCTGTTTGGACATCTTCAGTCCCAGCTGTATTCCTATATAAAAATATCCAGATCCAACTATATTCGGCGTAAAAATATCCATCCTGTTTCCTGATTTTGGTGTTATATGGAAAAACGATTCTATAGAATCCCATTTATTTTAACAACTAAAATGAGAACGAAAAGCTTAAATTGAATAAAAGGTACCATTTTAATTACTAAATAACGATATTTAAAAAGTTTAAACTATAAAAGGCCACAATAATAAAGTTAGATTGAAAACAATCTAAACCTATAAAAGTTTGATTATGTTAGGTTAGAAAGTAATTCTGTGAATAAGGTAAGAAGTTTAAGACACACTTGCAAATATTATTTTAATAAAAACTACACTTACCGTATTCCACCAAACAATTGTTCCTGAATAGATAAAGTTTATCGTTAATTTTTCTTTAATAAATGTTTATAATTTTTCACTGCGTTCGTTGTCATTGACTTTTATAAAAATCTAACCTCTTAGAGAACCGTACTGCCTGAGATTGAGATTGTCTATACTTTCCTACGTAATAAAGACAGATGGCGCCCAACAACAACAACAATATTTATAAAACACATTCTGTCTAAATTTACGAAAGAAGGTAAAATAAAAATTAATAATAAATAAAAAGAAAAATCACATACCATTACAATATATTGAGGGTACAAATTAGTTCGGTTCAATTTCTTGTATACAAAAATTTTTTTCAAGAGAAAATGAATGACCAGATCAATTAAAGTAATTTCTATCGATGGCTACTGTTTAATTTCCGAAGCATTTTATATTTCGTTTACATACCCGCCACTGGGCAATTCCAGGGCGAATAAGTAAAATTTCACAAAATAAATATTATACAAAAATAAAAACGCGCCACTGCTGCAAATAACAAGACATTTCAAATATTCACCTAAATAATTCACTTCACCTTGAAAATAAAAGCAAATTGCATTTTACAGTTATTCTCTTCCGCCTAGTAATAAACATTAGCATGTAATACTTATTTATGTGCCAAGAACGAAATCTGTCTATTATAGTCGAGTCTGCAAATTGATAGTCGAGGCTAGCAAGCAGGCGAGACAATAGACAGTTTTTCGCCGAGGCGCATATTACTTTTTTTCGTCGACCTCTACAAAAACGTACTAATTTCCGAAAGAAAAATCGACCATTTTTGGAGGCGAGCATTTTTCGTTCGCAAACACTTTTCGTCCGCAAACACTTTTCGTCCGCTGTGGTCACTAGGATACGGCACGGTGCGAGTCATTTGAGGACGAAAAGTACTTGCCTTCAAAGATAGTTGACTTTTCATTCGGAAATTAGTACGTAAAATGTCAGTTTTTGTAGTGGCCGACGAAATTATAAAAACTATTCACTTAGTAATGTGTTAGACAAAGATATCTCCAACACAGGTAGCCCCAATTTAACAGCTTTAAAGGGGCGCCTTTGTTGCTACCAAAAAACTTCAACCTCGCCGGCCCTCGCCAACATAAGCGGCATCCTTTGAGACAATCAACGTGGACTGTCGACGAGTCATTGATTGAATATTGAAAAGAAGCGCTGTCATTAGATAATGCGGCTTACTCAATCTGTGGGTAATAGCGAATATGAGGCAAAGACCAGTTAAACTATGATATGGTCGTTTGGCCGAGCCATTAGATGCTTCTATTACATCTTAGCGAATGCATGTTTCTATTTTATCAACTCCAGATATATTTTCTGGCTCCCGAGCTATATATTAAAGTAGAACACTCGACATCGACTTTAAAGACATTTTCAGATGGCCGGACTATAGCGATTACAAGGACTATACCTAAAACGCAGTACATACAGCTCAAATAAAAAACAACGACTCATTAATTCGTCAAAGCAAATACACACGCGACACAAGATTGATCCAATATGACATTAGACAATTAGAATTTTATATGGATGTGAGAGCCAAGTCAATTTTTTTATTTTTTTCGAATGTATGCCTACATAAAGAGAAGCTTGTAAAAAATTTGTCAATAAATTTGGGCTGGAGCTTCGCGAGATATGTGCCAAAAACGACATTTTTGGTATTTTTCGAGTGGATTGCTTCACTATTTTTTAAATATCTAAAAATTCGATTTTCATTTTTTATATTGATTTATATTGATTCGTTCCCTCACAAAAATCTTACTTTAGAACCTGAAATATTTTTTAATTTTTCAAACATTTTTTGGACTGAAATACAGTTTTTCTAAGAGAATCAAGCATAAATATCTCGATAAAAAAATCGGAAAAAAATGAAAATCGAATTTTTATTTTTTTTATTATTCCCTAAATTGGGCACTTTAAATAAAGAAATAAAATGTTGGATTTTCTTAGATAAAAGTACACACAAAATCCTTCTTTTTAAGATAACAATTTTTTTCTACTATTGTTTTTCCAAAAATTCATTTTTTTTTCGAAAAATGCCGATTTTGGCTGGACAAATACATTTTTTTTTTACTTTTTACCATGTCTTCCCGACATAAAAATACATATTTTCTCCAATTTTTAAGAAAATTCGAGGATTCTTTGGGTAATTATTGCCAATACAGTAGAAAAATAATGTGCGCGAATTCGTTTTTTGAGCTTAGGATGCATTTTTAAAAAACCATACTATACTCTACTTCATCACGGTCATTTTAATTTTTTCTTTATTTTTCCACGACTCTTACAGCCGGAGATCCACTCGAAAAATACCAAAAATGCCGTTTTTGGCACATATCTCGCGAAGCTCCAGCCCCAATTTATTGACAATTTTTTACAAGCTTCTCTTTATGTATAAAATCAAAAAAAAATTGACTTAGCTCTTACTTCCATTTTCAGAATATTTTCGTCTAATTTCACTCCGCTAACACGCTCTCAAAAGAACGTAAAATAAAACAGTAATGCTCCCACGAACAGAGGCTTTAGTGGCCAATTTCAATTTACAAAAAGTAGTTAAATATCATTCAGATAAGCCACTCCTACGATTTGCCAGTCAGGTCTTCGTAGTAATTCATTTTAGTTCACATTCTAAGGTACAATCAAATTACCTTCCAAAATGTACAAAAGTACACTTTGCTTTGTATAAAGATTGGTTTTGTGAAGCTCTCATAAGTGGAGTGTTAAAATATGATCTTGATACATTTGCTTTGGCGACATCGTCAAGATACGGAGAGCTGGGTAAGTGAATGATAAAACAGAATTGGCAGAACATGCAAACATATAAGAGAAACTCGTAAGGTTAATATGTTGTTCTATATTTTTAGCTCCCGCAGTTTAGGTGTAGACTATTTCAATTTTGCTGTCTTGCAAGGGCGCCGTTACATAAGGGCAAGGAGGGGCGGACGCCAACACCCCCCCCCCCTTGATTTTAGATTCACTAGTCGAGACGCCGCGTGAGACGCGATAAACTTAAATTAGCTGCAGTATCCAACAACAGCTCGGTAGATTTCGCGGTCGCTCGTCGGCCGTCGAGACCGAGTAACTCGCAACAAACATGATCTTCATTTCAATTTAATGCAATACTTTGATTTGGAAAAATGTGCCCCCCCCTGAGATTTTTTGTAACGGCGCCCATGGTGTCTTGATATAACAGGTGTAAATTTATTAAGTATTAAAGAAGATGAATGCTTGTCTACTGAGTGCTCAATGTAGAGGTGTGGCACATTCAGAAGTTTACAAATTAAACTTTACTCTTTGACTTTCTTGTAGTTGTAAAAGTTCCTAAAACTAATCAATTTAAATGCCACGGTAAAAAAACTGCAATTAACGGTTAATTTCCCAAGAGCGGTGAGAAGCATCAGCTGTGAATATTTCAACTCCGAACACTGAACAAAATAAAAAACAAAATTAATATGAAATATGTATCCTGAGGGTCTATTCGCAACAACTTTTAATATGCATTAAACGCAAAGGATATCATTGATGCGAGTCGGATAAAAACTCGCAGACTTCATGAAAAATAACAAATTGTCCTAAAATATGCTCCGGCTTTTTCGCGAGCACAAAAATAAAAAAGAATCTTGATTCTGTTTTTTATATAAAATGTAATAATAAAAAGTATATTTTCCAATACAGTATCTCAAAAATATAAATAACCAATAAAGGACACTTCTATACAATAGAGTTTTTGTTTGTTTATGGATCGGACCTCCTTCTTTTTATAATAGGAACATTGAGAACCCTCTTTCTTATTTAATTTGACGGGATGGACCCTCGGCTGTTAACATTATCTTATATTGTATAGTTATTTCACTTTTTTTTTATATTTTCATGTTTTCGAATTTAACAACTATATTATTTACAAAGAAGTTAAAACCGACTTACTGATAAGAGATGAGTCTCCATAAATTTTATTTGTACCATTAAGTTGTTGATGGATTTTCTAATAATGTAAGGATAATTTGTTATAACATAGCAACAGTTATTATCTCTTAAATTAGCTGAGACACGGTCTCTAATGTTCTTACAAAAAAATAGTCTACCGGGTTGAAATCTGGAGAAGCAGGCGACTGTGAGTGTGGACTCCCATGCCCTAATTACCGTGTTGATATTATATAAATATTTTCTCAGAGATACTACAAATTGTGTAAAACCTCCGTCGATCTGAAAATATATATCTTGTTTATTTATACTGTCAAACATTCCATGCAAAATATTTTGTAAAAAGAATTAAGGTATACCTTCAAAGAAAAGATATTTCTTATGGTCTATGGATTTTTTTCTGACCAACGGTGTTTATTTGTCCCGCCTCTAGTAATCTAGATTTCATCTGTTTAACGGGCGGCGAATAACTAGCCTATGCATGCCTATACTTAGAACTCCGTCTCAAACGGTGATATCTATCTTCAGATTGAGAAATATTAAAGTGAGCAGGTATTCCGCGTCTACTAACCTTGGGATTTTCTGCAGCATCGATATCTTCAGGAATTATCTCTTGCTCTCTCTTAGGTAAAGAAGTATCCCATGTTCTGTCAAGAAACCATAAACAAACCGTGGTACTTTGGTGTACGACGAGTAATTGATATTCATTTACCGCTGCCCGGCCATTGCCATCAAAAATATTCATAAACAAACAAAATATCCTTAATAGGAGTATGTTCATGCTTCAAGACACCACTATAAAAATCAAGAGTTTATATATCAACCTGCTCTTTTTGTAATGCAGTCAGGGCCGCCCAGAGCTGAGCAGGGCCCCGGTGATAAAGTCTCATCTGGCCCCTCCCCACACCAATTCAACAGAAAATTGGGAAAATTTTATAATTTATAAACAGAAGTACTGGACGCATGGGCGGAGTTGGGGCTTGTATGTTAGGGGTCATACATACCGGGGGGTCTGGAATATCCCCCAGTGAAGCGGAGGGTCCTCCCCGAAAAATTTTTGAAAATTTGAAGCTTCAAAACGCAATTTTAAGCTACTTTTCACTGTTTTTCAGCTGACTCATCCCGCTTCTGCTTCCTTTCTTGGAAGTCATCTATTTGCAGCCTAGCCTAGCTCCAGCTGGAATGGGATCAGTAATTAAGTGATAACATCATTTTACTTTTACGGGTTTCTAATAACTAGTGAGAAAAAATAATGTTTACTGATTGTAACATTTTTAGTTTACGACCTACGGCATAAATAACTAGTATAGTATAGTGTCTCCCAGTTAACATGTTGAAATATGCCCTGGCACACATCACAAGTTATCCATACATTACATTTCCAGTATCCTACTTTTTCTGAGAGGGTTTAAGGTACTTACCTTTTTAATGAAAAAAATTGAGGTATATTTTTATCAAACAAATCAATGCATAGCAATATTAATCAGTTATATACATTGTATTGCATTAATATTTTGCATTCATGCAATTCTGAATTCTAATTTATTATTATTAGAATAGGTACGTGGAAAACTCATCGTTACATTTAATAACTTCTAAATAAAAAATATCTTCCTTCTTAATAAAAATAAATATTCACAAAAAAGTTCGAAGACACGTGCGGATTTCAGTTAAACATGGAACAGTGAACGAGTTCGCAGCGTGCTTACATGGTTGAGGCTTATTTTAAAGTCAACGATTCATACACAGTGCTCAGCGGCGTTTTTGTGATGCGCCATCGGCAATGTTAGTTCACGCGTGGGTAAAAAAAATTAGAGAACAAAGAGTTGTTACAAATGTCAAAATATCCAGATTAACTGAAAACCATTCGAACGTCAAATTTAAACTTCCCGCCGGTTTTATTAGTCGTTTTTTGTTTTATTGTTTTCCGTGTATTTATAATAAAGTATTGATATTGATTTTGATATTTGTCCGTCAACATAATTAGATTTTTTCCCGCAAATGGAAAATTTTCATTTAAAATAGAAAACAAATCTCCGGGAACTATACTAAAATTGGGCATTGAACACATGATAGATGAATATGGCGCTTGCTTATGTTGCAATAGTTTAGATTCTCGAACATTTTTTATTAATAGAAAATTTAGTTGATTTTACCCCCCCCCCCTCTGATCGGTCCTGAATGGTGGCCAAAGTTGTAGAAGACTTAAAATTAGAATCAGAGAATATCCATTCTATTGACAAAAACATTAATATTTGCAATTTACCTTCTTTCTTGTTACAATTATTCTACTGGTTCCACTTGTTTTTATGTGTGTGGGTAGATGGGATGATGACATGCATTATGATTTTAGTTGGCGCGACTTTTTTACTTCCCTTAATACATTGGGATTCGATGCAGAAGAGAGTTGTAACTGCGCATTTAACTAGGTATGATTTGAAGTCAAGGCGAATTCATTTAAATTATTTTAATTTTAATTAATTATACAATTTGAATTTTATTTAGTAATTTTATTTTGTTAGATATTAGCAGGTGTCGGCGTGTAAATTAAAAACACGTTGTTTTTTCCAACAACATTTTTAATGCCAATATCAATAGTCAACTGCCAAATTTATTAGATTGGGTTATATTGTTTTGTTCAGCCTATTTTACCAACTTTTTTCTACTTGTTTCTTGAAATTATTTAAACCTTTCTACGTGGTACTGATTTTGTATTTTCCTGTAGTACATACTGTAGTTACAACATTTGAGTATGGATAATATTCTTAATTTACTTATTCTAATAACCTGTTCTTAACGCACAATGAAAACTCCTTTAAACAACTTTATTATAACTGGTAAACATCTACTGCAATACAAGCCGAGTATGTAACCTCGTAAATAAATATGGTAATTTTGCTTTATATAGCTTAAGCAAACTGCAGCTGCATAAACAAGAAAATCTCTTGTACCGTAAATTTTATAATATACGTTATAAGGAACAATTTATATGTCCCCAGATAACTTAGCTACGTATATTCGAAGAAAAGTGTACAAGCAAAAAATGACCGCAGAGAATGTCGCGTTATAAAAATTCTACCATCAGAGCTCTATAAATCCTTCGACTCTGTATCTCTTCCTGAACTTTTTCTTTCGCTAGAACGAAATTAAGAAAGTTAAGGTACACTATTAACTCTATTCATATGATTTATATCGTTAAAACGATGGAGTTGTGTAATAAGGATATAAGGAACAAAGCAACATGGAGAGACCCTCTCGTGCTTTATAATACTATCATAAATCTTACAAATTTCAACGACCTAGTAAACAATGCTGCGGCAATGGAAAATTGCAATTTTAAATTGATAATGAAAGTATACTCGCCCCGGAATTTATTGTTTGGTCGCATAATTCGATTATATAATGTGGAAGGTGGCACTTGAGTTCGTTGGAATAATCAGTACAAGGTGAACCCCAGGGGTTTAAGGACGTTTATCTATCGTTAATTATTCGTAAATTTCTCTATAAAGCAACACAAGTTATATACACCAATTAATGTTAATAATTTTTTTAGAGAACATCACATTTTGCCTCAATACAGTAATAGATTTCACATCAGTTATCAAAAATGTAAGATTTTTTACAGTAAGTGACTGAATTTATAAAATAAAAATAACAGAATAGAAGAACCTTATATTCCAAAACTCTGCAGGACTGGTTAGAACTATGGAAGATTAAAATAACCGCCGAGAAGTAAACTGTAACGAAATATTTGTAACCCATTACAGGGTGCCAAATGTAGTACATTAAATATGACTTTGTAACTCTTCAAAAGATACTTATGTTCGGTAAAATAAATATAGAACCAAGAAACTTTTAAGTTCCGTGGACTCGATTAGAATTTAACTAGTAAGCTGATGACACAATCTTAAATTAAAAAAATTGAAAAGAGAAAAAAAACAAATTAAATTTGGGCGCCACGTAGTTAGATTCCCTATACCTACGAATATGTGCCATAAATTTACCAGATCAGAGCAAGAAATAAAAAAAAAATGAAAGTAGAATGAAAAAGTAATAAACTCAATAACAAAAAACTATTGAGATTACATTGAATGGTTTACATTAAGTTGAAAAGAAAATTACCGATTTACTAAATGATCTTAAACAGTTACTTGGTAAAAAGAATGAAACTAACGACAATTTTAGATTTTCAGATAACTCACAACCATAAGTTATGCACAGGTATGGAAAAATGTGAGTTCGGATGACACTTGGCTTTTTTCGTTGAGACCATTGTCCCACTGGGATGAAGAGAAGACTTGATATCTTTCAGGCCTTATTTAACTCTAGGCTACCTAACGTCTACCTTAAAATGTCTTTAATACGTCCCAGATCTCATTTAAAATACTAAGGGTCTCCTTTAAAAATACTCCTCCCTAGGTCTCCTTTAAAATACTCCTCAATATCCCCCACTCTCCTTTTATAAAGAAATAAAAACACGGTATCAGTTACTGATAAAATAAAATGTCTTTCCATCTTTTTACACGTGTGATAATAAAAAAAATGGGAAAAACTCGCGAATATTTTACATACTATTAAAAATATAACTTCCGGTAACATTCATAAAAATTGAAAAAAAAAAAATTATGTGCCGGCTATACAAAAAAACACTGGTACCAACCATAAGAAATAAAAATGATTACATCTACATAATAATATTTAAGCAAGTTGATCTCATTTACCAAGCAACTAACTGATATTACGTTAACCCAATAACAACGACCGTGCGGTACAAGTTGTCTAACTACAGGTGGAAATTGTACTGATATACCCAATCCCCATGAAAAGCGAAGTAAAATACCTGGCCAGAAGCTCACTTGGAAGAATCACATCAAAACTAAAAGACATGACAAATGAATTGACTGACTGGCATAAAATCGCAACTCTGAGTAGAAAATAAATTACTGATTTATAAGATCATTTTAATACCAATCTGGACGTACGAAGAGGAACTCTGGGGTTGCAGCAAGCCATCAAATACAAAAATATTGCAGTCTTTTCAATAAAAAACTGCTGGCGTATGCGCACTGGTATGTTTCCAATGCCACTCTTCACAAATACCTGATGGGAATAAGGTATTTAAATGATGTGTACGCCAACAAAGCAAGAGATAGAAACTCTGCCCATAGCAATGAAATAATAAGTCAACTCTATCAACAACCGCTGGAAGTAAGAGGACTCAAGAGACCCTGGCCAGAAGATCTATAAGTAAAAATGGAGAACCGTCGGTGGGCGGTACCCAACACAAGCTGCCACAAGACACATTATTTACAAAAAGAGTTAATTGCAATCTATATCGGGATAAGTATTTTATCTGGTTTTTTCTTATGATAATATTATTAAGAAAACTTCATTTATGATGAAGTGTAAATTTTCCTTAATATGCAAATGTGCTATCCTATTTTAAAATTCGTTCCCAAAAACGTCACAAAAATATGATGAAAAAAAATTTTGACATCTTCAATTTCAAAATCTTTCTCCGTGTCCTATGTTTGTCATATTTTTGTAAGAGTATCAAGTGTTCTGTTTCTATAGTAAATTATAATTTGTGTTATACTTATAATTATAATTTATAATTTGAATTACAAGAAACTACTACGAACTACAGAAATGAATTATTTACTAAATACTCTGTATTATTAGATTATATAGTAAACCTGCAATTTAAATTATTTAAAAAATTTATATTCAGGGTGACCCAGGGGTACGTGCATGCTCCATAACTGTTTTTCTATCCAAGCTATCGGTTTGATTTTTTTTTAAACGATAAGACCGACAATGGGGCACATTCTAAAAATATTTCTATTTATATACAGGATGTCCCAAATAAGATACACAACTAAGTTCTGGTTTTTTAAATGGCAACCCCGCATTTTTGTTACATTTTTAGATTCGCCATTAAATTGTCGATATAACGCACCCGGGTTTCTTAGACTTACCTGCAATAGTTTTTGACTTATGTCAATTTATGTGTCAAAATAGCGTCGTGCAGAGATCCACAAAAAAATTCAGAACTTCAGAACTGTTCAAGATAACTTAATCAACTTTTTTCCAGTCGATTCCTTAAGCTTCAGCGCATCTTCTGAGTTGTAGGCGAATTCGGAGTCGACGTTCTACCGCCTACTAGGATTTTTTGAAAATTACAAATTACAAATAGCAATAACTCGACTTTTTCAAATGCATCACCCTATATTTTATTACATCATTGCATGGCATTTTTTAAGAACTTTTTGCTGATATAGGGTTTGTTGGGTCTATTTTGTAAAATTTGCGAGATTTTAATATAAATATCCATTCACCTGACAATAATTCAAAAACGAACAAAAAATATCATCGTAGTATAATAAATGTGCAATACTTTGTGTTACGAAATAAGTTTTAATTTATTATGAATGATAATGAGATAACGATCAATGCAATTTTTCGGTTTGTTCCTTTTCGATCATAAATTATAAACAACATTTGCATTTCATTAAATATGTAATGAATATATTAAATAAATAAATACATTTTAAAGCTTAAACATAAAAAACATTAATGAATAAATAAATAAATTATATTATGACAATATATGTACCGATTAATCAATCAACAATATTGTGAATTCATGAACAAAATTAAATAACCTTTATTTTATTATTAGTTTTAAAGTAACAACAAAACATCAATAGAAAATGTTATCGAACAAATTATTATTAGCATTATTTTGTTTATTGCAATAAAAGTGGAATAGGCAACAAGTGCCACTTCTACCTAATATGTCATTTATATATTTAATATACCATTAATTAATGAAAACCAAAACAAATTAAATCTAATAACAAAAAATCAAAATATACAGGGTGAGTCACGGTGAACGCAACAGTTACTATTTTGAAAATTTTGTTTATTCATGGATATGTGGGTTGATAAAGGCTACATTTTAAAGTTATTTTGAAATATACAGGTTGTCCCAAAAAAGTGTGGCGTATCAAAGTTATATTATTTCTTATGGAAGACCCTATATTTTTTTCTGGCCTTGACACTATCCTGGTGATTCTTATGTAAAATGACCTCTTGAATCCGAATATTACCTCAATTTTTTGTCATCACCTGTAACGTTTAAATTCGGCATTAAGACCTTACTACATACCACATACCTTGTTTTTCTTGGGTAGATGTGAGCCACTGTAGGGACCGAATTATATTATTTAGGAACCATATATCACATAAGATATTTTACATTCAGCCTCAAGTTTTTTTGACTCACTTTATATCCATTTGAACGAGCTATTTAGTTTCGTATAGAGTATATCTATCAAAATAGTTTGTTGTTTACGTCTATTTTATCGATGTCATGTGTTTCGATCTGTCATTCCTGTCATTTCTTCTGTTAAATTTGAGGTACTGTACGGCTGTGTTAGCCAGTCACCTGTTATATGATTGGTCAAGTCGCAGAATTTGACCAGTCATGTTATATGATTGGTCAAGTCGTTTTTAGTGACCCGTGGCGGTTAATAGGTGAATCTCTTTCTGGACTTGCGTGGCTGAATTCGTTCTAGAAGGATTTAGAAGGAAATTTCGGACGGGTTCTTTTTTTTTTCTTTGCTTGTTGGGTGACATAGTGTAACGTGGTTTAGACAAAATTTTGAGGAATCGCCCGGTGTTTATGAAGATCATTTCGTACCATTGATTGGGATAGACGAGCGATTCCCGTATTGTTAGACTTGCAGGGTGCCTATTTGATTTGGTGTGTTTACCCTGGTCTGAATCTCTTGAAGAGGAATTGATATTTTGTACCAAACCAAGCCACGTTCGTAACGACGCCATTTTTGTCAGGTAATGCGTTTTTCATGACAGTTGAGTTTTATGTTATTTGGCAAGTGTGTAAGGCCTATTAATATTATAGGGATAGTACCTTCCACGGGAGACGATTTGATTCTCCGAGGATTCAACTGCCACGGAAGCATCTGTCAGGAAAGTTCCTGATTCGCCGAGAATTCCCCTTCACTGTATAAAAGGGTATGTTGAGATATTTAAATGTTTTTATTGTATAAACTGTTAAGAGTTTGTAAATTTCTTCCCGGGCCGAGGGGTATTCGATTAGGGGTTTAATGTATATTATTTTAGGGTTTTCGTGTTGGGCGGAGTGTTAACCACCTTCTCGTGTTGGGCAGATTGTTAACCACCTTCTCGTATTGGGCGATTGTGAACCAGATTCTCGTGTTGGGTAGAGTGTTAACCCGATTTTCGTATTGAGCTGACCTAACCTGACGAGTTAGTAGCTGCAAGTTGCAGCAATTTAGTTTTGGAACAACCGCAAGTTTTTCATATTTTTTTTTATATTTGTTCATGTACATTATTTGTTAATTAGTGATTTTTAAA
This sequence comes from Crepidodera aurea, assembly GCA_949320105.2. Lineage (NCBI taxonomy): Eukaryota > Metazoa > Arthropoda > Insecta > Coleoptera > Chrysomelidae > Crepidodera > Crepidodera aurea. Next base: position 75,556,232 of record OX439473.1, on the reverse strand, counting down.
GGTCTCTAAAGTAATATTTTCATATATTTTCTCTAATTTTTTTTGGAATTTTGTAAGCGACTTATAGGGGCGAGTGGTATTTTTTTTACGCCCAATTTCAACGACCTTGAGAGCTCTCGCGGACGGTGTAACACCCCTATTGTTCGTAATCATTTAATTAATTTAATCATTTTTTTTTTAAACTAGCGCAATTTTCGTACAATTTTAGTGAGACCCCTTGGGTTCCTTTTTCCTTTTTTTGACCTGTGTAAGTGGAAACATTAAATAGTTATTTAGTAATTAGTTACTTTTCTTTCATTTACTAATAGTCACAAATAGTCTTAACCCGAACTAAGGTAAGCAAATTTTTGTTGCGACGTAGTTTATTTTTTTTTAGTGGGCCCAATTTAGATCCATTCTGGAGGTTGAGTGACTAAATTGACTATATTTTGGATAAGGATAAAACAATCTCCTGGCGCCCATTTTTCTTTTTAATTAACAACCTATATCAATCCACACCCCACTTCACTGTGGTTAGCCGGCATCCAAAGCGGATTACATAATCCCACGAAGGAATATCTTTAACCGAGAATAACTCGTGGCACACCCACCGTTATTTTTTTTTCATCCCTCCAAATTATGGAAAGGTGATAAAAATAGGTGGGGGCCACCCTCCGAAAAAGGTGGGTGATGAGTGAAAACTGAGGTCATGTTCGGATTCAGGAGGTCATTTTACATAAGAATCAGCAAGAAAGTTTTTTTTTGCCTCCAGTGTAATCATGCAGGTGATCCCTAAAATGCGATTATCTCGTAAACCGTTAAGTTTTTAGGTTAATAACAAGCATGATTTTTTTCTACTAAAATAACGTGGCTTTAATATTCTTCTACAAAAATAGCGCTAACTTAAAGAGCAAAAAAGTTTATCGCACATTTATGCCACAAATATGGCCTAACTAGCGCCCTCTACAAACTACATCGAAGTAGGTACCAGATTCTGATTTCTCGTGCCCAAAAACCCCCAGTTCCAAATTTTTATGTATACATATTCAAAAACGCTAAAGTTATTGCAAAAAATAAATCTTCAAATTTAACATTTAACACCCTGTATATTCCTTATTAGCAATATTTTATTAGAGCAAGTTGGTTCAAATCGTAATATTTTAAAGTGAGGAATCTACCATACTTCTATATACAATTACTTAAGGACCACCCTGTATAGAAAACCTAATCTATTATAAAAATAATTGTTTTTATAATGATAATATCACAGTTGAATAGCGACAAGACGTGCTTAATACTCACTAACCTCACCAATTGAGTTGTCCTGATCAAAGCTAATAAAAAAATATTAAAAACCACCAAAATTTCATAAATAAATCTCTTCAGTGTCTGTATTCAAGTCATCGTATATTGTTCCTGTATTTAGAAAGCCGATCGAAAAAAAAACAAAAAAGCGAACCCTCCGGGTATAGAAGTAAAGTGTATTATATCACATAAAACGAGTCACGTAGTCCATTTAATATTGTGAATTTCGATTATCACGACCTTGATAGGGGAGCTAGTGTTCAAAAGAATAATCGTTGTTCTTTTCATCGGATATGACGTGGGTGAGTGATTTTTTTCTGTATCACTGAAAAAATCTGTGATAAATATAAAATAAAATTTATATATATTAAAATGAATCATGTGGAATAAAAGGAGATTGTGGATTGGTGAAAATAACTTTATAGAATATATTTTTGAACAGGGTAAGTTTGATAAAACGTAACATTTGAGCAGAAGCAAAAGAAAATTTAAAAAACTACTTTTTAATGTTGCTTTCTTTATTATGATACCTAAAAATCAAGTAGCCCTATAAATTGGGACTACATTATGTTCATTACGCATCATTTCTTCTAGAAAATTGAATCTTCGAGAAAAAAATTTGACATGATTTGAAAAAAACGTCTATCATGATTTTGAGAAGCTCCATTTAGAATATTTATAGATGTATAAAGTGAAGTTCACGTTGTCCAAGAGCAATTTACTCACTTTCGCTGCAAGCGATGTATGTAAATTAATAAATTCTACGTTAGTTTACATAAAGAGCTATTTGTTATACAGGGTGTCCCGTTGGTAAACGGAGATATTTTAAAGGTAGGTAGATGTCACAAAGGGGATTCTAATTAACCCATATATAATGGGCCTCTTGGCTTCCATAACGGAGTTACAGCCACAATTATGCATAATTATTCATTCGGCCAGAACTTTTGAATCACTTAGTATATCTTTTTCATTTTTGGCATACATATTATACTTATCACGGATAATGTACTGAATTATTGAAAGATATGAAAATCCAGGTTCGGCTTTAGGAAAATTTGAAACATATTAAAAATATCAAAACAACACCCTGTATATCATAATTTGAATATTTCCATTTTAGATTTGAATAGAGGGAAAAAACTGAATTGAAACAAGTTGTTGTTGTTATCCCGCCATCGATTCGAATGGGAAAATTTTGAAACTGGCATAAAAAAAAAATTATTTTTTATCGTTTAATATTCTAAATGGACTTATTTTCAACATTTAAATAGTTCTATATTATTCCTATTTTTATTATTTGTCTATTTTAACAACATTTTAAATTATATAGCAGATCTGTACTTTAAACAAAATATTAAATTGATTATTTTTCGATCGCCTCATATTTTAGCACTTTATTAGTTTCATATAAAAAATAATAGAAAATAAAGTACAAAAATGGATAACACAAAGTTGTGTAGTTTCCTCATAAGCAACTATGGCCCAATCAATAAGGGACATCATTAAACGTGCAAGAAAGTGCATAAAACAAAATGGTGGACATTTTGAGCAATTTCGTTAATATTAATAAACAAGTAACGGCACCCGCTAGAGAGCGCGACTTCCAAACTTCCGGTTAAAGTTTTTTTTTTACTTCTGTGTCAACGGCATCGACTACTATGGCCATTAGCCTCGTATTCTGTGTAGGTTTTGTTACTGTTTCCCAGCGACACTTTAGGAACAGCACTGTTAATTAGAATCCAACAGTGAATGGTCGAGTGAGGAATCACACCTGGTATATAAAGTTTTTAAAACCAGTTTTGAAACCGGAAGTCGTAGAAAGCTGAAATTTAGGCGTGCACACATTTAAGGTATCCTGAGTTCATATCCGTTGTCCGTTAGTCTCTATCGGTTCTGGAGTTATAAATGCGTACAGACAGACAGGCAGATAGACAGGCAGAAGCGTTCCATAAGACTTTTCTAAGCTTTAAGGTTTAGAAGTCTAAAAATGTTTGTTAGTTACTACGAACGTTTATTGTCTCGCTTTACTTTATACTGGGCGTTTAAAAAATAAATACCTAAGTGAATATTTTCCCCTAAGTATGGGTCTGTGGGTACACCAGTACAGTGTAAAAAAGCCGACTATTTCCCTTGTCTTAATTTCCACCAATCACATACGCGCAATTTTGAATTACAATTACGGAATTCTGCAAGGCAAAGAAATACGAGCTTTTGGAAACTACAAGTTTAGAGCAACTAAACCTAATCCTGAAAGATTGGGCGTGGAATATGAAGAAAGAAAACGGTGAAAATTACAAAGAACTAGTCGTGTACACAATGTGGAACACCGTTGCAAAAAAAATGCAAGAGATGTATTTTATGAAGTGGAAAATAATTTTTGATCCATTTAAAGATATTATCTTAAAATCTAGTAGGGAAGCTCGTAATGCGAAATGAAGGAATTTGCAGGTGTGCGCCAATAAAAGGAAATCGAGATCTGCTTCATTAAAATTGGAAGAATACTACGCAATGGTTTTATTATGGGACGAAGACACTCCGGCGGGACTCTAGCGAAAATTTTACCACATCGCTTCAGTAGAACTTGCCTGGAGAGGTGGAGAAGCAGTCAATTGCAGAGTTCATTATTTTAAAGAGGAAGTGGATAATTTTGGAATTAAAACAGAGAGATAACATAGTTACATATTTTTTAAAATAACTGATACAAAAATACTACAATTTAGGAAGAGAAGCATATAATCCTCTGTTCAATAAAACGGCCCAGGGTGGAGAAAACAAAATGGCCAAACGTTCATCTAGAATAACAACTGATAGATTATACTTAACAGTAAACCCATCTTCGACTTGGATTCTTGTTGCCACCAGCACTCATGCTTCTTAAAATATTACTTAGTAACGTATTTTTTCGATTTTTTTTCGGAAAAATTAGATGCCCTTATGATGTTACTTACGAATAAATAAGTAATAGGTAAATGACGCGAAGTGAATTTTTTAAATTGTTAAAGAAAAAATGAGTTTCATAATATGTTTTTCTAAATTAAGTGAAAATTTTACTTTCACTTTCAAAATTTTCCAATTCGAGTCGGTGGCGGATAACAAGTTGTTTCAATTCAGTTTTTCCCCTCTATTCAAATCTAAGATGGTGATGTACAGGTACAGCGGAACCTGGATTTTCATATCTCTCAATAATTCAGTACATTATTCGTGAGAAGTGTAAGCTGTATGCCAAAAATGGATAAAATATACTAAGTGATTCAAAAGTTCTGGCTATAATTGATGAAACACCCTGTAACTCGGTTATGGAAGCCAAGAGACCCATTATATATGGGTTATTTAGAATCCCCTTTGTTACCTCTACGTACCTTTAAAATATCTCCGTTTACCAACGGGACACCCTGTATACCTACTATAGGATGGTTCTTAGTGAGGAGCAATTTTGAAGTTGTTCGGATGCAATATTGAATAATCGTGTTGGCAGCACCGATGGTATGTATCTAAGATAAATAGTATAAATAGATAAACTACAGGCATTTGGATGGAGTTTGTTTGAAGCCAACATAAACAAAGCAGTTGAATGGTGGAAGGGTTCATGTTTGTACACTATTTACACTCCAGTGACGTAACAAACAGAAATTAGGTACTAATGGTAGGAAATAATAAATATGTTTTATATACTTCATATGGTGTGTTTTATTAGAAAAGGAAGCAAATTTATTTATTAAAAAAAAGTTAAGTAAAAAAGTAACTATTGGGCAAAATTTAAGTAAATTACAAACTTTTATTATTTAATCGAGATGTAATTGAAATGTGTACAAATATTTAAACTGTGTTGCAAAAAAAAATTTTTTTTAATTCTCCTTATTAACCCAACAATAATTTTTTGAAGATTCTTTGAAGAAATCAAATATACCACTGTATTTTATTTAATTCGTATATACAGTGAATTTCTTATCTTGGAATGTAAGTTCTTTTGGAAGAATCGGTGATAATTTACATCGGATCAGTCGACATTTAAGCGGTGTTGTAAGTTCATTTAAGCGGTGTTGTAAGTTAGTGTTAATTTTAAAGTGATGTTAACATGTTTTCTAAAACTGAATTAACTGATATAAGTTCTGCAGTATAGTCAAACGAGACATTTATATCGGGATCGCAGTTCAAATATTTGTAAACATTTCAATTACACCTTGTATATTGCATAGCCACGAGCACAACTCAATTGGTAAGATTCGTAAGCATCGATCTATTAGTTCTAATAGCTCTTGCCGCGGTTAGTTTATGGATAGTTCACCACTCACATGCGTATCGGGTTGTCCTTTCAGCCTCCTGTTGGCTTTTAAGGGTTGCTCGTAGGGGGAGGGCAATCAGGATGACGGTAAAATATAAAATATTCATAAACTATTTACTGAATACCCCATTCAATATTTTATGAATTTATTGTGAGCAAATGTGGGTTACCTAAATGTTCGCGTATAGGTAGCCTATCTTACAAGGAACCCTCTGAATTTTTTATACACTGTTTCCTTATCGAATGCCGATATTCCATGGGAAGGTTCTTGTGACCTTTTTAAGATAAAATTGTCATATGAATGTAGGTCCGCAAAGGTTTCCTCTTGAAGATACAGGGCGTTGAAAAAAAATATTTTTTAATTATTTTAAAAACGCGTTTAAATATTTAACCGAATTTTGCTGAACGTCAGAATGGTATAACTGCGTTTTTTTAATAAGCCTTTTACATACTTAAATCGTGCGAGATAATAGTTTGCAATGGTATTATGTATTTTTTGTAAGTGAAAAGGATACTTTTTTTAACATTCTGTGACTGTAATAGGGGAGTCGATCTGGCGTTCGACAACAGACTGATGAAATCGATTAATTTTTTACCCAATCGATGAAATCAGTTCCCGCCATCATTCCTGCATGAAATATTCGACCCAGGCGGCGGTGGACGAAGAGGAAATCCTCTATGTAAAGAACTTGAAAACGGTTTCTCCGACAAATCTCAGCCGGGTTTGATCCCACAAAAAAATATTCTTACTAAAATTGAAGAGCTTGACAAAACACGTAATCTCGTTCCAACATGAACCCGATAACTCAATTAGTTCGCGAATTAACGCGATTTGAAATTGCAAAAATGGATAAATGAATTAATTATTTCTAAAAAGGCAGTGGAGATAGAGCCTTAATTTTTTGTGAATAAAATGGTTAACGAGTACTTTTAAGTGCCGGGGTGGGGGTTGTGGGACAAGTAGGGTGGGAGATATGGGGAGAAAACAAATGTTATTAAAACGCATGTAACCAGCCATGGCTCAAATTGTTCACTTTTACATTCGCTAAAAGTAGCAATGGGCCAGCCCAACATCGGCTGGCGCGACGCGATAGCTGCTCTACCGGCCGAGAAATACAATAATTGTGTGTTGATTGAAATCGATCGTTTAAGTTTAATTGAAAAACTCTATTATTTATTGTTACTAACCGTCCGCAATGTCGGTTTTGCTAAGATGTGGGTTCAAACCGGTAAATTTAACAATTTTTCGAAAGTAAAGCATCACTAAAAGCAAGAAACTCGTTGAAAGCCATCATGTTACCGGCGTCTACGAGTTAAAAACTGATGGATCATCTGAGATTATAGGAACTGTTTTGCGAGAAACCTCTGATGCACTAACTACTAAAACGAAAAAAAACGTTTGCAAGCCGACAATCGAGGTATGTATATAATTATTATAATTTTCCTATGACTATATGCGAAAGTAGCTTATATGGCATAAATAAATACGTCAGAAAGTTGACAATATCTGTCACATTTAAAACAGTGATAATATGAACTTAAAACTGATACGATATGAATATTTCATATCAGTTTTGAATTTTGCATTTCTATCTAGAAGGCAGGAACTGTCAAATCAATGACACAAAGTTTAAAAGTAAGTACTAACATATTAAGTTCATTTAATTGTTGTTTCTTATTAAGTAATTTTTATCTTTGGAATTTGTCTTAATTATTAGTCGTAGGAAAAATATTGTACATAACGCGTTAGAAAGTAATTTTCACACTCGTGTAAAATAAGTCACTTTCTACACTTGTTATGTAATATACTATATTGTATAAGTTCTAATAACAAATAATGATAAGTTAAAGAAACGTCACTGATCAAGTACACAGGGTCGTATTAAGTAAGGGTGTTATAAAAATACGTATGTAATCTATTTCATAAAAAAATATAATTTTTGATTTTTTAATAATACTATTTTCATTGTAATATGTACAGCCTGTTTACTTCAGTTACACCACATGGAAAACTTTTTTAAAATTAATTTTACGAAAAAAGTTACTCTTTATAAAAAGTTCTACATCGTGTAAAACCCATGACGAAAAAATAAGACATTAACATTTCTAGATCTGCCGACCATAAATATATCATTTAAAAAAAACATATAGTTGATTGATTTTAGGTTGATCCTGACAGAAACGTTTTGGATACAAACTGCACTTGCAAAGTAGGAAGAGGATTCTGCAAGCATGCAGCAGCGGTTTTTATCTACGTCAATGAAGAGAACAACAATACAGTTGCAGGTGTATCAGAAGGGAATAGAAGTGGCAAATCTATGACCATCAAAAGTAAAGCAAATAGAGGTAGTGAGACCTACGGGTGTAAGGACGTCAGTAATTTTTCTTTTGGTCACTTGGTGGAAAATGTTATGCTAAACAACATAGCGTTAGCAGAGGAAAGATTAAGAGTGGGAAAAGAAGCTAGACTGGTAGAAGAGAGAAAAAAAGAAGAGATTTTATTAGCGTTATTGAAAAATTTATAAAATTTGCAAAGTGTTAATGCCAAACACTACTATTATAATCATGGGTTTTACACCATGCAGAACTTATTATAACGAGTAAAATTTTTTCGTAAAACTAATAATATAATATATATTACAATGAGAATAGAATTTAAAATATTATTAAAAAATCAAAAATTATATTTTGTTATGAAATCAATTACATACTTATTTTTATAAAACCCATAATGCGACCCTGTGTACTAGAACTGTCACTTTTCGTTATCTTGGAAATATACCACACAATTTTTGTCGGCCCGGTCGCCAGGTGTCGCGTCGGGAGATGTGGGGTTGGCGTATACGAAAATTTTTCTATTTCACAAATGAGCGCTTGGCGCACAAAATAAAAAATGGATAATTTTTTGCTCGCGATTTTAAACATGAATAAGGGGGTTGATGAAAAAAAAATTTCACCTGTCGACAGCATCTTTTTTATCTTTCATTTGAGAACCGCAGTAACTCGATCCGATAAGTATTAGGAAGGGATAATAGAGAGGAGTAGGAGGTTCTAACTGAGCTCAAAAGAAAGACGAGAAAATGTTCTAACCATTTATTCATTTTATTATTTTGCCATGTCAGTATCTTGTCCGCCCGCGCGAGTTACAAATGGAATAACGGATGGAAACCGGACGAAGTCGACAGAGAATCAGCCGGGGGCGGAGCTTACGCTCTCCACTTCTCCCTCTCTCTCCGGGCACAATCACACTCATTCAGATACCGAACAATTTGTTCGGTGAATATACATGGTTGAAAAGAGAAATAAAAAAATAAAATTGACTACTTTGACAGGCATGGTTTCCGAAATATTACAATAATGTCAAAATATGCGCATTTAGAAATAAAAATCGACCTGTCCCAATATTTTTGCAAAACTGAGACCTGAATTGAAAAAATTCAATATTTCATACTTTATCAAGAAATCTAATATTTTTCATCCAAAAACGTAAATCCCACAGATAAAAAAATAATAAAAGAATGGAGATAAATCAGATCGCACAACCAGCATATCAATCAAAGCAAAGTAAATTAAAGTAGGAATTAGCCATGTTGTTGTCACTGACCGATGACATTCCTTTTAATATTTGGCAACATAGCTGTTGGCCGAAATTGTTCTGTTCATTTTTTAAGAGTAATTTGATTTGTATGATCCACCTATTCATCAAGCAGATACGCAGAGCCGTATACAAAAGTTTTGTATTCTGGTTCAACTGAAAATTTTAAATATACAAGTAATACAAGTAGTAAACCTTTTGCGCACAAATATTTTAATGAACAATAGATGAGACAAAACTCAATAAAAAATTCTGATTACTTTTTCCAAACCTAAAAATATTAATTAAATGAAAAATTCTACTTAGTTCTACTTATAGTTTTGTAGTTTGCCAATGTCAATGGAGCTTGTGTTAGAAAGTGTAGTAGAATTTTTTAAAAACGCGTTTTATTGCATTTGTATAGTGTAAGAAGTACTAAAATAAATAAAATATACACAATACTTTTCGAAGTAAAATAGCATGTAGAATTTATAAACACAAAGTTTTGAGTTATGATAAACTAAACCAGTGTTATTAGAACTTTTTCATTGAATTTGAAGGATGCGAATATCTTATCGGTTCTGTCAGTGTACACTAAAAAGTAATAGATCACAACTGTAAGAAGTGTCAAATTTCGAACAAAAATTTTTTGACGTCACATCTATATAAAAAACGCTTGTTGATAAAATTTATTCCTTTGTTTAAACCAGCTAATTTTTTAAAATTTGTCTCTTTTGTTAGTTTTAATGTTTTAATTTGTTTGTAAATGTCCTTTTGAAGTTTTATTTAAAAAGTTTTAAATTTTATAACTATACTTTAAATTAATATATAAATTAAATTTATAATATATAAATTAGGACCTGTACAATTCATTCTTGCTTTCTACAAAATAGAATTGTAATTTATTTTTGTGTTGACATGTTTTTGGTGTGTTCCTGTTGCAATTACTACGTGGAAAAGTTATGGTGAGTTTTTTGCTTTAATTGAAATAAAATTAAAATTAAATTAAAATAAATTCTTTAAATCATGTAACTTAACAAATTTGCCATAATTTTTCCACGCAGGGCCTGATGATGACATCTTGATCGCCGAAACCGGTCGCTTCTTCAAATAAATAACTTGTGAGATAAAAAGGACTTTATTTTCTTCCATACCTTCAGTATTAATTTAACGCTAACAGAAAAAGGAAGCAAAATACCTATATTTTACTTTAGGGACAGTTTCACAGTTTACCGTCCGAAAAAAAAACGAAAAAAGTCCTAGGGCGAAAAGTGATTCTTCTTGTTATTGTGTACTGTGTCGAATTTGACCTTTTATATATAGCAATTTTAATTGACTTGAGATTTATTAGCGCTCAAACGACATGGTGGATGGAAATCCTCCACCATCGAAAATTCAAAATAAACAAAAATATCTACCTCCCATAAAATTCTTAAATCTTAAATAAATTTCAACCTAGTTCACGTGGAATTTAACAGCAGCTAATGAAATATATCAATCAACAGATAATATAACACAAACGCCCAAAGCACCCATATTAATCAACCACTGTCTAATTTTACTATTAATTATTATACTGAAAAATAATTTAATATAATTTTATCTAGTGAGTATATAAATTTTTTATTTGGTCGTATATAAAATAGTATACAAAAGTTTTGTTGTTAAGCAATTACACAATCGAATATTATCTACTCATGCGTAATAAGCTATTTACAACACTCGTATGTAATATACTACTAGTCTATGCTCTATTTTACAAAATATTTTATCAGCTATACATATTATATTACGGATGAACCTTTACAACTATGTACACACTAGGAAATTAAATTCTAGTTTTAATTATCTGAATTCGTTTGAAAACGGCAGCGATTTTAATTTAGTTCATCATAAATTGAACATATTAATTGACATTGTTTTGTTTTATTTATTTTCTTCATCGATCCTATGTAAATTTGATGTATCTATAGTTTTAATTAATTTTAAAGCAGCATATAGATTAAAGAACGTATCTTATGCATTATGAATTTAGTCTTTTAATATTAGGTTACCAAATTTAAAAATCATCTGACATTATCGGTCACTATTTATAAACTGCAGTGCAATTGAACCGGACCAGTAGCGCATGTTGCTGATATGCCTCAATTCCCAGTACGCGAAAATTAAAAATCCGCGAAAATTACTTCTCTATATTTGATTTTGAATATGCCGATCACCTGTAGGGCTCATATGGCTGAATAAACTTAGAAATCAGTTCACTTTTATGCAGATAAATCGTCAACACTCTTAGAGGTGATTTTATATACTTCTTCATAACAAGCCTGTAAACGAAATAGAAATCTACGCGTTTTATCGTTTTATATACTTTGTTTTTTTTAATTATGTTGATTCAAAATATCTTATGCAATTAGTATAAAAGTGAGCGCTACATGCTATTAAGGCCGTTGGCTTCTCCATCCATGGTTTGATCCAGACTCTTTTGAGGTTTTCCTTTACCGCTTCCAGTCATTTTCTTTTCGGTCTTACTTGCCTTCTTTTCACACTTACTAATACTTTCTTTAAATAAACTATTTCCTGACATCTTTATAGCCCATACTTTTTCATTATACTTTCATTCGTTCATTTGGTTGTTTTATTCCTCCATTTTTCTTACGAAAAGGTTTTCTACATCTTCCTTTTTACCAAAAGCACTTTTTCCACACCGGCTTGTTTTTCTTCGTCAATATTTTAATACCAGTGTCAGATGTTCTGGTTTGTAGGTTTTCTCCTTTATCTATTAGAATTTCGCCTCCACTTTTGTTGTTTCTGAAACATTTTGTCGCTTCTTTGATTTCATTGTGCATTGTTTTATTTTAAGTTTCTTGTGCAGTATACAGGGTGTCCCATTAAGAATGGGACATAGAACAACCGCAGATTCTCCAATTCAAAATAAAACGATTAAGCGAAATATGCTTAGATAAAATGTTACTCGTTTCCGAAATACTGAAACTGAAAAATTATTAATGGCCATAATTTTTTTAATACACCGTATAATTTTACTCAAATCGGCATACTTGTTAAATATCATAAAATGCATCTAACAGTAAAAAAAACAGTTCAGTACGCTCTACGAGTGGCGTACGGCAGGAGTAAGTAATGCTTGTACCCCTTCTAAATGTTACGCCTCTGTCTAAATTTTTTTGATATTTTCTAAGTCAATAATGTACACTTGTTAGTTTGTTGTAAAGTCATTGTTTTTCGAGATATTCGCAGTTAAAGGTAGATAGACATGTACTTTTTAATTGTATTATTAATTAATAATATTCATTCACAAAGTAAAAACCATGTCCCTCATTTCTAAATTGGAAAATTCGTTATGACGTCGGATTTTACAATAATATTACAGTTATTAATAACAATAATCACTTATCGGCAACAGATAGTTACTACGAAAATGTTTAACTGACAGTGACAGAACTTCACTATAAATCAAAGCCTGCTGTCAAAATTTTCAATTATAAATTAATAAATATTCTCATAATCGCAACGTGCCTATTAGGAACTTAACATTACAAATCAGAACAAAAAAATAGAATAAAGCTGTTTGGTCGCGAATCTCATTGATTGTAAAAATGAATATTATTAACAATAATACAATATCTCGAAAAACAATGACTTTACAACAAACTAACAAGTGTACATTATTGACTTAGAAAATATCAAAAAAATTAAAATAATAGTCAAAATTAAAATTTAGACAGCGGCGTAACATTTAGAAGGGGTACAAGCATTACTTACTCTTGCCGTACGCCACTGGTAGAGCGTACTGAACTGTTTTTTTTACTGTTAGATGAATTTTATGATATTTAACAAGTGTGCCGATTTGAGTAAAATTGTAAGGTGTATTAAAAAAATTATGGCCATTAATAATTTTTCAGTTTTCAACTTCAACACCCCGTATTTCGGAAACGAGTAACATTTTAGCTAAGCATATTTCGCTTAATCGTTTTATTTTGAATTGGAGAATCTGCGGTTGTTCTATGTCGCATTCTTAATGGGACACCCTGTATAATGAAATTCTTGTTTCAAGACTTTAATTTCTTCTTTAAAATAATCTACTGAACTGTGTCCCCAATCAAATTCTCCCCTTCCTTCTTGCATAATCTGGTCCCTATTTTCTTGGTCATGGTAGGAATTTCATATTTCGTTTTGGAATTAATGTATGTAATTAATATACTAAAGATCTAGAAGATACCAGCAACTGATAAGATTGCACCGGATTACATTAAGTATAATATGATTGTATAGGAAAGAATTGAGTAGAAAATTATGAATAGAATATGGAGAGAAAAAACTGTACCCCTTGAGTGAGAATAAAAATCTCGATATATTAAAAAATGGAATATAAAATACTGTTATAATCACAGATGCAATAAACGAAATAATATATAGAATATATAGAAACTACTAGGTATTTACAATCTTTATCCATTGTGAATAAAAAATAAATATGTGAAGCCCTAAAAGTATGTAACCAAAAGAAAATAATGTAGAAAAATAAAATACAATTTATAACAAATTAAAAGTTCATTTGACATCATTGGTCATTATTTACATGATATAATGCTATTGGAAAGATAGAAATTTATTCAGATTGATCGCTCACTATGACATGCCTCTAGATGAAATAAAAATCGAAGCGTTTCATATAATCGTTTTATGTCCGTTTTCTGGTCTAGTTTTTGGAGAATCAGAATATAATTTTTTTTTTAATATAGTGAACTGTCAAAGGAAATGGAAATACAATGTGATGTATGTCATACGATTTTTTTCCTGTTTACGTGCAACGTTTTTCGTTAATTATCGGGGTATCCCAAACATCTGGTGCAGCAACATTTACTTTTTTTAGGCAAAACTAATAATGGCGGAGAAAAGGGTTTAGATAAATAACAACGTATAATTAAAAATTCAAAATCGTTTCTTGAATATCGAGTCTTAAAAATTTAATTGTAAACTCAAATACAAAAGGAAAAAGACAACTTTATTCGGGTCCGTAGTAGTGAGGTAGAACAAAAAGTAAAACCCTTTTATCTGTTCAAACTTTTGAAACTTTATTGGCATCAGGAACTCTACAAAGGTTTGAGTTGAACAAATTGGATGAAAATTGAAAGAAAAAACACTATGTACAATTGATAAAACAATACTTTTAAAAACATTACTAAAAATGAAAATTGTATCAAAAGAACACTTTTTTAAAATTCTTAAGAAACACGTTTGATTGACTACTAAAATGGCGCTAAAATTTGTGAAAATTGGCATTGACAATATTGACAGGAACAATGTCACCAACTGTTTTTATGAGTTGACAGACATTGGTTAAGGATAAGGTGTGTCATCATTATGATTTATTTAAATAAACATACTGAGTACTCGTTATGGACCGTAAGAAATGGTCTGAAAAGTCCAATCGCTTAAGCCACGTTTCCATCGGAGAAACATTGAGAAACTTTTTTGTTGCTTTGTGTTCCACTATGTTTCGTTTCGGAAATTTGCGGCATAATTTTGTTTCCACCAAAGCGACGTGAAAAATGACAAAAGTCGCGTGTGTCGTGGTGTGAAACCTCAACTCAGTATTTCCACTGATACGTTTTTAATTGCGAATAAACTCTCTACGAGTCGACATATGTCGCTTTTTGAAACGAATGAAACTAATCGACTTTAGTTTCCGAAACAAAGAGAAATAATCGGAAACATTTAGTAACTTCCAGATATATTTTCGGAAACAAGCAACAGTAACATAAAAGTTTCTCAATGTTTCTCTGGTGGAAACGCGGCTTTAAACGAATATTACACGTTCAGTGTTTCATCAGTCAATTCAATGACTGTGGTTAGAATGACGCCAAACTGACCCTGTAACTCAGTGACTGATCAGACTGAAATATTTAAATTTTTTAATAAACTCTGTCAGTATGGTACATAGGTAGGGGGGGGCTGTCTTTCACCCTGGGAGGTTATGGAATATCCCCTGCTCAGCGGAGGGACTGCTACAAGTCTCTCCTCTCTCATGGTTGTTCTTATACAGTCCTTCAACCTTCGAAGGGTTGAAAATAACTTCTCGCCTTCTTGTACTCTTTCTTTAAATTACAAACCATGTCCTAAAGGGGGGGCTGCAGCTCCCACAGCCCCCTCTGGATCCGCCCATGGTATGGTCAGACTGACAGTGTAGCACTACTCTATCACTACTCGTATTAGTCACCTCCTGAACTGCGATGGAGACGGATCGTGATAGCACTGCAGAGCTTTTGGCTTACGAAAAAGAGTTTATTCTTACGTTTTAATCACTTCCCTATGGAACAAACGAGATCAACATTATGTAAACAAATACAAGAGGAATGAGGCTTTAGAAAAGCATCGAAACAAGCTTCTTTCATGCATAATCCACGTCTTCACTTGTGGTTCTTATTTCATTCAACTAGTTTAAATATGTATACTGGGCTATTTTTAGAAGCCATTCTTTAGACCATAGCTTCCTACTTCCATCGTACCTACTTGAGAGCTCAATGTATTGACCAGTGGAGTTCTGGGCGATGACTGATGTCAGTCTGGACTGATCATGTAAATTTACATAAGTGCAGCCTTCAGTTTTTCATCAGTCAATTCATGATCAAGGTTACGAAATTGACTGATGAAAAACTGAACGTGTAATGTACGTCTTATATTTTCTTCTTGCCAACAGAGGACGTGGCTTAGGTTTAAAATAACAAACAGAAAGATGACATTTTTGCATAATAGCTCGAGAAAAACAAGACCGATAGAAGAGGGGAAAATTAATCTAGTCTCTTTAAAATAAATTGTTTATTCCTGACCGGGCATTATAAGCTTATAACATCATAGTTACGCTATCTAAAAACAGGGTTATAACTCCCTTGGGATATTAGAGGTGCCTTAATTTCCCGTTGTCAGGTTTACTACCAGTTGTTAGGATATTTTGACGTTTGTTGAATATTGCTGTCAGTATTTCATTATATTTAGTCAATGTCATTGCTGCTTATTTTATTAAAATCGATCAGAACTAAAATAATCTATGTACCTCGGGAATTAATGATCCTTAATTACCTCAGACAATTGCAGTCCCTTGGGCCAGAGGCCATCTGGAAACTTTGCTTCGGAAATTAAGGCCCTTAAAATTCTCTTGATACATAAATTACTATTATTAAATTAAAGAACAAACGCCAATGTGACAATTCATCAGATTATTATATTATTACATGAGCAGTACTGAAACAAATTCCAAAAAATGCAACATGAAACTTAAAAATCGGATGAATGATACTATTATGATCACGAAACTAGTGAAACCTCCAAACTTCTAAATGTCAAGACTCCTTAACTCAATAGTAATGATGTAGAGAAAAAAAAGTAATAAAAGAGCATAATTTCGGAGTTCGGATTTCAAATTCAACATTCAAAACCACACGATAACTAACAGGTCTAATGGAAAAAGTCTATGAAAAAATTAGTTTGCTATTCCTTGACGTAGTGTGTACACCCTATTTCTCTTTTCAGCAATATTTATACCACCACTTTATGTTTATTAGTAGTAGTGAATGTGGAAATACCTACAAAACAAATACAACAAGCGACAACTGAATTCAACAGTGGATAGTCAAGCTAAATCGGTTAAAATCGGTAAATATAAATAACTGATACATCACGAATTCCGTAATAATTAAATTTATGAAATATAATATGTGAAATGTAGTCAAAAGGTTTGCACATAAAGTAACATCAATAAACGTCACTTCTGGAAAAATAATGTTAATTGAAATCTGAAAATTTGCTTTCGCTCTATTTCATGAAATTATTGCCTGCTTCTGATTATATCTAGTTTTGCCTAAAGAAGTTATCAACTTTACCTATTATTTTGAATGGAACACCCTACATTGTTTTCCATTTTTGAACTTTTTAACAAAATTTATTTATTGAAAACTCGTTAAATTTCTAAGCATCTACTAAACTGTTCAACAGTTTACATTGTGACAACAGACACATTGTTAATATAGTATACAGAGTGGTCGCAGTATTAATTTATTTAATTTTGCAAAGGAGCAAGCACACTTTTCATGGGATTTCCAACAAGGTACGAATTTGATAAAATTTTAGTATATTGTAGATATCGACCTTCTGATCAAAATGTCTCATGGGCCCAAAGAGATTCTATGACTAGTTTCCGAGATACAGTGGCGGGTAAGGGGTATTTTAAAAAACAAAATGTAAATGAAAAATACTATAAAGATTTTTCCCTGTCCTTATCCTGACAATTACAAACACAACAAAATAAGAATTAATCCGTTCTGATTTTTATTTATATAGATGACCCCAGAAAAACAGAAACCAGCAGAAAAACAGTTCTAGCTTTTTTATTTTTATCCAAATGAGTCGCTAGGAAAAGCAGCGTTTTACAGAAACGCATGTCACATCACTTAAACAAAACAGATTCAGCTGAAAGAGTAGAATTTTGTGAGTTGATGCTAGTAAAATAAAAAGCAGATCCAGATGAAAATAAATGGAATGTTCCAAAAGCACAACGGTCATTTTTGTTCTAATAATTCGTAAAATTATACATTTAGTGCATTCTGTGCCAGAAAATATAAAAGTTTTTGTTTATTTTTATGAACAAGATTGTGGCAGGGTCAGTATGAGTTCTGTGATGTGATTTTTTTTAATAGATCAAGAGTCAATTTTCACTGGCTTGCTCCCTTTTCCGATCTAATTACCACCAAAGAAATTATGCAAAATCGAGTTAGGTAAGTTTTTAATTTTCTAGAACCCGAAACAACAATTAATGTAATGCAAGATAATATTTTAAAAGAATTTATTAGAGTCTGGAGGTAGAATTATTAACCATTTAAGTACATTTTAGGTATAAAAAAATAATTTTGAAGTCATTATTTTTTAAAATCAATCTAAAAATGTGGCCACTCTGCATAATATTTCAACACTATTCCTGGTAAATTAAAAATTTGTCTGTCAGCTAAGAACATATAAAAATAAATAAATTAATTTCAAACTACTATTCGATAAGTGTAAAATCAAAATAATTATTCGCGTACGTTAACGGGTAAAATAAAACAATTCTTTTAGTCTCAAAATAGCTACAAAGTATATGGTGAAATTAGAATAAAAAAAATTGGAAAACGTTTTTTTACATGGATACACAGTGCGAAATATCAACAATCTAGCGGAACTTAATTACTTTAATGGATCTGGACAATTTTTGGGGGAATATTTTGGGGGGGTTGATCCAATATGAATATCCTACGCTTATATTTATAATAAATTATTTTTTTTAGCGCATCGAAAACATGACCTGAACATGTTGTGTTCATGGGCGCCGTTACAAAAAATGTCAGGGGGGGGCACATTTTTTCAAATCAAAGTATTGCATTAAATTGAAATACAGATCCTGTTTGTTGCGAGTCACGTGGTCAGGACGGTCGAATAGTGACCGCGAAATCTACCGAACCGTTATTTGATACTCCAGCAAATTTAAAGGGGGTAGAGGGATAAGATGGGTGTGGCGGCCCCCGCTCGATTTGACTTGCAAGTGTGAAAACTTTGTTTTAAATGTAAAAAAAAGAGATTTACATAATCATTAATTTTAATTTTCGACTTTGGCCAAAACTGTGATAAAAAATGCGTTTTTCTGAAATTATTTCCACTAAATAATTTTGTGTGTTTCTATCCGGATTCGATTAATTTAATTCTATTATACTCAAAACTGGAGCATAGGATTTTTTTCAGGTTTTTTCAGACCCTGGGATCCTTATAATTTGGTGCAAACAACCAAAAAACGAGAATTTTTTTTTTTCAGGAATGAAATTTTTTTTGAAAGGGTTCTTGTGCGCCTACAAAAAGGGGCCAAATTGCATAAGTAGCATTACTAAATAGCTTAATTTTCCGCGCAACCGCATATAAATATCTTCATTTGCTCGTGCGACAATTCAAATTAAGTAAATCTGTTTTTCCGTGTAAGAGTCGGAAAAAACCCTAAAATGGTAAATATTTTCCGCCGAAACAACCCCCCCCCCGTTTACGGGTATGCTGAACACGATGGCGCTGTTAGAGTTTCTCTATGGGTTTGCGCAACCCCTCAAAACGGCCAAAAACCACCCCCTTGCGGGGTTAAATGCGCTTTACAAGGTTTCCCTGCCGAAAAATACACTTTCCCCCTATTTTAAAGGATGGTGAGCACGGTGGTGATGTTGGATACTCTCCCCTGAAAGGAGTGAATTTTTTTTAAATACCAACCAACCCCTCCACCGACCAAAACTCTCTCCCGAAAGGGATGATTTTTTTTTAAATATCAGCGGCAAATATATCCCCCTGTTTTCGAGGATGCTGAGCATCATGGTGGGGCTGAATATCGCTTCCGACTCCCACCAACCTTAGTGCAGGTTTATAGAAAGTGATATTGAACACCACCATCGTGTTCAGCATCCTCGAAAACAGGGAGGCACCCGTTTTGCCACTGATATTAAAAAAAATTCACCCCTTTCGGTGGAAAGTATTGGGGTGAAAGTGTGTTTTCTACAGGGAAACCATGTAAAGCGCGTTTAACCCCGCTGGGGGTGGTTTTTAGCTGTTTTGAGGGGTTGCACAACAAAGAGAAATTCTAACACCGCCATCATGTTCAGCATCCTCGAAAACGGGGAGGGGGAGGTAATGTTGTTCAGGCTGAAAATATTTACCATTTTAGGGTTTTTTCCGACTCACACACGCCACTATTACGGAAAAACAGATTTACTTAATTAGAGTTGCCGCGCGAACAAATGAAGATATTTATATGCGGTTAAGCGGAAAATGAAGCTATTTGGCCCCTTTTTGTAGACGCACAAGAGCGCTTTCAAAAAAAAAATTATTTCTGAAAAAAAAATTTTTCACGTTTTTTTGGTTATTTGCACCAAATTATAGGGATCCCAGGGTCTGAAAAAACCTGAAAAAAATCCTATGCTCCAGTTTTGAGTATAATAGAATTAAATTAATCGAATCCGATCGTACAACTGACCGGATAGAAACACACAAAATTATTTAGTGGAAATAATTTCAGAAAAACGCATTTTCAGTTTTGGCCAAAGTCCAAAATTAAAATTAATGATTATGTAAATCTCTTTTTTTTACATTTAAAACAAAGTTTTCACACTTGCAAGTCAAATCGAGCGGGGGGCCGCCACACCCATCTTATCCCGCTACCCATTTTATCGCGTCTCGACTAATAAATCTAAAATCCAGGGGGGGGGGGCATCCGCCCCCCCTTGCCCTTATGTAGCGGCGCCCTTGGTTGTGTTATAATTAATTAAATAAGTAACTAGTATTCTAGGAAATAAGACCAACACTGTGGTAGAATTTCATAAAACACTTTATTTAAATATTAACATGACATTTTTCGAAGTACAACTTCAAATTTGGCAAAGAAAAAGAAGTTGTAGTTCGAAACATGTCATGTTAATATTTAAATAAAGTGTTTTGTGAAAATCTACCACAGTGTTGGTCTTATTTCCTAGAATAATTATGGATTTTCATCAAGTAAAGGCGGGAACAATCAAGGAAGTAGATCATTTTTTTATTGATACTAATTTGGTGCCAGATGTTATTGCTAAAATCACCTGTAATAAATCAAAATTCACATTTCCGTCCCTCCGGTATGCAAAGCTTTAATAATTCTAAATCAATTCATCAAAAAGGTCATAAAGTGAAGCATATACCATCTTGACAACTAATTTTCATATTTCCCTTTAATCGTTACCAGGCAAACCAAGAGTAGCAACCATGTTGCGTATGTATGATAAACGATCATCGAATTTCATAAAGTCGATGAGAGCATCTGTATCTGCTCAACGTTGCGTGATAAATACGAGCAGCTTTGTAATTTCTTAAATTAAACCTCATCATCAATCATCCTGATGTTATCGATAAATCGTACAAGAGATACTGAAATTTATGGAATGATCAGGCACAGGTAAATCGTTAAATTAAAGTGTTAAATGAATAAAAACTTTTAGCATCCGGTAAAGTCACCAAACTGAATATAACAATGATAAATTCTTTGAATTGTTTTATTTTTTTACCTAGAAGTCTTACGATCAGGTAATTAATAACCGAGAAACTACTGTAAAGGTCTAACTTCACACTGGACTATTCCATCAGCAACTTCCGTATGCAATTTGACAGGCTTTAAAATTCATAGATATTACAACAACAAAGATAATCTAATATGTATTTCACCAAGGATCCACTCGTTAAACGAATACGAGATACTTTACATTACCTGGAGAGAATCTGTATCTGTAAAGCTAGAAGGGTGGGTCACTCCACAGCACGTAGGCTACATTTGGCCCATTGTGCATCGTTCTGAGTTTGAGCCTTCCTTCTAGCTCGTCAGCCAGCCTACTTGTTTAAAGTAACTGATGACGTTGCCTGAAGGTAGTTCCCTCATGTTGGCATGTTTAACCTCTGCTCGCCGAAAAGAAAATATCTTATTTGTGAGAGTGTCGGACATTCGCAAAGAATGTTTGGCTGTTTCGCTGTTCGGATACTGTAGAAGTTCCTTGGCTAGCTTGCAGCCTATTTCGTCGTCCCATCTACCCTTAAATTGATCAAGGTAGTGCTTCTTTAGTAGGTCCGCCACAGCTGATGCCGATAAGCCTATGAAAGTGCCGGGTACCAAGAGTTTTTGGGAGGCTGCTTTCTTAGCTAACGAGTCAACTATACGGTTGCATTTTGATTTTCCATGGCCTTTGATCCAAGCTAAAGTGACCATGTTGTTGTCTATCAAGGCCTGGTGAGATTCTAGAACTGGACCTGATGTAATGCGTGGTCTATTCAGAGCTAGTAATGCATGTCTGCTATCCCTAAGGATGTAAATATTATTCCCAGTGATGTTTCTTCTGGTAGTCTCTTTTGCGGCGATGGAGATAGCAGTGAGCTCTGTTTGTATCTGGAGAGAAAAGGTACGAGTCACGTTGGAATATCCTACAATGAAAACTCAGATAAAGCCGCTAAAGAAAAATATACAGGATATTCCGATGACTTTAAGATCTTTATTAAACAACTTATACTTAATAGATGGCAGGATGAGTGGAATCAATATCCATCTAAATTGAGAAAGATCAAGGCGTCAATAAAACCTTGGCCTGAAAAATTTCTTTGAATAGAAGAGAGGAAGTTCATGCTTGCAGGAACAAACCCTCCGAGATGTGATACTTGCGAGGTTCTACTCATAATTGAACATCTACTTGTGGATTGCCAAACATACAATTCACTTCGAAATCTTTTGAAAATGCCGGGAAATGTTAGTGCTTGCAGTTTTGTAAGAGTGCCGCGGCAAGATGTGCTTAGCTGTTAGATCGATATTCACCAACCTTACGAATTTAGTTGTCCTGAAATTATATAATTTGCAAATATAAAAGTTAATATTACTGAGTTTCCTTCTTTATCCGAAATAAGATTACTACTTACAAACTAAATAGAACTAGAAATATTTTATAAGGAATTGGAAAATATCCATCACACTGCAGATTGGAGGACTATGGAATACAAAGCAAAGAAGCGATGCGCACATTAAGATGCTGAAATAAGCGTATCACGTGACATCACTTGAGGACAGACTTCAGTGAGCATATGCCTCCAAAATTTGCATTATATAAAATTATAAAATGAAATCGAATTCGGATGATTTAACATATTTTCTGATATATCAATAACGAACAAGGTTACATGCATATTTTCTGAGGACCCTACAAATTTAAACAAGTATTCCACTGGGTTCTCTAGCAAGAATCTTTCAGGCTCAAGTAATAGGAATAACTCGAGTTACTGTTTAAGTCCTTGAGCCAAAGCTTCAGGGCAAAACTAGAGAAGCAAAGCAACTATATTTACGATTAATAATCATCAGGCAATCCACAAACGTTACCGAATGCTGGAGCAAATATATAACGATAATATGGCAGAAAACAAGAGAGTGAGAGAAGGAAATAGGACCGAAATCTGGCTCATTAAAAAACACATGGCGTCTAAAACCATCTAAAAATATCTGACGAGTTGGACTCTAGCAAACGAATGTAATAGAAAATTATGTCTGCATCTACAAGGTATCGCAAACTGAATCGACAGATCAACATAGTAGGTTAGTAGGTATTATAGATGACCTAACATATGAGCTAAAGTATAAGACATTTTTTGTGTAACTACTAAGCTCTATTTGATCATGTTGTCATATTATAGATGACCTAACATATGGGCTAAAGTATAAGACATTTTTTGTGTAACTACTAAGCTCTATTTGATCATATTGTCCAACTTATACGACATTTTTCATACAACAGCTCAGATACGTTAGTAAAACAGGGTCATGCAAAACCGTCATCCATTCAACCATCCAATTGTTGGGATTATCGTGCATCACGAGTTGAAAGGTTACTATAAATTACAGTTTGAATAAAATCATTGCACCAAATGTATCAAATTACATCTAATTATTTAGTTTAATTCTGTTTTATCCTAATTTTAGTAAAAAAATGATTACTAGTTCTTGAGTGAATGAGATACCCTGTATAAATACCATAAACTTTTATAACGTTTGAATGGGCGACTGGTGTGACACTATGAACCAGCAAATACAGGAAATGTTTAAGCCAATTAAATTCGAAAAATATGTTCAAAAAAGGAAAGTATCAAAATGAAAGTCACAAAGATGCATCGAATATATTTTTCATAAAGAAAATCGACGTTTGATAATGAAAAATAAATACATGTACACGAGGTAACAAGCATAATTGGTTTTCTTTGATTTATACTAGGAACAGGAGATGGATAATTGATTTGTTTTTTTTTATATATATTTTCGCAAGCGTAATTGATTGTAAGCTGTTTATTAAAGTGAATAACAAGCCTCGAGGTTTGGATATCTCAATTTAGTTCTCTAATACTGAGGAAACTAATCATTTAGCTGTAACATTTTAATAATCTACTTTATTATATTACTCTTGGAAATAAAATCACTTATTATTATAAGTACAAGGAAACCACTATGAACTAAAGAAATGAATCTACTTTATTTTGAAATTCTACCTGCCATTCTGGTCTTGTTAAACTATATTCTTAAAGTATTTCTAAGCAAGTTACGTTAATTAAACATGATCTCCCTAAAAAATCAATTTTCCATTAGAGATTTCTTAAATCATATACAAATATTTCACCAACAAAGACAAACATCAAAAAAATCAAGCGACATTAAAATCATCAAGAACGACAAAATATAAACTATTACTAAAGCTAGAGTCATAAAAGGAGAATCCTTTATTTATTCATTCCAACGGCCATATTGTCCGTGCAAAAGAGAATGATAAACCATATACAGTTGGGAGTTTTGAAATTTTCAACCACTAAACTTTGATATTCAAAGAACAACACAGACTTTGGTAACAGAAAACTACGCTCATTATTCAAAATGAATCCACGTTTAGAACTACAGTCGCACAAAGTTAATTGTAGACTTGCATATTAGATAAGTAACAAAATTATGGCAATTTTTTTTTTAGCAAAACCGATTTTTCTGGCCTTCATAGAACAATAACAACGATTGATAGGAATTACTACCCTGGCTTACAACTTTCATTAAATTTTTCTTTAATAATTCTTCCACCGAGATTTCCCTGCTGTGCCAAAATATAGTAGATAAAAGTAGCATGGAGAAATTAAAATTCGAACAATTTTGGGTATTTTTGAAAATTTTTCTTATAGATTTTCAAATTTTTTAGATTATTCAAGTTTATACCATCTTGTTGAGTACGGTAAGTAGATTGAAAATCACCCTACAAAATCCATTTTTGCACTGTATATGGGCTTACATTTACGAAAAATTCCAAAACTGAAACCTTAAAAATAAGTTTTTCTTTAATACTTATCTCACCAAGATTTACTCTGAGAGAAAACGTAGGTAATTTTTGAAAAAATCTCGATTACTGAGCAAGTTTTCGAATTAAAGGCCATTTTTCTAGATCTGAACTGTCTGTTTGTCTGAATTCTTCCACGATAGCGTCGGCACGCTGAATCCGATTGAGCTTAAATTTGGTATGTGGGTTTCGGGGGATCGGAGATTGAACCCATTAGGTTTTGGTTGAAATCGCCCCACCAGGGGGCGCAGGAGCCATATGTACGTCGCGAAAAAAATAAAGACATAAAGTTTTTATTTGATATTTAGGTGCCTCTCTGGCTTGTAAATACATCTTGAAATTTTTATTCCTTAATTTTGAACCTAACCTAAAAAAAAAATTTAACTAAAAAATTGCAACCCGTAGCGTCCAAACGCTTGGTCCGATTGAGCTGAAATTTGGTATGTTGGTATCGGATCATCGCGGAATGAATCCGTTTGTTTTTGGTTGAAATCGCCCCACCAGGGGGCGCATTAGACCCTATGTACACTGCGCGTCATATAAAATTGGTACACTTTTTTTCCCAATGTAAACCTAACTTAATTAATCAATCAAAATAACCGTCACATTTGTCAAATTTGTCAAAGCCCATATCCACAATGCCAGCCCATTTAAGTAAGTTTGATCAAATCCGAATAATTTCCAAAATAGCTTGGCAGAAGATGAAAATTTAATAGTAATGGAGCTATGAAAAGTTATTAATTATTGAATTGAAATTTTTAATTTCTCCATCTCGTTTTATTGCTGTAAAAAATTTAATTTTATCGTTACATCTACTAAAATTTTTGTTGACCTGGCATCACTGCCCTAGAAATAATGAAATAAAAACTAGTTTAGTATTGACACATTTTAAAAGATGCATTTACACACCTAGAAAATAGTATATAGTGCAACAAGTGGGGAAAGTTCAACTTTTCCCATGAGTGTGAAAGTTTGGGGCACGAGCCTGAAGGGCGAGTGCCGCAAACACACTATACTTTTTCTACAACTGCACAAATTTAAAGAATACGAGTAATGTAACTTAATATTTATTTTTATGGTTAGCAAAACTAAAATAACATGAAATTATCCTACCACTAAACAGTTAAATAATTTTGTTTTGTATTTCTTCTCCATTCCGTAAATTTTTCGTATGCCAATTCATACTTTTTTCTTGAAATTACCGGCAACAAATCTAACATTACTTTTGCGGCCCTTTCCAATATCTTTGGCGGAGTATTATCAAAATAGTCACTACTGTCAGTATCCATATTATTTATTATAAATCTTATTATTATTAAAATAATATTTAATGGAAATTGCGATTTTTATCAAAGCACGAATGAAAATTACCTTAAGAAATTAAAAAACTTCTACAATCTGACAGTTGTGACAACTATTTGAAGCTGAACAGCAGCCAACTAAGTTTTTGTCGATTTTTGTTGATTCTCCATATAAATGTATGTGGTGTGGGCAAAGTGCCATCAGGAAAAGTATTCCCGCACGGTGTGGGCAATACATGGTTTTGAAATTATGTAAGCTATGAGAAATTCGCTTCTTTTCATAGCAGTTGTAGAAAAACACTATTTTCGATTATAAGAGTTGTACCAGTTTTATATGACGCGCAGTGTACATTACAAAAAAATAAAATACCTAAAGTTTTTATTTGGTATTTAGTTGCCTTATTGGCTTGTAAATATATCCTCAAATTTTCATTCCTTAATTTTAAAATCCAAATGACATTTGACATGTCAAAGAAAAAGTAAGCAAAATTCCGACCCTAAAAAATAGTTTTACTTTTTTTGATATGTGAAATATTTTTTCTTTTATATTTCAAATATCATTTTTACTTTAAAATAATTCGAAACGAATTTTTTTTTGGGACTTTATAGTATATTTTGTCACAAGGGCAGAAAATGAGCTTTAGCAGCCCGAAGCTATTAGCTGCATGAGCTGCACAACTGTTTTTCGCCTACCAAAAAAAAACAAAAAATAGGAAAATATAACAAAAATCTTAAATTTTATAAATACAGACAGAATTTAATGAGCAACTAAATTAATAAAAATGTACCAATTTATTTATTATATATTATTTCCAGTTGTTAAACAATTCATAGGACTTTTTGTACCATTGCGCGTTGTCTTGTTAAGTAACAAATTTAGAGCAACATTACTACCTACCTTCTTCTTGCAAGTCTGCTGGAGTATTTGTAAATTCTTCATCACTGCCTGAATTGCTATTCATTTTCACTAATTCACATAATCACAATTATTCAGAATCAGAACGTATTTTTATTTTAAAGTTTAATTCTCTTCATTCTACACTGACGTTTAATGAAAATGTATGTGTAATGTTAAAGTCAAAGGTGCGTTGATAGTGAAAATCGTGTTCTTTTTGATTTTTGCGGCCCAAGGGTCGGAAATATTACTTTCGGTCTGATTTTTAGGGTTGATATGATTCATTTTCAGACATGGTAGGCGAAAAAAAAATTTTAACACCTTAATTTTTATTTTATAACTGGCGGGAAAGTCTTGTGGCGACACAACAGATTTTTTTTATTTTTTCGGATAGTGTCGAGATATTAGGGTTGAAAAGAAGGCCCAAATCTACCGAGATATTTTGGCCATAATCTTCTTTAGACTGGTTGATTGACGAGTTGGTTAATCAGTTGTTTACTTTGATTAGGTTTCTATATTTATTGGCATTGGTCAGTTCTGCTATGTACGGAATGTCTAGGTCATTGTGCAGCGTCCGATTTGAAAAATACCATTGATATGTTTGGAGAATATTTATGTTACTAGGTTTACGGTATCCCCACAGTTCTATGCCGTAAACCAGCCAGATTCTTTTGTTTTCCTGGGACAGTTTGCCACGAGTCATTCTCGGTTAAAGATATTCCTTCGTGGGATTATGTAATCCGCTTTGGATGCCGGCTAACCACAGTTAGTGGGGTGTGGATTGATATATGTTGTTAATTAAAAAGAAAAATGGGCGCCAGGAGATTGTTTTACCCTCATCCAAAATATAGTCAATTTAGTCACTCAACCTCCAGAATGGATCTAAATTGAGCCCACTAAAAAAAAATAAACTACGTCGCAACAAAAATTTGCTTACCTTAGTTCGGGTCAAGACTATTTGTGACTATTAGTAAATGAAAGAAAAGTAACTAATTACTAAATAACTATTTAATGTTTCCACTTATACAAAATTGCACAGGTCAAAAAAAATAAAAAGAAAAAGGAATCCAAGGGATCCCACTAAAATTGCGCTAGTTAAAAAAAAAGATTAAATTAATTAATTAATTAGTTAAATGACGAACAATAGGGGTGTTACACCGTCCGCGAGAGCTCTCAAGGTCGTTGGAATTGGGCGTAAAAAAAAATACCACTCGCCCCTATAAGTCGCTTACAAAATTCCAAAAAAAATTAGAGAAAATATCTGAAAATACTAATTTAGAGACCTGTAAAAATTACTGATTAACAAATGATGTACATGAACAAATATAAAAAAAAATATGAAAAACTTGCCGTTGTTAATTAAATAACGGCAACTTGCAGCTACTAACTCGTCAGGTCAGATCAGCTCAATACGAAAATCTGGTTAACACTCTTCCCAACATGAGAATGTGGTCCACAATCTGCCCCACACGAGAAGCTGGTAATCATCCGCCCAATACGACAAGGTGGTTAACAATCGCCCAATACGAGGCCCAGAAAGAAATGTACAAACTCTAACAGTTTATACAATAAAAACATTTAAATATCTCAACATACCCTTTTGTACCGTAAAGGGGAATTCTCGGCGAATCAGGAACTTTCCTGACAGATGCTTCCGTATAAGGTGAATCCTCGGAGAATCAAATCGTCTCCCGTGGAAGGTACTATCCCTATAATATTAATAGGCGTTACACACTTGCCAAATAACATAAAACTCGACTGTCATGAAAAACGCCTTACCTGACAAAAATGGCGTCGTTACGAACGTGGCTTGGTTTGGTACAAAATATCAATTCCTCTTCAAGAGATTCAGACCAGGGTAAACACACCAAATCAAATAGGCACCATGCAAGTCTAACAATACGGGAATCGCTCGTCTATCCCAATCAATGGTACGAAATAATCTTCATAAAACACCGGGCGATTCCTCAAAATTTTGTCTAAACCACGCTATACTTTATCACCCAACAAGAAAGAAAAAAGAAACGGTCCGAAATTTCCTTCGAAATCATTCTAGAACGAATTCCACCACGCAAGTCCAGAAAGAGATTCACCTATTAATCGCCACGGGTCACTAAAAACGACTGCGACTTGACCAATCATATAACAGGTGACTGGCTAACACAGCCGTACAGTACCTCAAATATAACAGACGAAATGACCGAAACGACAGATGGAAACATGACATCGATAAAATTAGACGTAAACAATCTATTTTAATAGATATACTTTATACGAAACTAAATAGCTCGTTCAAATGGATATAAAGTGAGTCAAAAAAAACTTGAGGCTATTTTACGTGATATATGGTTCCTAAATAATATAATCCGATCCCGACAGTGGCTCACATCTACCCAAGAAAATAAGGTATGGAAAACTAATTAATGTAGTAAGGTCTTAATACCGAATTTAAACTTTACAAGTTGAGATCTCCTGTTTACTAGCAACTTCATGTTTTTTGTTTTAAGATCCAGTTGTAGTCGTTTGGCTCATATGTCTTCCATGTTTATTTTCGATCCAGGTGGAGTCCAAGATATTTCACTTTAGCTTTGACGGGTATGGGCGTGTTGTTTATATTTACTTGAGGACAGACGTCTCGCCAGATGGTAAATGTTACTGGACTTTTTTGGAGTCGCTTTAAGTTTCCATTTTTCTAGCCAATTTTGGTATCGTAATTTTGTGTGGCTCTTACTGCATCAAAATCCGATGATAGTATTGTTGAGTCATCCGCAAATGTTGCAATTACCGTATCGCCTGTTGATGGGATATCAGATCAAGATAAAGAATCGGACCTTGCGGTACTCCTGTAATCATAGTTTGGTAGGCTGAGAGATCATCTTCAAGTTTGACTTGAAAATAGCGTTCGGTTAGATATAATTTTATAGTTAGATACAATTGGTCAGATAGGTATTTTTTTATTTATATAATAGTCCTAGGTGCCGTACTTTGTCAAAAGCTTGTTGGGTATCGAGGAAGGCTGAAATACACATTAT
This sequence comes from Crepidodera aurea, assembly GCA_949320105.2. Lineage (NCBI taxonomy): Eukaryota > Metazoa > Arthropoda > Insecta > Coleoptera > Chrysomelidae > Crepidodera > Crepidodera aurea. The sequence goes on along the minus strand of OX439473.1, from coordinate 75,525,929 downwards.
CTTGTTGTCGATGATTTCTTTGATTGTGTTGACGATTCTATGGCATTGTTGGATTGTACAGTGGTTCTTCTAAATTCAAATTGATGTAAAGGGGATTATGTGCTCTAGATGTACCGTTTCTACTAAACTGCAGAATATTTTAAACATTTTCGGCCTGTAGGAGCTAACTTATCTGCGCGTATTTCCATTACAAATAATCCTGTTATATATTGTAGTTAGTAGAACCTTGGCTTTGCGTGGAATATTTTTCAATATTTTACCTTCGATTATGTCGTATCCTGGCGCTTTGTGGGGGTTAAGCAGGTTTATAGCTCTTCTTAGTTCTGTTGGTAAAAGAGTAGATATAGGTTATTGAAGATGATAGTTATGAGTTTAAATTCTGGTGAATGAAAGCATTTCATTCACCAAAATTTTACACATTTTTTTATTATGGTGGTATTGTCCGCTCTTCCACCAAAATTTTAAGTTCGCTCACCAGAATTTAATTTCCGTCCACCAAAATGATAAGTTCGCCTACCAAAATTTTAAGTCTTTGTCATATCTATTAAAATTTGACGGTTTTATTAAAATATAGTTTGGTATAAACAAAATGGAAACCCTTAAACAGAAATAAAAAAGTTTAAACGTCAAATTAAATTTAGCTTATACTTATACTTATACTTATACTTATACTTATACTTATACTTATACTTATACTTATACTTATTTAGCTAACGCAACTGTATTCTATAGGAACTGGGCTAGTCGGATCCACTGTCAGACTTTCATTAGAGATTGAAAGTCGAGCTTGTCTACGCCATACTGAAGAAGCACAATAATGCCGAAACTAGTCTATGGTTGACGGGCTCCTTTAATAACAAAATCAAAGTTGTTGGTTTAATGTCCTGATATCTCAGGTTCCAACCAACGTCGGGACTTCTATAATTCAATACCTGTTGGGGCATATAGCCCAAGGAGTAGTAGACCAGACGTTGTGGCAACGTTAACATTCAATGTCCAATTCCTGGGAGATTAGACTATTTTTCTTTTCATTTATGCAATTTAGCTTATAATTTATATATACATGGTTAAAACTGTAATCTGCATTGACATTTTGTTACATTCACAGCGGATAAGTCTTAGTTTATTTCAGTACTTTTTAACCAATTTGTAGTAATACCGCTGTACCTTCACAACTACTCGATAAACGCTAAACTTTGCGAATTTCGAATTTAAATTCGCAAAGTGTAAAATCAACTATTAGAACCGCCGCTGTAAGTAAACTAAGTATAGGGGAATGAAGGAACAAGCGGTAATAAGAATCACTCGAAATTGCAATTCCGATTCGACGTACCATTAATTTAACGCCGAACATCATGCGTAAGTAGTAAAAAAGCTGCGAGAAGAATCTACAAATAATAAAATAATAAAACTATTTAATCATTTTTTAGTCATTTTTTGAATCGTATCATCGAGTTTTAATCTATTTATATTTTAAATTGAAAAATTTGATTTTTAATTGGTAATTCAACTCATTCTGCAATTTTTTGCCTTTATTTATTTAAAATTGAATTCGTTAAATTTCTATTAAAAGTAAACATTCGTTAAAACTGCAACTTTATCCGGATAAAAAACTGTTTTAATTATTCCCGAAAACATTTTGCAACAATTACGTAGTTTTATCAAAGGTAATACCACGAGTCCTCCAAAATTTTATCGATTAAATTTTTGGGTTTCACGAAAACGTCTTTATTTGGAAAAACCACGAAAAAAAACCGATTGATAAAATCACGAGTCCGCAGAACGAGTGATTTTATCTCAAATCAGTTTGTTTGAGTGGTTTTGCCTGAGATAAAGGCGTTTGAGTGTGGAAACCTAATATTTAATCTATAAAATTTAAGAGGATGATATCAATTTCACATAAATCTATTCGCCTCCATGTTTTAAATGTAATCAACAAGTTGAGAAGTGTTACAGATGTAAATACAGCGCTCACTTGATTTAGGTGATTGATCTTATACCAACGTAATGCAAATTGCCTATCTAGAAGTATTATTTAAGATTATTATTTATATAATGTAATTATTGATTATACAGGGTGTTTCATAGTTAAACCGACGTACGTTAACTGTAAACAGAGGGTACTTAGGTGATTCCAAATAATCTCGGTTACTGGGTCTAACGCCTTTAATAACCGAGATACGTGTTTCATCCATTTTGGCCAATATTTTGATAAGCTGTAACTTTAGATCCACCCTGTAGATTTCTCTCATACTTGCTACAAGTTTAGTGTGTTAATAGTCAAATCCTATAGTGTAAGAACTACAATTAAAATCCAGATCCGGATTAAGAAGAATTTGTAAAATTTGAAAATCCCCAAAACAACACCCTGTATATCAGATTTTTTAAAATTGGGATGGATATTTGAAAAGAACCTGGTAGATTTCTTGCATATTTGGTACAGTTATCATTTTTTAGTAGCCCAATCGTATAATGTAAGAAAAAAATGTGTTGCCAAAGCCTACTTGATGAGTTTTGTATCCGGAATTAAACCGAAAAATTCAATGTGTATTTTTTTTTGTAGAACGCTCTTGTGCACTCATAAAAATATTTCAACACATCTTTTTCTTTTCTTCTTCTTTTTTTAAATAGGAATCCGATTACATTTAAAAAAATCTGATATACAGGATGCTATTTTAGAGATTGCCAACTTTTACAAATGTTTCTTAATTTTAACTATAGTTCTTGTATTGTACGATTGGGATATTTAAACAATCTACCTGTACCAATTATGAAAGAAATCTACAGGGTGTTTCCAAAGTTATGGCTTATGAAAATGAAAAGTATTGCATTGAATTTTAACTTTAAAAGTTTAGTAATATCTAGAACAAGATGTGCATTTATAAAAATATGTCAGAATATCTCAGTTTTTTCCATTCGTTTCGAATGTCTGATCCAATTTAAAAAAATATGATGTACAGCGTGTTGCTTTGGGAATATTCAAATTTTACAAATTTTTCTTAATCCGTATCTGGGTTTTAACTGTAATGTAGTACTTACATTATACGATTGGGCTACTAAAAAATGATAACTGTACCAAATATGAAAGAAATCTACCAGGTATTTCGAAAGTTACTGCTTGTGAAAATGAAAAAAATGCATTTGATGTAATTGGACGTTAAAACTCCAGTAGTAGATAAGGATGTGCACTTAAAAATTTTTTTCTCTTTAACTCATTTTTTCCGTTCTTTTCAAATATCCATCCTAATTTTAAAAAATCTGATATACAGGGTGTTGTTTTGGGGATTTTCAAATTTTACAAATTCTTCTTAATCCGGATCTGGATTTTAATTGTATCTCTTACACTATAAGATTGGTCTATTAACACACTATACCTGTACCAAGTATGAGAGAAATCTACAGGGTGATTCTAAAGTTACAGCTTATCAAAATATTGGCCGAAATGGATGAAACACCCCGTATCTCGGTTATTAAAGGCGTTAGATCCAGTAACTGAGGTTATTTGGAATCACCTAAGTACCCTCTATGTACAGTTAACGTATGTCGGTTTAACTATGAAACACCCTGTATAATGTAATTATTGTATGTAAAGTTAAAATATATAATTTGATTAAAGTAATAATTTGTATACGTGTACAGAATTTTTTAACTTATTCTAAATCCAACAATTTATGTAATCTAGTACCTACAGAATTATCTACTACATTTTAAAATCAAGGCATGTGTGATTGTGTTTAGAGTTTGACATGTCATAAACCAAGGAAAGTTTTAAATGAATATATATATATATATATATATATATATATATATATATATATATATATATATATATATATATATATATATATATTGAGGAAATTTTTGCCGTACAAGGTCAAATTTTTTGCTGCACAAGGTCATCAAAATTTAAGACAGTAAATAAATACACCCAAACAACCAACTCATCTTAAGAACATTTATTAAATATATTATAACACATATTATTATAACTATTTTTGTATATCTATAGTTATGTTGCAGTTTGTACAATTATTAAACATGGGCTGAACTCTACCTGAAAAGTCATTATAAGTATAAGTAGGTATTAAACCGAACTAAGTAGTGAATCTCTGACTTTTCTCATAACAATAAACGAACAGTGATTGTCATGGATACGATTTCATAGGTAATTGATGGTCATAAAAAATTGTTATGCATTTATAAAGATTTCTTAATTTATGATAATGTTGATTGCGATTTCAGAAAAAATAGTGTGTTTACCTCGTAGTAAAAGCACTTTCCCCGACTCTCAATGCTTGTTGGCCTCGGCTTAACGCCTCGGCCAACAATTTGCATTGTCGTCCGGGAATGTATCGCTTTTACTACTAGGTAAACAATGTACTATTTTTGCATAGACATGTAAGTCATTCAACCAACCACAATTCGTGATAAGGGAAGAAACTATAAACAGCCAGAAAATTAAATCAAAGAAATAGAATAGGGCGCTTCTCGTCCAGGGGCCCGTCACGACAGTTTTAGTAAACACAAACAATACTAGGCCTCGGTAAAAAGGAAAAATATAGGCAATGTTGGTATTGGTGTTTCTTCAGCCGCTTGTCATCTAAGAAACTATTTTATAGTGACACCACCAGACAATTTATTGATAGTCACGTGGAGTTAAATTGACCCCAACCACTTTAGACGTTTACTGCTTGCAATATAATGATAAAAAAACTTTCGAGGTTATACAGATTCGGAAAAAAAAATTCAGATCATAGGATTGCTTGGGAATTACTCTGTATAATTGGGGTATTCCTTATCCAACCAATATTAAGGGTTGGCATCAAAGTGGATTGTATGAATATTGACGCTGATTTGAAATAAAATTAATAAAATTCACACGTTACTTTAACTTTATATTAATAGTAACAAAAACAAACCAGTTAACAATGAAGATCAGGAATATTTTACTTATAACTTAACTAAGTATGCATTTGCCCAGGATAAGAAAATATTAGGCACTAATAGCTCTTGTGTAGTTGAATGAAGAATTTGAACTTTGTTTTGTTTTTAAAATGGTACTCAAGGCCTTGTAACGTTTAAATTCGGTATTAAGACCTTACTACATTAATTAGTTTTCCATACCTTGTACATGTGAGCCACTGTCGGGATCGGATTATATTATTTAGGAACCATATATCACATAAGATAGCCTCAAGTTTTTTGACTCACTTTATATTCATTTGAACGAGTTATTTAGTTCCGTATAAAGTATATCTATCAAAATAGTTTGTTGTTTATGTCTAATTTCTCGATGTCATGTTTCCATCTGTCGTACGGCTGTATTAGCCAGTCACCTGTTATATGATTGGTCAAGTCGCAGTCGTTTTAGTGACCCGTGGCGATTAATAGGTGGATCTCTTTCTGGACTTGCGTGGTTGAATTCGTTCTAGAAGGATTGAGAAGGAAATTTCGGCCGGGTGGTCTTTTCTTGCTTGTTGGGTGATAAGTGTAACGTGGTTTAGACAAAATTTTGAGGAATCGCCCGGTGTTTTAAGAAGATTATTTCGTACCATTGATTGGGATAGACGAGCGATTCCCGTATTGTTAGACTTGCAGGGTGCCTATTTGATTTGGTGTGTTTACCCTGGTCTGAATCTCTTGAAGAGGAATTGATATTTTGTACCGAACCAAGCCACGTTCGTAACGACGCCATTTTTGTCAGGTAAGGCGTTTTTCATGAAAGTCGAGTATTATGTTATTTGGCAAGTGTGTAAGGCCTATTAATATTATAGGGGTAGTACCTTCCCCGGGAGACGATTTGATTTTTTTTACGCCCTATTCCAACGACCTTGAGAGTTCTCGAGGACGGTGTAACACCCCTATTGTTCGTAATCATTTAATTAATTTAATCATTGTTTTTTAAACTAGCGCAATTTTCGTACAATTTTAGTGGGACCCCTTGGATTCCTTTTTCCTTTTTTTGACCTGTGTAAGTGGAAACATTAAATAGTTATTTAGTAATTAGTTACTTTTCTTTCATTTACTAATAGTCACAAATAGTCCTGACCCGAACTAAGGTAAGCAAATTTTTGTTGCGACGTAGTTTATTTTTTCTCAATCCACACCCCACTTCACTGTGGTTAGCCGGCATCCAAAGCGGATTACATAATCCCACGGAGGAATATCTTTAACCGAGAATAACTCGTGGCAGCCTAAAAGTAAATTGTAATCCACATGTGTGCTTGTGTTTGAAATTGATTTGTAAATGGCACTCTAAGGCCGATGTATTTGTTATGAGCCTACATCATGACTGTGTTTAAAATTGAATGTCACTTAAGGCCGGTAAATAAAGTTTGGTAATTCGTAACAAACTTTTTAAATGCGATTCGAGAATAATGTTTACTAAGCGATATATCCCTTCGCGTGATTTAACGGCTTTTAAGTGACCGTGAGAATATTTATATCTTGAAAATGGTGTGACATTAAATCGGCGCCAATTAGGCGGTCTTTTATATTTGTACATTTTTGTAAGCGGCATCCGTTCTATGAATTATTAGTCTGGTTTAGGATCACTACTTATTTGGTCTAGTAATTTAAAGGTTTGGTTCTTTGTACGTATTGCTACTTATTTTATATTGAATTGCAGACACTAGTGGCAACGAAAATGTTGAATTTCAACAGGATTTATAATGTAAAATTGCTACAATCGGCGCTCCAGTCGCCCAGCAGAAAGTGTAACAGCTACCACTCTTCGTCCTTTAACTCGCTCCGACGCAGGAGCGAATATTTACTATGGCGCAACCAAAAGAGGGCTCAGTGCTCAGCTTTAATAACGTTAACGTTTTATAAGACAGCAAAGATTGAAATTAAATTATTACACAACGAAAAAAATATACAAATTTTATAGTACTTTGGGGATCAATAATTCAAGAAACAATAAAATTATTTATTGTTGTATTCGAAAACAGGCCAACTCAATCACATTCCACCATTGTTTGAATTATTTAAACATTTAAAGAATCAAGGATGTTAAAAATTCAAAAATAAGTGTAATGCCAAGGAATAAAGTAGACAAATTATTGGTGACCAACATAAACGACTAATTCTGAATATTTTTAATAGGAATGAGAACCATCGCAATAAGATGCAAACTACGCAGTAAATTTTCCTCAAAACAATTAAAAAAATTGAATTTAGAAAAACAAAAAGCCATTTTTATTGACAGAGTCGACGTTTTTCGTTCGCAGAACACACAATCCATCAATAATACGTTATTGTCTAGGGTAAAAAAAACATCTTAGTATTCCTGTCCGTATTCAATTCCCACAAAAATTGAATGTGTGGACAGGAATTTTAAGAGACTGTTTCATAGGTTCCTTCTTTATTGATGGTAATCTAAATGTTGTGAAATATCTAGACCTTGTTCAAAATAAAATTATTTAAATTTTCCTGTCATTTTGCAAATATTTTTTTTCAACAAGACGGTTGTTCCCCACATGTGGTTCGATAAGTGCTCATCCTAAATCTTATTCAGATTTGTAGGATTAAGGGGGAAAGTTATCCAACTTTGTGCCAACATTGGCCAACTTGGCACTATGATATTATCTATGTGAATCATAAATTTGGCTATTGTTTAACACAAAGAGGTTTATTTGAACATTTAATAAATTAGATTTGTAACATTTTAAATTTAACGTTTATGTTATTCTCCCAACCGTTACGTAACTAAAATATATTTATATCTTATATACATTTTTGTTACATTTAATATAGCAAATGATGTCTTGATTGCAATGAAAATTTCTCACTACCGTTAATATTTAATTACTAAAATTTATTGGCATCACTTCACCGTATACCTCAAGTACAAAATAAATAAGTAGAGGGAATGCGAGTAGTCTGGTTAAATATTTGATTATTCATTACGTTCGTTCTGGGCGACTGAAGCGCGGAAGTTCGCAATTTTTCCCATGACAACCTTTATTCATCCACTTAATGGTTAATAATTCATGAAAATACATAATACAATACAATAAGTATATGTTGTATATTTTTGCGTTTTAGTTCTGCTCCTCACTTTTTAGAATTAGCGAAATTCCTTGCAAGGAAACCTCATCGATATAAGGTAAGTTTTTTTAGAAATTAAGAACTGGTTTCGAATAAAAAGCAGTTTTAAGGCACCATTTTGTCTGATAGTTATAGGAATAAGTGGTTTTTCGTACTTAGTATACATTTTTCTGCGAATTATGTCATTTTGATACTCATCTATTTTACTGAATCACTATTTTCTTTTCCTCTTTTAAACAGCTTTTATATATATAGGGTGGCGCAAAAATTGAACACTATTGGGATTTCGGAAACCGATACAAAGTTGGTTAAATGGAAAAAAAGATGCGTATTTTCAAGACAAATTGATTGGTTTTTTAAAAATTAAAATATCAGGTCGGGTTTCAGAAATATTTGAGGAAAACCAAAGTTGATGATTATCACCTTAATTTTAAAAAATAGAAAAAAGGTATAAATATTTTTTATTGAAGGACAAATACAACATAGCGTATCCAATTTTTAAAAACAACGTTTCGTTGGCTACCCTTAACTATTTTTTTTAAATACGAACCTGTTCGTTTTATTTCATTTTTGAAATCTCCATTTTTTTCTCCATCTAATCATGTAGAACGCTTAATATTTTTATTAGGTTTGACAATGAACTGTACTTTAGGAATTTTGCTACGGTCCTGTTCCATTTTCACTGGAAATATTTATAAATTTTTTTGAATAAAATGAATTAAAAATTTAGTATACTTTGAGCTTATTGCCCTAAGTATACTTAATTTCTATTAGATACATGAATTCAATTTTCCTAAATAACTACGATCAGAAAATAAAAATAAAATTTATTTAAACTTTAACTATTGAATTATAACAGATAATTAGAAATTTGAATTTATTAAACTATCTTACAAAAACTATATTTTAATAACAGTTTTACATTTTTTATAATTATCAAATGGTTTTTACCACCTGTTTGACATTTTACTACAGCTAGACCACTCTTAGAAGCTAGATAATAGAAACGAATTGGCATATTGATATTTATAAAGACAGGGCACTGCAAACTCAGCCAATACTCCTATATAATATGTATTTTAGACTACCTAGCATGTCAAGCAAGTGGGCTAATTTAAAGCATTCTGCGTTTGAAAACAGGTTGCCAAATTTAGATGAAATTTCTGAGATACCACTTAACCTTTAGATCATCTATACAAATAGTCTATGGTAGGTGCGCTACAGAAAAGATCTGTGAAGAGAGTATAAAACATACACAGTTGTAAAAAATATTCAAAAAAACAAAAATTATTATGATTTCTTCTCTCAATATATAGACGTCAAATATATCAAAGTTATCTTGTTTATAATTGCGTTTTCTTGCTATTTATTTTTTGGATTAGTGTGTTGTTTAACGTCTATATTCTGAGGTGAGTGCTCCACTAGCTTATACTATTAAGAAACTATAAGTGTTAGGTGATGGGAAGCCACTTTATCGCTGAGCGTGTTTTATGAAGGGTTGTTGAGAGAGGTTGTTAATTGACTACTTGTTGGGTAAAGGATACAGGTATTCGATATTTAATAAAGTTTATTACTTAAGCAACAGCTTACGTGGGTTAACTTCCGCTACTTTGGGTCCCTAATTTGAACCATACATAATTTACAAAGAGGAAGGTCTGGCCCAAAATATTCACCACAACTTTATTTTCAGAAAAAGCTGAATAATAACGTGTAATTGAAAAAAAGATTTATCAGAACCGAATAATTATAACAGCAAAGTTAAAGAAGCAGCATTGATATGCTTAAATAATACAGAATGTGTTTCTAATTGTTCGGTCGATATTTCAAAAATTTGGATACCCTCTATATCGGGATAGTATCATAAGTTTTTATCTGGTTTTTTCTTATGATAATATTAATAAGAAAACTTCATTTATGACGAAGTATAAATTCTCTTATAATATGCAATTGCGCTATCCTTTCAAAATTCGTTCCCAGAAACGTCACAAAAATATGATTGAAACAGATTTTGACATCTTCAATCTCAAAATCTATTCTAAGTGTACTATGTTGATGTAATATTTTTGCAAGATTATTTATCAAGTGTTCTGTTTCTATAGTAAATGTATTTATTTTGTTACGTTTTGAAACGTCAATTAAAAATTTTTTTAACAAATAAGTGGTTTTAATCCAGTGAAGAGAGAGAGATGCTTGATGTACATCCGAAATTCTTTAAAAATATCAATACATTTGTGTTACACCGGCAAATGTGAAGATCCAACATGGCGGGCGATGTAGTTATCTGTAAACATTGCTCCGATAATTTTATAGTTAATTCCCATCGTCTCATGTGTTTTGGTTGTAAAAATTCATTTCATAGTGTTTGTGTACGTATAAAAGATGATTATTTGAAATTCATCAACAAAAACGACAGTGTTTTTTGGTGTTGCGATAGTTGCAAAGTCGAGTTGCTGCAAAAAATGGTCAATAATTCAGCAGTAATACAGGAGAATGAGCATTTAAAAAGTGAAAATGTCCTATTGGAATCTTTGAACAGTGAATTAAAGTGCAATAATGATTTGTTAAAAGATAAAATCAGTGCAATTATTTCTAATAATCCAAGTGTGAACCAAGTGAGTACAAATTTCTTATCTCGTCAACAAAAACCGGCAGCCGTTTCTTATAGCAGCATATTGAAAAACCCACCTGTAGACAAACCTGGTTTGGTTCTAAAATCTGCGGATTTTTCAATTACTAATACGGAAATTATGAATGATTTTCAAAAGCATATTGATCCTAGAAATGATAATATAAGAATCGACAGTATTAATAAAATAAAAAGTGGTATAATCGTGAAATGTGAAAACGATAAATCACTTAATACGTTAAAAACTTGCGTGAAAAACAAACTAGGCACTAAATACAAGGTGGAAGATGTCAAACGATTAAATCCGAGAATCATTTTAAAGGATACAGGTCTGTCAGACTCACAAATTAGAAACGATTTAATAGGTGAAATCTTTATTCTAAATGATTTAGCTGACAACTTCAACCAAACCAAACCAAACCGATATGAAAATAGTTACTACCTTAAAATTCAACAACACAATCAACTTGGTACTAGAAATTTCCCCTGAACTAAGAAGCCATCTCTTTTCGAGAGGTCACCTTTATATTGGATGGAAAAAATGCTTTTTTAACGACCACCTGAGAATTTTAAAATGCATTAAGTGTCTTTCTTATGGTCATACTGAAAAAAAATGCACATCTACTTCTGCAAATTGTGCCTCGTGTAGTGAAGGTCATGTTTCGAAATCATGCAGTGCACTTGATAAAAAATGTATTAACTGTCAAAAAAACAATTCAGAACATGGTACTAAATTTGATATCTACCACTCTGCCAATGATAAAACTTGTCCTATCTACGTAAGTTACATTAATCGCCTCAAATCAAAAATAAATTATGGGTAGAAAGTCGCAACATACTAAAGTAAGCGTTGCACAAGTTAATACTCGTTCATTGTTGCCTAGCTTAAATGATATCATTGCAATTATTAATGAACAAAATTTTCACATCTTAGCTGTAACTGAAACCTGGCTCTCTGATAATATTTCAGATTCAGATATAAATATCCAAGGATATAACTTTTTTCGTAATGATAGAAATGGTCATGGCGGGGGGGTAGGTATCTATATTAGATCATGTTTTAAAAGTGAAGTTATTAGCTTTGATCAAATTGTACCAAATTCTTCTCTAGAATATCTTTGGATAAGTTTCAAAATTAATTGTATGAAATTCTGCATAGGAGTTCTGTATAGGCCACCTAGTCAAAGGCTAAACGATGCCATACAATATATTGACAATATGCTACCCAATATCATGACAATCTCTGATAATATCTTCATTTTAGGCGATTTAAATGTCAATCTGCTCCAATCTAATAATGCTCTTAGCCAATGCTTTGATGCCTTCGGTTTTGTACAGATTATTGATGAACCTACGCATATAACAGAGTACACATCTACTTTAATTGATCCCATTTTCCTGAATAATCATAATTTGTGTTCGAAACATGGTACGTTAAATGTTGACCATTTTACAAACCACCGGTTAGTATATTGTGACATAGAAATAAACTATAATGCTCAAAAACAAAAAATTGTAACGTATAGAGACTTTCAGAATTTGGATTTGTTATCTTTCGCTAATGATCTCCGTAACGTTAGGTGGAATCACATAATATATTTTAACGATATTGATAGCAAAGTGGAATATTTAACTACTAATATTCACTCTTTGTTTGACAAACATTGTCCATATCGTGTTGCTCGCATAAGCAAACACAAGGCTCCATGGCTTACCCCAACCATTAGACTTTTATTCAAAGAACGTGATCGTGCTTTAGCTAAATTCAGGTCAAGTAAAACTGCCGTCAACTGGAATAATTATAAAGCTCTACGAAATTTCACTTTAGCCTCAGTTAGACGCGAAAAAGCCGCTTATATTGAACATATACATAACAATTCATCTTCATCCAGATTTTACAAAGTTTTAAAATCAATGAAGATTCAAACATCCAAAAATAATGACATTCCCTCTCCACTTTTAAATCCCTACAAAATTAACGATTACTTTTCGTCTGTTTTTCAGGCAAGTAACAATGAGTGTTGTGAATCTATTGTAACTTATAGAACGAGCAAGTTTAGTAATAATAATACTGTTTTTCAATTTCAGCCAATTGGCATTACAAAACTTTACGATATTATACAAAAAATTAAATCTAATGCATCCGGAAATGACAATATTAATCTACAAATGTTAAAACTATGCCTACCAGCGATTGATATATATATATCTTACACATAGTTAATCTATGCTTGGAACAAGGATATTTTCCTCGTTCCTGGAAGCAAGCTACAGTGATACCTCTGCCTAAAACTCACAGTCCATCTGCGTATAAGGATCTGCGTCCAATTAGTCTCCTGTCCATAATTTCGAAAATTCTAGAACGAGCCGCCTATTTCCAAATTTATGAATATTTGGTGAATCATAACATTATTCCTCTTCATCAGTCGGGTTTTCAAAAAGGTTACAGTACTTCTACAGCATTAGCATATTTATCTGATAACATACTGAATACAATCGATAAACAAAGAGCTGGTATACTCGTACTGCTCGATTTCAGTAAAGCATTTGACACAATCAATCATAATCTGCTTGTAGCCAAATGTTCTTATTATGGGTTTGAGGAAAATGCACTTTCCTTTATTAAAACATATTTAAAAAATCGATCTCAGGCAGTTATGGTAAATGGACAGTGGTCCACTTCTACTTATATAAATTCGGGCGTTCCTCAAGGCTCAGTTCTGGGTCCGCTACTATTTTTGCTGTATACGTCAGATCTATATAAACAAATTACAAGTAGTACCGCTCAATTCTTTGCTGATGACACCCAATTATTTTGTGATTTTAAAATTAATGAATATGTCCCTGCTGTGGAAAGAATTAATGAAGATTTAAATAAAATTAATATGTACTCTTCAAACCACAATTTAAAAATAAATGCTTCTAAGTCCAAATTTCTAGTTTTCTGTAAGAAAATTGCCAAACAATATATTCAAGACCATGCTAGCTTAAACTTAAAAATTTCTGGTGACAGCATTCCTCATGTCTATGAGGCAAAAAATTTGGGTTTATTCTTTGATGAATCTAATCGTTTTGATAAACATACAAATTATATTTTGCAACAAGCCTACAGTGCATTACGTCTACTCTATGCAAACAAATTCGTTCTCCGTGATAAAAATATTAAAACCAAACTCTGCTCCAGTTTAGTTATCTCTAAATTACTATATGGTATAACTGTATACTATCCTTGCTTGACTCTTTTAAATCGTAATAGACTTCAAATGGTACAAAATACATGTTGCAGGTTCATCAATAATCTTAGAAAGTTTGATCATATTTCTTTTGAATTTTCCTTGACTCGATGGCTGAATGTTAGTAATTTATTTAAATATCTATTTTTGACTCTGATATTTAAAATTCTCTGTACAACAATGCCACCCTATCTATACAAAAAACTGATTTTTAGAAATGATATGCATAATGTCAATATTCGGAATCATTTTAATCTCTCCATGCCTCGCTTCTACACTACTACCTTTAAACGCAGTTTTTCATACAATGCTGTTTATCACTATAATAATCTGGACGTAACAGTGAAAAATGCGTCGTCTGTGAAAACTTTTAAAAAAATGTTAAAAGAAAAGCTATTAACTATGCAATAACTTGTTTAACTTATTTAATTATGTTTAACTTTATACCGTTATATATTATTTTCATTTCTAAACCTAAAATCGCAATAATTATAATTATTTTTTCCTTTCTATTTTTTGGTACATTTAATTATGTCACATAGGTTAATTTAAGTTAAATATTTTAATAATCAAATGTTATTTATTGGATAACTGTACTTTTCGTTTCTCTATCTCGTTTATGTATCTTATGTAAGGGTTAGATGTAAGAGTAGCCATAGGCTAAATCTCGCCTAACGAATTGTACTATTTTTTGTTTGTACAAAATAAAGACATTTTATTATTATTATTATTATTAAATGTCGATGTTCGACATGAACATGGATGGCTGTTGGAATAATAAATTAATTAAAATAAAGAACGAACATTAATAAAATATATGTTGGGTATGCAAATGCTAAATAACTATTTAAGTAAAAAACAAAGAATACATCCTTCAGAGTTATTCACAAGAGTTTTTGTTCTACAGAAGAGAGCCGTAAGATGTATGTGCAAAGTTGATAGGGGTGTCTCTTGTAAGCCATTAGGCACAAAATACTAACAGTAACATGTATATTTATTTTCGAAACGTAACATTATTACCCACAGCAATAATCGACGAACTTTTTATCTTTCTTTTCCTATACCCTCTTCGAGTTTTACATAACTCTATTCTGTATACAGGGAAGAAATGTTCAATCACCTGCCAATTGGTATAAAAAAGGTGGGTTCTTTAAAAATGTTTAAAAAAAAGCGTTAAAAAAATATAGCATGTTGATATATTATATGGGTGGTTCAAAAAGATATGGCCAATTATTAGCAAAAATGACCCCATCTTTAACACTCTGTAAAACAGTAAAGCAAAATAAATCAACAGTTCTTCAGTGTAATCATTAAGTTTTAAGGTTAATAATAAGTATGCTTTTTTCTACTAAAATAACGTGGATTTAATATTATTTTACAAAAATAGCGCTAACTTAAAGATCAATAAAGTTTATCGCACATTTATGCCACAAATGTGGCCTAACTAGCGCCCTCTACAAGTTACATCTAAGTAGGTACCAGATTCTGATTTCTCATGCTCAAAAACCCCCAGTTCCAAATTTTTATGTATACATATATAAAAATTCCAAAGTTATTGCAAGAAAATAAATCTTAAAATTTAACCTTTAACACCCTGTATATTCCTTATTAGCAACATTTTATTAGAGCAAGTTGGTTTAAATCTTAATATTTTAAAGTGGGGAATCTACCATACTCCTATGTACAATTACTTAAGGACCACCCTGTATAACGCACTTGGTGCATAAATAACTATTACAGCTTTGTTTATAAGAATGTAATTATTCTTTAACTGCTTTATTAGTTTTGAATTTGACAACAAAATAAAATTAAAATATTCTCAATAAACAAAATATTTACAGAAATTTTAAAAAACAATAATATTTGTCTCACCAGCTCAAACTATAATGATCGAATAGAATAAAATTCTCTTACTTTTACAGCGACATTTTCTTGTGAAACTTTTCGTTTTACAATTGCATGCCTATAGCCCTACCCTCTACTTTCCTCTAAGCGAGCAAGGAAACTTTTCTTTACAAATTACATACCGATTTTCAGTAAAAACCTGTTTTAAGGTACCAATACTCAATAGTTATTGTACGTTTAACCTACCTGTCAACACAGCTGCTCCTTCTTGTACTTCCAAATTGTAAATTTCAAACGTAAAGTATAATTTCCCGAACTTGCGCACTCAGAACGCGATTCTATACGGCACTCGTATTAATTGTAATTAAAAATTAAACTTATTGTATACTTAAATTTACGATAAAACCACTTCACTACCAGTTATATTATTTCGCAACGTCTCAAAACGAATAAAGTGGTCCATAAAATACTTTAATATCCAATTAAACACCTCAAACAACTAAAATGAACTGACATAGCCAATTCTAGTCCCTGCGTATTTGACCTTGAAGTTTTTAGGTATTCTCGTCGAATATGCTATTTCCTCGTTTAAGCCGTGGTTTCCTAGACGTGTATTACGTTACGCATGCGTAACCTAAGTCTCAATTCGTAAGTCGATACTTACTGTGGCAGCGGAATAGTGGTGTCCTAGACCCAAGAAAAGAGGTTCCCAAGAAAGCTTACTCAAATGTCAAACCGATTGAATACGCTATGACCTTGAAATTATTTCGAAGCAAAAATATGGAGGGAATTCAATTTAGGATTTAGGATTTTAGGAATTGTTCCTACCTGTTTTAAAAGCGATCTGAGAGCAATTTTGAAGTGTTTTCTATTCTAAAAACACATATTTAACCGGCTTTTGTATATCTAACATATATTATTTCCAAACTAAATTCGTAATTTAGCTTCTTACCGCTGATTATTCTAATGCTTAATACATACAAATGTATTTAGTTTTATTTTTAAATATCGTACCTTACAAACAGTAATATTTGTGCAGCATTCAATAAAACGGTTTGTAATGTAGAGGGTGGTTCATAACTATTGGGACAGAGGCTAAGGGCAGGTTATTTGGACCATAATATGGCGATAGAACCAAATATACCTTAATAAAATATTGCTGTGGAATAAGATAAAGGGCGTTAAAGTTGAAATTTTTTTTTCGTTTTTTTCGGATGATGTCCCTGTATATTTATCAATTGTTATCAAAATCGGCACAGAGCCATAACTTTGGACAAGGAATATTATTTTATGTATTATTTCACATTTTGTTATAGGGGGCGCCACGTGAATGATTCCTGATGATGAAATTAAGTGGTATCTTTTTTTGGCGAAACTTTTTAGTGATTTTGATTAGAAAATCTGACGTAAACATCTTTTCTACGTAATAATGTTTAAACACGATAATTTCAACCTTTTTCGAGAAAAACGGGATCGAACAGTTCTGAGAAGGGGATTTCAAATAACAGACAATAAAAAACTGGTGACATAAGGCTTCTATTACAACGGTTTATAAAGCAGAATTAAAAATAATTTTACATAAAAAGAGCAAACTTAAATTAAATGTTCTATGTGGGCTCCTCCGACCTCTATGCCTTTTCTAATTCTTGTAATAAAGGATATCAAAGAAAACATTATAAAATTACCTGTTCAATTGCGTTTTTCTCGAAAACGGGTTAAATTATCGTGTATAAACAAGAGTACTAATATTATGTAGAAATGATGTTTACGTCATATTTTCTTATCAAAATCACTAAAAAGTTTCATCAAAAAAATATACCACTTAACTTCATCATCAGGAACCATTCACGTGGCGCCCCCTATAACAAAATGTGAAATAATACATTACATAATATTCCTTGTCCAAAGTTATGCCTCTGTGCCGATTTTGATAACAATTGATAAATATACAAGGACATTATCAGAAAAAAACGAAAAAAAAAATCAACTTTAACGACCTGTATCTTATTCCACAGCAATATTTTATTAAGGTATATTTGGTGCTATCGCAATATTTTGGTCCCAATAACTTGCCCTTAGCCTATGTCCTAATAGTTATGAACCACCCTGTATAGTCCAAAACAGCGTTTTAGGCTACTCAAATTTTAAAAATTTTCCCTGACCCCCCGTATTACGCCTCCCAAGCTACGCCACTGTTATGAGAGGTGCCAGTGAATTGTTCGCATCCACTAGAAAAATGTCTAGGACCGGCACTGTCTACCCCTCAGTTAGGCCTTCTTTACAATCTCTGTAATTCATGATCTACTAGAAGCTAGTTTCAAGAGAAACATGTATTTAAAGAAAGTCACAATTGCGCTAAAGATATTCTTAATTTACTGCAAAAATATTTTCACAACATACGTAAAAATTAAGCTGCTTTTATGTTATTAAAAAAAATATTAAAAATTAAGATGTCTTTGTTTACATTACGAATGGCAACATAACCTCAAAAATATGTGACATTTGTTCGTCGTTAAATATCTTATATTGGTCAATTATGAATTTTTGTTAATAAAAAGACAGTTTGATATAAAATAATGCAATAGAATGTCAAATATTCTAAAAAAGTTACATATTTTTGGTTTTTATTTTCCAAAAGTTTACTGAACATTCGTAGGGTTCAGGCCATAAGTCACGTGATGAGAATTCTGCTCTCCTATTGTGGGCCCAGTGGGCCCGACAAGGTCATAGGAAATCAAAAATTATTTTACATTGGAAGGTATAGGAGTGTCCTGGCCCTGCCTAGACTGAATTGACGCAGCAGAATAATACAGTTTCTGTTTTGACTTTGTCCAAGATCGACGTGAAAAAGAAAGCGCTGGCAATGATGATGTTGGTTGAGATGCAGGACATGGAGGACGAGATAGATGTAGTAGTTGCCTATTCGTCATCGACACGGGAAGAATATAAGGAGATGTACAAAAAAAGAGAAAATGAAGGAGCCTTCCAAATACTTGTGCATAAACATCTGATAGATAATGAGACCAAATTTAAATAATATGAATATGGCAAAAACGTGGCGAGAATTACTGCAATCATATAATCAAGTGCCGCCAGTCACTTTAAAGGTATATTAGTGGTTCCCAAAACGACACTAAAACTATCACGTCCACTTTAAGATCACTGCCACTTCTAAGTGGTATTTAAGTAATATGGTTTGGTGGCCGTAACTATTATTTTGTGCATTTCAAACACCTTCTATCTGTGGCACCAAAATATTATGAAACTATTAACCAATTCTCAGCGGTGAACGTTACGTGACTACAACTAGGAAAAAATAAAATGAAGTTATTCTTACTGTGTAGGGGTAGATTTAGTGATTATTACGTAATAGCCACCCAATTGAAGTTGCGATATCAGTTTCTGTCACTATAATGCTACAGAAATACAGATCTCCAGTAGCAAAAAAAATGGGTTTAATTTGAACAAAATAATGAAGAAAATTATGGAAATTCAGGAAACAAAAATTTGTTTGAAAAATAAAGTGAAAATGTTTAGAAAAAGTATGGATTTTATTGGTACTTAAATAATAAAAGTTTATAAGTACATCTCTGAAATTCCCACGTAAGATGACTAGTTCGGACAACCTACAGGATGATATTTTTCTGACCGCCACACAATCTTTCGTTCCGCTTGCGTATATCGCGCTGACTGCTCTCTGACCGGTCTCGATAAATCTCAGTGCGTAAGTCGCATGCGGATTACGCAATCTGATTTTGTCAATTAACCAGTGCCTTGCGACTTACGCATTGCGACTTACGCATTTTCTTTAAAAAAATTTCCCTCATACATATTTTTAATTACATTTAATGGTTGTATCAATTTATATACTAAATTTCAAGCGTGGATAAATAGAGGTTGCGGATCTGCAAAATCAGTGAAATTTTTTAATCAGCAAATCATCAGCCAGGCTCACTTTCCGCTATCTGACATACGCCAGACTGCTCCTTTTATAAACTTTATGTTCTACTTTGGTAAATGTAAAATATTTATGACTGGGAAAATAACAGTACAGCAGCCGCTACTTGTTTTTTTTGTGATTACTGACAGGCTGAACCTCCGTAAGCAGCTTCGGTTTGACGAGACGCCCAACTTTTTCCCCTGCGAAAATTCGCGATAGTGGTAGCTAATGAAGGTGTGAAACATGTGGATTTGGTGTGGTGTCAAAATTTTATGACTAACGCTGCAGACACACACAACGATTTTTTGACGTACGGTAAAAAGTCGGACGATATTTTGCCGTACATTCCTTTAGTGGCGTGAAGAAATGCATGGGACCTTTCACACAGGGCGACAAAATATCAAAGGAATATGTGTACGACTTTTTACCGTACGTCCAAAATCCTTTGTGTGTGTCTGAGGCGTCAGTTTTGTATTTATATGTGACGATAATTTTATAATAAACTCGAAAAAACTTTTGTCCTATAAAATGCATGTTTTGGCTGAAGCGTCCTCCACTGCCAATATGTCCAAATAAGGAGGTCATAAAAATTATTACTAACCAGCTGATTTTTTTTGCTACTTAGTAAATATTTGTATAATGAAATGGTGACGTAGTCCTTACATATTCAATGGTACGTTTTACCAGTCCTACGCTTGGAAATTTTTTTCATTAATAACTGTAGGACAAAGATAATACGTGTTAAGTTAGTGCATTCTTTGCCCAAATAAAACAGTGTCCTACACAAAAATTGGTAGGTAACGCTAGTCCTACAAGAATATTGAAAATAACGTATTATATCACAATTGCGGTTTTGTTTTATTTTCGGGCACATGTAATCGTAAGCGGAATCAATACGTTTTTTAATTAACAGTAGAACTGTCAAAACAAAATAAAAAAAATACAATTAATCTTCATCAGATTCCGACGCTTCATGTCATCTGACTCTATAATAAAATAATTAACAAAATTACAGCATAATCATCAATAAGTAAGAAAAGTAATAATCCTAGAGTACGTTGGAAGTTAGAAGATAATTCTTCGAAAGATGGCATGTGAGGGACATCAAACCAATAATTTTCGTATTTGCCATCAATCAATGGCCATCCACAATTTTCGGTCATTTTTTCGGTGGGGCTGCGCATATGTGCATTACACCATATACTTAAAATGTATGATGTTCGATTAATTTGCTGCAACAATTTTTGGTTGGTTGGCGGTAGAACATAGGGATCATATCCTTATATTTTTTTTAAGAATTTTCTCGTTTTCATTTCTGCATTTAAATCCTTTTTCAAGCAACATAGCGTTTTTCGTTTGTAATGAATACAATCTACAGACATACTCGAAATACCACTCGATGTTATCTCGGTACGGCCACCATTGCAAAAAAGCCTTTTGAAACTCCGTATTTTTTTAAGAATATTAAATGGCATCTTTTTTCCTTTGCGGTAAAAAGCAGGGTTGTAGTCGATCCTCGTAAAAATATGACATAGCAAGCCAACGTGATAATTGTTCTCCAAGCTTTCGTTGATATTCAGGTACAATTTTTCTTTCCTGTGCTTCTACCAAGTTTTTAAAATGTGCCAACATTATTACAGGTATATCAGAATCAGTACAATGTACCTGCACGCTATAGTTGCTGTTAAACTGACAAATATGGTAAACAATTTTGGTGTCTGCTTCTTTGTGACAACAATAGAGATTATCCTATCAATACATACCACTTTTTGTGTAGGACAGTAGTGAAATTGTGTTCTATACTTTATTCCCGTAACGAAAAAATTAAAATGAGGTTGTTATTAATGAAAAAAATATTAACGTGGAATCGATAGTTTCCAAGCGGAGGACTGGGAAAACGTACCACTCAGTATGTAGGACTATGTGACATTATACAAATATTTACAATATTTACAAGTTGAAGAAAAAAAATCAACTGGTTAGCAATAATTTTTATGACCTTTTTTGGACAAAACTAACTGTGTCATAAAATTTGGACACTTCACCAAATCGACCTGTTTTATACCTGCGCCGTTAATTAGCTACCACTATTGAGAATTTTTGCAGAGGAAAAAGTTGGGCGTCTCGTCAAACCGAAGTTACTTACGGAGGTTCAGCCTGTTAGTAAACAAAAAAATCAATTGGCAGCTGCTGTACTGTAAGTGAACTTGTATTGTTTTTTATTTTATGAATCGGTCCAAAAATGTTAACCATACTCAAAAATTTTGTTTTATGTCACTAAGAGAACAGATTATTTCATATACACTCACTGGGAAAATAAGTACGAAAAAAATTCGCTGGCGCCTGGACTATTTCTAGTCGCTGCAAAAAAAAATCACTATGTATTATAGAGTCACGGAAAAAAGATAATACTACAAATACTCTTCTTATTGGATAGTAAAACCACTTTTTAATTAAATAAGTGTATTTGAAGTACAAAGCCACTATGAGTTATAGAAATGAAGATAATATTAGACCAAAACCTTTTCAAACCAAAAATTTTTCAAATATTAACAAACATTTCATTTTTACGGAGAATGTGCTCGATGCCCCTAAATACCCTGTTTTTCATATTCACATAAACTTAAACATTCATAAAGGAAGGTAGGAAAAACAAATTAAAAAATGATTAAATTATTTCACTTTCAAAAAAAGATATATAACAAAGAAATGCCAGATTAAATTTTCTCTTTGTTAAAAAGTAAAATAGAGATTCCTGTAATTATTTCGTTCTGGGCTTCTACCTGACAAATATAATTGTAATAGATCTTAATTTAAAAAGCTTTGCATTCAAATGTAGGCAACAGGATTTAGTGATTGCTTGCGAATTTATTTCCATTCCATTTATTCATATTCGGACGTTTATATAGCAATGCAATGGATATATTTGACATGTTCACATGTATTCCATAAATTAGGATTCAGCACAGAAACACGTGAGGTTGTGAGCGATAAATTAATCAAATCCAGAATCTGTTATATTAGTAACGGCTTAATGCACATACTCAAGGTAGTCTGGATATACAGAGTAAACCAAAGTTCTAGCCGAAGGCCAACAATTATTGTTGTATTGTTAAATCTGAAACTATTTCATAAGACTGAAAAAAATTTAAAACTTTTAAATTTACGCAAAGCTCTTCAGATCCAATATTTTTGTGTAGATGAGTCTCAATTGGTTTATTTAGACTTTTCGTCATATTGTTTCATATAATTCTGTCTTGTGTTTTTTCAGCCCAGTGATTTACTCTTGCATTGCATAAATTATCTTTAATTTCTTGCTGCTATTTCAAAATTGGATTCTACTGTAGCATTGAGTACGTCACCATTTTCTTTCTCTAACCCTAGCCACCTTCCTTTAGTTGTAGTTTAAGTTTATATTGAGAGGACAATTAATTAGGTCGTTAGTTTTTATTAATAGTTACTCTAAATAGTTTTAAAATATTTTAATTACGTGCACAAATCCTAGCCAGTCTAAATTAGAGTAGTAAAAGCATTGACCGTCGATTGTGATAAAACCATTAATTTAAAATGTCTCCTAAAAAGTGACAGATACTGATGAATCGGCATTTCTTATCACTTATACTACTCTCAGTGTTTTTAAAGGAGGCATGCCCATCGATTGGGTAAATTTCTATTACCCAAATCATGTTAAAAATATATGATGTTCTCAGCATATCATTTTTCCTTTATATAAAAAAAATCACGAACTAAGAGAAATTTAGAGAAGGAAGTCCTTCAGAGTTTTCAGAATATTTGTCAGCATTGCGGTATTTCATTTTATTTTCAACCGAAATGTGTTTATTTTAGTTTAAATATCCAGTTTTTTCCTGTAACTATTTTACAAATTCAAGAATTATTTGAATACATTAAGCGTAACTTAAGATAAATAATACCCAATTATACTATAAATTCTAGAGTGTAGGTTCGTATCTATTATTTACAGTAGATTTACCGACAACACGATTAGCCGCAACTCCTAGGATCGCAGTTGATACAGTAGGTCTAACTTCCCACAGCCATCCCCGAACACCATCCCCAAATCTAAAAATGAATATCAATAAAATGTAAAATGGATTGTTAACTTCCATTTTTGACTAATATTTGTTTTAAGTAGGTTAAGTATTCCAAGTACATCAAGGAATTTAAATCACGTGGATCCCTCCGAGTGACTTAGAGTGTTAAATTCTGAGAATACGTTTCGTCTTATTTTCACACCAATTATGTAAATAATAGAAAGCAAAAACCTAATTTCAAAACATCAATTTGGCTTTAGGAATAAGCATTACAGAATAACGAACGAAATAGAATTAGAAGGAAAGAAGATTTGTACTACAGGATTTTTAGATGTAGTCCAAGTCATCGATAAAGAATGGAGGTGAGGTTTGTAATACAAACTAACAATATTGTGGTATTCTCAATGGCTATATAAGTGATAGAATTTTCAGAGTGAAACATGAAGACGAATTCTGCACACTCACGACAAATAAAAGCAGGGGTAACTTAAGGGAAGTGTCCTTGGACCCATAGTGTATCTGCTATTTTCATCTGACATCAGTGGCGGCTGGCCCAAGAAGGCAACGGAGGCTGAGCCTCCTCTGAAATATTTACACAATAGATCCTCCATTTATTTTAATTATTTTTAATTTTAGTCCTAAACACTGTCCTAAAGACTGGAACGAAAATTCAAGTAGGTGTATATGCGGGAACGACTTGCCTGAATGGATATTTTTGGAAAATCAAAGGTAAAGAAAAAACCTGCTTAATTAACACATGGCGACCCTTTTGAGTGCTCAAATTCTGAAGTAAATGCTCTGGAAAAAAGGGACTACTTAATTGGAAAGAAGATCGATCAAGGTTCATACAGACGTCTGGTCTTTGGGTATAATTGTATAATTCTATTTATAATGTTGATCCGAAACAAGTGCAGTGGCACTTATCGCTAATCATTCATTGTATTTATTAAATAAAGTAATAATTTAGATTTGTGAAAAAAGGCATTGTGGTAGAAAGATTTTTAGGATTTTACGATGTAAGTTCAGGAAGGAAAGCCGTTGACTTATTTAATTTTTTAATGAACAAATTTCAAAAATTTAACTTTGACAATAAATTAATTGCACAGACTTATGACGGAGCATCTGCAATGGCGGGACATTTAAATTTACTCATTGTTATGCCCTTAATATGAATTTGGTTTTAAGTAATGCCTGTAATTCAATTAAAGAAGTCAGAATTTTCTTTTCAAATATATCTGCATTTTCAACATTTTTTTCCAAATCAACAAAACGTACTGAAGTTCAAAATAGTAGAAAAAAGAATTCCAAGCAATGCTCCCACTCGGTGGAATTTTACTTCGCGTGCGGTATTTACAATTTTTAACAATAGAGATAGATAAGAAAGTTCACGAGCCGCCACTGTCTGACATACCAGAAAACGTTAAAGTAGAAACGTTTTCTGATGAAACAGCTATTCTGATGTTGGAGACAATATAGAAGAATCAACTAGAGAGTTACAAGAAGCAACAAATACGATCTATGAATGATCAATAAAGTAGCGCATTAAAATGAAAGAAACAAAAACAAAAAAACGCGAAGAACTTGGCATAAAATATAGAAAACTTTTATACTTTTATTGGTACACTAGATAGTTCCTACATTTCCACTTATCTCGTATTGCTAATTACAGTTTTATTGAGTAATATTTAGACTAATGGATTACAGAGTAATCCGCAGTCACTACTTTGAAATCTCCCCCCCCCCCCCCTCATTGAGTAATATTAAATATTTCAAAGTTTACACACCTTTGATATTCTTAATCATTTACCTAATTTAATCGTGCTTCGGGCTTTTGCTACCTTGTCTTCTGTCTTATCCTTTTCGGTAATTGGATTTTCTGCAATCGATAGTCTTCCTCTTTTGTTCTGAACCCTCTGTTGTATGAAAATACATTTAATTTATAAGGAAAATTCTGCATTTTCCAAGTAGGGTTACGAAAATATGAGAGATCCCACAAACATAATAGTAGTTTATGATGCAAGGATGAGAAGTGTTAGTGGCAAGTAATTTTGAATATGCTGATTTTTAACTTCCTTTAATAGGTTTTGAAGTTTTCCGATTGCTATATGGAGTCTGTTGCTGATTTGGTTTTTTGCAGTCGTTTTCTGAGTATATTACTATTGTGTATTCTTTTTATTCCAAGGTAGCTAACCATTCTGCATGCTTTATGATTTTGTAAAAGTATTTGATGGCATCGCATATGTCGCTGCTGTTTTTTTAGTATAATTAATGTTTCTATCTTGTAATGTATTAGAGCATGGAAATAATACTTTTATTCCCCTTTAACAATAAAAAAATCACAGTAAAATAAAAATGCACTAGCGTAAACCTCAACGACTGTTGCTAAACTACTATCTGATCTGAAACTAATTCTGAAACAGTGAAAAATGAGCTCTTAATTATTCTAACGGGCAATAAAAGAAAGAAACAGAGAGAAAATATTCATTAAGCGGATAAAAACAAATGGCCAATTACAGGTCATTACAATTCCTAATTAGAACTGTGAAATAAATTGGAGGTAATTTGTATTTAAAAATACACTAAGTTGGTGTTAAGAGTTTTGTATATAGTTTAAAAGAATTATGGTAGAGTTTTAATAAAAGGAAACTGCTTTGGTTTTAATGAGTTTCTAATTAATCTGAAGAAAATACTAAATATTATATTCTTGAGAAACTGGCAATTAAATATCGAAAGGGTATAAGATGTAGATAAAAGTTAAAGTTGGTTTGGAATTACTCAATAAACCCTTTACAGAATTTGGTAGGGAACTATATTTCAATATCGTTCAGCTATACAAGGCGACACAAAAATTATACCTGAAGAAGATTTTTATAAAAAAGAAACGTTCTAGTGGTATTGGTCTTATGATGGCTTAATTTCTACTTGAAAATGCTACACTTGATAGAACTGAATAATTAAAAAAACATTCAGAAATTATTTTAAAAGACGCTTGCAAGTTTAAAAAACAAATAGTCTTGCAAGTTTAAAAAACAAATAATAAAAATGTTTATTAATATCTTCTGAACTGTCCAAACTATATCACACACATCTGAATAAGAAGGAAAAGGGACATTTTTTTCAAAATTAACTGTCACTGACTTTAATATTTTAACCATTGCTGGATTGCTTTGTCATCAGAAAATGTATGCACTGGTGTCAATCTGGATTTTTTACGTATCAATAGAATATACAATAAATAACAAAGTGCCCAGAACACTACGACACTACGACAAAATCCTATTTGATAATATAAAAGATCAAAGTCAGAACTGGCTTAGGTTTCGAAATCATTATGAATTTATCTTTATTTTATTTACAAGGATAGTACCCAATACTCAAAACCTTGTAGCGTTTTAGGGTTTTTCTCTTATTGTATCATAATCCATCTATTAAGGCGATTTTATCAATTTTTCTTCTTCCATTTCTTTAGATGTTTTAGTGGAAAATATCCCAACTTTTTATCGGTATGTTTTAGCCCGAATTCCATTGGAAGTTCTTATGGGAACTACTTGTTTTTGTTGGATTTTCATTTTTCTTAGTGCTTTTCACTAGTCTCTGTGGATGTTAATTTTGCTAGATAATTGTATTTAATTCCTTTAGTTCTGTACTCTACTAATAACTTTTTAGTTCTTTCCTAGCTTTATTCATCGCTATCTTATTTTGAGTTTGTATTTTTTTGAACAATTTTGGATTGAGTAGGTACGCTGTTTGTGTTTTTTGATAGCTCTGTTATTGCCATATCTATTTTATCAGGTATTTTATAGAGATTTTCAAGTTAAGTTTCTTCCAGTATATCTCTAAATACTTTCCAGTTTTTATGATGATTAGATATATGGAGCAGATCTGCTCTGTAGTTAAATCTTATCAGTATGTATTGTAACGGTTGCAGATGAATGATCAGCAACTAAGATTTGGTTTCACAGTACTGTATATCAATTCGTTTGGTGACACAAAATTAAATCAGATCGGACATATTTCTTTGACCCCATTGGCCAATATGTTGGTTTTCCTGTAGTTAAATAATTTCCGTTATGTTGTTGCATTGACTAATAGTTATCTCCTTTCTGATCTAGTTATTTCTATTATCCGCGACCAAATGCTACTAAACAGTTTCCCTACTTTTGAATGGGCTTTCACCATATGCAGTGCCATTAGGATGATTTGTCCTATATAACTTGTATTTTGAAAATCGTCAATCTTCAATATTACAGACAATTTCACCGTTCTTGGCGTATACGTTATCAGTAATAACTAAAATAAGTCAGCGAAAAGATTTACATTACGAGTGGTTGAGCAAAATGTATATCTAGTTACAGTATTATTTCAGGTATAAAATAGGGTAAATAAGTAAGTATTAACTTTCTAATTTATTATAAATAAATAATTTGTATAACGATTTTTCAATAACTTTTAACTTAAAAATTAATGAGAATTTAAAAACATATAGTGCGCCACTGCGTAAGATCATGAAATAACGATATACCTATCGAATGTTTTCCATTAGCTGGCGAGGTAATACATTGGGTCCGTAATACGGCTACTTGAATACCAAACATTGGCACTTGAGACAGAAATGCTACTCTGAAATGGTTTTGTTGAAGCTACACACCAAGAATGGTGAAATCATGTATAGCAGTCAACTTTAATAGAGGATTTTAAGGATTTTTAATAAATCAGGCAAATTGCCGAGGCTGCAGAACTCTAGGCTAAGCAATTAGTGAAT
This sequence comes from Crepidodera aurea, assembly GCA_949320105.2. Taxonomy (NCBI): domain Eukaryota; kingdom Metazoa; phylum Arthropoda; class Insecta; order Coleoptera; family Chrysomelidae; genus Crepidodera; species Crepidodera aurea. The sequence continues at coordinate 75,497,422 of OX439473.1, read as the reverse complement.
AAGAGTTGTATATACTATTTTTTTTTCAAGCGTAAACAGTTTGTTCCTCTTTTTCTGATTGCTACATTTTTCAATCAGGCCTTCTTTAATAAGCGAACTTTTTCAATTCAATTCAACAAACTTGCCAATAAGGTTAAGTTAGTTTAAACTATCAAACAATGAAGTTACCGGCATAATGCGACTCGATGGGTAAGTCAATGTGTTTGCACTGGAATGCGATAAATGGAGGCACCTTGACAATGTAAATTAAATGGACTTTCCACATATTTTTCTATATTATACTCAAAAGAGCTTTCTTTCTTTCTTTCATCTTCAAATCGATCATTCCTTAACATCGTCGTATTCAACAAAGCTCTTTTATTTTTTTCTATAACTAATAGGCCAGTAGATATAGACAATCAATTAACATTAATTCCAAAAGTTTTGAAACTTCTATGGTATATTAGTGCATTAATGAAAACAAACTATAAAATTTTGCAGAAGTCTGCGATGAACGGAACATTGTTTGAATTACAAAAAACGCTTTATTTTTTTATTTTTACACCGAAAATTGCAAAAGTCCTGCAAACTCGGAATATCGCTAGTTTTTTATTGTAATTTGTTTAAAAAAATTACAAAAGTTATGCAAATTGGGTAAGTAAACGGAAAAAAATGTAAAATATACTGGTACATTTGCAACCATTTCTGAAAAACGGATCATTTATTTATCAAACCTTTTTTCTCGGCGCGGCCATTTTCAATACACAAGCCTCGAACTAATTACAAAAGTTTCTTATCATGGTTGCAAATAAAGATAATATCGGTCTCAGTGGATATGTAACTTTGCAACCCCATACGAAAAACGGAACCTTAATTTTTTTACAAATATTAGTTCTGCCAATTACAGTTATAGTCCAGTTGTAGAGTGCGTGAGCGAACATGCAAAAACGGACTTCAGGGCTGTATTTGGAGTAGTTAGGAGGTATAGTTGCCTTCAAAATAAGTTGAACAAATTCTTTTGATCGTTTTAACTTATAAATTTTATTTCTAAAGAAATGCTATTCATTCATTTTTTATACATTACTTTTCTACAGATAAGATAACGACTTATAAAAACACTTTCTTTTTCAAGGAATAGGCCAGTAAGTTAAAACGATCAATATCATAAAATTTACTACAAGATTGTTTTATATTCATTTTCTCCTATCTCTTCTAGTTCTAGAGATATTTGCTAGAAAAAAATGGATATTTTTTTTTAATTATTTAGCGGCTAAACTTTTAGTTTTACAGCAAACTTTTTCTAAAAGAAGTTGTAGAGGATTTAACGATCTTTTAATTGATATATTTATTTATTATTTTAACCTAAACTAATCAAAAGCTACAGCAAATTTCTACATTCGCATTGCTTTTGTCAATATTTTCTGGAAAATTCTCGGGGACGACGTCCACGTCCAGGTTCAGGTGCACCAGGTGTTCGGGGGTGTTCGCCGATGCCGTATTTGGATTCAGCGACCCAAAAAACTCCCGGGCACCGAGTTTCTCTACTTCCCCGCTTGAATTTTCAGATAGTCCCCCGAAGATGACGTTTATCGGGGTTCCTGAGCTCCAGGTATTCGTGGGACCAATTTGAACATCATAATCGTGATCAGCGACCTCAAAAACCCCTGGGTACCCGACTTGGGCCAATTCTCTTATTTACAAAGTTATTAAATTTGCCAAAAATCCTCTCAAATAATGCATTTTTTGGATGCACTAAATGACTATTTTGGTAAAAGTGAGTAGACTGTGGCTGTGTTGATTAGAATGAGAGAATTTAAAATTTTATTAATACTGTCATTACAATTTGCTCGGTTTATGGCAATGCTAAAAGAGCATTCTCAACTGGTTAAAATTACGTTTTGATGTTGCCAGTTTCTGAATATATTTTACGATAAAATAGTTATTTGGAGCCTCATTTGGAATTGAATTTGATTTCCTTTCTCTATAGCAGACGTCTTTATTCACCGGGTTCTTTGGAGACGAAACAGCATGTGTCGCAAGTCAAAAATAGTTTTTTAAGGATCGTGGTTTAATTTTAAATCTGCATTAGTCAGGTATTTCAGTTTTATTAATACTTGTTTTGCTATTAGAAATTTGCCAGTGACAATAACAATTCCTTTTCGAATTATTCGTTTTAATTCCAAGATTTATTTTCTTAAACAGCTTGATAAACAGCGAAATTTAATTCAGACATCTACTGATACTTCTTATAAAAGAAAGAAAACATTTAATCCTTTTCTACACAATTAGTATTTTTTCTTTAAAATACAGCCTAGAAGCGTCTCTCTGACGTCTAAGTTAATTAAAATTTTCTTTTGAATAAACGCTTTCCTGCTTAAAAATCTACCGTTCCAATTATCGCTACTCAGTACAATTCTACTATAGAAACACATTTAAATGAACTCCTAAACAACTTTATAATGAAGGTACGGCATTTTCAATTTTAGAAATTTAATTGTTGTAGCTTTAAATGAGAATTTACCGTCCTTCAGCTGCTGCGATTTTAAAATTAGGGAGGAGTAGTCAAAGTTGGGTTAAGTTGGCTCAAGTTGGGATTATTAGTAGTATTCTACATATTAAAAAAATTGAATCAACTAAGTATGGTCCCAATGTCGGTTTAGTTTTTTTTAAATTATGGATGAATCTATGAAGTCATGTTAAAATTTTTCCTTGAGTTTTTAAATATCTTTCAAAAAATAATACATGATTCTTCCTATTCAACCACAAGACCATCTTCAGTGCAAAAAGGGTAGTTGGTTTATTTCTACAAAAGATGCAAATAATACAGGGTGTTTCATAGTTAAACCGACATACGTTAACTGTAAATAGAGGGTACTTAAGTGATTCCAAATAACCTTGGTTACTGGGTCTAACGCCTTTATTAACCGAAATACGGAGTGTTTCATCCATTTCGGACAATATTTTGATAAGCCGTATCTTCAGAACCACCCTATAGATTTCTCTCATACTTGGTACAGGTATAGTGTGTTAATCGCCCAATCCTGTAGTGTAAGAACTACAATTAAAATCCAGATCCGTATTAAGAAGAATTTGTAAAATCTGAAAATCCGCAAAACAACACCCTGTATATCAGATTTTTTAAAATTGGAATGTGTATTTGAAAATAACGGAAAAAAATGAGTTAAAGTGAAATTTTTTTTTAAGTGTACATCCCATTCTACAACTGGAGTTTTAACGTCAAATTACATCAAATGCATTATTTTCATTTTCACATGCAGTACCTTTCGAAATACCAGGTAGATGTATTTCATATTTGGTACAGGTATCATTTTTTAGTAGCCCAATCGTATAATGTAAGGACTACACTACAGTTAAAACCCAAATACGAATTAAGAAAAATTTGTAAAATTTGAAAATCCCCAAAGCAGCACGCTGTACATTATATTTTTTTAAAATTGGATCAGACATTCGAAACGAATGGAAAAAACTGAGACATTCTGACATATTTTTACAAATTCACATCTCGTTCTACATATTAGTTTTTAAAGTTAAAATTCAATTAATGCAATAAGTACTTATTATCACTTTCATAAGCCATAACTTTGGAAACATACTGTATATTTCTTTCATATTTGGTACAGGTAGATTGTTTAAATATCCCAATCGTACAGTATACGAACTACAGTTAAAATCCAGATCCGGATTAAGAAAAATTTGTAAAAGTTGGTAATCTCTAAAATAGCATCCTGTAAATCAGATTTTTTTAAATGTAATCGGATACCTATTTAAAAAAGAAAAAGAAAAGAAAAAAGATGTGTTATAATGTGTTGAAACACAAGAGCGTACTACAAAAAAAAATACAGAGTTAATTTTTCGGATTAATTCCGGATACAAAACTCATTAAAATATCAAGTAGGCTTTGGCAATAACACATCTTTTTTGTTTTTCAAATAGGTATCCGATTACATTTTAAAGAGACTGATATACAGGGTGTTATTTTAGAGAATACCAATTTTTCTTAATCCGGATCTGGACTTTAACTGTAGTTCTTGTATTGTACGATTGGGCTATTTAAAAAATCTACCTGTACCAAATATGAAAGAAATCCTGTATAAACAAATGAGCTAAGTATATTTTTGTCAAACCGTAAGATAATGCCAACCGTAAAATTAAAATCTAGTGAGTGTTTTAAAAAATTACATATGGGGGGCGACGGAACAAAAGTGGTTAACCACAAAGATGAGATAATACATGTCAATGCTTTGTTTTTTAAATCCTAGACGTTGGTAAAGTCCGAATTGTTCAGTTCTAGTTTGTTTGGTCGGTAACAGTCCATAATTCCTTTTTCTTAACTATATTTGAACTACAGTTTTGCGACTCATTTGCTATACACGGTTTGATAATGTTGTAGATTGTAGATTGTAGATTACAGGGGGATCGATTGACCCTCTTGGCCTTACCAAACTGCGACCTAAAAGATCCTTCGTGTAAACTCTACATCTATGTTTTAGTCCAAAAGATCTAGGCTTTTTAGAAAGACTATTATCCGTTTTGGAGGCTCTAGGAAGACCCGTTCCAGGTATTTAAGGCGTTGGTGGACTGCAGTTGAAGATAATATGTTCCGCCGTCTTATCTGCATCATTGCAGAATCTGCATGTTCCACCCTTTGCCCATTTTACCAGGATCAGATTTCTGAAGCTCCAAGAGCAATTTAGCGTATCTAGCAGAAGATAATGTTGGTTTCTAACGACGTAATGCTAGAACCGGAACTGTTAGTGCAATACATATTCAAGTCTCAAATAATTATACAGAAAATAAATAACAAACTCAGAACCAATACCTCTTAACCTCATCCTAAAATATATGTTCGTAATGATCTAACCCTGTCCTTTAACTTGCAGCAAGTTCCGCCAAGTCCATACAATTTTTGTATTGTAAAGGTTGATTCGAAGGAGCCAGATTTTTATTGCTGTAATAAGACTTAAGCTGGCCCGGCATTAGAATCAATTATGTAATGCATGCGGAGTGCAGATTAAAATATCATGGATGTGTTAGCTAATTATTTAGTGTAAGGAACTTTGCTTAATACTTGATTCAAATACCACTAAAAAATATCGACAAAGTTTAAAATTTTGTACTTCTTGTTGGAAGGACTTTCTGCGTTATTAAAATGTTGATTAAAAAATTAAATAAAATTTGTAGCGTTAACCCATCATTCAATTGCAACTAAAAAATTATGTTATAAATAAAATGAGTTTATTTTTTTTTATAAGACGTAATTATTAAAATTAGGCAGAATGCTCAATAGTTAGATATATGATCTAAATTTTAAAATTGCCTGACAAATTTTGCTTTCGCTTTGGCTTTCCGTATTTACTTACTTTATTTCAAATTTCTGCACATCAACTAAAGATACGTTCACGTACGTTTAAATCCAGAGCTTGAAAATCGCTTTGTTACTTTATACTAATATAATTTTCTTCTATTTTTCCTGTCTTTCTCATCACAACGCCGCAAACATTTTACTGTGCTTGATGTTTCAAAAGCACAGCCTGGGCACAATTTGATTTAAAACGGAAAAATTCTGGGAAATGTACTGAGTATGTGTTATTTCTTTTTATTATTAGAAATTTACAATCTGGTATAGTAAATTTGATGAAAGTAGCGATACATCAGAGGAGAAGTCATCTAGCGATGACACTCGAGAATAATTTAATTCTTATTAAAATAAATAAATAATAGTACATTAAGCAACGCATTTCATATGGCATTCTGTTATCACACGAGTCCAAGTTTAAAAAACTCATTGCTTTTTATATTTTGGCATTTTATTAATTTTTTAATATATTTATACTTTGCATATTATAGAGAAGTTTGATTTAAAAAAATGAGTTGTTGTAGAAGTTTTAAGATTTGACAGATTTATTAGATACAAATGACAAGACAAATGTCAATTCATATCATTTGTTGATTCATATTACCAACCGTATAACACAAAAAGTTGCGTACTCTAATGAAACATTAGAGTACTCAAATGCATATCATAATGTAAAATATTATAGATGCATACTTACATAGGACGTGTTGAGTTTATTTTATATGTGAATTCAGCAGCCGTAGGTAATTCTTTGTTTTTAAGAGTTCTAAAGAATTTTTTTAAAACAATTTATTAACCGTAACAACTGGGATAGCATACAAGTTTACAGGATGTAACAAATCTTCTTGGTTTTAAAACACATAATTTTGATATTTCAAAAATGAGTAAATTACTTTGATCCTGTATGGATTTTAATTAGCTGCTTCTCAGCGTGTAGCTACTTTTGCTTTTTTGATACATTTTAAAAAATTAGCGGCAGTTTTTGTACAGAGAGATATTCAGCTAAACTACTATACCAAAACCCCTTAGAGGTGTCAAAACGACCTAATCTTAGCAAACGATGGTAGCACATCTAAGGACCTAACCTTAGTTTTGTGTTAAAACTTTTTCTAGCGTGAAGATTACGCTTGCCGGTAAATTAGCCTAGTGATTGGTAGAAAGACATTATGTCATTATTTTACTGATTAATGCAAAGTGTGATGGTTTATTTTTGGCCCAAACAACCGCAATTTTAGTCAAACTTATCATGTTATTTTATACTCCGTTAAATACACTGCTGTAAATTTTCCATTAATCGCCAGTCAAGTGGTCAAATTTACATTTGTCTGTTGATATGTCAATAATAGTAAATAACCCGTCTTCTATAAATATGTAGAACATGCTCATTTCGCAGAGACGTTATTAAAATATTTAAATTTCTACTATTTTTAACAAGACAAGTTCAGTTAGTTCGTGGAATGTTTAATGTTTTTACGCTTCAATGTAACTAAAATGCAACAATAATAAAAGAACATTTATTTTACACACAGAGCGATGTTTAGGTAGCGATTTGAACCGTACACAGTATATAATACAGAAATTTTTGTGCAGAGAATCGAAATAAATTAAGCAAACACAGAAATATATACAGAAATGTTTTTAAAGCAGAAGCAAAATTGGATGGTCAGGCAATTTTGCAATTTAGATAGTAGATAGCGTTGCGTTGAATTTTCCTATTACACTCGGCATTTTTGCTGTCTTTTATGTTGCTTTGTTTAAGTGTAATCTTAAAATATTAACCTGCTGTTAATTTTTTACTTTAAATTATAGCTCTTTACGAAACCTTGATTTTTAAGCAAAATGTATCAATTCTACTTCAATCATTTGTTGCTTAAAATCCAGATGTATTTCTTATGCATCAGGGAGAATTAATTGTTTCCTTTAATATTCTACTCTCAATCTTCCTCTTATCTAGTGCATTGGAACAGCTTATGTATGTCTCTATTCGGCCACAGTACTTTTACTCATAGAAGATTTCAGCGAGTAGTATTAGTGTCTGATTAGAACTTGACCAAGTTAGTTAAGCCTTATTTTATGGTATCTTTTAATATACGTTAGTATAGTTTAACTTTATACAAGGATCATTAAAAAAATTATGAATATATTGTGGTAATATAAAAAAGAGGGGTATATAAAAAAAGGAAAGAGGGAAACAGGGGAGTTTGAAGGATGAGAAATTTTGGAAAGAAGGTTGGCAAAAAATAAAAAAATAAAAAGTCATTTGAGTCGAAAAAATAAAATGAATTATGGAGAGGGAATATAGGATTGATGGTGTCGGAGAATTAAAATAATTGCAGAAAAGAGATATAAAGTCAAGTGGACAATTAAAAGATTTGATTATAGAATAGAATTAATACGAGCAGCAGAGGTGAAGTAGAGACCAGTAGGAGATTGAATGAGAGCAAGTGGAAAAGGAGGAACAAGATAAAAGAGGTTGAGTAAAGAGGTTGAGTAGACACTAGCAGAAGAGGTCGAGTAAGAGCAATCAGAAGAGATTAAATAGGGAGGAGTATATGAGGTAGAGTATATATTGGCAGAAGAGGTAGAGACACGGACAAAAGTTGTTTTTTTTGTTATTGGTTAAATATTGAGAGATGGGGTTTATATAAAAGTAAGTAAATCTTAACATTTCTATTTCACTAAATAATATAGTTTTTTTTTGTTGTTGGTTAAATTGTGGTTGTTTATTTTTAATGGTTTAATAGATTTTATATTTTTGTTAAATAAAGTTTTTGTGTTGTCATTTTAAACTTTTTGCATTTGCACGAACCCAAATAGAAAAATATATCGAGACAATATATAAATAAAGTACAGAGCTAATGCGAAATATAAATTTATTCTTTGCCACACCCCACACCCCACACCCCACACCCTCATTTAATCAACGCGGACTTGATTGACGTGTGTCAGTACGCAGAAGCTCGTCAGTTGGAGAGGAATTCGACTGGCTAAGAAGAAGAAACTTCGACTCATAAATCAATTTTTTATATCTGCTGTTACTTTGAACTACCAGCCAACAAGTAAAAAAAATTTTTTTAATAGTAATTTAAAAGAATCTTATTAACATAATTTCGTAATATTTCAAAACCGTAAAATGACGAAACCGTACTTTATTATAAAACATAAGTTCCAACAAAGTTATTTCTTGTGAGTGTCTCACCGAACAATAATTACCATGTTCATAATCAGTATAACAATTTCGGAAAAGTGAGAAACGTCATATTTCTAAAGTTTACGTTTTATACTAAAGTAAGCCCCTCGTTTTAGATCTCTTGTCATTTTACAGGATTGTGTTACTACAATTCTCTGAAATTAGTGGGTTGGAAAATTATGCTCTGATGGTTTAATAGTGCGACACAGTCCAGTTTTGGAAAATTACTGTTTTGTGAAATTACTTTCTATTAAAATACGTTTTATTTCTTTGCGTTTTTTAACAAAATACATGTAGCTAAACAAATGGTTTGGAATTTTAATATTTTGTCAGTTTGATAAATCAGTATTGTGAAGGATTCAACTGTCTTAAGAGGATGGTAATATTTATTTTCTGTAAGTGCTCTGTATCTGGTGGGACCAAAAGGGTCATGTTTACTATCAGCTGCTGAAACCTGGCGATACCTTTACAGACTATCGATATCGGTTACAATTGATTCGTTTGAGCTGTGCATTGCGAGAAAAATGGCCGGAATTCGAGCACAGGCATGTTACAATTATTCTTCTTCATGAGAACTCTGGGCCTCATGTCACAAAAGTCATAAAAAGTCATTTGGATACACCCAAATGGGGTGTTTTACCACACCCGCCATATTCTCCTTCTGATTAATGGTTGATTCTCGATATGGAAAGTCACCGGTTGAGTTCTTGCATAGAAATTGTAAATTGTCTTCAAAATCCATTTTTCGATATGGAATTCTAAAATTACCTGAGAGATGGGAGAAAGTACTATCTCGATATGGAAAACACTTTAATTGATCTGTACATTCATTTTGTTTTGAAATAAATACATTTTTAAACACATAAAACTGACCAAACTAACTTATCAACTGCGAACTACTTTATACAGAGTGTCACGGTGAACGCCTTGGTCCATTGTGGCTAAAGGATTAACATTTTGAAAATTTTGTTTATTGATGGATATGTGGGTTGATACAGGCTACATTTTAAAGTTATTTTGAAATATACAGGTTGTCCCAAAAAAGTGTGGCATATAAGTTATTATTTCTTATGGCCCTTATTTTTAACGTGTAATCTATAAATTCAATAAAATATAGGGTCTTCCATAAGAAATAATATAACTTTGATATACGCCAAACTTTTTTGGGACAACCTGTATATTTCAAAATAATTTTAAAATATAGCCTTTATCAACCCACATATCCATGAATAAACAAAATTTTCAAAATATTAACCGTTTAGCCACAATGGACCAAGGCGTTCACCGTGACTCACCCTGTATAACAAGTTCATTAAAAAAAAGTGTGCGTGTCGGATTGTCGCTTAAATACTCTTAATAGTCCTTATTTGCACCTAATACCCGCTAATTATCTAGCTAATACAATCCTATGAATCAATTTCGTTATTTTCAGTGTGGATCCAGTATGGAAATTATCAAGCCGCGACAATAAACCGCGAGCTGGGATCGGTATTCGTTAAATTTTAAACAAATGTAATGCTGCGGTTTTATCTAGTTGGTTGCCATTAAATAGCTCTCCCCACTTATCGCCCCATGCTCTGGTTTTCATACAAATATTATGCTTCGTCCGAAACACCATTGGCGATATCTAACTAATACGAGGATTAGTCAATATATAGTCACTAATAACTCAGTTATCTTTCTAGACTTTATTTTTAATTCAGCTATTATGTCTACAGTCTTGATATCTCTGAATTACTTTATTTCTAGAGCTTGTATTTTAGAATTTAGTTTCTGTTTCAAGTACCGGGTAAGAATGGCTTTTCAATGACTAGAGAAATCACGACAAAACACTAAAAATTGTTTATAAAATCGTAGGATTACCGCTTGATGTCCTAACTGAATAGCAAAAGTAAACAAGAAAATTATCAAGTTAATGTTTTCTAAAAATAAGAAAATATATTTAATTCCTTCAACTAACCTCGTAGTTGTTTGGCCCGAACCGTTTTAAAATGTAGTTGTAGCTTATTTTGTATAGCTGTATTTGTATATCTCTGTACCATTGGTTCAGAACGGAACAAATGATCAACAAACAATAATCACCACATTTTAAACGTGTTTTGCATATACAGTTAGATAAATACGTATCCATTTCAGTAATTTCAAATATGTTGCAGACTGAATAGCTTAATTTTACATGACACTACTTAGACTTTAATATACTAGCAAGAACTTGTCTTTATAAAGAAGAAAAAATATAAAATAAATGAGCATATTGTTAAATAATAAGCAATACCAATTCAGAGTTCGGAATAAGTATTCTTTAATATAGTTAAAAGTTAATAAAACCACTTTTTATAATCAGAAACCACCTCTTTTGCAAAAAAAAGTATCATCTATAGTATAACAGCTTTTATAAATTTTGTAATACTGTGATAATATACTTACTAATCTTATTAGAACTGGAATTACCTGAAAAAAAAAAGAAAAATTACTTATTTTAAAATTATTTTAATCAATAAAAAAAATTGTCTATAAAATTATCTTTTGCTATCATCCTGGTAAATATAGTGTATCCACATATGAGGTTTGTACAAAAAACAATATCGCGGGCTACATACATTCGATTCTCGATTTTATTTTTTTGTTAAGTTGGTATGCATGTTTTCAACATATGCTAACATGATCAGCCACTTTGCATTTTTAGTTTGTTTTTGACAGATTTAAAGGATAGACGTGTTTTAGTGTGCTTGGCGATTTGTTGCTACCGAAAAAAATTGATCAAAGAATCTGTATTAAATTTGATGTGAAAAATAAAATTAAATGCTCCAACGCATTTTAAATCTTGACTGTCGTGGCATTTGATTCATCTACTTTGACTGGACGTCCCAGTTTCAAAATGTATTCCTTATTTCAAATACAGTTCTTTGAGTGAGGATGGATGCACCTAAGTAACTGTAGTACTTGTGTTGTGCTTTCCATCCACCACTCGGGGTATTCAAAGATGACATGATAATGATAATCAACGCTGGCAGTTCATAGGATTAGTATTGTTTTTAATTTAAAAGATACCATCGATGTGCATAATACAATATATACAGATACATGGTGTACCAACTAAAATGTGCACCCAAATATTTCGAGTTTTGGTTTCGATGTTATAACCATATACCCATGTTTCGTCACAAGTTATTACCTTTTTTCCTTTCGAGAAAATCTGAATCGTCGTTGATGTCATTAAACACCTCCTAAGCGATGTTCATGCGTCGATTCTTTTGGTTAAAATGTAGCAATTTCGAAACAAACTTCGCTGCCACACGTTTCATGCCCAAAACATCCGAAATAATTGTATGGCATTAACCAACCGATATGCCGATATCCTCAACAATTTCTCTAATAGTGATTCACCGATTCTCCATTACAATGTTCTTCACTGCTTTAACGTTTTTATCGGATGTTGACGTACTGACTTTATTTATTTTTTCTCTTTATAATGTTCGATATTCATTATTTCATAATTTTCTTATTTATATAAATATGTATATAAATATACAGGGTGTCCCAACTAAAATTTGCACCCAAATATTTCGAGTTTTGTTCAAATTTTGAAAAATGCCGAAACAAGTCAATTTTAACCAAGAGGGCGCTTAATTTTTATCGTAGTTTCAAACTTTTTTCATGCCTCTAGCGCCCAGAACCACCCCTTAAAAAATTTTAAATGGCAAGGGGTGTTAAGTGACACATCATTTTGAAGCTGCTTTCATTATCTAATGCAACCCCGTCCTTTTATTTATTTTGAATGACTCTTTTTTAATAAAACTGCTTAGATTATTGTGAAAGAAAACAATAGTAGTTATAAAACAACAATTTAACTTTAGCGAGTGTACTGTTCAATTCAAGGTTTTTTAATTTAAATACCTTTGTGTGAATTTTTTCCGATTTTTCCCAGAAGATTTCCTCAATTTCACCCTCCCACCCTTGACCCTGAACTGATGAGGTCAAGCGCACCTCGGATTCGGATCCAGCGATACTGAAAACCTTTGCATGAATTCTTTCTGATTTTTCCTGGAAGGTTTCCTCAATTTGAGCCTCAAATAACTTTACCTGATGCAGTCAAGAGGACCTCGGATTCGGATTCAGCGACCCCAAAAACCCCTAGTTACAGCAGTGAAGTTCTTGACGCAGACAAAAATTTTTTTATGGCGTTGTGTAATCTAAGCAGTTTTCTCAAAAAAGAGTTATTCAAAAAAAATAAAAAAAGAACGGGGTTGCATTAGATAATGAAAGCAGCTTCAAAATGATGTGTCACTTAACACCCCTTGCCATTTAAGATTTTTCAATATTTGGGTGTAAATTTTAGTTGGGACACCCTGTATGTGTATAGATAGTATTGTGCACATCGAAGGTATCTTTTATATTAAAAACAATACTAATCCTATGAACTGCCAGCGTTGATTATCATTATCATGTCATCTTTGAATACCCCGAGTGGTGAATGGAAAGCACAACATAAGTACTGTAGTTACTTAGGTGCATCCATCTTCACTCAAAGAACTGTATTTGAAATAAGAAATAAACATTAACATTTTCTCGGCCTTCTGCGAATACCACTTATTAAATTTTTTTTTGCTCAAAGTAGATTAATCAAATGCACCACAGTCAAGATTTCAAATGAACTGGAGCACTTATTTTTCACACCAAATTTAATACAGATTCTTTGATCCATTTTTTTCTATAGCAACAAATCGCCATGCACAACAAACCACATCTAACCTTTATATCTCTCAAAAACAAACTAAAAATGCAAAACGGCTGATCATCATATGTTGGGAACACTATACCAACATACCAAAAAAATAAAATCGAGGATTGAATGTAAGCAGCCCGAAAAATTGGAAAAGTCACTTTTTTTGTACATACCTCGTATAAATGAAAACGGCATTTGTTTTTTAATGATTTTGACTTTATTAGTATTACATCGGTGAATTTTATCATATATCACAAAGACTGATTTAAGTTTTTGGATTCTATGAATACTAATCAAAGCGGTTTTTTAATTTATGTTGTCTCGTGGGATACCAGAATCAATTTTATTTTAATCGAAGCAGTTGATTAGGATTCTGATCTTATACTTCATACCTGAGACAATTTTATAACGAATTAATTTTTTGTCATTTTGAAGGAACAAACATCTTTTTGTCTATAAAATTAGATTTCAATTTCATGTTTTTTATCTCTCATCATCATGTTACAATGTGGTCGCGCTGCACCACGTCTGGACTTCAAACAACTACTCCTTGGCCCAGATGCCCCAACAGGCATTGAATTAAATTGGTTCAGACACGTGTGAACCTAGAACCAACAACTTTGATTTTGATATTTGTTATTTGTTCTTAGACGGGTTTATATTAATTTTATATCAGCTTAGCCACTCTCCGAAAATATCCCAAAATATTCCGATCTTTTTGCCTAGTTTGGAAGGAACCTGTCGTAATTTGGATGAAGTAAACAGTCACAGAGGGATACTGTTAAGGAAACGATATAAGTTTATTTTTTCTTTTTTGAATTATGTACATTTTAGTAATAAAACAATAATACCTAAGGTTGTGAAATAAATCACACTTGTTCCCAAGAACAAAGACATTAAATGTCCTACACTGCACCAGCGTCTGGACTTCAACAACTACTCCTTAGGCTATATGCGACAAACGGTTTGTACTAAGAGTTGGTGGGATCAAAGCGATCTTCAGAATTTCTTTAGAGATAGAAATTCGAGCTAGCCTGCTTCTTACTGAAGAGGAACAATAATTCCGAAACCGGTCTAAGAATGGCAAGCTCCTTTAATAATAAAATCAAAGTTTTTGCTAAAGCCCCGACTTGGTCGGGCGCCAAACCACGTCTGGACTTTCGTAATTCAATACCTGGGGGGCATATAGCCCAAGGAGTAGTTGTTGAAGTCCAGACGCTGGTGTAGTGTAGAACATTTAATGTCTTTGTTCTTGGTAACAAGTGTGATTTATTTCACAACCTTAGGTAGTTTTGGTACGCCCATGGTCCTTTTTTGGTATTTTTATTGTTACAAAATAGAATAAAACAATGATTATTTTTTGTTGAGATTATATACCTGCCAGAGGTATTATTGGTTGTTAGAATTTTGAATTTTTGTTATAAATCGTATTTATTCTAGTAAAATTTTATTTAAAAAGTCGAGAATCATGACGTAGCTAACTGATGCTTTGGCTCTTACAAGATTTTATTGCTACTTGCTACTGTGACAAGTGAAAAATATTGTGTCATCCGATGTTTTATTCGTTTTTTTTCTTTTAAATTTTAAAATATTCACTATATATTATTTTTCTTGCTGTATAGTTCTTATGAATGAGAAAAAATCTTATATGTAAGTATCTTTTTCCATTTCACGAAGTGTCTGTGCATCCTCATTGATATTCAGATAGGTTTTTCATCTCGTTTTCCTATTCCTCTGACACCGATTCTGTGACTTTTTTAGGATATTTTCTCGACCTAGAGGGCCTAAATTCGATCATGAAGTACATTTTTTGAATATTTCATAAAATTTTAGGAGTGCAAACGACTCGGAGCTAGTTTCTTGAATTGCACGAGGATATCTTTCATGTATTTTCCAAGAATTGGTTTTCGAATGACTTCACGAAAGTAGCTATTTTTGTTTATGTTTACCCAAGCACACTTTTCTATTCGAAACAGTTTGCATATCTTAAATTTTTTATCGTATTTTGGAAATATTTCGGGTAATGGTGCCCAAAACTTGGAATAAGATAAAAAAAAATAAATAATTCAAAATCTATATACCACGGTATCTTTAATGAACTACATATTGTTTCAGGTTAATCGCAGGTTCTTTTTCATGTCACATGTTCTTATTATTTTGGTAAATGTTTATTTTTTGTAAAATTTTTGGAATTTGCATAGTTTTGTTCGGGTATCGATACTTTTTAAAAAGTTCGGACACAATACAGGTAATGTAATACTTTTATCGGATACAGGATGGCGATACTTCGTATTTTAGCCAATTAACATGTTTATTGGTGGGACGCATATGAATGCAAACTGAATTTTTTTTTGTAGTATTTTCAAGTAATCCTTTTCTACTCTATCCCAGTGGCTAAGGACCATTCTGCATCATAAAACCTAAGGCCACATATCCTGGAAATTCTAATAATGGAATTCTTTCATGATAGGAACAGTAGATTGTAAAAACATGTATAAAGCACATGTGATAAATGATGTCCTAAAGGACTGGCAGGATCGCCATGTGATAATGATGTCCTAAAGGACTGGCAGGATCGCCATGTGATAACGATGTCCTAAAGGACTGGCAGGATCGCCATGTGATAACGATGTCCTAAAGGACTGGCAGGATCGCCATGTGATACATGATAGTGGTAAATAACTGTAACCGTATTGGTGGTAGAATATATTAACAACTATATAGAGCAACATGCATCTTAATTTAATTGAATAGTAATCAAGCGTGAATCATACAATGAATGAATACATTATCAATAATAATGAATAGATAATGAAGTAATAGGAAGATTGACATTGGCCGTTTTTATATACACAATAATTAATAACAATACATTCTATACGTGTTGGTTTATCGAACTTCCTATATCACGTAATATAAATATACCTGACCTTACACTAATACTAATAACTAACTATTCTAATGTACTGGGCGATGCGACTCTGCATGCCACACACATCTATATAAATAAAAATCAATTGCCGAATGTTTGTATAGTTTTCAATTGCAGAAAGATAAAAACAAGTTCCTTTATCGGCATTGGCGGCTTGTCGGCACATCTACAAGCCGCCAAAGCCGATCAAAGCAACTTACCGACACATCTGGGAATTTTGTTTTTATATTTGTGCAATTGAAAATGGAAGAACTATAAGCGCATAACTTCAGAACGGCTGAACGTATTTGGCTAATTCTTTTTTGTTGTCTGAAAGAAAATGTTTGAAAAATTGTACGGAACATTGAAAAACAGTTAAAAATTTCCATATAAAAAGTGAGTCTTGGGTGAGACAGAAGACAGTAGGGAGATCCTCAAAAATATTGACAATTGACAGATTGACGTTTAGTTGTTCAATTGTTCAGTTTCTTAAATTGTTTAATCTGTTACATCCGAAAAAAAATTATTTCTTGTTTTGGTTTTTCTGAGAAAAAAGTAGTAAAAAAGATGTAGAACGTTATATTATTATACCTGCTAGTTTTAAAAATATACATTAGAGTGTCAAGAAAGGAAAAAGATTAAGCCTACAAAAACATGAAGGGATTTAATAAGAGAATCAGAAAATGAAAGACTTCTCGGTCTTGAGAGAGAATAAATTCAAATGCACAATAGTTATAGGTGAAAAGCCTAAGAATAAGAAAAAGAAGAAGGGTATTTGATATTGTATTTAAATTTATATAAGTACCACTTAGTTTACTTTGTATATTTGTATATTTCGATATTTAATTGTTAAGTTTTTTTATTTTAGAAATTATAAATACATTTAATTATGTTCTATCTAAAACTTTGTAAATTTAGATTTAGATGTCTTTGCTTTGAGGTTAACCATTTGTGAGCTTGTTTATACGAACAAAAGGTGCACTAAAACCTCAACCATAGTATATGAAATTTATTGAGATATATTTGTTATTCAAAATTCACATGTTTTGTTTATGAACATAAATGGCTATTTCATTTAATTACTGGGCCAGTTAAAGTAAGTTTTAATTAAAATTTAGTTATCTATTATCAGTATCAGCCCTAGCTTCGGTATCATTATGACTTCCCCAATTTTCCAAAGACGGGGTACATACTTCAGTCTGAAGACAGCATTTATTCGGTTAGTTAGTTTAATTATTGCTTTTTTGGGTAGTTGTTTTAAAATTTCTCCAGTAATTAAGTCCAAACCTGGAGCTTTTTTCGGATTGATATTTTCTTTTATTTCCGTAATTACTTCTTTGGGAGAGGAAAATTCTATTTCTTGATCAATCTGTGGATGTTCTTCCAGAGTGGGTTCTTCATCTTGATCTTCATGTGGTTTAAAGATTTTTGCTAAATGATTTGCAAATCCTGTTGCTTTTTGCTGATTATCTCTAGCCCATTTACCATCTTCCAATATGACAGGTGGTATTCGCATCATTGGTCTTTTCAATCTCTTAGTAGCTTTCCCGAGTGAATAATCGGTACTGCTGTCGTCTGTCAATTCTCTTAGGTAAATATTAATCGATTCTTCTTTAGTTTGTTGTATTTCTCTTTTGAGCCGTTGCGTAACATTGTTGAGTATAGTTTTATCTTGTAGGGCTCTAGTTTGCTGCCATTTTCTTCTAAATTATTTATCATAAAATACAAGAAAGCAGAGTTATCCTTTTAAGATGAGAAATTTTTTTTTAAAAGTAAGTAAACGAGTTAGGAATTCAATTTATTTGGCTCGACATCCAAGACCGGAATCTGCTTTCGAATCCAATAAATCAAATTCCAAACACGCGTAGGTCAATAGCTATATCAGCTAAAAGATAAAATTCGCAGACATGCTACCATATACCAGCAAAACTGATAAATGAAGCCCAGAGTTGAGTTTTGACAACTTTACAAAGAGAAAATTACCGATATGCACAGTTCTGACCGATTTTCATTTATCGTATACCTAGAAGAAAGTGACATTTTAACTAGAATCGGTCAAAAACTTTGCAACAAAAAATTGTAATTAAATTAATTTTATTACAGTCTTTTCATTAAAAGTTCTAATTTGTAACATCCAGACTGGCTGGATTTAACAAAAAAGCCGTCATCTAAGTTTTTCTGCGAAAGTCTAAATTAAAAAAGAAACAATTTCGTGACATGTTTTATTTCTTATTTTTCTTTTCTCTTTGGAAAGGAAAAGGGTCGCCGGTTTTATGGTTTTTGTATTGAATTTACTGAATAGATTAAATGTAACATGAATACAATATAAAGACTATATAAAACGTCAACCGTTCTTTTTAGAATTTGCTTCATTTCAATTTTTTAAGGTATTTTTTATGTGGCAAAAATTAAAATAATTATGTATGCAAACACAGGTTCTATTATTTATTATTATAAAAATTACAATAACAAGCAACAAAGAATTAATAGATATAATAATTAGTGAAATAAATAATTCCATTTTAGTGAAAGGGTAGAAAGCAGAGAGGCAAAGGGAGGTAAAGAACAAGTCATTATAGACTATGCAAATATTTACACTGCTTTCATACAATACAAGAAAGTATTTGAGAGTGTACCACTTTTTTGGATTACCAATCTTCGGTCACATTCCTGGGTACCATAATAAACTAGTGGCGTATACTTTACGCGTGACGCCTTATGACATAAAACCCTCGGGTGCCAGATTATTTAATGTGGTTTACGCCACAACTCCTAGAAATGGCGTCCTAGGGGCGATAGCAAACCAAGAATGACAATGTCAGTTGACGCAAGCCCAAGACGAGACTAATATTGACTATTCACCACGATAGCTAAACCAAGAAAATCAATATCAGTCCCGACAAGCCTTCGTCCCCAAATATTAATCAAATTTAAAAGAGAACTTACCAAAAATAAGGGAAAAGCAAATTTGGAGCAAGTCCCTTAGTCCCTAAATAAGCTCAGAATACTAACGGGTATCCTAACAAGGCACTGCCGGCTGAGAGGCCACCTAAAGAAACTCGGATTAGTAGACAAAGAAGAATGCAGATTCTGCGAGGAAGAGGAGGAAACTATCCACATTCTCTCAGAATGAATTAGCCTGCAATATCCAAGGGTACGATATCTCGGATAATATCAAATAGAAGAGGAAGATCTAACTAACCTGAAGCCTACCGACATCCTGAACATTTTGAAAGCAATAGGACTGGAGGAACTGCTCTAATCGTTCAGACATCCTTAACGATTGGGCAGCAGTAGGGGGCACATTAGATCTTATAGGTCGCAGTGTATCGACACCCCAACATAGATAGATAGAATTTAGTCCCTTTCCGCTTATTTTCCGATTTTTTATTATTGACCGGATAAAAAAAAAAGTGAAGTTTAATTTTCAAAAATTAACTCGGGAAACCCCAAAAATAAATCAATTAATTTCAAACTATTATTCGGTAAATAAATACTTATTAATAAGAAAATTAAATTTAAAGAAAATTCATAAATCCCTAACATATTTCGGAATATAAAATCCAAATAATTATTCGCGTTCTTTTACCTGTATAATAAAACGATTCTTTTAGTCTCAAAATAGATACGGAATATATGGTGAAAATAAAATCAAAATATTGAAAAGCGTTATCAGTATATACCTCGGTTTTTTTTTGTCAAAAGCAGGAATTTGAGGACGGCTTGAAGTGCAAAGACGGCGGTTTACAGATTTTATGTTCGACCTAATTGTTTAGATCGCAAAGACGCAATGAATTATTTTTCCAAAATTTTAAAACACCTAATGTGTCCCTTCTCCCAATGTTCCCTACATTTCTACATACCGCGCGTGTACCATGCGATCAACACTTAGCTACTACGTTAAAAATACAGCGTGATATAAATCTAAATCGAACATTTGATTTAATTGTTTAATAAACTTTTGATTTAATAAATAACTTCATTACAATACAGACACACACACACACACACACATACACACACATCTGCTTTAGATGGAGGAAATAAAGCTTTAAGATGGAACGCAGAAGTAAAGCCATGATCTTGTTAAAATTATCAATGTATTTCTTTCGATATTTATATGGAATTCGGACTACCAACCAGAGATGTTATTCTTCTAAACGACAATATCATCCGTGCAATGAAAGACAAATAATTATGCTTTCAGATTGATAGGTTACTCGAGCACTCCAACGTTACAGACCAAGATAAGTAAGGAGTGAATATACTTCTAAAATCGTAATTTAATGCTACAATCGGTCTGACACTGACAGGATGGTGAATAATAAAAGGTCGGATATTGTGGTGCTGAATAATGGAGTCAATCCTGTACTAGTTGTTGATCTTAAATATCAATAATTGTTCTTGTTATCATATTTTGTGTAAATTATCCAGTGATCTGCTTCTATACTAAAATATTTTTATTTTTTATAATATTATATAAAATGATTATTTCTGTGAGCTTCTTGAACGGATATTATAGAGTATCAGAATACGATATCAACATAGTTATTGGAGATTGAAGTATGGAAGTAGGTAGAGAATCTATCAACAAATACGCCCTACAACATCCTGAAATAAAACGTTTTGAAATGTTGATAGAGGAAAACATTTCTACACAAAAAGTATAAACGGATTGTACGAAAAATGGCAGCACTTATAGAAAAGTATTCATGCAGTAGCAAAAGACTTACTGCCGTATGTACATTTGTAGCAGAATAAAAATTGGTATAACGAAGACTGCAAAATAACTATTGGGGTAAGAAATAAGGCGAGGTTAAAAATGTTATTAACAAAAATGAAAATAGTATCACCCTAACCATGTGGTTTATGCAGATGACATTGTTTTAATCACGTGATTTTTTAATTAACTGAAATATTCCTAAAGTTATAAAGTATGGTGAGAAACCATTCAATTTAAAAAAGGTGAAAATAAATTAGTTTGAAAATGCGCAGTAGAAAAGGAATGCGTAAAATAGTTTAATTGATAAAAGGAAATAAAAGTGCTGGGGCATTGTAAGTATAGACTTTTGAAACCACTAATGGAGAATCTGGAAAATCGCTTCAAGATTTGGGAGCTAAAAAGATTGAAAAAATCTACAGAAATATACAAATTATTGGGGCTGTACCGAAGACATAATTACCACTGAACAAATATTGAGCTACTTTCACAGCAAATAACACCAAAGGCTTTAATAAAAGAAAGCGCATAATCCAAAAGATAAAAGTGTCGATACAAAAAAAGGGTAATCCCAGAAGAAAATGGGTGGAAGCACTAAACGATGACCTTAAACAACAACGTTTGAGAAATTAAAAGCAAAGAGCTTCCAATTGAAAAGAGTGGAGCAAAATAGTACAACACTTGGGCCAGTAGGCCTGTTAAGCAATCATGTTTATAAATTTTTTGAATCACTATGTTTAAACAAAAATAATTTAGAATTATTCCAATCTAAAATCATTAAATTATATTTTTATATAAAATAGTTATAGAATTGTGACGAAGGTTTGGCAAACCCTGTATATGTAAGTTAAAAGTGTGTAAACACTGTATATGAGAAATAGTATATATGTATATATTTATTTATCCAAACAATAACATCAAAAAATGCATTACCTTCCAATCTAGTAGCTTTGTAGACAATATTTACCATTGCGTATTTTTGAATGCAAAAGCGCAGACATCTAATATTATGCAAACATGTGGTTGAATTTCGGTCTAGCGAAACGGAAAAAGCATTTATTGTGGTTGCTATTTGGTTATTCGAGCGCCGCTCTTTTACATTATGTTTACCTCAAAGTAAATTAGTCCGCTTCAAGTCTTTTGAAATCGAATCGTTTCATGTTTCGATAAATACCTTTTAAGTTGTTTTTGTGCTAGTTTCAGAGATTAGATGTACAAGAAGCTATTCAAATCAACCTATTTACAAAATAAGGGAACTTCAATACCAAATTCTACTAATTAATAACAATACTACGTTGTATTAATATTATTTATTCACAATCAGTCAGTAATATGTCACTTTCATAGCCTAAAGGTTCGAAAGTAGACCTTTTTTTGTTGTTTGAATGACTTTCTCCTACTTTCACTCCAAGAGGAAAAAGTATAGCAACTTAATTTTTATGATTTTATCTTTTCTGCAGTTTCTTTTAGTTCTGGTGGAGTGCAACTGATCAATTCAATCTAAGAATCAGACATTTTAGTAGTTTTATCTTTTCATTCAATGTCATTACATTCAACCTTGGTAGTGGAGTAGATCTGGTTTTGAAAACGAAGTCGCTCTTTTCAAAAAAAAAATTTTTGAATTCATAGATTCGAAGTCCCTCTTTCACGTGATCACTATTTAAAAGAGAAGTGAGGTGTGGTGGGAGGTAAATTAACATGTAAAGATATGGGAAATCGGTTTTTCGCATGTAACTCGCTGAGTCTTATTCGGATCGAAACGACTGCTAGATATAACATAAAGGGCTCGCGAAAATGCATAAACTGAATAACCCGTCTAAATCGGTCTAGCGGTTCTCGAGATATTGCGATTTGAAAGTAAACGGATTTTCGCCACGGCGAGAACACATCTAGAGCCGTATTCGCATTTTTTGCAAAGAAAGAAGTGACTTCGAGAATTGATTTTTTTTCTTCCGATAGATAGTCGTGATTGTGTCCAAATTTCAACTGGCTAGTTTAATATTCTTTGACTCGAGGTAACTTTTTTTAATTTTTGATCAATCTGGGTTTGTTGAGGACACTGCTACAGGATGTATTAAGGATATGATGAGAAACCGGACAAATGGCGACCGAATTTCGGATTTTGCAAATGTTATTTTTCGATTTTTGCAACGAAAGAGTAAAGTGGGGAAAATTTTTTATTCGCCATCGATTACGGATCTTTTTTCTCTTTGATTTAAGCCCTACAAGAACTCAATCAGATAATCAGGAAGGAAGGGAGGGGGGTGAACACGTTTTGCACTGTAGAAGGGCAAAGGATAGGGTTAGTGACTTCGTGGTAGGCTCATTTTCAAGGGCAATCAGTTCTCTTTCAAGATTTTTGTGCCCCAAAAGCTCTATCTATATTAAGGCCTGCAGGAGTGCGTGATATATTTATAAAAGCGAGTGCGCTCGCTCAGCCGCCGTGAAATTAGATGCCGGAATAGTATTTGTGGGAGAGAAGAGAGATGATGTGAGAGAGAGATGAAAGGGGCGCTTAGCTCCTATCCCTATGACATCTATTTTTACGCACACCAGTCCTTAATATAGATAGAGCTTTCTGGTAAAAAAAAATTGAAAGAAAACTGATTGCCCTTGAATGTGAGCCTATCACGAAGTCACTAACCTTATCTGTTGCCCTTCTACAATGCAAACCCCCGCTTTCACCCCCCTCCCACCCTTCCTGATTATAGGGCTCAAATCAAAGAGAAAAAAATTCCGCAATCGATGGCGAATAAAAAAAATTCTCCACTTTACTCTTTCGTTGCGAAAATCGAAAAATAACATTTGCAAAATCCGAAATTCGGTCGCCATTTGTCCGCTTTCGCGAAAACTATCATCTCCTTAATATATCCTGTAGCAGTGTCCTCAAGAAATAGTTTTCCATTTTTCTGACCCGGATTGGTAAAAAATTGGAAAAGTTACCTCGAGTCAAAAATTAATCAGTGTTTGATCTCCTCCTCCCCTCCAAATTAAACTAGCGA
The DNA here is from genome assembly GCA_949320105.2 of Crepidodera aurea. NCBI lineage: Eukaryota > Metazoa > Arthropoda > Insecta > Coleoptera > Chrysomelidae > Crepidodera > Crepidodera aurea. Next base: position 75,473,517 of record OX439473.1, on the reverse strand, counting down.
GTTGAAATTTGGACATGAGGAAAAAAATCACGTTCTTCCCTGCGAAAAACTCGAACACGGCTCTAGGTGTGTTCTCCACGCGGCAAAAATCCGTATACTATCAAATTGCAATATCTCGAGAACCGCTAGACCGATTCCCCCACAGCACACGACATCCAATGGATGTCCGTTTTACGTCCAGTTCAAGTCCAAACGTTCATGGATGTTGAATGGACATCCACTGTACGTAAGGACATGGACGTACGATGGACATCCAGTTTTGTACATCCATTGTACGTACATATAATGTACAAAAAAATACTTTCATACTGATATTATTATGATGAAATATCTGTTTCGTACTATTTCGTTTTCGTTCCAAATGAAAATATATTCTATAGGTAAAACATACTAAATCACAAACTCAGCCGATGTATTGCGTTAAGATGAGCCAATTGATGTACATATCTGGACATTACCTGGCCGTAAACGTCCGCGTCGAGAAAAAGAAGAATATCTGAGGTTAGGTATTGTTACATGGCGTCAGTTTCGCTGTCGAATCTTTTCAATTGTGAATTGTGAGTTGTGAGGTTGTGTTTTACGGGTTATAAGTGTATATCAGTATAAAACTCTTGTGTAGTGTAGTGTAGTAGTGGGTAAAACTTTATATTTTGGTGAATCTTCTATGTCTGTTTCAAATGAATGAACAGGAGGCAGCAATGTATATGAGTTTGTAAAGAGGTGCACGTGCCAACTCTTCAGTAATTCACTGGCATCTGTCTACAGCCTACAGCTATCTTGGAAGTGTAAGTAAAATATATTAATCTTTATTTAGCAATAGCTAATTTTACAGATACAAATACAAATATAGAAATAGAAATATACAAACATTTTTTGTTAAAAATTTTAAAAAGTGTCTTAAAATAAACATATACATTAAAATTAAAACTTAATTTAGACATTTAGATAATAAAAAAGCCTTTAGTTGTTTTTTGAAAGAATGAATAGTGATGCAGGTCTTTAAGGAATCATTCAGTTCATTATAAGTAATAATGCCTTTGTGAAATATTGATTTTTCAGTTACTTTTTTATTTTTAGTTGTAACTCTTATGTCTGTTCGTGTACGTGTGTTGTAATTGTGTACATCAATGTTAAATGTTAGTTTAGATGTCAAATATGGTGGAGTCAAGGATAACTTCATTTTATGAATAAGTATTAGGGTCTGATATTCCAAATAATATGATACAGAGAGCCAATTCAACTGACATAACATTGTTTTGATATGAGTCTCTCTTGGAACTTGCAAAATAATTCTCATGGCTCTGTTCTGTAACTTCTGCATCCTGTCAATTTCATTTTTATTACACATGTACAAAATAGATGCAGCAAACGTAAAATGGGGAAGTATTAAAGTATTAAACACAGAACATTTTGTCCATTTGGATAAAAATGGAGCCACTCTGGATAAGAAATTAATATTTTTAGTAATTTTATTTATAATATAAATAGCATGATCTTTAAATGTCAGATGTTTATCAATTATGATACCCAAATATTTAATTGTATCAATTACTTCGATCTCAGCACCATCTATTCTTATTTTATAGTTATCTTTAAAATCTTCATAATTACGTTTACTACCTATTAACATGAATTTACTTTTTGACGCATTCAGTTTCAATGAGTTACCGTTACACCACTTAACTATATTGTGTAACTCTTTATGGATAATATGTACAAGGTCCCTTAAGTCTTCAGAACAAAAATATACAAGTGCGTCATCAGCAAAAAGATGTAATTCACAATGTTTTACTGCTTTTATGATGTCATTAATAATATACAAGTGCGTCATCAGCAAAAAGATGTAATTCACAATGTTTTACTGCTTTTATGATGTCATTAATGTAAAGTATGAACAGAAGCGGTCCCAGTGTACTACCCTGTGGCACCCCGTTTTCATTTATTATTTCAGAAGACGTTTTCCCATTTATTTACATTTACATTTACATAATATATACATTCTCCAGTGTGTCGGTTTTTATAGTAAGAGTACTTTTTTTACAACTCTAAAAAAATTCCAATGTACAATTATCTATTTATTTTATTCCACAGGTGCTGCATAGAAGGCATATCCGAATAACTCAAAAGAAGAAATATAGGACTGCTTGATGAAATGGCTGAGGAGAGCCAGTGAAAGAAAATAATTATTTTTAATTCATTTCTATAAGCTTTGTACTTTAAATACTCTTCTTTATGGAAATTAAAACCACTTATTTTTTAAAAAAGTTTTTTAATTTTGTTGCTGTCATATTTTGTAAGTAATCTCAAGGGATGTACAAGTACGTCCAATGGACGTTCTGAAAGGACGTCCAGTGTTTCTCTTTTCGACATAACATGGACGTACATTGATCGTCCAAAGTAATCCCAATGGACGTCCAAAGTGGTGCCGTATGTACGTCCATTGGATGTTTTACGTACAATAAGGGACGTCCAATGGATGTTTTGAATATCTAAAATGTACGTTTAATGGACGTACATAGGATGTACATGTGCTGTGTGGGTTTGGACGGGTCAAAATGCAGTATATGCGTTTTCGCGAGCACTTTATTTTATATCCAGAAGTCGTTTCGATCCGAATAAGACTCAGCGAGTTACGTGCGAGAAACCGATTTCCCGTACCTTTACATGTTAATTTACCCCTCACCATACCTCCCTTAGCTTTTATATAGTGATCACGTGAAAGATGGACTTCGAATCTACCAAATCACAAATTTTTTTTTTGAAAGGAAAGACTTCGTTTATCGGGTTTTTTTTTCGCCAGATCGACTCCACTATGGGTCATATTTGTTTTAGGGGACATAAAAGTAATAGTAAAAATGGAAATTCAAAATAAATAAAAGTTGCAATCCAGAACCAGAAATAATCAAGGAAGAACCCATCATTAAAAAGCGGGAAGCGTCAATTTGGAATATATGAAAATAGGAATAGGGGTGAATATCAATGTGAGATCTTATATCGGGAATTACGTATGAAACGAATAGCGTAAGAAAAATCCGTGAAATTCTTAGAGGGGCCGTTATGGACATATCCGGTATTGGAATAAGTTTAAATCTGCCAAGGGTTGGTAATAAACGAATTAATCCTGATAAGCCGGAATATTAAAACTCCCGCAACAAACATGATGAACACTGAAAACTTTTTTCATGTAGAAACACTCAAAATTCAACCACAAAATATCAAGGTAAATGATTTGTAATTTGACGTTTCGACTTTGACTCTAAAGCGTTTTCAAAAATTGACATAAAAATCGATAGAATCGATAATGTTACATCTAGTAAAATTGTGAGTTCTTATGGAGTACCACAGGTAGTGTGTTAGGGCCACTGTTGTTTATTATATATAAATGACTTGCAAAACTATTGGAACTCATTTATAAATTTATTTGCTGATGATACCGTAATTTCCGTTACCGGAAATAATTTCATTGGCATTACTAAAATTTTAAATAAAGAATTACAGATTTTATGTATGTGTAAATAAATTAAAATTAAATGCATCCAAAACAAAATATCTGTGAACTAAAATAAATTGTGCTATAAGTATATCTCAGAAGAACATGTTATTCATATAAATAATGAACAAATTGAAAATGTCAGTGAAATTAAATATCTAGGAGTCATAATTGACCCACAGCTTTCCTTCATACATTTTACTGATTTTCTTTGCAAGAAAATAGGTAAAAAGATTGGGGTTTTCCGAAGAATATCATATAATTTAAGACAGTGGTCTAAAATGTTGATTTATGATAGTATGATAAAGCCACATTTTGATTATTGTATATCACTCTTAATATCTTGCCCAAAACAACAGACACAGAGACTTCAAGTTCTACAAAATAAATCTATGCGGGTGATCTTAGGTTGTAATAGATACACACCAATCGATTCTACGCTAAAAACAGTAAATTGGATTACAATCGAAGAGGGTATTAAAAGCGAACATGATCATTATTTATAAAATCGAACATGAAGATGTTCCAAAGTACCTTAGTGAACAACTAGTTACTAGACATGAAATACATTCCCGTATTCTTAGATCAAAGGATAATTTTAATATAGAATACACAAACAAGGCCTTTCAATGCTTTGCCAAGCGAATTTTTATAAATAAAGTGTCCACATATCTTCAAGAAAATCGAGTAAAATGTATACTGTAAAATATGGACTAATTAATTATGAGTTAAGTTTAAGATAAATTAATTATATATTACTAGCTATATGCTAAATAAAAACATTTATTATTATTATTATTATAGATCTTAATTCCGCAAGGCAAAGTTTGCGTCCCGAGGGCCTGAGGAACAGCAATTGCCTGAGGCAATTAAGGCTCATTAATTCACGTGGTATTTCTGATCGATTCTAATAAAATTTATAACATAAAGCAGCAATGAGATTCACTATAATGAAAGACTGACAGTAATATTTAACAAGCGTCAAAATATCAAAAAATCGGGAATTAAGGAACCTGTAACATCCCAAGAGAGTTATATCCTTAGACCATATATGATACGGTATTCAGGTTATTTGTTGTGGTGTACAGGAGGGAGTTAGAGTACCATCCCACTGATTGGTCGATTTCAAATTTCGACGATACCCGCTCATATCGTAAAGTTTTGACAGATGTCAGATATTCTGTATTTTGGGAATTATTGTGCCAATCTTGTGTATTTTTATAGTGTTTTGAAAGTTTTTGCTAGGTACAATTAGTTTAGAGAACAGTGGTCGCATTTCTCAACAAAATGCCAAAGCTTTGTTAAGTGTACAACATCAAATTTGAGAAAGGTGCTGTCATCGGTATGTATTCCATAGGCGTGTTGTTGGATAGGACAGGAAGTGAAAATAAGAACTAAACGTAAATTATGTATACTTTATTTGAATTGTAAACGAATTGTTTAAATATCTATCTATTGTATGTCAATTTATGTTTTATTAAAATAAACCATGTTCATCAGTAAATTTTTCATTTATTACTCAACCTAATCTATATGAAGGTTCATTTTTGACGTAGGTATCTTTTGTATTAATATATCTACCAACTTTTCATTTTGTTTTTTCTATATTAACGAGTGGGATTTTTAATTTGCTATAAAAAAATATTTACAGAAGCGCAAGATGATGGTATTCCACCTCTCAGATTATTTCCATTCCAAACAATTTTCGTATGCATGCTATTTTATTTATTTTCGATTCACATTAATTCCCATTTTACTGTAACCTACAGTCACTCAATCCTTAGAAAATGAAATATGTGTTGTATAAATATGACAATATAGGTTTGTTCCAACATGACACAAAACCAGTTTGCGTACTGTCGGGATTCTGCGCAGTCTCGATTTAGTGACACCAAATCTAGTCTGCGCAGAATCCCGACAGTACACAAACTGGTTTTGAGTTATGTGGGAACAGACCTTATATTACACTGTACCAAAATATTCCGAATTGTACGCCACTGTATCATGGTACGCTATTGCCCCTTCACCCCCTCCGTCTTTACCCCTCTAGAGCCAAACAAACACTATAGGATGCCGTATCTAGCGAAGCATATATGATCTAAGGTTATAACCCTCTTTATTGATAGAGTAACCATGAAGATATAAGCCTATAATATCCCGGTCAGAAATAAAAAATTTAATAATAATTTACTGTAGAAACTGATAACTGGACAATTTCTCAAGATATGATACCAACATAGGACAAAGAAATAGATTTTGAAATTTAGGATGCCAACGTATTTTTTGTGACGTTTCTGAAAACGATCTTAAAAAGATAGCGCATTTGCATATCATAAATGAAGTTTTCATAATAATATTATCATAAAAAACAGATAAAAAACTTATCCTTTTTATAATTAACTCTTTTTGTAAGATATGTATCCATATTTTTAAACGATTCTACTTACCACAACCTGCTTTTGTCTTGATGTTTTCCTATTTATTTTACGTATTAAAGAAGATGCGTAGCATTACAGTAACATTTAATTATATAGCTTCTCTTACACAACAGAGCTTATGAACATGAAATTGCGAAGCATTGTTCTAGCAGCTAAAGAGAAAGAGAATTTTTACATCAAAGGAGATCTGTCTGATATATGTCCGTCAACAGGGTATTCTTTTCACTGTTTTAATTTTACCAGTTACATGAAATTTTATAAAATACATCATATTATGTACGTGGTATTGATCTGTATTTAGAGAAAGCGGATTCTAGATTCTGAAATTATTTAAAGATCAAAAATGTATTTTGGCCAATAATCCGTTTTGGATATATGCCATATTTTTACCGTTAAAATTTGAAAAACACGGTTGCGTTCAAACTTTAAGATCCTGTTTTAGTCTGTTAAGGGTTGAATATCTAAATATTGGGGGCATCAAATAAAAAAACACAAATATTTTATTTGTAGCTCAAGCTAGTTATTTTTATTGAAAAACATCCAACGTACTGAACTAATCTAAATATTAAAAGCCAACCCTTTACACTAAATAAAAATCAAATCGAAAAAGTTAAAATAAAATAAAATAATTAAATTTCTAATAAAGATAAATATTACTCACGCCCATGGTCATTTAATAGTATATTACGTAATATGTGTTGTAAATAGCATTTTACGCACGAATGGAAAAATTGCGCACGAATCCGCGTAGCGGCGAGTGCGTAATTCAATGAGTGCGTAATTGCTTTACAACACGGATTACGTACTATACTTTACCTATGGCCATATACAGTGTGCCAAAAAGTCTGGACTTATGACAGGGTACTTAATTTCTTCAATTAGATTTTTTGAACAAATATTCTCGAGCGTTTATTTGGGGGTGCTCGAATTATCTCATGTTGATTTGGGGTGCTCGAATTATCTCGAACGTTTATTTGGGGAGCTCGAATTATCTCGAGCGTTTGTTTAGAGCGCTCGAATTAACCCGAGCGCCCTGTTAAGGGGTTAATAAATAATTTTAAATGACGGGCGATTACGCGATCACTACCTACTTGCGAATTATTAAATGTTCCGCTTACTTTTACGTATAAACTGTGCGTTTTGTTTACCAAAACCGTGCGTTTTGTTTACGGTAAACAAATCGCACGGTTTTGTGTTTAGCGTGCGTCATGAGCTATATACTAAGGCTGTGTGTCGTGTGTTTTACCTGTTTTCTATAGGTAAAAATTATAAATTTACAGAGACCACGAGATCAAGATCGACGGTCTGGTATTATTCAGAATAGAGTTTCCGGTAATTTGAACAGAGCCCAAAGTCTAAACCAATAAAATCCGATAATTTGAATAGACCGCGAAGACTGAACAAATAACAATTTCATTTTTAGCACGTGACTCCATTTCTAAACAGGTAAGAAGACAACATAATCTTAATCAAATTTTACGTAGGGATAGCAACCTATCATTTTTCATTCGTATTCACAGATGGTGTCGCAAACATTTGGTCGCGCGAAAAAACGTCGCGCACAAATAGGCGCCCAACTTTCACCGCCAAAATAATAAAGGTTCCGAGCAATTCGTCGAGCGAAAAAAAGGCCCGTAGGAAAATAACTCGAAAATAAATCAGTTTTACCATAGAGCTAACAAATTGTAATGACAGTATTAATAAAATTTTAGATTGACAGTTCTCATTCTTATCAACACAGCCATAGTCTACCCACTTTTACCAAAATCGTCATTCACTATGTGTCTACTTTAAATTCAATGTCATTTTAAACTTCAAGATTTTCATAATTAGGACTCCATTTTGAAGGTGTTCTCGAAGAGGTACATAAGCTTACTTTTTGATGCTCTATCAAAATCTGAAGTCAGAATTTTAAAATTCATAATCATCGTACTTCTATTCTGTGGAAGGATGTCATAACAGTTTCTCCTCTATATTAAATGCAGCACATCAAAATTTTTTAAATTTATAAGTACGCCAAAAAAAGAGGAAAGATTAAATTGTTTCAAAGTTGAACAGTACATAGCTGGAAACGAAAAAAAAAAATCCATATGTGAACATTATGGCAATCGTCCAAATTATTTAAGCGGCATTGCTCATAATTTCCAACTTCAGAAATAAAAGTCACAAAAAAATAAAACATATGAAAACTCCAAAACATATGACCGGCTATATTCAATCCAAAATTTTTCTACTCTAAAATAAAAAAAAACTTTTAAACACGTCAGGTAATATTACCTGCCAGTCCTAAGCCTGGATAAAGTGTGAAGAAAACTTTTCAACGCGCCAGATAACCTAATTATACAGTCCACTTTTGTCTTGGCTAGTCATTAGCTAACATTTTTTGGAGGGTTTCCTATGCCCAATTTCATTCTAAGGGGCGCCAAAACCCATTCTTGCACACACAACATTTTGCTCTTAGGCCGGCATTGAAGGCGATTAGGGCTGGAACAGCAGAATTCCCGTCTAATCCCATACAATTTTGTTGTTTTATATTTCACGAGTTTTTTTTATAAGACAATTGATACATTATAGAACATTCCGTAACCATACAATCACTATTTCTGAGGTAACTCTTTGATCACCTGAATGTTAAATTATGTTTTTTTTAAATCAGTTTATATTATGCACTAATTAAACTTGTGTCTATTCTACAAATAGTTTGAGAACTTTTAATGGGTCTAATAATTTCCAATCTCCCCCAAACCGTAAACAAATTATGAAAACATCAGAGCCACAAGTGTGTAACTGTAACTCCATATAAGCTTTTATACTGCATATATAAAGTATGTGGCTTTGAGCAACTGAGTTTGTGCAAGGATTATGGTTTTATGGAGTTTAAAATTTCATATTCTGCTATATTATAATTAGTGTTAAATCATAATGCATTAACTCGATGTGAGGTATAACTTCATACATAGAGTTAACACTTTAACCTAATGGATTGCTAATATGTAAGTATTCATGCAAAATGTGTGATGAATTAAGTACATAGAGCAAGGATAATCAATTAAATATACCATCTGGTGTAGCGTGACTCAATGAGCCATAACCTGGCTAATTTAAATTATCACTTATTTAATTTAAAATTTTGTTTTATAACCGCCTTTTATAAAATACACAGGCTGATGGGGAAAACTCAAGGGTTTGTCAAACTTCGGCCTAAGCTTCATGTAGCTTATTTTACGCGTCTTGTTATTACCAATAACTTTTCTTATTACAATTTCCACCGCTTACCACGTTTTAAACACGAAAATCGCAAAAAACCGAATTTTACGGACATGGACAGCAGTACAGAACCCAAAATCAAAATTAGTTCTTCCCATGGGCCATAACTACCGACTGGCGAAAGAATTTTTTAAATCGGACGTGATTTGCTCGAGTTATCGTACTCACTAACATCCAGACCTACGGTCTGTAACCTACAGAGACACGGACAGACACACACAATTTTTGGATGGACTCTTTCTAGGACATTCAAAGTGTCGTGAAAAGTCATTTTGAGCAACTTTAATTTTTATTTTTTTCCCAGGATATCAAGACTTCGTCCCCCCTTTGGTGGGCCGAAGTAAAAGTTATAAAATAGCAAATTCCTTCAATGCGCGATGTTTTTGCTCAGTTAGCACAATATACAACAAAATATTGTTATACAAACAAATTGTGAAACCGGTATGGACATATGGTATCCAGCTTTGGGGCTGTGCCAGTCAGAGTAATTTACTCATAATACAGAGATTCCAGAACAAAGCATTAAGGAGCATAGTCAACGCTCCCTGGTACTGCAGAAATAGTGACCTCCACTGGGACTTGGAGATGGACACTGTTAACCAGACAATTAACAAATTTGCAAGAAGTCACGAACATCGACTCCACCAACACGTGAATGTCGAGGCCATCCAGCTCCTGGACAACATTGGTCTAGTAAGAAGACTCAAGAGGAAGAAGCCCTTTGAGTTAGTGGACGCTAAAGTGACAGAAAAAAGCAGACCATAGTGAGGAGTAGTGAATACACGTTAAGTAAGGTGTAAAAAAAATTATCAGAACCTAAAGTACACTAGTGAGTAGACTTTAGTTATCCAATCTTCACGTATTAATTTAAGTTGGACAAACATTACTCATTGATCGTTATGTGATCAGATTCTAATATTAATATAAAAAAAAGTCATAAGGTAGGCTATTACAAGTTTTAGTTCCATTTAAATGTTAACTTCCACCCATGGATGGGAACGAATGTAACAACAGCACATACACAAATGTATCAGAAATCGTTCGAGAAAGTGGAGAAAGCCGAATGTTGGTGAATTTAAAATGAAATCTCTCTAATGAAGCATCTTTAAAACCATATAGGTAGAGCCATATTATTAAACATAACAACTAGACAAAAATAAAATGAAGTTATTCTTAGTGTGTAAGGGTAGATTTAGTGATTATTACGTAATAGCCACACAATAGAAGTTGCGATATCAGTTTCTGTCACTATGATGCTACTTGGGTTAGTCTATCAAATTGTGGTGTGCTAAAGATATTATTTCTAAACGGTAGATGTAAAGTCTTTTGTAGATTTAAAGTGAACAATCTATTGTCAAACCAATCTTTAACATTAGGTAAGTAATTTTCCATATTTAACTTTAATTTCATCCAAGAGTTTGCTTAGTAAAAAATGGCAGAATCATTAGCAAAACCCGGAATATCACCTGCACTTTGAATAGAAGAAAATCCATTAATATAAAGATTAAATAAGATAGGTCCCAGGACTGTACCTTGTGGGACCCCATATGTTATCATAGCTAGATCACTATTTACACCACTTATCCTTGTAATTTGTTAACGATTTCTCAGATAGCTCTTCAATAAGTTTGAAGCGGTGTTTCGAATACCTATTTCGTCAAGAGTTTTTAAGAGTAGATGGTGGCTAACAGTATCAAAAGCTTTTGAAAGGTCCAAATATACACAAAGATAAGGGCAGTTATTATCCAGAGCAGATGATATCCTTATAGGATGTCATTTTGGGTAAGAACGAATTTTTTAAAGCCAAACTGTTTATTTGATATACTCACTAACTAGTCTGCCCTTTAATAATCAGATATATGCGTTATCAAAGAAATAGGCCTATACTTATTTGTTACTTCTGTTTCTTCACCATTTTTATATATCGGTACAATAATGGTTTGTTTAAATAATGCTTCACTATTTGAATCCAATATTTATGGATGATTAAAAATAATATTGTTGTCTTAAATTGTGATACTAATTGTGTTTTTTAAAAAATTTTTCTCGGAAGTTTTCATTTTAAATAATTCGTCGCTCTGACAGCACCAGAAATTCTAATTGCCATTGCAACCTAAAACGTAAGAAATAAAAACTCTACGGAACTCTTATAGCAAACGTAAGCTTTACGAGAAAGTATTAAAGGATAAATAATCGTGGAATATTTTTATCTTATGCAGGAGAAATTGGAGCGGTGCCTCATTATAAAATTTATAAATGCCACTTTAAAAATACTGACGACTTTTTTGGTTTATAACCAATTCGATACATCAAGTTTATTATTAATACTAAATATAGTTTTCAGCATAGAGTAAGTTACACATAAAGTTAATGATTTCTTAGTTTGTAATTCTGCGTTTAAATATGCCAACAGAACATTTTGAAATTCTATATTTTGGTGGGTAATAAATCTTCAACGGCCATTTATGCCATTTCTCGTATATCTCATGGCGTGCCATGCTCAAATAATTCATCATACTCGGACATGTTTTGTGGCTAATTTCTTTTCTTCCTATTCTTTTTCAAATGTACGTATAAAAAATAATCAATGTTTCAAATATGACCTATTGTTGTGAGCTAATTCAACAAAGCGAAATAATGTTATATGGAAGAAAAGTTACTAACTCTTGATACTTTTTGTATTATTAAACACCGTTAAGCATTTTTCGTAAGCTATCTGAAAAAACAACTAACGTTACTTTGACGATAACTTTTAAACTCGTGATACTTTTAAACTTTCTATTAACATTCATAGCATTTTTTGTAACCTATTTAAGAGAAGTTCTAGACTGACTATTAAAAGTCGGCTGTTTAGAATTTATAGGTACGCTTTATTCCACCACTTTCCATTACCGCTTTGGTGGTCTTGTTGGTCCAGATTTTATCCCTTAGAAAACTAAAAACAAAACCGATTATTATTTTTTTTTGGCGTAGGCAAATTTCCATTCAGCCAGACACGGAGTCGTCTATAATTATAACTATCCAAAAATATTTGCTAACAGCAGGAGTTATAGTAAGAAAAAAAAACAATGACAGGGACACACGCGACCGATCAGGACATTTTCTTTTTTGACAAACAGTGGTAGGCCTCGGTTAGGGGGTAAACAAATAGGTATAAAACAAGATTAAGATTCTAATCATAGATGAACCTTAGTGTCTCTCAGAAATTTTAAAAAGCAATCGATAATTTTATGAGATAAATGGGTTAAACCGTTACTATATTTAAGGGAAAACGAATATTATATTTTATAAGTTTTATATAAAGTGTATTTGAATGTTCAGTGTATTTTTTGCATTCGAAATAAACGTGTTTGAGGTCTCCAATTGAACCACAATCGCAATATTCATTTTCTTTTACATTAAATTTAAACAGGTGTTTTGGACAACTGGCATGACCAAATCTGGTTCTAATTAAAGATGTAATATAGTGTCTTGGAATAATATGACTTCCAAACCAGGGTGACTTTGGAATGTTTCTCTGTATTTTTGTATATTGATTGGAATAAGTGGAGCAGAATTGTGACCAGTCAGACCTCCATCTTCTCATAGTGTTAGATTTTAGTAAAGCAATCATATCTGGGCTACTGATGTTATAAGTTATGTTATTTTCATTTTTTATTGCAGATTTGGCAAGCATGTCAACATATTCGTTGTGTTTTAGACCAATACGTGCCTTTATCCATATAAAACATATATCTACACTACTATTCGTTAGTTGGTACAAAATCTTTTTGATCAAGAAAATATATTGAATAGAATTAAACTTGGGCATATCCATCGCTACCACTGATTTTAAAACAGATAGACGATCTGAAGCAATTAAATCTTTTTTAATGTTGGATTCTGAAATAAATTGTAAGGCTTCTAGTATTCGCAATTGATTCTGCAGTGTAACTAGAGAAGTTATCAGGTAATTTAAACATATTCTTAATATTAACGGACGGCACATAATAGGCGCAGCCAGTACCTACAATTGACTTGGAGGCACCAGTGTATATAACAGTAGGTTTGCACAATTATGAGTATTTTCTTCACAATTGGGTTGTTTAAGTAAAGTTTTGTTAAAGAAGCAGGGGAAATCAGTTATGGTGAAGAGTTGGTCGAAAGAACTTAGTGGTATGGGTAGTTATCTGACAACTTTGGACAGCTTTACATAACGGCGGTGAGATCACGTGTATTAAGACGAATAATTTCAGAATATAAGGTTGGATTATATATAAGTGCCTTAATTAGAAATTTTTTACTTAGATATTCTATTCTGTATTTAATAGGTGGCTCTACCGCTTCGATATAAAGAGTTTCAGTTTTTGTAGACCTCATAGCACCCAAGCATATACGCAGTACAGAGTTTTGGAACACTTCTAACTTTTTAAGTAAAGAATTATTAGCCGATCCATACAAAAAACACACGTAGTCCAATATAGCACGAATGTAGGATTTACAAAATAGTAAACCTACATTAACGTCGGTACCTAACCAGACATTCATGTGAGCATCAGAACTCATTGTAGACAATTGCGATTAGGATACATATAAATAAGGGTCAGTTTCGCTTGAACTGGAGATATTTTACTTGAACAATTAAATATTATTTATTATAGGTCACAGCTGGCAATACTTCCGTGGATTTATTGCCTTTTATATGTATGTGCATGGATTTCTGTCACCATAGTTATTATTTAAATATGATTTTCGAGAAAGAATAAAGAAACCACTAATGAGTTCTAGAAACGAATCTTTTTATTTATCGAGGAATATTTGATTTATTTTTTCTTTCATGAATTCTTTTTCAAATTCAACACCGAGTTTTCGCCTAATATGATCCATTTGAAACAGTTACGACGTAACTAAAATTAATTATCCCATCAGCTCATTAATCAAAATTTCTATACCAACAAGTAAGATTGAGTCCGTTAATCAAACTGTCTTGTTTTCGTTTCTATGAGCACAAATTTCGATTTTTTCCCTTTATTGTACTATAATTTCCATAATTTACATCAAGTAGCTTTTAGATAGTTCATTAATAAATATAAAATCTTTTCTGTTGGTTTCAAGGTTAAATGGGCAATGTTGTAAAATTATATAAAATGCTTAAACTGTAGGTGTTCTTCTTTATTGATAATAAAACCATTTTTTTTATATTAAAATGTTTTTAATTTGACGTTTCGACTTTCAGTCTAAAGTTATCGTAAAATGTAAAATTTTTAAACAAAATACTGCTTTTGTTTGTATATTTTTGAAGTTCAAGATATTCCATTGTTTCTTAACTTTCTGAAAAACATTTTAAAAATAAATTGTGGCTGAAGTTGTCTAAATTTCATAATAGCATAACGTTAAATTTTAGATGTAAAAATAATAATTTATGCATATGTTGCATACAATATTTTTTCTACAGCCCTTTACAAATAATGGAATTTGGAATATTTTATTAAACTCCTTCGGTAAATTACAACTAATGACTGAATTGGAAAGTGTATACAATAATATTAAAAAAATCAACAACTAAATAATTATATATTTTAGTTTTATTTCGCAATGTGAATATTGAAAACGCAATTGTTTGGTTGACTAATGTGAATTTTTGATCCAGTAACGTTTGTTTCTGTTTGATTCATGGATATAAAGCCACATTTAAATTGTGAATTATGTAGAAGACTCGAATTTTCTAGACCTTTCTTCAAAAAAAGCTAATAGAACTCACTCTGTAAAACTATAAATATTATTCTGGTTCCGCCATTTCATAAAAGTGTCATATTCTTTTAGATTTCTATGATTTCTTCTGGAGTACATATTTCAAACTATCCATAATAATAATAACAGGAAGAACTACTATATTAAAACAGATCGAATTATTGATACTATAAACAAATCTGCTAACGTCAAATCAGTTACAGTTCATGTGTTGTCAAAGTCAAAGGTGACTTGATATTGCACCAATCAACTGTATTGGCTTATGAAAAGCGTGAAATAAAGATAACGTTATGGCACGTTTTTAACGCTTTTTTACTTTTTTCATTCTAACCTAAACAGTCGTTTTAAGAGTTACAGGGTACTTTAAAGATAGGCAGTAGAAAAATTTGTTTTTCTACAACCCTTTACGAAAAGACGTCATTTTGTAATAAGAATACCTTCAGCGAAAACGTGATTTCCGTAAGTAAGAGAAATTCTCATAACGTTAACTTTCGTTTCTAGTGACGAAAGTTAAATTTAAAAACAACTTATATCTAGTTGCCTGGTTTATTAGTTTGACGTTCCTTGTTAATTATTTAGAGTTGTCAGTTTGAACTGAAAGCATTGTTAGTTTTTTAAGTTATCATGATTTCTGATTCGAAAAATGATTTAAATTTTCCAAATACACCATCAAAAATAACAAATCAAGCTGAGGAAACCTCTTTGGATTAGCAAAGGAGTAAGGAATTTAATTTATCAGATTCGACATCCTAATTAATTACCAGTAAAATCTAAAAAGAGATATGAAGAAATATATGCAAAATTCATGGATTGGAGAGTTTATAATCACGTAAATTCATTTTCATTATACCTATCTGAAAACACTATATTTACTTGCTTATTTAGCGCACCGAAAATAGGCTTTTTCAGGGTGCCCGCACAGAAAATTTTACAGTACGCTAGCGTCATTAGCTGCCTACTTACATGTCAAAATAAAATAAATAAATAAATAAGTTATTGACAGTTCTCTAGAAATCGCAAATTGTTAAAAATAAATGTTTCTTAATCTGGCTTTCAGGTAGATATAATGAAAAATATCGTTCATTACACGTCCAAAAATGCTTTTTCCGAGCTTGCACGACTCGTCACGCGCTCAGAAAAAGCCTATTTTCTGGAGTCCTAATGAAATATAATATTTCGGACACTTTTTTATTTTTTTGTTTAATAAAAATAAAAAAAAATACATTCCAGGTATAAAACATATTGTTTAGCATATTATTATGATACAAACGGGGTTGTAGAAAAAGTATAGTGTTACACTCGTCGTAAACATTTTGTAAAGATCGTGAACATTACTGTAAACTGTTCTCTCGCTTAAAAAAGTGTTACTTTCGTCACTCGTAAAACAATATACTATTTAATATAATGTAGCGAGAAATATTTTTACGTATTTTTAAACTACACCAAATACAATGCATTTTCTTAGTCTTCTTTTTAACAAAATGCGAACATTTGTAAGAATTTCAGGGTTGACTCTTGTGTAGGCCTCTGGAGCTCTCTCATATTTTCTTTTGTGGTTACCTCTTGATGTATAATAGAAGAACACAAAAAGAAATCTAGTGAGTCCAGAAGACCTATCTAGTCAAAATATAAGACCTGCACGTTCTATCCTATGACCTTCGATTTCCAAATTAAACTAATTGCGGTAATGTGGTGTAGGACCATCTTGTTGAATCCACATTATTTATACCAATTATACAAATCTTGCGCCATTTACAGTTCTACCAAAAAATAGGGACCTCTATTATACCCTTTATTATACCAACCGGAATTCAGTGCTTTTGATTTGATTTCAAATCAAACTTAAATCAAATTCTTAAAACCAAATCAAACTCGTGAATATCCGAACCTGGTACATTCCCACTTTTTCTACAATTTTTGTATAAAGTACAAACAAAATTTATGATTTGATTTCAAATTTTAACTCATATCCTATTTAAGAAAATCAACATTTTCAACAAAATAACTGTACAGTTAAACCACTCTTTCCCGCCCCCGGAGTCGTAAATAATTTAATTTTAGTCTAACTCCGTTATTGTCTCTGACTCGACAACCCTTTATTTGCCAACCCACCGGTGCCGTGGAAAATATTCAGTTACATCGTCGACAAAACACAACCTCATTTCAAAGAAATTGTCCATGTTTGTGCCACGTTTACATTTTGAGTTCGTTATGAAATTCCGGATTTTATTTTAGACGAAGCTGACAGGTAATAAATCCCCAATTTAAAAAATGTTCAAAAGGTAAAAATGAAACCAAAACATGAGATGAGAGACAATTGTATATACATATTGAAAAGAAAATGTACAGGTTTGTCTCACGACGAACTTAAAATATCTGTATATCATAAATATTTTATCAAAAAGTGTATCCATAGATGCTCAGCCGTACTACCATCTATCAGCAAAACTAATAAATGAAGCCCAATAGAGAGTTTACAAAGCAATCTCCAATTTACTTTGAGGTTGCAGTGCGGCTTTCAAATCCAATAAATAAAATTCTAAATACCAAATCAGTTTATAATGGACTATAATGAAAATTGCTTCATTAGAAACGAGAAGAAATGATCCAAGTTCGCTGATTCCTAAAGGTAGCGCATTAGGCCTGCCGCTCAATGGGAACTTTTTGTCCCCTGTCGCTGGCCTATTGCTGTCCTGTCGCTGGTTTGTCGTCGGCCTGTCACTGGCCTGTCGTCGGCCTGTTACTCGCCTGTCATCGGCCTCTCCCTGGTCTGTCGTTGGGCTGTCACTGGCCTGTCGTCGGCCTCTCTATGGTCAGTCCCTGCGGACAAAATGAGTGCGCAGCGACAGTCGCTGCAGACTTTCTCATTGTATTGTAAATTCATTCGACAAAATGGGATATGAATGAAACAACAGCGGTTTGTGCACTTATTATAAGAAATAGGAAAATTCGCATACATCCTATTTTAAGTGAAAGACAAATTTCATCTCTTATTTGATACTCTGCGATCGTATCCTGACAAGTTTTTCGGTTATTTTAGTATACTTGCTATAAGTCCTCAAAATACAAATTTTCCTTTAAATATTTGCTGTGTGTAACATAGACATTTCTATCTATACACATGTAATATGGTTATAATGTAATCACTAACCCTATCACTTGCCCTTCTACAGGGCAAAACGCTTTCACCCCCTCCCTCCCTTCCTGATTATCGCATCGGGCTCAAATCAAAGAGAAAAAAATTCCGCATCCGCTGGCGAATAAAAAATTTCGCCCACTTTACTCGTTCGTTGCTAAAATCGAAAAATAAAATTTGCAAAATCCGAAATTTCGTCGCCAGTTGTCCATTTTCGCGAAAAAATCACTTTCATTCCTGCGAAAAACGCGAACACGGCTATTCGCTTCTCGTCCTAACTGATACGCCCTCTGGTGAAAACTGCGAAAACTGAGCTAAGGAGTAGTTTTGACATTTTGGGTTATTTCTTTAGCGTTGTTAAGTAATTTTCATAGTGTTTTTGTCTTGTTTTTACAAATAATTTTGATTTGTTGATCTTTTTTATAATGAGTAATCATTATTGTTGTGTACCTAAGTGTTCATCATGGGGAAAAAGAAACCCTGAACTAAGTTTTCATTCGTTTCCAAAAGCAGGAACGTCCACAAAGTTTTTTTTGAAACCAAACTTAGCAATAGAGAATTAGTGGATAGGAAAAGATTGTGGATCACAACATTAAAAATTGGCAAGAAAGTTTCAAATACCATAAGAGTGTGTTCTCTACATTTTACTGAAAGTGATTTTATTCAAAAAGGTATGGTAAAAATATTCAATTATTATTTACCACTTTGCTTTGATTTATTATTTACAGTTAGAGTAAAACGGAGAACATTAAAGCCTCATGCTATAACTTTACAAGAACATAAGAGGTTCTCCACTTTTACAGTGTTAGAAATAGATAATTTCCCAGTAATTTCAAGTGGATTAGATTCCAATGCACTCGTTTGTAAACACAAACCATATATTTCTATCCACTCATAAGTTTCTATGGTCTTTCCCGCTAAAATAAGATGTCCTGCATTCAGGACAATTTCACCTTCAACTACAGATATAGAATTAGCCGATCCGCCCAAATAGTTCATGTATTCTAAAATGCTTAACTTCATTTCTAAAAAATAATGGAAACAATAGTTTGAGACTAAAATGTATTTGAGTAAAACTCCTGACTACTACTCACCTAAATACAACTGGAAATATCACACTTTTAAAGATATAAAATAAATGTTTATGTATAGTTTATAAAATAAAATGAATGTCACACTAAACACTAGACAAAAACAATACTCAATTTACACCTAGAAATAATTCAAAAAAACAAAACTGATACCAAATAAACAACTTAAATACACATGAAATATCCCATAAGAAAGCACGAAGTAAACAAACTACTACTCCTTAGCACAGTTCCAATTTCACCGCATGAGCGCTGCAATCTTAATCCGAGTTACCTATAGGTGTGTTCTCGCCGAGGCGAAAATCCGTCTACTTTCAAATCGCAATATCTCGAGAACCGCTAGACCGATTTTGACGGGTTAAAATTCAGTATATGCGTTTTTACGGGCCTTTTCTCGTTTCGCTAAATAAACCTCAGCGAGTTACGTGCGAAAAACCGATTTCCCATATCTTTACATATCAATTTCCCCCCCCCCCTCCACACCTCCCTTAGCTTTTATACAGTGATTAGGGACATCGAATCTATGAAAGCTTTTAAAAAACATTGTTTTTTACATATTTATTTGTATAAATAGTACGTCTTCTTAACGGACATTATCGCCTTAATAAAAGAGGCAACATTTTAAAGATTCTGTGAGGAAGAAGAAGAAACATCAATCCTTGTGCAACTGTGAAGGCCTAGCTAGACTAAGGTTTCTAACATTAGGCGAAGAACAGCCATTATGCGATACCCACTGTCAAAGTTATTAAGTCTAATAAAAAAGACCAAACTAGAAGACATACTCTTACTAACGGAGTACCACTTTAGGTCGCGGTGGACAAGGACGAACGTCCAACTCCTTTCAAATGTAATCCAGTCTAAGCTAATTTACATCATCATTTAATTATTACAGTAAAGATAAAATTTTAGCAGTGAAATTCAAGGAAAATTGGTTAATCCTCGTGGTCACCTGCTGACATAAGTCACCCTAAAGATTAGGACTGCTGCAGGTAATTGGCCTAAGTTACCGTCACCGCAATTTACATATACCCTTCAAAACAACAATTGTCGGCGAAAAATGTCGCTGGTGTACGTAGTTTTTTTTTAGTTTATTATTTATTAACTTTTAGTTGTGTATTAAATTTTTCTAGGACATTTCATTTTCTCAATTCCCTACTATAGGAGTATTCCTCCTTTTCAGGGTTGAGTGCCCTGATTACAATAAGTAACCAGGCTAGCTAATTCCTAAGGGTATTCTCAGTGCGCTAATGTTTATTATGTTTGTGTTGGTTGGTGCCGGACTGGACAGGAACTGTCTCCCAGTGTAGTGCCATCCTCCTCTTTCCATTATCCTCCAAAGAATGTAGTGACACCATTTATATTTAATTCAGCAGTTGATTCCATGCTTGCCTATCTTGTGCAATCCCTTCAGCATCATGCAGTCTCATATTTATTAAGGGTATTGTTTGGTCTACCCATCTAGTTGGAGATATGCCTCTTGGGCGTTTGCCTTCTACTTTCCCTTCTATAATTATTCGTGCCATTGTTCCTGATCTTCTAGCTATATGCTCAAGATACTGGAGATACATGCGGTTTATTACAGTTAGCAGCCTTGCACGTGGACCAATTTCTTGTAATACGGATACGTTGGTTCGGTGTTCTATCCACGATACTCGTAAGAGTCTATAAACCCACATTTAGAAAGCCTCTATTCGGTTTTTATCTGCTTCGTTTAAAGTCCATGTTTCTGCTGCGTACGTCGCAATGGGGAAGATAAGAGCATCATCTAGACGTAGTTTCGTTGCTCTGGTTATAGATTTGTCTTTCCATATTTTATGTAGCTTGGCAGTGTAGTGTAATAACCGCCAATTTTGCTATTTCCACCATTATGTTTAGGGAAACGTTACCCAATATAAGGGGGAAATATGATTTAGAAAAACCATGAAACCCTAAATTGGCGTGCGTACATAAACATAAAGAGAAGCGTAAAGTTTCGTCGCCGAAAAGGTTTCTGTTAGAAGCAACTAAGACGTCGTCATGCTGTCGCGGCACTAGTTTACGCACTTGTATTGAAAGCCAGGAAACAGTTGCCCGACAAAAAGTTCACAGTGAGCAGTAAAGGGTTTTTGCCATTGTAAAAATATATGTCCATAGATTGATGATTATATTCTGAAATTCATATGCGTAATCTATGTTGCAAAACGTATAAACCAACCAAAACATCAACAAACAATGCTTTTACTGCTATTTCCATAAATTTTTTTTGGTTTTCAACATATTTTTCATTTTGGGATTATTATCGTTGTGTTTATTGTTTTGCTGTTTCGGTAATGGATTTTGCTTTGAATTATTTATTCGGGTAGTTAATGAATTTATTTTCAGGATTTGTGTATGTACTGATTGATTTAATTTTTGCAGACTTACATATCGCATTTAACTAAATATGATGTTGTATATACTGCAAAAAACAAAAATTTTCTTACACCCATCGATTTACTGTAACCTTCAATATTTCGCTTCAACTATTTGTGCAATTTTCTTTTGTTAAGCAATATTTCTGCATATTGAAGTTTCCTAGCAGAAATTTAATATCTATTTGTTGAAAGGTATTGAATCTTGCCGTACTTCCAGGTCAACATTTATGTTTATTAATATTGTGAGGTTTTGATACATGTGTAGATATTTACTATTAATGAAATAGTGTTTAATAATATAATCATCATGTCAAAAATGTAATTCTAGTTATAATTATACCAAACAAAAACAAATTTAAAGTAACCTGAATTTCACTCGAGCTACAAATTTAAAAATAACTTTGACGCCATATAATGTACTCAACCGTTACCATAAAACATGTTCGGCAATATGTAACAAAGGATAATAACAGGATATAAACTTTTTATTATCTAGTATAAAAGCTTTTACAATGGTTAGCGATCGACACAACCAGCATGAAATATAAAATAACAAGCGGATTTGTGTTTAATCTGGATCACACTAAGTTAAAAAGTTAGAATAATTGAATATAAAATTATTAAGTTTCTACCAAAATGATTTTCTTACTTGAATTTTGAGAGGATAACAAGGTGACGAGAATTCCATTTTAATACTAATTACAGTATGAAATATCTAGGGATCTATATTGTTTTGCAGTGCACCTAGAACTTCCTTCTGACACAAAATAACAAAAACAGAATGTTTTTATATGGATTACATAATTCATCGTAAATTAGCAATCACGAATTTTGCATAGTTACCATGTAAAGATAATTTTCACCAATCACAAACGCGCAATTTTGAATTACAAATGGTTTCTAGATGAAAAGACTGAATGACAGCTCCTGCCATTAGTTTTTTCGAGTTTACCCGCGGCAAAACTTGACAGCTCTAGTCACCAAAAATTACAATACCTTTGATAACAAGTAATTATGGTCTCCTAGGACACCAGAAAACGACAATAAACAATTTTTCTCATTTTATTGTCAATAAATTTTGTAATATTGTTTTTAAACAGTGCTAGTCAACTTATGTAGAGAAAATGAGTCGCTTTGGAAATGATTCTATGACTAATATTGATCTGGCGATTAAGAAAAATATATCGTAAAACCCATACGTCAATATGGAAACAGTTTACGGAATTCTGCAAGGCAAAGAAATACGAGCTTTTAGAAACTACAAATTTAGACCAACTAAACCTAATCCAGAAAGATTGGGCGTGGAATATGAAGAAAGAAGTCGGTGAAAATTACAAAGAACTAGTTGTGAAGACAATGTGGAACACCGTTGCAAAAAAAATGCAAGAGAGGTATTTTATGAAGTGAAAAATAATTTTTTATCCATTTAAAGATATTATCTTCAAGTCTAGTAGGGAAGCTCGTAATGCGAAACGAAGGAATTTGCAGATGTGCGCCAATAAAAGGAAATCGAGCTCTGCTTCATTAAAATTGGACGAATACTACGCAATGGTTTTCTATGAGACGAAGACACTCCGGCGGGACTCCAGCGAAAATTTTACCATATCGCTTCAGTAGACCTTGCCTGGAGAGGTGGAGAAGCAGTCAATTGCAGAGTTCATTATTTTAAAGAGGAAGTGGATAATTCTGGGATTAAAACAGGTATATAACATAGTTACATATTTTTTTAAATAACTGATTTTCAAAAAATCCTACTTTTTAGGAAGAGTAGAATATAATCCTCTTTTCAATAAAATGGCCCAGGGTGGAGAAAAAAAATGCCCGATAGTAAATGGCTGGTCCCCAACACGAAGAACCCTACCTTTTGTCCAGTACGTCTTTTTAAAATTCTAATGGTTAAACGTTCATCTAGAATAACAACTCATAGATTATTCTTAACAGTAAACCCATCATGGAACAAAGAACAATCAAGTGAATGGTACAAAAATACTCCAGTGGGAAAAAACGAACTTTTGAAATGGACTAAAGCAGCAGCAGGGAAGGCAGGATTAAATACAAAAGAAATAAAAATGACAAACCACTGTATGCGGTCGAAAGCAGTCAGTAACCTGGTTAAAGGGGTGGTGGGTGAACAACAATCACTTAAAAATATTGGCCACAGTTCAGCCAACCCAATTAAGCCTTATCTGCAAATGGATAATAATCATTATTCCAACATCATAAACATCCTTAGAAGTGACGCCTCAGAACTTCCAGCTACAAAACAGAAAACAGAAGATCCTGCAGCAACTCCTCGAGATTCTCACTCTACAGCTGGACCATCAACAACATTAATGATTTACCTACACCCAACGTTATCAATGAGTTAACAAAGATTTCAAACAATACTCCTACTGTGTATCAAAATTGCAATTTATAGTTTAATTGTACCATAAATAATTCAGTTTGTAGTATTTTGTGATTAAGAGCAAACCGAACCGCTTAAAAAATTTTAATAACCTTTTAAACCTTTAGTTTTAGTTTTATTTTTGTGAAATTTTCAGGAAATACTAATAATTACAAAACTTGGGGTGGAGAAACCTTGATTTTTTTGTAAACCTTCGAAAAGTATTTATTTTGTTAATTTTAAATGGAAAATCTCAAAAAAAAAATATCCGCGCCATTCTGCATTAAATCTATGAAAATTTGCACCTATTTGTTTTAATAAATATCAAGTAGTTTTTAAATAATATGGTTTCGGATTTTTTTTTAAATATCTTTGTAAAGTGCTGCCACATCGTTACATACATTTAAAGCTGTCGAGAAATATTCCATCGCCAAGTGTTCCTAGTGGCGCGCATATAAATACAATTTTATATTAGAAAATCCTCAGAAAATAGAAGTGAAATTTGCTTCTCATAAGAACTCCGGTTGCCACTTAAATAAATTACTTCCCTGTTTTTCAGTTTTCAAATTAATACCTACATATTTATTATATATGCATATATAATAGGTAGTATGTTTTGTAAGCTATGTGTATGCATAATAATCTGTTACTCATGAAATAGTCTTGTCAAATACCATGCGGGCATCTAATTTTTCCTGTGAAAAAATTAGATGCCCTTATAATATTAATTACGAATATCTCTTGACGACGTGGTTTAATCACTTCGGTTTTTCGGTGGGTCAAACAAAGTAAAAATAATGAATAATAATTTTATTTCATCCTGTCCAGTAAATCTACTTACCCCGTACTCATTTGCGGCTGGTAAATGGAACATTACATTATCAAATACCGTAATGTGTTGCCTAGCTACCTTGTTTTGATTTTAGAAACAATGACTTTTTACTTTCGATTTTTGACAAGTTGTCACTTAAAAAATAAAATATTCAATTATACATTTACTGCATCTAGAAAATATACTAACAAAACATCCTTCCTGTATGACGGTCACTGCATGACATTGTTTCCATTCACAAAACAATTTATATTCCTTGTTATATCTTGGTGATGATTTTGAGGGGATTAATTTATCAGTTGCTTCCGCGGCTTTATTCTGACAAGCAAATATCAATCATACGTAACTATGGAAACCAACGGCTCAATTGCAATAAAGGTAATGTGATGTCAAGTTGCGAACTATTTTTTAAAACTTTAATCAACATATAAAGACAGGATGAAATAAAATATCAAACGATACACGTCCGGCAGGTGACTTATTACAGTACTCGTTTATATTCTGGACTCGGCTTGTAACGTAATATACTATAAATCTAGAGACATGATTTAATAACTTTCATAACAACAAAGTTCTGTATTTATTAACTAACGTCAATCAAAATCGCAATGGAAAAACTTCAGATTTAGAAATAAGCAAATCAATTGGATCTTTAAATATCCTAATATTATTATCGTTCTATTTATTATATAATCGTATCGAATACCTCTCAAGCAAACGAAAATAATAGATTACACTTCCGAGTTACGAGACGTACTCTGCGAAACACCACGACAGCGTTAGCTGGAATATGATGTAGTTACTTTTTGCTACCTTATAATCTTGAAAGAATAGTATGCAAAAAACATGTTATTTGATCGTAATTTTTCTTTTTATTAAATAGCGTATTCTGTGTTTTTGGTAATAGACACAAACTAGTTCCTTTATACCATAATTATCCAATATTAATAACCTTGAAAGGTTTGTTAATTTTACTGAAGCCACCATAATATAATTTTCACTTCGTTGTAACGAAATAATTCTCCCAAGTCTCTCTTTTAAATGTGACGTCCTATTTATTCGTCGACATTGAAGCCCGACTGAGAAGAAACTCCCTCCATTCTATCACTTGGCGTTGTTTTATTGGTTTTGGAAGGAAAAGAAAACTGCCGTTGAGCGGTAGCAGTAAACAATACCCTTACATTTATCATGAGGAAAATGTATCTGCTAAGTCATTGCTTTTATTAAGGTCAACCCACGGATCCAGATGTTGCCCAATCCGCCCGTCTTTTATCTGGATTCGGTATCAAATTTATAATAATATCAGGATCGGCTTTATCAAAAAGATCTTGTGAGTCTTGTTAAGCATACAAATTGGTCCTATTTCATTGTAAGACGTTGCACTTTTAGTGTTTGGTTAAGAAATGTTCCTATCTTCTGCAGTTTTTGATATTGAAACTTATTCTAAAGAGTCATATAAGGTACTCGTAATATATTAATACTTAATACCGAATTTTGCGTTCCATTTTTTTCAAGTTCTAGTTGATTAGATTTCTGAAAATTTGTTGATTGTTTTATTATTTTATAATATAATAGAAAATTGAAATTGTTTGAGTTTAATTTCTCTTTTTTCGTCTGGAATAAAACCACTTATTTTCTTGAAAAAAGTTTTAATTTGACGTTTCGACTTCCTTAATCGGAAGCCGTTTTCAAAATGACATAACAAAATAAATAAATTTACTATAGAAACAGAACACTTGATAATCTTGATTGAAGATGTCAAAATCTGTTTCAATCATATTTTTGTGACGTTTCTGGGAACGAATTTTGAAAGGATAGGCATTTGCATATTATAAAAGAATTTATACTTCGTCATAAATGAAGTTTTCTTATTAATATTATCATAAGAAAAAACCAGATAAAAACTTATGATACTATCCCAATTAACTCTTTTTGTAAAATAGTCATCCAAATTTTTGAAATATCGACCGAACACATTCGTTATTATTTGAGCATATCAATGCTGCTTCTTTAACTTTGCGGTTATAATTATTCGGTTCTTTTAATAATCTAGGTGAAGAATTCTATTGTATTTTATGATCAAAATCCCATGCATGTTCACATATTTTGAATTTTTCGAATTGTTTATTTTTAATGTACGATTGGTGTTCATTAAGTCTAATATGAGAAGGTCTAGATGTTTCTCCTATATAAAATTTATTACATTCGCATGGAATTTTGTAAAGACAATTTTTTGTGTTTTGAATTTCATTAAAAGGTTTTGTATTTACTATTAAAGATTTTAATGCATTATTATCTTGAAAAACTGTTTTTAAATTAAATGTATTGCTAATCCTTCTAATTTTTTCGGATAGTTTTGGAATATAAGGGATTTTTACTATATTTGAATAAATTGTTGGGGGATTTAAATTTTGATCTTTAGTTTTGATGTCTCGGTAAAGTTCACGATTTATAAATTTATTTAGAAATTGAACTAGCAAACCACTATGAGGTGCCGAAATGAATTGTTTGAGTTTAATTTATCTGACGTACTGAACTTATTCTGGTGATCAAAAGAGGAACTCAAAGCTCAACTAAGTTCTGTTTAAGGTTACGAGAAATAAGAAAATAAATACACTTTCTAAATATACTCAATAATAATAATAATTTTTTGCGTTGTTCAATATCGCCATTTTATAATTGTATTTTAATAAATTGGGATTGATTATAGTTCTACTTGATATATGTGTCAAAAAAACCATATTTATGCTCATTTATGTTTTTCTGATGTTAATTGAGGTATGTAATCTTATCTGTTAACTCATTGACACGAGCCCAAACTTCGTATTTATTTAACCCTTTCTATACTAACACGGGTCTCTAAAGAAAGGAAAGTAGAGAGCGGGAGCAAAAAACTAAAATTAGAGCAAGTAAAACAAAAAAAAATGAGGCATGTTAGACGAGCCCCCCCCCCCGAGCTTGTGTCTGGATCCGCCACTGACTGATATATTGAGATATTGTAATTATTTATATTGAAAATTCTTATATTTTTAACTTTTAATATTCTTTATTTGCAATTAATCTGACATTTTTTTTTACAAACTTCATATTTTTATATTCTACAACTAACAAAAACTTTCCTAACTACCATCACCAAATTTTTTTTTAAGTCCGTTTCACATATTTTTTTTTAATTCGTTTAAAACTCCACATTTTTCATAATTTTGTCCCATTTTTTTATACCATAACAATTGCCCCTTTTAAAGATACCATTTAAAATTTTGATGTCATTTCATATCATAACAAATTCCCCCAAATTTGCATTCATTTGGTATTTTTTAAAAAAATAACAAATGAATGATAATTTATCTTTAATTTTTAGTTATTTTCAAAATTGTTCCAAAAATATCTTAAATGTTGTTATTTTCTTTAATTTTATTTTCCATTTGTGATAATTTTGACCTAACCTGTTTTTATCCCTTAAAATTTCTTTTTGTAATTCAAATCCATCTTTAAACTGTTTTTCTAATTCTTTATGGTTATTTTCATTTTTTTTATTAAGATCTTCCTTCACTTCTTTTATATTTTTATTTAATTCACTTCCATTTGTTGTCATTATAATTGCATTTTTTCACATATTGCTTTCTATTTTTTTTATATTCTTCCCATTCTTGATACATTTTCTTTTCTATTTCTTCTATTTTCCATTTTGTAATATTTGTTTCTGTAGTTATGATTTCTTCCTGTAATTTAAAATCTTCTTTAATATGCTCTTCTAAATTATTAATTTCTTCCCCATTCTTTTTAATATCTTGTCTCATTATTTTCAAATTCTGTTCTGTATCTTTTGTTTTTAAATTCTCTTCTTTTGCAATTTTCCAGTTGTGTTGGGTAATTTCTCCCATACGTTTCTCCATTACATTAATCTCTTTACTATTATTCATTACATTTCTTTCAATTCTTTTTATTTCTTTTTCTGTTTGTTCTGTCTTTGTTTCTTGTACTGTTATCTTCTGTTCTATTATATCTCTTCTAATTTGTTTCGTCTCACTTTTGATATTATCAATTTCTTTATCTTGTTCCACAGATTTCTTGGCTATTTTCTTTTCGAATTCTACCAATATTATTTGATTTTTTTGATTAAATTCTTCAAATCTTGTTTGATCTTCTTTCCGGTTTTCATCAAATTTCCATCCATTTCTACTAATGACTTATCCATATTTTTACTCATATCTTTATTTTCTTGTTTTAATTCTTCAAATCTCTCATTCAAAAAATCCATTCTTTTCTTTCTTCTATACTCCTGTTCTTCCTTCATGTTTTTGGGTTCACTCAATTTCGAGCCCACGTTGTTGGCGCCAATTGAGATAATATTATAATTATTTATAATATTGTAATTATACGATTTTTTCTTTTTAAATTCCTTTTATTTTTAACTTTCTCTTTGACATTTTTTTAACATACCTCAAAATTCTATATTCCACAACTAACAAAAACTTTCCTAACAACCATCACCATTTTTTTTTATTAAGTCCGTTTCACATATTTTTTTTAATTCGTTTAAAACTCCACATTTTTCATAATTTTGTCCCATTTTTTTTATACCATAACAATTTCCCCTTTTAAAGATATTTAAAATTTTGATGTAATTTCATATCATAACAATATTTATTGAGACATATTTTAAAAACGCAAAAAAAAATTAACAACGCGAGTTAGAAACAGATACTCATTTCTATGGAATCAGGGTAAGAATGACTAATAAAATTTTCCTTCGACCATCCCTGAATATTATTCCTTGAGTATTATATTACGTGAATGCAAAAGCATTTCGTTTTTTCCATCATATATTCTGAATAATTTTCTCATTTTTTTGGATTCTTTTCTAGAGGTTTAGTATTTTTTTGAGGCGGATTTATTACCTGTCAGGTTTGTCGAAATATAATACAGAATTTCATTATGTAAACACTGAATATGAGTACAAACAGGAAACTGGGGAATTCACTTTTGAAATAAAGTTTTTTTACGGCCTTTGGAAAAGAAATAAAACAATCGTTAAATGTGATCAACAGTATCCTGATTGTAGCATATTTAAATTGCAAAGTTGAGACTAAACTTTCTTATACTTTAAAAGAATTCATACCCACTCACTTAATCCGATAGATAATAAAAGGCGATTTTACTACAGGTTAAGAATAAGAGTTATAATCATTCAAAAATTATCTCTCGCTTATCAAATTTTTTTAATCGTAAACTAATTTATTATTCCAAGCTATATCATACCGTTTATTAGAAAATTCAATTTTCTCGGTCAAATGCTCTTAATAGGACACCAACGTTTAAGCACAGAATGAAAACAATTCCACTCGATATTGGAAATTATCACAGCATATGTTCCCTTTAATTTATGGTCAATGAATTTTCGATTGACCCCATACTACCTATCTACATTTCACTTGTCACTCGGGTGTCTCTTATTTGGATATTAACGTACAGGCCTGATCTGGTAATAAACCATTTGGATGATTAATAAAACAGCTTATTTGTAGAATGATTTATCTTTGGCTTCAAAATACTGAGGCCGAGTTAGTTCATAGAGTTGATTGAATAAATATAAATAAGAATCAGTTTTTTACAATCAATAATAATAATCTTTATTCATCCATAAAATCTCCACATAACCCTAAACATTTATCGGACTATCAATTAATAAAAAATAAAATATGAAAAAAAATTGTGAAAATTACACAAAAAAATCTTCAGGTATACAGGGTGAGTCATGGTGAACGAGACGTTTCATTGTGGCTAAACGGTTAATATTTTGAAAATTGTGTTTATTCATGGATATGTGGGTCGATAAAGGCTACATTTTAAATTTATTTTGAAATATACAGGTTGTCCCAAAAAAGTGTGGCGTATCAAAGTTATATTATTTCTTATCGAAGACCCTATATTTTATTGCATTTGTAGATTATACATTAAAAATAAGGTAAACTTTCGTAAGTATTCCCTATACCTAAACTTTTTAGTTTTCGAGATATTTTGATATTTCTAAAAATAGAAGCACTTACCAATAACTTCGAAACCTAGGCAGTTCGCCAAATCCCATTTTAACTAAAAAAAATAGACTAACAGTTGAAAGCAATAATGTATTTAGAGTGGTTTAAATTTATACAGGGCGTCCAAAATTGGACGATACTCTAATGGCATATTTTAAAAAGGACACCCTATATTTTATAGCCCTATTATGTAGCAAATTCCATTACCTTTTAAAAATTATAAAAGTCTACTATTCTTAAATTTATTAATTTTATTTTTATTTTTGTTTTTTACATTATTTTTCCACCGTAATATAACATCCTGTATTTGATCAGCTTACACTATGATCCGAAAAAAATATATTTGAAACCATGTGTTTGGTGTTGACATTATTAAAAATGTTTCGTGATGCATCAAAATCTGTATGGTTAACCGTCTTACTAATCCATTATTACAAATAGTTGATTCATCTGTAAACAGCACATTATAAAAACATCATCTTCACTAACTTTCTCCAATGCCCATAAACAAAAATCTATCCGTCTTTGAAAATCTGTTCCATACAGATTTTGATGCATCTCGAAACATTTTTAATAATGTAAAACCAAACACATAGTTTTAAAGATAATTTTTTCGGATCATAGTCTAAGCTGATCAAATACAGGGTGTTATACATATTTAGGCATTACAGTGAAAAAACAATGTAAAATTTAACAAAAATAAAAATAACTCCAAAGTTAATAGATTTAGGCATAGTAGACCTTTATAATTTTTAAAAGGTAATGGAATTTGCTACATAATAGGATTATAAAATACACGGTGTCCTATTTAAAATAAGAACGATATTGTCGTTTGAATATGTCATTAGAAAATCTCCCAATTTTGGACGCCCTGTATAAATTTAAACAACTCTAAATACATCATTGCTTTCAAGTATTAGTCTAATTTTTTTCAGTTAAAATTGTATTTCGCTGATTCCATAGGTTTCGAAGTTATTGGTTTTCTTGTAAGTGCTTCCATTTTTAGAAATATCAAAATATCTCGAAAACTAAAAGCGTAGGTATAGGGAATACTAAGAAAGTTTATCTTATTTTGATACGTCACTTTTTTGGGACAACCTGTATATTTCAAAATAATTTTAAAATGTAGCCTTTATCAACCCACAATGGAGCGTCTCGTGCACCGTGACTCACTCTGTAGATGTCTTTTGAAGCCACATATTCTTGTGAATCTGTTGAAATGAGTGATTCCTCTATATTCGAACGAATTTTGACCAACAAACAATCTCGAAAATGGTTGAAGGATCTCCCTTTTCTGCTAGTATTATGACAGTGTTTATCACCGTTTATTATATAATGGTTATATATTTTCTTTACATATATTATCAAACAGAAAATATATAAGGATGGAACTGTTAAGATGAGTAGATCAACAAATAACCTTCTACAGCTAGTTTCTGGTGAAACTTCAGGCAATCATCTTATAACTTTCTTTTGTGCGCAGAAAACTCTATCAGTATGTGAGGAATATTCCCAGAAAATTATACCGTAAGAAAAAATAGACTCAGTTAAGCCAAAGTATTAACAAATATAAATTAATTTACTAGTTATATAGTTTATATGAAAATGTTGTTAAATTTATTTGTTCCAGGTATTCAGGATTTATTTAAATAAGATAGCTGAAATTATCTGAGGCACTTTTAGGAAAAAAGGCAATATGGAGTTTTTACATTTATTGATAATCCATGTGTAGTGCAAATTCCTGAGTAAATATTACCTAAAAAAATATATCGGAGAAAATAAAAAATTGTTAAATTAATCAAATGGGCGCAAAGTGAAGAGTATATCTGTTTACGAAACTGAGTTGATACAATTTCAATTAAGCGAGTTAGTTTGTAAACAGTTTCGTTATCGATTATCTTTTTAATTTTATAAAAATGAAGTCGGCGACAATTCCTGTTATTTCCCATAAAACAAAATATCACTAAATAAATGGTGAATTAAATAAAGAGAAACAAAGTTATGCATACCTACAATAATTAAATTCTAAATTGTTTATTTATAACATCAATGACTGGCTGGAAATATTTCATTTATTGAATAATTTTAATTGTGTATTTTATTAACGAAATTTAGTATATGACATAATTTATTTATTACATGCTGATATACAGGGCGATCCACTTCTCTGGAAAAGTTTGATGTACTAGCAATTATCGAAGTTAATAGCTAAACCTTAAGTTTCACATTTTAAAGTAAATAAATATACAGCGTGATACATAACAGAGTGCCATATCAAAGTTTTGTTTTAAATTTTAAATTTCAATTCACTTTTTCCATTAAAAAAATAATAATTTAATTAGGTTTATATTATACTGATAATAACTGAAACAGGTGTTCTTCACAGCAGACAAGCTCTTACTTATGAGGCACAATAAAGCTGAAACCGGTCTAAGAATGACAGGCTCCTTTAATGACAAAATCAAAGTTTTTGGGTTTAAGTCCCGACATGGTCGGGTTCCAAACCGCGTTTGGACTTACGTAATTCAATACCTGTTGGGGCATATAGGCCAAGGAGTAGTTGTTGAAGTCCAGACGTTGGTGTCCAGACGTTGGTGTATGACATTTTTAATGTCTTTTCTCTTAGGAGCTTGTGAGTTTATTTCACATCATTTGTGCAATGACAATATATACAGTGCGGATCATAAGTGTTACCCCCTATCTAACTCGTTACGGGAATCTTGTTAGGAAAATCTCCGAGACTTTTGATTTCTACAATGTACATTTTTGTATGAATAGTTTACCCCCAATTTCATCCCTTACTGGAGGGGAGCAACCCTTTCGAGAAATTTAAATAGCATGGAGTGGTGAGTGACCGCTCATTTGAAAGGTCGTTTTATTCTCCATTCAACTGTGCAAAAAATTTTAAATTTGCTTTATTACGTGTTGAGTTATTAATGTTTAAAAATAACAAAATACCACAAACAGGAAGGCAACTAAACTACAATTACAATTCATACAAAAATGTACATTATACAAATCAAAAGTCGACGTGTCTCGGCAATTTTCCTAACAAGAGTCCAATAACGAGTTAGATAGGGGGGGTAATACTTATGATTGTATATACATTTTCAATATCAGACGGGGTGTTATACGACAGTCGACCAATTTTTTTACACAGCAGAAATGGCCCCCCGCGAAGATGCTACCCTTCTGTAAGTTACTACTCATCAGTCGGCTCTATGGTCATCTAATCTATCGATTTTATTTTAGCCTGGGTGCTATGAAACATGGTTTTGGTTGTCATCTCTCTAACTATAATAGATGTCAAAACCTGTTTCCACCATATTTTTGTGACATTTCAAAATCTTTCTCCGTGTCCTATGTTGCTAAATTTTTTATTATATATTTTGTTATATCATTTTGAAAACGACTTTCGATCTGACAGTCGAAACGCCAAAATTAAAATTTTTTTAATAAAATAGATGGTTTTACTATCCATTAAGAAGAGTACTTGAAGAACACAGCGACTATGAGTTATAAAAATGAATGGAACTAATTTAGATACTTTTATGAGGATTTTTATTAACGTCCTTTATAATATTGAATTTCTTTTCCTCTGTTTTTGTTTTTTCTTTGGCTTATATGAAATTGTACCACTAAGAACGAGCTTGTTACTATTCCTTTGATTTTCTATTTGTTCATCCTAAATTGTTTACATTGTTCTGTAATTTATTGGAGGCTTCTATAGGATTTTCGCCGGTTGCCAGTAGAACAGTAGAACTGTGTCATCATCAAAGGTTGCTATGTAAGTTTCTTACGTTACTGAAGAATCATTATTAGTATCAGTAGTGTAGAAAAGTTAGAAGAATGTTCCCAATACACTACCCTGTAGTACTACTGATTGTATAAGTTTATAGGTTGATTTTGACCAGAGATATAACTAATAATGTATTGATAAGCATGAATAACTTTATTTTTAAAAGAATGAGTTTAAAAACTATCAAACTCGATGTCCTGATCTTCTAGTTATACACATTTAGTTTATTTAACAAAATCGTTAAGAATCCTAGTATACCAAAAATCTGTACATTACATCATGCGGAAATAAATTTTATTTTTACCATAAAAATTTATGATCTCTCTCTCAGTCCATATTGATCATTTTCCCAAATATTTACTGAACCCTTCGTTATCAGCGAACTTTACTATAAAAACAATAGTATCGTTTCCGGAAGTTTCGGTCGAACTCAAACATTGGTTTCCGCGATATATTACTAGCTTTTCAAAGTAGTGAAGTTTTATCAAAAACCGCAAGAGGGTCGTAACCAAGCAATAAGATCCCAAGGCGATTGCACTCTCCACGTCTAACCCCCTTCCCTAAGGGCCATAAAACTTACAGATTCCTGGCTGTGGCACAAATTCGTATTTTTTACTTTCTTATTTCATCGTACCTTATAAACTGCTGTTATATAAATAATTTAGTAACGATTCAGTGATTAACAAGGATAAAGTTTAATTTTGAAGAAAACTATTGTTTTAAGTTTTAACGTTTCATGTCGATTTTTTGAATTGCTCTAATTGAGGTATGTAAACTTGATTTTCCTGTAACCTGATTAACCCCTCACACTTTTAAGATGTGCTATTTGTTTTGTCTTGCAAATTATTTTGTATTTTATCACCATTGTAGGCCCTGATGAAGTTTATGCAAAAAAATAAACGAAACGTTGGCTGAAAATTAGGACCTTATTATTGTCCTCATCCGACAGTTCCTCTTACCTATAAATATTAAGGAACGCAATTTCCACTTGATCTTATTTAATTTTTTTGAAATAATTTTGAAATAGTTTTAGAAAAATTTCACTCTTTCACGTGGTGCTACTAGTTTTTCGATATTTTATATTTATTTTTCGAAATTGGATTGGGACATGATGTTGAAACTTGACTAAAATATTAGCATACCCCTTTAAAAAAGTGAAGTTAAAAAATACTATTCTTGGCTTCCGTGTATTACATACTCTTTTCTATTTTGAATCATTGTTACAGTATACTAATATGCGCTATAGAAATTAAAAAGTAAATTCATATTAAAGAAAGTTAACCAATATGGAAATTTTACGCCATTTACCCCTATTAGGATCTCCAGTTAAATTGGTTATTGGGTGTTTGCACAGTGGTCCTAATAGCCAAAATATTATTTTATTTTTATGTATATGGACAGTGTACGGTGTTTTCAACATTAAAGTAGGTACTCAAAAATGTCCAGATGCATCAGTAGTTGTTCTATTGCCGGTATGCTTTGCTGTTTTTATAGCTTTTTTTCATTCTCATAAAGCAGTGGGTTCGACTATAACATTAGAAGTGGCCGCTCGTGGAATATTAGGTTTTTATGATTTTTATTACCGACACCTGAAATTAAATACAGTGTGGTCTTACAGGTTTATTTTTTTGTAAAAGGGTTTAATGCATTTTCTAGGATTGACGTGTAATTTCATGATGCGCATAGAGCTTTGAAAAAGGTCCCATATACACTTGTGTATCCTTGTTTATTTATCCCGACAAGAAGTTAGTTTGCAACTAGGTGCCTCGCGAGTAAAGATAATAGTCGACCTTGATGATATCTATTTGCTGACATATTCATCTTATACAGGGTGAGTCACGAGGAACT
The DNA here is from genome assembly GCA_949320105.2 of Crepidodera aurea. Lineage (NCBI taxonomy): Eukaryota > Metazoa > Arthropoda > Insecta > Coleoptera > Chrysomelidae > Crepidodera > Crepidodera aurea. The sequence goes on along the minus strand of OX439473.1, from coordinate 75,437,069 downwards.
GTACATACTTCTACCATAAGCAGAGGCACCTTAGGAGATTACCAAATGACCATTAATTAAGTCGATTTGTCTCATTTTTTGGTAAAAGCGTGTATTGGTGTCTAGCAACTAACTGACATATTCAGAACTAAAAATTCCAGTGCCGGCTTCGCGAAAATTTGTTGAATTGCTATAATTGTGATATAATTTCTCCAGAGGACATAAATAGACAGTTAAATCTGGATATTTGAAATTTTTGTTACACTTGCCTTACATTTTTAATTAAAGATTCATTTTAAAGTCAAATTGAAAATTGGCGATAATGAAATATCTTACCTTGTATAATAATGTTTAGTCATTATAAAGAAATCTTTAAAATAAACAATAACGACACACACTGTATTCCAGTATAGCAAATACCAGAATTTGAATCAATTTACAGGCCGGATTTAAAAATCTGGCATATCTGGTTCATTAACCTAGTTTTGTCATTTGTTTCAGCGAAAATCATGTGTAATTATTGTAACCGTAATAAAATTAACAATCCCAAGAAATGTTTATTCATGAATTAAGAAATAAAATAAATAACAATAACCAAAAACAAAACAGTTTTAACAATGCGGAACAAAGTAAAAAGCAATTTAATAAACATTACGATGTTAAAAGATGTTCACAATGAAATCCATTTGCCTCAATACACTTTTCTAGGCGAATGTTTAAATGTGTAATGGACTTTCTTATTGTCAATGGGTTATTTCTGATAATATTGCAACAGCGAATAATTCTATCAATGAGCTGTTGCCGCGTATTTATATTTTCTGCGTAGACCAGCTGTTTTAAATGCCCCCAAATGTGATAATCAACTGGATTATAGTCTGGGGATCTTGGTGCCCATGAAATAAGACCTCCTCGTCCTATCCATTATTAATTTCATTCCGATTGAAATAATTACACATGATTTTCGCTGAAACAAATGACAAAAATTTGTTAATGCAAACATTTTCAATCTAATTTCAGTCCATTGCAGGTGGAAAAGTTACATACAGGGTGAATTTTTGACATGAACCAGATATGCCATATTTTTAAATCCGGCCCTGTAAATTGATTCAAATTCTGGTATTTACTATACTGGAATACAGTGTGTGTCGTTATTGTTTATTTTAAAGATTTCTTTATAATTATTAAACATTATTATACTTACAGTAAGATATTTCATTATATAGGATGCGCCAATTATTTCCACTCGATCTCTACCACCGAAACTAAAAGAGATATCAACAAGATTTTTTGTAGGGGTAGACAGTGTCACTCGGACTACAATTTTGAAATATTTTGATGTATACAGGGTAGCTAATTTTTGTGGAATGAAAATTACTTTGGTTTTTTTAAATTGAACACCCTGTATACGATTATGTCTTCTGATTCTACTTAATATTAGATTTACGGTAGTTTTTTGTATTTGTAAATCCGACGCGGCGTTGACAAGTTATTCCTATTTTAAGCAGATTTAATGAAAAAACAGCACTTCAGAAATATTAGCACAAAAACCACATTTTTTAAAAAATTCCTCAAAAAAGTTACTATGATTTAAATGAAACATGCACCTATCACAATAATCACACAACATCTTCACCTCAACTTAATTTTTTCAAATGGGACACCCTGTATATTTTTCTTCATTTAGAAGCTCTCCCTAATACGCATTAAAAAAATATAGGGTTTTGCACATCTAACTTTACTATTTACTTTAATAATTGACGTTAAGTGACAAACAACATATTTTACACAATTTTTAATAAGTACAAAATTTTACAAAGTTTAATCGTAAGAAAACTACAATAGTGAAAGTTAAAATTTATAGTAGGAGTTCAAAATGTCTTCTATTTTCATTTATACATTTTCTTGCCCTTTTTTTCATTGATTTACGCACATCTCTTAGCATTGCAGGGGTCACCTGTCTAAATGCTGCAGTAATTCTTCCTTTCATATTTTCTTTTGTGGTAACCTCTTCTTTGTAAATAATATTTTTAATAAAACCCCACAAGAAAAAATCGCAAGTTGTAAGACAAGGCGATCTAGTAGGCCAATTTATAGGTCCTCCCCTTCCTATCCATCGAACCTGAAATTCCATATTTAACCAATTGCGAAAATCTAATAGGTAATGTGGTGTGGCACATTCCGTTACGATAATTTTGAGGCACATTTTGCAATAAGTTGCGAAAATCATGTTCTAAAAAATCTAAAAATATAGCTCCATTTACAGTCCCATCAAAGAAATAGGGAACAATTACATAATCACCTATTATTCCCGCCCACACATTCAAAGACCATCGATACTGTGATGTGGTTCTAAATAAATGTTCATTGTGGTCCGAATAATAATGGAAGTTGTGTCTATTTACACAACCGTTCTTATGAAACGTGGCTTCGTCGGAGAATAAAACTTTGTTTAAAAAGCTACGCTCTGTATTTATCTTGTTTATTAACCATCTACAGTATTCCACTCTACGCGCGAAATCACGTGGTAACAATTCTTGGTGAAGCTGGATATGATAGGGGTGATCTTTATTCTTTTTTATTATGCGTCTAATTGTGGTATTGGAAATATCTAACTGATTGCTTAATTGCCTTGTGCTTATATTGGGATCTTCAACTATACTGATCATTACCTTATATTCGTTGTCGCTGTAGTTTCACGTGAATGTTTTTCATACTTGACGGTTCCTGTTCAAATCTATTCTTTAAGTTCTCAAAATCCTTTTGTGGATGACGTCTTTCTGGGTATCTTTGACGATAGACCCTACTAGCAAGAAACGCATTTTTTTGACATTCACTCAGTATATCCATATCATATCAATATTTTCTTGAACACCATAATTCTTATTAAAATCCATTTTTTATACACAATACCGATTAAATATAGTAGACGTGATACAATACAAAAATTTAGGTAACTTGATTTCTTATTAAAAATTGTGTAAAATATGTTGTTTGTCACTTAACGTCAATTATTAAAGTAAATAGTAAAGTTAGATATGCAAAACCCTATATTTTTTTAATGCGTATTAGGGAGAGCTTCTAACTAAAGAAAAATATACAGGGTGTCCCATTTGAAAAAATTAAGTTATTGCCATTTGAAAACTAGACTATTGGCAAACACCCTGTGCAACAGGTGAAGATATTGTGTGATTATTGTGATAGGTGCATGTTTCTTTACATCATAGTAGCTTTGTTGAGGAATTTTTTAAAAAATGTGGTTTTTGTCCTAATATTTCTGAAGTGCTGTTTTTTCATTAAATCTGCTTAAAATAGGAATAACTTGTCAACGCCGCGTCGGATTTACAAATACAAAAAACTACCGTAAATCTAATATTAAGTAGAATCAGAAGACATAATCGTATACAGGGTGTTCGATTTAAAAAAACCAAATTAATTTTCATTCCACAAAAATTAGCAACATCAAAATATTTTAAAATTGTAGTGCGAGTGACACTCTCTACCCCTACAAAAAATCTTGTTGATATCTCTTTTAGTTTCGGTGCTAGAGATCAAGTGGAAATAATTGGCGCACCCTGTATTTTCAATTTGACTTTAAAACGAATCTTTAATTAAAAATGTAAGGCAAGTCTAACAAAAATTTCAAATATCGAGGTTTAACTGTCCATTTATGTCCTCTGGAGAAATCGTATCACATTTTAGAGAAATCATGTACAGGGTGAATTATTGCAATTATAGCAATTCAACAAATTTTCGCGAGGCCGGCCATGGAATTTTTTAGTTCTGAATATGTCAGTTAGTTGCTATACACCAATACAAACTTTTTCCAAAAAATGAGACAAATCGACTTAATCATTGAAAAGATATGACCAAACATTATTTTGGTACAAATCCATAAATCGCTCTGTACATTATTAAAGAAAAACAGAAGACATTTTTTAATGGTCATTTGTATGTACAGTTCCTCGTGACTCACTCTGTATATAGTTGAATTTATTTTCCAAAGTGTCAACATAGATTATATTTACACGTATTTTTGTATCCTGATAAAAAACCCTCTTCTTTAATATTTCTATTCTTTAATTTATATTCTTTCTTCATTTATATCAATACACCCACTTTAATTCCATGAAACCGAATATAAAAAACAGTTTTAAAACTCGAATAAACATTTCCTAAAGCAAAAGTTAAAAGTTTAGGGTAGTCTGCAATCAGCAAATCAGCGGAGCGGTTGATTAAGAATTCACACAACAATGCTTTTTGTTACCTTCTTTCAACAATACGGAATTCAAGCAATAAAAAATTCTGCAAGAAATGCTGCAGGGTAGGTACAAGAAACTCGGTCAGATATTTTAGAAATTTGCTTTATGTCAGATGTGAGTCAAGGGAATTTCTTGTAAGAGGGAATATGCAGTTTTGTAATCGTAAAAAATTTGTCGTCGTTTAGTGTGTTCATTAAGAGATGAGGTTGTTTAACAGGTTTGTCTTTCAGCTGATATTAATAAATTAATATTGTTTAAATTATAAACATATATAGTTGACAATAATTTTTATCTAAATAAGTAAAAATTAATTAATTTTAGAAACGCATAATAAAGTTTAATAATAATAATAAATGTAAGTTCAAATATTTTTATTTTATACAAACGAAAGAGAAACAAAAAAGCAATAAATCAACTAAAATTAAAAAAGTCTCCAGTTGTTGATTTAATAAGGGCTGAACCTCTAAAGAAAGTAACTGATTTAATTGCACAACCTTTTAGCCCAATTATTAATAATTGCTTCGATACTGGTTATTATCCAAGAGCCTTTAAATTGGATCTTATTAAAGCTTTATATAACTTAGGGGATAAATTAAATACAAATAATTACCGATCAATATCGTTAATCAAAAATAATGGACAAACTATTGATAGATGAACATATTCTTTAATAAATATGGAATTATCTCCGAACGTCAATTTTGTTTTTAGAGAGGACAAATCAACTTAAGACGCGATATGCACTTTAACGTCACTCCTGTATGGTCTTAATATTTTTGTTGATCACTCGAAAACCTTTGACACCGTTTGTCACAAGACGTTTAGTACAAAACTTCAGCGATATGGGATTAGAGGAAAGATATACAATGTATTAAAAAGTTATTTATCGAACCCTAGTTAAAGAGCTATATTCGTGCATAGAAATAAAAGAGAATTTCGACACGGTAAACCATTCACAGCTGTTGGAAGCCTTTGAGAGAACCGGAGTAAGAGGTACATCACTTAATTTAATTAAAAGGTATTTAGAAAATCGTAAACAGGTTGTAAAAATTAATAATAAAATAAGTAATGAAGAAAATTTAGTTATAAGTGTACCACAAGGTACTGTATTAGGTCCTCTATGCTTTCTAATTTACATCAATGGTCTACTACAATGGGATATTACTGGAAAGATATATTGCTTTGCAGATGACACGGCTATTTTATGGTCTTCTGACACTTGGGAAGGACTTAAAGACCTTGTTCAGAGGGATATTGGTTTAATCACAATTTACTTTCAATCAACTTCGACAAAAAAATTTTATCCCATTCACAAGTTATGAAGCCATTTACCTGCATATAATTTTTTAACGTTACAAAAACTTTAAGATTATTATTATTTAAATTCAGGTATTTAAGAAGATTACTCACTGCCAACCAATTGAGAATTCTATATTATTATTCTCTAGTCACGTCTGACTTACTGCAATATGTGTTGGGAGAGCTGTGCATCTGCTCATTTGAAACCACTATCTTAAACAATATAACTCAAGAATATAATACTAGACTAAAAAGAAGAAAATGTGTTTTAGTTGATTATTCAAAAAAATCAATTATCAGGTAAAATAATGAATAGCTTAAATGATCTTTATAAATCATATACAGGGTGTGCCAAACTTCTGGCCTCGGAGGATTACGTCGTTGTGGTAAGATAAAAGTTTCAAATTTTGTGTAAGCTAGTACAGTTACTGGGTGCACATTTTGAAAATAGTTTCGATTATAAAGGGTGTTCCAAAAACTCGTGGCAGCACAAACTTATATTTTTTTAAATGGAACATACTATATTTTATTCAAGAATCGAAAAGATCTCATCGAGAGCGTTAAAAAAATATAGCATGTTAATATATTATACTGGTGTTTAAAAAAGATATGGCCAATTATTATAAAAAATGACCCCATCCTGAACACTCTGTAAAACAGTAAATCAAAATAAATCAACAGGTCTTTGTATTCAAATGTCATTCTCATATCGTTGGCTATGCTCACTATTAATTACTTTGTTTATCTGTAGCTTCTTTAATACAGGGTGAAACAGAACTCAAATCAAGCAATATCTCAAAATTTTCAAATGGATCACCCTATAAGTCTTTTTACAATTTGTTAGTACTATTAATAAGCTTTTAAACGATATAGTATAGTTAGGGTATAAGTTAATGGAAAACTGTAAATATCTAATGATAACGAAAAAATCATGTATTTTACGTACACAAATTAAATGATATTAAATATTTATTATTTTAGTTATTTAATAAAATGAAAGCTTGTATAATATTATTTTCAAATTTTTCTATTTAAAAAAAACCAACAATTATGGAACCAAAATTATTAAAAAACTTACATTTACGTGAAATTTACATTTACATAAATAAACAATGACATTTTATAATAAGTATAGTTTATACTAAATGTTCAAAATGGCGACCATTTTGTTCCATACATTTCTCTATTCTTTTGATAAACGAGGATCTTACTCTTTGCAACAAAGCTGGAGTTATTGTGGAAAATGCCTTTCGAATTTTTTCTTTCATGGCTTCTTTGGTAGTAGGTTCAGTTTGATAGACAATTGTTTACTCGCAAACAATTTTTTGAGCATTCTCCTAAGACGTAAATCATATTAATCATGTCTTTCTGTGGTAAATTCATTATAGTTATTTATTATTTAAACCTAAGAGCAAAAACGAAGAATATAGCTAAAATTTCTTTAACATTATTAGTAGATACTATTTTGATACTAGCCTAATTGGTAAACGAAAATATGGCTTGATTATATTTCGTTTACCAAGTAGGCTAGTGTCAAAATAGTATCTACTAATAAATATTAAAGACATTTTAGCTATATTCTTCGATTTTGCTCTTAGGTTTAAATAATATCATCTTTTCTTTCAATAAAATTATTAAATAATGAAACTTTAAACCGCTATATAATTCCCAATCCAAGTGGATTTTACTACCATCTGGAAAACTTTGACCAAAAACTAAATACGAAAACAGAATTTGATTCCCTCATATTGTATAGTGAACGATATTATTTAAACATCCCTTCCTAATCCCGAGTCTAGACCGTAGGCCACTTGAACATGAAATTTTTATGACGAAATCGTCCCTACTCAAACCTTCCTAAAATGTTTACGATTCCTCGCAGTCCAAACAGTTAAGATATTATACGCCTCATATCAATTCAGTCTTATTCAAGATATGGACGGGGAATATTAAGGAGGATAACCAAGTTGAAAAGGGTCCATAACTAACTACAATTAAATGACTAATAATAACAAGATAGAGATTAGGGTTGACTCGGCTTCTGGTGTATGCTTGACAATAATTCAGATCCGGTCCCAGATTCTAGTCAAAACTTAAATTTATTTCCTAGTAAAAGTGATGACGGGAAAATTTACAACACCATCACCAACGATGGAATACCCCAAACAGATAGTTTTTAGGTAATGTTACAGCTCGAGCTGGCAGGAATATCACACAAAAAAGAAGAGAGAAAATTGGCAAAAACAACTAAAAGTAGACAGAAAACCAGAAATGGGGGAGAGATTGAGAAAGAAAATTAGCCTCTATCGGAAACTGATCAATATTGTATAGGTGACTACATAATCGTTGAATACGATTCTGAATATTTTCCTGGTTTAGTTACAGATATGTCCGAACAATCATATACTATAAAAGATATGGAAAGGAGTGGTGGGAACTGGAAATGGCCAAATGTCGATGATATTTTGGAGTACGATTTTGAAGAAATCATATGTAAATTTGCGGAGCCAAAACAGTTAAATAAACGTGGTGTATATGAAGTACCTGAAATGGAGAAAATAAGTTATAGACATTGATTATCGTCCCTGTAATTGCAAAATGTCGTATGTCAAAAAGGCCACCTTTCAGGAGAGCAAAAAAACTTAATATCTTTTTACTTTTTTGTTTCAATTATTTCAGAAATCAGTTTATAGCTTATTTTTATGATGTAACATCATGTTATATGGCATTTAAGGCGTTAACTTAACGTGTTTGTGTTTTATACGCACATACGGAATTTTTGACATACGACATTTTGAAATTACAGGGACGTTATGAATCTTTGTTTTTAAGTTTATTCAAGAATTTATGTTTTAGTTGTTTTTTAACTTTTGTTATTATTTTGATACTATTCTTTTTATTATAGATTAAAATATAACTTTTTTATACTGTATATAATTGATATAATTATATCTATTGTGTGCAAGTTGTCAATTTTTCACAGTGTCGAGCATTGGCCCTCTTAGATGTCGGCGATTGGTTACTCTTATTTTTCAGGTGTCGAAAATTGGGACATCTGCTTTGCGTTTTCATTTATTTAATTCAAATTATTTTACCATTTTACGATTTTTTTGTATTACCATAACACGCGCGTATGTCATACGTCGCTTACTGGTGTTTTTGACAGTACAATATTTGACATTCATAGTGCAAGGCGTAGATAAAAACTACAGGGTCAGGTATTTAAAATCGATTTGGCCCTGCTCTATATTTACCGCTTCTCGAACAAAATTTTAGCGGTGAGTGTACCTTCGTTATCTTAACCAATACGGTTGTTTGTTTGTCTCTTTTTGAACTTTGCTGATTTCACCATCACTGATATTTCTTGGAGCATCTATAGTCCTCTTAAGTTTGGTGCTGGTTACCGAGAAATGTCTTTGATGTATCTTATTTAATTGCAATTTTAATTAAAGTTTAGTCCCGAGCAATACTTGAAAGTTCCTAAGTTTCGGTGGTTGATAAACTTCAATAGATTCGTGTATTTATTTTCCATTGTCTATATGGTTTTGGCATGTGTGGTGAAATTATATATTTATACAAATTTAAAAGCAACATTTGTTATCCAACAAAGACTATTCTGGTGAATTGCATTAAAATGAATGATCTTGTTGGTATATAAAGATCATAATTCCTGTTTCCTTTATCGAAATTTAAAAACATTAATCCATTCTGTATTTCAAAATATATATTTAACAATAGAATGAAATTTCTATTCAGGATTTGTTTAGGTTACGAGTATATTTATGTTAACTTGAGAAACTGATATTTGGTTTCCAAAATTTTCCTCGTTGGAGCTTTAGGGATATTCCATTCACTGACAGTAACATTGGAGTTTCATCCACTACGGTTAGAAACTCTGATTGAAAATCATGGTTCCAAGTGGATTTTTTGTTTTCTCCTGTCTTTTATGAGCGTTCTTCGTAATTTTCTTTCCCTAAACTTTGATTTTACGCTTTTAAATACTGACTTCTCTAGCATTTGTGGTATTTCTTAAATTTTATTATCAGATGAATCTCCTCGGAAACTATCATGCTTTTTCTATTTTCTCATAATTTTGGTAGTTATTTTCAAGGCGCATGGAGTCGATACTTTTACTTGTAATCTACTTTGATTTGGTATATCCTATGTTAGTAAGTCTTCTGTATTTTTCTACTCGTCATATTTAGGTTCGTGTTAGTAACCACTTTGGGTTAGTTTCTAAAAAATGTTTAACGTTTTGTCACTTATATAATAATACCTCTTAAAGCTTTTTCTGCATTCCGCATTGTAGGTGTTTTTAAGTCTATTTGATTTGACGTAATTACTGCGAGATGCTTCTATATATGTAGGAACGACCCTGTTCCTTCAATCTTTATCCATTTATCTGTTTTGATTTGGTATGAAGTCTGCGGCCGCTTCTCAATCTATTAAAATATTAATCAGAACTCTGGATTTAAACAGAAATCATTTCATGTTTTCTTCAGACTGAAACGTTAATCCATATTATAGAGGGGATATTGGTTATCATTTACAAAGATATGTAGCTTACACTGATTTTTCGAAGATGATTACTATTATTTGTCTTTATATATTTATACCTTAAGAAAATATACTGTATCGAATGTTTTCATCAGTAGAGGCTTAGTAGATTTTAGTTTCATGCAATCTGATTAAATTTCTTAATTTCTTTTCGAATTATATTTATATAAAATTAAATTAAAACAGCAGCAAACAGAACAGGTGTTCGAAATCGAACATTTATCTACGCCCATGGGAATAAAGGGAAATAAAAATAATATTCAAATAAAATAAAAATAAAAGAACCCAAAGCACGCTTATGTATCTACCTGGTAACAAAATCAACAATTATCCAGAATTAAGCATGGCAACAGATGAAGTCAAAAAGCCGTTACAACACGTGTCGTAAAAAACAAAGCTACAATGCCGCGCAGAAACAAATTAACTAGTAAAAAGTCGCCGACAATCGTTATCGAATTACACTGCGGAGCCGCTCTTTGACGGTACGCGCCTTTTAAACATACCGCGCCCTTTCGGCACGACGACGGTCGCCAGGCCGATGTAACCATATACCATTGTTAAAAGTGTTATCAAAAGTAGTTGTTAATAGAAAATTTCAAATCAACCAGTGCATTCTTTTAATACAATTCTTCGTATATTCTACAACCAACTAAAAAACATCAAAAGTACAGTCCACATCTTTATTGCCAGCTTAAGCTACAATAAGCTGGAACTGACGCATCTATAGGGTGTCGTCTAAGAAGTTTGGGTCTCCAAATACTTAATTAAAATTGGATCCGCCCAAAACAACAGGTTTTTTTCAGTTATAATATAACAATAAATTTGCCTGGCAAGAAGTTTTCAAAAAATCTGTCAAATTATTTTCTAATTTATCGAACTCGCGAGTTATATTTGAATAGATTATTTTTTGATTCAGAAATTTTTACAATAAAACATCAATAAAACAATTTAATTTAATTAATTATTACAATATACGAAAATATCGTTGGAACATTGTGAGTACATTAAAAGACTTAACAATTTAAATTAGTACAATGAAAGAAACAAGCGTTCGGTTTTAATATTTTCTTCACGTTTACCTATTAGTTTTTCAAAACGACGAACAGGGCAAATATCTGGGTTATTTATGTTTGGAGTCAACCATTTACTATTAGCGCACCTTTGCGCTCCACCCTGTGTAGTTTTTGTAAAGATGGGATTATATTCAATACGGCCAGTATTTAATCCCATTATGTCGGTTTCTTTTTTAAAATAATGAACTAAACATTTCGTAGCTTCTCCTCCCCTACAAGCTAGTTCATACGATACAACGTGAAATTTTCTTTGCAATCCACAAGGTGTATCTTCGTCCCAATAGTTAAAAACAGTTCTGTATTAGAAAGTACCACAGAAGTTTGCTTGTGCTTTTCAGTATGTTTTTGTAAATTTTTATTTTTGCATCTCTTGCATTTCGAGCATTTTTGAATTCTATATCATGGAAAGGATGTTTTGTTTTGTTAATTTTAACGTCTATTTTCTGACCCAATGGCCTAAACTGGACGGGACCTACAGCTTATCGTGTGCTCCGAACCACGGTCCTCAATCACCTTAAACTCAGGACTATGCCTTTGTCATGCAGGTGATCTACCGACTAACAAGTGTGTAAATGTGCCACCAACCCCTATCAGTTCCACGAGATATCCGATCTCATCCGGCCTGTATACCGGCGTGAATGAAACTGCGTATGACACAAATACCTTTTTGCACTTGCCCAAAGTCTTATCTAATTTTAATTCCACTTGACTACCTACTCCCCGAACACTGACCAAGCTGAATCGGCAGACGCCTTACCAACTAGGCCACCATGTCCGGTTAAAGGACCTGTTATACTTATTAAAGTAAAGTTCTTGAACTAATTTTGCCGTTTTATTCCACATTGTCTTTATTACTGCTTCTTTATAATCATTTCCGTTCTTTCTTTTCATGTTATAAGCCCAATCTTTTAAATTCAATGCCAGAGTAGCTGTTGTAGTAGATTGACCCGGAATATAATTTATTTGAAGGTCTTAAATTGTCTCCATATGGACTGATTACTTATTAGAGTGTTTTTCAAAGTAGTTTCTAAAATATTTTTTGTTATTTCTGCATCAGAAAAGGTACTAAACCGATGATTTGCACTCATTTTATATAACGCGTTGACACATTTAGGTAATTATTTTGACAACTATCTGACACTTGGCTAAGCAAACAAAAGCTACAGTGATTATTCCCGAGAATAAGCACAAGAGATTTATTCCCACTATAATAATGACATAATTGGTTGAAACTTACCCTTGTGACAAATACAGAAGCATTTTATTGGTTTTAAGAAACGTCAAAAAAGAATAAATAGTAATCTCCCTAGAGCTTGAATTACTATCGGAAATATTTCCGAAAGCCTGAATTTTTTAAAAGTTATCCCGAGTCGAAGACGAGGGAAACTTTTTTTAAAAAATACTATCGCCAAGTTTTTTGGTTGCTACAGTAACGAGCTGAAACAAAAGCTTCTTATTGGTTAAAAAATGTTGGTGTGAAATTTTCAACAGTAATACCACAAGTGATTGAATTTTCGCGATAAGTCTGTCGATTCATTCCATAATGAAACTGAGTTGCTTGAAAACACCACGAGTCCGCAGGACGAGTGGTGTTTTCTTCAAGCAACTCTGTTGAGTTATGAAATAAGAGACAGACTTATGAGATAAATTCAATCACGAGTGGAATTTTATTAGACTATTTCACAAACAAAGTAACAGGTAAAAAATCTGAAATTCGGTAGAATTAGAGGAAATTAGCAGAAAAGGCAAGAAGTTAATCGGAAACATTAATAAAGTTTAATAAACAGAAACCATCGACATCGATCAAAAATCATATTGAATTAAATCAGTATTAACATAACGTACTTAAATATTTCTCAATTATAATTATAAATGGCGCAGTTATTGTATACAATGCTTTGAGCTTGATTATTTCAAGACCCGCTTGTACTTGCAATAGTTGTCTTTACGACACATTCCTTGTTATCAGAACCATTAATTTTTCTCATGCTGAAGCCCCAGTATAACAGCTAGTCTCTCGACAGGCATTGCTTCGTCTAATAGGAATTCTCGTGCATCTCAATATCTACTAAATTGCTTCCAAACATACCCTTCGATTTCTTCGTATTTTTCGGTACATTTTCATTAATTTTTTCGGTTATTAATTCGATGGAATTTAAACCAAATCTGCTCATTTTTAGCGTGGTTATTTATATTTGACGTTTAACTGTCACATACATAAATCTGAAAACACCGAACTTGATAGGCCAATCAGAGTCAAGAGTCAAGTTTAGTATTATCGATAATCCAAACTTAACTGGAGCTCCTGATTGGTTCATTTTACAAGTGCGTGAAATAGTCAGTAGTAATACCCCTAGGGCCTTGATAATACCGAGATAATTTTGTCATATTGAATTAGAGCTGCTATGTCCGGTTATTTTTATTAATTGCTGTTCAGGAATTCAGGCAATCAGCTGGTTCACCACCTCGCCAAGCTAACTCAACAGCTACTATATGGTAAATTTTTTTCTGTAAACCTTCTGGTGTATTTTCATCCCATAATTCAATGATTCTAGCCAAATCACTTGAACTCAAATTTGCTGAACTGCATTTTCGCTTGTTTGGATCCTGCTGTAATCTTTTACGTTTTGCATTTCTTGCATCTTGCGCATTTTTGAATATCACACTGGTAAACGGGTCGAATACAATTTTGAAGTCATTGAAGTATTTTTCCTGGAGTAGCTTACTCGTAGTACTCCAAATTGTTTTTACAGTCGCTTCTTTATATTCAGTTCCGTCAGCTTTTCTCATATTTACCGCATAATCTCTCAATATATTAGCCAAATTAGGCAAACTGGTTTCAGCATTCAGTTCGTATTCTCTGGTCGCACAAAACTCGAGAAATATTTTCCATATATATTTTTTTGATTTGGTTGTATTTTTTGGTATATTACTTGATATAATATCATTAGCGACATTTTTAAACTAGTTGTCAGTTTGACGTTTAATTAATTTTTAATCAAAAACTTGACTTGTTGAAAACACCAAACTGAAAACACCACATGTAGGGTGTTATCGCTGTAATCCATAGCTGATTGGATGAAATTTGACACATGACTCTAAATTAAGTAATTTGATTGGTTACTATAGTAAAAAAATTTCAGTAAGTTAGCACACACACGGCAATATTTAAAAAATATACCTTTAAACATAATCATGTCCATATATACAGGGTGTTTGGTAGAGACAGTGGAGCTAAATACCTACTTAGAATTCCTTCAAAACGACAAAACGATCTACCAATACCTTTAGATCAGGTTGACCTTCCCGAGGACAGACCAATAGTGCTCCAAAACGATGGATGTTCGGCCCATCATCGACCTGATGTTCGTGAACATTTAGACAATGCGAGTAAATTCAGAAATATATTATTTAGGCTTATCGGGATTTTTCACAAAGATAAGCTCAGTAAACGTAAGTAAAACAGAATATTTAACATCAATCCTCTCTTTTAAATTAAACAAAAATATAAACTTTTCTTTTTCTTTAACGAAAAATATATAAAAGTTCCAAATTACAACTAAAATTTTTAGAATTTGTGATAATACTCGACACCGTTTTGGAAGAAACAAACAAACATTAGACTAGCGGTCCTTCCGGGCGTTGTGGAGGGATTACCGCATTTCTGAATGATATCATCGACCTTGGATGGATCCAGAACCAAACCAAGTTTGATTCTCATGGTGGGAATGTTCAAACTTCCGTTACGAAGTTGGAGACCAGCGTTCATGGCCATACAGCTCATGTGGAGACCCACGTTGGGGTCGTCGGTAAAGTTGACGAGATTTCTAAGTATGTTTTCATCTTGGTGTGTACTGGAGTCGGATTGGCAAGAGTCGTGGACTTGTTTTAAAAACTTTACTTCGCTTGGAGGCAAAGCAGCCTGAAAATAAAAATAAATTTTGTAATAAAACATTGCTGTTTGGTGGAAGTTTCATGGCCTTTATACCTGAAAAAATTTAGTTTTGCATTATTTAAAAGATCGTTTGGAATTTTGTTGCATAAACATTTCTAACATAGAATATATAATACAAAAAAAAATTATCCAGAAAATTTAAGCGAAAATTGTCCGATTTTCAACGTATTAAACAAAAAAAAATAGTAAATTTAAATTAAAAATGTATACGTACCAATATTGCTGCAATAATGCAAACGAAGACAAAAACTGTCTTCATTTTGAATCTTGTTTTTTAATATTAAAAGATATCTGGAAGAAGAACTAATCTCACTGATGCATTTTCAAATCTCAACCGGTCTTTATACAGGGTGTATCATAAGGAATGGTCGATATTTTAATCATAGGTTCAGGACCTCCAAATCTTAATATTTTAACTCTAGGTCAAATGTTATCTACTACTAAGATACAGGGTGTTGAACATAAAATTGAATTTTCGTTTTTTTGGAATAATTTCTTTATTATTTAATATATTGACTTGAAATTTGGTATGGTTATATTTTTAAGTTCGTAAATCATAAGGGTCTTATCAATTTTGAGATTAGATAAAGAGGCCGCCACCTACACTCTACTGGATGAAGAAAAGTATCAATTTTTTTTATTCCTGGCCTTTTTTGAATTTTTATCAAGTCTTTATACTCTGTAAATCTGAACAAAAAAGGTATACTTGTTCTAGCCACAGTATCTATTTAACTTACTTTAACATATTTCAACATAATAGCACAGCTTAATAAACATACAGCTATGAAACTCTCTATGGAGAGGGTAGCTTACGTAGATCTTCGCGCATCCCTCACTTTCGATGTAAAACCTACCAAACCAGTGGCAAGGGTTGGGATTACGCTTACTCCGAATTCATAAGTTTCATAGGCGTAGTATTTGAGGGTTAGGCTTTATGAGTTTAAAATACATCAATAGGAACTTTATTGACCAAAAAAATGTCAAAAACAAATTAATAATTTTGTGCAATCTATAGTAAGCTATTTTATTTACATAATAACTTGTGTTAATAAAGATTTTCTGAAGTTTTTCCTTTTTTTATCTGGTCTTAATGTATATAACCAATGACAATATATTTTAACATGAAAAAATGGTGAATTCATCAAGTATCTTAGTTATATTTTATAATAGAGACTGTTGAACAGAGATTATATGAAGGGAAAATGTTCTAAAAAGTATTTTGTTTACATTGGATTTGTGGCATCAGTAAAAAAATGAACCATCGTTAAATAAATTCACATTTAGTGTACTTGCTCACGTAAAAGTGGTATTATACAGTTTTTGATTCCACTGACGTTACAGCAATTTATATTTGTCCAAATTTCATTTCATTCGACTGTTCATTCACCTAAGGAAACATTGCTACATTTCAGCAACAAAAGTGACGAGATCAGAAATATTCCACTCGCTGAGCTTGAGATATAAAATTCGAATGAAAACCATTTTTTTCAATTTTCTGACATGACTTGTGTTGATAATATTAGAATTTTAAGTGTTTGTTTTATAAAAGACTGTAAAAACTCTTGGAGGAGCGGAATGAAGTCGGATAATATTATGTTTCACAATTGCTCCGCCACTGCTAAGACCCACAAAAGAAATGTGGCGCCGATCATGAGAAATCCTTTCGCTCAGCTTAACAAGCATTTCAGTCAACATATATAAAATTTTATTTCAGTGGTGATAGTAGGCTTTGAAACTAAAATGAAAATGTACAGCTGTCAAATAATTAATTGTTAGATGGCAGCAACAAGTCCAGAAAATTTTATTTGTGCATAAACACAAATCATATCTCTCATTTCTGAATTAGAGAAATGGTTGAGTCGTGGCATTTTCATTACCTACTTAGACGGAATTTAGTGAACAAAATTACATCTAACAATTAATTATTGGACAGCTTTACATTTTCATTTTAGTTCCAAAGCCTACTATGTTGAAATATGTAAAGGAAATTAAATAGATACTGTAGCTAGAACATTTTAAATGCAAATCTCTCGTAATGAGCTGAATTTATGCTATTAAAACAAGTATACCTTTTTTGTTCAAATTTACAGGGTGTATCATAAAGACTTGAAAAAAATTCAATAAAGGCCAGGAATAAAAAAAATTGATACTTTCTTCATCCAGTAGAGTGGATCTCTAATCTCAAAATTGATAAGACGCTTATGATTTACTAACTTAAAAATATAACCATACCAAATTTCAAGTCAATATATTAAATAATAAATAAATTATTGGAAAAAAACGAAAAATAAATTTTATCTTCAACACCCTGTATCTTAGTAGTAAATAATATTTGACAGAGGTATTTAGTAAAATATTAATATTTGGAAGTCCTGAACCTATGATTAAAATACTGACCATTCCTTATGATACACCCTGTATATCCACTAAAGATAAACAATTATACGTCGAATTCAAAACGGGATTTTGTGTCAACCGGTTTGTAAACAAATAATATTATAAATATTTTCTTTGAATTTACCCAAATTGGGTAATATCGATACTTTTAGGAATAACCCATAAAGAAATAAAATACATTTTAATAAATATTATCAACGTTTGTGAAACTGATTTGGCTCGAATTGAACTTTGATATCGGGTGGGTCAAATTTCTTAATTATGTGCATTCAAAATTCTACACAGGTTAGAAGCATATTTAATAATAATAATAATAATAATTCTTTATTTTCCATAAGACAACAATTGTATAGGATTCGTCAATATATATATATATATATATGGATATTTTCGTGACTGTTCAATAATAGTTTAAGTAGAAAAAATTCGTGGGAATCAGTCAATATATATATATATATATATATATATATATATATATATATATATATATATATATATAAAAAGAGCAAAGACACGCTATAATTCTAAACGGATTAAAAGATTAAAATTATAAAAATTCAGCTATTGAATCAAAACATTTTTCCGGAAGAAAAATTTTCTAAATGTATTAATATTTGCACACATTTTTAGTTGAATCGGTTGAACAATTTTGGGCCTGCACAAAGGATGTGAAATAAAATCACACAAGCTCACAAGAACAAGGACATTAAAAATGTCCTACACTGCACCAGCGTCTGGACTTCAACAACTACTCCTTGGGCTATATGCCCCACCAGGTATTGAATTACAAAAGTCCAGACGTGGTTTGGTGCCCGACCAAGTCGGGGCTTTAACCCAACAACTTCGATTTTGTTATTAAAGAAGCTTGCCATTCTTAGACCGGTTTCTGCATTATTGTACCTCATCAGTAAGACATCCTGTCTAACGCAACCACTTTTCTCAAGAACGAGGCGAGTCGAATTCATTTTCAGACATCCTTTAGTGACAGGATGTCGAGCTAACCTGCTTCTTACTGATGAGGCACAATAATGCCGAAACCGGTCTAAGAATGGCAAGCTCCTTTAATAACAAAATCGAAGTTTTTGGGTTAAAGCCCCGACTTGGTCGGGCACCAAACCACGTCTCCATAATAATTATGAAACCTAATGTGGTCTGTTTTATTAGTGTTAAAAAACAAATCTCGACTATTAAAATACTTAGAAGTTTTTTCCAGAAGAAAAGAACTTTTAACTCCGAGTCCGAGACCGAGAACATCTTATTGAGATAATTTTGGCATTCAATATAATGAGAGGCGAAATAAGGTTTGATACAACCACAACTCAAATTCGCAACCGGTGTCCGGGTATGCATAAGAAATGGAGGGTGCAATTTTGATCAAGATTTGTAATAAACATTTTAACAAAAAAATCTTTTGTCTTTTTAATTCCTTGTAACAATATTTCGTTCTTCGTTGGTGATTTATTGAACTAGCGGTGTTGACATTAGATTACACTTTTCTAACTTTGTGCTAGAAGTACTATACGTCGTTAGATAGAGCATACTCCAGAGATGTTTTAACAGCATTTGAAAACCAAAATTTTATATCAAAAACATGCTTTATGACAAAAAGACTAAAAAATCTTCACTGCTTAGCGAAATAATGGAGATGAAAATTTGATGAAACTGATACAGAATATTTCTCTATAAATCATAGAAAGAAGGACTAAGTGGTAATCATGGATAAGCCTCACATAAAATATGCCTAGACATTTTAATAAACAGCTATGTACAACACAGGATATCTGAAAATAATGCATTATAAAGCGTATAGGCAAAAGGACACGGAGTAATTTTGATGTTAAGCTACCGATAAATTAGCTAAAAAAGGCTCTGGACAACCCCTTATTGAATTAGACCTGACCGACAAGCATTCACACTAACAATATTTGAAATTACAAAATCCAAAGCGTAACTTCACAAAAACATATGATAGCTTGGAGCAAGCCAATAAAAAACAACGACACAAATAAATAGCCGACTATTATTTTCTGCCTAATTCTATCGAGAGTACCTTGTATTTCGAGACAATTTGATGAGACCATATGGAGACTCATATGGCCATATGGTCATATGGTCGAATTGAATTGTCTCGAAATGCAAGTTGCTCGAGAATTAAAGAAAATAATAGTCTCTATTTATCATAGTCGAGTGATATTCAGGAAGATTATTTCATCAACCCCACCAAATCATTCGCTAAGATTGTCTCCAAACAGACTACTTTCTCTTTTTGATATTTTCTGGGATAGATTTGCTTATATTTTCACTGATTTCCGTAGTGGAACATGAACCAAACGAGACATTTTTAATTTTAAATGAATGTTACGTCAAGTTTTGACACTTAATAGCACACTTACACAATTGACTAAAATAGCCGCTCATATTTCTTGATTTACCTAAATATCCGATCATATTGCATATCATGTGACTAAATTCATGACTTTTCATTGGCGCAGCCATGTGTGAATGAAATAATCAATATTTTGTGTGAGTGTCTATCTGGTCTTAGTTTTTCTATGTTTGTACCTTCCCAACCAATCATATAAACGCGTTTTATAATCTTTCCTGGAATTCTTGTGATATAACATATAGTACCTGAAATTATAGCAGGATTATGTAAGAACTCAAGAGGACCTACCAGCATCTTCAGAGAAAATGCGAGTAATTTTGAGGAGCTCCTAGAAATTTATAGGAATTCTGGAAGGACTTTGTTTAACAAATTGTACAAATTTCACCTTGTTCAGTTGTTCATTAGTCAATTAACTACATTAACTTGTCCATTAAAGTTAACCAATAAATTAATAGTTACTTGTGCAACCAGTTGGGAAAAGCACAATTAGCACAAATAGTGTTTCCCAACGTGTTTCACACAATATTTTTTCTAATTTTGAATAGGATGTGATTATTTAAATTCAAATTTAAAGTATTTGAAACGTCCCTACGAGCGTCCCTCGTAGATTCCTTTTAAGTCGCCTAGTAAAATTGGAGATGTTTATTTGTTACTATGGAAGCAAGTATTGTTTAATGTCATGTTTCGTGATTTTGATTGTCAAAAAAAGTAGCAATTAAAAATCGTTTTTCTTCTCGTAAATAATTCATTCCCTATTTTTTAAAGTAGAAGAATATATAAATACTGCAATGTTCGATTCAGAGAACGACGTACCGAGCGACATTGAAGAAGCGGCTCAATCTCAAATTGCCAAACCCTTGTTTGTATACGGGTCACTCTTTTCGGCGGACGTCGACTACTCTTCTTGCGGATTCAGGTGCTGATTTGCTTAAAATAAAACAGCATGGGGGGATGGAAATCCAATACGGTTGCCGAGCGTTATGTGGAGAATTCAATCATTAATAAACAGAAGATTGCCACGAACATACTCGGAGAAAATTACATAGACAATACATCACAAATTAAGGCTAATCAGGGAACTATGTTGTCAGCTGGGGTCAACATTAGTAACTGTTCTAATTGTGTTATTAATATTTATAAGTAATTTTTTATTCACGTGTTGAAATTGAATAAAGTTATAAAACTTTCTTGATATTATGTTAGTACACCATATTTAACGACAATAAAGAGGTGGTTCAAGTAATTTAGTCTTACAATTATTCTGTACTTTTCGCAATTAATGGCGAAATTAACTTTTCGTCACCAGTTAGGAAATATTTCACTTTTCGTAACTGGTTACGAAAAGTAAGACGTTTCATAACGTCAACGAGTTTTATAAAATGTCACTTTATATGTCAAAATTAGAAAAAATAATTTCTCTAAATCCACATTGAAAATTTTCCATAAAAATTATTATTTTGTGACCCATATTAAGTTCGTGTACTTACAAAGCAATTGTAGAGTGGATCACAAAAAAACAAAATAAAATTTTTTTGTCTTACTAGCTTCGTGCTCATTAAAATACGAAAAATAGTAAAAGTTGGTTGTAATTTAATTTTCACACTGATTGTACGTACTAATTAAGCGCCCTGTGGCAAAGTGGTGCAGGGTAAAAGTTTTTCGGTTTCGGCCAGCCGTGGAGTTTCGAAACTACGTGACCACAATTCCGGGAGAGACGATGATGCGCCAACTTTATTAAGTGGAACTATTCATAACTCCTGTGGAGTTGATGAAAGAAAGGACAACGCCTGTAGTGGTAGTTTATTATACTTTTAGATGGAAAATAAGAACAACTTGATCTCCGTAAGAATAGGTATAATAATAATAGGGGAATCCACTAACTCCCTGTCGGAAGATGTTAATTATAAAGCTTCAGAAAGAGATAGATACTGCAAAACCTGGAAGAAAGGTGGGATAAATACAGGAAGCAAAAGAATATTGCGGAAAATAGGAAATAAAAGGAGATTATACGGGTAAAAGGAAGTAGAAGAAACATACAAAGAAAAGAAAGGGATACGAAGAAGATAGTGACAATTTTTCCCAAAATTGGTCAAAAAGATTGTAAGCCTCTTCTGAGTTTTACTTAATGTTACTAATAGATGGTGATACGGTTGCGTAGTTTATCTTTTATCTGATCTAGATAATATTACAGATTGCCTAAAATACACTGAGGGTCCTATATTTGCTGATGACTTTAAATTTTATCGACAGATACAATCATTTAAAGATATGATTTTAACTCAAGAGGATTTAAATAATTTAAATAATTGGTGTTCAAAAAATAAATGCGGACAAGTATTGTTTTATAAGTTTTTATAAAACAAATAAAAAATTTGAAATACACTACTCACTAAACGGAGATCAACTGTCTTATGTGACATCTATAAAGGACTTGGGAGTCATATTTGATGAGCAACTACGTATTGTAGAGCATATAACTCGCATTGTAGTATAATCTTCAAAAATTTTAGGCTTTGTCTTACGAAACTGTTGTTATTTATCTATTTGGGCCATAAGAACAGTATATTTTTCTTTAGTTGTTTCAAAACTGCAATACGCAGCCATCAAATCCAATATCTTTGTACACTACTAGAAAGAGTCCACAATAGGTTTTTGAGATACCGTGCTTTCAGATTAAATATAAATATAACTGATCATGATTATAGTGCTTTGTTAAGAACACTTAACATGGATAAGTTAAGTAAAAAATGAGAAGACCATGACTTGGTATTTGGTTTTAAGCTTTTACCTACGGCCACTATAGAAAGCAGGTAAAAACACACGACATACAGCCTCAGTAAATAGCTCATGATGCACGGTAAACACAAAACCGTGCGATTTGTTTACCGTAAACAAAACGCACGGTTTTGGCAAACAAAACGCACAGTTTATACGTAAAAGTAAGCGGAACATTTAATAATTCGCAAGTAGGTAGTGATCGCGAAAATTATTTATTAATCCCTTAACAGGGCTCTCGGGTTAATTCGAGCACTTTAAACAAACGCTCGAGATAATTCGAGCTCACCAAATAAACGCTCGAGGTAATTCTAGCGCTCTAAATAAACGTTCAAGATAATTCGACCACCCCAAATAAACACGAGATAATTCGAGCACCCCCAAATAAACGGTCTAGATAATTCGAGCACCCTAAATAAATGCTCGAGATAATTTGAGCACTCTAAGTAAACGCTCGAGATAATTCGAGCATCCTAAATAAACGCTCGAGATAATTCGAGCGCCCTAAATAAACGCTCGAGATAATTCGAGCGCTATAAATAAACGCTCGAGATAATTCGAGCACCTTAAATACACGCTCGAGATAATTCGAGTGTCCTAAATAAACGCTCGAGATAATTCGAGCACCCTAAATAAACGCTCGAGATAATTCGAGCATCCTAAATAAACGCTAGAGATAATTCGTACGGTCTCATATTTTCTTAAATAAAAAAGAATACCTACATTTTCAATATGTCAATTGAAATGAAGAGAAATTGTTCGAAATAAAATTGTTCAAAAAATCTAATTGAAGAAATTAAGTACCCTGTATACCCTATATATCCTATACAGGGTGTTTCATAGTTAAACCGACATACGTTAACTGTAAATAGAGGGTACTTAGGAGATTCCAAATAACCTTGGTTAATGGATCTAACGCCTTTAATAACCCAGATACGGGGTGTTTCATCCATTTCGGCCAATATTTTGATAAGCCGTAACTTTAGAACCATCCTGTAGATTTCTCTCATATTTGGTACAGGTATAGTGTGTTAATAGCCCAATCCTATAGTGTAAGAACTACAATTAAAATCCAGATCCGGATTAAGAATAATTTGCAAAATTTGAAAATCCCCAAAACAACACCCTGTATATCAGATTTTTTAAAATCGGGATGGATATTTGAAAAGAACGGAAAAAAATGAGTTAAAGTGAAAATTTTTTTTAAGTGCACATCCCATTCTACTACTGGAGTTTTAACGTCCAATTACATCAAATGCATTTTTTTCATTTTCACAAGCAGTAACTTTCGAAATACCTGGTAGATTTCTTTCATATTTGGTACAAGTATCATTTTTTAGTAGCCCAATCGTATAATGTCAGAACTATACTACAGTTAAAATCCAGATACGGATTAAGAAAAATTTGTAAAAT
The DNA here is from genome assembly GCA_949320105.2 of Crepidodera aurea. Classification (NCBI taxonomy): domain Eukaryota; kingdom Metazoa; phylum Arthropoda; class Insecta; order Coleoptera; family Chrysomelidae; genus Crepidodera; species Crepidodera aurea. The sequence continues at coordinate 75,412,976 of OX439473.1, read as the reverse complement.
TTGAAAATCCCCAACGCAACACGCTGTACATCAGATATTCGAAACGAATGGAAAAAACTGAGATATTCTGACATATTTTTATAAATGCACATCCGGTTCTAAATATTACTAAACTTTTAAAATAAATTCAATTAATGCAATACGTATTGTCATTTTCATAAGCCATAACTTTGGAAACACCCTGTAGATTTCTTTTATATTTGGTACAGGTAGATTGTTTAAATAGCCCAATCGTACAATACCAGAACTAAAGTTAAAATCCAGATCCGGATTAAGGAAAATTGGTAAAAGTTTATAATTTCTAAAATAGCACCCTGTATATCAGGTTCTTTAAAATGTAATCGGATACCTATTTAAAAAAGAAAAAAAGACAAAAGATGTGTTATAATAAAATATTTTTATAAGTGCACAAGGGCGTTCTACAAAAAAAAATACAGATTTAATTTTTCGGATTAATTCCGGACACAAAACTCATTAAAGTATCAAGTGAGCTTCGGCAATAACACATCTTTTTTCTTTTTTCAAATAGGTATCCGATTACATTTTAAAGAATCTGATATACAGGGTGCTATTTTAGAGATTATCAACTTTTACAAATTTTTCTTAATCCGGATCTGAATTTTAACTTTAGTTCTTGTATTGTACAATTGGGCTATTTAAACAAACTACCTGTACCAAATATGAAAGAAATCTACAGGGTGTTTCCAAAGTTATGGCTTATGAAAATGACAATACGTATTGCATTAATTGAATTTACTTTAAAAGTTTAGTAATATCTAGAACGAGATGTGCATTTATAAAAATATGTCAGAATATCTCAGTTTTTTCCAGTCGTTTCGAATGTCTTATCCAATTTAAAAAAGAACCTGATGTACAGCGTGTTGCGTTGGGGATTTTCAAATTTTACAAATTTTTCTTAATTCGTAACTGTAGTATAGTCTTTACATTATACGATTGGGCTACTAAAAAATGATACCTGTACCCAATATGAAAAAAATCTACCAGGTATTTCGAAAGTTACTGCTTGTGAAAATGAAAAAAAAGCAGTTAATGTAATTGGACGTTAAAACTCCAGTAGTAGAATGGGATGTGCACTTAAAAAAATTTTTCACTTTAACTCATTTTTTTCCGTTCTTTTAAAATATCCATCCCAATTTTAAAAATCTGATATACAGGATGTTGTTTTGCGGATTTTCAAATTTTGCAAATTCTTCTTAATCCGGATCTGGATTTTAATTGTAGTTATCACACTATATGATTGGGCTATTAACACATTATACCTGTACCAAGTATGAGAGAAATCTACAGGGTGGTTCTAAAGTTACGGCTTATCAAAATATTGGCCGAAATGGATGAAACACCCCGTATCTCGGTTATTAAAGGCGTTAGGCCCATTAACCAAGGTTATTTGGAATCACCTAAGTTCCCTCTATTTACAGTTAACGTATGTCGGTTTTTTGGCACACTGTATATGGCCGTAGGTAAAGTATAGTACGTAATGCGTGTTGTAAAGCAATTACGCACTCATGGAATTTTTCCATTCGTGCGTAAAATGCTATTTACAACACATATTACATAATATACTATTAAATGGTCTAAGAATTTGTCCTTAGCTTATTGAATTAATAAAGTTAAATATAGCAGCCAGGAATTTAAGACATTCAGAATTTTTTTATATAAATTTTCATTATACAAACTATGGCGTACACTCTTCTATAGATCGTACTTTAAGAAATATCAGTAATAATGAAATTGAATAATTTGGTATATCTTGCTCTAAATTTAAAAAACAATTGAGAAGGACTTGAACATTTTGTAATTGATATTTTATATAAATTTGAAGAAATTTTTACATTTTTGTTTATTCTTAATCTTTTTTAATGTTAAATTAGGTAGTCAATAAGAAATATTTAAATTAATGTACATTGTAAATTTTGTAATGGGGGTAATCCCGTAAATAAATAAATAAAAATAAAATAATGATCTCAGGCGTGTTTGGAATTTGATTTATTAATTTCAAAGGCCTAACGTTGAAAGGCAAAAACCAGTCTTAGGATGTAGAATCGAATAAACTAAATTTTTAACTCCTTTCCTTACTTTTAGTTGAAGTAACCACATCAAAATTTCGGTAATTGTTCATTCAAATTATGGCAAATGCTTTCAGTTTACAGTGTGAAATTTAATAACCCAATACGGATGCCTCTGATGACAATAGAAAGTTAATAAAGTTTGATGAAAAATTTCGAGTTTTCCTATGCATTTAGAAAGAATAAGAGGTAAAAATATTTCAGCATTAAGATCAAGACGCAAACACAAGACGTATTTAAATCATACACAAAACATTAAGAGCACACTACTCGGGGATCTGTCCGGGGTCGCCGTGAGAAGGGGTAGCGTAGTGGGCGGATCTCAAGGAATCCCCACTTCGCCAAATTTTGTATTCAAAAGATTTGACGATTATCGAATACCTGTTTAAAGTTGGGATTGGGTACAAACTGGCTTTGCAGGATGAAATATCAATCTATACATAGATTTGAAATTTTATGAAAAAATTCTCAAAATTTGTCTATTTGGGTGAACTTTTTGAAAGCAATAGGAACTGGAGGAACTGCTTTAATCTTTGAAACATCCTTAACGAATGGGCAGCAGAAGGCGGCACAATATATCTTACAGGTCGCAGTTAGATAGATAGATAGATAGATCAAAAGCCTACTGAAATGTGAAAAAATCTTCTCGTCGGTCAAATCAAGAAAAAAATTTTGAAATTATAAAAGTCATTTTTTATATCATAATAGAATAAAATTTTAAAGAGATTTCAATTATGCAGTTAGGTGAATATTAAGTACTTAACTAGGGGTAAACCGCGAGTTAAATTTTTGTAGACTAATGCTAGTAATGGCTCCTCACTATTGGCAGTAATGGCCGGTAATGGCTCAGTAATGGCTAGTAATGGCTACTAATGGCTAGTAATGGCTACTAATAGCCGAGTAATGGCTACTAATTGCTAGTAATGGCTGAGTAATGGCTACTAATAGACGAGGTCTGTACACCAAAATGGACCTCGCGGTTTACCCCTCGGTACTTAAGAAGTTTTAAAATTTTAAAGTATTTATTTCAAACCTTATTTAATTCATTTCTATAGTTCATATTCTTATTTAATTTATTCATCAAAAAAGGCTTTTTATTTTTTAGACTTCAAAGCTTTTGTTCGTGTTCTAATGTGAAATTTTTGCACATTAATGTTTTTAGTGAGAAAGTTGTTTTTATTTAAAAAATTAAGTCGCTGTTTAGCCTAGTTGTCAGAGAGTTTGACCTCGCACAAAATGTGATATCGATGAAACTTGGTATTTAAGTACTTGAATGGGTGTAGAAAACGATAAAAAAATCTTTGCTGCTCTAAAGTGTATGCTAACTTTACAATTTCCAAAATAAATTCGAAAATTTGGTTTTTCCATTATATCTCGAAAAAAAAATACAAATTTCGAAAAACTAATATCGTAAAAGAGTGGAAAATTTTACTAAAAATTATACTGTAAGTTATTTAAAAAAAAAGTATTACTGTAAAAAATGATTAAAAATAAGAAAGCAAATTCGAAAACTCTACGCACGCCGAGCCGTTGAATACAAATATTCAGGCCAGGCGTTCGGAGTGGCCGCAACCTATTTCGCTCCCGCGGTCAGTTTTTAATCCCCCTACGTGAAAAGGGTGTAGGTAAGTTCGCTCCCAAATATTTTTCAAAAATAATCCCCTGTTAATGGCATTCCATGTTATTGCTTAATGACAATAACAAACTTGTTAGTAATGAGCCTATTTTTCTGTATAAATATAAGAAAATGTACGGAATAAACAAAATCATTTCTTCTTTACACTTGGTTGAGAAAGATTTAAAATGGACGTAAGCCAAATTATTAGTGAAAAAGGAAAACCTATGTGGTGGTGAATTCCTATAAATTTAATTTCCATAAATTATTGGCGGGAAATGTGAAACGGTGGCAGTGTATAGTAAGGAGCTGTAAATCATTTTTAAAAAGTGTGGGTGACGAAAATATGTTGGTTGATTCAAATTTGAATCATGCTCATGAGGCGATGGAAAACGCCGTCTTAAACAGACAAATTTTGAGCAACAGTTTGAAAAGAAAAGCAGCGGAAAACGTAAGTGAAAACCCGTCGATGTGGGAGATTGTTTCTGCTTTGATCTTGCGGAAATTTTGCCACAAGACAAAAAATTGGAGATTTTCAATAACTATTTGGTGGAAACATATATATCAGAAGATTCTCTATTCCCGCCAGAAATGTGGGCCGAACATTCTTCAGCAAGGACGAGATCAACAAATGCTTGTGAAGCTTTCCACAGCAGATTCAATGGGTCGTTTTACGCTGCCCATCCAAATATTTTTCAATTTATTGAAGTGTTGAAAGAATTTCAAGTCGAGACATATGTAAAAATAAACAGTGCTCATAAAATTAAAAAAGTATACAGAAGGGTAGAAATGCAAAAAATTAAATTAATTGAAGATCATTTGGCCAGCTTCAAAACTGGAGCTATTACAAAAATTCAATTAATTTAAATTTGATATATTTTGAATATAAGTTTATTCCTGTTTTGTTATTGTCATTAAATAAGTAGTTATCGTTTTTACCAAGAGTTTTGCTCACATTAACATTATATTAAATGTCTTGTATGTATAATATTGTATATAATAATATAAATATTGGTAAAATAAAATATTGGTAAAATTTTAATCTCTCGTAATCTACTTATTTACGTTTTAATCCTCGGGAGCGAACTTACCTATGCTTCGGGAGCGAACTTACCTATGACCTTTTTCAAAAACTGACCGCGGGAGCGAACTAGTATGCGCCGTTCGGAGTATAGTTATTTATATACCTAAATGGGAATTTCTAAATTATTTTTAACTTTTTTTAATAGAAAAATTAATTTCTGATTTATATAAACACTATTTTGAATGAAAAAATGATAAGTTTAAAACATAAGTTTTATTAAATAGAGATAAAGATCATCATTTTAATAATATTTAAATCAAAAATAAAAGTATAATGATGATAAGAGTACCATGATTTTTTTTTGTTCTGCCTCTATTAATAGATATCTTCAATTTTATAAAAATCAGTGAGAATTTGAGAAATTATAACTTCCGGTCAAATTTTCTATGAGAAAACAAAAAAAATTCAAAACTAATGGCTTCATGAGACAGCTTAGAGTCTCCTCTTTAAAATGCTTTCTTTATTTTTTCTTTGCGTACATTTTAGGGAAAGATACTTTAGTTTATCGGAACGCCTCGCCTGAATATTTGTATTCAACGGCTCGTCGCGCGTATTTTTTTTGTAAAATAACTTATAGTATAATTTTTAGCAAAATTTTCCGCTCTTTCACGTGATGCTATTAGTTTTTCGAAATTTTTATTTTTTTTTTTCGAGATATAATGGGAAAACCAAATTTTCTACTTTATTTTCTAATTTGTGAAGTTAGACACTTTAGAGCAGCAAAGATTTTCTTATCGTTTTCTACATCCTTTCAAGTACTTAATTGCCAAGTTTCATCGATTTCACATTTTGTTCTAGCTTTTGGTCAATATCCTTCTCTGGCAACTGGGCTAGTCGAGATGTCGGTTTCATCATTTGGATTTATCACTCATTCAAATATCCCCGTAAAGCTAAATTGTTACGATCCTTATATTTTCTGTAGTAAAATTTAAAATTTGAAATCCACCAAATTTCTCCAATCAACGCAGATTTAAATCGTAACTTGCTTACTCAATTCGACTATTAAACTTTTATTCCTGCATCCTACCTACTCGTAATTTTATGAAGCTCCTATATAGAGCAAAATAAAACTCAACTAGTTTATCCTAGTTAGAAGTTGGAACTCAGAAGCTTGTAAAGATCACATTATATTTGAGACTTCTAGCAACTCGATCAAATTGAGTTAGGACATACCCCGTTTAGCGATAAAGTCGCTACCTTTCTGAGTTGGTTTTATCTCTATCCTTTCAGCACATCATCGTAACCATGAAATATCTAATTTATTTGGATTCGCTTCGATAGCTTGCGAAACGTAATGCGTCTTTACAACAAGGTGAAGAATTTACCGCCTCATGATTTTAGCATCTGGGCCTTTTACCCTTTGGGTGGGTATTTTACTTTGATTAGTAGAGTAGAACATATTCCGTGCTCTTTGGTTAATTGTTTAATAAAAACATCGCCTCACTTTATTTAAGTTGTTTAATTACTTAATCATTTTTGTTTCGCTAATAATATTATATAGGGTTGGTTGTGTTCTGACAAAGACTTAAAAACCTATTACCACAATAAAGTTAATTGTAAGGAAATTATATTTAACTTACCCATTTCTAAGCCTTATTTTTTCATTCCCACGTTATATTTTTGTTTCCGCTTTAATAGTAAATATGCTATGAGTATTCCCCATGGTAAATCCCATAAGAAATCACTAAGTATCGAGTTGCACTTTTTTGTTCCTTTCAAAGTCATACATCGCGGAGGGCCCTGATCTTCGCAGGGCCCAGCGTTGGTGTACAGGGGCTTCGTAGAGGGCTCCTACCCCGAGGACGTCTCTAACATGAAGTCCCATCAGTAGGTGGTAGAGGGTCCCTAGCTGTCAATGACGTATCTGATACCTGTCAATGACGTATCTGATACCTGTCAACGAGGTATCTGTCGCCTGTCAACAGGGATGTCAATAGTGACAGGTTGGCGCAGTATTTTTTAACTTATTTCACAGGAGATATAAATCAATGCTTTTAAAATATAAAATCTAGTCCTACCTGGACAGTAGAATTTTGCAGGAGATTTATATCCTGGATACAAATTATTTATAAAGTAAATTAAGCAAATTACTACACATCTGAAGAAAGTGAAGTTTGGATATAAAAATGAAAAAAAATTTAATTAAAAAGAAATATTTACGATAGATATATTAAAATTATATTGGTGTATACTCACATCTTAACGGAATGAACATAGATCAGCGAAACTCACCTGAAAAAAAAAAATAAGAATAAAAAATTGAAAAATCCATAGCATATTACAGCGTTATAGAGTTAACTGAACAACATTTTATTTGATTTAATAGAAGTAGGTTTACTGTAAATTATAAAGTGTCAATGACTGGTGAGATGTTAAAGATCAGTAAATCACCTTAGAGTACAATAATTCCCATTAAAAACGTTATTGTGAAGAAATGAGTCCTGCAATTTACCTCCTTACGAATAAACCTCAGACACAAACCTTATACGGAGGAGGTACGACTATTAATACTTGCCGTGTGGCTCAATGGCGACTGACTAATGATTGATGGTGCATATGTTCACTTATTAGAAAATCTGGAAAAACTTCACCATTGATTGGAATCTTTGCAGAGTTAAAGCAATTAATGTCAAAGTGAACAATGAAAATGTTTTAGTAAAACCTTACTGTTTACACTTGTGCCATAACTAGGTAATGGATAGAGTACACATACTAAAATGTTGCATACTAAAATGTCGCACAGTGGTCGGAAAATCCAAAAAAGTGGGATTTAATATAAGGAACCTTCCAAAAATCCCCAAAATTAATACATAGGCGTATTTTGGATTACTAAATAAGAATCTGAGGTGACATTTTGAAAATTCTAAAAATTCAAAATGGCCGATCCAATATGGCGCTCGAAAATCTAAAATTCTGGTCCAATTCGATTTCTGTATTGACAATAATTGTAACTATTAAGAATATTTAAAAAAGTTACCTTTTTTTTCGAAGACTGATAAAATAGTAGTTTATGATGCAAGGACGAGAAGTGTTACTTTTTAGTTAGTTGTTAGGTTCTGTCAGTGTAATATAGACTACACTAAGAAGCAATAGGTAAGAAGTGTCAAATTTCGAACAAAAATTATAACTATTTTGACATTTTAACATAACATACAAATATCACAGCAAGTAAATAGGTTCGTCCGATAATAAAATACACCAAATATTATTGAACACAACTATTAATTTAAAGCTAAAAGAAAAAGGTAAGTCACAGTTCACAGTTTACCTTCAGAAAAAGAACGAAAAAAGTCCTAGGCCGAAAAGTGCTATTCGAATAAAAAATGAGTTTTCATCATTTTTATCTGAGAATTTCCATGTTTTAATTAAATTAAATTAAGATTTGTATTGTTTTTAAATAAATTTTAACATAACTTTTATCATTATTTATGCAAACATTGATTGATTATACGTTTTACCGAGGCAGCTCGGAGCAGCTAATTGTTTTGGAAAAAAAGACTTTGTACTTTATATTTTTTAGTCGCTTAGGAATTTCAGGGGACACTAGAAATGCTAGAAATAAGGTAATATTACATACATTCCATAAAATACTCTGTTTGAGTTAATTATTTGCATTTCTATGAGTATTTAATGTTATTTAACAATTTATAATATGACAACTGTAAAAAAACTCCAGTATCTAGTGAGGTTCTGTCATTTTATTCAATTGTTTAAAATAATAAACGTCAGTGAGAGTGCCTAAAATAACCAGACGAAAAAGAAATTGCTGAACGAAAACAGGTACTCACTGACGTTTATCATTTTAAATAATTGAATAAAATGACAGAACCTCACTAGATCCTATAGTTTTTACTATTGTCATATTATAAATTGTTAAATAACATTAAATACTCATAAAAATGCAAATAATTAATTCAAATATGAAAAGTATGTAATATTACCTCCTGAAATTCCTAAGCGACTAAAAAATATAAAGTACAAAAGTATTTTTTTCCAAAACAATTAATTGCCCCGTCAAAACTACAGCCTATCAAAAAAATGCATTTTTTTGGTAAAACGTGCATTTTTAATGAATAATCAATCAATGATAAAAAATGAAATATTTTGGATACCAAAATATTTTACTGTGCCTCATTAGTAAGAGGCAGACAAGCTCGACTTTCTATCTCTAAAGAAAGTCTGAAGAATGGATTCGACTCGTCCTGCTTTTGATAAAGATGGTTGCGTTATAGCAAGTGTATCACGAATGAGGAAAGCCAAACGCAATCTTCATTTAATAACAAAATCAAAGTTTGCTATTAGTAGAAAACTGTAATCAAACTGCACAAATGATATGAAATAAGTTAAAATCACAGCTCCCAAGAATTTGGACAGGTATTGAATTACAGAAGTCCAGATGAGTATATAATCAATCAATGTTTGCATAAATAATGATAAAAGTGATGCTATAATTTATTTAAAAACACTACAAATAATTTTCATAATATAGTGAAGAAAAACCAAAAAAAAGTAAAAAAAACGGAAATTTTCAGTTAAAAATGATGAAAACTCATTTTTTATCTGACCTCGAAAAAAACGGTGACTTTTTTAAATATTGTTAATAGTTACAATAATTGTCAATACAAATTTCTATGAACTACAGAAATGAATTTCCAAAATCTCACCTCAGATTCTTTGGGGATTTTTGGAAGGTTCCGACCACTGTGCGTCACCGGTAAGCCCTCAAAAAAATACAAGAATATATAATCCTCCTGTCATTCTATAAAAAAATACTAAAGCATTAATTAATCAACGCTAAATAATTTTCTGCACAACTAGAATGTAACTCAATGCTGTGCCAATGCCAGATGCGATGCAACCCTCCGATATATCGGAATTTAGAGGAAGCAGTACGTTGCAGATTTTATTAAAAAATAAAAAAACTAGAATAGATTACGTTAAATAGACTGTAACAAAAAATAATTCTACTACAGAAATTGCAGACTTAACAAACTGAATAGCACCAATAACATTACAGATTAAAAAAATATTTTGCAGATATTGGGCGCTTTCACACTAGGCAGCACGACAACGACACGACATGGAGTAGGGATGAATTTACATTGAAATCGACGAAGCCACTACATCGCTTTCAATGTAAATTCATCCCTACTCCATGTCGTGTCGTTGTCGTGCTGCCAAGTGTGAAAGCTGCCATTATGACAAATATATCACAAGAAACTGTAAAATTAGGAAGGTCTTTTGAGAGTAAGGTTTTAATACCCTAAATAGTAATCTACATCTGTTTTCTAGGATAAATAATCTAATAAAAACACTTGCTTAGAACCGCCAAAATAGATCTACGATTGTCAAGGTGGAGGAGGTAAAATAAAGGTAAAACACTCTAATATAAAAAAATTGGTATTTTGCAACTTTTTTCTATTGAATCAGTATCCTGTAGTTGATTAAATCTAGTGAAGCTTTTAACGAACTAAAGTGAATTCAACTACAGTATCTGGGTTGCGGAATTTTCACTTACTCCTTCAATTTTATTTTATATTTTTTACAGACTAAATTAATTCTCCTGAGTAAATTTATTTCCGTATTTTTTTCAAATAAAAAGATTTGGATTAATTGGAAAGGGTGAAACTTTTTCGTTTACCCTTAAATGGATTTTTATTAAACTGAAGAAGCCATTTTAAAAAACGTAATGATTTCATTTCGTTACGTACGTGGCAGATTAAAAAGCTTTTTTGTTTGCTTTTTTTTTTGGTTAATGCTAGTTGGTCTATGAATAGTGTGCAGCCGGTGATAAATGACTAGAAACCGCCACGCACAAGTGCAGTCAATCCATTTATCATTTGCATATTTCAAATCCGACCGTTTTGTTCTCGATTCTTTTGTAACAGTGTTTGCTACAAAGGTCCATAAGCGTACATAAAGGGAGATCAATACAGAGGCCATGCCGGTGCTTACATTAGATTATATGAACAAAAATATTACCAAAATGTGACGGATAAACCGTCTTTACGCTGCCTCTGCAAATCATTATACGAGGTTTGTACCAAAAAAAGGTGACTTTCCAACTTTGCGGACTACGTACGTACATTCGATTCTCGATTTTATTTTTTGTTATGTTGGTATACATGTTCCCAACATATGTTGACATGATCAGCCATTTTGCATTTTTAGTTTGTTTTTGACAGATACAAAGGTTAGACGTGTGTGGTGTGCTTGGCGATTTTCTATCGAGAAAATAAATTGATAAAATAATGTGTATTAAATTTGGTGTCCACTTTGAGCAAAAAAAATGTTTATTAGTAGTACAAGCTCTTAACATACTAGCGATACTCGCTCTGGATGCTCCAGCCCGTCAACAACCGATGAAAACATTGAAGGAAGGAAGAAATTTGTAATGGGGAATCATCGAATCACTATTAGCTGATGCCATGCAAGTATTTCGGATGTTTTTGGACATGTTCCGAAATAGCTAAATTTTGACCAAAAAAACCGTCGCATGAGCATCGCTCAGGAAGCGTGTAATGACGTCAACGACCGATCCACATTGGCTCAAAAGCAGTGGCAGATTTAGGGGAGGGACGAAGGACGTTTCGCCCCCCTCCTGGCGAAACGCGTTTTATTATTCAGTAGTATTCAGACTACTAGGTTAATTTTCTAACAATATTATGTTATTTTGCATTTTTGCAAAATATATGTAGAGTATGTTTCACTATTTAGTTTCTATATTAAAATATTTTTTTGAAAATTATTGCTGTGCCCCCCTCAGAAAAACCCTAGATCCGCCCCTACTCAAAAGGGTCATAACTGGAGACGAAACCAAAACTTTTATACAGACTCTTCGTAACAAATCGCCAAGCACACCAAAACACGTTTAACCTTTATATTTTTATATCTGTCAAAAACGAACTAAAAATGCAAAATGGCTGATCCACAGACCTCTAAAAAGAAGTAGATATCACATCCCCAGATCAAAATTGAACCCTATAGGCCGCCGCCATGGAACTCCAAATTAATATTGGTACCACTGAAATATCAGGGTTGGTATCTGTTTAATTTTGGCCCATCCCATTATTCGTTTATTTATTCGACATTCAATGTCCATTTTGATTTTTGCTACTTGTGATTTGTGAATGTATGAGCCTGATTACGATACACTGTGAATATCGAACACTTTAGTGCCTCTATTGAACCTTTTTACGTCTAATTTCCACACCGTATATTTTGTAGTCTTTTGTCCATTTATTTTATTTTCTAGTTAGGAAAGTAGTTCATCATGTTAGTGTACTTTGACTTTCAGATAAAAACTCGCGGTTAGAATTAATATGACATGCAATAAATGATAGCATACACTAACATTAAATTTGTACAAACCTCGTATACATTATAGTACATCCGTGGGATTATAATTTTTTACACAAATGCCATGTTTAAAATCAACCAAAAAAAAAATAGAGAGAAATCGAACATCTACGCCCCTGATAAATAAAGGGAATAAAAATAATCAAATAAAATAAATATAGCACGCACATGTGTTGTTGGCCTTGTATCAAAGCGCCAAACTCTAGGAACTTCGTTATTATATCATAAACATTAAACATAATTTCGCTTGCATAAAAAACATTTAGCCTCTACACAGTTACGCAAAACGGGCGGACTTCGGGAAACATGCCGAAGACGGTCAGTACAATTAGCATCAAAAGAATCTCCACAAACAATATAATTGGCTGAAACAATCGAACCACATTGCACCATAACGGGCTACGTGCGTTTTAACCATTTATCATAATCGTAATAAATCTAAATTGTTAAGTTTGTATTATTTCGTGTTAAAATTGAATACACAGTTCAAGAAAGTGTTGAGTGTTTTGTAAACCACCTTCGTCAATACCAGGGACACCTATAGGGTGTCTTCTTCAAAGAGATATACAGTCCACTTTACAAATTATTGCTCGTTTTTAAGTCCAATGTTACTTAAACGAGAACAGAGGCATCTATAGGGTGTCTTCTTCAAAGTCTGGGTTGCCAATATACAGAGTGTCTGTCCAAACCCAGAACACATTGACAGCTACCGTCGTATTTGGTTGATAAATATTTTTGCGAAAATACTGGGTAAAATTCAAAAGCGGCATTAGACTACGAGAACTTCCATTTTTTACCTGAATAATAATTAAGCTTTAGGATAGGGCTCTCGATCGTGGCTGATCGTATTTTGCGTTACGCGAAAGAGAACTTTCTCGAGAAAATAAGCACAGTGTTGAAATTTGGATAAAGGGACTCGCTTTTAAAATGTATTTTGTCCGATATTCCCTTTACGCTGTAAAATTTAATTTCTTCTCCTTAAAAAATGGGGAATTTGACGTTAAAATAAATAATAGTTTGGTCAGGTCAAAATCCGGCCTTTTCTAGGCTCATTGCTATCACCTCAATTATGTACATACATAAGTCACGATTTTTTGATATACCACGACTATTAATTATAATTTTGATAAATAAAATTGTTACACATCAGTATCCTTATAATAAAATGTTAAATTTCGTTACTGAGTGTTCAATTTTTTAAGGGTGTTTCACCTGATAACATCCATAAATGGTTTATTTGCACTGTAGCTCCAACCATTGAAAATAGATATATAATATGTTATATCAGGTGAATGAGAATTAAAAAAGGAAACGAAAAACGTCAAAATATACAGGGTGTCCCATTTAAAAAAACATAAGTTTGCATTATATTTCCTTAGTGAGCCCCCTAAAAAAAATATGTGCGCCACTGAACTCTTTAATATTATATCTATCAAAAGTTTTTATAACGTTTTTTTATATTTTTCTTAATTAAGAAGTTATAGTACCTTGTAGTTTTCGACAGTTTTCAATAATCGCCCTGTATCTTCCAACTGCAGGGAGTTACTAAAGATTTAATTAGGATATCGTTACTTTAACAAAAAAAGAAGTCATAACATCTTAACTGCTTTTCTTCTATCTCTTCTAGTTTACGAGATACCCTGCAAAACACACCAATTTGGGACACCCTGTACATAGTAAACTAAGTTTCAAAAGCTATCCCTTGATTAACAAAACTAGTTGTATAACTTCTGTTAGCCCCCATAAAACACTTATGGGACGCAGATATTTTTATTATAAGTCAGCTAGCTCAGAGAAACGATTATTTAAAGAAAATGTCCCATAGAGTAGGGGGGGTTCAAAATATGTTAGGAAGAAAAGAACTTATTATGTTAACCTTAGTAAATTTAAAGTTTTAATAGCAATACTTTATATTAAAATATCTGAGTGGTACCATTCAGCTCACATAATAAATATAGTTACATTAACCAAAATAGAGTTGAACAATACGGTGGTATCTTGAAGGTTCTTAGTGCTGGTGTATATGTTATATTGCTGTCACAGTGATGGGTAGGTAAAATAAATAATTGAAATCTCTTACTTGAGTTCATCCAGGTATTAAGGGCAGACAGGATATGAGGAAAGCCCAAGGGTATAATAGCCAACCAGAAGGAGCAACTTCCTCAAAAGCTGAAGCGAGGACACACGCAAGCGTTAAGTGTGCAGGAAGGTGTGGAAGTAGAGTAAGCTGTCCCAAAATTAATTAAGCAGGTGCCCCTGCCAGAGGTGCAAGATTGAAATAATGCCGAAAAGGAGGTTAAGAAAAATAGCAGAAGAAATTATAATGCAGGAAGCAGGAAAAGCTGGATGCTTTTTGGCCTAAAAAGAAATTAGTAAACTTAATATTTTTATCTAGAATTTGGGTTTAAACGTTTAAACCCTTGCAATCTATGGACTTACCGAAGATGTAGTGTGGCCAAGAAGTGAAAAAGACTGGATCCAGATCCACAATGAAGAGCATTCTTAAGTAAAAAGAAGTGAAGGCTCCCAATGTCTTATAATACCTTTCTAATTTTTGGCTTAAAATCCGAAATAAAATTTGATATTCGAAGAACCATGTGCTTCCGAACAATGCCAAGAACAAAAAAGGCCAAAGATCTAAAGTACAAAAGTTAAGCCTGGCAATGTGGTAATTTTGTAAATTGGCAAAACTGATTAAATTGAAGAATAGAATTTATTGAACTTTGAGATACCTGTCTAATCTAAATAAACAATGTTTTTATTTTTATTTTTTCTTAATAAATTATTTTAGTTGTGTTAAAATATTTTATTTTTATCAAAGTTCTGTTTCCAATTTTAAAGAAAATGGTAAGAAACACTTCATCAAGCTATTATTTTTAAATTATTATTTAGATTGATTCATTTAATCTGAATTTATTCAATACAATAATAAGTTATTTTTATTAACGAACCGTAACACTTCTTTTTCCTTTAGGAGCAGCACTATTAGTTAGAACCCAACAGTGAATGGTCGAGTGGGGAATCACATCTGGTATATGAAAATCCATTTCTAAATTTTTAATTAATTAAAAAATCAGAAAGTGATTTTTGTCTTCGTTGTGATTCGAATCCACGACCCTTGGGGCATGAATCTCGTACTCTACAGCTGATACGTTACATTGATCTTTGATTTTTATTTTATTTAGACCGATTTAGATTTATTTATATTTTTATGGCTTTTGAATTTTACTCGTTAATTTATTTTTATATATTTTTTAAGTCATTATATTTAGTTTTCATTTTTTGTTATTCTGTTGACGCCTCTGGTTTTGTTTTCAAACAAAGAATATCGCTTGAAATTTTCATATGCAAAAATTCATTCACGTCTATTATTACAAAACAGGTAAGAGAAGATTAATGGATCCCGAGGAAAATAAAAACAAAGGCAACAACTGAGTTATAGTATATAAGGGAAACAATTGATTATTGTTTTTATTAAAATATACGAACCTCTCAGTTAAATTTGCTAGAAATACTTTTACAACATTCCAGTCTTCTTCCTATAATATTTTTTTCTGATTATTATTATGTTTAGTTATAAAATATTAACTGCTAATTTAACTATAAAATATACTTTTTTTCATATCAAAATATGAATATTATATATCATATACATTTATTGAGAAGGAGTCTATTATATTACGCGTAAAAATTTCTGAATTTTATACTCCATGTACAATATTAAAATTACATGGAAATTACGTTGTCAAAGTGTCTCTATCGCATTCCAGATTAAACACACTAACTTGTCGATCGAGTCCCCTGATACCGGTCACTTCATTGTTTGACAGTTTAACCTAAGAGAGTGACATTATTTAAATTACTGCAAATAACAGTGAGTAAGTTTCTGAAGAGGATAACAGTTCAATAGTGAGTGATGAAGATGATATCCTTATATTGCACGAGTTCCCAACTTGCACTATGCAAGATCAAATTAATATATAAATTAGCGTTGCTTCCAATTCAAAATCGATATCCTATCCGATTATCAGCTTATATATGAAGTCTGTGTGATAAGTAATAATCACTTTCAAGTTCCAGTTAATTGGATTTGCTCCCACTCTTGTCCGAATAGACTTGTTAATCCCTGTTAATACTCCTTACACATATACATCCTTATATACTTAATTTTTCCGCTTGTTGAGCCCTCTGAAAAGAATCGTTACCGCCAGATACTACTTCTGATTTAAATACCTTATTTTACTTTATCAGAGATGAAATTGTTGAACCCAATTTATCTCTTACCAAACATACCATTTGTTTGTATTCTCCATCATAGATTTGTAGCATAGAATTTGAGTTCTTTATTCTAGCTTACCATTTGGAAAAAATCCATGGCCGATGAAGATCATATGACCAAAACTAGTATGTATTTTTATCTTTGTTTATAATAAAACTCTTGTATTGATTTCATTGACATTAATGTCTAGTTGAATTGTCTTTTTTATCTCAGTAGGCGTTTTTAAAAGGTTATTATTAATTATTTACAAAAATTTAACACTATCCAAAATATACCCCTAGTAGTTTTATTCTTTAGGTATTAAAACCATATAAAGTAAAGCGCAGCGAAAAAGTAACGATTTTAATAAATATTTTTAGTTTCTGCATAAATATGGTCCAAAGTGTAAAACTATAACTTTAAATCTCGCCTCATCTCTAAGCTCAACATTTAATTCTCGTGAAATCCCCGTCAAACCAAAAAGGCCGTGGAAAGCAAATTTTGCGTCAATGTAGCAACTCCGAGCTACGGAATGTTTGGAAGGAAGTGAATGCAAACAGCTAATTGCCAATCTCGACGATACTACTTGCGATACCATCGCTGATTAAAAACATTAAAGCCTGGGTCTTATCTTTGCCTATGTAAATTTGAACAACACTATTCACTCGCCAAGTTTCAAAATAAATGATGGCTAGGAGTATTATGGAACGGGAATGTGCTCAATTCGAGTTGTCTGGAAAGAGGAAATATTTGCCGATAATGGATGTGCTTTATATCATACACTTTATCGTATTTTATCTTTATGCAGCCTAGAGGCGAAAAAATTCAATTTTTTGAAAAATATATTTTTCTAAAAGACAAACTAAACTGAGTAACTTGCTATATTACCGAGCAAACTGTTTTCTAAGAGCGGGTGACATACAAAATTTGAAGAGCAGAAATGACTTAAAATTCAAAATTTTAAGTAGGACATCCTGAATGTATTATTACATTTTAAGGAAGTCGAGTCTAGGATAGATTTAGTTGGGTAAATTATGAAATATTTCACTTTCGCTCCATGTAAACTTTAATACCCTGTATTTTGGTTCACAAGGAAGTTTGAGAGTTATTTGAAAAACAAAACATTGGGGAAGAATGAGGCGACTTCAGTGGACATATAGAGAGAATGTCAGAAGATCGCATACCAAACAAATAGAATGCAAAAAAACAAAAGGGAAGCCAAGGAAGCAGTGGAAACAGAAAATTCAAGAAGACCTTAAAGAAAGAGAAATCAATAAATGGAAACAAAAGACCAAGGACAGAGAATTCTGGAAAAAAAGAATCAAGCTCAGGGCCTAAAGCTTTTGTATAATCAAAATATTTCACTCTCGTGCCATGTAAACTTTAATATCCTGTATTTTGGTCCATATGCAAAATTTTAAAAAATGGTGAAATATAAGTTGTTTTTCTTGTACAGTATGTTTATCGATATTGATAGCTCTAGCAGTTTGAACTGTACATAAAAAAATGCATTTTTTTTTAATTGTTCATGTAGACTTCAACACTTTGTCTTTATAAAAACATCTCGATTTTGTTATTTTTGATTCAATTTTTTACAAACACAAATGCAATATGTTCATAATTTTTCAAATTGATCACTTTGTATTTTACAGCACTGTGGAAAAGTACTATTGTTGTTGTTCGTTTTGTTAGATATTTCCTACACCAAAAGTAGTTTTAGAGGATATTTAGTTTATCTAAATAACTACCAAGTATCTGAATTTTGGTAAAAGCTTTTTCTATCTATATATCTAGGGTTTTTAGTTTGGAATGCGATATAAATTCATTGGCGTATCCAGAAACGCTTTCATGAAGGTACAATATTTGGTGAATATTCGAGTTAAACCACATTTTAGAGAGCTGGTACTTTTTATTCTCACTCCTTCATTGGAGCGTTATGTGTGAAAAATCGGAAAATGTCACTCGAACACTCTTCTCCACACTTACAAAACCTATAATGCGACTGATTCTGGAAGCCCATAGTCTACTCCATCATCCTCAAAAATTTACAACATGCCATCCTCGCCACCGAAAGACGAATCCTCAGAAAAACCCATTACCTCCATCCACGAAACCCCAGCCGACTATTTCACGACATCACAAATACTACTACACAGAATAAGATACGCCAATAGAATCACACAAAGAAACAATACAGCCGCCCAGAACACCCTAGCCATGGAAACCAGGATTACAACCACTACTCAGGAAACCAAAGAAAAAACTCCCACAACCAAATCTACAGATCATCAAATACGTCCAGCACCTCTCGATAGACCTTGAAGCCATCCTAGAAAATACGGCCCTAAATATAAGATTTAACATTTAACAACCCATTGTAAAAAGTTCTGATCTAGGTTTTCTGTGGTTGCACACCATAATTGGTAACTCTTAACTGGACCAAAGAGGGTGACATCCTTCTTCCAAAATCCCCAATCTAACTAATAAAATTTTAATTCAGACGCTGAAAGGAAGAGAATTCTTATAATAGGGTACTAGGACAAAAATCCCTAAAACTATGAATTGTAAATAAAGTATTAAACAAAAAAATCACCCAACAATAAACAAGTAGGTTTTTTACAAGTGTTTACAGTGCAATCTTTTTTTTTAAATGACTTCTAATAACATCTTGGCATGCCTGAAGGCAGTATTCGAAGGACCTACTTGCGTTAACAAGCATTTGTAAAGTTTCAAATGCATTTTTGTAAACTTTGCTGTTAACGTAAACCCAGGAAAGAAGAATACCTTATTTACATCTAGTGACCTAGGTGACTAACGTGCTGGTTCTTTCATTCATATCTATCTTGCAGTAAATTCATCATCAAGTTCACTACTCCATTATGAAGAGAGCACCGTCGTGTAGGAACGACATTTGCTACATTTTACTATTTATACAAAAAAAAATAAGGTCTTACGAATAGCCATATCCATACATTTACCGACCATCTTTGATTATGGATTAGTTGCAGAATAAAAATGAAAATTGTACCTGTTAACACTTTCATTTTTATGAAACATATAACATAGTCAAAAAAGCCTCTCTCTTGATTATTTATTTATTGAGCGCCTTTGACAAAATATCACTTGAATGTGTATATCTTAAATAAGGACGAGGTATTGAATCCTATAGCATTATTACGAATCGCGAGCGTTTAAGCAGATACAACATTTTTAAATATATCCTACTTACAACACGCAGTTCTTCTCGACCAATAAGCAGTCATATTTCTCCGATAATATTACCTCTCTCTATTTTGAAACAAAAATTCTCAAAACAAGTTCCCGAGACTTAAATTCAGATTCGGTTTCTTCTTTAGTTCGTTCTTCTACTTTAGTTACTGTCTGGAGTTTA
Source organism: Crepidodera aurea (assembly GCA_949320105.2). Lineage (NCBI taxonomy): Eukaryota > Metazoa > Arthropoda > Insecta > Coleoptera > Chrysomelidae > Crepidodera > Crepidodera aurea. The sequence continues at coordinate 75,393,182 of OX439473.1, read as the reverse complement.
GTTATTCATTCGTATATCGTCGTGAAAGCATCAAGCATCTCCTAAATTAGTTTAGGTAATTTTGTTCCCCTTTCAATTATTACAAATATCAAAATATGAGAGAGTAAGTTACAACTTTTACTTTAATTTTAAACCTTTTGTAAACAGTTTGAAGGATTTTATGTCTTTTAGACATTTAAGTACATCCCAGCCGAGACTAGTCGTATAAATAAATTAACGAGCAAAATCTTCCTTCCCTGTTTATCTATAATACAGCATAATTGATTAGTGTGACAAAGTCTTCTATATCCTTTAAGGTGTTTAGGGAGATTATATAAGCTTTTAGCTTTACATTTTAAAATGCGTTACAAATGTACAGGATGTTCCATAGCGTCATGCTAGACCAAAGTTTTTTTCTAAATGGAAATGCCTCTTATTTGATTTTAAAATTAATTTTTTTTTATAAATCGTTCTCACAAGCATCACAAAAATGTAATACAGATTTTAGAACTCCTAACCTATCCGACAATATTTCATTATTATACAAGAAGAAGATTATATAAACGAACAAAAAGGATTTGAAAAACTGTAAACGATAACTGCATACTTCATGCTACCCCCAAGAGGCAAATTTCCACAAAAAAATGGGAAAACGAAGAAAACATTATCGAAATATTGATAGAGAATAGATAGACATGGAAGAAGGTGTAAACAACAATTTATGAAAAAGAAAGAAGAACAAGAAAGGATCCAGCAAAGACACTAATACTAGACTAACAAAATAGATAGACCTCGATATATGCGTGGAGCTGTTCTGAGATGGTAGGGTTTTAGTCGGTTTTAGTCGGTGGAAATCTGGACGGCTCAAAGATAGTTTCTTTAAATGATTCCCAAACTTCTAAAAAATAACTACTTAACGCCATAGATGTCGAAAATGAGTCAAGGTACATTAAACTGTGGAAGACACCCCTAATATTTGAAATGTGCAGATCCTCACCTCACAAACACGTGCAAACAAACGGAGAAATCCCAGCGCCCTGTACAAATGCACCCAGCTAAGTACTGAAAATGTCTAGCTTTCAAAAAACACCTTCAAAACATAGAGGAAAAGAAAGAATTGAGTATTAAAAGAAGCATACGATGCCAGCCCTAGCACCCAAAGCTAACCAAAGGGACACAAAACGACCCATTAATGAATTCATAAAAATTACCGAAATAACTAGAGCGCTAGATTGCCCGAATAAAAAAAATAATAACCGCAAAAACAAAATGACAAATTTTTAATTTACAAGAAATTCATAACGACAGACATCGAAGACTATAAAAGACTCATTATCAGGCGTGCAGGGGGTTGTCATGTAGGTTGACACATATAACAAAGATAACGTAGACTCTGGTTTTTTCCTGAATTTTCCAGACAATACTCGACATAACTAAAAATACACTTACTAAATTTAGATCCATTATCGCAGTGACATTTCAAGAAATAATGAACTGATAATAATATATACTCAAGGAGTTTCATTTGACTGAAGAATGAATTTGCATTAGTAAATACAACCATTACATGGTCATTGGCCCATTTGACGAATTATTGGACCATTGAGTGTAGTGCGCGTAATAGTGAATTTGGCTTTGAATTTAAATTTTTTAAACCAGTCTTTTAGGGTATCCGTAAATTGAGTTGAGAATACAGAAATTGGACTAATATGTGACGATAGTATCTTCGTATCATCAGCGAATATTGCCGTCATAGTTAAAGTTATTGTTAATAAGTCACTTAAACAAGGTTAAGGATGAGTCCTAGAACTTTCCAAGAAAGTGTCAAAAAGGCAGCCAATCATTATCTCTTTTGTTTGAAATTTTCATTGTTTTTAGTCGTTTATTGTCATTTTCTCAAAGACCTTAGGTAACAGATAGCAGGATCAAAGATCTTTAAGATATACCTGCACTATTTCCTTGCCTCTAAGACCATTCATATTTTTGTAATATTCTATAGATGTGAAAAATGGATTAACCTTATAATTGTGTTATATTATATGTTGTACGTTTTATAAAAACTCCTGTTGCAATTTTCCGGCAATATTGTCAAAACCACACTTTTTCCTTGAATTATTTTCTGTTAAACTTTTAAACCATGTAATGAAAAAAACAGGGTAACTCAAGATTTATTTCACACACTTTCAATGTTTGACCGTGATTATTCGCATACTGTTTGCCTCTAAACGCTGCCTACGCTTTTCTTCAGACTCATTGACTCGACGATTATAAACAAGGCTTACGTTACGCTTACGCCGCGCCTACCGGGCTCATCAACGATAACACGCTGAGTTCTATAAACTACCATTGCTGGTATTTTTAAAAATAGCAGGTATAATATAACGATCATAACTTTTTTACTACTTTCTTCACAAAAAAAACAAAACAAACAATTTTTTGTCAGATAAAACAATGTAAGAAAGTGAACAACTAAACTTCAATCTGTCAATTCTGTCAATATTTTTCAAGATCTCCCTACTGTCTTCTGTCTCAATCTCTCACTTTTTTATATTGATATTTTTTAACCCAAATTTTTCACTTTTCCGTACAATTTTTCAAACAATTCTATTTTTTCTGCCTCTTTTTATTCGATTTCTATTTTTTTTAATTTCTATATCACTCTTTTAGTATTAAAATGACAGGCAAAGCAAATTTGTTTAATTTAAAGAGGATTTACAAAAAATACATGTCTGAAAACTCAGTCACTTTAAATTCAATCTTTTCGGGACTATGTTTCAAAGGAACAGTAAAGCTTCTATTGGCCTCTTTTAACTTTTTTAATATATTATAACTTTGAAGTTTTAATACTCTTTAGACACCTAAAATATCCGACCCAGAAAGTTTGTTTGTCGGACCAAAAAGTTGACGTAAAACTACTTGAGAAGAACGTTTTTAAAACTAAAATGGGAGGATTATAAATTTCTGTAAAATTTGTCTTGAAAAATAGTTTTTAGGCTTACTTAAGGCAACTAAAACAAAAAGTGAATTCAAACGTTTAAATTAAACGTTTAAATATGTGTTTAAAACCGGCGACGGTGGCTCAATGAACAGAGGCGTTTACATTTCATTAAATAAGCTCCAAGTGTTCTGTCTGTTTCATAGTAGTTCAACAAAGGTGTGAACAATAAGATTTTTTAATTTATATTTTTATTCTCCACATGGATTTGATTTATTTGACATTAATTGCTATAATAGAAATCGTGATTTTTGTTTGATATTTTTCATAGACCGAGATTTATTTTTATAAGCTTTGGTTTTTTTATGTATGGGTTAACACGTTTTAGCTAACTAAAAATATCTTTAATTTCTGTAAAAATATATTTGTTATAATAGCTGAATCGTTTTATCGCATTTCCATATTTTGTCCTATTTCAACTAAAGCTTGGAAATCTATTCTTAGCGCTGCTAGTTTTTACTACACAAGTAAATAGATCAGATGGTTTTATGTGGCTGATGTCCCAGAGCCATGATGTGAATTACCAAATCCTGATTTCTCTGAGCTGAATAAGAATATACCGGCTAAATAGTTTTCCGAACCGATAGTTGCTTCCCCAGTAAGTTACAAAGTTGATGATTGAAGTATTTTTTTCACATGAAGCTTTAGCAAATTAGAATTTGCTCGTAACCATTTCTAAAGTTTTAAATAAAATAGTTATTAATAATGTTTCCACATTTTATCATTGATGTTTTGTAATCTACATACTTGTTTTGGGAGAGATTCCAAATGTTACCAAATTTGGAGACCCAAACTTATTAGACTACACCCTGTAGATGAGTCTGTCCCAACTTATTGTAGAGTAAGTTGGCTGAGTAGATTGTGGACTGTATTTGTGGTTTGTAATGAAATTATATACTGGTTACTTGGATTTTTGTATTTAACGATAACTTTCGTAAAATAAAACACTTTTTAACAAACGTAGAATTTAACAATGATTTAAAACTGGGTTTTCAATTGCTCAAGAAATGGTGAGTTTAAATAAAGGTATGTATGTAATATCATGCAATTTCCAACGATTACGACCTGTTCACACGGAGTTAGAAGTTCTACCGGTTTAATTTTGATCTATTTGAAACGCTTGCCGTTGGGCGAAATCCTTTCGGCCAACTACCGATACGCGTTTGCGGCTTTATAGATGTGTTTTTTTTTATCTCTCTGGCAGCCTGTAGTCGCGCCAGTGTGTCGCGGCATATGTAAAAGGCGCTTGCCGACAAGGGCGGCTTTCGCATTGAAGTTTTATATCCTTGTTCGTCGGTGACTTACTTCCGCGTTAATTTGTATCTGCGCGATGGCCTTGATTCACGACACGTGTTATACTGTTGCTATGCTAAGCACCTAAGCGTGCGTTTTGGTTATTTTTATTTTCTTTTATCGCCATGGGCGTAGATTAAAATGTTCGATTTCGAACAATACTTATTTTAAATGTGGTGGCATCCTAATTTATAATTTCCAGAGAACTTGAGTTATTTATAACCTAATGCCAACCCTACGACCCTCATACAAGAGCTTTGAAAACATTTAAATGTAAAAACCAAATAACACTACAAAGTGACGCCTTGACTGATAAAATTTAGTCACTGACTTTGTAGTGATCCTTAATAATTTCAAAAATAGTTGTTAATACTTTTTATTAACGCTGTTTATCAGTTTACTGTGTTTGAACTAAAAACTTTTGTCATTTTACAGTCATTAGAAAATGCGTTTTTCCGATCATTTTTTAGCTCGGAAAGTACGTCGTTGCTGGTCTATATCGGAAAATTGACATAACTGCTCGGTTAAGTACCTACTTTCCCGAGCTCTTATGTCAAAATTTTCATTAAAAAGAAAATACCAGCATCAGACAGAATTTTCGAAGGGTATGTTAAATATCACAGTTGCCATGACAATACCGTAGCCATCTGACAGTAGATGTTTTTGACGTTTTGATGCACTTTGTGTCAAGGGCAGATTTACGGGGGGGTACAGGGGGTAATTACCCCCACCCCCATGATTATAATTTATAAAAAAATTAAAAACATAATACACACAAAACTGTTTTACATAATAAAGAAAGTGGTGCTTCTTATAACGCGATAAAAAAAATGTATGCATCTTCCTTATTTTACTAGACTTTTAATAGTAGTAGTCTAAGAGTGTTTTTTTTGTTTTAACCATTTCTAATTATACTTTCCTAGTCTCTTTGTGATTATAATTTAGTACTAATAAAGTTTTTTTTTAAACATGTCCAAGAAATGAAGTAAAATCATTGAGCAGAAACAGATCGACTTGAAATTTTTTGCAAATTGTTATGAAAGGTGTTTAGTTCAGAAGTAGAAAACTTTCATCAAAAAGAGGTAAAAAAAAGAAAATAAACTTGCGCAATCGATAAATTATCCTTTGTTAATGAATTAATGTTAAATACAATTTTTCATGAAAATAAACCCCTCCCGAGTTATAGGGCGTAGAAAATTACGATTTTTACCATAAAAATCGTACATTTCTAAAAGTTTTTAAAATATAACCGAAAATCGGATATTATTACGTAAAAATTGATATGAACTAATTGTATGGCCTTGAGCTAACAATTAAAATTATTTTTTTTTATTTTTCTACGATTAATACGAAGGAAGATCTGGCAATTGAAAAATGGGTGTTTTAAGAAACTGGATCGTTCTAGCGCAGGGGTTCTCAAACTGTGGTACATGTACCACTGGTGGTACATTACAATGTTTTAGTGGTACAATTTAACATTTAACATTTTGTTTTCAGAAACACATATATTTTTCTTCAAGATTTTGACTTTAACAGCTCTAGCTTTAATATTGAAATGACGACTTTTCCAAAAACTTCGAACAATTTCGCGGCACATTGATTTTTAACGGCGAAAAGCTTTTATGGTGGTACATATATTTTTATTTCATATTTATGTGGTACAAAATTTGAAAAGCTTGAGAACCGCTGTTCTAGCGTAAATATCTGAAAAAATATAACTTCCATAAAAAAATGTATATAACATCTTAATGAGAGAACAACATTGGGAACATTTTAAGAGCATCCAGAATCATTTAACTTAGGCAGAAAAAAGTTATGGACAAAATAAGTTTTTTTCGCCATTTTTTTAGCGCCATCTAGACTGTGGTATTTGACAAAAAAATCCTTTTGCAGCAAAACGTAACATATGTTTCTATAATTGTCCAGTAATTTTTAGTCCTGTGTGACAATTATTTTTTAAGTTTTGGTCTGTTAAAGTTGAGCAAAATTTTTGGTTTTTATAAGACATTTTCAATTTTTGGTTATTAGCGTGAAAAGTATTGTTTTTTGAAAAAAATTTAAACAGACAAGACTGAGCAAATGTTCTTCCGAATAATTTCCATTTTTTCCCCTGGCTCAGAAAATTGCGTAGTACAACCGAGTTTTTGTTGACCATCCAGAACCGTTAACATAAGCAGAAAAAATGTTATGGACAAAATAAATTTTTTCAATTTTTTTAGCGCCATCTAGACTGTGGTATTTGACAAAAAAATTCTTTTGCAGAAAATCGTAACATATGTTTTTACAATTGTCTAGTAATTTTTAGCCCTATGGATAATTATTTTTTAAGTTTTGGTCTGTTAAAGTTGAGCTAAATTTTTGTTTTTTATTCAATTTTTGGTCAATACCGTGAAAAGTATTGATTTTTGAAAAAAAATTAAAGAGACAAGACTTTGAGTAAATGTTCTTCCGAATAATTAGGTACCATTTTTTTTTTATCTTTGCATTTATAACCGTCAATGTCATTTTTTCGGGTCAAATATTGAAAAAACGGTCATTCCAATGAAAAAGTTTGTCATAACATGATATTTCGGCGATATCCTAAGCTTTAGAATGGATTATTGTACATTATTTAATATTATCAGCAAAAAAAAGTTAGGGGCAAAAAATACATTTTTTTTAGAAAGATACAATGTGCCGACACTGGAGGCTTCGGTCAGACGGACCCAACCAGGGGGTGAAGTTTTTTAGTGAGTATGCTTTGAAAGGAGAGTCCCACAGTAGACCTTGAGATTTTAGGCTCATATCTTCCCCATAAAGGGTTTTCCTTCACCTCCGCAAAACAAAAGCTTTAGAATGGATTATTGTGCATTATTTAATATTATCAGCAAAAAAAAGTTACGGGCAAAAAATACATTTTTTTTAGAAATGTACGATTGTTGTGGCGAAAATCGTAATTTTCAGCGCACTATAACTCGGGAGGGAATATTAATTCATTAAAAAAGGTAATTTATCAATTGCGATTTTTTTTTCCTTTTTTCACACCCCCCCTGCCCCCACTCAAAACGCAACTAACGAAAGTTTTCTACTTCTGGACAGCTTTCCTAGCAATTTGCAAAAAAATTTAAGTCGATCTGATCAGTCACTAGTTTCTGCTCGATATTACAAAAAAATTTACTAACTTTCTTGGACTACTTGGTAAGTTTTACCCCTCCCATAAAAAAAGCTAAATCCGCCCTTGCTTTGTGTATTATTACAAGTTTCTAAACAGTTTAAAGATGAGTAGCGATGAAAGTGACGTAGAAAACATTCCATTCGAAATTAAAGAAGAGGCAGCTGCCGCCACTAATGCATTATTACCAACAAAACCCAAGGAAAGGTATGAAAAAGCCTATGAATTTTTCGAAAAATGGTGCGAAGAGAAAAAAATAAAGGTAGTAAATGAAATTATTGGTGGCTGCACAAAAAATATTGTACTCGGAAAGTGTATTTACAGGCCTCGTATGCTTTCAGGGCTCCGCATTCTGCGTCGCTCTGAAACTTGCATGCTCGCACTGTAAAGTATTACTTTTCGAGCTTGACATGTAAATAATTACTTTATTATTTTTTTTATATTATATGATATTTATCGTGAATCATTTATCTACTTGTTAGAGAATAATAATGCTAAAAAGTTAAAAGAGTGATTTCAAAAAATATGGTTATGAAATGAATATTTTATCACCACTTACGAATAATAAATAATTGTACGAAGAAAGGCGTTATGATACTTAATCACATTATAATAAAAATAAAACTTATTCGCACATTTTACAACCCCCTATCTCAGTTTGCTCTAGTTTAGTTATGATTATAGTTTCAGCATCAAAACATATAGCAATTTTTTAACTTCACAGATGTGTATATTCCCTGACATATTCTGGGCTTTTAGAAATCCAAACTTTTTTATGTCTCAGTTGACCTAGTTTAAGAAATGAATCGCTTTTAATCCGTCTTTTTGAATCCGTTTCAAGCCAGCCATGGTTTTAAAATTTAACTAGAGAATAACAAAAATCGTTCACAATCTAAAAATAATTTCATGAGTTTAGGTTTCCAGGTGAAAAAAAAGAAATGTTATTTGAAAATCATTATATAGTCATCTCTTTAACTTCAAATAGGTAAATCTGTGGAATATAATTAAACGTTGTTATTTACTTGCAGTTACAAATAATCATATATACCCAAACAAACAATAGGTTCACATGTTGAAAGACTCGATTGCCTACTGGCTAGTCGTCGGCTACAATGCGCATTCTGTAACATAGAGGTCTTCCATCCTCTCTCTCTAATTCTGCCAGCGTAATGTTTCCATTTGCAGGAACATGCATTGTTTTCCTACTCCATGTGTAATGCGTCTATAGACTCTATCATTAGTTCTGGTTAATATAAGTATTAATCCTTTATATTCTCCTATTATAGGCACCTATTGAAAATGATATAAATGAATAAATGACAAATAAAAAATAAAAATTTGGTTATGTTTATATTATCTCATAGTTTAAATTAAATGAATTGAATTTTTTTAGGTTTTGTATTAAATGGTATTTATATCTACCGTAAGGTAGTAAATAAATCCACAATAAATGAATAGCCCCACGAGCTTACAAATAAATACACAAAAATGTTTTTTATTCGAATATGTCAAAAAACGTCAAATTCGATATAACAAGAAGAAGAATAACAAGAAGAAGAACTTTTCTGTCCTTCAAATTCAATTAAAAAGTTTAGTTTATCGTAACTCAAAACTTTGTGTTTCAAAATTCTACATGCTACTTTGCTTCGAGAAGTATTGTGTATATTTTATTTAGTTTGGTACTTCTTACACAATACAAATGCAATGAAACGCGTTTATTAAAAATTGTGTAGCACACTTTCTTATACAAGCTTCCCCCTAAAAATAAATACAAACTATCTAAGTAGTGATATAGGAAAATCTGCTAATAATATTTTTACCGGAAAAGTTTGAAAAAATATACCAATTCATATATTTTTAATTTGGTACTACAAAAAGATACTAACAAAAGGCACTTTAGGGGTGCCTTTTTAAAAGATCTCTAATTTTGAAGATTCCTGAAAAAACTTTTTAACGAAAAAATGGCTTTCATAAGAGCAAATATTATCTTACTGATACTTATAAAGTATGTCTCCTTTTTTACCTTACTATACCATCTTTTTTTCGTCGAATCTGTTATGAAGGTAATTAGTTACTTTAACTGCAGTCTTGAAAAAAAAACAAAAATCCCTCAATACCATTTTGTAAAAATTATCAATATCTAACCCCTTGTCAAATTCGCAACCATACATTTGATTGCGATGCAATCCGAATTATTTTCCTGTGCCCAATATCCGTTATTCTTCCTATTAAATAAACTCAAATTGGTAAATTGAGATTTATAGAAAATTAAAAATACCTACCATGCAAAATTGCAACTTTCTTAAGACCCTGAGGTTTAAACTGCACACTCATTTAGAATAACTTCTGCAACAATATGCGCCGACACAGAGTCTAGAAATATGAAACAGTTATATGACAGATTCACTTAATAACAAGGTAGAAGTGCCAGGAAGAATATTTTATAATACAAATACCACATTAGTTGAAACCGCAACAACTTGAAGATGTAAATTGCAGCTATACTTTCACAAATTAAATGTATGAATAAACCCTCAAGCAAATCGATATTCGAGTGACAAATTGTGTTGTAAGCATTCAAGCATCGGATCATTGGTGAGTTGCCATAATAATTAGTTACATAAGAGGGTGGGTAGAAACTGAGGCGATTTCGCACAAATATTTACAGTTCAAGTGTAAGTATTCAGTGCAATCTGGTAAATCAATAAAATTATTCAGTATTTTATATGTAAATTCGATTTATATGTAAAATGATGACGAAATTAGAAAAATCTGAAGTTAAGAACATATAGTTCACTATAGTTCAGCGATCTGAAAATTTCTTTAAAGTCGATGCCCGAGTGTTCAACTTTAATATATAGCTCGGGAGCCAGAGAATATTTCTCGAGTTGATAAAATAGAAACATGCTTTCGCTAAGGTATAATCGAAGCGACTAATCGCTCGGCCTCCCGACCAAATCATAGTTTAACTGGTCTTTGCGTCCTCGGCAACGTAGCGGCACCCTTTGCGGCAGTATCAAAGGATGCCGGTAGGTTAAAAATTGTTTTGGTACCAACAAAGGCGCAGCTTTAAAGATGTTGAATTGGGGCTACTATATGTATTACACGAACTATACAGTATTCCCATATCGGCATACTAATGTTTTGTAAATAATTATTAGGGATTCATTATTGCGAAAATCCCTTCGTATTTCTTAGAATGAAACCTAACATGCGAAGATATTTTCTAACAGCCATTTCTATATACGAATCAAATGTCAACTTATTGTCCAGAATGACTCCAAGGTCGCTGACCTCATAACAAGGTGGTATAATTTCGTTATTTAAAAAGAGATCATTTAATAGACGTTGCTTCTTGAAAAAATAATATGATGACTTTTTTTGATGTTTATTAACATACAGTAATTATAAAAACTATTTAGGTCTTCTTGAAATTCAGCATAATGAAATGGGGGTTTGATTGGCATCTAGAGCTTTAGATTGTCTGCATAAATTGCTACTTTTGAATATTTAATGAATTTTTCCACATCGCTGACGAAGACACTGAACATAAAGGGGCCTAAATGGGAGTCCTGATGTATCTCAGAGGTAATAAGAGGTAATAAGAGTTAAAATTATTGATGGCGACGTTCTGGGAAAAAATTGTTGAATGGGGGAATCTGATAAAAAAATTACGTCTAATCCTGTGGTGAATTTAAAAGAGGTTTCTAATTTCTTTTTACCAGAAAAATACGAGTGATGTGCTCTAAAACAAAACATTTAGTATTTATTTTACATCAATTCAAACTATGAAGGATACAAATTCCACCCAAATTTAAATATAGTGCCTTTTCGACTCCAACTGTATCACGACAAGTTCAACTCATAGAAGCCATTCCAGACATAACTAAGAAACACAACAACAAACCAAAAAAAAGACAACGAAAAAAATAAATACTAAAGAAGCTAGACCACTTTGAAGTAGAAATCCAATAAAGTCAACCTCATAAAGTGTCTGGCAAAATAAATATTATTCTGTTAGTTTAAAAGACATTAACAGTTTTAATGATTTTTCTATAAATAAAATTGAAAACTATCAACTAAACAATGTGGGATGTATTAAAGATGTACTTAAAATTTCAAAATAATCCACAATAATATTTGCAGCCTAAACCATAATTTTGACGAATTTATTCGTATGTTAGAAAACATTAATATAGAATTTGACAGCATTGATTTTACCTACTTAAAATTATTTATTTTTAATCATACCATGTCACAAGCAAGTAACTTGTTGTTTACTTCGTGGCTCTAGCCGTTTATTCTTTGTTAATATAATTTGTATATTACTGTTCTATTGTATCTTTTTTTACTTATAGCAAATAAACAATATTATTATTATTATCGTGATCAAACTATTAACAAATAAACATTAATTATTTCCATCATTCTTCAAGTAAAAAACAATGTAAACTCCTACCTGTCGTAGAGAGGTATATACAAAGTTTTTTTCATTTAGACACATGAACTAGAAATGTGTTGCCATAGCACCAATAAGTCCTGTCTAACAGCAATCGCTACGTCCGAGTGTTGTGAATTATACCAGCACTTTTATGAAGAAAAACAGTTTTGTGGCAGTGGATTTACCGCTAATCAGATGTATGGACTTTGTTTATAAATACAAAGCCCTTTGCAATCCCCAAGGATGCCGATTATCGTCAGACCTCCGAAAAAGTTTACACCCAAAGGGAAAACAGACGAACAACCCACAAAAGTCAAAGTTGTAAGGTTGACAACACACACAATCCATCTCTTTAGTGACAAGGGATCTTGTAACATTAATAACTTAGAAACTGATTGAGTGAGGTAAATCCATCCAATCTATGGTCCAAACATTGAAAAATAAAAAATTATATTGAAACCAATTTCATCATTAGAGGCTAAATCCAGTTCACCAGAAGAGACATCCGAAACCTCAAAATATGTCAAAACTAAAAATTCAAGAAACTAAAATGTATAACAAAACTTTGATGAAAAGTAACAAGAAATAACGGCGTGCTAGAAAAACGTGTGTAGTCAAGCACAGCAGTAAAGAGAATAGAAAGTGCTGACGAGTCGGATAAACGAGGCAGTGTAACCGGAGATGGCCAGTGGTTCAAACTTTTTCAGAAAAATGTCAACCCTCGAACGGACGTGCCAGCGGCAGATTGCCGCAACTTTTTGTTTTTGTGTTATAATTAAAATGTGACGATTCTTTCGAAACTGGGCATTTAGATATTCCTTGTTTCTGTTATTGACTCCGCTTATCGACACAGCTAAAAACTCTTCCAAAGAAACCTGGTTTATTATAAATGACTTAAGAAATAAAACCCCGTTATTATTTTGTTAATGTAAGTAAGAACTTCAGCTCTAACATAGCTCCGGGTCAGGATGCTCTCTCCTTCCTCCTACCTACTAAAAGGATCACTAATATTTTCTTCCTAGGACCAGTAGATAATCACGAACTAGTGCAAACCATAAACATCATTCAAAATAAATCTTCCTGTGGAAATGATGGCTTGTTCACTAAAATATTTTCAAATATACCTGATGTAGTAGTTAACATGTTAACTTCGCTGATTAATGAATCCTCCGAATCTGGTTTTCCGAACTCTCTAAAAACAGCTAAAATAATCCCACTTCATAAGGCTGGCGACAAAACCGAAACCTGTAACTATAGACCTATTACTTTATTACCTACCTTATCGAAGATAATAGAAAGGCTAATGAAAAATCGCCTACTGCCCTTTCTTTCCAAACAAAACACCTCATCAGTATGGTTTCCTACCTAAAAAATGCACTAGTGGCGCAATGTTTTCCGTTCTCAATGGAATATATACATCACTTAATGATAAACTTTTCACACCTTCAGTATTTTGGGACTTCACAAATGCCTCGATTGTGTTCACAAATGCCTCGATTGTGTTAATCATGAAATCTTAATTAAGAAACTACAAATTTATGGCGTACGGGGTTCTCCTTTGCAATGGTTTAAAACTTACCTAGAAAATAGAAATCAGCAGGTGCGTGCTAATGGCGAGGATTCTTCAAACCTGCCAATTAGCAATAAAGTACCTCAAGGTTCAGTATGAGGTCCAATTTTATTTTTATTATTCATCAAAGATATCAGTTACATAAAAATAAGTGGAAGAATTACTTTATTTTCCGATGACACGAGTGTAACTTGCAGTAGTTCTGATATACAGACATTACAGTCTAGCATAAACAAAGATCTAGTAACTAACAAGTCCTGGTCTGAATCACAAGTAAAACCGTAGCAATGTCTTACAGAGGTCCTTTACAGCCTATAACTGTAAGCAATAATCCGATTTAAACGGTGAACTCAATCAAGTTTTTAGGTCTTTAAACAGACAATTTTCTAAAATAGTCCACTCATATTGATACCTTGGCAAAAAAATTATCTTCTACATGTTTTACCATTAAAACTGTTTCTACAGAGCTAACCCCTACTACTGCATTAGTGACCTACTTTTCTTTATTCGAATCTCACCTTCGCTATGGTTTGACTTTCTGGAGTTCTTGTAGCTTATACCACTTCAAATTACAAAAAAGAGCAATTCATTATGTATTTGGTTTAAGTAGTAGGACATTCTGAAAATTACACTAAAAACTTCAAAATTCTAACCCTTCCTGCTCTATTTATCTTTGAATCCGTCTGCTTAGTTCGCAAGCAGATTCAAAAGTTATCGGAAAGACCAACTCGTAGATATCCTACAAGAAATTTAGATACTTAACTATTCCCACCTCTGACATAATAAAAATTCTATTACCTACAATGTCACAAAATTGTATAATAACCTCCCGATACAGTTAAAATTTATAAATTCATATGATAAGTTCAGAAGATCGACTAGGGCTTTCCTTCAAGAAAGACCTTTTTACACAGTGGCAGAATTCTATAACGTGTCTCAGACTTTTGGGTTGCAGCACATAGGAGAAATAATTAAATTAAATTAAATTGAAAATTTTAATTTGAACATTAAGTTATTGTGACGGATATTGTATATCCAATGCAATTGTTATTCATATTGTGTTTGTGTTTTGTTTCGTCTAGTAATTTATATTTTTATTTTTATTATGATTAGTTTTAAATTCGCTTTGTCTATAAAATTTTTGTAATTTTTGTAATTTTTCTTTGACAGTAAAGCATATTCTCCCTCTTTCTCTCTCCCTTCAGACAAAATGAAACTTCCCACATTGACAAAAACATTAGCTTAAAAGGGCCTTGTTTATCTAAAAAAAACAAATTAATTTTGTTACATTTTTTTGTGTATAATTTACTTCGACATTTTTTTAATATTCCAAAAAGACTAAGACCGGCGTTGTAAGTGACAACTCACATTTACATCTTAATTATCTAAAAGTTAGGGGAAGAGAATATCATCTTGACCCAGGCCTCGTAAATCAAAGTGAATTTTGTAAGTTCCTTTCCTCCCTTGTACATCCCATCACCTCTGACATATTCCATCAACTTAGCTTCATTTATCTTCCAACTTTCCAGACTCCACTGAAATGATGTTGTTCAAATTTACATTAAGAAAGAAAATCATTTTCGTTTGTATGTTTTTAATTAACTGCGACAGTCCCGTAGTTTTACATCTGATACGGTAAATTTTAATTATGAATTTCCTGTGAAAATATGGAAAGTGATTTTTGTGAATAAATAAAAGCAAGTTGTATAAAAAAATACTAAGATATAGTGGAAATTGTCCAAATTGGTTTAAATTTGGTAAAAAAATTATTTATTATACCCAAAAGTAGTTCGGAAAGTCTGGCTGGAAAACCCTGGGGCGAAGTATTCCTACTAATTTTTTGGAATTGCAAAGAATAATGGCAAACCTATCTAGCGATCCTAGAACTTTCTATACGCGCTATATAAAAGTCCTGATACATGAGACAACATTTACTGTGGAACAATACAACTTTGCAATAGTCTGGAAATATATAGGTTGACGTTTAAACTTACTTCGAATATGACGAATTACGGAACATTGTTTTAGGGATGAATGCCGATAATAAAACACACATCAAACAAGATCATATATCTAAAACTTTAATAAAAATTAAGGGGAATTGAACTAAAACTTTTAAAAACCCTCTTTTGGACAGTAATATCTATTATAATGGTATGTGATTTTTCTTTTTATATTTATTATTAATTTTTTTATTTAATTTACCTTCTTCCGTAAATTTAGACAGAACGTGATTTATAAATATTGTTATTGCAGTTGGGCGCCATCTGTCTTATTACATAGGAAAGTATAGCCAATATCTATCTCAGGTTCTAGGGTTCTCTAAGAGGTTAGATTTTTATAAAATCAATGACAGCGAACGCAATGGAAAATTATAAACATTTATTAAAAAAAAATTAACGATAAACTTTATCTGTACAGGAACAATTGTTTGGTGTAATACGGTAAGTGTAGTTTTTATAAAAATAATATTTGCAAGTGTGATACGAAATTTTCTTAAACTTCTTACCTTATCACTTTCTAACCTAACATAATTAAACTTTTATAAGGTTAGATTGTTTTCAATCTAACTTTATTATTATGGCCTTTTATAGTTTAAACTTTTTAAATATCGATATTTAGTAATTAAAATGGTACCTTTTATTCAATTTAAGCTTTTCGTTCTTATTTTAGTTGTTCAAAATAAATGGGATTCTATAAAATCGTTTTTCCAAATAACACCAAAATCAGGAAACAGGATGGATATTTTTATGCCGAATATAGTTGGATCTGGATACTTTTATACAGGAATACAGCTGGGACTGGAGGTGTCCAAACAGGAACACAGGATAGGATAGATAATTTTGGATAAAGCCACCTTTTAAGATTGTTGTTCTTCTTAAATTCTTTTTATCTTTTATTAACCTCACTTTCTCTGACAGGTAAGATTTTTTTTTTAAATCGCGTTGCTTTGGGTTTTTCTTTTGTTTTTATGATACGGAGCGACGTGAACTCTTCAAAAGATTTTGGTAAAAAGTCCTACTTTGACACACGAAATGCTTTTTATAAAGTACAATGTCACAGCTTCCTAGATGAAAATTTGACATTTTTTAACCTAAATTTTTACAAAATTAAAAAAAATTATTGCTTTTATTGCAAATTTTGACTAATAACACCTTATTCTATAGATTAAAAGAAAATTTTTGATATACTTTTTACATCATTTCGAATTATATTAACTTTGTACAAAGACACTTTTTGTTCGTCATCATTGATTTTCTAAATATCATTAAACTTCATTATTGTTGTACTTTTTTGCTATATTTCTTTAATTTTATAAATCCTACACTCTTTTTCGTTTAATTTACCATCGTTTCGTTTAACTTGAGCTAATTATGTTGAATTATTATTAGATTGAATTTTAAGGTTATCTTTTATAAGTAATATTTTCTTCCTGTCTAAGATATACGTAAAAAAAAGGCTTTATATTCAATACCATTACACTATTTACCCATTAATGCTTAAGAGGTATCTATTTCTTTAAATTTTTTTTAACTGATTCACAGTTGAAAAAAAAATAATTTTTTTAGTTGGGTAAAACATTTCTTGGGATAATCTCCTAAAAGATACTAATAAATTTCAACAGATTTAACAATGGGTTCAAGCCACCCATAAATTTCGCTGTTCTTTACCTCAAACTTCCGCTATATAACAATGTTGGCCGACTTTAGCTCAGAAGATTATCGTACATGTAGTAGAGGAGATACATGTATAATTTTTATCTACTGACATGTTACAATGTCAAGAAAGTTGCTATAGTTTTTAGCATTTTAGCGATTGTATGAATTCCAGTTGGTTGATTTGTTCAATTTTGATTTCTACACGAAGCAAAAATACACTGATGGTTTATTCAGCATTGCAGCAAATTTAGTTCGGGAATATTCTAAGATATGCTCAACAATTCTCACATAACCTTCGTTTCCGTATTTGATTTTGTATTTTGGAAAATAGACAAAGCTAAAGAGGAAATCTATACCTTTTGTGTTGACTATTTTGCCTGTTGATTTTGTTCTGTACTTTGATCCTTGGCTTGTGTCAAAAACATTAAAGAATTAATTATTCTTTAAATTTTGGTAAACAAAAAGACAGACAAAAAAGAGACTAGAAATTATTCAAAAAGAATATATTAGAGTCTTCACCAGAATTAGATCATATTGTGGATAGATATGTAGACATTTTCAGTACATTATTGGTCAACTGTTAGTATTACAGTTAGATACAATTTTGGATATATTATTAGGGATAATATGGTACGATTGTTAGTAAATATAATTGTAAAAAGAGTGGGAAATGAGAATAGGGAGGATGTCGAAAGGTAGGCCTAGACCATCTGAGTGTCTGCAAAGAAAATGACCAACGATCTTAGAAAAAGTAAACTGTCTACAGAGGGAGCATTTGGAAGATAAAGCTTCGATACACATATGGGCAAAAGAGGTGAGAAAGAAGATTAAGTTCTCTTAGTGGTAATTTAACTTTCGTCTTTTAAATACTTATTTGTTTAATTATTATAATTTTAATTTATTTGTTCACATTAAGTATATTTTCCTTGATTGTATTTGTATGTAAATACTATTAAATGGATAAGAATAAGTTGTAGGATGTAAAAGTTAAAATTTAATTTTTAATTTTTAACGTTGATAATAATTTTCGGATTAAAAAGAATTGCGACAAATTTATCGGATTTAACAGTGCAACGAACTTCCTTTTATCCAAACTGCATAACATCAAACTCACATAGCGTGCAACTACTATTATATTAACTTCCAAAACCTCACAGCTGGGAAGTCCAGAAGCGAATTTAAATATGAAAGTAAACTTGTGAAAGAAGTCCTTGAAGAGTAAAAAAGTTAAGAGAACTGGATTAAAAACATATAAGAACTGACGAATTTTCAGCAAAAGTTTAGAGGGATGAAAATAACTAAAGTTATAAAAATTCTAAACAAGATAAACGAAAAAAATACACAGTACCAAGAAGCTGTAAATTTTTAATACATAGGCAACAATTATCACAGAAGTCAAATAGTGCAGAATAAAATTATTAGGTCTAGACAATTAAACGGGGACAAAATTAATCTAGAGCTAAAAATGCAAAAATAATAAAGAATTTTAAAAGTATCATAACGTCCCTGTAATTGCAAAATGTCGTATGTCAAAAAGGCCACTTTTCAGGAGAGCAAAAAAACTTATATCTTTTAACTTTTTTGTTTAATTATTTCAGAAATCAGTTTATAGCTTATTTTTATGATGTAACATCATACGGAATTTTTGACATACGACATTTTGCAATTACAGGGACGATAAGTAAGGTAAGTATCATCGTATTTTGATAATGCTAACCTTGTTCCATTTTATCCCAAGTTAACACTAATTCCTCTATGTAACCACCTCTGACTGTATCTGACCCCATTACGTCGGTTAGGATTATACAGAGTGTCCCGTTGGTAAACGGAACTATTTTGATGGTAGGTAGATGTCATAAAGGCGATTCTAAATAACCCATATATAATGGGTCTGTTGGCTTCCATAACCGAGTTACCGGGTGTTTTATCAATTATGCATAATTTTTCATTTGGCCAGAACTTTTGAATCACTTAGTATATCTTTTCCATTTTTGGCATACAGCTTACACTTTCTCACGAGTAATGTACTGAAATATTGAGAGATATGAAAATCCAGGTTCGGCTTTAGGAAAAATTGAAATATATTAAAAATATCAAAATAACACCCTGTAAGTCACAATTTTAATATTTCCATTTTAGATTTGAATAGAGGGGAAGAAACTGAATTGAAATAAGTTGTTGTTTTTATCTCGCCACCAATTCAAATTGGAAAATTTTGAAACTGAAAGTAAAATTTTCATTTAATTTAGAAAAAACATATTATGAAACTCATTTTTTCTTTAACAATTTTAAAAATTCACTTCGCGTCATTTACCTATTTCTTGTTTATTTGGCTTAAAATAATTTTACACTGTACTTGTATACCTGCAGGCCCGTACTTAGGGGAAAATATTCAATTAGGTATTTATTTTTTAAACCCCCAGAATAAAGTAAAGCGGGACAATAACGCTCATAGTAACTAACAAACATTTATTAATAATTAACGAAATTGCTCAAAATATCCACCATTTTGTTTTATGGACTTTCTTGCTCGTTTAATCATGTCCTTACTGATTTTCCTAATAAATGGATTGTTTCTCAAGTTCCTCGCAGGCTTCCTCAATTCTTTGAAGCAGTTCTTCTCTATTGTTTATTTCTTTAGAATACACCTTGGATTTCAGGTATACAGCATAATCCACTGTGCTAAAATAAAATTATACGAGGCGATCGAAAAGTAATCAATTTAATATTTTGTTTAAAGTACGGATCTGCAATATTACTTAAAATAGTGTTAAAACGGACAAATAATAAAAATATAAATAATATAGGACTGTTTAAATGTCGAAAATAAATCCATTTTGAATATTAAGTTTCAAAAAAAAGAGATGTGCAAGAAAGTATATAAAACAAAATAGTGGACATTTTGAGCAATTTCGTTAATTATTAATAAATGTTTGTTAGTTACTTTATACTGGGCGTTTAAAAAATAAATACCTAATTGAATATTTTTCCCTAAGTACGGGCCTGCAGGTACACCAGTAGGTACAATGTAAAATTATTTTAAGTCGAATAAACAAGAAATAGGTAAATGACGCGAAGTGAATTTTTGAAATTGTTAAAGAAAAAATGAGTTTCATAATATGTTTTTTCTAAATTAAATGAAAATTTGACTTTCAGTTTCAAAATTTTCCAATTCGAATCGGTGGCGGGATAAAAACAATAACTTGTTTCAATTCAGTTTTTTCCCCTCTATTCAAATCTAAAATGGAAATATTAAAATTGTGATATACAGAGTGTTGTTTTGATATTTTAATATGTTTCAATTTTTCCTAAAGCCGAACCTGTATTTTCATATCTCTCAAAATATCAGTACATTATTCGTGAGAAGTGTGAGCTGTATGCCAAAAATGGAAAAGATATACTAAGTGATTCAAACTTTCTGGCCAAATGAAAAATTATGCATAATTGATAAAACACCCTGTAACTCGGTTATGGAAGCCAAGAGACTCATTATATATGGGTTATTTAGAATCGCCTTTGTGACCTCTACCTACCTTTAAAATATTTCCGTTTACCAACGGGACACCCTGTATCATGATCATAGTAAAACATTCTCAGGGCCTGCATCTTTCCTAATCTGTACAAGGTTTTTTCTATTTGGTCTTATGCCATAGATTTGTAACCTTGTGCTCTTACTCTCTTTTTAACTATCTATACAACATAGCTGACCTGAGTAAGGTCCAATCTACTACCTTTTATCCCTTTCAAACATCCTGCGCTAATTCGCGTTGTTATATCTGTACAATTCGACCTCACCTGTTACCTTTCCAAAAACAGTTGCTGAAAATATATTCTTTATATCCTGTTTTGCACGATCATTGGGAATAACTCAACAAGCAATTTCAATGCGCCTCATGACATAAGAATGATTCAGAAGTAAGGAAATTTTAGCATCACACTTTCAGACCACTTGAGGCTCATCTTTACATTAAAAATGTTTACTTTAAAATTAAAAAAACACAAACTACACTACACAAACAACAAAACACAAACTGAAGTTCACCTTAATCAACTGTAGTATACACTTTACACCTGTCAAGATAGGTTTCAACTTGAAAGGAATTGGCAGACAACTCAGGACTTGAACGAAAAAGTTTGACTGGGTCAAACTTTTTTTGATTAAGTAAATAGTTGTTCAAATATATTGAAACAAAGGTTCTCACCACAGATTCCATTCAACTTTTGTTGATCAACTATAATCGATTAATTAAACTTGACTCATGAGATATACACCTAGTACCTTTTTGCACAAACACCACATAATTTCTCTGACATACGGCTTCCCTATATCAAAAAACAAACATGTACAAATTTGTTTTTTCGCTCTAAATTTCCCCCAGCTGTACTAAATTTGTTCCTCTTGAGTTATTACACTCTGCTGCTTCTCCACTCGTTAGGCACTCCCTAAATTATGTTCACCAAAACTGATTTTCATTATGGGATTATTTTATATACCGCTTCCTCTAACATTGAGAATGTATCCTCTTTAGCCAATCACCTTCCCCTTGATTTTTCTCCCCACGGAATACGTTTTCAGAAGCATGCTAGTGAAAAATTGAATTTGGAGGGTTGAATATTAAATTGAGCAAGTTTACTTCCCACATTGCTGAACAGATATAGATACACAATGAAATGATAAGCTTATTGTACGAAAACAAAAAGAGGAAATAAGTAATACAGTTGTTTGTTTCCTTTTGCGGTATTTGCATCATTATTCTTGAATCTACTAAATACTAAATGATTCATATATTTTTAGTTAGGATAGGAACTGTTGTAAAGTTTGATTATTTAAATGTGGCTATAAATTTTGTTTTACAATTTTTAGTGAATTTTAAATTTAAATCCTTTCAATATTCTTGTTCAAAGCAATTCACTCCAAATAATATCTGTTCGTTTATTGCACACCTCTAGAAATGATGTATTGACTTAAATATTTCATTAACAGTAACAAAAATATTTTAATACAGTGAATTATAACTGTTCTCAAAAGTCGAAGTAGTCACAACTGTATCTGGAACAATATTCCAACTGGCAAATAACCGATTAGAGAGAAGGCTTCTGGTTAACTTCTGAGAAAGTCTTTCTGTATGAGTAATATGAAGAGGCCCTCAATAAATTTATTGTGAAGTATCCGACATCGTGAGTTTATGAGAAAAGAGCGTTTTAGTTGATATAAGACAGATTTAGAACAACAGACCTAGATGGCGCACTTAAGATAAGATGCTTAATAGAGGGTTGAAAATAAGTTTGGGAAAATGACAAATCATGCAAACAAAAATATATAAAAACAACAAAACAATAAACTAACACAAAAAACATCAATTAGTAAATTTAACTAAGCTTATAAATATTTTATTAAGTCATGAAAATATCTAAAATATAAAAAAAATAGTAATTGTAAATAGTAGTTTTCCTAATCAATGCGCAAAGTTATATTTTCCCGCATGCGAAAGCAATTAGATGAACGACACGAAGCGGAGTTCGGATAAGCTTTAAGTACCGGAAAACTACTCTGCGCATATATTAGGAACAATATTTTTCTACAAGTGAAATAACTATATATGTTTTTTAATTTTTATTGGCATCAAAAACAACAAATTATAACTACTTATAGCCTGACCTGACCTGACCTAAATTACCTATTTATTATTATTATTAACAACATCAATATCAAATGTGCAGTTGGTCGCATTTTCTAAATTTATTGCAGATCGAGCAACTGAAGGTAAAAATGACGTAGATGTCATTTCCTGGTTCCATTCTTTGAAGTACTTGGAACTGCTTCACTATTTTTAGGGTTGCAGCATAAATTCTTATTGCTTAGTCCTTTTTTATAAGTTGTGGACTCATCCATGTATCCCTCAGCTACGGCAGTAGATTTCCAAATCCCAAGCGTTTTATGTCAATGATTTCTACTCCGGCATTGGCCAGTAACGTTGCTGATGACCTTCTAAAACTGTGTCCTGTGTAGAGCTCAGGATTTGGCAGTTTCAAAAGAGGAGCTGTATCAGAAGGCATTTTTTCGAAACTATTTACTCCAACGTATTATGAAACGCATTTACCTTTTTTGTAGAATTAGAAAAAACGGTTGTTTGACGTTATCGGGCGTAACCTGGTGTATTTTCTGTACAATTTCAGGTAGGCTCCGTTATGAATGTCTTTCGATATTATAAAGTTTCTTGCTGTATGGTTTTTTAAATCCCTAATTTTAGTATTTCTGAGGTTTTCTTTATCGTCAATATCGGTAGTGGCTAATCTTGCTATCTCTTTCCTTCGGCATGCGCCGGCAAGTGCCAAAATAATGGCAACTTTAATTAAAAGGTAGTAAAGTACCCCGCAGTTTTTGATACGGAAATGGCTTTCGGGAGATTTCTCCCAAACTTCGGAAATTTAGTCGTCTTCCCATCCCGGTCAAAAATGTCCACGGGCTCAAGTCAATCATATGTACAGATTTCGACCTACCGCGAGTTTAACCTGATTAGATCGAACTCGATATATATATTGTTACTTACCGTTCGATCTGTTCGTTACTTTTATTTGTGGATCGTGAAACAAATCGAGAAAAATACTCAACTTATATTTAATTTTATTTTAGCTTTGATTTGTTTAATATAAGTTTAATTTCTAGTAAGCACAAATTAATTATCAATATTATTTCCTTTTTTTTTATTAGTATTAAAAATTCTATTAATTGGTTATTTGTTTGTTTATATCCCTTCGTGATCTTAAGTAGAATGTTGTTGAGCGCCACCTACCTATTGGTAGGAAAATCTTGAGACCTTAACCTTCAGCCGTGTTTCAATAAATTAACTGTGAAAACTTTTAAATCGATAATAACGTAATAAATCGTTAAATGGGTCATTCTCCCAGAAAGGTAGAAAACCTTGTTACTTCTGTATTACAGCGAAAATATGAGTAACAGATTAACGATTTTACATGTCTTTTGTTGCAAATTTAAGCTCAATAATTATTCCTAAAAAAGAATTTTAAGAATCCATTGTCATTATTTTATAATTTTTATTTAATGTGACTTTTATCATATTCCGAGGCTGTTACTAGCACAAGATTTGTTGCATTTATTCCTTTAATTTGAAAAGTTTCTAATCAATTTTTAAATTTACTGTCTCATTATCGAGGCCTATAGTTATATTGATCAAAATTCGTAATTTATTAGAAACATTATAATTTTTATAAGTTTAATATCGGTAAAATGATATGTTACCACATTCTGAGTCATTTCCGAAGCACCACATAAAAAGCGCCATAATTGGCAACCTTGTTGATGTTTCGGTTTGGTACGACTAAAACTAAAACTATTTATGCCTCAGTTACACATAGACATCCATTGGAAAAGCACGTTTTTTAGTGGAAACAGTGAAAGTGTTTTTATATTTCACAAAGCAGGTGCGTACATTTATTATACATCATTTCCGTAGATATTTGAAAGTAGTATCAAATTTTGGTTTTTTCGTAATATTTTTAGTTTGCTCGATTTGTTATGACTGATAGTTTTACCTGGAATAATTATATTTGGTATAATTTGAACAGATTTCTAATAATTTTAAAAAATGTTCAATAACATCTTTTCCGAGGCCATCATCCCCGAAGTCTTAATAGGCTTCGGTAATGATGTCTTACTTCGGAAATGATTATTCGGCCGACTTATATCACAGATTTAAATGAAACATCTAAAAATTTATTCACCTATTCTAGGTAGCTATGGCAAAAGCTAATGCGGAAGAAAAACGAAGAAGAAAAACCGAATTACAAAGGTTGAGAAGAGAAAAATTGAAGAAAAATCCAGAAAGCCATGAGAAAGAAAAGGAGAGTGAAAGGTCAAGATATCGTAGAAGAAAAGAGGAAGGTAAAATAAAAAATATTACTTCCCTTACAGCAAGAGAGCAAAGAATGAAGAGGAAGTCTTGGAAGGTATGTTCCAAAAAATATAGGGATAATAAAAAAGAAAAAAAACAGCAAACACGTAGATTTATCGAAGAATGCACTCCTCCCTCTACTCCTATACCCCAAATCGCGGGTCCTAGTAGGGCTTCGATACGCGGAAGGAAAAAAGTAAGAAAAGATCGGGCAAAAGTTTACAGAACATTAAAAAAACTAAGTAAAAATTATGAAATAATGAAAGCGAAATTTCATAAATACAAAATGAAATATCACAGACTGAAGCAAACAAAAATAAGAGAAGTAAGTCCCAAAAGTAGTCTAGAAAAAGTATTAAAAGGCCATATAGTTCCGAGAGAAGTGAAAAAAAAACTAATATTTAACTGGAACAAATAAAAGTAAATTATAAAAGACGTGGGAACCACAACCGTAAGTCTATGTTTCAACAAGTGTTAACGGGAAACGTTGTGAGGAAATACAAATGCTTGAATCAATTAAATTTCGTAAGTAGCATAGTTAAACAATCCAAAACTAGAGACATGGAAAAAACAAAAAAAATCTATCATAGAGTCAAAGACGAGATAATAGCTTTTCTGGAGAGAGACGAATACAGCAAACTTTGTCCAGGGAAGAGAGATACAATAACTTAATAACGTAATAAGTTGAAAAAACAAAAACGGTACTTAAACAAGCCGTTACGTATCATTTACAAAGCATTTATAACTCAACATAAATGTTTTGTCTCTTATTCCACATTTTGCAAACTTAGGCCATTTTGGATTGACCACCAACATGTCAACAAAAGAGACACATGTTTATGTTTGAAATGTGAGAATGGCAACTTACTTATAAAAAAATTAAAAATATTGAATATAGTGAATGTAAATTGTATTGAAACATTATTTAAAACTATTTGCTGCAATGAAAATGATACATTAAATGAAGAATGTTTATTTAGAAAATGTGACTCTGATTCGGAGCCGGAGGTAGAAGCGTCCCCAGAGAGAACTTTTAGTGAAGATCAACCTAAAAAGAATAACTTTGTCCTAGTGAAGTTGCCAGGCAAGAAAAGTTTAAAGTATTATGTTGCTACTATTTTGGAAATGAGCCAGACTGGAATTATCATTGCGAAATTTTTAAGAAGAAAAAGCAACAGTTTTATTTTCTTATTACCTGATATTAAAGATTCATGTGCAATCGGTAAATCAGATATTGAAGGCATACTTCCACAGCCTGATATCAGCCGCAATCGTTACACGTTTAATTTTAGTTTTGATAAATACTGTAAGCAATTATAATAATGCAAAAAATAATGTCAGTTACGTTTAGTTCCAAAGACTAAAATATTTTTAGTTTTAGTTCTGTTGTTCAAATACGTTCAATTTTAGTTTTGTTAAATACTGTCAGTATTTTTATAATAATGCAAGTAATGCATTACGTTCGTGCCAAAGAATAAATATTTTTAGTTTTATTTTTTGTTTTTTATTTTTTTTGTATTAATAATAATAATAAAAAATACTTACATTTTGAATATAAAATTTGTTTTTCATTTCGTCAACTCCGAATAGGATTAAAATCATCTCCGAGGTTTTTGCCTAAATAGTTAAATAATAACAATAATTCTGTCTTTATAAGTATTGTTTATGGCTAATAATTGGTTAATATAAAAAATATATATTATTATTTACGAATTGTTACATAGAGATTAATATTATTCAGAAATACGTTAACTTTTATCAACTCCGTAGTAAAGAATCATCATTACCGTAACAAGTGGTTTTTTTAAAACCCAAATATTTCAAAAATCTTATCTAGTTATTCGTTGCCAACAATAACAGAGGATTCTATTAACATTAGACATACTTTAATCTACAAAATAGATCATTTTACTACTTTGTATTTTTTTTTATTTTCACATCTCATTTTTCGCCTTTTACGGAGAATGACCCAAATATAGAAATCTTTATTAACAATCAAAATAAAATAACTAGAAAAATGTGGTTGTACGTAAGGGTTATTGCGAGAGTTTATTTGAACGGAAAAAGGTAAGTGTATGTTTTTTTAATTGTTTATGAAGTTGATAATAATACTACTTTTATTGTAATTTCACAGCCAACTCGATTTAAATTTGACAGAATTTTACATTAAAATTATTATTAAATTAAAAATTATTGATTTTTATACGCTTTTTAACCATCAAAACATGATTCTCTAGATAAAAAGAATGATTTTGATATAAATTATTTCTACTTATATTAATGTTACATGACAACTTTTTATTTCATCATTATCGATTTCTTATAATTGTTTAAAACCTTATTATTACTGCCTTTTCTACCGTAATATTATAATTTTAGAAGCCCCAACACTTAATTTTTTTTTATTTATTGAATTCCCCTTGAATTTAAATTGACCATATTAATAAATTGAGACATTGCATTTTTAGGTTAGATCTAAAATTTATTTCTCTTGTACCAATTAAAATAACAATGTTCTCATTGTTGTAGTGATTGCAGACTTATCTGAGATTGTTCTACTTTAACTTTTTCTCTTTAGATCTTTGCTAAGTGAATTATAAATATGCTAAAATTATTGATAAACATCGCTTATGGGATTTCCCTGTTAAATCTCTCTCGCAAGCTCGCTCGGCAATAAAATTATTCGTTTAATAAAGCCCTTGTTTATGCACTTGTATTATAAATAGCTATTTTATTGACATTACATTTTTTTATTTTATATCATTTTCAATCACTTTTTTGTTATCAATATTATTTAGTATGCCAAAAGTACCTCTTTCTTTAAAGTTTTTAACCCCTTTTGTTCGCACCAATTGGAAAACAACTCGTACTGTTTCTCGTACTTATCTCGCGATTTGGCAGGCAGCAATTATAAATTAGGACATCTTCTAAAAGTCCTTCTTCGGTGATTTTTAAAACAGTTTTTTTTTATTTTAAATAGGTGAAAATGCGAGTTCAAATATCACTGATTGTAACAAGACAAAATTGAGGTGGTTTATTTGTTGCCTTATAAACTATACCTAAGTATTGTGCCGTAGAGTTAAAAAAAATTTGAAATCTTATTTTTCTCTATAATATGGTAATTTTGCTTTAAAATGATTGTGCGGGAAAGTGGTACTTTGCGAACGCAAATGAACACTCGTAGAAAAAAATTATATTAACCAAATGAGCTTATACTTTCTATTCCCAGTTATTTCGTACCAATAAGACGTTGACAAAATAAGTTAATTTTTTATCAAATTAAACTTCATCTATCAGACTCTCCAACTTTTCCCGATCACGTCGTCACAAGTATCAGCTCTTAGAATGACATGACTAAAATGCACGGCAGGAATCGCGAATCGACATCGCATCATCTTCGATCTCGATAATCCCCGACGGGAAGCTCCTGTTACTCCCCTACCCCCCGTGTACGTGACCACAATGAAGATACATCGACCAATTATTAGCGGAATCTCATATGGCGCTGTTCAGGTGGATTCGTTCTAACCGAATTTGTATTAGGACTTCCTCAAGGCGCTGACTATCTTGCAAGTCATAGACGTAGTCATAGAAATGTAACGGGATTAGTTTTATTGGGTATGTCGGTGCATTTTGTAATCAAATTTGTATTTATTAAGATTTTCTTAGGACACTGAGCGCTACTGTTTAATATTTTAATTTTCTAAGCTGAAGGGAATAAATATCTTAATTCAAAAAAACAAGAAAATCAAAAAGTGAAACAATACATTTCAAATCTAACCTCGGTTGGTTTATTCAATATGATTTTTACATCAAATGAAAAGTTATCTTTAGAAAAAGTTTCAGTAAAAATCACTGAGCTATCATAGTGGAGATGATCTGGTTTTGAAAACGAAGTCGCTCTTTTCAAATTTTTTTTGTAATTGAGGTCCCTCTTTCACTATATAATCTGGAACCTTAGGATGGTGTGGTGGGAGGGAAATTCGCACATAACTCACTTTTTATTCGGATCTAAACTATATGTAAGGATAAAATGAAGGGATCGCCAATACGGATAAATTGACTTTTGACCTGTCAGTCTAGCGGTTCTCGAGATATTGCGATTTGAAGTTATACAGAATTTCGCCGTTGCGAAAACGCATCTAGAAGTATTTGTGTTTTTCGCGAAGAAGAAAATGACTTGGAGACTTAATTTTTCCTCTAATAGATAGTCATGACCCAAGTACTTTGTCCAAATTTCATGGCGCTAGATTGATTAGGGGGGGAGGTGGAGGTCAAACACTAATGAATCTATGACCCACGGCAAACTCTTCCTTGAGGACCCTGCTACAGGATGTATTAAGGAGGTGGTGATTTTCGCGAAAACGGGCAAATGGTGACCGAATTTCGGAATTTGCAAATATTATTTCGACGAAAGAGTAAAGAGGTGGAAATTTTTTTATTCGCCATCGGATGCAGAATTTTTTTTCCTATGATTTGAGCCATACAAGAACATACAAGAAACAATCGTTTTGACCTGTAGAAGGGAAAGTAACTTCGATCTAGGCTCATTTTCGAGAGCAATCAATTCTCGTTCAATATTTTTTCAACCCGTCCTGCAGGCGCGCGTGAGATACATTTATAAAAGAGTTGAGAGAAAGCGCTATGCTCCTCCCCTGGCAATGTCTTCTTACGCTTAAACGGTATTCTTCCCGTTAAAAAGCAATGCTTTATCAATTTACCGTTGTTTTGAAAATTACAAAAATAGCTTTACTGAAATTACTTAACTAAATGTCGGATTGCCATAAAATTTAGACGTATTATTTATCAATAGTGGAACCATCTATATGGTTTCGTAAAATCAGACTCACGCTTCAGCCACCTCATGTAGAGTGAGCTTTCATATAAATTATTTAAGTATTTAACTTTCGGGAATAATTAGCGGTAGCACAGAGAATAAAAATCCTTCGGATTGATAGGAGTAAAGAATTATGAAATGGTTCATACTATCATTACTAAGCTGGGCAACTTCTGTATAAATGTTAATTACCAAATAAAAAAACTTTTATTTTATTTTGTTATAACTATATTTGGTCGTTTTCTATCTTCCTTAATAAAATATTTCAAATCAGATATTAATATCATTAACTTTTTGTCGACAATATAAACTGAAAGTCTGGAAATATGTTCTAACTTTTCAAATTTAAAATTTTTGATACGCCTCTGTCGATTTTTAAGGTATTGAGCCTTGAGCGCCTTCTTATTTAATTTGAAATTCGACGTTGCTTGATGGGGTGAATTTTTCAAGGAGTTGTTTCAAGTTGAAATCGTGAATATTTTATTTGCACAGAAGAAAATAGAAATGAATTTTATCTGAATTGAATACTAAGGATACTTTTTTTTTGAAACTTTCCAATGCATATTAATTTTTTATCCCTCAATATCTGGAAATGTTTTTTTAGCCAGAAAGATATCGAAGTGAGAAACAGAATATGTAAAGGTAGAAGGAAAGACATTAAAATTGAAATATGAAATTGCATATATTAGGAATGATCCCGAAGGTATAAAGACATACTTTTTTAAATATTTTTATTTCTTGGGTCACAGGATCTAATACAATTATCTTCATGTTTGATATTTATTATTTTATGCCATTCTGTTTTTTGAGGCTGTGTTAACAGGAATAATGTATTCTTTATATAATCCCTTCCAAAGAGCTATTTTTCGTGAAAATTATTGCTTTATTTAAAAAATAATAAAAAATGTAACTAAAAGTATTATTTAAATGTATATCTTTTGTGCATAATATACTAAAATATCAAAATCCACCATATTTGTCGTAGTCCAGTAAATGAAGGGGCCAACCTTAAGATTATTAGTTTCCACTTTCATTTTCTGGTTGAAAGTGGTTTTTGGTACCTCATCAAAGTTCATGTGAAAGAGGAAATCTGCCGCTATCATACCATGTGAATTTAGTCACGGTTTGACTCCTTTGGCCATATCGGAACACTAATTTGCTCCAAATTTTCTTGATTATAGGTCCTCAGAAGGTCCTTTGTCACCTGTGAATAGTGTAAACTCTAATTTTTTTGCATTTTGATTAAATCTTTGTTTGTCGAATCCCAATTTTTTGCTGTTTTTGGAGCGCGGGTAAATTTCGTAAACAACCACCAATTAAAAATTCATACATGATCGGATTGGTCTCTATGACACATCATTTGAAAGCTTTTTTCTCCATGCTCTTTATTTTTAATATTTTAACACCTTCGCTAGTGTGAAGGGGGAATTCTCACCTTTCCATCAATGTATATAAAGTCATATCCTTTGATACGTGTGAAAAAACCCGAGTATTAATGTACAAGCTATAATTTCTTACTTTTCGTTGCTTTCGTCGTCAATGCGGCAACTCTTGGAGATATAAGTGTGTTTGTTTTCTTTCATTATTTTGATAAATATAATTGTCAATTATAGAAAGAAAAATGACAAAAGTCAAGAATATTGAACAAATATTGAGGTTTTTCGACCCAGCGTTTCCGGAACTCTTAAAGATGATATTTTGTCAATGCAAGAAAGCAGGGTTACCTTGCTCATCTATTTGTGGTTCATGTGAGTAACGCCAGTGTTCGAATTATAAAGACAGCCAAGATACGTTATCCGAAGAGGTAGAGCTAGAGGAAACTCTAGACCCAGAAGAAGTTTTTGGCGAGGGTGGCGTTGATGACCAAGAATTAGATGGGGACTGGTGACGAACAGATTTATGTCATAATTGCAATGTATTTTTATATACTTTTTTCGTCAATTCACGGACAACTAACCCTAGAATCTCTTGTACTTTCGTTAAAAATTTTCAATATAATATTGTAGTCTATAATATATTATTCTTGTATCATTATATTGGGGTCTCACGTTGATAAATAAATAAATAAATAAAAAAATAAAAAAATAAAAAAATAAAAAAATAAAAAAATAAAAAAATAAAAAAATAAAAAAATAAAAAAATAAAAAAATAAAAAAATAAAAAAATAAAAAAATAAAAATATATTTTTCTATAATAAATGAAACTTTATTCCAAAAACCTCGATTAGGATGGTTGCAAAAAAATTTGCAAAAATTTGCGGAGAATCTGCAAAAAATTGTTGTTGAGTATTATGGGTAAATATTCTTCACTCTTGAGAGATTTTGAGTTTTCCTTACCAAAAACCTAATGAGCTTCAATATTTTGCCACATGTGCAAAGCTGATTGTCGCTAGTTTTAGACCAATTGGTGGGGTCCATCCTGCTGTAATTAATCTTATAGCCAGTTTTCCTAATAAGTATAGCTTGAGGCCTCATCTGCAAGGACAACAAGACCCTCGGTAACATAAATATCCTTCAAAAGTATCTGGTTTACGGGGTTTCTCATTTATGGCACCGAGGATTTTGGCAATGGATAGAATGTGGTAGCGCCATCTACAATTGGTTTCCACAGTCAAAAACATTTCAAACACCCCAAATCTCAAATTTTGTAAAAAACTTGCATAAGAAAATATTGATGTTGCGAAAAAATCTTGAGGATTATTTTTGTAGAAAATTAACTGATCTTCAATTTTTATCTAAACTAAAAATCTCTAACTGCCATATTTTGGGAGATATTCGCGGAAAACTGATTTTCCTGGTCTTTTGGGGCCATTTTCTCGGCCGTCGCACGAGCTTTTCACGCAAACTTGGTCTCATCTTCAACCAGAAAATGAAAATGGAAACTAATAATCTAAAGGTTGGCCCCTTCATTTACTACTTCATTTACTGGATTATCAACCAAATTAATTTCACGCAATCAGATTCGCAATGTAAATATCTGCAGGCAATTTACATTAACAATGGCACAACACACATCTGCTGTTTTTGTTAGAAGTGTTACATACAATGCCATTAAACTTTATAATGAACTAGACATTGATCTGAAAAAAACTTCTTCTCGCTCAAGCTTCAAACTCCAACTAAAAAAACTCCTACTCTAACAGAAAACTCTATTTTAGATGTACTTATTTTATTTCTTTCTTCTACTTCATTAATAATATTTTTATATGTATTTTACATATTACTGTTTTATCTTTGTTTTAACATTTTAATTTATTTTTTGTTTTGTTAGATGTAAGAGTAGCCCATGGCTAAATCCCGCTCAGTTATTAAAATTTTTGTACATTTTAAAAGTTACTAATTACTACGATTTTTTATTATTATTATTGGGGATTTTCAAATATTACAACTTCTTCTTAATCCGGATCTAGATTTCATCTATATCTATATCTATATCTGTAGAGTAGGGAGGGTGAGTTAGTACCACATCACTTAGGCCACATTTGACCCATTGTACATCCTCCCGAGGAGTTTTCCTCTTAGGTCATCGTCCATCCTATCCTTTCCAGGAAAGTGGACAAGTCACTAGAAGACATCTCCTTTATTCGGCAGGTGTAGGCCAAGGCTCACTAACACGCACTCTCTCATTAACGATAACTCTGGGCAATCGCATAGGACATGATTGACCGTTTCGTCTTCCTGTTCACACATCCTGAATAGAGGTGTGTCCACTAGCCTCATTGTATGGAGGTGTCTCCTTAGTTGACAGTGGCCAGTCAGAAATCCTACTGATAGACGTAGGTTTTTCCTGGTTATCGCCAAGTATTTCTTTAAGGCCAGCTTCCCAGGGTCGCCCAGCGTGACCCTGGCAAAACTGCATCCCTTGATTTCATCCCATCTCTTTAGAGATTGAGCATGGGTCTAACGTTTGGCTAGTTCCGCAATTGCCGAAGTCGTCAAGCCGTAGGTGTCGCTGGGTCCTAAAAGTCTTAGTCCAGTCGCTTCCCTGACTAAGGAGTCGGCAATGCGGTTACCTTAACTCCTGTCGTGCCCTTTAATCCACCTCAGTATAATATTGTTCATGATACTCTAATACTAGCCCTGATGTAACACGCTGTCTATTCAAGGCTAGGAGAGCTTGTCTGCTGTCAGCGCAGATTATTATGTTTTTGTCAGAAATTCCTTTTCTGTTTAGTTCTTTTGTGGCAATTAAGATACCAGGCAGTTCTGTTTGAACCGCGCTGGTATTTTTTCCCATTCCCCACTTAATTCTTAAGCTTATTGATCTGGAATAGACACCACATCCTGAGCCTTCTTTGGTTTTGGAGCCGTCTGTGTATATGCTACTATTGTATCTTTGTTTTAACATTTTAATTGTAGTTCTTACACTATAGGATTGGGTTATTAACGTAATATACCTGTACCAAGTATGAGAGAAATCTACCTGGTGATTCTAAAGTTACGGCTT
This sequence comes from Crepidodera aurea, assembly GCA_949320105.2. Lineage (NCBI taxonomy): Eukaryota > Metazoa > Arthropoda > Insecta > Coleoptera > Chrysomelidae > Crepidodera > Crepidodera aurea. The sequence goes on along the minus strand of OX439473.1, from coordinate 75,358,898 downwards.
ATGAAAATATTGCCCGAAATGGATGAAACATCCCGTATCCTAAGTACCCTCTATTTACAGTTAACGTATTTCGGTTTACCTATGAAACACCCTGTATAAGTTTTACCTCCACTCTTAGAGAAATACCTGATCAGTTTCTCACTCTCGGTGTTTTCCAAAATTTTTAATCCATCCAACTCTTTTTGTATTATAAAGTATTTCATTTACTTTAATTTAAACGTGTATGGATTTTTTCATCAAATTTCCACGCAAATTTTGTCAACAGTTAATTAGCATTTTTATGTGAAGTCATGTCTGTATTTTTGCTGAATCAGCGACGCCCATTACGTGAAATCTATTATTCATGCGGATTCCATCACCTCCCACCCTCTTGTTCGATCGTCCACGCCACCATTTATGATTCCAACACTGAAGTTTGCGACCATCTGCGGCTTGAAATTTGAATGAAACTAACTTTTAAGTGGTATGATTGAATAACGAGCGCTAGTTTCGGTAGTTGGCAACAACTTAGACGAGAGGAAGCCTCAGTAGACCCAATTGATTTTGTTGCTTAATAAAGACGTGATCCGAATTATCATATTGACATTAAGATATTTTTTGTGTCGCGCTTATTTAGTTAGGTCAGAAAATGGGAACAATTACAATAAATAATAAAATAGAAATAGATGTTAGGCTCTTTTAAAGATCAAGGACACTATCAAGAAACACCAATATCAATAAGAGTAGAATTTAATTTTTACTTATCGGGTGTAACCGTAACTTTTTTCATTTTTGTGCTAAATTATTTTCTTCATTATGTTTTTTGATTTTTACCTTTAACAGTTTTCCCACTATATTCTGTTAGCTCTTTGCACGCGATTCTGAGAGTGTTCGTTCCAAAATAAGTAGGCCAAAACCCTACCAGCTGACGATTGCTTTTTTGGTCGCTATCGGAGGCTTTCGCCGGTTGCAGTCCATTGTCACGTACCGCATTTAAAAACTCATTTTGTTGCGTTTAACAGCTTTAAACAGCTTGTCGATGCGGTACCTACTTCGAACAGAGTTTTCTCGATCAAAGAAACTTGTCGGCACATCTGGGAATTTTGTTTTCATGTCTCCAATTTAAAATGGATAAACTATGCTTATATATCATTTATCTCTATGGAGCAGAAACCAAATAACACTTGTCAAGCCATTGCTTTGCTTGAACAATATTTGTTCCCAGCAATACTTTATTGTGAACTATACATCAGATTGTTAGGAAATTTTGACACGGATCATTTGAAGATTAGTACTTTCTGAAAATCATATGGATTTTCCAATTAGTGGCACCATCTATATGTTTTCCTACGAACTTATTGAGTAACCAGGTATTTTGAAGCAAAAAAAAAAGTTTTTTAAATCTTACTCAAATATTAAGCCGAGTCCCCGCTATGCCGCTATTTGCCATTTAGCAGGGCCAGTTGTCAATGCCAGAAGTAATGTAGATGTGTCCGTTAGTAGTACGTGCCATCGTGCCACCAGCCAAGCCATCAAAATCGCTCGACTGTCGGTTTCCTTCAAAGGAAGGCAATAAAAACGGAGAGTGGGGACGTGCTAACCACTGGCATTACGCCTTAAAGCAATGAAAGACATAAAGATTGTACATATTTACACTACATATTGTTTTGAATGGACCATATGTCTATCCTTTGAACAAACAGAGCTTGGACAGCTGGGTATGACGAATTCAGACAAGTACAGAAATCATCTGCAAGAAGTGAGAAATGTAAACATAAGTGAGTGGACAGTTAGGAGGCTACTTCACGCTGCTGGTTTATCTTCTCGAACTAGAGCTACTGGACAGCCGCTTTCTCGTGCACACCGGATTTCTAGGTTGAATTTTGCACGAGAACACTTGGCTTGGACAATCGCGGATTGGAGTCGCGTATTGTTTTCTGATGAATCGCGATTGTGTCTCACAGGATCAGATAGACGTGTAAGAGTGTGGCGACGACAAGGCGAGAGATATGCTCAAGCGTGTATTGCTGAGCGACTTCCATTTGGTGGAAGATCAGTTATGGTATGGGGAGGCATATCTTTTGATGCTCGCACGGAGTTAGTCTTTATCGAGAATGGGACGTTGACTGCGCAAGGGTATCTGACAGAGGTTCTAGAAGACCATGTTTTACCGTTCATGGTTATTCTTGGAGACGATGCAACCTTTATGCATGATAATGCACGGCCCCACACTGCTCGGATAGCTACTGCATATCTTGACGAGGTTCAAATCACGCGATTTGTTTGGCCTGCCCTCATTCCAGATTTACATCCAAGGAGAGTCGATTAGAAGTTATCTTAATACAAATTGTCTCTGCATCCTCAACTTCCGCTATATATCAAATATATCGTGGGGTGCACCGCATCTGGATTTAAAACAACTACTCCTGGGAATACTTGCCCCCGCAGGTCTTGAATTACATCGGTCCAGATGCGTGTTAAAAACCCTACTAGGGATAGTCCAACCCTTTGATTTTGTTATTCAAGAATCTATTTATTCCTAGACCGGTTTCGGCATAGTTGTGCCTCATCAGTAACAAGTAGACAGCTCGACACGGCATCCAAGCCATATCTGAAGATCACGGTGGGCCTGCCAAGGTCATGCATACTGGAACTGTTGGCGTTAAAGCAAGTGTTCAGAGCTATGGAAATTATTATTATATTTGTGAACACAAAAAATTGCATCTGAATTAGTGATATCCCTGAATCACAATTTTATACATGGTTCACTGGTTTTTTTGTGCCTCTCCTGACAAAGTAAATCCATCTTAAACGTGTCTCGTTTGCGAAATTTTGACCGAACGATAACACTATTTAGAATGTGGCTCAATTTGGGTGACTTTACCCTTAAATATAAAAGTAGCTAAAATAATTTATCAAAGGGTAATGGGATCGATGCCAGTTCCAAAAAGCTTGTGAAATCCGTCAAGAGCAATTTAATGGAGAGTCCTTAAACGATTGGTAAACGCTGACATAATTTTGTTGTCGACGGTGAATTATCGAGAAAGCAATTTAAAGAAAAACCATCCGCTTCGAAATTAATGGAATAATTTTGATAAAACCGCTGATGGAAAATAATATTTACGTTGTAAAATGAAAAATAATCCGACAAAGTTTAATAGAGCGAGTTTAAAATACACGAAAGACACCCCAATTCCCATCAAAATTAGATTTTGACAAAAAAAATAAATAATAATATTGGAATGTTTAATCAAAAATCAAAAAAGCAAATGTCAGCTGGTAAGGCTTTTATCTCCCGTCTTTTGAGATGCGCACGGTATTTTATTCATCGATCACCTTAAAGGAGGAGCAACCATCAATAGGGAATATTAGATGGCATTATTGGTGCGTGTAAAGGAAGAAATTGCGAAACGACTACCCCAAATAAAGAAGAAGAAAAGTGCTCTTTCATCAAGACAATGCACACTGTACACAATTCGGATACCTATTTCTTCTTCTTATAGTGCACCTCCTATTAGAGGTTTGCTATCATCAGAGCAATCGTGACCTTGTTGACTGCAACTCTGAACAGTTGAACATTGCTACAGTTAAACCAATCCCTCAGGTTCTTTAGCCAGGGCACACGGCGTCTGTCAATGCTTCTCTTTCCACTAATCTTTCCCTGGACTATCAGTTGGAGAAGTGTGTATTTCTGCCCTCTCGTTATATGACCCAGGTATTGAAGCTTTCCTTTTTTCATGGTGTTAATGATTTCGCATTCCTTCTGCATCCGATTCAGCACTTCGGCATTAGTAATTCTATCGGTTCAGGGAATCCGCCATATTCTACGGTAACACCACATTTCGAATGCTTGTAGTTTGTCGATGAGGGTTTTCTTGAGGGTCAATGCTTCAACTCCATACAAGAGCGTGGAAAAAGCATAACAACGCAGCATCCTCATCCTAAGTTTCATGTTAATATCCCGACTCGTAAATAACTTCTTCATTTTTACAAATGTTGATCTGGCTATCTCTATCCTCGTTCTTATTTCTCTTGTTTGGTCACCCGATTGTTCTATCCAAGTTCCTCTATCGTGGTGTTTGCCACCGTCAGATTTGCATGGTTCAGATCTTGTGGGAATTTTGTAACTACCATTAACTTGGTTTTCTTAAAGTTGATTTTTAGTCCGTATTCATTACATCGATCATTTAATTTTTATAAAAGGTGTTGTGTCTTCAAGGTTTCTCGTTAACAAGACGGTGTTATCAGCATACCTCATATTATTAATTACTTCTCCATTTATAACTATTCCCACTAACTCATCTTCTAGGGTTTCCCTGAAAATAGCTTTGCTGTAGAGGTTGAATAGAAGCGGTGATAGGATGCAACCTTGTCTCACACCACGACGAATCTCCAATTCTTCTGTTGGTTGGTTTTCTACCATTGTATTAGCTTTTTGGCTCCAATATAGATTACTAATTATTCTTACGTCATCGGAGTCAATGTTTTTATTGCTGATGTAACTTGTCATGTTCTACCTTGCAGACCTAAAAATAATGCTCATGGGAAAGAGATTTAGCTCCAATGAAAAAGTAATTGAAGAAACTGAGGCCTATTTTGAGTACAAAGATACATATTTCTACAAAAAATGCTTCTAAATGTTAGAGAAGCATTGGAATGCATGGACAACTCTTAAAGGAGACTATAAGTCATCCTACGAACGTATTGAGTGGCTGAGTATATAATACAGGCTCTCGTATATTCACGAAAAATGTGGATATATTATATAACTTTTCTTTCGGTAAAAGCCCATTTTTACTTGCCAAAACTTTTTTCCTAAACCACCAAAGAACACTGAATTATGAACAAATTTCGTGTAACTAAAGGAGAAGTAAAAACTTTATTGTAGCCATTCCAATATAATTCGGCAATTTTTATTCCGTCTAGGCAGCGCACGTCCCACAGACGCAGAACACTTATTTTCTGTTATCGTTTTTATTAAAACGGAAGAAACACCTTTTATTGTTGCAACTTAATAACATCTGAAATAAACAGCGACGTTATCGAGTGAATTTTTTGTAATGTAAGGGAAAACATAATAAATTTTGGCACAAATGATAAGTTTAATTATTTTAAACGAGTAACGGAAAAAATGACATGCATATATGCATCATATATCCATAATTCACGGTACGGTTCCATATGAATTATATTTTTAAATCAATTTTATATAATCAAAATTGATGACACTATAGGGTGCGATTCCGGCTACCTGAAAGTTAAAAAATGATTCACAAAAAGCAAAACTCTAATAGACTCTGGAAATACTATTTTTATTTTATCATTTTATATCATTTTTGAGTTACAGTTGTGTTAAAAACTTGCTAAAATAACTCTAGTTTTTTTTTAGTTTAAAAATATAACATAATTTGCAGGGCTTTTGAAAATTATAAAGATCAGTTCATTTCCTGAAATTATTTACAGACAACAACTGAACAAATGAAAGAGTTTTACTTAGGTTAGAGTCTTTTTTTGGAGTTTTATTAATTTCTAGTTTTGTATTCTTGATAGACTTTTTGTCGTTTTATTAATAATTGCTGAAATATCTCGTTTTCCTTCCTTTCTGGCGACTTGCATTAGTAAATTACTATTGTGCCTGATGAATCTTTTAACCTTTTAATTCAAATGGCAACTTGGGATAACTTGCAACTTTGGTTATTAAGACTATTTGCTTTTCTTATTTTATCATTGTATTACTTGTCAACATTCAATGTTATATTGTTGAAATTGTTTTAATTATTATAAATATTCCATACATTCTAAATTTTAATATTTTTCTTCAGTCATACAATTTTATTATATTTTTTTGCCCGACCGCCTTTGGATGTTAATAATTCATACAAATTATTCTTGACTAAATTGGTGTTTCTTCCATAAACTACATAACTTAAAAACTTTGGCTAACAAATAAAATTGGATACTATATAGGATGTCCGAACTAAAATTTGCACCTAAATATTTCGAGTTTTGTTCAAATTTTGAAAAAATACCGAAAAAGGTCAATTTTAACCTAGAGGGGGCTCAATTTTTATCGTAGTTTCAAACTTCTTTTTTCATCCCTCTAGCGCCCATGAGAAATCTTAAATGGCAAGGGGTATTAAGTGAGACGTCATTTTGAAGCTGCTTTCATTATCCAATGCAACCCTGTTCTTTTTTTTATTTTGAATGTTTTTTTTGAGAAAACTGCTTAGATTACACAGCCCCAAAAAAAAAATTTTTGTCTGCGCCAAGAACTTCACTACGGTAACTAGGGGTTTTTGGGGTCGCTGAATCCGAATCCGAGGTCCTCTTGACCTCATCAGATCATGATCAAGGTTATTTGAAGGTCAAAGTGAGGAAAACTTCTAGAAAAATCATAAAAAATTCAAACAAAGGTTTTCAGGGTCGCTCAATCCGAATCCAAAGTCCGCTTGACCTCATCAGGTCAGGGTCAAGGTAATTTGAGGGTCAAATTGAGGAAACATTCTAGGAAAATCGGAAAAAATTCATACAAAGGTATTTAAATTAAAAACCCTTTTCTTTCACAATAATCTAAGCAGTTTTCTCAAAAAGACTCATTCAAAATAAAAAAGAACGGGGTTGCATTAGATAATGAAAGGAGCTTCAAAATGATGTGTCACTTAACACCCCTTGCCATTTAAGATTTTTCAAGGGGTGGTTCTGGGCGCAGAGGTATGAAAAAAGAAGTTTGAAACTACAATAAAAATTGAGTCTCTTCTAGGTTAAAATTGATCTGTTTCGCTATTTATCAAAATTTGAACAAAACTCGAAATATTTGGGTGCAAATTTTAGTTGGGACACCCGTATACAGTTGAAATACGTGCATAAATTGAAACCAGTTAAACTCTACAATTTTCTAAATTGTTAGTTCGATGAAATTCCTATAATTAACACAGTAATTAAATTTTAAAAATGTAGTTCACGCTTCTGAATTACTTTAATGAACTACTCAGACTGCGACTCTTCACTTTTACAACTACACTACACGTGTTATATGATTATAGGATTTTCCTTATAAATTAAAATAATTTTTTCTGGTTTTGTGTACTTCGTGAAATCGACCATTTTGTTAATGCTGACTATTTATATACAACTATAATAATATAATAATCATGTACGCCCTTTAATTCACCCCCTTACGAGTAAACGTCAGAAGCAGCGCTTGTGTGGGGGACGGACGGCTATTATTATTATTTGCCGTGGAGCTATGGGGCGACTTACAGATGATTGATGGCGCATTTGCTTTTTAGTTGTGGGAACAAAACTATCACCGACAACGATGGACTCCCCCAGGATTGAAATCTTTGTAGCGTCAACTAACATTAATTAATGTCAAATACGCTACAGACAATGAAAATGTATTAAAAATCTCAAATTCTAGACCGGGATACGAACCAGACAACTTATTGAAATGTAAACGCCTTTGTCCGCTGAGCCACCGTCGGCACTAGTAGAATAGTAGACTTGTTTATAAAATTGGAGTATCTCGTTTCGTCGTTGTATGTATGTAAATACGGGGATAAGTACATTTCGTTGTTTGACCCACTCTAAAAGAACAAGGAGTATGTCCATATAATGTTAGAAAAGCGAGGCTCTATACCCGAAAGACGAACAAAGGATAATCGAGTTTTGTCAGTGGCTAATTCAAAAATATGCTGATGTTCCAGATTTTTCAAGACCTGTTTCGTTCTTTGTAGTAAGAGAGATGACAACCAAAACCATGATTCATAACAGCCCGGCTAAAACCATGTAAAATCGATAGATTAGATGACCCTAGAACCGACTGGTGAGTAGTAACTTCCAGAAGTGTAGCATCTTCGCGGGGGGAATTTCTGCTGTGAAATCGCTGTTTTTCGCAAAAAAAAAACATGTTTTTGAGGGAGTTTTAGTTATTAAAAAATACAAAATGGATACAAAAAGCTGAGACTTTTTCACATAGAAAACGTATTTTTTCGAGATTTTATTTTGAGGCTAGAAATACGTTAAAAATGAGCATCGCTGTATCGAGAATGTATCTGATTAGTTACATGCTACATTCAATTCGTCTGATATCATTTTTCTCGACATCTGAGCAATGTATTCAATCATTTACGACCAATTTCAGACAGGTCAGTGACGTCAGATTTGTTGACATTTTCGACATGCTATAAAAATGTAAGGCGACAGGTTTTTGTCTGAAAATTGCTTTTTCTGCATCAACTGACCCGACTTATAAAAGTGATTTTCAGACGAGCTGCTATGAGACAAAAATCTTGGTTGTCATCTCTCTTACTACTGATGAAGCTGTAAAGAGCTAATGTTGTAGCCATGGAAATTCGAATCCTATACTAATTTCCAGCAAAATTCAAAACTACGTTTGCAGTGCCAATTGCGGGTGATAGTTTAAACACAGTTACTGTAATGTGAATAGTTTTTTGATAGTTTAGAAATGGAATAAAATAAAAACGTGGACTGATCTACCACGTAAACGGAATCCGAAGAGTTCCTTTAGTCGAGGCAATGAAGCACTAAAAAGACCAAAAGTTCGGAACTAATGGAGCACGGTCGGATCGGAATGCGTTTCCAAAAATTATTTGTAAAAAATGGTCTCTTCGTTTTTCTGAACAAACCGGAAATTGCATTGCTGCAACAAAAATCCATTCAAAAAATGCATTTTTTGAGACGTCTTTTGGAAGATTGCAAAACTTTGTAAATAAAAGAACTAGGCCAAATCGGGTACTCGGGAGTTTTCGAGGTCCCTGATCACGATTATGGAGTTCAAATTGACCCACCGAACACCTGGAACATTGTTTTTGTCGATATTGTCAGGAAAATTCTCGAAGATGACGTCCACGTCCAGGTTCGGGTGCACGAGGTAGCCGGGGGGTGTTCGCCGATGGCATATTTGGATTCAGTGACCCGAAAAACCCCCAGGGGCCGAGTTTGTCTCGTTCCCCGCGTGATTTTCTGGAGAGTGCCACGGAGATGATGTTCATCGGCGTTCCTGAGCTCCAGGTGTTCGGGGGGTCAATTTGAACTTCATATTCATTATCAGGGACCTCAAAAACCCCCGAGTACCCGATTTAGGCTAGTTCTGGCTTTTATTTACAAAGTTTTGCAATCTTCCAAAAGGCGTCTCAAAAAATGTATTTTTTGAACGCATTTTTGGCTGCAGCAATGCAATTTCCGGTTTGTTCAGAAAAAACGAGGAGGCCATTTTTTACAAATAATTTTTGGAAGTGAATGCAAAAAACCGCATTCCGATCCGACCGTGCTCAACTAGTTCCGAACTTTTTTGCTTCATTGCCTCCTCTACTTAGAGAAAACCGCTACAATTTCACTAAGAAATATATTAATTTAAATAAATAAAAATATAATATCCATGGTAATGTAATACAGACTGCTTAAAATATAAAAAACATATTTTTTTGTGAAATATTTAATTTTTAACATATTTTTTTTGCAATTTTATAATAAGGTGTGTTTTATGATAAACAAAATCAGAAACAGACGTTTGGATTAAATAAAAAAATATAAATCAATTGATTATTGGTGAAACAAAATGTTTATTTACACAAACTGATTTTATTCTAATTAAACCGATAAAATACCGCACAAATGCAATAGTAGATTGATTATCAATATTCAACAAAGTTTAATAGCCAAATGATCCATTCGAATGAGACTTTAATTAATTAAGTTAATATCAATAATAGGTAAATGGCTTTTCTAAATTAATATCAATACGTATTTTAATATATTTTCAAATATACTGTTATGATATCTAAATTATAACTTTAACCATTTAATTTAATTTCTAAATTTTTTTAAATAAATGTTTGTGAAATTTGAAATTTTTTTTTTTAATTTTGTTAGCTAATATTTTTTTTTTTATAATTTGTTAATACCACCACGACTATTCTCAATTCGATGTTGTATCTCCTTAAATCTTTTATTTAATTATGAGTTCAAAGGTTTTTTAGAGCCCTCCTTTAATTTACGCTACTGATTTTTCCTGTACTTTTTAATAAAATAAAATGGTTCAACAATTAGATGATTTTATTTAATAAAGAATATAGAAAAAAAATTAACAAAGATCAGACTAAATTTAATTATGAGAATTACTTGCACGCACACACATTCACTCTATGATCTCTTATTACTACAAAATATAACAAAAAATGAAGGATTAGAATTTGGCGAAATAATTTCTAAAACTAAGGTTGGCACACCGATCTCTTAAAACAGCAATTGGCTAACCTGTCTGTCTTAAACGCAAAACACTTGACTCGCACTTCGCTATCAGTATAAGCACGCCATTAGTATAATGAAAAATTTCTACCTCAACTATTTGTACTTGAACTTCTTCCAACTCGTACAACCAGTGATATATTTTGGCTAGACTTCTAATAATGTGATTCCTCCAACTTTGTTGATTCTTCAAAGGATATTTTCTTGGTTTGGGCGAATTATTCCGAAACCAATTCTCAGGATATACAGAATATGAAAGCACTACCTTCCAGGCAAGTTTTTGTTTAACTATTATTTTAGATACTTCGCTCACTAAATACTAAACATAGTCGCAGTTACCATTAGACTTCAGAATACAAAGTTTTTTTTTTATTTTATTAATTTCTTCTTTTGAAATTTCGATTAATAATTTTAATATAATTTTCTTTCTCCTCTTTCTACCATTTTCCAATTAACTACTTTCTTTTAAACTTTTAAAAATCTTTTCCTAAATTTCTTCTCCTTAAACTCCTTCTACCATTTCTTTATCAACTAACTTTTTTTAATTAAAAATCCTTAAATTTTTCATACTGAACTCTACTGAACTTCTACCATTTTACAAACTAACTACCATCCTTTTTTTTCTGTTGCTATGTTACCTTCTAAGATGACAAAATTTCTCAAATTATATCTGAATTTGTTCTAATTATTTCCGAAATTTTGATTCTATGCTACTTTATTATAAGTTTTGTGTTTTAGCTTTCATAATTTTATTTATAACGATTAACATACTTTTCTTTTATATTCTGACGTCCAATTTTATACATTTTATAAATTTCCAATTTAGTTATCAAAGTTGGTATCTTGACATTTCATTTTAAATAGTTGTCACAACCTTATTTTATTTTGCCATGCAGGTTGTCCTGATATTATAATTTGTTATAAAGATTGTCCCAAAATAAATTGTAATTAAATTTTGAATTTTGAATATGATTTAATTTTGGTTTTAAATTTTTAGATTACTATCAGAGCTTTTTAAAAAAGGATTTTTTCTATAATAAGGATCTCACATTAAATCAATCCCTTAGGTAAGTTCACCTTTAACGTTTCTCTTTATCTATAAAATACCATTTTGTTTATTTTTCTAAATTCTATTTTAATAATATGATTTCTTTATTTTTAGGTGACGTTCATTTTATTTTACCTGACAACATAATTTTAAGAAGAAATATCGGATTGGGCATAGTCTGGGTATTTATTTTCTTCAATTTATAATTTAATTTTATCTAAATATTATAATTTTGATAATGTTAAATTCCACTTACTTTTGATAATGTTAAATTCCATTTCAATACATTCTACTTTGTACCGGATGGCCCAATAAGAATCGCATATATTAGTAACCGCTTATAGTATATCTTCTGGCCAAAAAATTTAATTTTAGAAAAGATTGTATGACTTGAACACACTTAAATGTAGAATCGAAGAAAATATTTTGTAAATTTTAAGAAATTAAAAATCTCTTTAAAGTGTATAAAATTTTTTAATTTAATAATTAGCTAAACGCTTTCGACCGTAAATGTCATCCTCAGAGCCGCAAGGTCAAAATTTGAGATACCTCAAAAAGAGGTTCCAATATCTTGAAAAACATGACTATGTGTAAAATAAAATTGATCAAATCTCTTCAAGGGGGTGAAATGTACGTTTTTTTTAAAAATTTGTTATCGATGCGACATTCTACTTTATAGAGTTTTCTTCGATTCTTTCCAAAAAATTTAATGACTGAAGTGGCCGGGAAATAACCTGAAAATGATTTATAGAATCGTAGGGTGACCGCTAGATGTCGTAACTAAACACTAAAAGTAAACTGCTTATTTTATACAAAATTTACTAAGTTAAGATTTTCGACAAAAATTATTATAAGATAACATGGTGGAGGGAACACGAAATGCTATTTAAAGTATTTCAAATTGAGGTCAATCTACTCGTTATATGTTTGCGTCGAAAATGTTGAGCGATAATTTAGCAAAATAGTACAAAAAAATGTAAAAAATAGTTTAAAGCTTGGTGGATACATGACAACAAAATAAATATGCTTACTATAATTACCATTTCTAACAATGACAGCGAGATATTTTAAATTTCAACCTAGATTCTATTATAAGGTTATATTCGAATCAAACTCATTTCTTTAAAATTTTTATAGTTGAAAAATTGTAAACAAAGATAACGTGTCAAATATTGCTTTTTGTATAATCCTGATCAGAAAAAATGGGCATCAATTTTGGCGAATATAAGTAGTGTTACAAAGAACACATTAACTTTCTGTTGCAGTTCTTCATTTTATAAAGTATTAAAATATCTAACTCTCCTACATCGTAGAGTTAGAAGCAAGAGAGCCCCTTTACTACACATTAACCTACCGTCCTATGTTTATGTGCCATAGCAAATAGTTCACACAAATAATAAATCACAGTTGGTCTGCTATAACGGTTGAATTTTTATTAAATTTTACAGGGTGGGCCAAACTTCTGACCTCGGAGGAGTACGTCGTTGTGGTAAGATATAAACTTTTAAATTTTGTGTGAGCTAGTACAGTTACTGAGTGCACATTGAAAATAGTTTCGATTATACAGAGTGTTCCAAAAACTCGTGGCAACACAAACTTACATTTTTTTAAATGGAACATACTATGTTTTATTCAAGAATCGAAAAGATCTCACCGAGAGCGTTAAAAAAATATAGCATGTTAATATATTATATAGGTGTTTCAAAAAGATATGGCCAATTATTAGTAAAAATGACCCCATTTTTAACACTCTGTGAGAAGGCTGTCGCCAGAAAACAATTTCGCGGGGGGGGGTGGTTTGGTGAGCCCGTCCTAAGTAGTTTTCTTCGTGGACAGAACGTGGCGGCCACGACACGACAATAGAAACTTTAAAGTGTATTGCCAAAGTCTTTGCCACGTAATAGAAACTGTTCTATAACGTGGCGGTGACTAAAATGAGGAACATTTTCTTGGTGGCAGCTACGTGGTGGTGTGGTGGTCTACACTAAACACGAAACTTTGTTCATTGCGCATGTCTTTTTGATTTGTAGCTCGTTCTCTGTCTTGCATATTATTTCTTCCATTTTCTTTGCTTTTTCTCTAACCTGACATAACTGTTAACTTAAGTATGTACATACTGAATAATAATTAGGTATAACCATTATATTATTATGGAAATACAAGAATATTGGTTTAACAATACTAAATAAAAGCAAAAATTAGGAACGATTGAAGATTTACTGTCAAATATACGTGTTGTTGCTCGAAATATGGGCACGTGTCAATGGAATAATTAATACATAATTTAAGAAAAAGTTAAAATCTGTAAATTTTTCATCATGGAAATTAAATACTTAAATGTTTCAAACTGTATTTTTTATCAATCTTTGTTATTAAAATCATTAATTATGTATGGAAATGTAGTAAATTTGACGAAAAAAAGTTTTTTAAATAGCGCGTTTATTTTTCTCGTCGCAAATGTCTGCGTTTAGAAAATAAAACTTTAAAGTGATTTTTGTGTGGCAAAAACGTGGCGAGAATTACTGCAATCATGTAATCAAGTGCCGCCACTTTAAAGGTATATTAATAGTTTCCAAAAGACACTAAAACTATCACGCCCACTTTAAGATCACTACCACTTGTAAGTGGTATTTAAGTGACATGGTTTGGTGGCCGTAACTATTATTTTCCACTTTAATGTTTCTGCAACTTTGAGGTAGTCTCGCTTAGTTGTTATAACATTTCAAACACCTTTAGTGGCACCAAAATATTATAAAACTATTAAGGATACAGCGGTGAACTTTAGGTGACTACAACTAGGCATAAATAAAATTAAGTCATTCTTACTGTGTAGGGGTAGATTTAGTGATTATTACGTAATAGCCACCCAATCGAAGTTGCGATATCAGTTTCTGTCACTATAATGCTACTTGGGGTAGAAAAACATACTACTTAGTACTTACTAAAGAATTATGTTATTTTTTTTTTCATTTCAGAGGGGATCTATCCCCCTTGATCCCCCCCCTGGCTACGGCCTTGCTCTGTGAAACAGTAAATCAAAATAAATCAACAGGTCTTTGTATTCAAATGTCATTCTGATATCGTTGGCTGTGCTCACTATTAATTACTTTTTTTATCTATGGCTTCTTTAATACAGGGTGAAACATAACTCAAATCAAGCATATTTTTAAATGGATCACCCTATAAGTCTTTTTACAATTTGTTAGTACAATTAATAAGCTTTCAAACGATATAGTATAGTTAAGGTATAAGTTAATGGAAACCTGCAAATATTTTATGATAACTGAAAAATCATGTATTTTACGTACACAATAAAAATGGTATTAAAGGGTAAACATTTGTTTTTGCCGTTTGGGGGTGGAGTCGACTCGGAGAGAAGATCCAACTTCACCATCACGTTAAGCATCCTCAAAAACGGGAGATGACGAGGGTTTTCCCGTTTATAGCGAAGAACAAATTTTTCACCCTTTCGGGGGTGATTTTTGGCGATTTGAGGGGTGGGGTGAACTCTAAAAGGATTGTAACTACCGCCATCGTGTCCTTCATCCTCGAAAACATGGGATTACGTTAGTTTTGCTGGTGAAAGACGAGATTCACCATTTTGGGGGTGGTCTTTGGCCGTTTGGGGGGGAGGGGCCAACTCGAAAAGAATTTTAACCCCAGTCATCATGTTCAGCATCCTTGAAAACGGGAGGAGCGTAATTTGCGGGCGTCAAAATTTATTTGTATTTTTCACAGAATGGACTAATAATTCCAAATATCTCCATAAAGGTATGCGGTCCTCTAGTGGTAACAGTAAAAAATAATAGACACATCCAAAATTACGATTATAATTTGTAGAATTCGAAAGCCTAAATTATACAGTACGTTTCATGTAAAAATTTAATACCATTTAATTTGTGTATGTAAAATACATGATTTCTCCGTTATCATAAAATATTTACAGTTTTCCATTAACTTATACCCTAAATATGAAAGCTTACTAACAAATTGTAAAAAGACTTATAGGGTGGTACATTTAAAAATTTTGAGATATTGCTCGATTTGAGTTCTGTTTTACCCTGAATTAAAGAAGCCATACACAAAAAAGTAACTAATAATAGTAAGCACAGCCAAAGATATGAGAATGACATTTGAATACAAAGACCTGTTGATTTATTTTGATTCACTGTTTTATAGAGTGTTAAAGATGGGATCATTTTTGCTAATAATTGGCGGTATCTATTTGAAACACCCATATAATATATTAACACGCTATATCCTTTTTAACGCTCTCGGAGAGATCTTTTCGATTCTAAAATAAAATTAAGTATGTTCCATTTAAAAAAATGTAAATTTGTGCTCACACAAAATTTGAAAGTTTTATATCTTACCACAACGACGTAATCCTCCGATGTCAGATGTTTGGCCCACCCTGTATAAAATAATATACAGGGTGTCCCATCTAAAATTTTCACCCAAATATTTCGAGTTTTGTTCATATTTTGAAAAAATGCCGACACAGGTCAATTTTACCCTAGAGGGGGCTCAATTTTTATCGTAGTTTCAAATTTCTTTTTTCATCCCTCTAGCGCCCAGAACCACCCCTTGAAAAATCTTAAATGGCTTCTTTCATTATCTAATGCAACCCCGTCCTTTTTTTATATTTTGGATGACTCTTTTTCGAGAAAACTGCTTAGATTACACAGCCCCACAAAAAATTTTTTTGTCTACGCCACGAACTTCACTACTGCAACTAGGGGTTTTTGGGGTCGCTGAATCCGAATTCGAGGTCCGCTTGACCTCATCAGGTCAGAGTCAAGATCATTTGAAGGTCAAATTGAGGAAAACTTCTAGAAACATCTGAAAAAATTCATACAAAGGTTTCAGGATCGCTGAATTCGAATCCGAGGTCTGGTTAACTTCATCAGGTCAGGGTCAATCTCATTTGAGGTTGAAATTGAGGAAACCTTCTTGGAAAAATCGGAAAAAATTCATACAAAGGTATTTAAATTAAAAAACCTTAAATTGAACAATACAGTCGTTAAAATTAAATTGTTTTTTTAGAACTACTATTATTTTCTTTCACAAAAATCTAAGCAGTTTTCTCAAAAAAAAGTAATTCAAAATAAAAAAAGAACGGGGTTGAATTAGATAATGAAAGCAGCTTCAAAATGATGTATCACTTAACACTTAACACCCTTTGCCATTTAAGATTTTTCAAGGGGTGGTTCTGACCTTACCTGTTTCGGCATTTTTTCAAAAAACAAAACTCGAAATATTTGGGTGCAAATTTTAGTTGGAACACCCTGTAATATCTTTACAAGGTTTCCAATATTAATCGAAATTGAATTAAAAAATAATTAACTTTAAAAATATATTATTTATACTATTTTAAGGAAAATTTCGCTATATACCATGGACTAATTAGAAAATTAATTTTGTAATTGCGTCTGGTACTAGTCGAAAAATACATGAATTCAAAAAGCAATTACAGAGAAAAACCGTAATAGATCAACTCTGGACTTGAAAACATGTTTTTATAGTTTAAGAAATAAAGTGGGCGATTTCCAACAGCAAGGTTAATGTGTAGGCGAAATTATAAGAGTGGAAATAATTCTAAAGCAGTCATCGAATACTTTATTGTAACCTTATATTTTTATTCCTCTAAGTGACTAGAATTTCCAACGAAAACCGTTTTCGAATCATTAGATACCTATATACGTGTTTTGTGAGTTTGCTTTGCTTTTTTTTGGCAGCTTTCCCCACCCATTAATCACAGGATTGTTGCCGTTTCTTACAGATAAGGACCATCGTATCTGTGTGAAATGTACTGGCACTAATGAAATATTAGAATATTATATTGGTAGAATGTCGCTGTGAAAGGCTTAGAGTCCCTAGCTGACGACAAGAACTTTCACCTTATCTCAGAGCCCGGCTTCTAAACCCAAAAAGCTCAATCTAGTATTATGGGTAGCGAGATGGGATAGTTTGATAGAATAGGTATAATGTTCCGATACAGTTCTTTAAAAATTTAAGCACATGTGATAAATAGGAGTTTTTCAACGTGTCGCCGACGTTTAGCTCTTCCGATATAAATTTATTTATTGATGCGAACAAGAAACAGATGTTTTCTTTTTCGTTTAATAGTATGATATATTTTCTTAATAAATGTGCACTATCCGTTTTATATTAAACCCCATTATATCACACTTTTCATTATAAAACTGATTTTGACCAATAGAAACCCCTGCTTTCTAAAATAAAACTGACTTTGCACCAATAGAAATTTCTACGCTGTAATCAAGTATGCTTTTGATAGGTACTATAGGCCTCGTGCAGATGCGCGCGCATCGCAATTTTTAACGCCGCTTTTTTATATTTTAGGGGAGTTGCAAACTGCGAAACGAAATTTTTTCAAAATATAATAAATAAAACGTTAAAATAACTTTGTTGAAAGTTGAATGAAGTGATTTGCCATAATATTCATGCATAAAAGTAGTAAGTTTACATCATAATATTTTCGTACTTTTTAGTTTTTAATAACATAACCTCATTTCAGTTGTATTTTTAGAGAAATAATATAATATTCACGTAATATTATTAAAAAAAAATATGTCAATAGAACAATATTAAATTTACTATTTGATATAGATATTTTAACAGTCAATCGTTATTCTAAATCCATTTAATTACAAATTTCACATAAATCCTTATGTTAAGTTAATGGACAGCGGCCTCAAAAAGTTTTCAAAATATGCCAGTGTTATACATTTGAAATACAGATATTTATTCTCAAAATATGCTGTAATTATATTTTATTGTATTGAATGAGTGAATAAATAAATATTATTATTATTATTATTTATATTGACAGTCACCTATGGTGAGAACAAACATTTGAAATCAAGAAGGTGTGTTAATACTATCTGTCATTGTATGTCATTATTTAATTTCTTAAAATTCAAAAACTCTATGTATAGAGTTTTTGAAAAGTACGGTCGACGGAAAAGTTCTGTGAATTAAAATGGCGATTAACAATCTCGAACATTAACGCGCTCACGCGTTAAATTATCTCGATTGTTAATCGCCCTTATTAATACACTTGTTCGTTAAATAACCATTAACTCATTATACTCTGAATAAAAGAGGAGTGCAGTAAAAGTGGGGATATAACGTCACATTCCATAGGCGTACTTTGCAAAATAAAAATAAACCAATAAATAACACGGATATGTTGTCAATGGGATTAATAGTCATTTATGTTTCAAGGGAATTATAAGGGCCTTAATTCCCGAAGGTAAAGTTAGCATCCCGAGGGCCTCTGGCCCGAGGGACTGCAATTTCCTGATGTAATTAAGGCTAATTAATTCCCGAGGTACAGGGTTATTCATTATAAGTTACCCACCCCTTATTATCGTTATTATTGCCTATAGAAAAAAAGTTTCAAATAAAAGTTATATGGTTATAACTGTTTTTTGTTAAAATGCTATTAAATGCACAGTGGCGTGCAGATTTCAGGAGATAAAAAAAATAATATTTTTTTTAAATAGGATACCCTATATATTTTTACATTTTTATAATCCTCTCGATGAGCTGATTTCAACGATGTATCACACTTTATGTCTAATCTGGATAATAAAGGATCTACAGCCACCTGAAAAACACATTTTTTGAGTTAAAGTAGCTGTAGTAGCCAAACGGTTGAAAATCGAGAAAAACGGTTTACAAGTCTCTATCTTTTTCAAATTCTATACTGTGGCACTAAAAAATATTGTATACAGGGAGATTAAAAATCAGATGGGATTTCCAATATCCAAAAAATGTGTTTAATCGTTGTTGAAATCAGCTCGTCGAGAGGATTATAAAAATGTAAAAATATACAGGGTATCCTATTTAAAAAGAATATTATTTTTTTGTATCCCCTGAAATCTGCACGCTGCTGTACATTTGATAGCATTTTAACAAAATAAAATTATAACCATACAACTTTTATTTGAAACTTTTTTTTCGATAGGCATTAATAACGGTAATTAGGGGTGGGTAATTTATAGTGAATAACCCTGTACATAGATTATTTTATTTCTGATCGATTTTAATAAAATAAGGAGCAATGACATTCACTAAATATAATGAAATACTGACAGCAATATTCAACAAACGTCAAAATATCCTAACTACTGGAATTAAGCCTGACAACAGGAAATTAAGGCACCTCTAATATCCCAAGGGAGTTATGACCCTGTTTATTGATAGCGTAACTATGATGATATAAGCTTATAATCAGTAATAAAATTTTTTTAATGTCTTGGTATTAAAACACTTCAGTACCTAAAAATCAAAGATTAAAAAAAATAAAAATTTCAAGAACTGCTGTCTTCACTATAACTACTAGTATCATTATAATTGTCTTTTCTGAAGTTTATTTTAATAGGGTCTATTAAGTTTTCCATTGTTATATCCTCTTTCCAAAATGAATATTCCACTTTTTTTCCAATTTTCCAGATTTCGCACATCAGGTAATTTAAATGTTGTATTGTTTTGAGAAACATAACCTTCTCTCTGCATCTCTGTAAAGCTAGAAGGGTGGGTTACCCCACAGCATGTAGGTCACATTTGGCACATTGTGCATCCTTCTGAGGTTGAGCCTTCCTTCTAGATCGTCAGCCAGCCTACTTGTTTACAGTAAGTCGTGACGTCGCCTGAAGGTAGCTCCCTCATGTTGGCATGTGGTAACCTCTGCTCGCCGAAAAAAAAATATCTTATTTGTGAGAGTGTCAGGCATTCGCAAATAATGTGTTCGACAGTCTCGTCTTCCTATTCACATCCTCTACACAGTGGAGTGTCAGATAACCCCACCCTGTAGCGGTGTTTTCGTAGATGACAGTGGCTAGTCAGAATACCAGTGGCTGTGCGCAGGTTCTGTCTGTTCATAGTCGTATTGTATTTTTTGGCTGTTTCGCTGTTCGGATACTGTAGAAGTTCCTTGGCTGCAGTCACAGCTGCTGCCGATGAAAGTGCCAGGTCCCAAGAGGCTGTTTTCTTAGCTAACGAGTCCGCTGTACGGTTGCCTTTTGATTTTCCATGTCCTTTGATCCAAGCTAAAGTGATCACGTTGTTGTTGCAAGCTTCGATCAGGGTCTGGTGACATTCTAGTACTAGACTTAATGTAATGCATGGTCTATTCAGAGCTAGTAGTGCCTGTCTGCTATCCGTGAGGATGTAAATATTATTACCAGTAACGTTTCTTCTGGTAGTCTCTTTTGCGGCGATGGAGATAGCAGTGAGCTCTGTTTGAGCTACACTGGCATTTGAACCCATTGCCCATGCTATATTAAGATTCAGGGATCTGAAATAAATTCCACAGCCTGACCTCTCATTTCTTTTAGACCCATCGGTGTAGATGCACAAGGCACCTGCTGCCAATGTAGCCTCTTGTACGTTTTTTATTATTACCCTGTAGGGCATGTGAAAGGCATATCTTGGTGCAGTCGAAGCCGTGTTGGCTTGAAGCAGTGGGTCCTCCCCAAGTAGCTCGTGCCACAAGTCACACCTCGACTTACCGGATCCTACATCAGGTTGTATACAAGTAGAGCGTAGCCGTGTCATGGTCATCACGAAACAAAACATAACCTTTTAATTGTGACCAAATCAGTTCAATGGGATTTAACTCTGCATGGTAAGGAGGCAATCTGAGAATTTCAATTCCTTTTTCTCGGGCCATCTCATCTATAATATATTTTTTGAGTTTGTTTTTATGTTGCTTTGCTGTTACGAGTAATTCTACCTTCAAGGATTTAGGAGGACTGATAATATTTTAAGAATGAAGCCATTTTGAAATATATATTAATACAAAATTCCGAATTAGTTAAAATACATACGATACGGCTATGAATAAATAAAGTCTGACTTATCTGTCAAAAGAACAGGTTTATTTCAGTAAAAACCATGGAAACATAATTAACTCTAACGAAATCTTTTATTAGGCCCATCAAATGTATTAAAATTTTCATTTTAACTACAAATAAGCATTGAAGGATAAGGTAAAAATAAAATTTCTATCTCTTAAACCTGTACTACTTCTACAAACTAAATTACTGCACTCCTTTCTTCTCTAAACTATAATGAACTTTTTTGGATAATTAAACCATCTTTAATAAACTATTTAAATTACGTTTCGATTTCCATTTCGGCAAACATTTCCGGAGATCGAAATATTAGGGAAATAAGGTTTAATTATAAAACAAAAATAAAAATAATATTAAGGGGATGTTAACTTTTTATTGTTTGGTTATTTATCATTTTGAGGCATTTTTAATACGTTTTAGTAGTATAATTTTATGACAGTACAATAATTATTTTACTTGTGTTTTCACAATTTAATAACTCTTTTATGATGACGCTTTATAGAGTCGAATGAAACATATATAAAACTGGAAATTGAAACAAGCGAAGAGTAAATAATTGGCGGAAAAATTTACTCAATATAATAGGGCGACATTCAGATCCATATTCATACTAATATACAAGATAAGTCATAACTGTTGGGATATGGGGTAAGCTCAGATTACTTTGACCAAAATATTTTTGGTAATTATTTCACAACAGAGGTACCTATAACTTTCGAGAAAAACGCAATTGAACATTTCATGGTCTTGCGAAGTGTTTTAAAATATTCTTTTACTCATGAAAAATGTGCTTTGGGCTGTCAGATAACTAATTTTTTGACTGGCCACCAAGAGGTCCTTAGGAAGTCCCTAATTTATTAAGGCATAAAATACGTTTTTTATGTCAGAGATTCACGAGTTTGAATTTGTTTTAAATGAATAGTTTGATTTGATGCATCTTTAATACCAGAATGTAAAATAATATTTCTTGGCACAATTTTGATAATGAATATGTTGTGCAATTTAACATATTTGATTATATTCTCATAATGAAAAATTTAATACCTTAGTTTAATATTCAATTGAGATAATTAAGGGAGGGAGACAATTTACATATATATTAACTAATTTTTGTTAGTTATTGCAATTAAATTCCTAAAATTTAAAATAATTTAAAACAACAAACTAATCCAGCCACATTCGTTAACAAATTGATCGACCGATAAAATACACTTCAAACAAAATGTAAAAATTCTAAACCTAACCTACACACATTTTAGCCAATTTAAACTTATTCTTAAGCATATAAAAACTTACTCTTGTGTTAAACCTCTCATCAATAGACCTCAGAACTTTATAAGACTATAATAATTTTTCACTGTCAAAACTTTTTCACTAAACAACCCAACAAAAATTGGATTACGTTATAAATTACATATAAAAGAATAAAAACTTTTTCTTTAGGCGAAAAGAAAATCAAATTTAGCCAATTTCATATCGTTTTACGTAAATCACAGATCACAGACAGGTCTTGCGAACAAACGCGAATCAAAGTGGAGGTCACGGAAGTCATGACTTTCCAAAAACTCGATTTCCTTTGGGTGACTACCAATTTTGTGTATATTTACCATAGATTTTAATCAGAAAATAATAATAATAAAAAAACTAACTTTTGTAAACTTTACAATTAATATTGAAAATGAGGTAAATTACCGACTCTCTTTTTCTCGCTCTCTTTCTTTTTGAGAAGTTTCGATTACTGTAAAATGAAGAAAAGTATGAAGTACATTTTATTTTTAATATAAAGTTTTAATATTTAATATACTAAGGTCGCATTTAGTCTAATGCCACCCGTCTCGATTGCCAAATGTATTGTTTAAAAATATGTTTCGCTATAATAAAGATAAAGCCACAATTATTATTGACCTTATAGTAGTAAACTCCAAACTTGTGTGGGAATGTACCTGTGCCCTGAATGAACTAGCAAACCGCAAGAAAGAGACCCTAGCATGGGATCCAGGACACAAAGGACACCAAGGAAATGAAAAGTCCCAAGGGAATGAAAAAGCCGACGAAGTGGCCAGATAAGGCTCGTTATTGACATTCTGTGGCCCGGAGCATAGCAAAAGCAACAGTTAAGAAAGCAATCAGCAAATGGGTGGAAAAACAAGCCTAAAGCTGGTGGCAACAATCCCCAGGACAGAAGCAGGCAAAAACATCTACACCTACTGAGCAAGGACAAAAGGTCCGTAAGAGCAATAGTAGGTATGCTTACAGGGGGGGATCAAGAGGGATAGATCCACCCCCTCCCCCCGAAATGAAAAAAAAATAACATATTTCTTTAGTAAGTACTAAGTAGTATATTTTTCTACCCCAAGTAGCATTATAGTAACAGAAACTGATATCGCAACTTCGATTGGGTGGCTATTACGTAATAATCACTAAATCTACTCCTACACAGTAAGAATAACTTATTTATGCCTAGTTGTAGTCACCTAAAGTTCACCGCTGGGAGCCACTTAATAGTTTTATAATATTTTGGTGCCACTAAAGGTGTTTGAAATGTTATAACAAGTAAGCGAGGCTACCTCAAAGTTGCAGAAACATTAAAGTGGAAAATAATAGTTACGGCCACCAAACCATATCACTTAAATACCACTTACAAGTGGCAGTGATCTTAAAGTGGGCGTGATAGTTTTAGTGTCGTTTTGGGAACCATTAATATACCTTTAAAGTGGCGGCACTTGATTATATGATTGCAGTAATTCTCGCCATGTTTTTGCCACGCAAAAATCACTTTAAAGTCTTATTTTCTAGACATTTGCAGCCATTTTTGAGATCGCCATGATGAGAAAAATAAACGCGCTATTTAAAAAACTTTTTCGTCAAAACAGCTTCAAATTGACTACATTTCAATACATAATTAAGCTCGCGCAAGTCATCTAACTATCAAAGGAACCACAATATATCTGCAAAGGTCGCAGTTGAAATAGGCCGTAGGGCCACCCTCTTTACATATCTATCTATCTACTTTTAATATAAAGTTTTAATATTTAATATACCAAGGCCGCATTTAGACTACAGCGACCAGTCTCTATTGCCTAATGTATTGTTTAAAAATATTTTTCGCTATAATAAAGATCAAGCCAGAATTATTATTGACCTTATAGTAGAACCACACATGCGGCCAATTTAAAGAAAAAAATACAGCAGCACGCATTAGCATATATAAAAATTCTTGCAACCTTGCATTTTTTTTTGAGCAGAAGGATACCAGCTATCTACAAGACTGGGATATAATTTTGTATTTAGTCAACTAAAGTAGAGCTAGTAATGAGGCGACCAATATAATCTACAATTATCTATTACCAAACTATCTTTCCTGATTCGGAAAATAAAAGAAATAAAATCATAAATGGTGTTGAAAAAACAACATAACCCCGCTACTGGCGGGAGATTTTGATTATTGTCACAATCACTATTTCTATTACTAATAAGAAGATTAGTAGAAAGAGCTATAACAAATAAATAAAACAATTCAATAAAATAAGCATATAAAATTATATTCACGCCGCCACTGCAAAATATATTACCCGAATAAACACGCTTTAACCTTGAAGCTAGAAACATATATGCAGTTAAATTATCACTTCGGGTAGTAATAGTTAGAAAACGCATACAATTATTATTGCAACATTAAAAAGTCTCTTTAAGGGCGCGGTCTTGTACGTCAAATATCAGCCAAATTATGTCAAATAAGATGCTGCCCGGGAGGTGCTGGTATCTCGTGATAAATGCTTAAATTAAACAAAATAGTTACAGAAACCTTCCTTTGAAATTTTCTCGTTACAGAAATCATTCTAGAAATTCATTGTTTATTATATTTAATACAAGGGGAGAACAATATTTAGTATCATCAAAATGTATAATCTTAACTTTTTATTTTTCATTTATTTTCTCTGTAGGTATATTTTATTTATACAGAGCCTTTCAATGAAAACGATACTTCCATAAGATCTTTCTTTTAATTCTTAAAATTAAAATAATTTGTTACTGCGGCATTGATAATATCAAAATAACATTTTCTTTTCAGTTATTTGTTCCTCGTTATGAAGTACCTACTTATGTGAGAAACGAAAGAAAAATTAACCACGCGAACGATGAATAATTACGATTTAGGTGAACATGTCAAAGATATTTACAAGTCGGAAACAATTCGAAATAAAATGCCCTTGTCAAATGTATAGATACAGAGTGTTATTGCTCATTTCAAAGTTAGTATATAGCTATGACAACTATCGACACGTGTCAAGTTGCATCGGCGCTTCTTTGTAGATCAAAGAGCCACTCTTTAAGTCAAGGCGGCAGGCTTCCTTTAAACTTTGGTTCAGCTCACGGTGGCCCTAGACTCCTAGATAATTGTATCAAAGGAGTAAGCCGCTTTAGCAATATTGTTTCCTCGGTTTTATTGGTTCAAATTTTCTCCAGAATTTTTCTTGAAGACTATTTAAACCCGAGATCCTTGATTTTATCTGATAAAAAGTAAGGTTTATCATCTACTTATATTTTTGTTGTTGAACTATGCTTATTATTTTCTACACCTTTGAAAATGAATATAGCTCAATGTTTAATTTGTTAATCCTTAACTAAGACCTAAATAGAATTAAAAAATGCAAAATCTCCCATCCCACTGTAATAGGTTATGCCGTTGTCTGTATAAAGGTATACAGACAACACTCGTTATGCTATGGTTTTGTGAATATCTCAATCATGGAAGAATCACAGTACCTATACAATCTCAAATTTCAAATTGGTGTAACGTCGGAATAGATTTCGTGAGTAATCGGACGGCGCCGGCGTTATTTAACTCGGGTTACTGAGGCAAATAATACAATACGCTTACCGTATTAGATACTTTTTACTAATCCAAAATATTCACGAAGTGATAAATGGCAACGGTCCGGAATTGCGCATGCGTGTGTGAACTTGGGATTTGTTTTGATTTCAGTGTGTTTACAGTACAGTTTACACTGTTAAATTCTTTGGTCGTTCAGTGTTCTTTGAAGCCTAAAAAAATCTTACTGCTGTATTTCTTCTAGAGTGTACAACAGCAGCGTTGATAAAAGTACTACTAAAGAAAAAAAATTGTCTGGAAATTAAATTTTAAATCCTATTACATTCGGAAATCAGTCGATTTAACTTTTGGTCTACAGGATAGGATTTTATACACAGGAATAAGATCCTTAAAGTATACAATATTATTGTTTCTGCACGGAAGACCGAAAAATATTTTTTTTGTGAAGACGTTCTTTTTTGTGTTTTAAATAAGCAGCTGTAATTTTATCAAAGCAAAATATTTATTTTTAGATTTTATACGAATTGAAATTCTCTACGAACAATATTTTTTTCATATCATCTTAAAGCCGAGGTTTTACGAAGAAAACGAGCACTCTGATAAAATTAAACAATTGAAAATTTGTAAACCAACTTTTTCGATTGAAAATTAGGTTTTCTTTTAAATTTTTGCACAATTGGACAAAGTGACGGGTCACATTTTTTAAGATAATCAGATAAAATCAGAACTTCAAACTCAGCCTACTACCGATTCTCGATATTTTGCTTCGTGTTAGAGATATCGAAAAACATTAGAAAAAGTTGTTTAGAATATTATTTTTTCATTATATTGGTCTATACACAAAATTATTACATTTTTTTTTAATTTGATAAATTAGTGTTCCATGGAAAGTAATAATTTGAAACATTGACAATTTAGTAGTGATTACAACTGATTAAAAAAGAAAAATCATGATTCCTACACATACTAACTATTAAAAAGTAAAAATTAATTTATTATGAAAGTCATACAAAATATCATTTATTTTGAATATATATATTCTTATCGTTTACTTTATAATATTACCTCTAATTCTTTTCTAAAATACTTTATATATTTTTATTCTAATGGATAGATAACATATCGACCTAAATAAATTTTTAATTATTTTTAAAAATTCCCGCGTTATGACAGTTAAACGACATGCGCAACAAGCATCTCGTGTTTAGAGTAATAAAAAATATAAATGCTCTAAAATCTCGTCAACTTTCAGACGAAACGGTATCAAACCCACGTTGCCAAATGAACTGTTCAACCAACAGCTGTGAGTTCCCGCGAAAATTTAAATTCATGATATATTATTAAATTCGTATAGGTACGTATATTTTTAAAGTTTTATTGCGTACTTAGAATGTTTCTTTCTGATTAAAGTTTTTTAAATGTTTGGAGAACAAAAACCTTATAGAAATGGTCATGTCACCTGTTTATGAGAATAAAAAATTGCATAAATATAAAAATGACAAACCAAATAAGAAAATTTTATTTACAAAGACAATAATACAATTGCAGCGTTCTTATTTTTGTGTTTTGAATTCATGTTTCTTTTATTATGTGCCAACATTGCTATATTCTAAACCATAACAGATAGTAATACGATGAAATGGGGAAAAAATTGAATTTTTTGGAAAAATTAGAGATAAAAAAAATCAGGGTTTATTGATTTTCTTGAGTTGTACAGTAAAACCAAAAATGGCATTTTTATAGTTTGAGATAAAATTTGCTATTAAGTATCAACATACCAGTAAACCGTCGATAGAATATTAGTGACGTTTATAGTTTGCAAAATATCAATAATTTATTCTAGAATAATGAAAACAATTCAATGAATAAAATAAAACAGTTAACAAACAAAATATAAAATTAACAATTTAATTTGAAAAGAAATATTTAAGTTTATTACATTAAAATAAAATTTAAAATGAACAAATGTTATCTGAAATATAAATAATAGTAAAATGTTCTGCTCTTTCACGTGCTGTGCTATTAGTTTTTCGAATTTAGCATACACTTTAGAGCAGCAAAGATTTTTTTTATCGCTTTCTACACCTTTTAAAGCGATATCACATTTTATGAGAGGTTAAAGTCTCTGACAACTGGGCTAATTATGGTATGACACCGCTAAACATACCAGCTGATCCATTTGCATGCGGTGCAAAGTAGACCTATATGATCTATATATAATTATATACATATATCAAACTATCAATTTAATTCGAAGTTCCTATAAAATGACTTCAAAATTTCAAATCGACTGATTTCATATATTAAAGTATTTTGATGTATTCTGATTAAACCACATTGTAGATAAAGGTTTAACTTAGGTCAAGTTAATGTTTATTTTTCTTATTTTTTCAGAATCTAGGATATACAGATTGTTAAATGCCACTTTTAAGGTTAAAAAAATTGGATGATTTTAAAGCTGTCGTTTTCATAGAAAATAATAAATTTATCGATTTAAAATAGTAAGACTACCTAAGTTAGACCTTTATCTTTAATTTGTCTGAAAATTATATTTTAAATCCCATTACATTCGGAAATCAGTCGATTTAACTTTTGGTCTGCAGCATAGGATTTTATACACAGGAAGACCCCGCCCTTAATTCAGACCGCCTCAACCCATAAAAAACTCTTCGCTTTAAGAATGTTAGACAAAGGGCCCCGTTCGGCTGCAGTAGATAAAGATAGACAGAGGCGTTGATCGTCAGACAGGTCACACTCAATCAGTTAGTGGCAACCTCTTCCTAATTGGTCAAAGTAAATTCACAAACTATCCAGGATTGGCTGATCATGACACCATTCTAGTTTACCGGTAGAAATCTCAGAGACGCGTTCGAAAGAAATTAAAAATGTTAGTTACTGATTAGCTCCTGATATGACTAGACCTAATCCAGTCGGTAGCAGTATTTTTCCGGCTAGGAGCCAGTGACGACTTGTGAACTTTCTCATAGTGGAGGCAAATGGAAAATAACAAAAATTTGCCGTAGTTCAGTCTTATGAACTTAATAGCCAATGCTCGACAAATGCTAAGTAATGCATACATAATTATAAAATTATTATTTAAAAAATATTCCATTTAAAAAATAGGAACACTCGTTTTAAATTTGTATTAGGTAATTTAATTATTAAAAAAAATCCCAACTTAACCTCAAAACCACTCACGCACAATGTAAACACAACCACCCACAGAGAACTGATTTAAGTAATTTATTTTATGCGCATGATTAAGATATGACAGTTAATGTCCAATCCACTCGTTGGCTATTGGCAATGACATCATAAAATCCGCGTACCGCCATTGGTCCAGGCTAGCCTCAACCCATAGCGATTGGAATGCAATTTAATGTGTTATAGCAGTGAAAGCTCTGAAAATATTTCTTTTGACGTTTTAGGATCAAGAGTCGCGTTGTTGCCATATTAAAAATATGTCGTAAAATCTGGGATAATAGAGAAAATACTTTAACTATGTTTTGGACTAAAATTAAAAATAATTAAAATAAATGGAGGGTCTATTGCGTAAATATTTCAGAGGAGGCTCAGCCTCCTTGGGCCAGCCGCCACTGCTAGGAGCCATTTTCCAATTTACAATTCCATTTCAATTTACATAGAGTTAAACTTAACAAACGAATTCCTGAGCTTTCCAATTAGTCTATAGGCATAACGTTGTAAAAAGTGTTGTTAAATTTATTGTTTTTAATACAAATTTTAAGGACGAGAAGGAAGATATTGGCTTTCAATACTACAAGCAAATACAGTCCACTATTGTAGATGCTAGTTCATACGTGTAACTAGAATAAGAATTTGGATTTCAGGAGAAATATAATTTTCCAAGATATTTGGGGGCTATGGATTGCACCCACATTACAATTTCTATCCAGGTTTGCAATACTGCAAGAAGAGGTTAATAAAGAATTAACTGTCAAATAATTGTACAGTGATTCGAGATATTCTGCATGGATTGTAGATTTCCTTGACAATTTTAAGTAACTCAGACAACACGACCGTTACGCTAAAACGACACGGCCAGTCCGCATAGTTTGTTTATTATGTTAGGATTAATGAATTCTTCTTCCTCTCTAATGGATTATTATCATGCTTATAGCATTCAAAATTAGTTCAAATGAATGTTAAATGCGATGTTGTCAAGCGTCCTTTAAATTTTTAATGCGCCTCTAAAATTTGCGTATATACAGAATACCGTTTTTGATTAAATATTTAACGAAAGGCTAAAAGTTAAATTTTTAAACGAATGTAAATTTTAAAGGATGTTTTACAGAATAGTAGACCCCCTTTGTGTGTTAAACGAGGTATTATCAAACCTCTCTGCGACAAGGCAAAAACAATTTGTTCAAATAACAATATTTTAAATACTGAATTACCACTTGGTAAATCTGTCATAATGAAGGAAAACTATCCAAGTACGTGCTAAGATGGCGAGATGACATACAGAGAAGAGCGGGAAAGAACTGGATGCTCCCAGCACAAAACAGGAACATGGAAGGAAATGGAAGAGGTCCAGGAGTGGATTAATACAGGCTGATGAAGATCAAGAAGATCCAAGTACATAAATATATAAACCGTAAACTATTAAAAATAAATACTATGGTGTTGTTTTTGGGTTGTAGGTAAAAAAATAATATTTCTTAAAAGCAACGTTTCAATTTATTTTGACATCTTTAGGGCACTGTTAGATGAAAGGAGTGTTACAAATTATAAATAATAAAAAAACTGATATTTTCTATATAAACAATGTTTATTGTTTTTATTTCCCTTGCTTTTTTAAGCGTACCTACAATCCTGGCATTTTATCAGTTCCACCTTGAATTTACAACAGAAGGGCATTGATTTATTCAAAATATTTAACGTTTTCCAGTGTTGTGTTTGTTGCTTTTAGCTAATTTTTATATGTACAACTGTCAAAACAAAAACCTGTTATGGTTCATCGCCGATCGTTCAACACGGAAAACCTTTCTTACGTAAGTGGAAATAATGTTTTTCTTTGTTCAGTATTTGTTTCTGTAAAATTAATAATAAGAACCAAAAAATAAGAAGAGATGATATTTTTTTATATATTTATTTTTCCTTCTTTTTATTTATTATTTATAATTTGTAACACCCCTTTCATCTTACAGTTCCTTGAAGATGTCAAAATAAATTGACGAAACGTTGGCTTTTAAGAAATATTGTTTTCTTTAATCCAATACCACTATCATCGTTCAAAAGGTCGTAAAAAAGATTTTAAATTAAAAATAAAGTTAAAAGTAGTTAAATTTAATTGTTACTTTATTAAATTTAACATCTGAATTAATGATTGAAGATATGTTTTACCATTTCATTTAAAAAAATTGAAGGTACGACTGTCAGGCTATGTTGTCCATGCATTTTGCTTATTGCTCTAAAATAGACTGGTAAATATGGGGGGAAGGTTTGACACTTATTCCAGAGCAGTGTAGATAGATTTTGATCTAAATATCAGTTTTATGTAAATTGAAGCATACATTGTTAGTTTTAATAAAATACAACGCAGAAATCTCGTGACATAAATCACTGCATTATAAGCTTATTGTCTACAAAGAACCTCATATCAATCACAAACTAAATCACAATTGTTGTTTGTACATAACCTTCTTATCCGCATTCAGGCATAAACTCCATTCGAGTATCCAAACATCTCATGAATATAGATGGACGAAGGTCCCGTTTGACAAAAATGCCCTCTTTTGTCCAATATAAGCAAATGGATGTTATGGAGACGAGAATAGTACGTTTCCGGAAATTTATTTGACTTCGACCTACACATGTAAAGTGCTGTTAAGGAGAATGTTTTTTCTTCCTTGGCATATTCGCCTCATTTTTTAAATATACAGAATCAGCCCTTACCGAGCGGAAGAGTGATTGTTTATTATGTCCGGATCCAGCCGATTTTCAAGGGGGGAGGGGCTGTCTTCCACCCGGGTGGGGTTGAGGGTCGGGAGGCTATGGAATATAGATGGGGGTCAATTCAATTAATTGAAACATATTTTCACTGATAATTACAAATACGGCCTAATTGATAAAATCACGAGTCCGCAGGACGAGTGATTTTTATCTCAAATCAGTTTATTCGAGTGGTTTTGCCTGAAATAAAGACGTGTGAGTGTGGAAACCTAAAATTTAATCAAATGTCCTCCAAATTTTATCGATAAAATTTTTGGTTTTCACGAAAACGGCTTTGTTTGGAAAAACCACGAAAACAAACTGATTAATAAAATCAGTTTGTTTGAGTGGTTTTGCCTGAAATAAAGGCGTTTGAGTATGGAGAACAAAAATTTAATCTATAAAATTTGAGAGGACGATTTGGAAGGTTTATTTTTTGAATCATTTTGTATTAAAAACAGAGAATATAGTCATTTATGCAAAAGACACTTTACACACAAATGTTCATTATTTTCTTTATCAAATTAAATTGAAACATCAAAAAATATTGAGCTGTTATAATTTTAAATACAGGGCCACCAAGGCATATGTGATTGCGTTTGGCTTAATTCGGATATACAGTTTGACATTTGTCAGTTTTAAAGAGATTTATGGATTTTTAAGTATTTGGCTATTCAAAAACTGATGATGTGTGTGTGTGAATAATCGAATAAACAGGTTAGTTTACAAATAAATTTTGAAATGTGTTTATTAACATAGATTTGCAGTACATTTTAGTATAAGAAAAATTGATAATGCTAAATAAAAGTTGTTAAATTTTATATTTGACATTTCAAAACAGGTTAACACAGTTTAATCAAAAAACAATTACGAAGAAGCGGTTTTATCAAATGTAATACCACGAGACCTCCAAATTTTATCGATTAAATTTTTGGTTTTTACGAAAACGGCTTTATTTGGAAAAACCACGAAAACAAACTGATTGATAAAATCACGAGTCCTCAGGACGAGTGATTTTATCTCAAATCAGTTTTTTTGAGTGGTTTTGCCTGAAATAAAGGCGTTTGAGTATGGAAACCTAAAATTTAATCTATATAATTTCAGAGGACGAGTCGTATTTGGAAGGATTATTTTTTGAATCGTTTTATATTAAAAACAGAGAATATAGTCATTTATGCAAAAGACACTTTAAACACAAATGTTCATTATTTTCTTTATCAAATTAAATTGAAACATCAAAAAATATAGAGCTGTTATAGTTTTGCATACAGGACCACCAAGGCATAATTGATTTTTTGATTGGCAACCCTGCCGAACGGCGCCGGCGTACTTGGTTTATCTTCACGAACTGGTACCTGTGAAGTTAGCACTCACTGGATTTATGGCTGGCAAACGAACTTGTATGCAAGCCATAAAAAAGCGAAGAAAAAGAACGAATTTGTGCCATGTTTATAATCTGAAATTAAGTCTTTCTTAATTTAATTAATTTTAAGTGTTTAGGCATACAAAAAGTTTAGTGTTGAAGTGAGGTATGTAAAAATGTTAAGGCGATTTGAAATAAACTAATAAAAACAGGTTAGTTTACAAATACATTTCAAAATTTGGGTATTAACATAGATTTGCAATATATTTTAGTATAAAAATAATTGATAATGCTAAATAAAATTTGTTAAATGTTTACATTTGACATTTAAAAAAAGGTAAGCACAGTTTAATCAAAAAACAAAAACGATGAAGCGGTTTTATCAGTATAAAACACAATGATTGGTTAGGATCCTGAACTCTTGTTGGCTGAAACCACAAATTCTGACTGTTTTGACAGATGAAAAAATAATCAGTATAAAACACAATGATTGGTTAGGATCCTGAGCTGTTATTGGCTGAAATCACAAAATCTGACGGTTTTGACAGATGAAAAAAATAATCGACAGTAGATAATATAACAAGACCTTGACAAATAGCCGACTATTTTTATTGCATCTAAATTTCGAGTATATTTTAGGATCAATTTGTCGAGACAAATTGTAAAATATACGAGAAATTTAGTAGCAATAAAAATATCAGCTAATTTGTATCAAGGTTGCGTTATATTTAATAAGATTATTTCCCGAGTCAAAAAAAATTCTGTACGTACGTAAAAATTATGCTAAGTTTGCTATTTATTGTGTTGGCAGGTACGTTTAATTTAATTATATTATCAATTTCTTGAAGATTTTTACTCCCGAATCTACTCATTATTAATACGTTTTAACAAAATGTGTTAAATTTAATTCTGTAAAAAACTTTAATGGCACACTGTCAAAATTCAGATTGACAGTAGCGCGCCTACTATATTTGTCGTAAAATGGACGGAATGAATTAATATATTAATAGTTTCAGAAAAAGTGCGAAATCAGTTGGAGTATTTGCTACTAAACATCGATAATTGGTTAACTATAAGCAACTTTATAATACCATTAGTATAAGTTTTATTTGAAAAATTTGAAATTTACGGGCGGCTTCTTTATTGTTGGATACCGTCCTTCAGGTGAATATTGAGGACGATGATCAAATAGCCAACTATTTACCACCAAGGTGAATAGTCCCTTTATTTTGTTTCGATCGTCTGCGTCAAATCAGTTTCCAAGCACGTGATTGGTTAAAAATTGATATTTGACAGGCAAAGGAAATAATGTTTAAAACTCAATGATTGGTTAGGGTCGTGAGCTCTTATTGGCTGAAACCACTGTTTTGACAGATGAAAAAAATAATCTCTTAAAAAATTAGGTAGGATAGAGTCCCATTTTTTTCTATATACAAGGCTATATTGATTCTTTCATTTTATTGCAAAAGACTCCCTTGTAGTCGCAGGCACAGAAAGGAGTTTGCCGCACACCGGGCGATGATGTTGCCGAGAAATCATTTGCCTGCTGTGACACTATTCCGATTGATGACCCTCACTCCTTGTCATTATTAAAGAATTTGATTTCATCAAAACGATAAATGAACTCACGCAATATTATGGCTCCCTTTAATTTCAATTCTCAGGCCCTGAAAAACAAAGTAAAAACGCAGCTTCCGTCAGTCAACAAAAAGAAAAAAAATTACCTACTGATAGAGGACAAAATATCCTGTCAATCGCTCTGACAAAGAATCTTAGGTTATAGTGGGATGTCTGTGTGTGCCTAAAGTTTGATTGATCGGTGTATGAGGACTTTTGTATGCTGCAAGCATCACAGATTAAGTGTACCTAAAAAATTATTTAATTATATTTTTAATATATTGTATTCATATATGGTTATGGTTCGGACAAAAGATTGGTTTGTCGATTTTCTAAACACAGACATCGACTTTTTCGGAAAATGTCTACCATTTAGTTACTTTTTCGCAAAAAACTCCTACACAGAATAATATCCAGTTTTGTTCATTAGATTATCCAAACGACTAAAATTTTATATCAACTATCTTTTTAACGTTTTTTTCGAGATAATTTTATGGCCAAAAATTGGCACTATGAAAATCTAAATTAAGTGATATACTTTATAATACTAGTTAACATTTCTCTCTCTTTCCACTGGATTAAAACCACTTAGTTGTTAAAAAAGTTTTTTTATTGACGTTTCGGCTTTCCAGATCGAAAGCCGTTATCAAAATGACATAAAATAAATAAATTTACTAGAAACAGAACACTTGATAATCTTGCAAAAATATGACATCAACATAGTATACATAGAATAAGATTTTGAGATTGAAGATGTCAAAATCTGTTTCAATCATATTTTTGTGACGTTTCTGGGAACGAATTTTTGAAAGGATAGCGCATTTGCATATTATAAGAGAATTTATACTTCGTCATAAATGAAGTTTTCTTATTAATATTATCATAAGAAAAAACCAGATAAAAACTTATGATACTATCCCGATATAGAGGGTATCCTTTTTGCAATGAACTCTTTTTGTAAAATAGGTATCCAAATTTTTGAAATATCAACCGAACAATTAGAAACACATTCGTTATTATTTAAGCATATCAATGCTGCTTCTTTAACTTTGCGGTTATAATTATTCGGTTCTTTTAATAATCTAGTTGAAAAATTCCATTGTATTTTATGACCAGAATCCCATGCGTGTTCACATATTTTGGATTTTTCGAATTGTTTATTTTTAATGTACGATTGGTGTTCATTAAGTCTAATATGAAAAGGTCTAGATGTTTCTCCTATATAAAATTTATTACATTCGCATGGAATTTTGTAAATACAATTTTTTGTGTTTTGAATTTCATTAAACATCTAGACCTTTTCATATTAGACTTAATGAACACCAATCGTACATTAAAAATAAACAATTCGAAAAATCCAAAATATGTGAACACGCATGGGATTCTGGTCATAAAATACAATGGAATTTTTCAACTAGATTATTAAAAGAACCGAATAATTATAACCGCAAAGTTAAAGAAGCAGCATTGATATGCTTAAATAATAACGAATGTGTTTCTAATTGTTCGGTTGATATTTCAAAAATTTGGATACCTATTTTACAAAAAGAGTTAATTGCAAAAAGGATACCCTCTATATCGGGATAGTATCATAAGTTTTTATCTGGTTTTTTCTTATGATAATATTAATAAGAAAACTTCATTTATGACGAAGTATAAATTCTCTTATAATATGCAAATGCGCTATCCTTTCAAAAATTCGTTCCCAGAAACGTCACAAAAATATGACTGAAACAGATTTTGACATCTTCAATCTCAAAATCTTATTCTATGTATACTATGTTGATGTCATATTTTTGCAAGATTATCAAGTGTTCTGTTTCTAGTAAATTTATTTATTTTATGTCATTTTGATAACGGCTTTCGATCTGGAAAGCCGAAACGTCAATAAAAAAACTTTTTTAACAACTAAGTGGTTTTAATCCAGTGGAAAGAGAGAGAAATTAAAATACAAACCACAATGAGCTTCCGAAATGAATTACTAGTTAACATATCTACAAAATTTTATAATGATATATTTTTTGAATTTGAAAATTTTTGACAAGAAAGATCTCTTAAATACGAATACCATATTCATTTAAAATGCACAAGATTTATTCTCGAACGTAACGAGATCCTGTTACAAATTTGGATTTTTTAATTATACAATTATTCTGGAAAATTTTTCTCTTTCTCTTTCTGTTCAATTGAAATTCTAAAGGAGGATTTTGTTCATACATCAATGAAACGTTACTATATAAAACGTTAACTATTAACTATTCACATATTCGACTAAAGGCAAACAATGCAAGAATATAGAATATTTATTGATTTTATTTAATCATTATTTTGAAGCCCCTAAATCCCTTTCACTACTAAATAGTACCAATTATTGCTATAACATGACATTAAAAGTCGCTAAATGTTTCTCTTATTTTGGCATTCATTGACTTTTTAAATAGTAATAATATCTAAAAAATTTTACTGAATATTGCGAGCCCCATTTTTATGTCCAACCTAGAAAAGACGTGCTTGAGTAACCACTCTTAGAAAACCATTTATTGTTCTGATACAATATATGGATGATTGAATCGTCTTGTACCAAAGCATTTACATTAAAACTTTCTTTCATTTATTTAGATTCACCCTAGATCAAATGTACGATTCAGTTTATGAAAATATGCACATATCCAAACTTGAAATGTATAGAAAAGCTGCCCCACTGATTGTCTTGTTAACTATAAATTAAAGCACCTTATATTCCATAAAAAAATCTGCTTTTAATAGCCTGTTCTCTAATGTCTTTTCAATTTCAGTCACCTGATGCTTTAAAAAAAAATAACATTAAACAACTTTTTATAATTTACTGTTACATTAAAACGAGAATATTTCTAAACAAAAATCAACAAATAAAACATATAACTTCACAAATTAACTACAACTTAACTCATATTTCTGATATTAAAATCTAAAAAGTTCGAATTAGTCATTAAACATTCAATATCAATTTTCAGACTTCAAAGACTATTAATGAAGTTAATTAAAGAAGTTTAAAACTTTAAAATTGTTTATTAAATATGAAAAACAAAAATTACCTCGATAACCATGTCATATCATAAGGTATTTCGGTAAATATTTTATTGCTCCTGAATTTTGGTGTGAATGAAAATTTACTATGATATGAGGACAAGTTCATACTTCCATATTCATTTATTTAAACGTTATCAAACTTTTAAATTCTTCATTCATTCATCAAGGAATAACATGTAAACTTTCGTTGATGGGACTTTACGCCAGTTTGATTTTATTTTCTTGGTCAAATATTCCTAACTTTTCATGTACTACGAAGCAGTGAACAAATTTGGCGGTGGAGTTATGAAATATGGGCCCTTCCACCAATAAATAAACGGTTTTTTATTTTTTTAATATAATTATATTATTGTATATTATTTAAATAAACCTTTTACGTATTTTGTGCCTTAAATTGAAATGGAAGCAAAAATGGAGTTTAACATTTTTGTTTTCATTTCAATTTAAAATCAATGTTGTTGTAAATTAAATTACTTCACCAAAATTGGTGACTTCAAATCTGATTTATATCCACCAAAATATGTTATATAAAATAAATGAATTCACCAATTTTTCAACCAAAATATTGGAAATAACTAATTTTTTTACATTTTTAGATGTGCTACCATCTATGATTAGAATTGACACTAAAATTTGACTCATTCTAGTCAAGATGTCTCTCTTCTTTTTATCCCTTTAAGAGATTAATACAAAGTTAGCAAACCAGTAAGGAATTTTAAGTTATCAGATTCAACATCCTAAGACCGGTTTAAGCCTTTCGCTTTGTCAGTTAGGCTTTTCGGATCCAATAAATAAAATTCCAAACTCGTACTGGTTTGTATTAATTTCTTAAAGGGATAAAAAGAAGAAAGTGACATCTTGACTAGAATCAGTCAAATTTTAGTGTCAATAATCTCTTCTAACCATAGATGGTAGCACATCTAAAAATGTTATCTTATAGCGGATATAGCTATTGATTTGTACGAGTTTGGAATTTTATTTATTGGATTGGAAAAGCCTAACTGACGAAGACAGAAACCGGTCTTAGGATGTCGAATTTGATAAATAAAAATTCCTTACTGGTTTGCTAATTTTTTACATTATTATATACGTTATATAGTGGAGTGAAATTAGAATTTTATATGGATGTAAGAGCTAAGTCAAATTTTTTTAATTTAAATTTTATACATAAAAAGCTTCGCAAGATATGTGCCAAAAACGGCAATTTTGGTATTTTTCGAGTAGATTGCTTCACTATTTTTTAAATATCTACGGCTCTAAGAGTCGTGCAAAAATAAAAAAAAAATTAGAATGACCGTGATAAAGCAGAATAAAGGTGCGTATAGTTTTTTAAAAATACATCATAACCTCAAAAAACGAATTCGTGCACATTATTTTTTTTACTGAATTGGTAATAAATAACCAACGAATCTTCGAATTTTCTTAAAAATTGGAGAAAATGTATATTTATTGTCTGGAAGACATGGTAAAAATTAAAAAAAAAATGTATTTTTCCAGCCAAAATCGTCATTTTTCGAAAAAAATTGAATTGGCCGCCATTTTTGAAAAAACAATACTAGAGAAAAAAATTTTTTCTTAAAAAGAAGGATTTTGTGTGTACTTTTGTCTAATAAAATCCAACATTTTATTTCTTTATTTAAAGTGCCCAATTTAGAGAATAATAATTAAAAAAAATTCGATTTTCATTTTTTTTGATTTATATTGATTCGTTCCCTCACAAATCTTACTTTAGAACCTGAAATATTTTTTTTATACAGTTTTTCTAAGTGAATCAAGCATAAATATCGCGATAAAAAAAATTGGAAAAAAATGAAAATCGAATTTTTATTTTTTTATTATTGCCTAAATTGGGCACTTTAAATAAAGAAATAAAATGTTGGATTTTCTTAGACAAAAGTACACACAAAATTCTTCTTTTTAAGATAAAAAACTTTTCTCTACTATCGTTTTTCCAAAAATGGCGGTCAATTCAATTTTTTTTCGAATAATGCCGATTTTGGCTGGACAAATACATTTTTTTTTAATTTTTACCATGTCTTCCCGACATAAAAATACATATTTTCTCAAATTTTTAAGAAAATTCGAGGATTCTTGGGTTATTTATTGCCAATTCAGTAAATAAAATGAGGTGCGCGAATTTGTTTTTTGAGGTTAGGATGCATTTTTCAAAAACCCTACTATACGGATCGATACTCTACTTCATCAGGGTTATTTTAATTTTTATTTTTCCACGACTCTTAGATCCGGAGATATTTAAAAAATAGTGAAGCAATCCACTCGAAAAATACCAAAAATGCCGTTTTTGGCACATATCTCGCGAAGCCCCAGCCCAAATTTATTGAAAAATCGAAAAAATTAAAAAAATTTGACTTAGCTCTTACATCAGTTTTCAGAATATTTTCGTCTTATTTCACCCCACTAATAACGTTATCAACATTACTGCGTCAACATAATTTCCTTGCATCCGATACAAATGCAGTATGTCGATATATGGGTAGAAGGCAAATTTAATTTGTCTTAGACAAAGTCTGTTTTACACAATTATGTTTTCAACAAATTAACCCCACTTAATCTGCTTCTCTTGACGCTCCATTTAGCAATAATATTCAGACGAGATTTAAGTCGATAATATTATCAGATTAGGATCTACGAAATGTATGTCATTAATGCAATGACGTAGTGACTCGAAACCACCAAAGGAATAAAGTTATATTTGGAAATTTCCTTTATTTAATAACGTAAACATTTGGCTTTTATTCAGTTAAAAGTATGTAGTGCAAATCCTATATACTTACGTATTATCTTGTAGATGACACATACTTATTGTTAAGTTATGAAAAGTTCACAGTTTTCAAAATATACATTCAGTATGCATTCCTTCACCAAAATTTGCGGAAGCGTTCATTCTTAAACATGGATTTAATGGAATTATCACAAATGTGTTCGGTTTAAACTATAATCGATTTGCCCGCAAGCTATAATTCTGAACAGGACATTCTATAGTTAGAAACTTTCTAGAGCTCGAGCAATTAGTTCAAGCTTTCAGAACCCAATGCACTTTGTTATAATTTAGTATGTCAGTAGCTATTTTCGAAGGTTTTCGTGCGGAAAGGCCTTCACTGACGAATAGTTTTGGGATAAAAGTTGTTTCATCTTGTGTGTGTAATTATTAAAATTTTATCTACAGCGGAGTTTCGTCCTTAAGTAAAGGATAAATTAATTTTCTACATATCGTTTTTTTAGCAAATTTCTAAAATGCCTTAATTTTAAGTTCTTAAACATTTTTTTATTAGTCATCCCACAAACTTATTGAGTGGATGAATATTTTTAAAGTTACTGGACATTATCGCTGCTTCCCCAAATGTAATTATTTGATAATAATTCATTAATCTTATGGGTAAAGAATAAATATAATCAAATCAATATATTTCAATTCGGCCATGAACTTCTATAGTTTCAACCTTTTAGTATTGAGATGTTCTATTGTTTTTCTTCCAGGTCGATCTCCTGATGCCCCAGCGGTTCGCCCGTGAGACGCTGCAGCTCCAACATCGCTTTACTTTGACGACCGCAGCGCCGTCCACGTATTATTGTAAAGACACCATAAATTTCCAATTATAGCCAAAAAGGTGCTTAATAATTTTCTCAGACCTGTGTGTATGTAACTTGCATAGTTTCGTAAGTAATACCATAAGGACATCTAATTTTTCCGAAAAACATCGAAAAAACACGTTGCTAAGTAATATTTTAACAAGAAGCATGAGTGCAACAAAAATCTGAGTCGAAGAAGAGGATTGTTGCAACTGCACGAATGCATTTTATTAAAAAAAAAATTATTTTGCATTGTGTTTTTTCTATTTTTTTCACAGGAAAAATTAGATGCCCGAATGGTATTTGACAAGACTATTTCATGAGTAACAGATTATTCTGCATACACATCGCTTACAAAACATACTACCTATTATATATGCATACATAATAAATATGTAAGTATTAATTTGAAAACTGAAAAACAGGTAATTTATGTAATCCCAAAATACTACAAACTGAATTATTTATGGTATAATTAAAATATAAATCGCAATTTTTGTACAAAGTAGGAGTATTGTTTGAAATCTTTGATAACGTTGGGTGTAGGTAAATCATTAATGTTGTTGATGGGTTCAGCTGTAGAGTGAGAAGCTCGAGGAGCGGCTGCAGGATCTTCTGTTTTCTGTTTTTTAGCTCATTCTCCAGGGCAAAATTGAAGAGAAACGCGGACAGGGACGTAAGCAGCATTCTTGGCTTCGGATTATCAGAGATTGGTGCGGAATACCAGATGCGGGGTCTATATTTCGCCACGCTGAAAACAACACACTTGTAATTTTATAATGGATAAGAGTCCCCTACGTGCAGAGTATGCACATGGGACGAGAAGAAGAAGAAGAAGAAGAAGAAGAAGAAGAAGAAGCTGAAGGTTCTGAGGCGTCACTTCTAAGGGTGTTTATGATGTTGGAATAATGCTCATTATCCATTTGCAGATAAGGCTTAATTGATTTGACTGAATTGTGGTCAGAAATTCTGATTAATTGTTGTTCACCCACCCCTCCTTTAGCCAGGTTATGGACTGTTGTCGACCGCCTAGAGTCGTTTGTTATTTTTATTTCTTTTTTATTTAATCCTGCCTTCTCTGCTGCTTCTTTAGTCCATTTCGAAAGTTCGTTTTTTCCCACTGGAGCGTTTTGGTACCATCCACTTGTTCTTTGTTCCATGATGGGTTTACTGTTAAGAATAATCTATCAGTTGTTATTCTAGATGAATGTTTAACCATTAGAATTTTAAAAAGAGGGACTGGACAAAAGGTAGGGGACCAGCCATTTACTATCGGCCACTTGTTTTTCCACCTTGGCCCTCGGCCGTTTTATTGAAGAGAGGATTATATTCTACTCTTCCTAAAAAGTATGATTTTTGAAAATCAGTTATTTTAAAAAATATGTAACTATGTTATCCATCTGTTTTAATTCCAAAATTATCCACTTCCTCTTTAAAATAATGACCTCTGCAATTGACTGCTTCTCCAACTCTCCAGGCAAGTTCTACTGAAGCGATATGGTAAAATTTTCGCTGGAGTCCCGCCGGAGTGTCTTCGTCCCATAATAAAATCATTGCGTAGTATTCTTCCAATTTTAATGAAGCAGAGCTTGATTTCCTTTTATTGGCGCACATCTGCAAATTCCATCATTTCGCATTACGAGCTTTCCTACTAGACTTTAAGATAATATCTTTAAACGGATCAAAAAGTGTTTTCCACTTCATAAAATACATCTCTTGCATTTTTTTTGCAACGGTGTTCCACATTGTCTTCACAACTAGTTCTTTGTAATTTTCACAGTTTTCTTTCTTCATATTCCACGCCCAATCTTTCAGGATTAGGTTTAGCTGCTAAAAATTGTTTAGCGTCGTTTTCTGGTGTCCTAGTATACCATAATTACTTGTTATCAAAGGTATTCTAATTTTTGGTGACAATAGCTGTCAAGTTTTGCCGCTGGTAAACTCGAAAAAACTGCTTGTAATTCAAAATTGCGAGTTTGCGATTGCTGGAAATTAAGACGAGGGAAGTAGTCAGAGAAAAAATCCATAAAATGACCTTTTTTCTGTTCTTAAGTGGCCTCTCCCCATATAATATAAAGGGTAAATACATTATAAATAAAACCGATTGTTTCAAAAACAATCCATTAACCCTGTTTACCTGTAATTAATTTAGGAATCAATATTAAATCCCATTGAAACCTAATTTCATAATAACAACAGCACATCATAAATATCGACCTCAATTAATTATGGTTATAAAATATATTATATAGTCCACTTCCGGCACCCCTGTCGGTCGGAAATTCTCCCTTTGTTGTCGGACTTTTTAAGTGGTGTTTTT
Organism: Crepidodera aurea; assembly: GCA_949320105.2. Lineage (NCBI taxonomy): Eukaryota > Metazoa > Arthropoda > Insecta > Coleoptera > Chrysomelidae > Crepidodera > Crepidodera aurea. The sequence continues at coordinate 75,314,969 of OX439473.1, read as the reverse complement.
AAAATTTTAACAACCCTCTGATTACTTCCACAAGCTGAGAGCGTTTCCATGTTCACACAACGAAAAGGGAAAGTTTTTAACCCTGTGGTTATAAAACAATTTTGTAAAAATCCGAAAAGTTAATTTAAAAATACACTCACATCCCAAGAAAAACTTTGGAAAATTCACTTCGTTTTATAAACTTTTAAAATTATTAATTTGGCAACGCCGCAGTTTTCTGTTTTTTAATGGAATATGATCGTATTATAAAAATACGAATCAAGATGTTCCAAGAAAACAGCCTCAGGATTTATTTCTCCCGCCTAATATAGAGGGCATTACTATTTTTTTTAAACAATTTGTTTTCTACACAAATGTGCTTCAATCTATCAACAAAACTGATAAATGAAACCAAGAAAAAGTTATGAAAACTTAAAAAACATTGGAGCTTGCAAAGTTTTTGACCATTAGCCAAATATTCTGTCATTTATTCTACTTGGGAATTTAATTCACCGAACAAATTATTTGTATCTGAATTCGATCTGTGTGTGTGTTGATTCTTTGTGTTTATGAATTTTAAAATTCTAACTTCAGATTTTGATAGAGCATCAAAAAGTAAGCTTAGGGTGTGATGTACCCCTCCGTACCTCTTCGAGAATACCTTCAAAATGGGGTCCAAAATATGAAAATTTTGAAGTTTAAAATGACATTGAATTTAAAGTAGACACAAAGTGAATGACGATTTTGATAAAAGTGAGTAGACTGTGGCTGTGTTGACTGGAATAAGAACTGTCAATCTAAAATTTTATTAATACTGTCATTTCAATTTGTTCGGTCTATGGAATGATAGAAGAGCATTCTCAACTGGTTTTGCTTCGAATGCCTACCTGGTGAAGTTAAAATAGGGGAGCATTTTATTGTTGTACTTTTTTTAAACTTTTTATGACTAAAACATCAGAAGAATCATAGCCTGTCACAGCTATGCTCAGTTTTAGATTTCTGACCTACTTTACCAAAAGAGAAGTCTTGTAGCTTCACTTTATCTTTTTGCCTGTTACCAGATACCATTGAGAAAACTATAATATGCTGTTCCAATGTTTTCTAGTCTGAAAGAGTCAGTGTATCCTTTGTTATTAACAATTTTATTTGCGTTATATCTCTACGGTCTCTCAATACCCGGTTTCGTATCGATTGTTGCACAGATCTGAATAACAAGTACAGGGGTTACCTTAAAACCGGAGCCACTTGCATCATCTGCAAAAATTATGGAGTGTTCTCATAAAGCAAGACAAATACATATTTTTAGGATAGGATTAAAATGAATCCAGGCATTGGGAGACCGTACAGATATAACGCAAATCACGCTGTTCCAATGAAATCATGTAGGCAATAGTTTGGACTTTTCAAGGATGAAGATTTTAGCGTCAAAGACGAGCCTCGCCTAAGCTAAATCCCGTCAATTGTTGCCGTTGACCTCAACATCAAAACCAAAGCCAAACATAATTGGTTCGAAGATCGAACAATTGCTTTTGACCAATTGTCCGTAACCCGAGATGTTCTGCCACATCTGCAGTATTCTCTCATCATTGATCCTTCTGATTACTAGTTGTTCCGAAGGATGTAACACGATTTGGCAAGCTAACAGTTGACTTGTTTCACAGTAATGGAAAATGGGCTCCAAACTTGGATCGGCTTATATAATACAAGTCATTTCTTTGAGTTGGAATTCGAAAACTGCCTGAGAGATGGAAAAAAGTAGACCAACGATGGAAAATACTGTAGTTGAGATGTTCATTCATTTTGTTTTAAAATAAATACATTTTTGAACACAAAAAATGGACTTCCAATAATGAAAACTGGTTGTGGGTGGCTGAGCATTAGAGCACTGGACTTAATGACCCCTGTGGACTAATTTTCTTATTCTTGATTAATTAAAAATTTATAAATTGATTTTTATATATCAGATACCCCACTAGACTATTCGCTGTTACCATGGGCGGATCCAGCGGATTGTCAAGGGGGGGGGGGGCTGTCTTCCACATCAGTTGGAGTTGGAAGGCTATGAAATATATTAAAAAACGTAGCCTAAAAGGGGGGGGGCTGCAGCCCCCACAGCCCTCCCCCTGGATCCGCCTATGGCTGTTACTAAAGTGGCGTTGGGAAACAGTAGCAAAGCTTAGACTACTGACGAAAAAGTTAAAAAAATAAAGAAGTACTAATACTGCAAATTTTAGAGGGCAGATATCGCCTACGCAACTTTCTATCTGGCCTTACAGGTCACAAAATTTCCTAAAAGAAAATTGTGTGCGACCCCCTCTCAAGTCCCAAATAAGTGATTTTAAAATTAACAAAATACATTTAGCAAAATTAAGTACGGGATCAGGATAAAGTTACAGTCTCTCTACTACTGGTAAAGCTTATTGCATAGCCTTTCAGTTGCACGTCACCAAATATGACGTCATATCATGTTTTCGGTATGTCTTTGATTACTACATGACATTTGATGACGACTCTACAAAATTTTGACAGTTGTCAGGATCGTATTCAGCCAAATAGGAAAAGACTTTGAAACTAATAAGAATTGTGATCTCAAAACATTACAAAATAAAACAAAATGTATTTTTAATTGATATTTATAATCATAAATAATATAACATTAGTAAATAAATTCCAAAAATTAGTTATTCCAACTTCTAAAAAATGTGATTAACTACAATAATTACAAATGGAACTAATGGAAGTACTGTTCTGATAAAAACTGTCAGGCGTACACTTTGACGTTTACCAAAAATAGCTAAAGAGCCTGTTCAATATTTCAATTTGACTATGAGGCCATGATGTATAGCAAACGGCAGCCAAAGAAATGCCTGTATTGTGTCAATTGTAGTTATTTAATATCTACGTGTATATCTCTTATGATGTTGTTGCCTTACAAAAATTTATAGTGGACGTACCGTTTTTTGCATTCCTTTCAACTTAATACGATAAAGCGAGATAGATGCTGTATGACGTGCAACTGAAAGGCTATGCAATGAACTTTATTGCCAAATTTAATTCGTTGGTGTTTACTATAGGCATAATCTAATGAAAAAATTAAATATTTTTATATTTCTAAATAATGTTTTATATAGGTTAAAGTTTATTTTATTATTAATGCAATCAAATTCGCTTTTTACATATTACTACATCCCATAAACATCACATTGGATATTCTTTTTTTAAACACAACTAGTGCTTGATATTTGCTATAGTTTTTTCATTTATTATTGCGTTTACCTGAAATTCACAGTCAGAAACGTTTCAACATTTTTAAAAATTTAAATGTTAAAAGTTAAACAACTTTTCCACGTTTAAACTTTCATGCGGAGTTAAAATTTACAACTTATTCATATTTTAACACATATTTTTGTCTGTGTTATGTTTATTCGTTGTTGAAATCACGTGGAGTAAAATTATGATGCCATATAAAATATAATTTTAATGAAATATGATGTTACTTTATGCTGAGCCATGAAGTATGCTTAATGCCTTTTGGTGGCAGGATGGCGCGGCTAGAAAAGGATTTGAATTATTGTGAGCTTGAACACATTTTTATTTGGAACTGTACCTAAATATCTTGTTAAAAATATATTTAAGGAATACGCCTATTCTTGTTTTCTGTTAAAAATAATTGAAGCATGGAAAATCCTAGTATTCTTACTTAAAATTTCCAACCATAGAAAATTGTTTAAATAATCTACAATACTGAATAAATACTCAATAAGCAACTATCCATTTTCTGCATTTATTATAAACTATATAGCTGCTTCGCACAGGTGTACTAATGAAGAAAATGAGACCAAATGAAATAAAATGACTATGAAATAATTTGTATTGTACAATATTTTTATCTTTCCTTTCGGAGAGAAAACAAATAACACTGATGGTTTGCTGACTCTAGAGCACGCAACGTGCAAGTGTCCAGCAAAAATCACGGCAATTCAAGATTTATTCCTTGAGATTATTCGCATTCTGTTTGCCTACGACGAACTAGCAAAGGTTGGCTCACAAACCCCTTTTGTGAGTCCAGAACCAGCCTGTGGACTAACCAAAGCCCATAGACCGGAAGAAATCAGGAGGTGGGAAGAGAACACCAAATCATTTCACTGGGAGCAAACACCAGGAATAAGACAGACAAAAATCACTCCTCGGTGAACTGAAGTATTTCTTAAGCTAACAGGAATGAGCTAAGGACCATCACAGGTTTCTTAAGAGGTCACTGCAATGGCAGGGAGGGCGCCACAGCTTGAAATATTTTTTTCTGAATGTAGTGTAATAAAAAGTAGTCCAAAACATGGCACATGGCGATTAGACCGAACTCAATAGACCGAAAGGCAGTTGACCGAACTCAGTGGACCGAAAATCAATAGACCGAAAATCAATAGACCGAAACCTCACTAGACCGAAACAGCAATAGACCGAAAATCACACGGAAAATTTAGGGTAAAATATATGTAAATTAAGAAAAATCAAGATGACTGAAAAAAAAATCCGAAAGGGGCTGGGGGTAGGTAAATAAATAAATATATGTTTTGAGAGTTGGAAATTGGTTTTTTACGATTTGTGGCTGAAATATGCAGGGCGGATCCAGACTTCCGTTTTGGGGGAGGTCACGAAGTTATTTTCATGGTGGAGAGGTATAAGTGAACATCGAAAAATACTTTTTTGATTCAGATGGTAAACTCAACTCCAAAAATCTGGTCCGGGTTTAAAAAAATTAGTTCGTTTGCTTCATATAAAAAATTTTATATAAATACTTTATTTTTTTAATTTAAATTCTTATAAAATCTAAAAATAAATATTTTGTTTTGAAAAAATGAGAGACTATTAATTTAAAACACAAAAGAGAACGTTTTCCAAGTTTTATAAAAATAAATATTTATTCAGGCTTAGGCTGGCGTGTTTAGAACTTTTTTTGTTTATTTTTGTTTTTGATTAGGTATATTTTAATTTAGTTCTATTATAATGATGAAAAATTATGCTTTTTTAATTTAAATTCTTATAAAATCTAAAAATAAATATAATCAAAAATAAACAAAAAAAACTTCAACTTCAACAAATAGGTTCTAACTAACAATAACTTCATAGGTTTGTAATTACGCTAGTAAGTACGCTATTACTCCATTAATTACATTATTTAAATTTGTTTTTATTAATATAATAGAACTAAATTAAAATATAATCCAAAACAAAAATTAAAATAAAAACTTCTAAACACGCCAGCCTAAGCCTGAATAAATATTTATTTTTAGATTTTATAAGAATTTAAATTAAAAAAGCATAATTTTTCATCATTATAATAGAACTAAATTAAAATATAATCAAAAACAAAAATAAACAAAAAAAACTTCTAAACACGCCAGCCTAAGCCTGAATAAATATTTATTTTGATGAAACTTGGAAAACCTTCTTTTTGTGTTTTAAATAATCTCTAATTTTTTCGAAACAAAATATTTATTTTTAGATTTTATGAAAATTGAAATTAAAAAAATAAAATATTTTCGGTCTATTGCTGTTTCGGTCTAGTGAGGTTTCGGTCTATTGATTTTCGTTCTACTGAGTTCGGTCAACTGCCCTTCGGTCTATTGAATTCGGTCTATTTACCTAGAACCCCAAAACATCGTTTTAGGCTACTCAAATTTTAAAAATTTTCCCAGACCCCCTGTTATTACGCCCCTTCCCCAAGCTACGCCACAGGTATGAGGGGCACCAGTAAATTGTTCGCATCCACTAGAAAAATGTCTAGGACCGGCACCCAGGAAAATCCTGCACTTCACCAAAGAATTGGAGTTCCTGAGTAACTACTAATTACAGGGTTTTAAATAATAGATCTCAAAGATCGGGGTCCGGGAAGGCTCTTACTGGTATTCGAACCAATTTATACAATACAACACAATAAACTTCACTTCACTTCACTTCACTTATTCAAAAAGTGTTTTTATTATCTACTAAGAAGATTATGTATATCCTGTTACTTGTTCCTTTTTAATTTTTTTTTAAAGCATTCAAATGTGTTCTCATATTGACTCTTGGATATTTTCGACAGCAGATTAAATCAAATCACACCGAAGGCAAAAACACTTTATTAAAAGTTTTTGAAATTAATTTTCATGTACCAAATGTGATTCTTCACTCGACTATTTATAATTAGGCATTAATTACATCACTATTTCTAAACTGGCGCTGGAAAACAGTAATAAAGCTTATACAGAACACGAGAACCATCTAGTTAATGCCGATGACAGAAAAAACAATTATTTGAGATATGTTGCTAGAAGAGGCACATAACAGGAATCAGTGGAGAAGATGCTGCAAAATCACATCTATAATATAACGTTAGATTAAAAATTAAAAAAAAAAGTTATTTGGAAAATAGGCTAAACATAGAAACAAATCACTAATTGCGTATTTTGTAATTTAGTCGACAGAAAAAAATTAATTGTTAAAAATGATAATGAACGTTATTCTAAAATCTAATAATGGACGCATTCGTCAAGAAGAATCGTTAAGTTACCGCTAATTCACCGGTTATGATTTGGACGGCAATTGGTCATCGATTTTTTATGCTGAATGCGCCTATCTGTCAGGAGGTAATGGCTTAATTCGACCAGTTTTTCTGAATAAGTCTATTTATCATTTTCAGTTACATTAGTACGAATCAAAACAATATTTGAAAAGAACTTTCAACAATGTGGAAAATATTTATTAATCAGTCCAAAATATTAATAGTTAAGATTCTGGCGTATTTCGTTGACCATCGTGATTTTTCAATGTAAGCGCTGTGAATGATACACTTAAAATTTAAAAAAAATCATTACAAAGGTCAAACAAGGAAAAATTAAATTAACCTATCATGAACATCCCCATAACACCAGAAATAATGACAGCATAAATTACCCGCTATCCGACGAAACCATTGGACAACGTAGCGTAAATTATTTGGCACCTCGCCTATATTCATTGTTACCTTGCCACTTAAAAAACTTAAATATCTATCATTCGTTTAAAATGAAACTAAAGAAGTGGATTTTGTCAAATGAAAGGACTTATTTTAGTAACATTGTCAACCAAACAAATGTTTAAGTTAAAATTAAATGTTTAAGAAAGGATTCATTTTATACTTACCTCTACGTCAAAGTTAAAATTGTTTTATATATTGCAATGAAATAATCACCTGGTATATTGAAAGGAAGGTAACCAGGGAACAAAAAAAAAAGTGACAGGGGATTTGGAGATGGATTAAAAAAAAAGGAATGTCAAAGGTTTAATTTTTGGAAGATAAAAAGTTTGAGGAAGGAAAGGAATAAATTGTAGAAAATTGTATTGATGAAGAAAATATGTTATAGTATAGTATATTGAACATTAATCATATGGTACATGGAAGTTTTGTTTAGTGAAGAGTTTGCTAAGGCATGAACTTTTGACAAGAAGGGAAGTTTAATAAGAATAGGAAGGACTTTAAATTCACACTTCAAAAGGTAGTTTTAGTGTTAGTTATAGAGTATTTTTGTCGCATTCTTTATTGTTTAATATTAGATTTAATGAGTGTGAGTGTTGATTAGTAATTATATTTTACAATTTCGACAATTCATTTTTGGTACTAGTTAATAAAATTATAGAAAACTTTTGACATTTCGTTTCAATATTTTACCTGATTTTGTCAATTTCCTGATTATACTAATTTCCTGATTATGTCAATCCCCTTAATTACCTGATTATGCCGTTAAGCTTTTTCATTCGCATATACAAGTAGTTATACTACTTCTGTGGAAATCTGTTTATTCACCTTTTTAATTTGTCTCTGTAAATGTATTATGTTTTCTATTGTTATTGTTTATTTTATGTTTCTATGTTTTCTATTGTTTACTTTATATTATTATATTTTTATACCTTTTTTTCTGAATAAACATTATTATTATTATTAATACTTAAAATTTCATCCCCCTTCTCTTCATTACCTCCCACTCACATATGGCTACCCCTAACTTAAAACTTAAAATTTCGCCTTCACCGTCCGATACAAAGTTTTTAGGAACAGTCAAAAAATGCATAAAACGTAAAACCCGGCCCACACCCCCTATTTTAAATTCCTTATGTACAATTATCCATAAAATGTTGGTTCAAAATGCACATGTAACTATAAAATCATTACATGAACGCTTTCTCAAAGAATATCCCGTTTGTGTGTAAAGTGCCAGATCGGTATACAGTTGGATCCATACAATGGGTTACAGATTTAGACAATTCAAACAAAATATTTAATAGAATTTCCCTCGATTACAGCTAAAAGTTCAAGTTTTTTGAGACAATATTACTTGAGCTGGTAAGTATTTCTCGACGAAACTTACCTGTAGAAAAGCATGGTAAAATGGTACAATGAACTGTATTTAAGGAACTAAAAAATAAATAAAATATGTTGCACAACATTCTATATATTTTTCAGGTATACAGGATGGCACAAATTTAATTGAACACTATTGGGATTTCGGAAACCGTTATAGATACAAAGTTGGTTAAACGGAAAAAAATATGCGTATTTTGAAGACAAATTAATTAGTTTTTTCAAAATTAAAATATCAGGTCCGGTTTATGAGATATTTGGGGAAAACGAAAATTGACGATTTTCGTTTTATTTAATTGACACCTTAATTGAAGGACAAATACAACTTAAGATAGCTCATTCAATTTTTTAAAACACCGTTTCGTCTTTGAAGGGCTACCCTCAACTATTTTTTTGAATACGGACCTGTATTTCATTTTTGAAATCCCCATTTTTTTTTCTATTCAACCATGTAGAACACTTAATATTTTTATTAGGTTTTGAAAATGAACTATCCTTTAGGATAAAATAAATTAAAAATTGAGTAGGTATACTTTGAGCTTATTGCTCTAAGTAGGTATACTTAATTTCTATTAAATATCTAAATTCAATTTTCTTAAATAACTACAGAAAATAGATAAAATTTATTTAAACTTCAACTATTGAATTATAACAAATAATTAGAAATTAGAATGTATTAAACAGTCATTGTGAATTATTTTAATTTACATCCAAAATATGCTTTAAAAACATTCAGGATAAAACTGAATAGGACTGTACTTAGAAAAATTCCTAAACTGCAGTTCATTGTAAGAACCTAATAAAAAAATTAAGTATCCTACATGGTTGGACAGAGAAAGAAGAAGGGTAGCCCTTCAAAGACAAAACGTTGCTTTAAAAAATTGGATACGCTATGTTAAAGGATATTTGGCATTCAATAAAAAAGCTTTATAAACTTTTTTTCTATCTTAAAAAAATGGGGAGTTAATTAAATAAAACGAAAATCGTCAATTTCAATTTTTCCCAAATATATCAGAAACCGGACCTGATATTTTAATTTTGAAAACACCAATAAATTCGACTTGAAAATACACATCTTTTTCCGCATTTAATCAACTTTGTATCTATAATGGTTTACGTAATCCCAATAGTGTTCAATTAAATTTGCACCACCCTGTATAGTAATACACGCGGGCAATGGAAATTGGTATATAGAAAATATAACTTTCAGTGCTTCAGCCGCAATTTCTTCAGAAATTTTTTCTTTCAGTTACACAAAACGTGATACAGATGTTTAATTTAGTTTCATTTTCGTGTTATAAGTATATAAAAATAAATATGTTTCAGTCATATGTATGAATCAATCTAAATTATTTTGCTATAAATGTCTTGAAATAAAGTATTCCGTATATATTTTACTGAGTTTATTTTGAAATCATTTTTTTGACAATGCCTTAGGACCACTGATTTGGATGCACTTTTTGTTAAAGTATCGATAATTTCGTTACCCCTCCCTGCTCTTTTTGGGGTTAATTTTACGTAATTAATTAATTCAGTTAGAGTTCAGTGCTTTAACTGCTGCCAAATCAAATATTATTCTTTATCAAACAATTTTAGAACAAAAACCTCAAACTATCATGTTTTAAATATTATTTTTAATACATTTTTAATTTTCATTATGCATTTTTATTATTTGTATTCTATCCTTTAGAAGATCTGAGAAATTCAAACCATTTTTGTTGTTTAGTTTCTTGAAAAATGTTAAACGTTTTCAAGTCTGCATATAAGTTGGAAAGTGGAAAAGTTTTTCACGTTAAAAGGAACTCTCAGAAGCTTTGCACTTTTTTCTATTTTCATCATTTTTGTACATTAAACTAGAGATTTGCAAAATATTCATAAAAAACTTTCAAGCACAATTTAATTCATCTTGGCTTTCTCGGTTTTTAAATAGAACAAGTAAAGTATATAATTAGTGGAAGGATAATGAAATTTTACACTTAAAATTTTCTTATCTTGATTAAAAGATGAAAAAGTATATTGTAGTCAAGAGGATTTTAAAACCAATGTTTTATAAAGGAATTAAAATGAGAGAGTATTTAAAGTGTACATACTCCCTTTCTCTTTTGAATTTTACAAAAATTTTAAAAGCCAAGTTTTGTAAGATAAAGAAAGTATCTCGTGTAATTATTGCTCTCATGTTAGCGAGGTGCCAGCCATAAAACGGGGCGGGAGTCAAAACACCAGTCGGCCGCATCGTACCCAATCTATTTCAATTTCTTAAGATTTTGGATATACTTTCAAAAATTACCAATAATAGTAAAATGCCATAAACTTCGATATTCCCATTTCAAGAAAAATATGATTAAAAAAAGATGGGATAGCACCGCTTAAATGAAATAATGTTATTTTAGAAGAAATTACTGCCGAAGTGAATGCGTATATTTTTCCTATTTTTTAACAGAATATATATTCATAACTATTGGGATATAGGTTAAGGGCAGATATTTGGAGCAAAATATGGCGATAGAACCAAATATACAAGTCACACCTAATGAAGAAGATGAAATTTTGGTTCGAGTAGATGAAAATCCTGAAGTAAGTTCACGTCAACTGGCAGCAATAGCAGGAGTCAGTCGTCTAATGCAAGAGACCCTTAACATCATAGAGCAGTGGTGCAAAGACCACTCACTGTCAATAAACCCAAAAAAGACAGAGATGGTTCGTTTCACGAACATCGAGGCCCCAAAGCTCCTCAAAACTAAATTAAACTTTTCTGCAGAGGTGAAATATTTGGGGGTCACCTTTGACAGCAAGTTAACATGGAACTTTCATCTAGAAAACAGAGCAAAAAGAGCATACAATCTTATGAACAGTGGCCGCACCTGAGGAATGTTACGTTACCTAAGGTTACGGCCTGGATCTACACTGCTATCACAAGACCTATGCTAACGTACGGTGCGATTGCCTTGGGAGTCAAAACTAGCCAGCAGACAGTCGTACGCACATTGGATCAAATCCAAAGAATAGCCTCCAACATAACAGGGGGCATGAGAACCACACCAACTAGAGCAATGGAGGTGATCCTTGGTCTCACACCCCTTGACATATTTATTAAGAAGATTGTTGTGATGACCATGATATGGCTACGCTCTACTGGTATAAAACCTGACGTAGGATCCGGTAAGTCGAGATGTGACTTGTGGCAAGAGGTCATTAGAGAGGTCCCACTGCTACAAGCCAACACGGATTCGATTGTTCGAAGATATGCCTTTCATAGGCCCTACAGGGTAATAATAAAAAACGTACAAGAGGTTACATTGGCAGCAGGTGCATCTACACCGATGGGTCTAAAACAAATGAGGGGTCAGGATGTGGTATTTATTCCAAATCCTTGTATCTCAATATAAAATGGACAATGGGTTCTAACGCCAGTGTAGCTCAAACAGAGCTCACTGCTATCTCCATCGCCGCAAAAGAGACTACCAGAAGAAACATTACTGGTAATAATATTTACATCCTTACGCAACAACAACGTGGTCACTTTAGCTTGGATCAAAGGCCTTGGAAGAAGGAGTCGGAGCCGGAATATGCGGGCAAAAACGAAGGATAATGATCGCGGTGAGCCTGTCAAAAGACACCACAGTATTTCAAGCAGAAGTAGCACCAATACACCTCTGTATAGGAGAAATAAACAGACAAGACAGCATAGGTCAGTCCGTTGTTATATTCTCCGACAGTCAGGCAACACTAAAAGCACTAAAGGCCGCCCAAGTAAACTCCAAACTTGTGTGGGACCGTGCCTGTGCCCTGAATGAACTAGCTAACCGCAAGAAAGTGACCCTGGCATGGGTACCAGGACACAAAGGGCATCGAGGAAATGAAAAAGCCGACGAACTGGCCAGACAAGGCTCGTCAACAACGGCATTCTATGGTCCAGAACCCTTGTGCGGTATAACAAAAACAACAGTTAAAAAAGCAATCAGCAAATGGGTGGAAAAACAAGCCCAAAGCTGGTGGGAACAATCCCCAGGACAGAGGCAGGCAAAAAGGTTTCTCAAGAAACCATCGCCTAGACTCACGGCAGACCTACTAAGCAAGGACAGAAGGTCCGTAAAAGAAATAGTAGGCATGCTTACAGGACACTGTAAACTCAACAAGCATATGAAAAACATAGGTCTGGCAGAAGAAACCACGTGCAGGTTTTCCCAGACAGAAGAAGAAACCTCAATCCATATTCTATGCGAATGCGATGGAATAGCAAGGACAAGGTTTTCACAGAAGCGAACGGAATACCCAGAGGCAGAGAGCTACGTTGAAGAGCCACTGTCAGGGATCCTAACCATACTTAAAGGGATGAAGCTCCCGCAAGTCATCTAATTATCAGAGGAACCACAATAGATCTGCAGAGGTCGCAGTGTAAATAGGCCCTTTTTACATCTACATCTACATGAGCAGACAGAACCTGCGCACAGCCACAGGTATCCTGACTGGTCACTGTTATCTACGAGGACACCTCCACATGATGGGGTTATCTGACACTCCACTGTGTAGAGGATGCGTACAGGCGTTTATGGCAGCTTCAGACCTCGTAGAGACATGCGATATTGCATATTTTTACTCAAAAATACAATAAGAATATGTAACAATAAAAAAAAATATATTTTTTTGACACAAACATAAACATATTGAATACGGTGCGGCCGACTGGTATTTCTACTCGCCTTTTTTAATCGCCGGATAGCACCTTGCTCACATGACGCTAGTCAATAAACTCGCTCTTAATGATTAAGATATACTATTGTCAGATGACTTATCTTTGACATCACACGGCTCCTATATTTTTGAACCTGAAATAAAATGACTTTTTTCTCAATTCGTCGGAAATAAACGTACTCTCATAAAATCTAATTGTGATATATTCCCAAAAAACAGTGAGAAAAAGATTTTTCTGTTTCAACCTTCACCTCAACCGCCACAAAATTTATAGTTCAATAAAGTCTGTCCCGTATCTAGAAGTCTACCCGCATTTTTCAACTTCAGACTTATTTATTCGACCATATTATGTTATCTATGGTATCTGAAAAGACTCAATACACAAATAAGATAGATTCACCTATGTCGCCAACTATTTCTTATTTATTTATCGATGAAGTTAGTGTAAAAATAAACTAATAACATAAAATTATGTTAGGCGAAAAAATATTGCAGAAAAATCTGGAATTTTGATGCAGTAAGTCGGATTGAGATGGGATTTTTTGCATTAGCTCGTCTAGAAATTTTGTGCCATATTTTGATCTTGTCCTTTTTTGAAATTGCATCGCTGCATCAAAAAGTGCATTATTCTTTCCAAGTGTTGAAGAAAAAATTCATATCTTGCACAGGAAACATCCGAACCATACGAATTTCAGTACCCGGGGGTGTTTTGGGTCGCTTAACCTGAATATGATGGCCAAATGAGCTCCCTGTGTACATAGTCATTTTCCGTCGATCGACCATTTATGATGTATTTTAACGCACTCAAAATCGTTGATTAATGGCCCCTGCTAATGAGTGATTTTCTATTAATCAACGATTTTATTATATGCAACCCAACGTATATACGTATTATACATTTATATTGACAGTTACCATGGCAACCAAACATACATTTGAAATCAAGAGGTGTGTTAATACCATCTGTCATTGTATGTCATTATTTAATTTCTTAAAATTCAAAAACTCTATGTATAAAGTTTTTGAAAAGTACGCTCGACGGAAAAGTTCTGTAACGAACTCATGAATTAAAATGGCGATTAACAATCTCGAACATTAACGCACTCGCTCTGCTCGCTCGTTAATCGGTTTTGTTTAATTATAAAAAATGTCAAAATTTAAACTTAGTGATGTATTGTGAATTACAAATTATTGGTCTTAGTTTTATTAAGGCACACTAACTGGTGAGCGGTACTTATATTTTTTACAAAATGAATTGCCAGAGTTGATGGAAGAAAGTCCCTTAGATATTAAACATCGTGTTTTTCTACAATAAGATGGAGCTCCGCCACATAATCTCAGAATGGTGACAGAATACCTTAACAGAGTATTGCTATATGGCCCATGGTCTAGCAGGAACTGCAGTCCGGGGTCTCAGCATGACAAGGGATCTCGACAATGGCACATTCCTTGACGTTTTTTATTTTAAAAAGTTTTTTACGATGGTTTTAAAAATTTTATCTTAAAAAGTCCTCATTATTACTTTTTGTAGATAATCTGATATTTATTCCATATGATGTTTATTAGTGAACAGAAATAAATTAACATTCAAAACAATTTCTTTTGAATGATTCCAAACATTTTCCTATATTCTTATTTTTTTCATGTATTTATTTATTTCAGAAAATATTTTTAGTAGGGAGCCTCACCGGAGGCATTGAGACATTCCGTACATCTATTTGGCACCTAGCACAATTTCATTGGTCAGATTCGAATTTAAAACCAATCAGAGTTTGAGTGCGAAATCTGTGTACGGAATGCAAATTGGTGCCAACAGCACGTACTGAATGTCGTAACAGACGTACTCTTAAGAACACAGCGTTTTTAGTTTGCTATTATTTGTCGGTTTTTCATTATTATCATTAAAAAAAAGCAAAGGAACTCTAGTTTGTCCATCGTAAAGAAAAGTTTTTTCTAATATTTCAAGTAAAGATACAGAAATTTTCCTCTTAAGGAGGGGTTCCAACCCCCAAAACCCCCCTTGCGCACGGCCCTGCGCCACATTACATATGCAGGTAAGTAGATATTATAATTATTCTTTATACTTTAGGCTAGTATCAAGTAGGTAGATAAGTTGTTAATTTTGAATCCGTTATTGCTCAATTATTCTTAGCAATCTTGCTGCGTAACAAGAACTAAATAAAATTACACTGTATAGGTACTATATGTTTATTATTTTTTACGGGTTCCACTAGAGAAACGCACACTTTTATAGAGATATTCGGAGTTATTAGTCCAATTCACATGTCAAAAAAAAATAAAACAATTTTTTAGGGTCGGAATTTTGTTTACTTTTTCTTTGACATGGAAACAGACAGACACACAGACAGACGCACAGACACACAAACAGACGGACAGACTTCCATCTGGAAATCGTTTTAATAGTCTCAGGGGGCCTCAAAATGGATATATCCGTCGTTATCTCAATTTTTTTTTAGCGCCTTCACAATACTTTCCCGTTGCGAGGGGCCGGGAAAGTAAAAACCTTGAAAAATACAGGATGCTGAACACTATGGCGGAAATTAGAATTCTTTTTGAATTAGTCCTATCCCCCAAACGACCAAAAACCACGCCCAAAATAGTGAATCGCGTCTTTAATAATTGGCCATATCTTTTTGAAACACCCATATAATATATTAACATGCTATATTTTTTTAACGCTCTCAGTGAGATCCTTTCGATTCTTGAATAAAATATAGTATGTTCCATTTAAAAAAAATTAAGTTTGTGCTACCACGAGTTTTTGGAACACCCTGTATAATCGAAATTGTACAGGGTGGCCAAATAAGAATGAATAAGAAAAAAAGTTATTATTAAAACGGCCAAGGGAAAAACCTGGAAAATATTTTCAAGTTTCTGAAATGGGCGCTAGGGGGCGTAACTGCAATCTTGAATCTAAGAAAGTGATGTTTCTGTGAATTCCGCTATATTAACCTAACAAAAAAATACCTGATCTTTAAAGTAGAGGATAATCTGAACCTTTTTTGTTTAACAATTTTTGCTGTATCTCTAAAAATAAAGTGGTGGGGGGTATTCAAGGTTTCAGTAAAAAACACCCTGTATATTCAGAAACGGTAACAAACTTGGGCTAGTTGAAAAGAGCTATTCTTGGGCTACAAATGTTATAATATTTGAAGTTTTGTTAGTTTCACATGTCGCCGCTAGAGTGCTTTTTTCGACATTTCGACAGAAATGATTAATTTTCTCAAAAAAATTAAATGACTAAACAAGCTCGCGAAAATCGCTTCTCGATATCTTATTCCTAACCTAAAATTTAGGCCAAAGAAAATTTTATACCGAAATCCCTTAAATTTTTATTTTTTAAACTAATTAATTTCTTTTATTATGTAAGTTGTGGCCCTAAAAAGAACCGATTTAAAAAAGAAAGGTTTCTAATGCCCCGTAAATTCTCTACATGCTGACCATCACGCTCTATGCATTGCTGAAGCCTCTCATGGATAGACAAAACTGCAGCTTCAATTTCGGCTTTTGGTATGTTACGTAATACATTACGAACCCGGTTTTTCATATCTCTCTGGTCGTAGGTTGAGTCTGAAAATCAAGACAAGTTAAGTCTGGTGATCTCGCAGTCCATGGAAACAGACTTCCTCTTCTAATCCACCGCTGCTGCGCTGTTGCATTAATATGCTCTCGCACAATAATGGAGAATTTTTATTTCAAATTCTTTGGAACGATGAAGCCCCCTTTAAAATCTGCACAATATGCATTATTGGTTTGCAGAAAATCCGCATTGGTTGCGTGAAGTTCAGCACCAAGGACGTTGGAGTTTAAATGTGTGGTGTGGCATACTGGGAGGCAGAATTATTGGGCCATATTTTTTTCGAGCAATCCCTAAATGGCAATATCTCAATATCTTTCTTGGCTTTTTGGCCAATAAATTACCGATGTTGTTGGAAGATGTGCCACTGGAAACATGTCAAAACTTGTTTTTGCAGTTGGATGGTTGCACAGCACATTGTGATATTATTGTGCGAGAGCATATTAATGCAGTATTCCAACAGTGGTAGATTGGAAGAGGAAGTCTGTTTCCATGGCCTGCTCGATCACCAGACTTAACTTGTCTTGATTTTCAGACTCAACCTACGACCAAAGAGTTATGGAAAACCGGATTCGTAATGTATTACGTAACATACCGAGAGCCGAAATTGATGCTGCAGTTTTGTCTATCCATGAGAGGCTTCAGCAAAGCATAGAGCATTTAGAGCATTACGGGGGCATTAAAAACCTTTCTTTTTTAAATCGGTCCTTTTTATAGCGACAACTTACATAATAAAAGGAATTAATTAGTTTAAAAAATAAAAATTTAAGGGATTTCCGTGTAAAATTTTCTTTGGCCTAAATTTTAGGTTAGGAACAAGATAACGAGATGCGGTTTTCGCGAGCTTGTTTAGGCATCATTTAGCTACTTTTACATGAAAAAGAAATCATACCAATATATTTAATATTTTTGAGAAAATTAACCATTTCTGTCGAAATGTCGAAAAAAGCACTCTAGCGGCGACATGTGAAACTAACAAAACTTCAAATATTATAACATTTGTAGCCCAAGAATAGCTCTTTTCAACTAGCCCAAGTTTGTTGAAATCGGCTCAGCCGTTTCGAATATACAGGGTATTTTTTACTGAAACCTTTGAATAACCCCCACCACTTTATTTTTAGAGATACAGCAAAAATTGTCAAACAAAAAAGGTTTGGATTATCCTCTACTTTAAAGATCAGTTATTTTTTTGTTAGGTTAATATAGCGGAATTCACAGAAATATCACTTTCTTAGATTAAAGATTGCAGTTACGCCCCCTAGCGGCCATTTCAGAAACTTAAAAATATTTTCCAGGTTTTTCTCTTGGCCGTTTTAGTTATAATTTTTTTTTCCGCAAGCCTCTACGATGGATAATTTCCCAGATACAGTACCTCGCATTCTTATTTGGCCACCCTGTACTAGCTCACATAAAATTTGAAAGATTTATCTCTTACCACAACGACGTAATCCTCCGATGATGTCAAAAGTTGGCCCACCCTGTTATGTTTGATTTGTCAAACAGTTACGGACTTTTTACACCTCTAATGTTAGGCTTAAATTAACATCTGTGCCAACTTTCAAAAACTTTCCGAGTTATTTTTTGTGCTTCGTTGATTTAGTCGCTATTTAAGTTGTGTAAACGAAAAGTTTTGTAACTTTAGAAACTTTTGATGAGAATAATTTATTTTCTTCTATAACTGAATATTTAACTAGGTAACTTATATCTGTTTGTCTTTCCGTTATGATGTGTGAAAGAAAAAAATAAAACAATGTTAGAGATAACGTGTGTCTATAGTTTCTGAAACCATCAAGTTTTTAAAAGATGAATTTAAATAATTTTGGTATTCTCAATATTTTATTTTAGATTGACTTAAAGAATAAAAAAAAAGGTTATTCAAAAATTAATTCAATATTATTCAATAATAATGTTTATTTGATTGTAATTAAGGGTCCAAAACTCATTTACTACAACAATTTAAAAACATTCATTAAAGAATACAACAAACAATAGGAAGTTACTTATAAATAATCCCCTTATGGCAGTGTTAGCATCTACAGGTGAGTGCCTTTGAATGGCACAGGATCACTTTTATACATTATAAAGATATTCGTATCGTTAGGGTTGAAAGGAGAAAAGTCGACTTTATTGAAATCTAATACGGAAACAGAATACCGGATCAAGAATAAGAACGCACAAATAAAGGAAAAATATAATAAAATGAGTTTTACCTCTCAAATATGTTTTATGAAATAAAAATCAGCCAGTAATAAAATACGCATCAGCCAGTAGTTTTTAACATTTACAAAACGTTGGTAGAGCAGTGGCAGATCCAGAGGGGGGCCGGGTGCTCTGGCACCCCCAAGAGTCTTAGAAAAGGGAAAGTAAACGCTAAAGCGGGAACAAAAAATTAAAATTAGAGCAAGTAAACAAAAAAAATGGTGCATGTTAGGCGATGGCCACCCCCAAAGACGATGCCCCCCTTCCCACAGAGCTTGTCTCTGGATCCGCCGCTTTGGTAGAGGTGGTAGGTAAGAGAGGAAATTCCATGAAAACTTCACATAAAAAGCAGCCGCCACTTCCTGGCATCGAATATAAAAACCAGCCACGCTAAGATAAAAAAACTCGGGCGAATCAAGTGTCTAATAATTATTATATTATTGCATCAACCCGACTACGCAGTACGTGCAAAATAAAGATCTACGTAAAAAGCCCTGATTGGCCAGGAAAGCCGTTATTAGTTAAATACACAAAGAAAGCAATATATCAGAAAAATATAGATACATTCAAAATCTTGAGTCATAACGACTTAATCTATAACAATTCAGTCATTCTAAAACACTCCCGCCGCCAACAAGCGTCAGTGATCGGTCTTTGAGCGCCAGTTTTTAAACAAATTAGTTTTTATGTCGGGGCTTTCGAATGCCCATTAAATAATAAAATAAGTCATTTCGGACTTTTATAAAAAGCACACAGCTTCCAATTTAGTAAACCTAACAATCCCACTGAGCAGTTACATAGCAATTATACTAGATATTGTTAACTATTGTTATAGTATCGAAATTGTTTATCAATATTAAATTTCAAAAGCCGCGCCGCCTCGCTCATCGAGGCTGCTGAATATGCGGATTCGGTTTTGGGGAATCATTATAAAAAAGTAAGAGAGAGTGATACGTGTAATATTCTCCCTTTACTGCTAATCAAATTCATAATTAAAGAGTAGTTTTATTTATAAAAATTAAATAATATTAAAACGTTCTAACCGGAACATGGCGCCCTAAAACGTGGAAAAAGAAGAAACGAGAGTGTATCTTCGACCCACAAACTGTAAGTATTTGTTTATCATAAATGATTTTATAATGTTTCATTCTCCACTGCTTGAAAGAAGGTTATGAAATAAAGATAAACTTTTAGAAATTTCTCGGCATTCTTTTTAAGTTAGTGATATACGTTGCTTGCAATTAATTGTGGTTATTAGGTATCATACATTTCTATTGAACGCAGAAATTAGCATAATATACAGGGTGACAATACATATTTTTTTTTATAGTAAGCATAATATTAACAAAATGTCAAATACTATTGATGAGGATATTTTTTTTGATTCTTTTGAAGTACTTGACGAAACCGTTAACTCACACTGGCAATTATCAAATCCTTTTATTGAACCTTTCCATACAGATAATATAAACTATTCTGTAAATACCTTAAACAATCATCAACATGCTGTGAATCCACTATTACCTAATACTCGTCCTGATTCATATGCAATTAATCAAATTTCAGATATTACTAATGCTTTCATTTGCGCAATTGAAAAGATTACAAAAACAACCTTAAAGGAAAGCGAAATCACTCCTAAGCTACAATTTTTCGGTAATGATACTGAGGACCCTTTACTGTTTTTAAAAAAAGTAGAAACTTATTTTGTTACAAAACAAGTGCCGGAAGAGATTAAATCAGAAACTGTTAGTCAATGGCTAAAAGGTATAGCTGCTCAATGGTATCAGCCATACTTGCAACTGCCGATGACTTGGGAGATGTTTAGAAATAGTTTTCTCTCGCGATTTAACAGCACCGCTAAAATTACTCAGTTATCGTCTCAGTTGTACGGACAAAGCCAGTCAATCACCGAAGATGTTAACGTATTTATAACAAGAAAACGTTGTCTTTTTTATCGTTTATCACCTCAGGCCCCTGAAAGTCTTTTGATAAATTTGTTGACGGAACAATTAAAGCCTGAAATTAGATCTAGAATTCGAGGCTGGTCGTTTCAAACGCTTGAAACATTAGCGCAGGTGGCTTCTGCCATCGAGGCTGATTTGTCCAAACTAGCTGACCCAAATCAGAAACTAAGTTCTAATTTTCAAACGTCAAAACCGTTCAAACATTTCGAAAGAAATTCTACTAAAGATAACTTTCCTCCCAGTCCTTGTAAATATTGTTCGGAATGGCATTTTCACCGTGAATGCCCAAAAAATAATTTTGGAAAAGGACAGACGACTAGCATCGAAAAAGATAATGAACAAAATAAAGACGCTCCAAAAACAGGTACCATACCTAAACGTTTTTATCGGCAAGGCCCTCTTCAGGACCAAGCGGCCGCGCTACCCATGAACGAATTAAAAAACGAGAAAATATCCGGACAGGGACCTGTGACTTTCCGGCTATAATGACATCGCAGGAAAATAGTAGTAAAAGTTTACCGCTGCCAAGAATTACCGTACGTATTGGTAATCATAACATTAAAGCCCTCTTTGACAGCGGTTCAAACGTCAATATTATTAATGCTAAATTTGTTACCGTAAAACGAAACCTTCCATCAAAATTATCTGTAGTATTTGGATGTGGGGTGAATGAGGTTGAGACACGTGGATATCAGAATCTTTCTTACAGTATTGCCGATATAAATTTAAAATCAGATTTTCTTGTAATGGACACATTGCAGGAGGATTGCATCTTGGGCTACCCGTGGTTCCGTGAAAACCAAGTAGTCATGGATACCATCCGAAACTGCGTGTACATAGGTAATGATCAAAGACGAACTATCTTTTTAAATCCAAGCGTTCAGAAACAAGTGGAAAAAAGTAACGAATTCTCGTTACATCATTTAACCTTTGACCTGCGTGATCAGTACAAAAAAATTTTTGACCATTTTAATTTTTTATTTGACGAACCAGAAGAACAAACTATAACTCATACAATTAAACACGACATACGATTACTACGAGACGAATACTTCACTATTAAGCCATACGCTTTAAGTGAACGAAAAAAAAATATCCTCAACGAACAAGTAGTTTCTATGCTGTCAAAAGGAGTCATTGAACACTCAAATTCCCCCTTTTCTTCGTCACCAGTAATAATAGAAAAAGAAGGAAAAAAACCCAGATTCTGTGTCGATTTCCGTAAATTAAATACTATAACCGCCGACGAGAGCGTTCAACTTCCAAGTATTAATGACACATTGAAGGAACTGGGCACAGCAAAAATATTTTCTACTTTAGATCTGCGCAGCGGATACTGGCAGATCGCATTGACTGATCGGGCAAAACCTTTAACTGCATTTAGTACTCCGGACGGAGGTCATTACCAGTTCAAGGTCATGCCATTCGGTTTAAAAAATGCTCCCAGTTCTTTCCAAAAATTAATGGTTCACGAAGTACTTACAAGCTACTTACACAAATTCGTAATGGTATATCTGGACGATATTATTATATATTCGAACACTCATAAGGAACACCAAAAACATGTGTCGTTGGTACTGGAACGTCTAGCGTTGCATAATCTGCGTATTTCAATAGAAAAGTGTAATCTAGTAACAACAAAATTAGACTATTTAGGACATTCGATAGACGGGGAGGTAAATACGCCTCAAACAGCTCGCCTTAAACAGGTACATAATTTTCCTGTGCCCAGAAACAAACGCGACATTCAGTCTTTTCTGGGAACCATTAATTGGTTGAGAGAGTACGTGCCTGCTTTATCAGAACTGTCCGTCCCGATGACCGATTTGCTGGGTCGCAAAACAAAGTGGAGATGGGGAGAAAAAGAACAGAACAGTTTCGAAAACATTAAAATAGCTTTAGCACAGCCGTTAAAATTACATCGTCCGGACTTCTCCCTATGTTTTGTTTTGCAGACAGATGCAAGCTCGGTCGGAATTGGAGCAGTGCTTTACCAATTAACTAACAATGGAGAAAGGCGCGTAATCTCTCATGCTAGTGCTAGGTTAACGAAGACAGAAAGAGGGTACCACATTAATGAAAAAGAATGTCTCGCAGTGGTATGGGCCGTAAAAAAATATCGCCCTTATTTAGAAGATAAACCATTTACTTTAGTAACAGATAGTCGTGCTTTAACATGGTTAAATAAATATTCAGACGCTAAAGCGAAGCTAACACGTTGGTCGCTGCTTCTTTCAGAGTTTTCATTTAATATAGAACATTGCCCAGGTAGTCAAAATCAGTTACCCGACTTTCTGTCTCGCTATCCGGATACTGTCGAGGTTCCAGAGGAGGTGAATGATTTTCAACGTATGTTACCACCCTGTTCATCGGTAGAAAGTAAATTAAACGAAACAGACAAAAGCTTCGAGAAAGGTAACAATCACTTAGTGGTTCAGAATATAAATTCTCCTGAAATTCAGCTTACTTCTCCATTTGACGAATCTAGTCTATTTGATCAGGCTAAGCAATCTCAACTTTACGATAAAATTTTTCAAGAAAAACGTATTTTATGGCAAGTAATATCGGAAGCCGGCCCTAAAACAAATTCAGACTTTTCATTTTTTAATAACCATTTTCTTACAGATAAATTACTTTACCGACGCGATGGTGCCCTAGTAGTACCGGAAAAATTTGTTTTAAGGATTCTGTTTACGTACCATGACTCTGAGTTTTCTGGTCACCCAGGACGGGACGAAACATATAGAAAAATCAGAGAGCGATATTATTGGCCTAAAATGCATCGAGTCGTTTCTAAATATGTCAATAACTGTATAGTATGCAGATCAGTCAAGACCACAGCCCAAATTCGTGCTCCTTTTGAGTCTCATTCGCCTCAAAACCCTTGGGAATTGCTTAGTATTGACATAATGGGCCCCTATCAGAGAAGTTCAAATCAAAATAAATTCATTATTGTCGTAGAAGATGTTTTTACACGATGGATAGAAATTTTAGCTGTTAGAGATTCTACCACTAAGCGAATTGTTAAATTTCTCGAAGAAAATATTTTTCCCAGATTCGGTTATCCAAAGTCTATAATAACGGACAACGGGCCGCAGTTTATCTCCAATGTTTGGGCGGAGTTCTGCTCCAAAAATAAAATAGAGCATCGAACCACCGCTATTTTTCATCAACGCGCAAACCCTGTTGAAAGACGAAATAAAGAAATTAAAACTACATTAAAAGCACTCTTGATAAATAAAAAGCCTAAAGATTGGGATAAGTTTCTGCCCCGCGTCCTTATTTCAATTAGGTCTCGAAAGAATGCTGCCACAGGATACTCACCTTCAGAAGCCTTATTGGGATATAATCTCCGGATTCCAGGAGACTGGGCTCACCCTAAGAGCTTAATACCGGTGGCAAACCAGGGCCATACCTTACAGCAACGTATTGCGAAGATACGGAAAAGGCAACAAACATACCAACAAAAGTACACGAACAAGAAAATTCGCAATCCACCAAAATTCAAGATTGGCGACCTCGTGATGGTACGTGAAACTCGTCCAGTGACCGAGAACGCATTCCATCCAACCTGGATTGGCCCCTGTCAAGTGTCCGAAAAACATTCTAACACTACTTATACTGTGATCCGAGACGGAATTCCCCTTAAGTTTTATATAGACAATATACGAAGGGCTCCCCGAGCGGACTCACCAGATTCGGAAGACTCGGAGGAGGATGTATGTCAAAGCGATCCGGAGATCTATTCAGATGGTGAGGACCCACTCGACGAGTTGCGCTGCTTATCAAACACAGATGATTAGGCGCATATTTAATCATACTAACCGTTAGCAATATTATTATTATCCGTAGAAATAGGTTAGCTTGAATGTAAGCATCCCACTTCAAGCCATAAGACATTACCCATGTAAGCATACTCATCGTATAATATTCAAATTCACTACATAAAGTGTATTAAGTACCCGATACCGAAAAACTAGGTGCCTAATAGTGCGGACGCTAAAACTCAGACTCACGTTGGGAAAGGGGAAAAGTGTCTCAGAACAAGAAAAAAGTGATTGATGCGTACACTCGGTCACGTGCGAGTATAATTATTTAAAAAGCCAAAACCTTTTGTTGGTATAAGCTGCTGTAATTTTTAGGTTTAAGTATAACGCAATTTTATGTTTATTTTATTTTGTTGTATTCTATAAATAAAGTAAATTAGTGGATGACGGAGTGAAAATATAACACGTATCGCTCTTCTCAAGGGGGGCATGTTATAGTATCGAAATTGTTTATCAATATTAAATTTCAAAAGCCGCGCCGCCTCGCTCATCGAGGCTGCTGAATATGCGGATTCGGTTTTGGGGAATCATTATAAAAAAGTAAGAGAGAGTGATACGTGTAATATTCTCCCTTTACTGCTAATCAAATTCATAATTAAAGAGTAGTTTTATTTATAAAAATTAAATAATATTAAAACGTTCTAACCGGAACACTATTGTTAAAGTTAAAGTGATTTCTTTCATTTCTACTCTTCGTACAAACAGAACTTAGTGCAAACAAGAAATACAGTCCACTCTTTGCTGCCATCCTCACATAGAACAGAAAGCGGTATATGTTCCCCACTGTCCCTTAAAATCAAAGGAAATGGAAGGAAGAAAAAAACCACACCAGTCCAAGATATCGTAATAAAATTAATCAAATATCTGGTAGTAAACTCTAAACATATAAAAGAAATTTCTGAAAGGCTGTAACAAAATAGTAGCACTTACGAGGCTGATGCCGAATGTGAGATGGACCAGACTATTTCCTTCGTCTTAATTTCCACCAATCACAAACGCGCAATTTTGAATTACAAATCGTTTCTAGATGAAAAAACTGTATTACTGCTCCTGTCAGTAGTTTTTTCGAGTTTACTCGCGGCAAAACTTGTATTGTCACCAAAAATTAGAATACCTTGATAACAAGTAATTATGGTCTCCTAGGACACCAGAAAACGACGCTAAACAATTTTTCTTATTTTATTGTCAATAAATTTTGTAATATTGTTTTTAAACAGTGTAGTGAAAATGAGTCGCTTTGGAAGTGATTCTTTGACTAATATTGATCTGGCGATTGAGAAAAGTGTACCGTACAATACCGTTAAAACCCATACGTCAATATGGAAACAGTTTACGGAATTCTGCAAGGCAAAGAAATACGAGCTTTTGGAAACTACAAGTTTATAGCAACTAAACCTAATCCTGAAAGCTTGGGCGTGGAATATGAAGAAAGAAAACTGTGAAAATTACAAAGAACTAGTTGTGAAGACAATGTGGAACACCGTTGCAAAAAAAATGCAAGAGATGTATTTTATGAAGTGGAAAATACTTTTTGATCCATTTAAAGATATTATCTTCAAGTCTAGTAGGGAAGCTCGTAATGCGAAACGAAGGAATTTGCAGATGTGCGCCAATAAAAGGAAATCGAGCTCTGCTTCATTAAAATTGGAAGAATACTACGCAATGGTTTTATTATGGGACGAAGACACTCCGGCGGGACTCCAGCGAAAATTTTACCCTATCGCTTCGGTAGAACTTGCCTGGAGAGGTGGAGAAGCAGTCAATTACAGAGTTCATTATTTTAAAGAGGAAGTGGGTAATTCTGGAATTAAAACAGGTAGATAACATGGTTACATATTTTTTAAAATAACTGATTTTGACGCCTCAGAACCTTCAGCTAAAAAAGAGAAAACAGAAGATCCTGCAGCCACTCCTCGAGCTTCTCACTCTACAGCTGGACCAATAACAACACTAAACCCAACGTTTTCAATGAGTTAACAAAGATTTCAAACAATACTCCTACTGTGTACCAAAATTGCAATTTATGTTTTATTTGTACCGTAAATAATTAAGTTTGCAGTATTTTGTGATGAAATAAATTACCTGTTTTTCAGTTTTCAAATTAATACCTACATATTTGTTATGTATGCATATAAAAAAGGTAGTAAGTTTTGTAATATATGTGTATGCAAAATAATCTGTTACTCATGAAATAGGGTTGTCAAATACTATTCGGTCATCTAATTTTTCCTGTGAAAAGAAATCGAAAAAACACAATGCAAAATAATATTTTTTTAACAAAATGCATTCGTGTAGGAGCAAAAATCCTTGTCTTCGACTCGGATTTTGGTTGCCATCAGCACTCATGCTTCTTGTTAAATTATTATTAGCAACGTCTTTTTTTGATTTTTTTCGGAAAAATTAGATGCCTTTATGATATTACTTACGAGTATCGCTTTATTCCAAGTATGGAGTAAGACGATAATTTTTTTTTATTATCAATTTGTTTAAAACGATTTTAGACTAAAACTCTTTAATATAAAAAGTTGTTTTATTACACAGAAAGAAGAGTATTTAATTCGCATGCGGTTTAAGATTATTTAAAAGAACAAACCACTATGAATTACAAAAAAAACAACGGTTTTTAAAACTATGAAATTACCTAGGTTAAATGAAATATTAAACTAAATAGTCATATTCCTGATTCTATAAAATTTCCTATTAATTCTTTTGCATAATTACAGCTATCTACTCTGCATTTATAATCTGATTGGATACTTGCATTTCTTCTACCGTGTTATTGATTAGAGCACTATGCACTTTTATCCAGGTAAAGCCAATTGTAATGTGATGTATTTGAAAACGTTTAGTATAATCAATTCCAATCCAAGAAGCCTCTATTGCACTTCCACAATCCAGTAGGATAATCCGTAAATCCATAAATTATTTAACTCAATTTATTGAATATATTTTATCGTATCGTTTGCTATAAGCTCCGCATTGGAAATACAAAATTTTTCATTTAATTTAATCTCATTTATTGTTTTTGACGCGTCAGTATAAATTTGTAGATACTTTGATACAATATTGATATCACAATTAAACTGAAAAAAAGTTTTTTACAAACCTCTTGTAAAAAATTATCAATGAGTTAGTTCTACCATTAGTCCAGTAAATTAACGCCAGAAAAACCCCAAACCTGGGCATCAAGTCTGCCCGTCAATTTTTTTTTAATTTGCAGGTATTTATAGGTACATTTACTTCCGAAAATCTAAGCTCCGTGGAATTTGTGGAAGGGTGGGAAAATGGCTCTAGAGTTCCGAAAATCCGTTTTGCCGAAATATGGCCCTTAGAGAATTTTTGTTTAGACAAAAAATGAAGAGCAGTTCATTACCTGCAAAAGTTGTGTCTATGATTTTTTTCGCTACACTAATATTTTTTGCAAAAACGGCGTTTCAAAAATTCACAATTTTGAATAATAATAATTCGCAAAAATATTGTGGTGAAAACGGAAAATTTGAATATCATCCTCCCAAAACTTGAATATCCTCCCGTTTTTGTTTGAAGATAAAAGATAAGGCAATAATAACCAACTTTTTTTCACTTTTTGCACTTGATTAATAAATTTATTGTAAAAAAATCCAATTTGAGAAAGTTTGAAGGCATAGTTTTTTCTCGTGCACTTAATAAAATACAAGTATTTTATATATTGTTATGGTGTTAAAATTTTGAAACATTGGGGGGAATTATGGAAAAGGGACTTTAAAATTGAAAATGGTTGTTACGGGATGTTTTGTTTTATGTTGATGATTAGGTTGTTTAGTTTATATGAAAAATGTCAGATAATTTTTGTAATGTCAGATTTAAAATTTTGAAAATAAAGATTATTCAAATTTAAAAAAGAATTTAGTATTTCTTAACAATTTGGCGCCCAACGTGGGGCTCGAAATTGAGTGAACCCAAAAATGGATCTTAGAGATGGAAAGAGAATAGGTAGAGCCACAGTTAGTGCAGAAGAAGACATAACACAAAAACAGGAACAGATTATAATGAACGAAAATGTATGAACAAAACAGAAAACAAGATAATGAAGAGATCAAACAATGTATTGAACAAAACAGAAAACAAGATAAAGAAGAGATCAAACAATGCATTGAACAATTAG
Source organism: Crepidodera aurea (assembly GCA_949320105.2). Classification (NCBI taxonomy): domain Eukaryota; kingdom Metazoa; phylum Arthropoda; class Insecta; order Coleoptera; family Chrysomelidae; genus Crepidodera; species Crepidodera aurea. The sequence continues at coordinate 75,286,183 of OX439473.1, read as the reverse complement.
AAATTAAAATAGACATTATGAGAGAAGATATGACAAAACAACAAGAGATATTTAAACAAGAATTCAATCAGAAAATAGAAATAGTAACAAAGGAGACAGAACAAATACAAACAAGTATACAGGGTGTCCCATTAAGAATGGGACATAGAACAACCGCAGATTCTCCAATTCAAAATAAAACGATTAAGCGAATATGCTTAGATAAAATGTTACTCGTTTCCGAAATACGGGGTGTTGAAGTTGAACACTGAAAAATTATTAATGGCCATAATTTTTTTAATACACCGTATAATTTTACTCAAATCGGCACACTTGTTAAATATCATAAAATGCACCTAACAGTAAAAAAAACAGTTCAGTACGCTCTACCAGTGGCGTACGGCAGGAGTAAGTAATGCTTGTACCCCTTCTAAATGTTACGCCGCTGTCTAAATTTTAATTTTGACTATAATTTTAATTTTTTTGATATTTTCTAAGTCAATAATGTACACTTGTTAGTTTGTTGTAAAGTCATTGTTTTTCGAGATATTCGCAGTTAAAGATAGATAGACATGCACTTTTTATTTGTACTTTTTTTAATAATATTCATTTTTACAATTAATGAGATTCGCGACCAAACAGCTTTATTCTATTTTTTTTATTTTTTTGTTCTGATTTGTAATGTTAAGTTCCTAATAGGCACGTTGCGATTGTGAGAATATTTTATTAATTTATAATTGAAAATTTTGACAGTAGGCTTTGATTTATAATGAAGTTCTGTCACTGTCAGTTAAACATTTTCGTAGTAACTATCTGTTGAAGCAATAAATACCCTCAGGAACTTTGGAACAAAATTCAGAATGCTGCTGCTACAATTCGACAAAATCAAGCAAATCAGTTGTTTAAAGTGAGACAGTCTTTAGTTAAACGTCTAAGGAAGTGTATACAAGTTAATGGTGGACACATTGAAAATTTGTTGAAGTAAAAATTTCATTACATTAGTTTTTACTTTGTTTGGTTTTAAGACAAAATTGTAAAAATTAATATTATTAATAATAATACAAATAAAAAGTACATGTCTATCTATCTTTAACTGCGAATATCTCGAAAAACAATGACTTTACAACAAACTAACAAGTGTACATTATTGACTTAGAAAATATCAAAAAATTAAAATTATAGTCAAAATTAAAATTTAGACAGCGGCGTAACATTTAGAAGGGGTACAAGCATTACTTACTCCTGCCGTACGCCACTGGTAGAACGTACTGAACTATTTTTTTTACTGTTAGGTGCATTTTATGATATTTAACAAGTGTGCCGATTTGAGTAAAATTATACTGTGTATTAAAAAAATTATGGCCATTAATAATTTTTCAGTTTTCAACTTCAACACCCCGTATTTCGGAAACGAGTAACATTTTATCTAAGCATATTTCGCTTAATCGTTTTATTTTGAATTGGAGAATCTGCGGTTGTTCTATGTCCCATTCTTAATGGGACACCCTGTATATGATATAACGAAAGAGATCAAGGAAGATAGAAAAGAAGTAAGACAGGAAGTAATGAGAATAAATGAAAAATTAGAGAATCAGAGTCTTTACGTCTAGAAACAGTGAAAGAATCAAGAAAATAGAAGACGAAAGGGAACAAGGATTCAAGATAAGTGAAGAAATCAAAGAAGAAGAATTTAAGAAATCAGCAGAAATGATTAAGAAATTGGAAGACCAAAGAAAACAATTAAGACAGGAACAGGTAGAAGAAAAAAATAATTTAATGAGAGAAATTGAAGAAGCAAGAAGAAACACATTAGAAAATAGAGTCATCACAACACGTCATGGTGACAATGTTAGCAAATTTGAAGGTGATATAAATAAGATACATCCAATTAAGTTTATCAGATTTTTTCAAAACAAATATAAACATATAAATAATATGGATAAAATTAAAGAAATAATTCGTAACTATAAAAAAAATAGTTTTTCTACAACTGCTATGAAAAGTAGCGAATTTCTCATAGCTTACTTAATTTCAAAACCATGTATTGCCCACACCGTGAGGGAATACTTTTCCTCACGGCACTTTGCCTCACACCACATACATTTATATGGAGAATCAACAAAAATCGACAAAAACTTAGTAGGCTGCTGTTCAGCTTTAAATAGTTGTCACAACTGTCAGATTGTAGAAGTTTTTTAAATTCTTAAGGTAGTTTTCATTCGTGCTTTGATAAAAATCGCAATTTCCATCAAATATTATTGTAATAAGACATACCTATTTATAATAAATAATATGGGTAATGAATGACAGTAGTGACGATTTTGATAATACTAGGTCAGAGATATTTTAAAGAGCCGCAAAAATAACGTTAGATTTGTTGCCGATAATTTCAAGAAAAAAGTTTGAATTGGCATACGAAAAATTTATGAAATGGAGAAGAAATACAAAAATAAAATTAAAAAAATTATTCAACTGTTAAGAGGTAGGTTACGTTCATGTTATTTTAGTTTTGCTAACCATAAAAATAAATATTAAGTTACAAGTTACATTACTTCTATTCTTTAAATTTGTGCAGTTGTAGAAAAAGTATAGTGTGCAACACGTGGGGAAAGTACTTTTCTCACTCGTGTATTTGCGGCACTCGCCCTTCAGGCCCTTCGGCTTGAAATTTTGAAAATAAAGATTATTAAAAGTTAAAAAAAAATTAGTATTTCTTAACAATATATTGATGACAAGGTCAGAATGTGATCTTTTATTTAGTACAATTCCTAACCCCAAAAAATTTTAGCACGAAAAAAAAAATAATCCTTAAAAAAATGTCGATTTTTCATAGGGGTGAGAATTTTCTCAATTTTCCGGAAAACCAAAAAATATGAAAAAAAACGAAAGAAAAATGCCATCGACAAAGGGCCCTAAGCTTTCCAATGATGTGCGTTGAAAATCGATATGGTACTTGATTATCTATTAATTCCCGATAGACCCGATCATTTTCGAAAACTCCGGAAATCAAAAAAAAAAACGCCCTAAAAAAACATGTTGTTTATAAAAATACACAAAAATAATTTATTGAATCTTTCTGACTATATTTAACACCTTGCAAAGCCTCATTATCCAATAGGATTCGGTGAAATTAGTCTTGATAACAAAAAATATTAATAAATTTATAGGAGGGCCAAATTTCGAGCAAAAACAAACTTTGGCCCGGTTTTTCAATAATTCAGAGAAATATATAAAAGGAAAAAGTAACATGATATTATAGCTACAGGTTCCTTCTTTCATCTAAACTTTGAATCATGAACAAATATTAATTTTTACGTGATTTATTGAATAATTTGTAATCTTCTTGGGAGTATCATTTCTTTAGACCGTGCTCTCTAAATGCAGGGCAGGATCTAAAAATGGGGGGGCGTTTTGGAGCCGGTTATGTCGAAAAGTATATCATTTTTGTAGGTAATGAACTGATCTTCATTTTCGTCCAAACAAAAATTCTTTAAGTGTCACATTTTCGGAAATATCGGCGAAAATAGGCGAAAAAAAAAACACATTTTTGAGACCAATGGGTCATTTTCTCGCCCTTCCACAAATTTCAGACACCTGAGATTTTCGGGGGTGAATACCTGCAAAATAAAAAAAATGGTGCCGGACAGACCTGATGCCCGGGTTGGCACGTTCGTTTATTGGACTATATAGATTAATTATGTATCTACCGTAGTCTAAGGTTTACCCAATGGTAGTCCTTATTTTTTCTAACATAACGACACTATGCAGTCTCTGCTTTTAGACTAACTGGAAAGTTTAACGCTCTTGTGTCTTCTTCCTAACTTGTGTCCAGGTACTGAATTGCATTAAAATTTAAACGATATTGAAACCGGTCTACACAGCTCTTGGCAAGTTTCTTTATGGTACTGGTTACAGTTTCCATATTCAAGTCCCGATTAATGTCACTGTTTCTACAGTACCATGGTGCATCAGTTAATAATTTCCAGTACTTTGTTTAGGAATATCTAAATGATTTCGATATTCTATTTAATACAGGTTTTAATATCTGCTCTCAAAGCAAGAAGAGAAAGAGTGGAATGTCTACCAATCAGCCAATAAATTTTCAATGTATTCATCCAAGTTCTCTTTTGTTTTTGGCATACCCGAATATCACAGTATTTTCAACATTTGGTTTTCTATTGATGTTTATTTCTAATTTCGAATTGGTGAGAAGAAATCAGTGGTATTTCCTCTATTACCGGTTTCATTTTTTAAGCAAAAACCATTCGAACATTTATTTGGAACTGAGTTAAGCTGTCACTTAGTTTGTCATGTAATTTTTAAAAAAAGTAACATCTAAATATATGCGGAAAAGTGGGTAGGGGATAAAATAAAAATAAAAACAATCTAAAAGCACTTATTTTATGCTTTATTTTGGCTTAGCATTACAAAATAAACGCTGGATATTTTTGCTTCTTACAAGTCTAGGGTAAACGGTGTACAGATTTCTCTCATAAACGAACTCAAATGTCTCTATTAGGTATTGTCTTCTTAAATTAAGGGCGCCTATCATTTTATCCTACATTTACATTAGCGCGTGGTGAGGAATTTAAAGCACCTAAACAAAGTCTTCAACATTTGTTTACAAAGTAATCTAATTCTAAAGGTGTGTTTTAGCAGCTTGATTATACAAAATGCATTTATAATCCAAAATAGCTTTTGTGTAAGATTTCTAAAGTAGAAGTAACATTTTTGCTCATAAATGTCAATAATCTCAAAACATTTTTTCAACTTTAGAAATTATATATTTGATGTATTTGTTCTATAATAGTTTATGACTATTTAATAGCATCGACAAGAGTAAAATATATGTAGAAAAAGTATCAGGAATTATTAAACAAAACACAAAATATACAATGAATCATCAAAATTTATTCTGTCGCCTTCAAAGTGTTCCACATTCGAGGATATACACATGTTCCTGCACTTTTTCCAATATTCGAAACATTTTTATAGGAACTTTCCAGTCAACTTACGGAGCAACAAATTGTGTTTGGGGAACAAAAAAAGTCACATAGAGCTTGATCAGGCGAATACAGTGGTTGATCGATGGCATTAAATTCATTCACATTCGTGGCTCGGTGCGATGGCGGGTTTTCGTCGTTTAAAATACACGAATTTTTCTTCCATAATTCTAGTTGTTTTTGACGAATTTTCTCACGCTAATGTCTTAGTACGCCCAAATAATAGTACTTGCTATTGACCATTTGTCCCTTTGGAATAAACGATGAGCATCACCTTGACTTTTGAGCGACTTTGGCGTGGTTTTTCCGTTTTCGGCTCGTCTTTCTCCCTCCATTCAGATGGTTGTTGACTGGTTTGCATGTCATGTTCGTAAACCCACGTGTCATCACCAATTATGATGCGCTCCATGAACGTTGGAACTGAATTCGCACGCTCAAGCCCAAAGAAACTTGCTCACGATATTGTTTTTGAAGAAAATTCAGCTGTTTTGGAACATGCCATGCAGTAACGCGTCTTATGCCCAAATGTTCAGTCAAATTAGTACAAACTGACTAGACCATTCCAGGATGACGGGAGGCACACAACTTATGACACAACGTTAGTTTCATATGTAAACATCAGAAAGATTTTTTTAAAGATATTTATTCGGCGGAAAGAAATAAATAGAAAATGCCACATTTTTGTAGTGTGATTAAATGCTCTGAAATGTTCTGAAAGAGATAATGTATCATTTTTCCGGTTTCCTGCTGTTTTGACAAGCTGAGAGGATCATTTAAATGCGTTGTCTAGTGAACGAAGAAATGCTTGGATTAAAGCTTTGAAACGAGGTACACTTTCTGAAAGCCAAGTGAATAATAGACGTATTTATTCTAGGCATTTTATAACCCTTACAGACCGTGTACTCACAATTGGACGCTGTTATGCATAAACGATCCAATCCACAAATATCTAAAATATAAGATAACTCGTCCAAACTATCAAAAAAATAACTATTTTTATTTTGCAAAAAATACCCAATCCATTTTATCATTAGTTTTATTAAAAATATACTGCTTATCCAATCCACTTTCCAAATTCAAATATAATGAAATCCGCAAAACTGATCCAAAATACTAGGATTGATTTTGCAGTATTTCACATTTTTGTAAATGACTATTGTTTAATTACGTTTAATACATCAAAAATTAATTTATCTTATAGAAAATTAATATCCGATAATTTTACGCTCCTGATTTTTTTATATAACATTTTGCAAAACATTAGTTTGCAACTTACATCTTCATAACGTGGTTACTAAAAAAGTGATTTTCGCTACAATGACATCTAAAGGTAAGTAATAATGATTTTATCAATTTTAATGTGCTTTTTGAAGTTTAAATATATAAGTGACAATAAAGAAGTGTTACTACTATGATTTATCTAGAAATAAAAAAAAACATGTGATGTTAGAGGAGGCAGGAGCAGTTAGAAACTGATGTCACAATTGTGTGTTCTAGGTCTCAACCACTATATGCTAGGCTAAAAATAAGGTAGAACATTATTTTATTTCTGTTGCAGGATCGAAATCTAAAATTGACTTAGAAACGCTAAGAGCTAACCCAGACTCAATTTATGAATTATTGGATGACTTAGATTCAGAATTCGAGTTTGAAGATGATGAAGATGATGATTGGAACAGAGTGATTCAGATAGGGAAAATTTGGAAGACAATAATGTGGCTTCTACAAGCCAAGAATCAAATGCTGGTTTGAAAAACAAACGTATTTTTGGAAAAAAGGCAAATTTATAGATGCAAAAGTTCCAGATACTCCAGATGCAATTATTACTGAAGTGAAAGCCGTTCGCGCATGCGATGTAGCAAATGCAACGTATATTTATGTTTTAGCAAAAAACAAAATTGTTTCATGTTGTTCCACACTCAATCATTTTTTTTACATGCTTCATTAGTTTATTTTGAATTTGAAAGATTTTTAATTGGTTTGTAAACAAAATAAATAATAAAATGTTTAAATTTGGACCTAATAACATACATGTTTTTTATACTCCTTAGGTCCCAACTTACACAATTGTGACATGTCACAATTATGAGTGTACATCGTTTGAACCGGGAACACACAATTGTGAGTATCCTGAAATTCGTCCTTTGGATCGTAGAAAAAATCTGAAAAAAATTTGTTGTCTTTCTGGAGACTGTCCTTATAAGAAATTAACATGCAATCATTTTTCCGGTGTTGCGCCTTAGTCCGCGTCTGTAAGGGATAACAGGTATTTTTGGCGATCTTTTATATATTTTTTTATTATTACTTGTGTAAATTTTAGGTAAACCTGCTCTGTTAAATAATTTATTTTATTTTACGAATATATAAACATCTAAGATCTACAATTTGTTTTATTTGTATTATTTCAGTATATTAAACACAATTTTCAAAATTTGGCTAAAATACTATGAACAGCCCCGGCCTCATACGGCTTGCAAAACTTTTGTAAACCTTAAACTGTTGTCCCGAATAAAAACTGTGAGTTAGTATTAAATAATAAGTCCATAATTGTAATATTTGGCAACTTCATTATGTCGAAAGAATGATCACTATAACCTAACACATAAGGATCAATATCATCTATAATTCGAATTTTAAAATCGTACCAGCATTAATATCACCACTAAGACCTAAATAGTAACTGCTTCGCAAGATTTTAATAAAAATTAATCATAAAAACATTAAAAACACGTTAAAAAACACAAGTCAACCCAACAATCCTATGTAAATTGTTTGTATGCCTCCCAGCAAATATGGCCGACCTGTCAAAGTTACGTGTTATGGAATGGTCTCTTGTGAGAGATGTTAAGGTTATGTGCTCTCTCTTAAGCTAGTTCGACGATATTTAAGCACAATTTCTTTCACTACATCGATGTTCAGTTTGGTGGAACGATCTCACGGACCTCCTTTGTGCCACTAATATGCATGGACCTTTGATAAAACTGAATTACCAAAAGCCTTTTCTGACATTTTCAACGCGTCAGAAAGTCATGAAATTCCGTTCAACAATTTCGTTCATTGTAAAAATCGTGGAGTAAACTGTTAAACAGATCGCGCTCAAACTTGAAATCATAATGAAAGACTACAAAAGCAATGTAAGATCCCTTCAGCACTTCAGTTTATATTAACAATTCCCAGTACTTTTTTAACAGAATGTCTGTTTTCTAGAGAGTATACCACAATTACTTACTTTAGTTCACCAAGCCTTTTACCAGATTATCTTTAACTCTCTTATATTAGAATTTAGATTTATTACACGTTTATTTATCGAATATATCCTCAGTATCGTCGAATAAAGCCAATATCAATATTAAGATTCTATCTGTCTCTATAATATAAAATTCTTTCAATTAATAATACATTCTTTACATGTAGGAAAAATTTATATTTATACGCTTTTTATAAAAATTAATAGTTCACTCACCTGTGGATGATAACATTGAAATAAGGATGAACTTCAAAAGTAATCCTTCAAACGGAAACATCGCTTTTTACTTATCCTCTTTTCACTTTTATAAGCCAGTCACTTCACTCTCACTCTAAAATCGGTGCCAATATGTTTTCGTTTGAATCCATTGTGGCGATTAGCATTTTATCTGAAAAAGAAAAAAATAATTAAAGGAATGAACGTTCAGTTAAACTTCCAGCAGATCGTGAATAATTAGTCGTTTTTTTGTATTTTATACGAATTATAATTTTATATATTTTATATCTTTCCTGTAAAAGGAAGCGAGAGTTATATCTTGATAGTGTACATACTCTAATTAGGTAACTTTTCAAAGACTTATAATATTCGTTTCAAATAAATTTTCATAGTATATGCTGTCCCGAACCATTGAATTCAAGTTGGTTGTGTTATTGAGACTTTCAGTTCCGAGTTTGAATCCAGACTAGGGTATTTATTCTATGTACTAGAACAGCTAGTGTTCCTCTCTCTAATATCTAGAACATGGTAGGATTTAACACTGTCAACTTAAATCCCCACAAAGTCAATCTGCAAATTTGATACTCACCACGACACAGGCTTGTGCGAAATAACTTTAATCGTATTTTTTCTTTCAGATATGATTGTATATATATTAAGGTGTTATATTGACCTACCGTGATCTGAGTTTTAGATCATTTAATAGTAGCACTTTGAATCTCTGAATATTATGACAATATTAATATTTTTTTAGAGATATGATGTAACCCTTGATAAAATAGCGCATATTTCGGCGTCACAAATATTTATAAAGGATGATAACCTTGCGGAATACGAATAATCAATTTCAGGAATATAAATTCCCATTCGCAGAATCCCCATTTTCTTCCACTGTCGGCGTCGGTGTAAACAACTATATGAGTATTGAAATAGTAGTTTATGATACAAGGACGAGAAGTGTTACTTTTTCGGACCATTGTAAGGCTTTTTCTTGCCACTAAGAAAAATATTGCCTTACAAGATGACGCTTTAGTACGGAGATTGCTCGAGCGCCAGTTTTTTTTATGTGGTATGCTCCACAACCCTTAGAAACGGCCTCTTAGGGGCACAGGTAACTTCAGATGGAGATACGGTATTCTCCAGGGGTCTAGTTGACTTCAGACTTAATTATTTTTACTTTATTAGATACCTTTAATATCCCTGAAAAGAGGTAAGGTTGGTGAATATAAACCAGGAAATAAACGTGACACTTATATTGTTTTTAGCTACGTTACAATATAAAAATTTGTTTTATTTCAAAGCCCACCCACTTTAACCCTGAACAAAAATAATAATTCTTTAAAAGAAAACGTTCGATTCGGCTAGTGACTGATGGCGGTTACTGTCGGAATGACTCAATCAGACTATAATTAAATTTACCCAATTATTAAATTACACGGAAGAATTTAATAAGTTAAATATTTACATTTAAAACGGAAGAGTTATTTAACCTTATTAACCTATAAACTGACACGACGGAGTTTATCAAAATTAACGGAAGAGTTAGTTGACTTTATTAACTTTAAAAATTAATCAAACTACAGTAAATAAATTAATTCTTAATTACTTATATTCAGAAAATAAATAAATAAATTCAGGAGAGTTATTATATTTAAAATACAGTCTAACGGGTGACTTTATCCTATTTTTCTACTTTGATTTTAAACGGGGACGCGACCGATTCCTAAACTTTCAGCTTAGCCGACATTGACAATCAATACGATTGACGCCAATGCCAAACTAGCGTGAGTAAGGGATTGAAATTGCCTAAGTGGTAATGGGGAGCCTAAAATAGAGCTAGATCAATCCCAAAGTTGTCAGAATTTATAACGGATTTACGGACGAACTCCTAAACTTTCAGCATAGCTGACATTGACAGCCAATACGATTGACGCCAATGCCCAATTAGCGTGAGTAAGGGGCTGAAATTGCCTAAGTGGTAATGGGGAGCCTAAAATAGTGCAAAATCAGTCCCAAAGTTGTCGGAGTTTATCAACAGTTCACGGACGGATTCTTAAGACTTTCAGCTTAGCCGACATTGACAGTCAAATCGATTGACGCCAATGCCCAACTAGCGTGAGTAAGGAATTGAAATTGCCTAAGTGGTAATGGGGAGCCTAAAATAGAGCTAGATCAATCCCAAAGTCTTAGAATCTGGAGAGGTAGCTTGTTTTAAAATATAAAATAAATAATTGAAAGCAAAAATATAATTTCAACCTTCAATTAAATAAATCAATTTCAAAACCACTACGATCAAAAACCAAAATAACTCAAATAACTAACGTGAAATTAAAATTGCAGAAATAATTAACTCAGTTAACGGAGAAATACTACTATTCGGTAATTATTATCAAAGATTAAAATTATATTTTAAAAGAAAATTCTGTATTTAATGTAAATAACTCTCCAAAAAAATTAAGATGATTACGGATCACCAATTAAATTAATTATTCCCAAAATTACTAATCAGTAAAATAAACGGACTGAATGCAAATACCGAATCTAAATTACTAAAAAAAATTTCAAGCATACTAACTCATAAAACAAAAGAACATTTGTAAACCGGGTAAACAATAAAAAAAATAAAAATGAAAATCTTAATTCCAAACTTTAAATAACTCTCCGTATAAAATAAAACGAAAATTATTCCCCACGAAATAAATTTTCCAAAAGAAAATGAGCGGAAATCAAAACGATTAAAACTAAAAGAATCTTTTTCGGCTAAAATATTTAACGCGTTTCTAAGCAAAAATAAAACGATTCGATTTTGTACCAAATTAACACGGTGATAAATTAAATTCAAAACACGGAAAAAACGATCTTATCAGTTGTATACCTGAGGTTTTTATAACGGCGGCGGAAAAATTCGGACTACTGAATATTATTATCGACTTGTTAGTTTAGATCGGAGAAAGCGAATGAATTCTTATTTTCAAATTATTTTTCACCTAAGCTCTGAAGAATTCCTACTACCGAAAAATCCCTTCCAAAGCGACCGGACTCGCGGCGCGCGCAATACTATCTTTAAACGGCGTTAGCTCGAGACTTTGAATATTTAATGTACCCGGTGAGCCAAATAAAAATCGAACGTTTTATTTAATATTAAATAAATTTTCATTTAATTTCGAAATTATTCAAATTATTTAGTTTGTGAAAAATAACTTCATTACACCATTATGGAGTTTGCCAGCTGAGACGTTGGTCATACAATATTTTTATTGTACTAGTTCTAATTATAATTTTATTGTTTGGTTAGAAAGTGTAATACGAAGATACACAATTTTTAAAAAACGGATTTCATTGCATTCGTACAGTGTAAGAAGTACTTCAATAAATAAAATATACTTTTCGAAGCAAAATAACATGTAGAATTTATAAACACAAAGTTTTTAAGTTACGATAAACTACACCAGTGTTATAACTTTTTCATAATAAGTAATCTTTATTTATCCTAATCGTACAACATATATAATAATAATAATAATAATAATAATAATAATAATAATAATAATAATAATAATAATAATAATAACAATTTCAGAATAAAAAATAGTAATAAATGTAAAAAGATAAAATAGATAAAATGGCAGTAATAAAAATACACAAATATTAAACAATTATTTAAAACAATAGACATTGCTATAATGAAATACATATATAAACATATACAGTGCGGACCCCCCTATCTAACTCGTTACTGGACTCTTGATAGGAAAATCGCCGAGACAGGTCGACTTTTGATTTCTACAATGTACATTTTTGTATGAATAGTTTACTCCCAATTTCATCCCTTACTGGGGGGGAGCAACCCTTTCGAAAAATTTAAATAGCATGGGGTGGTGAGTGATAGCTCATTTGAAAGGTTTTATTCTCCATTCAACGGTGCAAAATTTTATTGTTTGTAGAGCTATTAAGCTAGCAGTCATTCGGCGGCAGCACCATATCATGCCCATCAGGCCATTTGTAGCTTTTTGCTACGATGGTCCCACTTTTGTTGCTTTTACCAGTTCCAAAAAAACGCGAATGTATGCTAGCATATTTTCGCATTTTTTTTGGAACGGATCAAGGTTACAAAAGCATAACAAAAACGCTACAAAAAAGCTACAACGGACCTGACTTGACCTGATGTGGTGATGCCGCCGAGTGCCTGCTAACTTAATAGAGCTGAATTAGCGTTCTTAAGCTGGCAGTTTGGTGTTTTTCTCGGAACTGGTAAAAGCAACAAAAATCGGACCAGCCTAACAAAAGTGTTACAAATGAGCTGCTAGGTCTGATATGGTGCTGCCGCCGAGTGACTGCTAGCTTAATAGCGCTTTTGTTTCTTAATATATGGGAGAAATAATTGATTTATAGTCTGTGGTCTAGTACTCAAAGGACCGTATATGTATAGATGATTTAATTTAAATGCTACTCAAAAATGACGAATCAAAAACGTCACGTGGTAAGGTTAGGCATCTGTCAGCAACTCATTATTATAGTTGTGAACTTTTATTGGCGTCATATACTTTTCTGTGTGCGAATATATCGGACCTGGAACAAAATAAGCCTCATTTGCGAGAAGTTTTGTTTTTGCATTCAACTAAAAAATTTGCGACAGAGGCGCATCAGATGATTGTAGTGAAATAACGTGTCGCTAATTGTTACAATGCTACAAAATGGATGATTTCGGCGTGGAAGGCAAGGAGCGTCCTTGACCGGTGAAACCGTTTGAAGACGCAGAATTGAAAGCAACAAAAACTTGCGAAGAAGTAAAAAAAAGACGAGTAGTTTTTTCGACACGGAATCTGTATGCTGCCAGATAGATGGCTAGCGATTGAAGAATACTTATGTAACTATTTTCCCTCAAGACAGGCTCAAATTCTGAATAAAAATCAGCGGTTTTCCATTTTTAATTCTGATTATTGCAATTAACAAGTTGACAGTAAACCGATATAAAAATTGTCGTATATTACCTGTTCACTTGACAGACTGTATAAAGACTTTTGTGCTTTAAGGAAAATTAAAAAGGTTTCTAAAATAACTTTTCTTAAATCTACTTAAAATACCTATTCTTAAATATACTTGCGGAGACTTTAAATTTACAGTGGTATGTTGCCGACAGTGCTTAAATATCAAAATTCTGCTTCATAAGCCAGTGTAACAAGAGAGCTTTGGTAATTAATTTGGCATTGCATAAGTTTCTGTCTTTAGTTTGAACTGATCAAAGGAAATAGCGGTATTTGTGATATTCTCTGTGTACGACCTCTCCTAATTATTACTTGTTGGGAATATAAACTATTCTATGTGGTTTTCAGAAAAGTGGAAATCCGATCAGAAAGTATGTTCAGTTATATAGGTTCTTAGTTAATTAAAATGTGAATTTGCGAAGTTATATTTGATTGGTAAAGATAAAAAAATTATTTTTTGTAAGCTCTCGCAATCTATAAAGAAAAATGCTTTAAAAGCGGCTATGTCAAAGAAATTTTGAAAAAAATTGTAGAGGCGAGCGTTCTTAGAAAAATAACTAAAATTAAAAAGTTACATTATATTTTAAAATTCAAATTCTATCAAATCTTTTTAAAAACTGTTTGAGGTTTTCGCAACTTTACGTAATTTTGTGAGTCTACGTATCAGAAATTTTACAAACATGAAATAGAATGTCCAATATAGCAAAACAATCAATTAACTTTCAAATTTTAATTTTTAAAATTTCTACAAACATGTTTTTTATTCGAATATGTCAAAAAACGTCAAATTCCGAACAGTATACAATAAAGACGAAGACCTTTTCAGTGCACGTCCGAAAAAGTACTTTTTCGGACGGCGTACTGTCCGGAAAAGTAAAATATATTCGGCTTACCTTTCTCTTTTAGTTTTAAATTAATAGTTGTGTTCAATAATATTTGGTGTATTTTAGAAAATAAAACTTATCCATTTATGCCATGAAAACCAAATGATATTTGTAGATTATGTTATGTCATTTCTTACACTTGTTTGTTTGTTTCGTTGCTTTTTAGTGTAGTGTATATTGCACTGACAGAACCGATCAGCTATTCGCAACCTTCAAATTCAATGAAATTTTGATTTTTCGGACATCCTGAAGTATACATTTTAATCTTACCAGGATTCGGAATAATTTCACATATTGTAAGTCAAGAAAGAAGTAAAAAAGAATAATTTTCTTTAAATCATATTCAAAATTAGCCCCAATTCCACTTCCGTTCATCACATGTTAAATATGCTGCAGTGGCTGTCGATTTCAAATAGATTTTTTTTTTAACAATGGTTTTTATATTTAAAATAACCAAAAGTCTACACCCAACATATTTTGATGAATTTTTTGTTTTCAATAATCAAATACATGAACACGAGACAAGGTCAAATGCTTATTTTCACATATATAGAACTCACACTGGTGGTGGTATGAAAAACTTATTCTTTAAGGGACTACAGGAATTCAACAATTTACCAAATGCTTTTAAAGAGGCAAATACTGTGAAACGATTTAAAAGTGGATTGTTAAAATATTTAGAGCGTTAGGTTGTACAGTGCGGATCATAAGTGTTACCCTCCCTATCTAACTCGTTACTGGACTCTTGTTAGGAAAATCGCCGAGACAGGTCGACTTTTGATTTCTACAATGTACATTTTTGTATGAATAGTTTACCCCTAATTTCATCCCTTATTGGAGGGGAGAAACCCTTTCGAAAAATTTAAATAGAATGGGGTGGTGAGTGATAGGTCATTTGAAAGGATGGTTTATTCTCCATTCAACCGTGCCAAAAATTTTAAATTTGCTTCATTACGTGTTGAGTAATGGGGTGAGGATCGTAAGAGTTACCCCCCCCCCCCCCCTATTTAACTCATTACTGGACTCTTGTTAGGAAAATCGCCGAGACAAGTCGACTTTTGATTTCTACAATGTACATTTTTGTATGAATAGTTTACCCCTAATTTCATCCCTTACTGGAGGTAGCAACCCTTTCGAAAAATGAGTGATGGCTCATTTGAAAGGAGGTTTTATTCTCCATTCAACGGTGCAAAAAAAAACATTAAAAAAATAAAATAAAAAAATCATAAAAAAAATAAATAAAAATAATAGTAAAAATAAAAAAAAAGTAAAAATAAAAAAAAATAAAAAAAATAAAAAAATTAAAAAAAAACACGGTTGAATAGAGAATAAAACCTCCTTTCAAATGAGCCATCACTCATTTCTCGAAAGGGTTGCTACCTCCAGTAAGGGATGAAATTAGGGGTAAACTATTCATACAAAAATGTACATTGTAGAAATCAAAAGTCGACTTGTCTCGGCGATTTTCCTAACAAGAGTCCAGTAATGAGTTAAATAGGGGGGGGGGGGGTAACTCTTACGATCCTCACCCCATTACTCAACACGTAATGAAGCAAATTTAAAATTTTTGGCACGGTTGAATGGAGAATAAACCATCCTTTCAAATGACCTATCACTCACCACCCCATTCTATTTAAATTTTTCGAAAGGGTTTCTCCCCTCCAATAAGGGATGAAATTAGGGGTAAACTATTCATACAAAAATGTACATTGTAGAAATCAAAAGTCGACCTGTCTCGGCGATTTTCCTAACAAGAGTCCAGTAACGAGTTAGATAGGGAGGGTAACACTTATGATCCGCACTGTACAACCTAACGCTCTAAATATTTTAACAATCCACTTTTAAATCGTTTCACAGTATTTGCCTCTTTAAAAGCATTTGGTAAATTGTTGAATTCCTGTAGTCCCTTAAAGAATAAGTTTTTCATACCACCACCAGTGTGAGTTCTATATATGTGAAAATAAGCATTTGACCTTGTCTCGTGTTCATGTATTTGATTATTGAAAACAAAAAATTCATCAAAATATGTTGGGTGTAGACTTTTGGTTATTTTAAATATAAAAACCATTGTTAAAAAAAAAATCTATTTGAAATCGACAGCCACTGCAGCATATTTAACATGTGATGAACGGAAGTGGAATTGGGGCTAATTTTGAATATGATTTAAAGAAAATTATTCTTTTTTACTTCTTTCTTGACTTACAATATGTGAAATTATTCCGAATCCTGGTAAGATTAAAATGTATACTTCAGGATGTCCGAAAAATCAAAATTTCATTGAATTTGAAGGTTGCGAATAGCTGATCGGTTCTGTCAGTGCAATATACACTACACTAAAAAGCAACGAAACAAACAAACAAGTGTAAGAAATGACATAACATAATCTACAAATATCATTTGGTTTTCATGGCATAAATGGATAAGTTTTATTTTCTAAAATACACCAAATATTATTGAACACAACTATTAATTTAAAACTAAAAGAGAAAGGTAAGCCGAATATATTTTACTTTTCCGGACAGTACGCCGTCCGAAAAAGTACTTTTTCGGACGTGCACTGAAAAGGTCTTCGTCTTTATTGTATACTGTTCGGAATTTGACGTTTTTTGACATATTCGAATAAAAAACATGTTTGTAGAAATTTTAAAAATTAAAATTTGAAAGTTAATTGATTGTTTTGCTATATTGGACATTCTATTTCATGTTTGTAAAATTTCTGATACGTAGACTCACAAAATTACGTAAAGTTGCGAAAACCTCAAACAGTTTTTAAAAAGATTTGATAGAATTTGAATTTTAAAATATAATGTAACTTTTTAATTTTAGTTATTTTTCTAAGAACGCTCGCCTCTACAATTTTTTTCAAAATTTCTTTGACATAGCCGCTTTTAAAGCATTTTTCTTTATAGATTGCGAGAGCTTACAAAAAATAATTTTTTTATCTTTACCAATCAAATATAACTTCGCAAATTCACATTTTAATTAACTAAGAACCTATATAACTGAACATACTTTCTGATCGGATTTCCACTTTTCTGAAAACCACATAGAATAGTTTATATTCCCAACAAGTAATAATTAGGAGAGGTCGTACACAGAGAATATCACAAATACCGCTATTTCCTTTGATCAGTTCAA
This sequence comes from Crepidodera aurea, assembly GCA_949320105.2. NCBI lineage: Eukaryota > Metazoa > Arthropoda > Insecta > Coleoptera > Chrysomelidae > Crepidodera > Crepidodera aurea. The sequence continues at coordinate 75,268,731 of OX439473.1, read as the reverse complement.
ACTAAAGACAGAAACTTATGCAATGCCAAATTAATTACCAAAGCTCTCTTGTTACACTGGCTTATGAAGCAGAATTTTGATATTTAAGCACTGTCGGCAACATACCACTGTAAATTTAAAGTCTCCGCAAGTATATTTAAGAATAGGTATTTTAAGTAGATTTAAGAAAAGTTATTTTAGAAACCTTTTTAATTTTCCTTAAAGCACAAAAGTCTTTATACAGTCTGTCAAGTGAACAGGTAATATACGACAATTTTTATATCGGTTTACTGTCAACTTGTTAATTGCAATAATCAGAATTAAAAATGGAAAACCGCTGATTTTTATTCAGAATTTGAGCCTGTCTTGAGGGAAAATAGTTACATAAGTATTCTTCAATCGCTAGCCATCTATCTGGCAGCATACAGATTCCGTGTCGAAAAAACTACTCGTCTTTTTTTTACTTCTTCGCAAGTTTTTGTTGCTTTCAATTCTGCGTCTTCAAACGGTTTCACCGGTCAAGGACGCTCCTTGCCTTCCACGCCGAAATCATCCATTTTGTAGCATTGTAACAATTAGCGACACGTTATTTCACTACAATCATCTGATGCGCCTCTGTCGCAAATTTTTTAGTTGAATGCAAAAACAAAACTTCTCGCAAATGAGGCTTATTTTGTTCCAGGTCCGATATATTCGCACACAGAAAAGTATATGACGCCAATAAAAGTTCACAACTATAATAATGAATTGCTGACAGATGCCTAACCTTACCACGTGACGTTTTTGATTCGTCATTTTTGAGTAGCATTTAAATTAAATCATCTATACATATACGGTCCTTTGAGTACTAGACCACAGACTATAAATCAATTATTTCTCCCATATATTAAGAAACAAAAGCGCTATTAAGCTAGCAGTCACTCGGCGGCAGCACCATATCAGACCTAGCAGCTCATTTGTAACACTTTTGTTAGGCTGGTCCGATTTTTGTTGCTTTTACCAGTTCCGAGAAAAACACCAAACTGCCAGCTTAAGAACGCTAATTCAGCTCTATTAAGTTAGCAGGCACTCGGCGGCATCACCACATCAGGTCAAGTCAGGTCCGTTGTAGCTTTTTTGTAGCGTTTTTGTTATGCTTTTGTAACCTTGATCCGTTCCAAAAAAAATGCGAAAATATGCTAGCATACATTCGCGTTTTTTTGGAACTGGTAAAAGCAACAAAAGTGGGACCATCGTAGCAAAAAGCTACAAATGGCCTGATGGGCATGATATGGTGCTGCCGCCGAATGACTGCTAGCTTAATAGCTCTACAAACAATAAAATTTTGAGAATATTAAAATAGTAATAAATGAAAAGCAAAACTAAGAACAATTACAATAAAAATTCCAAAAAACAATGAAAGAAAGTGATGAGAAATGAAAACAAAATAGTTGGAATAAAAATCCAAGGCTAACTGGATATTAATACTAGTGGTTGCTCTTTAATTCCGTCTTCCTCAGATTACTTATATGAAATAATATATTTTATGTTTATTCCAGTCAGCTTTCTATGAGCATCCAATTTGCTCTTAAACTTTAAGTCCGTTTTAATGGAGCTATAACCGTTTTGCTGAACATTAAGGACATTTTATCTTTGATGTGTTGTTCAATTTCACTAAAGTTGTGCACAAATCTGCCTTTATGTTCATATGGATACTTAAACACAGACAAAGTTTGGCTTTTTAACATTTTAGATAAATGAACTGGTATTTGCTGATATGTCATAAGCTATTAATTATTTCTTTATTGTTTAACATTAATTAGTTATTATGCAGGTCACCTTATTTATAAATAAACCTATAGGGTACTAATATGTCCTTCCCTTTTAGAAAAATATGCTGGCTGACACAGGAAGTCCTATAACTTGTCACTAGTTCATTAATTTTGTTTTAATGCAGCGCATAATTTATATTTTCGATTTTTTAAGAGAACGCCCTACATATTCTCACATATTTGAACTCTACGGATCAAAATACGTGACATGACCTGAGAAAATAAGGATTATCGTGAGTAAGAAGGAGGAGGAAGAAAGAAGAAGACAAGGCAGGCGGTAGAGCATGGGCATACATTTGAAAAGATTTACGGCGGTTCCGAAAGTATGTTCAGACATGGTGAAGTTTAATGGATAGACCATACTACCGGGAAATGGAGGAACCTGTACTGTCCTTAAAGGATTTCCTCATACAACAAAAAAAGGTTAGTATAGCGTTGATTCTATTCATATATTCATTACACAGGGCGATATAAATTCCGGGAAGGCTCGATTACTAGACCTGCAGATATTTCCTGACGGTCCGACAGTATGAACTCTGTACGCTCTTTTTGTCACCGCTGCTCTCAGTATGCCAGTTTTGGTGGGAAGTATGTCATTCTTATTGTACCTTATTTTCAAAAATCACTAATCGCATTTGAGTAATTATGAAAATTACCATAATTCTTTAGGTGTAACCGAAAATACAGTAAAAGTAGATAACTAAAATAAATTATAAAAAAAGTGAAACCTGTACCCAGCTTTGAGAGACACCACTTTAACTGTTTGATCGGTAATTATGAATCCATGATAATAATTTTCCACGAATAGCAAGTGACTCGAGTTTATGCTGCAGTCTGATGAAAGGAATCCGCTCAAAACCCTTTGCAAAATCAAAAGATTTTATATACGAGTTGGTCTTTTGTAGTCACGACGACGAGTAAAGTGATATTAGTTAGAATAGATCAATTACACATTTAATGAGCTGGTTGATGCGTAAATGATTTGGAGAAGTAGGACGAAATGGTAGAATAGACTAGCTGAAAGAATCTATAATCAAAGTAAACGTTTGTTTGGAGTGATTAATGAACAATATGATGAAAGAATAAAATCTATACAAAATACTTAATAATATTTGTTCTGTACTTTTTAGAGATAAATGGATTAGTTAGGGAGGTTCAATTCCATAGTCTTCCTGCTTAGCATTTACTTTTTCCTGTGGAGGAGAACATGTAACAACTTTAGTCTATAATACACCGATTTAAAAACTTAGTTTCAAATTCAAGAAACTTCAAACGTTTTCGATAACAATTGCGTTATATTTTTGCAGGAAGATATTTTAATTTTAAATTACCAACATTACTCACCGAATGACACCACGTCGAGAATACGCTCGACAAATCTTCAAAACAAACTTTTCCTTAATCCACTTACAACAGTCAGAATACAATTAACGAAACGAAAATATTTTTGATGTTTGATTGTATTTGGTATACTATTTTCGTCTGGAATTTTCAAGGCCTAAAGATTCGCAATTAAAAGCAAATCAATTAATTATCGCCATCGGCACTCAAAAAAAACTAATCATGGAGGATAAGAATGAGAAGTGAATAAAAGGGCTTTGCAAACGTCTGTATATTTGTAACTAATTTAATATAAATACTAAACTATGCATGAAGTGCATAGAATAATTGAAATAATTGAAAAAACTGCAAAAAAAAGAAAAATCTGCTCTGCAATCTTCCTTGATGTAGCTTAAGCCGTCGATAAAGTCTGGCATGAAGGACTTATACACAAAATGAGGTGCTACTTGCCAAAAAAACATTGTCAACTATTGCAATCACACATAACTGAAAGATACTTCCGAATAAAACATGAGAAAGAAACAAAGTTAAGGAAGATCAAAGCCGATGTGCCACAAGGAAGTGTCTTGGGACCAATTCTGTACCTATCATTCCAGCATTCCAACATTCCAACTTTAGAATACAATACCATAGCAAAGTTCGCAGACGATACCATGATGAAGCAGCAAATAAATTGCAAACTTCCATTCAATAAATCAATATCTGGGGCGCTGGAGAATCAACGAAAACGAAAACAATATATACCAATTAGAATAAATAGTAGTCAAATACCTTATGCAACAACGGCAAACATTTGGAAATTTCGCTAGGCGCTAAGCTTTGCTGGAAGGCTCACATCACGAAAAAACGGGAACAATTGGGACTACAAAAAGATGTATTGGTTGATGAGGAGGAAATTCGCTCTGCCTACTTACAATAAATTGCTATTATATAAGCCAGTGAGGACCTATGGTATACTTTGGGGCTGATCCAAAAAATGTAACATCCAGATCATCCAACGGCAACGGTACCAGAACAAAGTACTAAGGTACATCGTCAATGCTTCTTCGTACTTCAAGAATAGTGACCTCCATCGAGGCCTTCAGATGGACACTGTTGATCAGACGGTAAGCAAATTCGTAAAGACTCATGAACAACGACTCTCCAATTATGTGAATGTTAAGGCCATCCAGCTCCTTGACAACACTGACCAGCTGAGAAGACTCAAGAGGACGAAGCCTTATGACTTAATGAAGTAATAAGTGTAAAAGCAGAGCAATGTGCCGCTAAAAGTTACACGATAGTTCTGAATAAATAACTTAACCAGAGCCTATATATCGGCCTATTCTTTAAGGTAAAAGATCAATCAACAAACGAGGAATCATCATCCGGTTTGTATTCAATGATTTGTTATTCATTTTCTCTTATCGGGATTTTCTTATCCACTTCATAAGACATGGTCTCACGGGGTAGTTTTTGTCCGGTTCAGGGGTTGGTTTGCTTCGGGGAGAAGATCCAGAATCCCCGTCATGTTCAGCATACTCGAAAACGGGAGGTGACGCTTTTTTTTCGGAATATAAGGTATATTTATGTTTCACCCCTTTCGGGGGTGGTTATTGGCCGTTTAAGGGATGGGGTTGACTCGGAGAAATTCAAAAGCACCGCTGTCTTGTTCAGCATGCTCGAAAACGGGAGGTGACGCAGTTTTTTTCGGTATAAGGCGGTGTGTTTGCGTTTTACCCCTTTTGGGGGTTGTTTTTGGCCGCTTGGGGATGATGGCCAACTCAGAAAGAGTTTATACCACCACCATCGTGTTCAGCATCCTCGAAAACGGGGGGAGGGGTAACTAGCTTCGTTACATCTAAAAATATTTTGATATTTTTCCGACTTACAGAAGCCACTACAGTGGATTAATTAATGAACATGCACTTTGTTCTGAAACCGTTTAATTATTTCTATATTAGAATGGCTGGCCTTGCTCCATAGTTGTAGATCATAGGTCCATATTGTAGGTTTAAAGAAATTAAACTTCTCAAAGTCATAGCACCAATAAAATATAATATAATATTAAGATTGCACCACATCTGAACCGAAAACAATTACTCCTGAGCTAATGCCCCCACAGCTATTGAATTACAACGGTTTAGGCGCGTGTCTGAAGTTATACAATAGCCGGTTTCGGCATTGTTGTGCCTCATCAGTAGGATAATGTTTAAAGAAATTAAAATTCTCAAATTATGTTTTTATTTTTTAGTTTTTTTTAGTTTTTGCCTCTTGATTTCTATTATTCTATTTGTTTGCTACTTTTCCCAAATTCGTCTTTTTTTAGATCGCTAATTTTTTTTGTTTGTATTGGCACCATTGCCTTTGGAAAATAAATAAAATCTGTTGGTTGGTATAGATTTTACGAATTAATTCGCGAATAAAATTTTTAGTATAAAACAGCTGTTCAGTGAATTAAAACAATTATTTTTAAACAGGACGTTTCATAAAGGCTCGTTAGAGTTCAATTTGCTGTAAAGGACTCAGAACCACTTTAACAATATTTTAGGATTTTTTTAATGTAACGAGTCTAGCCAACCTTAAAATTAAATTTTCCATTCTACGAGGACAAAATCCAGGTCATTCATTTCCCCCTTATTCTGCTTACGTTAAGCGTTTTTGTGGTATGTGTGTGTTGTATTGTTTTAGGATGAGGCCACAAACCTAAACAATATACCTTTATATGTTTATGGAACTAGGGTAAAAAACTCTTACGGCCGTTTTGTTGACGTAAAAAAGTAATAAATGAAAAGAATGTAAATCGCATAGAGGCTTTTTATGTTCTTTTACCATTTCATTCAGAAACAACCAGGACTTACTCGCCCGCGCAGTGATATTTGGAATCAAACACTTGGTCCACTGAATTCATTTTAACAATAACTTTAAATTTATTTAGTAGTATATACCAAACTATGCCTAACGCCTACTCTGTTCATTCCAACAAACCAAAAGATATTTCTCTCTTTTATTGCTGATATCACATTCTTATGGAGTTTATTTATCGTCAAATATGCAAATTGGACGTAAATTTTCTTTACTGCGCACTTGAAAGAAAAATACTTTGAATCTATAGGAGGGATAATTTAAAATCGTACAATAATGTAAGTACATATATTTCAAAAACTTGATATATTTCACGGATATAGAGTTTAAAGAATGGAGGGTACTAGATAACATATGCGAGTATTGCAGCCCGCTAAAAATTTTGGAACAACTTAGTATTTAACAATATAATTTTGATACTTTGACAATTTGGATAATTCATAAAATGAATTATTAAAGAGTTTAATAAAAAATATAAAATTTCAATCATAATCAATAAAATTATCAAATCATAATATATTCATTATCAATTAATAGCAAATGGCGCTCAATGTAGGTCTGTCCCTTTTTTCATTACACGGGGCTCAAGGGGCTCAATGGTTAAAACAATAGCGTACAAATTAAAATGAACTCTAGAGGGGAAAGGAAAGTTGGACAGATTTAAGAGCAAGAAGTAATAGTAGAAGAAAGATTTGCAGGAAGTAGAATAACAGAATCTAGATGAGACAATGGTGGACGAAAAGAATAAAATAGAAGATATGCAGATAATGAAAATGCAATCTAAAAAGAAGATAAGGAAGGAAGAATGAAAGAAATAAAGCAAAATAAATAAGAAAGACGGCAAGAAAGACAATAAGATAAAAAATATTATTAAAAAAAGAGAACGCTAGAAAAAAGGTAAAGAAGATAAAAAATAAAAAATAAGAACTGATAAAAAATGGAAGAATAAAAGAATAAAAGAAACAAGACAGAACGTAAGAGTGGATGAATTAAACAACACAGAAAGAAAGGTAATTTTAGAAAACAAATGTATAAACACTATAACAAAAATGATTCAAAATTTTGAATAAAATGTTAAGGAAGTAGAAAGGGGAACAAAAAGATGAAAGGAAAAATAAAGAAAGAAATAGGTACAATAAGAAAAGTAAATTTTAAAACTTTATTAATAAGCAAATCAATAAATAAAGAACAATGCAATTAAATTTATATTACGAAAACAATAAAAGACTTCAAGTAACCTCTTTATCAACGAGGACCAGAAATGAGAGTTTTTATTCTACAAGAACGGCGGCCTCTGATAAAGCAGACGAGGATGGAGATAATCAAAAAGAAATTAATAACGCTAATGAAGGCATTCATCATCATACGTCTACTTTGGACAGTTTGTGACGAGAACGTTCTTCATCCAATTATGAGAATAGGACCGCAAATTCCGAATTCTCCAATCTCGATTTACATCCCTTCGCTAATTTATTCCATGCTTTTATTCCAGAAATTAATTTAGGTTTTATTCAATTTCCCTGAATTGGGTATTATAATTATTTGTTGGTTAAATATAAGAGTAAATTAATTTAGAAAGATAATAAAAACGTACCAGATATTTGAAAAGTCTCAAAGCAGTTAAAGGTAAAACATTCAAATTTTACTTTTATTATTCATCCAGACTTTGTTGTTTTTCAAATTCGAAGAAAGATACCGCCATAGTAGCTATTCTATGCCTGAGAGTAAGAAGTTGATTTCTTTTGTTTGTTTGAAAATTGAGAAAGGACAAATTCAGTTGTTTCCTAAGGGGAAAAAAATCTCCTAAAGAGGTCTTCTGTATCTGTATCTGTAGAGTAGGGAGGGTGAGTTAGTCCCACAGCACTAGGTCATCGTCCATCCTGTCCTTTCCAGGAAAGTGGACAAGTCACTAGGAGACATCTCCTTTATATCGACAGGTGTAGGTCAAGACTCACGAACACGCACTCTCTCGTTGACGATAACTCCGGGCACTCGCATACGACATGATTGACCGTTTCGTCTTCCTGTTCACACATCCTGCATAGAAGTGTGTCCACTAGCTCCATTTTAAGGTGTTTCCTTAGCTGACAGTGGCCAGTCAGAAATCCTACCGCTCGACGTAGCATGGGAGTAACGTTTGGCTAGTTCCGCAATTGCCGAAGTAATCAAGCCGTAGGTGTCGCTGGACCCTAAAAGTCTTAGTCCAGCCGCTGCCCTGGCTAAGGAATCGGCGGTTACTTTTATTCCTGTCGTGCCCTTTAACCCACCTCAGGATAATATTGTTATCTACCGAGGCGTTAGCTAAAGATTGATGGCACTGTAATACTAGCCCTGATGTAACACGCTATTCAAGGCTAGTAGAGCTTGTCTGCTGTCAGTGCAGATTATTATATTTTTGCCAGAAATTCTTTTTCTGGTTAGTTCTTTTGTGGCAATTGAGATACTGTTTGAACCACGATGATATTTTTTCCCATTCCCCACTTAATCCTTAGGCTTAGTAATCTGGAGTAGACACCAGATCCTGAGCCTTCTTTGGTTTTGGAGCCGTCCCTAAAGAGGTCTTATTTTAAACCTAAAAAACAATTGCCATTCCTATTTTGATATTTACCTACTTTTTACAATAAAAAATTAATTATGCATAATTGTAGTGTTAATCTTACATAACTTTTTATAGTTTATAATCATGAGGTAGTTGGCACTAGAACTTGACCTGGAACAAAATTAACTTTGTTACCATGACAACGATTACGATGTTTGACAGAGATTCCTTGAAAGGGTTTCCTGGCAAGAAAATGTATCCAAATGCCAAATACACAGTAAAGGATCATTTTCCTTTGTATATGATCCTGCAAAATTGGTTTGCGGAATTTAAGGAATGAGAAACAAAGGTCAAAGGTACACTACAATATATACCTGGTCACTCAATTCGCAGGATGACATATATATTAGGAAGTACTAACCTTCAAATGTTATTTCCCATAATTTCATAACAATCTGACATTTAATTAACAAGTTACGTTACTTTTGTAGTTTTCAACTACAATATAAAAATCCAAATTTGGTGTTTTGGTCAAGCATCGCTTTAACCTGCAAAAGTTTATGGTTGTTTTCATTAATGCACTAACGTACCATCGAAGTTTCAAAACTTTACGAATTAATGTTAATTGATTGTCTATATCTACTGGCCTATTCCTAAGGGTGGTGTAGTATGCAGTGCCTATGAATGTGCTCGCTGATGATCATTTTTTTTATCCTAGCAAGCCTAAGCTATTGAGAAAAAGTTTTTTGTGGCAGTTGGCAAGTGAACTGACTGAACCTTAAATAAAGTAACGTGCAAGTCTGACAAATCTCAAACTTAAAAAAGTTGTTTTCAAGATAAAACTTGATTATTTTATAAAAAAATCCAATGGTTTTGAAATATTTGTATTTTCTTTGACAGAATCTTGTCTGTCGGACTATTAATAAAATATGAGGAAAATTAAAACATAAATATTAGGAATTTATAAATTTTGTTATTCAGAGACAACTTCAAGGGAGTTATTTCTATGATATTTATCGTTAATAAAAGCAAAAGTAATTCTGTAAGGTATTTTGTTGAAATATATTACTTATTACTTATTATAGGTCATGAATAAATATTGCTTTTTGGGGCAAAAATGTATTCATGCATTATTATGCCTAAATTCCAATATTTCTGCAAATTGAATTCAGTGCGAAATACGCGCTGAAAGTTATAAAGGCAATGCGTACAAATTACATAACATCAATAAGCTTTTACCCTTTCAGAAACTTATGAGAAAATGTCGTTAGTATCGGAAGATGCCTAATGTTCCACCTAATCATTAACCCTCATAAATTTTGTAGATGAATTATTCAATACTTATGTAAGTTTCTACACCCTTTAATTTTAGCTGATCAAAGGAGCTAGAACTGTGTGATGTTCTGGGTTCTGTGACCTGAAAGTTGAGCTTGTTCAAGTGGAAATATATGGTCGACTTGGTCTTAAATGGAAATTTTTAGCAATTTTTTTTTAATAAAAGCACAAGCCGACTTGTGAAGCTTAATACAGATTTAACTAAAGCATCGAAATAATAATAATGTATTTTTCTTTTTTGGATGTTACTTCTTCCGTTAAGAACCCAAGTAATTCGATTACAAGCAAATAATGCTAGGCCAAAGTAGTAAATCCAGAAAATGTTTTATAATTAAATTGCAAAGATGGGAAACTACTTTTTATACTTCATAGATCATCACTGGATAAATTTCCATTTTAATTGATAGCAAAATATAACAAAAGTCGATCAAAAACTGGACTGTCTCGCCTAATCCAGAACGAGTCACTTTCATTATCACTAAATTAGGTATAATTCATCACCTTCGTAGAATATAAAATGGGAATATAAATCAGGAAATAAGTTAATCGCATATAACATTTTGAGGTTCTATCAACCAAAATATATAAATCGATTTCACAAACATGTCTTCAAGAGAGCACATTTTATTTGGTTCGTATTCACGACGCTCTCTTTACGAATTTCATCTATTTTTTTTATCTTTGGGAAACCCAAACAAAATTATGTTTCTGCCTAGGCAAATAAAAAAACCGTTACGTACAGTATTATTTTATTCATTGTTAATGATATGTGCATATTTAGGTTAGATACCTATAAGAATACATTTTCTTTAGGATAAATATGTGAGAACTAGTATTAACACTGTTAAACCGAAATTCACATTATTGATTTTAACAAATATATTTTAATACACCTCTGTATGTTGCTTATACTAACCTTAACACGTCAACCTACTGACAAATTTATTGTAGCGGAGTGATGCCACTTTTTTCGTCCACATTAACAGTGATGCCAAATATTCTGAAAGTAATTGGATTCCAGAAACTATCGAACTTAACATTTTTACAGATTTGTATAATTCATTTATTAATCAATCAATATTAATTTTGTTACTATTATTAACCACGGTATTTTTCTCAATTTGTCGAATCTACTATAAACTATAGGGAAGAATCACGGAGTGGGCGACATCTATCATTGATCATTTGAATGACTCGAGGGGTGAACAATAAACTTTGTTTGCATGGGCGTAATGTGAAGATCGAATTTATTTTAAGTTATTTGTGGTATATTTGGAAGGTGTTTTGTGAAGAATTATTGTCGAGGATTATAAAAGGCGATAGATAAGATCACGAAAAATGTGCTGTGTTCCACAACGCTCTACATATGGCAATTCGGTCATATATTTCCTTTGAATCCCAAAGAAATCAAGAAATGGAAGATAATCTTGAAGATAGGAAAACCTATATCAAAGTATATGTTTGTAACGACGGTGGAATTTTTTGAACCATAAAAATGCCAAAAAAAGGACCATGGGCGTACCAAAACTGCCTAAGGTTGTGAAATAACTCACAAGAACAAATACATTAAATGTCCTACACTGCACTTCAACAACTACTCCTTGAGCTATATGCCCCCCCAGATATTGACTTACGAAAGTCCAGACGTGGTTTGACGCCCGACCAAGTCGGGGCTTTAAACCAAAAACTTTGATTTTATTATTAAAGGAGCTTGCCATCCTTATACCGGTTTCGGCATTATTGTGCCTCGTCAGTAAGGAGTAGACTAGCTCGAATTTCTATCTCTAAAGAAATTCTGAAGATCGCTTGGAATCCACCAACTCTTAGTACAAACGGTTAAGTCGAGAAAGAGGAGGTGAGTGCAACGCCATCTTCACTTTTATAATAAAATCAAAGCTTGCGAAAACTATAGAAAACTGTAACGACGGTGGAATTTTTTGAACCATAAAAATGCCATAAAAGGACCATGGGCGTACCAAAACTGCCTAAGGTTGTGAAATAAATCACACTTGTTCCCAAGAACAAAGACATTAAATGTCCTACACTGCACCAGCGTCTGGACTTCAGCAACTACTCCTTGGGCTATATGCCCCCCCAGCTTTGATTTTATTATAAAAGTGAAGATGGCGTTGCATCCACCTCCTCTTTCTCGACTTAACCGTTTGTACTAAGAGTTGGTGGGTTCAAAGCGATCTTCAGAATTTCTTTAGAGATAGAAATTCGAGCTAGTCTGCTCCTTACTGACGAGGCACAATAATGCCGAAACCGGTATAAGGATGGCAAGCTCCTTTAATAGTAAAATCAAAGTTTTTGGTTTAAAGCCCCGACTTGGTCGGGCGCCAAACCACGTCTGGACTTTCGTAATTCAATACCTGGGGGGCATATAGCCCAAGGAGTAGTTGTTGAAGTCCAGACGCTGGTGCAGTGTAGGACATTTAATGTCTTTGTTCTTGGGAACAAGTGTGATTTATTTCACAACCTTAGTTTACTGCAACTCGCTGGTTCCAACATCTCAAATCTAAAACATGAAAGAGACAAGTTGAACAAGAAACGCAGTTTGAAAATAATATTATCTTCAATAATTACTAATCTGTTGACATATATCATTGTAGCAGTGATATGTTTGCAGTATCCCCCTAATTATTAGGGCCTAATCCTGCTTTACAGGAACATTGACAAATCCAGGTATCATTCAGTTTTATGGTGGTTTCATGTGGGGATTGCAAAATTGTTCATATTCTTTTGAAGATTTTCTCATTGGAGCCGTCAGTTCCACATAAAATGATGTGACAAGCCTTAAAAACCTCTTCACCTTCCTTATTTGCCTAACACGTTCACCCACATAATCCAGAATGTCCGACATTGATATTTCCATTTTTAACAGGCATTATCATAAAAATACTATGACAGTAACTCTAAAACCAACGGAAATTCGAAAATCAACCTTCAATGCAATTGTACAATGAATAAAAATAAACTTAAATCTCTGAGAATACTAAAAAATAACTCTTATAAAAACTGCGATTTTTAAAATGATCAAATGACAGAATATTTGTTGTTCACTCCTCAATCCGACATTATGTCATTCGCAGCGCCATCTGTCGGTTCATGAATTTTCCCTATAAAAGTTAACGGTTAATGTCAACTTCTTCTTTTTTGTTCAATATCAACGTTAATTAAAAAAAATAAAATTAAAATAAATAAGAATAACTTAAGTCATTATTGCGTATTATTCGATTCAACATATTTGAGACCACCTCGAATAGTTCTTATCATAGAGTGTGAATAAATGTGGTACCCTAAAAGTTTCAGTATACATTATGCAGGATCTGGAGAAATGTTGTCAATAAATGCACTCACACCGTAGCCCTGGGTGTTAGTAAGTAGCTCTTATTGAAATTTATATTGCAGCATAGATGGCTTTGTTTGCCACCTTGAGGTATTAAAAAATAGTTTCTGTCAGAAATGTGTTACTCTATTATCTTCTGCTTTAAGGGCTCTTCCCCACTGCACGATTTAAATTAAAAAAAAAACGCCTTAATGTCTCGTTTTAGGGGAGTAAATGCAATTCTCTGGATATAATTGAATCAAAATCCATTGGTTTGAGTTAGTTAAACTCTTCTACATTTGCTATTTTAATTTCTGTAATTTTGAAAATTTGTGCTACCCTGGATGATGAAAATCTGGCATCAGATTGAGTTTCTTGTTCGGAAATCTTTAATTACTTTTTAACTATTAGAGATAGAGAGGAACGGAAAGCACTTCGAAATTTGGGATGCCAATTTTCTATTTCGATTTTTGGAGAAATACGATGAGCTTCGATTGGGCTGAAAATCAGTATGTAGGTAGAGTAAGGCCTCTAGGTCACTATAAAATTTAGAAAGCCGAAACGTCAATAAAAAAACTTTTTTAACAACTAAGTGGTTTTAATCCAGTGGAAAGGGAGAGAGAAATATAAAATTTATTTAATACATTATTTCTTTTTGCTCTAATCGAGTTGAAAATTAGTATAAAGATAGCCAAAAGTATATAAAATTCTAAACAGCAATCCGTTCTTTTTTATATCATTCCGTTTAGCAAATAATCCCAAAAAAATAAATATATTTTGCTGTACCCTAAAAGTTTCAGTATACATGATGCAGGAACCGAAGAAATTTAAAATTTTGTCGGTAACTTCATAGAAGGTACTTTCCAAAACCACAGGGTTGTGCTAATAAAATTTTGAGCATGTATTTATTTAGTTCAAATTTGTGCTATTTATTTCTACTTTCGTATGTAAATATTTAGGTTTTCTTATATTCATACAGAAACTAAAACTTGCCTTCACACTTTTTCCAGACTTGCAAATCAAAAAAATTAATTTGATAAGTTAATAGGATTAGATAAAATTCTCAAGTAAAAAGCCAGCAGTCAGTCTCAAATATCTTGAATTGTATAATACTTGTACTTGTCTCCAACCAAATAATTAATGGATCAACGCTGGATAATGGCCATTTCTCTAACTCAATTACCGTTTGATCTTTCAGTAAGACATTAACATCATGTTTAACTTTGTGTAATGATAAGCCAATTTCTAAATCTAGAACTATTTCTTGAGAAATTTGATTTATTGATTTCTCCTTTAAGTTCGCCTTGGTTACGAAACTGGTTTGATAATTTGAAATTAATGTCCTCTATTGAATTCGAAAGGCATACCTTGCGATTTCTCCGAAGTTATGGAGATTATTGTTCTCTGTAGGTCGGTGTTGTTAAAATTAAATTGACTAATGGTCTGTAACTTGTTATCATTTCGATAAACGGCTATTGAAAATCTCGTGACAAGGGTTAACGCTGTTAAATATTCTGCTGAAAATTATATACAAGCAGTAGAGTGTTCAGGTCAGGTCAGTAGCGGAGAAAAATGATATTAAGGAATTAAAACAAATGAGAAATTTGAACCATCTCTTGCAGAATCGTAACAAAGGGTAAACAACTAAACATTTGCTTTAGAAGAAACTTAATAATTACATACTTGAGATGAAAAATAATTCCAACCACCAAAATCAAACACAAGTTAGGTGATTTAAAGGCCTTCCAATAGGAGTATTTAAGTAACGGTATTTGCTTGCAGGATAGATCATAGAGCATAATGAATTTAAGAAAGAAAGTGAAGACACTCATTTAATATGTCATTAAAAAAGTATAACATAACTCAATTTGTTTTTAATTAAAATATAACGATAAGAAAGAGCTATACGAATGTCTAGATGTAATTAGTTGTACGCACAATATCGAATAGTAATGAAAATCAGGCAAAAAAAGCTTCAGAAGCTTCTACAAAAAAAATGGAAAGTTTTACAAAAAAAGTTTTGTATGTACGTACTGACTCAGTAGCTTATAAAATCACCTTTTAACCCACAGTGTTACAAGCCAAACAAAGATAAGTTAGGAATTTGGAAATATTGTTTCTTGCATAAAATAACCACTTCAAATATAATCACATATTAAAATAACTCTTAATTTTATATATCTAAGAGCTTAATAAAACATAAATGTTATTTTAATCATCGTTTTTATTATCGTCGTTTTTATCATCACTAATATTTTTCTCTATTTTTCCTTTAACGTACCCAACTTGGATGGAGACATTTCTTGCGTGTATATATTGTCTCGATATTTTTTTTTACTTTTATTTTATTTTATTTTTTTAATTGTTTTGTCCCGCTTACCCCTAATTTTAATAATTTTTAAGATATATTATTTTCTTTGAGTTCGTGCAAATTCAAATAATATGAAATGACAACACAAATACTTTAATAACCAACAAAACTATATGATCTATCAAACAATAAAATAAAAACCAACCACAATTTAGCAAAAAATCTCTTATTCTTTGAAACAGGACTGATGAAACCCACATATAATATCAAAGTCTTAAAACAACTATATTAATTTATTATTTCACTTGATCAAATCCTTCTTATACATACTCCCTTGACACTTACCCCGATTTTATATTTTAATGTTTATACCAAACAAAAATAATCCCATTCAAAACAAGGCAAAAAATACTAAACATGAAGAGGACTGGGACATACACAGGTCACACCTCAGAGAGTACAAAAAAGCAGCTAGATAGACTCCAAAAGTATTTCTCTAAAGATCCATATCGCCATATCGGTACAACCAAATAGGATGGCACTAGAACTGCCAAACTTACGAAAAGTCTTGAAATGTTAATGTCAACACACTTCCCTGACTCCAGAACCACTAATGTGGCAATCTGGGAGGAAGAGATGCGACACAACCTCATGGAAGATGACTGGAGAATAGCAGACCAGATCGTCCATGAGGATAAATTAAGGTGGGCCATCTCGAGCTCCTCCCCTTTTAAATCACCAGGAATTGACGGCATTTAACCAGCTCTACCTCAGAGAGGCATGGATGCGTTAATGCCGCACCTGGTAGGAATCCTCAGATCCTCCCTGACACTGAGGTATATTCCAAAAAGCTGGAGGGAAGTCAAGGTTGTCTTTATACCAAAACCAGGAAGATTGGATTACTCCATTCCAAAAGCATATCGACCGATTAGCCTCACATTGTTTTCAATGAAAACTTTCGAGAGGCTATGTGAAAGATATATAAGAGATGTAGCGATAATACAGAACCCACTACATCCAAATCAACATGCGTACACCCCAGGAAAGTCTACAGATTCACCAGGCCCCGATCGAAGCTTGCAACAACAAAGTGGTCACTTTCGCTTGGATCAAAGGCCATGGAAAATCAAAAGGCAACCGTATAGCTGAATCGTTAGCTAAGAAAGGAGCCTCCCAAAAACTGTTGGGACCTGGCACTTTCATAGGCGGGTCTACTAAAGAAGCACTCCCTTGAAAAGTTTAAGAGTAGATGGGACGACGAAACAGTCTGCACGCTAGCTAAGGAACTTCTACAGTATCCTTCTAGCTTTACAGATACAGAGACACAGAATCCCATCCAGTCTATGGCGCCTCAGTCAAAATCTCTAAATTCGGTCTTCTGTATGAATCTTGAAATCGCATACAGTTTCTCATACTACTTTATTATCCAAATTTCTTCTCCTTCCCTCTTATTCAGCTGACTTTCCAGTACCAGGTCCAAAACTCTTTTTTTTCTTTTGTTCCTGTATAATATTCTGCACTGAATCTACAAACTATGCCTTTATAATTATCCTGTGACAGTCGCCACAAATTGTAAATAGTCGGATGAGTAACTTCTCTTTAACCATATTTTTTTTTATTCTCCAACCAAACTGATTTCATCAGAATTTATTTTTAATTATCTTTTTTTAAATTCTCAACCCCAATTGACTTTTCTCCAAATCTTTTTTTTGACAATCCCCAAATTTTTCTTTAATCTTTCGAACTTCTCTGTTGCCCTAGCAATCCGTCTTTCCTTTTTTTATACCCCTCTTTTTTATATCACCCCGTTATATTATCATTGGGCAAAAAAGAGGGCCAACGAGAGATTGCTCCTCGGTATTACATATCACAGTCCAAATAAGAGACATCAGAGCTTTGAATAAAATGGAATTCATTTATTGAGTATACAAAAGAACAAAGAACATAACAAAAAAATAGAATAAGAGATATAACGCAGGGTTTGGTCCATTCTTAGGTTAGAAATTGCTTAGGAATGCAAAGTTAATTTTTCTCTATAAGCGTTACAATTAATTATAAAATTGTCTTACGTTTAATGTTTTTTAATAATATATTTATTTGTTCGTTTAGGTTTATTTTGTAGAATATCACTTTGTTTTTCCAGGTGCAATATTAATTTGAAATTGTAAATCTAAACTAAAACCTAAAATATTGAAAAATTTATCGAAAGTCAATCCTACACATTCCAGGCCCTCTTAAATCGCTCATATCGACCTACAATGTCCTTCGTATCGCCCCATTAAAAAAATTAAAATATTAGACATTGTATGTTTACAAAATCATTACTTGTTTTTTTCCTTTAATGACAAAAATGCGTTGGTTTCGTTTTGTAATTATTATGTAAAATTATGGACTTTAGCTGCATGTCGCCTGATTAATAATTTTCCATTTTGTGTTAATTTATTACTTTTATCCTCAATACTTTTAAGACTTAAAAGGTATTACTACTGATAAATACCTTCCCACCCTTCACGCGTTCTTCTTCAAAGGGCGATATAGTGATTTAATAAGAAGTAACATTTTCTCCCGAGTATAAACTTGATTACTATGGAAATTTATACGAAAACGTTGTGTACCTTGCATATTTCAATAACTTAAGCAGACTTCAAGAACTTAACCTCTTATAAAGGGGAAAATTCATTAACAAAATCTCTCGAGTTTGAAAAGCTTTATGTTTTCAAATTTTTCATTATTATAATCACCATTCTCATTTTTTTGTAAACAGATTTATTTAAAAAAAAAAAAGATAAATAGACAAATTGCTTCGAACATTTTTTGCCGCAGTTTCGTTTTCTTTGGATTAAGTTGGAGGCAAAATTTAATTAAATGAAAAATGTAAATTTTTCTAAAATGAATTGAAGTCCATAACTCTTTGTACATCACATACTTTAAAGTTTGTATTGATGATACTCTATCGGAAACAAAAATACCATTCCACAAGGATCAAATTTAAGTATGTAATTATTTTTATTATTGCTATCAACATAATCCAAGCACATAAATTCATATCTTCATTAATAATAATAATATTTATTCATAAATAATATAGGTACACATATTACATAAATAAAAAGTGCAAATAAATATCTATACTCAATAAGTGCAAGCAAAATTGTAAGTAGATTAATATACACAAGAAACAAAGAACAAATAATATATAAGAAACAAATAACAAAATGCAATAAAATTGAGTTAAAATTATACCTAGTATATAATAAAATCAATACTAAAATACTTTAATTCCATTGGGAAGAGCAAACGAGGAAGATAAAATATGAAGTCAGTCTTTCACGTAAAATATTTTTTTGTCATGTACCATTACATGATATTTGGAGGTAGTGTATTATACATGGTGTTAGCAATTAAGTGCGAAAGGTTTTAGGCGGTGAATCATTGTCGAAAATTAAAAATATAAAAAAGCTCTAGGCCTTTCCTTGAAAAGTTTCGTGAGAGCCACCTACTAGATTTTTTCGATTCCATTTTCAGAAGATTGGTTCATGTACAATGTTGTATTTTATTTTTTTATTAGGAAACTATTACTTTTGCGGACACAGCGCAAGAGTTAAAAAAGTTTTGCAATGAATCGTTCTTTTCAACACATACTTTCAAATTGAAATATTTTGTTTCGTTAAAAAGGTTAACGGTCAAAATCGTGAATCTTGTCTTTCACCAGCAAAATTAACGCAACCCCCATTTTCGGGGATACTCAATACGATGGCAGTGGTTACAATTCTTTGGGAATTCTTTTAGAGTCGACCATTCCATCAAAAGGCCAAAAATCACCCCCAAAAAAATTTGTTTTTCGCTATAAACGAGAAAACGCGAGTCATTTCCCGTTTTCGAGAATGCTGAACAGAATGGTGACTCCACCCCCCAAATGGCCAAAAAGCACTCCTGAAAGGGTGAAAAATTTGTTTTTTACTATAAACAAGAAAAAAGAATTTTTTCACCCTTTTGGGGGTTGGGTTCAACTCTAAACGAATTGTAACCACCGCCATCGTGTTCAGCATCCCCGAAAACGGGAAAACGGGAGATGACTCTGGTTTTCTCGTTTATTTATAGCTTTTATAACTTTTATTCAACCCACTTGATTTTTCTTAATTAACATATAATTTCCCCTTAATTTTCTTGAAAAATTATCTAGATTCAATGAACGTGAAAATGCCTGGAAAATGTAATTAAATCCTAAAATCTATACCAACATAACATTAGTACATGTGTAATAAACTTATTTAATAATTCAAAAAAAAATTGTTCCTTTTCATCAATTTTTCCGAGCGCCATAAATAAGGTAGCTTTATAATTGTCACTGTTATTTTTAGGGTAAATAATTATCGGTGTCGTAGTAACAATAATGTCATGGCTTTTTGTACATAAAAAAAATGTCATTATAATTACCCTCTCAACAATTATACGTTAACGTTAACGAGGTAGATAATGAGCAACCACCTTATTATCAGCTATTTTAAATAAGTTTAAACAATTTAAGTAACAACCATGGTTGTTAATATCATTAAAGACTTTCATTTATTTTAATAATAGCAACTGTAGAATGAGGGCGAAGGTTTCCTGTTTTTTTATAATTAATATTTTTATTTGTAAGTATTTTTTATTTATATGTCTTATATTTCTATGTTTATCTTTTTTTTCTAGTCGCTGTTGTTGCTTGTCAAGAAATGATATTGCCGTACTCTGGTGACAGCAGGTAAGTAAAAATGTCTTTGATTTGTTTTATATATTTGTCTTCGTACTACATTATTATTACTGCTGATGAATTTATTTTAGTTTAGGCCACGTAAAATTGGCGACTATTGATGCTATTATTAAAACCTATAAGATGTTTTTAACTATTTTTTTGTTTATTAATTTTGTTGTTCCTATTTACAAAAAAGGTAACAAATCAGATATGATTAACTATAGACCCATTTCCCTAATAAATACCTTTTCTAAAAGATTTGAGAAAACCTTAAAAACAGACTTTCTTTAAGGAAGACTCTGTTATCTCAGATTTACAATTTGGTTTTAAAAATGGAGTATCTACTAATGATGCAACCGCACAGATAATTGGAGAATTGTACAACCGCATTGATAATAAAAAACCTTCCTTATGCGTTTTTCTTGACCTTGCCAAGGCTTTCGATACCGTTAAATTATTTTTAATATGCCACTAATATACTCGTCTGATTTACTTTTTTATGAAAATCATGTATTCGGCAACTTTATTATTTTAATGTTATGCTATACTCCTATAAAAATAAATCAATTCTTAAAACCATTACTCACAATTATAACACACGTCAAAAAGAAAATAATTATGTGCTTTAATGACACCTGATCTTTATAAATCCTATTTTCTAATTATAAACAACCTAAACATGTTTAAAAAATATTTTAAGTCATACTTATATCAAATAAACAGGCATACCATCGGACACCGTGGCTCAGTTGGTTAGGGCAGCAGCCTTTAATCGCTGGGTCACTGCTCGAAGAGTAGGTTAGAATCCTGCCGCATTCAAGTGGAATAAAAGTCAGGTAAGACTTTGGGCAAGTGCAAAAAGGTATTTGTGTCATACGCAGTTTCATTCACGCCGGTATACATGCCGGATGAGATCCGATATCTCGTGGAACTGATAGGGATTGGTGGCACATTTACACACTTGTTAGTCGGTAGATCACCTGCATGACAAAGGCATAGTCCTGGGTTTATGGTGATTAAGGACCGTGGTTCGGAGCCCACGATAAGCTGTAGGTCCCGTCCAGATTAGCCCTAGTTGCAGAAAGGAGACGTTAAAATTAACCAAACAAAGAAACAGGCATACCATCCATCAACTTATTGAGTCACCTTAAATATATAGATAAAATATACTGATCTTTCTTGCTTTCTTTTAAGTATCTAATAGAAAAATGTATAAATATATATCCCTTGCACAACCTTATGGTTTCTAAGGGATTCTCTGTTTTATTACAATTTTCTAATGCTATATTTTGATTTGTTACAATTTATATTTTTATTTGTTAAGTATCTGTATATCAGTTATAGCTAAAAGTTTTTGTTGTTTGTACATTTCCGTTTCTTAAATGTAATAAAATATATATTATTATTATAATTTATGATCGATGATATTAAAGTGCCTTTTTAGTGTGTAACAAAATTTTTAAATTTAAATTAAATTATTTTAACAATTACCTATATATTTTAAGTATACCCGTAACTTCTGTAGTTTATTATAAATTGTTAACTTAGATTATTTTAACAATTAGGTATAGTAGAACCCACCGCTTTATGAGAAAGAAAAAACGCTATAAAAACAGCAAAGGATACCGCTAATAGAAGAAATACTGATTGGTCTGGACATTTTTGAGTATTTTAATGTCGAAAACACCGCACCCTGTCCATATACATAAAAATAAAATGATATTTTGTCTATTAGGACCTCTGTGCAAAGATCCAATAACCAAGTTAGTGGAGATCGTTAGGGGTAATTTGCGTAAAATTTCTATATTGATTAACTTTCTATAATATGAATTTACTTTTTAATTTAGATTAGATTTGAATAGAGGTTGACCACTCCACCTGGCCTATAGCTTCATTTTCTGATCTCTTGTGAGATTCAGAAACGTTGCTAATTAAAATTTTGTCTCAAATTTTAATTCTAAAATTAAAAACACAGTGAATAAAGTCATAAATATTATAAATTAATTAAGCTTACCTACCCTATCTCAACCCTCACCATCGGAATCACTGTCATCAACATTGATAATAAATTTGGTCGGACTCGTTATATAAGAATTTTCTTCTTTGATGACATGTTTGATTTTTTTCTGCCAATCATCAGCTGAAATTTTGTTAATTTCTTCTTTTACCAAATTTGCTATCAACCCATCAAATTTGGGAAACACGTTATAACGGCATTATTCTTTTTTTAAGTTGTCCCCAAATTAATTCTATGGGGTTAAATACACAAAAATAGGGCGGAAGGCGCAATACCTCGTGGCCCCTTTTTGATGCAAGGAATCTTTGGGACTACAACCTGATACCACATAATCCATTGGAATATCAGTTAGTGATTGTTCCGATTCTTTAGATCCACTTAAAAAAACTGTATTTTCCCAAGGACGAAAGATATTGAAATTGACACCGAATAAATAAATAAGAAGTACACTGTAACAATGTTTCAAAATAAAAAAAAGCATGTATATACACGGAAGCCAAGAATAATATTAATTGAAATAAACTAACGCCACAAATCACCTACCACCTACTATTCACTAAATCAAAAATCAAGTGCGAACACAAGCACAGTGTATCACTGTATGAATATTTTCCTAGCCCTCACTACTGAAGACAATATTTGTCTAACTTCCTACTTCCTACTTTAATTGCAGAACAAAATGATCCCGCTTTATACAAGTCGCTAATACCGACAAAGCCACTTGTCGGCACATCTACATGCCGCTAATACCGACAAAGCCACTTGTCGGCACATCTACAAGCCGCCAAAGTAACCTGTCTGCACATCTGAGAATTTTGTTTCTGCAATTGAAAATGTAAAAACTATAACCACATTTCCATTGTCGCCTCTTATGAGTGTAACCTCACAGTTTAGTTAAATTAATTTAAGACAAAATTTTAATTAGTAATTCAAATCTAATATGCGTTATAGAAATTAAAATGTAAATTCATATTAAACTCATAATTAATAATTATACGCCATTCTCCCCTATAACGATATCCAGCTAAGTTGGTTATTGGATCTTTGCACAGAGGTCCTAATAGACAAAATATCATTTTATTTTTATGTATCTGGACAGTGTGCGGTGTTTTCGACATTAAAATACTCAAAAATGTCCAGATCAATCAGTATTTGTTCTATTGGCGGTAATCCTTTGCTGTTTTTTCATTCTCATAAAGGATTGAGTTCGACTATACCTGTATATTTTAAGTATACCCGTAGCTACTATAGTTTTTATCTCTATTTTTTTTTCTCGATTTGTGTAGATTGTCCTCCTTCAATAAAGTATCTATCTATCTATTAACTTACGTCGAAGCATGTCAATCATCACGGCCGCCTACTCACATTTACGCGCTACGCATTCTTCGGAATGCTGACTATTCGCACATAATAGCCCGACGCACATCACATACTGATTTAGGGATGGGTATCGAGTACTAGATGTTTGTATAACATGTTTTGATAAAATTATCGATGTGCAGCTGTTCTATACATCGATAACATCGATGTTTTATCCAAAAATATCGATGTAATAAACAATGTTACATGTTGTTTATGTTTATTAATAATAAAAACATATTAAAATAAACATTTTTTGTATACTTAAAAACATTGTATCTCCAGAATATTCAAAGGCATAATATTATTACTTTTAAATATTCAAAATAGAGATAGGCTACGTTTTGCATGGAGTGAGAGTGGTTATATAATATATAAAATTACTTTTTGAACCTAAAATTTGAAATATAAGGAAATATAAATTCAACATACAAAAGTGTTAGGCGGAGTACACACGAGGCTACTCAAAAGAAACAAACTGAAATTACTAACCGGCTACTAACTGATTAGTGATGCTATATCCGCACACACGGTCTACTCAACAGTGATCGAAATCAGCAGTCTCTGATTACAGCTGTGGTCGAAAACATCTATTATTCACAATCTGACTAAAAATGGATACCGAGTGTTGATAAATCCATCTTACTTTATTACTCTTTTATTATTATTCTTTTGCTATCTCACACCAAGCATGATCAGTTTCATCCCTCTTGGAGTAGCCTAGGAGCTTAAAACTACACAATAAGGGATATTTTTCAACTTCTCCCAATAATTTTATATTTATTAGTTGTTCATTCTTTATGAAAAAAATATTTTGAAAGAAAATAAACAATACTTGACACCCTTGACAGCTGAACATTAGAAACTGGGTGAGTTAAAATTGAGTCTCCATGTCGAGTTGCCTACAACTGATTACTAACGCGTTACTAATTGGTTAGTGACAAGTAGCGTCGTCTGCGGTGTCCCATTCAATTAGAATGGCTGCGACTCATCGCGGACTGGTGAGTGATTTGCGTCAGAATCACGTTTCTTTTGAGTAGCTCCATGGTCACTCCGCCTTAATATAGTCTAGCTCAGCATTTCCCAATCTTTCTCAGTTGGCGACCCACCTTTCCTTATCGGAATAACTCCACGGTCCATCGGTCCATGGTGGAGTAAAAATCTTATATGTTTCGTATCCTTTTCTTATGTATAATTATATAATTTACCATCAAATACTGTCTGCCCCAAATGACAAAAATCAATAACCAAGAAAACAATCAAAATACAATTCAATTTGTTTTGAAGTTTCTTTTCTTTTCTGATGGTTTCTGATAGTTATAGGATCTAGACTTCCGCGACCCACTAGTGTAGCGGTTCTCAAACTGTGGTACATGTACCACTGGTGGTACATTACAATATTTTAGTGGTACAATTATTACAGAAAAAAATTAAATGAATGTAAACTTGCGCCCCTTTTAACATTTTGTTTTAATCTTTAGTATTCAGAAACACATATATTTTTCCTTTCACGGCTCTAGCTTTAATATTGAAATGAGGACTTTTTCAAGAGCTTCGAACAATTTCGCGACGCATTGATTTTTAATGGCGAAATGCTTTTATGGTAGTACATATATTTTTATTTCATATTTATGTGGTAAAAAATTTGATGTTTCAAAATTTGAAAAGTTTGAGAACCGCTGCGCTAATGGGTCGCGACCCACCGTTTGGGAAACTCTCTTCTCTTCGTATGCCTTATCCTCAGTGGACGTTGGCGATTACTATGGCCCATCTGATTTTATTTGCTGCAGCCCGAAATAGATCCATAGATGTCATTCCTGTCCATTGTCTTAGATTGGGAAACACTGGTCTAGCTTAAAAAATCCATGTGTCTAATTTATAATGCAGGTAGACGGTTTTAGTCTTCGACAGAATTAAATTACACATAGCACTTAATTTTCGTTGTATAAATTACGTTACATGCTACATATTATGTTAATAATAAAATTGAATTACCAATCTATTTAATTTTAAGATTTAATCAAGAATTATTAAATTATATTACCTATTATTTAAAGTCGAATGTGAAAAAAACATGGAGGGTTGGAAAACATCGATGTTTTCACACCGATGTTTTTTACCTATCGACATTTATAATTAAGATCATTAACGATATGAAACATCGATGTTTCTAAGTTCGATACCTACCTCTAATGATTGTTTAAAGGTCCATCAATGCTTGAAATAGGCATAACGAACGCACGAGCCGTTGATATAGATGTGGTATAATGTGGTATAACGAGAATAATCAACTCTTTGATAGTTGCATACATTATTGAATTATTTGGATTACAAATGCAAAAATTGGAAAGAATGAAATACAAATGAAAAAACAAAGTTCAATTTGTCAAGTTTAGTTGTTATGTTTAATTTTTCTAATTGTCAGTTCCCGTTACAACAATTTAAAATTCCTTGCCTGGTGCTATACTTAACGTACGACTCCATGTTATGTTTTGGTTGTATTTGTTATTGTGTGTTATTGTCTAAGAAAATTTGGATGTCATATAAGTGAGTTTAGATGTCATTAATGTATTTTAGAAATCATAAAATTGTTGTATATGAGGAGTTTATTCGGGTGGTTCATGTATCCAACGATTCTTTGCACTCCCTTGTAATGTGCAATAGGAATTCCTCCAGCAATTTACCGTTGTATGGCCTCACTTCTGATGGCCTCTCCACAGGTATTGGTGGTCATGTTGGGCCAGGGTATTGGCTTGAGTTGGCTATCGGAGCAGATTTGAACACAGGCCAACATGCATGAACCAGTGTACAGCAGATAAGTGACGCTTCCACACAGTATGTGGAGCCAAAGTCAAGACCAGCACCGGCATTACGCAAATATTCGTGACGAATGCATTGGCCTACCTTGGCCCCTAGTGTGGAGGGGCAATGATATGTGGCATGGTATTAAGGCAGTTTCTTGTTAACCTTCTTCATAAGGTAGATTTTTGTACAACGATTCCATGATTAAGATTTATATGTTCAGCAATGTCATTGACGATAGTCCCTTTACACAAACCTATGAAAATAAATGCGTGGGTCTTATCTTCCTACTTAGTGAAGGTGTGATATGGAATTTTTAAAATTTTTGATTACTAATAAATGGTCCTCTGGTTCCGATGTAAAAATTATTGTGAAATTCGTATATTTTATCTAAAACGAGCTCTTTAGGTTAGATTTTTTTCTGTGGTTGGTTTTGGTTGCTCTTGAGTTTTGGGGCTAGATTTTACATACAGCCAATATGATACTTGCTATTTTTTTCTAAAACCTCCTTTACTATTTATCCAATTATCCAATTATCTAATTCTAATTTTGTCTGAAGAACGAAATACGCTTTATACAAATTGTTAGCAACTCCATTCAAAATTGGCTATTATCACATTTTTTAAAATTAAATCCAGTTTTGTGGACTCAGTTATTTATAGATCGGCCTTTCTTAGGAAAATCGCTTCTGTCGTGCATTTTTATAATGCTTTTGTGAAATAATTTTATTTAACGTCGATTTCACTTCTTGTATTGTTATTTACATGTTTCTTATGCTATTTTTTTAGATGTATCAGTGTCGGACACTGCGATTTTAGCTCCGAAGTCTCATAAATATTTAGGGTCCAATGTATTAAAAAAATTGTTTTGTTTTGTTGTTTGTTAATTTTAACGTCTCTTTTCTGACCTAATGGCCTAAACTGGACGGGACCTACAGCTTATCGTGGGCTCCGAGCCACAGTCCTCAATCACCTTAAACCCAGGACTATCCCTTTGTTATGCAGGTGATCTACCGACTAACAAGTGTGTAATTGTGTCACCAACCCCTATCAGTTTCACGAGATATCCGATCTCATCCGGCCTGTCCGGCGTGAATGAAACTGCGTATGACACAAATACCTTTTTACACTTGCCAAAGTCTTATCTGACTTTAATTCCACTTGAATGCGGCAGGATTCGAACCTACTCTCCGAACATTGACCAAGCTGAATTGGCAGACGCCTTACCAACTAGGCCACCGTGTCCGATTATTAAAAAAATTCTACGACACAAAAGGTAGTCAAACAAATTTGGCTCCTTAAACCGATTAAGCTCCAGAATCAGTGGACTCTTCCCCCTGCCGAAACCGAAACTTGTGAGTATTATTATTTTAAAAATATGCAATGCATCTTCTACTATATCTATAAAATGTCACACCATCAACTTTACCTTTAAGGAACGTTTGAATAATTAAAGCTGCACAAGAGAAATGAAAAATAATAATCTGAGATTTTCATATACCTTCATTTTTTTTAGATTTTACCAAAGATGTGATGGTTATGGTTGTATTGTGGAGTCTTGTGATGTCGGAACTCAATTTAATCCATTAACAGAATCATGTGATATTCCATATATGGAAAACATCGGCTATAATGACGAGGAATAATATTTTTATATTCAACTTTCAGTTGCCTAATGGAGCAGAAATGGTTTTAAGATATTAAAAAATGTACAACCAATTGTTTTTTTAATTAATAATAAATCACATTTGAAAGTAGACGAAAATTTAATTAAAATACTTCACGTGAATCATCCTTATGTGGAAAGTTTTTAACACGTTCGATAACAGGTAGGGCACACCAGCTCTTGCCAAAAAAAGACCGATAGGTCACGCATAGATCGGTTTAGTTTTCTCATGTTCCTTTGAACAATTTTTCTTTATCTAACAGAAGAGATTTTTGTGTTACGGCTAGAAGCGACAAATTAAAAATCAAACATCGATAAATGTTTTCAAAAGTAACCTCAAACGATACTTGTTAAATAAACAGAACGAAACCAAAATAATATTTCTAAGTCTAAAATAGATTATTTTCTTATATATTCTTCATATTTGTATGGTGAAATAGTTATTGACTTATATCTTGGAGACCATTTTGGCCTTAAATTAAATTTCGATCATGTTTTATCACCATCATGCACTTTAAAAAATGAACAAGTGTCATTAAATTTTACAAACCTTTGTCAAGCTAATCTACATAATCTGATTTTAAAACTAATAAATGAAGACTTTCTGACCATTTTTGACAAACCAAATGACATAAATGAGACATTTTCAATATTTTTTAACATAATTAAGTATTACCTAGACTTAATGTGTCCTATTGTTACTAAAAAAATGTACCATGTCATAATTCTATTAGATGGATTGATAAGAATATTGTCAAGATGGGAGATGATTCGAAGAGTATGTTCTGGCTTGTAAAAAATTCTAACGACCCGACCATCTTACATAATTACAAATTACAGAAGAAACAATATGTTGGAAAAATTAACGAAAGGAAAAGATTGTTTTTCAAAATAAATTAAAAATAAAAAAACCCAGTAAGAAACAAAAGTTAATCTGGAGAATAGTCAACGAAAAAACTGGTAAAAATATTTCTAAAAATCTAAACCTGTCCAAGTTGCTGACAAAATAATATCCAAAAAGATTGATATTGCTAATTGCTTTGCAGATTATTTTTCTTCTTGCGTCAGTATAGCTATTCACAATTACTTTGGACACTCTACATTTAACAATTATACCACTATGCAAATTCTAAATACTTTTTACTATATGGTGGTTAGTGCTGATGAAGTTTTAGAAACAATCATTTCACTAAAAAATACTAATGCAGTAGGTATTAATTGTATTTCCACTAACATTATCAAAACAATTGCTTTGTATATAGCTGCTCCTTTAGCCTATATAATAAATTTATCTATTTCGCTAGGCACTTTTCCATCAGATCTTAAAATCGGAGTCGTCACACCATTTTTAAAAAGGGGAATCAAACTTTATTAGAGTATTATCGACCTATTTCAGTTCCAACAGTACTTTGTAAAATCTTCGAGAAATGTATCTATAAACAAATGTCATATCTTTTTAAGTTTAAAATTCTAACTGATCATGGAAACTTTAAGCAGAACATATATAGGTATACAATAATTGAAATAACAGATTATTTAAGATTTTTCAAAATGTATCTACAAGAAAAATTTAAAACCCTGAATAAAAATCTACAACAAAGTGCTAATTTTGAATGAAAAATTGATAGAAGTAGTAGATAAAAAATCGTACAAAGATGTAGAAGATTACGTCAAATACTAAAATCATTAATAATTTGATTTTTTGATCAAAAGAAAATATGCCGTGAAATGTGAATTTTAAAAATATCGATATCCATTAGTATAAATAAAATAGTATAAAAATAAAACACAAAACACCTAAACAGAATATTTAACTTTTTTTTTATTTTTCAAGCGATGACTAAATTTGCTTTTAAAAATATTAACTGTGGAAGATGTAAGGATACCTAAAATTATATTTCTCCTGTATTTATAATTCTCTGATAATTCCTGCTACTTATCCCCTTGACCAAATACTTATACGATTAATTAGTACGGTTGTGTTTGGCATACAATTATTTTCACAAAGTGTAATTCTTTAGAAAAAATATTAAAACTGAATACTTTAGTAGGAATAATTTGAAAAAATCACATTTAGACTTTGTGTGGACGTGAGTCCTTATCAAATTAACAATTTTGACATATTGATTTAAAATTCCTAAAATTTCTAAAAAATCGTTGAACAATTTAAAAATTTAAGGAAAATGAGAACGAGGCTTTTAAAAAATAGTTTGTCCGTATTAATTAAAATATAATATGTCTGTTATGCCATAAAACACAAAACGATCAAATAATATATTACAATTATAAATAAACAAAACAAAATATTAAAAAATAAAATTATGTGCCATTAAAACAATTGCATCTTGTACTATACTACAAATATTAAATATACTCGCACAAATTAAGAAATAACTGACTTGCATATTTTTTAACAACAAAACAAATTTGATTTGATGGGAAAATTATATTAAATCTCCAAAAAATCCCCCCCCCCCCAAATAACGCATTAAAATTTGATAAAAAATTCAAATTAATTTAAAAAAAAAATGCTAACCTTTATACTGTTTTTCACAACAAAACACTTCAAACTATTCCAAAATCACGTCACAGTCACAAAAATAAATTTTCAAAAAACTTCAAACTGTTAAACAGATGTCGAAATTCTCGCACTTTGCGTAATTTTCACGATATCGAAATACAGCGGAACCGGTATCCTACGGGAAAACGTCGCTCGCGATCGCGATTCAAAACTGACTCCGGGAAAGCCGTTTTGCGCCGAAACGCGCCCGGACTTGCGCTGAAGCTTTCCGGTTCCACAATTTTTGACTTCTTGTACACTCAGAATAAAATTATGGTTACTTTATTTTTTTTTAATTAGAGATGCGTCGTACGTATAATTTGATTGTTAAATTTGTATGAAGGCATTTCTAATTGCATTTTTCTAAACTCTTTAAGGGTATATAAGAGTGCCACTAAAGAAAAGGATAAAAATGTGTGTAGTATATTCCCTAATATTTAAAAGCTTCAATTCTTAACCCGTTTTCGAGGATGCTGAATAGGATGCCTGTGTCAGAATTTCTCTTTGGGTTTGGAGAGTTTATTTTTAACGTGTTTTCAATTAGTGTTTGCTTATAACCTGAATGAATAAATCAAAAAATGAATAATATATTCTTAAAGCTTAGTATTTAATCTTTCATTTTATAATTTTAATAATTTTTTTAAGCTTAACTTTAAGTTGCCCTTATACAGGGTGTCCCGTTGGTAAACGGAAACATTTTAAAGGTAGGTAGAGGTCACAAAGGTGATTCTAAATAACCCATATATAATGGGTCTCTTGGCTTCCATAACCGAGTTACAGGGTGTTTTATCAATTATGCGTAATTATTCATTTGGCCAGAACTTTTCAATCACTTAGTATATCTTTTCCATCTTTGGTATACAGCTTACACTTCTCACGAATAATGTACTGAAATATTGAGAGATATGAAAATCCAGGTTCGGCTTTAGGAAAAATTGAAATATATTGAAAATATCAAAACAACACCCTGTATATCATAATTTTAATATTTCCATTTTAGATTTGAATAGATGGGAAAAAACTGAATTGAAACAAGTTATTGTTATCCCGCTACCGAATCGAATGGGAAAATTTTAATATTGAAAGTAAAATTTTTATTTAATTTAGCAAAAACATATTATGAAACTCATTTTTTCTCTAACAATTTCAAAAATTCACATCGCATCATTTATCTATTTCTGGTTTATTCGGCTTGAAATAATTTTACACTGTACTGGTGTACCTGCAGGCCCGTACTTAGAAGAAAATATTCAATTAGGTATTTATTTTTTAAACGTCCAGTATCAAGTAAAGTGGGACAATAAACACTCATAGTAACTAACAAGCATTTATTAATAATTAACGAAATTGCTCAATATGTCCACCATTTTGTTTTATGCACTTTCTTGCACGTTTAATGATGTCCCTTACTGATTTTCTTATAATAAATGGATTGTTTCTCAGTTCCAGGCTTCCTCAATTCTTTGAAGCAGTTCTTACCTATTGTTTATTTTTTTAGAATACACTGCGCTAAAATAAAATTATACGAGGTGATCGAAAAGTAATCAATTTAATATTTTGTTTAAAGTACGGATCTGCAACATTACTTAAAATTGTGTTAAAACGGACAAATAATAAAAATATTAAATGTTGAAAATAAATTCATTTTGAATATTAAATAAAAAAAATAATTTCTCTTTTTTTTTTCTCTAAAATTTTACTTTCAGTTTAAAAAAAAGAGACTTGCAAGAAAGTGGATAAAACAAAATAGTGGACATTTTGAGCAATTTCGTTAATTATTAATAAATGTTTGTCAGTTACATAGTTACTATGAGCGTTTATTGTTCCGCTTTACTTTATACTGGGCGTTTAAAAAATAAATACATAATTGAATATTTTCTTCTATGTACGGGCCTGCAGGTACACCAGTACAGTGTAAAATTATTTTAAGCCAATTAAACAAGAAATAGGTAAATGAGGCCAAGTGAATTTTTGAAATTGTTAAAGAAAAAATTAGTTTCATAATATGTTTTTCCTAAATTAAATGAAAATTTTACTTTCAATATCAAAATTTTCCCATTCGATTCGGTGGCGGGATAACAAAAACAACTTGTTTCAATTCAGTTTTTTCCCCTCTAAATGGAAATATTAAAATTGTGATATACAGGGTGTTGTTTTGATATTTTTAATATGTTTCAATTTTTCCTAAAGCCGAACCTGGATTTTCAGATCTCTTAATATTTCAGTACATTATTCGTGAGAAGTGTAAGCTGTTTGCCAAAAATGGAAAAGATATACTAAGTGATTCAAAAGTTCTGGCCAAATGAATAAATACGCATAATTGATAAAACACCCTGTAACTCGGTTATGGAAGCCAAGAGACCCATTATATATGGGTTATTTAGAATCGCCTTTGTGACCTCTACCTACCTTTAAAATGTTTCCGTTTACCATCGGGACACCCTGTATATTTCTTATATTAAAAATTACTCAAAAATATCAAGATGTATCAATTTCTGAATTATTACATATTATAAAGTGTATTTTTAAGTTCATTTAAATAAAAATTCATTTCTGGTTTATATAAATAAATAAACATTATTTTGAAAATAAAAATGGCGTCGAATGAAAGCTGTAAAAAAATGATTATTTTAAACTGAGACAATATTCATCATTTTAGTTATTTTTACATGACATTTTACATTACCAAAGTAAAAGTATAATAACGATAAATGATCAAGGATTTTTTTATGCCTCTATTAATAGATATATCTATATCTTCAAATTTATAAAAATCAGTGAGAATTTTAGAAATAATAACTTCTGTTCAAAAACGCATTTTAAAAGTTTCTATTTATATACAGGGGGAGTCACGAGGAACTGTACATACTTCTACCATAAGCAGAGGCACCTTAGGGGATTACCAAATGACCATTAAAAAATGTCTTCTGTTTTTCTTCAATAATTTAGGGATTTGGACCAAAAAAATAATGTTTGGTCATATCTTTTCAATGATTAAGTCGATTTGTCTCATTTTTTGGTAAAAGTGTGTATTGGTGACTAGCAACTAACCGACATATTCAGAACTAAAAAATTCCAGGGCTGGCTTTGCGAAAATTTGTTGAATTGCTATAATTGCAATAATTTAATCTGTACAGTTAAACCTGCATATTTGAAATTTTTGTTACACTTGCCTTACATTTTTAATTAAAGATTCATTTTATAGTATGTATATACTTACTTTGGGTTGGGAAACAACTAATTGTACTCCTTTAAGTCCACAGTATCCAGTATATGGTCTTTTAAAACATAATCTACATTTCGTTCTGACTTTGTTTTAGGGAGGGTACCATTGTTTTTCAAGAAATTAAAAACTGACCCGAACGTTTGATGACTGGGTATTCGGCGTTGAGGGAATCGTCTTTCATACTCTCTTGCGGCAGCCCGACCGTTACCATTACAAAAGCCATAAACAAAAATAATATCAGCATATTCGGCATTTGAAAACTGATTTGGCATTTTTGAACAAAAAAATTAAAACACTCTATGAATACCGAACGTAACTGACTTATTAATTATTAAAACACTTAAAGAAACTAAGATCTAATGTCAAATAACACAAACAATTTCAACCACGATCATGTCAAATTATCACAGCCTGCTGCAGTATGTATTACATATCAGAAATAACCCATTGACAATAAGAAAGTCCATTACACATTTAAACATTCGCCAAGAAAATTGTATTGATTGATTTCATTTTGAACATCTTTTAAAATCGTAATGTTTATTAAATTGTTTTTTAGTTTGTTCCGAATTGTTAAAACTGTTTTGTTTTTGGTTATTGCTATTTATTTTATTTCTTAATTTATGAATAAACATTTCTTGGGGTTATTAATTTCATTCCGATTAAAATAATTACACATGATTTTCGCTGAAACAAATGACAAAACTAGGTTAATGCAAACATTTTCAATCTAATTTCAGTCCATTGCTGGTGGAAAAAGTTACATACAGGGTGAATTTTTGACATGAACCAGATATGCCAGATTTTTAAATCCGGCCCTGTAAATTGATTCAAATTCTGGTATTTACTATACTGGAATACAGTGTGTGTCGTTATTGTTTATTTTAAAGATTTCTTTATTATTACTAAACATTATTATACAGTAAGATATTTCATAATCGCCAATTTTCAATTTGACTTTAAAATGAATCTTTAATTAAAAATGTTAAGGCAAGTGTAACAAAAATTTCAAATATCCAGGTTTAACTGTCTATTTATGTCATCTGGAGAAATCATATCACATTTTAGAAAAATCTTGTACAGATTAAATCATCAATCAATTATAGCAATTCAACAAATTTTCGCAAAGCCAGCGCTGGAATTTTTTAGTTCTGAATATGTCAGTTAGTTGCTAGATACCAATACACACTTTCACCAAAAAATGAGACAAATCGACTTAATCATTGAAAAGATATGACCAAACATTATTTTGGTCTAGATCCATAAATTGCTCTGTACATTAAAAGAAAAACAAAAGACATTTTTTAATGGTCATTTGGTAATCCCTAAGGTGCGTCTGCTTATGGTAGAAGTATGTACAGTTTCTCGTGACTCACCCATTGAGTCGGGAAATTTTTTAAAAAACTAAAAATAATTGAACAATATTCCTGATGCAAAACGTAATAAAATAATATAATTTTATTAATTAAAAAGTAAAAAAAAAGTTAAACTCTTTAAAAAGGGCCATGTTGTCGTTCTCGGGCTCATCGTGAATGTCTATAGGTTTGAGTTTTTTGTAAAATTCTCTCGCTTCCGGATTTTTCAGGAATTGAGTTAAATGAAGCCGCTTTAATAAAAATGTTAGTTGATAAGGCGACCTTTGGCACAATCAGTTTTTTTATCGAATGGGAATGGGAGTACCTATGTATGCTTATGGAATATAAATAAAGGATGAGTAAACCAGTAAGGAATTTTAATTTATTAGATTCGACATCCTAAGACCGGTTTCTGCCTTTCGGCTTCATCAGTTGGGCTTTTCGAATCCAATAAATAAAATTCCAAACTCGTACAAGTCAATAGCTATATTTGCTATAAGATAAGATAAGATAAGAAGAGAGTATTGACATTAAATTTTGACTGAATCTAGTCTAGTCTAGTCTAGTCTAGTCTTTTTTATCCCTTTCAGAGATTAATACAAAGTGAGTAAACCAGTAAGGAATTTTAGGATGTCGAATCTAATAAATTAAAATTCCTTACTGGTTTACTCACTTTATATTAATCTCTGAAAGGGATAAAAAAGAAGATAGTGACATCTTGACTAGATTCAGTCAAAATTTAATGTCAATACTCTCTTCTTACCATAGATGGTAGCACATCTAAAAATAAATAAAGGATCTTGCTATTTAAACTGAATCATTCGATAAGTCTCGTAGGTATAGGGCACTGAACTTGGCACAGAGAAGCTAGATGTGTCGTCAAGTTTTCTTAGTCAATTACTTCAAAGGGCATTATTTTTACTTTTTGAAGTATTTAATGTTTCAATTTTTTTTTCCGGTCGCTTCTTCAAATAAATAACTTGTGAGATAAAAAGGACTTTATTTTTCTTCCATACCTTCAGCATTTAATGTTTCGTTTGTTCCGCAAGGTGGAAAAGCAGTAATACTATGGTTAAGGAAGTTATGGGTTGAGGTATTATTCCTGTTATTAAGTTATTATTTATAGTCGCGATAGATGAAAATACATCTCTTAATAATGCGTTCTAGTTTTATTTATGGAATCTTCCAGCGACCCACATCTTGGGAACACCTGACATTGGATTAATAGTTTATATCATACACAAGTGGCCGCTCCTGTCTTATGGTCCTGGGAGGCCGCAGTGGCAACTCGCGGGAATTCAAGTAGGCGAATAAAAATTTTGGCGTTCGTCTAAACAGTATAAAGTAATCATGAAATACAAGGCAACAACAAGGCAATAAATCCAGCTATTCGATTGCTTGCAATGATTTTTTGAAAGATTTAAGGTTTAATCCTGGCAAACAAAAATCATATCTATTCATTTTGTTGCCTAATCATGAATCTAGATAGAGGACAGTGATAGCCGTAATTGGAATGATGAAATGGAATAGCAAACAATACATTACCACGAGTATGAACGTTTACCGTTTTGAAATGTACGAGTTGAAGTAACTGTGGGCATGATATATCGCCATAAGATCAGATTTTTTCCTGTTCAATTCCAGAGAGCACAAATTCAGCCTGCTTAAGATCTGCATATACGTATAAGGTTCCAGTACCTGGTTACCGAACTTCGCTCTTAATATTAAAATCTACCTTTTTAAGCAGCACAATGAGTATATGATTTAAGTATGTTTATAACCTGACAAATTATTAATTCGCGAAAATCACGGAGTGGGCGACATCTACTTGAACTACCGGCCACTGTTAGACCAACATTAAGGTACTTTTAGACGGTGAGATCAGTTCTCCGTTGTCTCAGTTTAAGTCGAACTGTCAGTTATTTGTATGGGTTAATACGAAAAACTGTATTTACACATACAAATAACTGACAGTTCCACTGAAACTGAGACTGAGCGGAGAACTGATCTGACCGTCTAAAAGTACCTTTATATCGCGACTACGTTACTGAACGTTGCTCTGGAACACCACTCGCACAAAAATATGATACGATTTCCATCGATGATCGATGATTGACAATGAACTACTTTTGACAATGCCAAAAACTGACAAATTTTAAATTAAACTAATATTTATCAGGTTATATTATCTCTATGTTGTCTAGCGTTGCTAGGAAATAAACTAAAGCTCAACTTTTCTTGTAGATATCTCGGAACATCGAATTTTCACAAAATGAAACCTGCATTTTTTGCCCTGAAAGTAGCATTGAATTCTGACGAGTGGATTTTGAGATCCTCCGGACACACATACATACATACCTTGCTGGTTAATAGTATTTGATACTGCAGACCAATTTTAAAAGCAACAAATCTCAGAAACTTATTTTGAATACGCGCGATGTTGTTTATATAAATTTGATAAAATGGATTCCAAACTGGAGAAGCATACTGTAATGGTTGTACGAGGGATAAGTACATAGATTTCAAGGTGTTGATGGAAAAACTATTGGCATTTCTAAGGAGAAAACCTTGCATTTGGGAAGTTTTGCTGATAACTGCATGTAAATGATCAGTGAAGGATAATTTAGTATCAAATAGTACCCAGAGATCACGAACTAAATTCAGTCTGGATAATTCATTTCCCAAGTGGTAATTGTAAATGATAGGGTTTTTAGATCTGGTACAGCTGATACAGTGGCATTCCTCTAAATTAAGTGAAATTGCGTTTTTTATTGACCAAGTGAAATAGTGAAGTGAGATCAGCTTGATGCTTCTCACAGTTACTTGTATTGCTAATCTCAAGAAAAATTTTCAAATCATCGGCAAAAAGTAGGAATTTGCAGTGCTTAAAAACAAGACCAATATCGTTGATAAATAAATTAAAAAGAAGAGGACCAAGGTGGGACCCCTGCGGGACTCCAGAGGTTACCAAGTTTCTGATAGATAACTAATAGTATTTCTTAAATAAGTCTTAATCGCGAACGTGGGCGGACTAATGAGAGCCTTAGCCGTGAAGTAAATTACGCGTTCTGTTCTCCCACTCGTGTGTGCTCGGCGGTTGCCCATTTCACCGTTTCACACGCAATCTGCAAGTTAAATTGAATTTTTTGCAAGTAAGGTTTGACGTTTGTTTTCTATTATTTTGTTAAAGTATCCTGTATAGGTTATCGGTAGATTTGTTAGTTTTATCATTATTTTAAATTTGACAGAGCCCTTCAGCACGGGTCGCCACTGTTCTACTTACGTACAACACACATACATAGACCGCTAAAATTAAAATCTCTTGGTGTCGCCTTAGATAGTAATGGACAATTTTTATGAAAAATTACCTTATTTAAAATGAAATCGACTTTTGTCAATCGGTAAACGAAAATAGAAAAAAAATTTATTTGATTGCATATACAATCTATCAAATTGTAACAAAAGGAACCGTTCCTTATAAAACCATTTAATTTTTCGAATTCAGACCAAACACAAAAGAATACTCGAAGGGCGGCGAACCACCACTTCATGCTATTAGAAATTGTAAGCTTTCTACGAATAACCTTTATAAAAATAATTAATATTTCGCTACGTAAAACCGGTCTTTGCGGAATTCTTCATTTATTTTTTGTATAACTTTAGAAAAGTAAATTTTAAATTCATTGGCGGAAGATTGTTTTGTTAGTTTAGGTTTTGATTTATATTTTTTATTTAATGATTTACTAAGATTGATTTATGGAATAATTTTAATGCACGTTTTTAAGATATCATATTTTGTATTAACAACTACATTTATATA
The DNA here is from genome assembly GCA_949320105.2 of Crepidodera aurea. Taxonomy (NCBI): domain Eukaryota; kingdom Metazoa; phylum Arthropoda; class Insecta; order Coleoptera; family Chrysomelidae; genus Crepidodera; species Crepidodera aurea. The sequence goes on along the minus strand of OX439473.1, from coordinate 75,229,704 downwards.
AATACAGTGAAGCATCCCAAAATGCTGATAAAGGAAATAATCGTTACTTCCGATTTTTAAATAGGAAACTGTATATTTTTGGATTTTTTTATATATGTTTTGTTTTCAGATCCTTATGTCCTTACAGGAGTCGAATTATGGGTTCAGGTTCTCTTTTATGTATTTCTTTCAGTCTTTCCTATCTCTTGCTATAATTTTCGTACCTTCTTTTATTTTACCCTTACTACTTTCTATTGCTTCTATCTTCTCCTTCGTTTTATTACTTATGTAATGAAGAATATCACCAATTTTAATTTTTACCCTACAATACACTCTATTAAAAATAAAAAAATACTGTAAAAAATATTTTTTGATACGTACTGTAGTTTACGAGATATTTAATTTTTTAGCTAGGCGTGCGACGACGCGGAATCATCGGCCGCTGTGACGTCACTTTACAACGGTCGGTCAATGCGTTCTCTGCTCCCGACCTGTGTGTATGAAGTTTGCGTCGAAAATTGATAAACATGTCGAATCCAGAAACTAGAAAATCGTGTATTGTGACAAAGTGTCTAAATACAACTACTATTGCACTGAAAAGTTGTTTTTTATTGTTCCTTTCGAACCTAAAAGTCGGAAGAAATGAATTAGTAGCGTATGTGAGTCGGAAAAAAAAATGAAAAATGGACTAAAATTTACCCGGATCGAGCGTACCTTCTTCCCTCCCCCCGGAAGCAATATTCACCAGCACCGTGCTCAGCATCCTCGAAAACGGGGGGAAGACGTTTTTACAGGGAAATGATGTGCTGTCCGTTTAACCCCTTTAGGGGTAATTTTTGGCCGTTTTAGGGGTTGGGTTGGCCTAAAGAGAAATTCTGATACCGCCATCGTGTTCAGCATCCTCGAAAACGGGGGGGGGGGAGGTACTGTCGATCCGGGTAAATTTGGGTCTTCCGACTCACACACAGTGGATGCAAATCATGAAGAGAGCTGATCCAAGATACCAGATTGTCCTTTTTAAAACTGCGTCATCCATATCTAATATATCTAATATTATACTTATAAAACTAGTGTAATACTGATTCACATAAAAACTTAAGTTAAAAACTTTATTGTGGTCCAACATAGAGAACATCTCACAGCAAAGCAATAAATGAGTGTACAGTGAGAACGTTGTGTTGTAAAATGACGTCACGCGGGAATAGCGCGCTCACACGAAATATTTGAATATGACGGAAACTAAAATTGTCGAAACTTTTACACTACTTGGTTGATTTAAATGAATCAAAAACAGACGTATTATCTAAACATTTAGACTACACGGTTATGCAGATTCAAGTCATTTAACAGACGCAGTGATATTCTTCATTCAATGCTTGTTGGGGCATGTAGTCCAAGGAGTAGTTGTTGAAGTGTGTTACATTTTCTAATGTTGTATTTTGAGAGCTTGACATTTCACATTATTTTTACATAATAGTTTGTTTGAAAAACGCATATAAAATTTCCTGTTTATTTCAGCGTGTTGCAGCAGCTCTAGATTTGAGTATTGGCACTGTAAATTTTATTTCACAAGCAATAAGATGTAATGAAGTTTTGTTTCCTCCAAAAAATCGTTTATTCCAAAAGATAATTACTAAATGCAATAATGTTAGATACATGTACTATTAAGGATGATATTTATTATATGTATAAAGGAAGTAAAAACCTATATTGAAATAAGTTTTCAGCAGAAAAATGTATTATTATATTTTAGCAAAATTTTTTGAAAATATACTTGAATTTTTGTAATACATAGTTTGGATAAAAGTTATATAAGAATAATAAATTTTTCGATTTGGCAACGCTGTGCATCTAACACGCAATGACGTAATTGGTGACGTTTAACTATTTTTGTTGTGAAAAGACAATATCTAGTTATAATAACCATTTTTTTATAGGTTTTCAACTTGAGTGGTTAATTAGATTAAGACTAAAATAAATAAAAATTATTTTTGAATATAGTGCGTCAAAGAACGAAATATCCGTTATTTACGAAAATTGTGATTAATTTTCAAATACAGGGTGTCCCATTAAGAATGGGACATAGAACAACCGCAGATTCTCCAATTCAAAATAAAACGATTAAGCGAAATATGCTTAGATAAAATGTTACTCGTTTCCAAAATACGGGGTGTTGAAGTTGAAAACTGAAAAATTATTAATGGCCATAATTATTTTAATACACCGTATAATTTTACTCAAATCGGCACACTTGTTAAATATCATAAAATGCACCTAACAGTAAAAAAAAACAGTTCAGTACGCTCTACCAGTGGCGTAGGGCAGGAGTAAGTAATGCTTGTAACCCTTCTAAATGTTACGCCGCTGTCTAAATTTTAATTTTGACTATAATTTTAATTTTTTTGATATTTTCTAAGTCAATAATGTACACTTGTTAGTTTGTTGTAAAGTCATTGTTTTTCGAGATATTCGCAGTTAAAGATAGATAGACATGTACTTTTTATTTGTATTATTATTAATAATATTCATTTTTACAATTTTGTCTTAAAGTAAAAACTAATGTAATGAAATTTTTACTTGTGGATGTGGAAAACGTAAATTTAGGTAATTCCGAACATCTAATATGTAACGGGCTGGCGCACCATCCTGCAAAAACCAGAAGTTATGACGTAAATTTAAATAAATAAATAAATAAAAAGTACATGTCTATCTATCTTTAACTGCGAATATCTCGAAAAACAATGACTTTACAACAAACTAACAAGTGTACATTATTGACTTAGAAAATTAAAATTATAGTCAAAATTAAAATTTAGACAGCGGCGTAACATTTAGAAGGGGTACAAGCATTACTTACTCCTTCCGTACGCCACTGGTAGAGCATACTAAACTGTTTTTTTTACTGTTAGGTGCATTTTATGATATTTAACAAGTGTGCCGATTTGAGTCAAATTATACGGTCTATTAAAATAATTATGGCCATTAATAATTTTTCAGTTTTCAACTTCAACACCCCGTATTTCGGAAACGAGTAACATTTTATCTAAGCACATTTCGCTTAATCATTTTATTTTGAATTGGAGAATCTGCGGTTGTTCTATGTCCCATTCTTAATGGGACACCCTGTATACAGTTTATTTCGTATTACCAAGGTGAACCAAATATACATTGTGATTACAAGAATTTTCTTTTAATTTACTTTCCTTAAATCTACTTCAAAGCTACATATTATACAAAAATGAATAAAGAATTTAAATTCCAATTAAAAATCACTTTATATTCCACTACCGCCGATTGCAATCAGTATTTAAAAGGAGATTTATCTGAATATCTTATCTAAAATACGATAAACATATTTTATTTTCTCGAATCATTAATAATGTTAGTCAATAATGAAGTGTATCAATATGTTATTGGTCTTTTTTGGTAAGAGGTTCTTTTAATACCTATTTATATTTTTTACATAGTTAGATTTAAGTTCAAACAAAAGCAAATGATGACTAGAAGCCATTGCTATATTGGCTAAGAAATTAGATGCAACGGTATTGCAGTGATTGAGCATAATTTAAGTGAGTCGTATAAAATCAAAACTCTGTATTTGCCACATATGTCATTCTGAGAAAACCGCGAAAAACTGTCTGTTCATTATATATCTGTAGTTTCGCAGCCGATTTTTTATATGCTATGCGTATGTGAATACTCTAAAGGAATCCACAGTGGTTTTTGTTGAAGTATGGATAGTTATTTTCTAATTTAATGAAATTGGTTGAAAATACAAAGTTTTGAAACTGAAACTTGCGAAAATACAGAGTTTTGAAACTAATGTGCAATCAACATTGTAGCGAGACAGGACCGTAATAAAAATTATTGTACCTATACGATCATAAAAATATATTACATTGAGCTGTTGAACATTAATGATGAATAAACAAATGAAAATACACTGATATATCAATATAACTTTCCCACGAGCACACGGTGTTATTAGAATATCCATACTGTTAAGCCAAAAAGAATTATAATATTACTCCTTAATACGCTTGTTATCACTTGATCTGAGCGGGCGATTCATCACGTGATCATTTAGGTGCACTGTTCATTGGTTGCAAGGGCGGATTTACGGGGGGGTACAGGGGGTAATTACCCCCCCATGATTGTAATTTATAAAAAAATGTATAAAACATAATACACACAAAACTGTTTTACATCATAAAGAAAGTGGTGCTTCTTATAACGCGATAAAAAAATGTATGCAGCTTTCTTATTTTACTAGACTTTTAATAGTAGCAGTTTAAAAGTGTTTTTTTTTGTTTTAAACATTTCTAAGTACTTTCCTAGTCTCCTTGTGATTATAATTTAGTATTAATAAAGTTTTTTTTTAAACAGATCGACTTGAAATGTATTGCAAATTGTTAGAAAAGGTGTTTAGTTCAGTAGTAGAAAAATTTCGATAGTGGCGTTTTTTTCATCAAAAAGTGAGAGAAAAAAAGAAAATAAACTTGCGCAATCGATAAATTATTATTTGTTAATGAATTAATGTTAAATACAATTTTTCATGAGAATAAACCCATCCCGAGTTATAGGGCGTAAAAATTACGATTTTCACCATAAAAATCGTACATTTCTAGTTTTTTAAATATAAATCTGATATTATTACGTAAAAATTTATATGAACTAATTTTATGGCCTTGAGCTAACAATTAAAATAATTTTTCTTATTTTTCTACGATTAATACGAAGGAAGATCTGGCAATTGAAAAATGGGTGTTTTAAGAAACTGGATCGTTCTAGCGCAGGGGTTCTCAAATTGTGGTACATGTACTACTGGTGGTACATTACAATGTTTTAGTGGTACAATTTAACATTTAACATTTTGTTTTCAGAAACACATATATTTTTCTTCAAGCTTTTGACTTTAACGGCTCTAGCTTTAATATTGAAATGACGAACAATTTCGCGACACATTGATTTTTAACGGCGAAATGCTTTTATGGTGGTACATATATTTTTGTTTCATATTTATGTGGTACAAAATTTGAAAAGTTTGAGAACCGCTGTTCTAGCGTAAATATCTGAAAAAATATGACTTCCACAAAAAAATGTTTATAACATCTTAATGAGAGAACAACATTGGGAACATTTTAAGACCATCCAGAACCGTTTAACATAAGCAGAAAAAAGTTATGGGCAAAATAAATTTTTTTCAATTTTTTTACGCTATTTTTTTTATCGCTATCTAGACTGTGGTATTTGACAAAAAAATCCTTTTGCAGAAAGTCGTAACATATGCTTTTACAATTTTTACAATTAGTAATTTTTAGCCCTATGGATAATTATTTTTTAAGTTTTGGTCTGTTAAAGTTGAGCTAAATTTTTGTTTTTTATGACATTTTCAATTTTTGGTCAATACCGTGAAAAGTATTGATTTTTGAAAAAAAAATTAAAGAGACAAGGCTTTGAGTAAATGTTCTTCCGAATAATTACCATTTTTTTTTATCTTTGCGTTTATAACCGTCAATGTCATTTTTTCGGGTCAAATATTGAAAAAACGGTCATTCCAATGAAAAAGTTTGTCATAACATGAAATTTCGGCGATATCCTAAGCTTTAAAATGGATTATTCTACATTATTTAATATTATCAGCCAAAAAAAGTTACGGGTAAAAAATACATTTTTTTTAGAAATGTACGAATATTGTGGTGAATATCGTATTTTTCTGCGCACTATAACTCGGGAGGGAACATTAATTCATTAAAAAAGGTAATTTATCAATTACGAATTTTTTTTTTCACACCCCCACCTGCCACCACTCAAAACGCAACTAACGAAAGTTTTCTACTTCTGGACACCTTTACTAGCAATTTGCAAAAAAATTTAAGTCGATCTGATCAGTTACTAGTTTATGCTCGATATTACAAAAAAATTTACTAGCTTTCTTGGACTACTTGGTAAGTTTTACACCCCCCCCCCCCATAAAAAAAGCTAAATCCGCCCTTGATTGGTTAAATAGAAAATACAGAGTTTTGTTTGCAAATATCTCTGGAAATACACAGTTTTGATTGCAACTCAGTTTTTTTACCACATTTTTTTATATCTTTCAGCGAGTTTTAAAGCTGAATGATATTGTAGGCTGGTGCACAAACCTGTGATCTATCATATCCAAGAGCTAACTCATTTTTTTTGGTTTTGGTAAATACAGACTTTTGATTTTATACGACTCAAGTGCAAAGCATTAACTATTCAAGAGATTAATAAGCAACAATCATAAAACCAAATTCTTAATGCAATAAAACGATCCTTTAAAAAATCCAAGTGAAATTGAACGATAATTAAATAAACAAACCAGAAATCAATTGATCGAAATTCGAAATATTAATTTATCAAATATGTAAACCATAAACACCGTAATTTTTCAAATTGCTACTATAACAAACGTACAACGTTAAATCGATAAATGATCAGACGTTTAGGCGATAGAAAGCATAAAAACACATAGAAGACAGACCTCGTTATTGGGCAAATCTTAGCTAAGCATAGAGATAGTACAGTTTCAAATCGGCGTTGCCAAATAGTGCTATATATAATTGATTTTGCTTTATTATTTGTTTCGGGTATTTTAAACTTTGGGCTATACTAATTTATAGTTTAAATAGTTTATAATTAGACCGTAATAATATTGTATAATAATCCAGAAGAATGATAGATACAGTAACATTGTCTTAGGCTACGAATTTCTTAATATACCGTCGTCCCTGTAGCGTTTGCTGAAATATTCTTTAAATAAATTGATGAACTACTCCCAACATTTTTCTACTAATATATATTTTTTCAGTAATAGGATTTGCAACGTTCTCCAGTTCCTATACAATAACCAAAGATGTAATTCCATCCCTTCCTTCAGAAAAACTAATAGATGAGACATTGGTTAGACATCTTCCAGATGGAGAAACTGTCAATATAACTTGCACTAGAGATACAGTTTTAAACAAAAAAACACTAACCTGTGACTTTGAAGTGAGTTTAAAAAAGAAAGTGCTTATTATAGAACCAGCAGAAGACTGCAGGTGGGTACAGAAAATATTATTCCTGTTTTTTAAGGGCTCATACGCACTATGCGGTCAGCCGTCCGCTTTACCGCATTATACGATTGAATATACGGTTAGCGCAAAGACAAACGCAACTCACAACCGCAACACGATACAGATAAACGACAATTTCTTAAACAAAATAATGTAGAAAAAAACTTGAGAAAATAGAGATATTTTAAAAGTTCTTGAATTGCGGTCCAAGCACAAAAGTTAAACAAGTTAGCGCGCGAACTTGAGGGTTAAATAAAGTGATATGACCTGTTCCTTGCCAATAGAATTCTTTAACAATTGCATAATTCAAGAATAATCGTTTTTACCTTCCAGCTGTTATACCTCACGAAAAGTTTTTACTTGCAAGACAAGAAAATATATTGAACATATATTGAATTTTTTCTGCACAATATTGACAAAAATCATGCATATTTATGTGAATGTACTTCACATTTTAAGGTGCATATATGCCTGGTTATTATATTGATATAACGTACATCTTCCATTAACAAATCACTCTTCTTTTCTGATTTAGAAACTATAAAAACTGTGATAGTGTCAGATGTATTGAAATGCCATGTCCAGGGGATACCTTGTTCAACATTAGAACTGGAAGATGCGATTATTCATACCAAGCCAACTGCTGTGAATTTATAGCAAAAAATTCTAGTAGAATATTAGCGGATTCAAATTTTATGTATCCTAAAAAAATTTTTAAGAAAATATATATGTAATTATTCAATTGTTTGGTTGTAATATAAAAATTATAAAAGAATTTTTTATTTAATTTTAAAGCCAATTACCCAGAAAGTAAAATTACTTTCTTAGACTATTTCCCTCGTCTTAATTTCCACCAATCACAAACGCGCAATTTTGAATTACAAATGGTTTCTAGACGAAAAAACTGTATGACAGCTCCTGTCAGTAGTTTTTTCGAGTTTGCTGATATAGGGTTTCTGGGGTCTACTAAAATTTGCGAGATTTATTGCTCAAGAAAAAAATGGAATCGAGTAGGCCTCTGTCTTAAAATTTGATAGATTCATACAATTAGTATAGTTCGTAGGATGATATTATAGATGGTATTACTATTGACAAATCTATATGATTTTTAGGAAGTACTAAGCTTCATATGATACGTGTTAAATTTTCATGACAATCTGGTGATGTTTAATTTACAAGTTAGAGTAGTTCATTTCGTATATATTTCGCAGGATGTAAATTCTTATCAATCTTTCCATAAAAACTTTAACATCGTGTGTAATACATTATTAAAAATCAAATGTTTGCATCAAAAAGTAACGTTCACATCCTTTTGTAGCATTTTAGAAACTATATAGGTTAGAAATTATTAATATTATTATTATTAATATTTTGAGAGTACCTAAGGTACCTAAATCATTTTATATACATGTTATAAATTAGCTGGATGTACTTACGGAGCTGGTCGTACTTCTGCAATCCTTAATTTCTTGCGTTCAACTTCCCAAGTACGATTTAAAAAAGAAAAAAAGTTAATGTCTCGATTGATCTTGATCTTTTCTTTATTTGAACATTCTGGTACACAGCAATTTCGTCCGATTCCTCTAATTGGAGCTCGTTCATTCATTTTTGTCAAAACACCGGTCAATTTATTGTAAACAAATGTAGATGTGAGATGGTGCTAGGAAATCGCATGTCAAAAGGTGAATGAGAATGATATTTCTATTTACAGCCTCTCCAAAAGTACCAGTTGTGAGACTGGCCACAGCTCGAATTTTTAGTTTTAAAACTAGCTGTGTCAATAAAAATAGAGTAACTTTTATGTGCACAATAATAACAACGACTTGTACTTTTCACAAATTAACAACTTTAACAACTATTCTTTATAATAACCATGTTGGAAGTTTTAAATGTCACTTTATCATCTCCAAATGGGACACGCACATTAGGATCTACTTTTCCTCAGCACTTTTTACAATTCGTATCAGAATTCGCGCGCTATTACATTAAATTAATATCTAATTCGATCAAACAACAATCCGACTTTTTCACTAAATTTTAGGCCAAATGTACCTTTTTAAAATATTGAATTTACTACAATTGAGAAATGAGAGAAACTACAATAACCATTTCAAATCTTGTTTCGTCGACGACTGCTCAACAATTCGTTGCCTAGCGACGCTATTCCTACGCCCCATCATACTTATGACGTGCAAGCGTTGCGATTCGTAACACGCGGGTTGCTCGATTGAAATGTCTCGCTGAAGTCATATTTTAGTATGATCGAAATTCATACAATAGGTAAGGACCTATCATTTCTAACTCGAACAAGCCTCCTGTTGGCTTTTGTGGGTGGCTCATCCAGGGCCGGTTTAAGGCATACGCGAAGGATGCGGCCGCAGGCGGGCGCCGCGGCCATGGGGGCGCCGCAGATTGAAATTTTTTTGTGAATGTAATGTAATAAAAACTAGCCCAAACAGCGTTTTAGGCTACTCAAATTTTAAAAATTCTCCCAGACCCCCCGGTATTACGCCCCCCTAAATTACGACACTGGTATATGAGGGGCGCCAGTGAATGAAGAATATCACGTCTTTCCTCCCGTTTTTGAGGATGCTGAGCACGGTGGTGTTGTTGAAGATTACTTCCAACCCTCACCAACCCTCCACTGGCCAAAGTCATCCCCGAAAGGGGTGAATTTCTCTTTATATCAGCGGATTCGGGGGTGGGTTTGGTCTTTTGAAGGGGTTGGTGAGGGTCAGAAGTAATCTTCAACACCACCATTGTGTTCATTATCCTCGAAAACGGGGAAACAGGCGTTTTGCCGTTGTTAAAGAAAAAAAACATCCCTGTCGGGGGTGAGTTTTGGCCGGTAGAGGAGTTGGTGAGGGTCGGAAGTAATCTTCAACACCACCACCGTGCTCAGCATTCTCGAATACGGGGGGAAAGACGTGTTTTTACAGTGAAATGATGTGGTGCCCGTTTAACCACATTAGGGGGTAGTTTTTGGCAGTTTTAGGGGTTCGGCTGGCAAAAAGAGAAATTCTGATACCGCTATCGTGTTCAGTATCCTCAAAAAAGGGGGGGGATCGATCCGGGTAAATTTTGGTCCATTTTCACAGGTGGGGAGCAGACCGACCGTTGTAAAGTGACGTCACAGCAGCCGATGACACCGCGTCGTCGCACGCATAGCTAAAAAATTAAATATCTCGGAAACTATCAGACGTATCATAAAAAATTTTTTACGGTATTTTTGTATTTTTAATAGAGTCTATTGTAGGGTAAAAATCAAAAGTTGGTGATATTCTTCATTGTTCGCATCCACTAGAAGAATGTCTAGAAGCGGCACTGGGCTCATCATTCCCCTTATTCTTCCCTTGACTAGTGGATGGATATTCGGTGTTATTTATCATTATTTTGGACTTTATTATTATTACTTAATATTTAAAAAATATTCTCACAACAGGACAAGATCAATTTTTAAACATTCGATTAGTATTTTATAATATTCTAGGATTATCGAGGAGTACTTTAAGAAAATAAGAAAGACAAATAATAATACATGTAGGTAAAACTTTTATTTTTCACTCAACTACTACAACAACGACAATTCAAAACTTTAACTTTTACTAATTTACTATTATCAAACTTTTGTATTCATACAAAAATTATGTTCGATAAAAAAATTGGTATAACCAGGCTCAGCGTAATGTCGAAAAATATACTTTGACATCTAATCCTTAGAATATGGTAAGTAAGCGTTTATGTATTTTGACATTTCTTGCTTCTTGCAGCACCAACACCAGTGATGTAGATGAGTGTAGCAAAATGAAAGAAACGTGGTGGTGTAGAAAGGTTACCCAAAATGCTCAATTTGTCCCGCCAAAAAATTATTTTTTTTTCTACCTCGATTAACCCTCTGTGATAACATTTTTGTTACAGATTTTATTTTTTTATATTGAGTTTATGCAAAATGGTTAAAAAAGTTATCTAGAAAAATTTTGTGGATAAAAATTTGTTAAAAAACAGGTTTTGTCTAAAAATTTTGTGAAAAAAATGTCGAGAAAAGATATGATAGTGTCAAAACTAGACAATTTCGCAGTGCGCATGTCTGGTGTAGGAAGTCTGAAGTGGGTGGAGAAAACGAGCACCAGTGTAGCATCGGTGCAGCACCAAATATCCAAAGAAACACGTTAGTGCTGCACTGATTGGACAAAGAAACAGACCTTTTATTTCTTAAGGCCCCCATACACGATCAAACAAGTTTGACAAACTAGGCTTGTCAAACTTTTAGTTCATTTCCCATCAATTTTCGGGGTTACAAGTGATAATAACAACAGATAACTGCCCTTATCCATAAAATTATGCCAGTCTTAATTATGCTCACACCTCATTTCGTTTAATAGATTTAAGTGTGTATGTATACGCTCTTTTGAGTAACCATTGCTTGCACCATTTTGATATATTCCTTTTTTTAAGAAGGATTTGTTTCTTGTGAGTCAATTACAAATAAGCCAATTCTTTAAAATCCATGATCAGCGCACTCGGCCACTCGCCTACAAACAAAAAATACAGTTTGACAAACTTGAATATATAGTGTGTGAGCTCGCAGGAACCTCAAACTTGTTTGACAAACTTTTGATCAAATTTGGCTCGTCAAACAAGTTTGATCGTGTACGAATAATTACTAGAGTAAAGTAGCCGTATGTGGAATACTGCCTAAAATGTGGCATACCTCCTTTGCGGCAAAGCTAATTATGCCAGCTATCTTTCAATAGCCTAATCAGAAGGTCTTTCTATTATGTTTCACCTTTACCAACACCATAGTACATTTTGTGGCTGTAGCTTGCCAGTATTGGTTCGAACACAAATTGTGCTATATTTTTACACGTGTTTATATAAATATCTATTTTGAATCCATTTAAAGAAATTTTTTTCAAGATTTGCATATAAGCGTAAAGGGTAGGTGGTGGATTATTATGAAATGTGTTAAATATTTCATTAATATTTTATTTTTAATGTTTTACAAACATTTTTTATAAATATTTAAAAAGTCGGTGTTGTAGAATACTAGATAGGGTCTGAATGTGGAATATTCTACATTAGAGACTTCTTTTGAAAATATTTTTCCTATTTTAGAAAATGTCTCTGAGAAATGTAAAAGAGCACAAATGGACTGAAAAAAATATGGGAATGGGTTATTTAGCGGGGTAGAATACCTGGACGGGCCAAAATAATAACTTTCACACCGAATAAAGAAGATTTAGAGAAGTCTATAAATTCAGGCATACAAAAATGGGAAATGGTGAAGAAACAATTTTTTGATGCAGAATCCAGGATGGAGCTGAAAATTCCTGCTAAACGTCAAAAAAGAGTTTCTTCTTCATCGAGCTCAGAATCTATCAAAAGTATTTCCTTGCAAAATTGTTCAGGCGATGAAGAAAATTTTCCGGTAGAAACTTGCCCTTATGACGCAATTTGTCTTTTTATGACAAAGATTTTCAGATGATACTCGCGGAGAAATATGGCACACATACCATGTGCAATTGCTTGGTATACGAAGAATGTGCATGTGTCGAAAAAGACCCATTATTCTTATTCTTCCTACTTTTTATTTTCATTTCTTGTTTTGTTTTTCGTATTTTGTAATAGAATACAATAAATGTATGTTATTTTCCAATAACCTTTTGCTTTACTTAAAAAAAACAAATTATCTTAAGATCAAGTCTAATATTAAACCTATTCCACATTAGCGTATATTGGTATTCCACATTACCCACTCATTTTTCAGCTAGAAAAAAAGTGCACTTTTTTTTAAGTCGGTTTTCATACATACTTTTTTTTGAAATTTCTTTTATTTCCGTTTTTTGTTTGTAACACTTCCCGTTATCTATATTCCAAAATGTGGATAAAAATGTTAAAATTTTAATTTTTATTTTTCCAAAAAACAAAACAGTATTCCACAATCGACTACTTTACTCTACATCTTGAAATAAAAATTGAGCGGTGCATCCGAATAGCACAGAAAAATTTCGAAACAAATAATTTGTATTTAATCCCTTACTCGAATTGCACGGGTCCCTTAATTGAAATGGTTGGGGAATTTTGGGTACTTATAGATATAAACTGCTATATTTCCTGTTATCTAATCCAATCTACTTATAGGTAAGTAAGTACTGATAGAATATTGGTCCCAGAATATTTAGTTAAATTAGCTGTTTTGTTGATTTTGTGAACATCGAAAATTATGGAAAAAATTAACAGAAAGACTCATACAGTAATTTGTTTCGTCTCTTGAAGCTGAAGTGGCAAGAAATTAAGCTACACTTTCAATCAATATATATGGTCATGAATTTTGGAATTGTCATACACCAGCAAGTGCAAGACAAAATTTTCCAGGAGTCAATATTATCGGATGTCGTTTCCATCTCGCACAGTGTTGGTAAGATATAATAATAAATTATTCAAGTACATGGCAGTGACTTCTTAAATATGATAAAAAACGATAATAGGTATGATAAAATAAAACAATCATAAATATATTGCTGTTTGGTGGAGGAAAATACAAGAAGTAGGCCTGTCTAAAGAAATGGACTCTGAAATAGGAAAGTTCCTGAGATATCTATTTGGTCTAATTTTTCTTCTGGAAGCAGTTCGCGTTTGTCTTCGATTTTTATTGCAGACAAACAGACGACCCGCGAGTGTTACGGTTTACCAATTATCTTGATGAAACATATATTCAACAAGACGCCAGAAATTTTAGCTGGTATTTATTTGTTTTAATTATTTCAGAAATTAAGGATTTCGGAAGGATTAAAACCTGTGCAGTTGAGGTAAGGGATTAAGGGTCGAGAATCGAAAGTCGTGCAAATTGAATAAGGAATTATAAATACCCAGCGAAATAAAATTGATCCCCCTTACTTTCCGCATAATTCAAGTGCAACCAAATTGAGTGTTGGTTCGGGTATTTATTGTTAAACATCGTACAAAGTCTTTGTGTCGCAGTTAAAATCATTTTTATTACAAAATGTATTAATTATATGTTTAGCGTCCAACTCTCAATATCATTTAATTGTAGTACACTTACTGCCGCACACTATTTTTAGATTTTTTTTGCCATACCACAGTCCACCCTGTATCTCTGTCACAGCATTCATTAGCCTTTTAGTGCTTGCTGCTTATAGAAGTGTATACGTGAGCTCCGATTCATAACTGTCATCCGTTTGGACGAAAATTATAGCGACGCAGAACCTATTTCTAAGCAAAAATATATATAGAAAAAAAGGGAAAAAATCCAGACACAAAGATACTTCCCAGAAAAAACTCAAGATATAGGTCCTGCAATAATTCAAAAAGACATTACTCGGCATATTACTTCAGCACAGGGAAAGTGTCAGTTCATCTGAAACCACTTCACAACTATTACATTTACATGATAAAGATTTGTCAGATAGTATATTAAATATATTGAGAAGTGACCCTCAAAAATTACACAAAGCTCCTTTATTTTGCATTCAGAATTGGAACCCAGATAGAGCCTTATTTTAACAAATGGGTTTGAACAGGATGCAAAAGAAATTGTCAAACTTTGCCACCTCCCTGAACTGGTAATGATACTACCATTATTTATTTCTCGTTTAATAGAGATAGATCTATATGTGAACAACAAAAAAAACTTTCAAACGACATAACAGCATTGCAATGATCTTAGAGGAAAAAGATAGTACCTCTAAGAAACAAATAACAATGTCTCGTTTCCACAGGCCACGTTTGAAGTTGACATTGACAACAAAGCAGTGGTATGTGTGTAGCCGTCCCGGCCACTAAAAACGCCTTTCCTAGCCACATTTTGTAATTATGCCAGCGTCAAAATGTGGTTCTATTGGCGCGGAAATTTCAATTGGTGTAGATATCAAAATACTTTGCAGTAGTAATGAATTCCGACGAAAAAGCTTTATTGCTTTTGTTGCTTCAATGAAGATGTAAGCGAAATTTTCCGAGGTTTTGAGTCTTAGGACTCTGCTTCAGTTTGGACAATTTCATATTATAACACAAACTTCGTAGCTATGCCGATAAATTCTTCGAGTTTTTGAGAATATCAACACGTTCCTTTAATGAGCTATTACATGAAATGTGCCTAATAATATCGAAGAGGACGATAAGAAAGTGGTCGCTTCCCACGTGGCCCATGACAAAAGTACGGCTTGTAGTTGACTGTGGTCAGTGGTCCTTGAAAAGTGATTGTAGCGCGCAGCTAGAGTCTTAACATATCTCAATTATAATATATCCATTGTGAGAAGAAAGTTTGAGTAAAAGTGTAAAAGAAACTTAAAAAACAACCCATTTCTATTCTTTTTGGTGCACAGTTGGCAGAACTGGCTCGATATGACGCTGATAGAAATGGCAAAACATGAGGTGGCCTAATGGTTTTATCTACAAACTACGTTATTATAATTCTAATAACTTGTGGAATTTGAAACGTACGTGAAGTTCATCTATTTTATAATTAGCACTGATGGAACCGTTGTAGTAATACTACGGTAGAAAGGTTGAATTAAAATATCTCTCCATATTTCTGTTGTAGACTGATGGAATCGGTCTTTTAGATTTTTCCTCAATATCCGCTGTGCCCAGGAGTTTCATGTTCACAAAAAATCGAAACACACAATAATAGATTATTTCCACAACTGTTATCAAACTGCATCCCAGAAAAAGACTATAAACTCCTCCAAAAGAAGCTAGAAAATAAAAAATAAACTATTAAAAAATAAGTTTATAGTTTAATATTAGATATCAGATCTTATTTCGCTATATATTGAAATTAATTGGAATAACTATGAAAAGACATCAGTTCCTGTAAATGTAAGCAATAATGAAAATGGTATTATATTTATAATAATCACTTATGGATGGGGAAGCAATTGAAAGTTTAATTCGTGTAATTTTGCCATTGTTGCAATCGGCTTATGATAGGGTGTATTGTCTTGATGAAAGAGCAATTTTTTCGTTCTTCCTTTCTCAAGGTAATCTATGAATAAAATACCAGGTAGTGTAAGACTTCCCCTTTACAGGTCTACTTACTAAAAACTCAACCTAAGACCGCATGTACCACGAATCATCGTTTCCGTCATGCCTCAGATGCATACAGCGTCTATCTGTCATTCATGCATATGTGTTTGAAGTCTTTCCTCCTCTCCGGTTTGCTTCATTAGTGCCACTATATATTCTTCCCCGACCAGCCAGTATGTTGGGTCATTTATCTTTCCATCTATTTATGGCGCTCGTAGTTTGGACTTCCCCAAATATCATCCTCATCTGAGTTCTCCACCTGTCCCATCTGCTCCACTTTACTGTCGTGTACTCCGGGCTATCTAGCATGCACTCATCGCTTCTCTTTTTCCCAATCCGACACAGAAAACTAGCGAAACAGTCAGTACTTGCGTGGTATAGTAGTAAACCCTTCGGTGCCTAGATCGTACCCACTTCTCTACTTTTGGTAGAATCTTCTTTATCCACTGAGCTGTTCTCTCAAGAGCTAACCACTCCCACTGACATTTGCCCATAGTTTCCTCCCTCAGTTCTCTATGCTTTAATTTTATGTTAGGTATTTCGGTTCCATATAGGTGTTTCCTTTCCTGAGCGAGGAGACGCACAGGTATTATATCCGCTATCACCTGTATGGCTTCTACGGAAACAGTCTGACAAGCAGAACCAACACACAATGCAGTATTTCTCTGGACTTCTTCTATATTTGCTCACTGGCAAGATCTCTCCATACAACAGGATGGAGTGAACTACCTCGAGCAACAACTCCCTTTTAGTATTATTTTGGTAAGTTTTACTATTTTTTTACAGTTCCCTTTGATCTGTTCACCAAAATGGATATTTTAAGTTTGCCGTCGCTCGTATCATGTTTCCCTTAAACTCTTTCCATCTACGTCCCTTGATGACCATGGCTTCTGTTTTTTTAACCGCCAGTTCCAGCTCGTTGGCTCTCATCCAGTCATCTATTCTTAGCAGCGAAGTCTCTACTATGTCTCTTAGTTCCTCAAGATCTTCTGCTTTTACCAGGATAGACAGGTCATCTGTAAAGCCATAAGATGTAACTCCATCATTTAGATTCAGTCTGAGGACTCCATCATAGAAGACGTTCCACAAAGTCGGTCCTTGAAATAAATAAAATCGGAGGCCAAAACCTGAAATGTAGTTGTAGTAGCTGAAATGTAGTGATGGCTTCATGTCTCATCCATTGTCATTTACCGCATATAAAAATTTTTTTTATTATAATTAAATAGCTTCAAAAACCGCTCTGAAACGTTGTTCTTGAGCCACTCTGAGCTTTCTCATAGACAATGGTTCATGAAAGATTGGTGAATACACTGCGTTCTAATATCTTTAAGGTGTCAACTACCTTACGCAACTGTAATTTATGATCGGCCAAACCATTTTGTGGACTTTCTTTATGTTTTCTGGAACAACTACCGAACTTAAGCGTTCAGAGCACTAAGCATCATCGTTGTTTGTAAAATCAGCAAACCACATTTGTCTCGATGGAGCAGAATCCAGCCATTACTTTGCTTGAACGGTATTTTTTTAACACATCAAATTCATATTTTTCCATTGTTTTTAAAATTATAAAAGTAACCTATGATAAATTTTCACTAACCACCGTTCACTACAATTGTGTTACAGGTAAATGCCTAATAATTAATCTCTAAATAGTGTAATTCTGATAGTTAATACAACTTTTTATAACATGCTAGACATATTCTATTCACTGATTAGATGTTGAGACTAGATCTATACATCATAAAATTACATAATCCTTGATACATGGAAAGCTGCCATTCAAACCATAATTGGAGATCAAGGGCATGAAGTGAAGGACTACCATCTGCATTTAAACTCGATCTATAGGTAGTTTGGCTGCTTTAAAAAATTAAGTTAATGTGTCAAAATAAATTAAAGAAGAGAAAAATATTTTAAAATAAGTTTTCTACAAATTCCTATTTAAACTAAAAGACACATTTAACAGGAATAAAGTACTGAATATATAAAAGAATCTCAAATGAAATCTAAATTTCTCAATTCTTTTCTCTTAAAAGAAAATGGAACTAGTTACTTTTAGGTGCATTGAATTATTTTTTTTTCTCTTAGTCTCAAATTAAAAGCTTTCAACTTAAAATCAATTAAACTGGAATAAGATTTTTTGTTTACTCTCCTTCTAATCAATATATCTCAAATGTAAAGAATACTTTCGTGTTTTAAAAACAAAAAATCAGTGAAAATTATGTAATAATAAAAATAATGTAAATATTTTACACAACTAAAAATAAATACGGAAATGATCACAGATCAACAAAGAATAGCTGAAGAGTTGGTAAACACCTACAAAAAACGCTCTAGCTCAAACAATTACAACAACATGTTTAAAAATACCAAACTAAATGAAGAGCAAAATTTAATCACGCAAAAAGTACATAGCACAGATCCCCTAAATTGTGTAATGCAGTACTTTCTGTTACATCTGGAAAAATGGTCACAAAGCACTGGTTTTACCTTTTCAACCACTAAAACTAAGTTCATGATTTTCTCCAAAAAGAACACCAACACTCCAGTCTCACTACACCTTTATAACCAAAGTTTACAACACAAATCTTCAATAAAGTTTCTAGGGGTCACTCTTGACAGTAAACTAAGTTGGAAACCTCATATTAATAACCTAGTATGCAAATGCTATAAAAGACTGAACCTACTCAAAGTACTAGCAAAAAGGGACTGGGGTTCAGACAGAAATACCCTTCTAACTATCTATAGAACGCTAATTAGATCACAACTTGACTATGCAGCCATTGCCTATAACTCAGCGTCCAAATCAACTATGAAGCAACTAAATACAATACACCACTCAGCCCTTAGAATTTGCCTTGGAGCTTTTCGAACGACTCCTACAGAAAGTTTACTCTGTGAAGCTAACAAGATGTCCTTAGAAGACAGAAGAATATATCTAAGTCTAACATACGCAGTAAAGATTAATGAAAATCCTAAAAAACCTGTCTATGCAAATACCATCTCCAGTAAATTCCCAAACCTCTACACCTCTAAAACCCGTACACAGAAACCTTTTTATGAGAGGTTTAGAAACTACGCTAATCTTTATGACATAAATATTAATACCACCCAAAGCAATATTGAAGTAAAATATCCTCTTCAACCTTGGATCCAAAGCATCCTAACGTGTAATACTCAGCTTACAATGCACAGTAAGGTGTCAACAAACTCCACTACGATCAGAACACATCTCAACCAACTTCTAGAATCTTATGGAAATTACATTCATATATACACAGATGGATAAAAAAACAGACGAAGGAGTGGGTGCAGCAGTAATTACACCAACCGCTACTTATAAGTATAAATTACCAATTAATAGCAGCATTTTTACTGCTGAATTGTATGCCCTTTTACAAGCCGTAACCCTCACCACCACAGCACAAAATCAGAAATACATTCTACTAACTGATTCACTTAGTGCGGTTCAAAGCCTCCAACAAATGTAGGGATCCATTGGTTCTCAACATTAGAAATACTCTTCACCAAACTAAGCAAGATAACAACATTGTGATCTTCATGTGGATACCTTCTCACATGGGAATAAAAGGTAACGAAGAAGCAGACAAATGTGCGCGTGACGCGATAACCAGTGAATATTCCGAATCGGTAAATATTTGTGCGATAACAGATCTCAAGTCTGCAGCGAAACGAGCGGTATACAGTGCGTGGCAAAATAAATGGAATAATTCAACTTCAAAACTTCGTGAAGTTAAACCGCTTATAAACCCATGGAGGGTATTACCTGCATCACGTTATAAAGAAGTGACCATTACGCGGTTGAGACTTGGCCATACTAGGCTGACCCACAATTACCTGATGACACAAGATGAGAAGCCTTATTGTGAGGGATGTGATACGGAATTAACTGTTAAACACATCCTATGCGAATGTGTATCGTTTGAAAGGCAGCGAAGGCTACATAATATACCTAAAACCTTGAACTCTGCCTTAGGCAAGGACTGCAACTTTAATAACATCTTTTCGTTTTTGAACTCTATTAATGTTAATTGTTTATAACTTGCTATTTGTAACTAATTGTTTCCAACTAATCGTTTAAAACCAATTGTATCGCTAATGACCATATGGTCGATGCGAATTTTTTTTCTAATAAAAAAAAAAATGTAAATATTTCAATAAATTTCTTTTATAAAAGTTACAAAGGGGCCATACAACTTTAGATAGATGCCAGTAGTCTTTCATGTCAGATTCGAAAGAATTGGTGAAAGACTTTGAATACAAGCATGGAAGTAAAAACAAGCAAATCAAAAACATTTTAGTCTGTTAATTAATTTTTGTGCTTCCGGTCAACACGCCTACATAGGATGACAATATTGTAAGCATATCTTTTTAATCTTCATTTTTCTTCTTTTGGAAAATGATAAAATGAACTATTAATTATAGAAATATTTTAGAACTTCCTGTCTTTAGGATGTTGGTTAGACACAATGACAGACAAATAATATAGACTATATTTTATACTCTAAATAAAATAGGAGTGCACTAAAACTGGGGTAATGACGCCACATTCCATAGGCGTACTTTGCAAAATAAAAATAAACCAATAAATAACAGGGAGAAGTATATGTAGTTAATTGGATTAAACTTTTTTTAATCTCTTGGCATTAAAACACTTCAGTACATAAAATCAAAGATTAAAAAATAAAAAGTTCAAGAACTATCTTTAAAAGTCACTGTCTTCACTATAACTACTGGTATCATTATGATTGTATTTTCTGAGGTTTATTATTATAGGGTCTATTAAGTTTTCCATTGCTATATCCACTTTCCAAAATGAATTTTCCACTTTTGTCAAATGTTCTCCATTTACATCTGAAACTGCCTTCAAAAACAAATTTGGCACATCAGGTAATTTAAAGTTTGTATTGTTTTGAGAAACATAACCTTCAGTTCAATGGGATTTAACTCTGCATGGTAAGGAGGCAATCTGAGAATTTCAATTCCTTTTTCTCGGGCCATCTCATCTATAATGTATTTTTTGAAAATGTTTTTATGTTGCTTTGCTATTACGAGTAATTCTGCCTTCAAGGATTTAGGAGGGCTGATAATATTTTTAGAATGAAGCCATTTTGAAATAAATATTAATACAAAATTCCGAATCAATTAAAATACATACGGCTATGACTAAATAAAGTCTCACTTATCTGTCAAAAGAACAGGTTTATTACAGTAGAAACCATGGAAATATGATTAAATCAAACGAAATCTTTTATTAGGCCAATCAAATGTATTAAAATTTTCATTTTAACTACAAATAAGTATTGAAGGATGAGGTAAAAATAATGTCTACCTCTTAAACTTGTACTACTTCTACAAATTAAATTACTGCACTCCTTTCTTCTCTAAACTATAGGTTTTTACATTAAATCGAAGTTATTGCGTAAATAATTTTTATATTTAAGGCTAGGCTTGTCTTTCGTTTCGCTTAGTTCAGTGGCGTCTTATATATATTTTTGTTTAATTATTTTTTTTTCGCGTGCCAGTGGCTTGTAAGGTATCAATATCCCCAAACACCGTTGTAGACCATCATAGAGTGTGCGAGTCTCTTCGTTTCTAAAGTGTCAGCAATGTGTGCAGGGGAAGGGGGATATACTTTGATGAGTGTATTACGTAACGCGGCAGTGGTCAATGAATTGCGACAGCGACTAGAGATGAAGCTTCGCATATTCATATTGTCTACCACTTGTTGTTTTAAAATCTTAAAAATTATACCTACTAATAATTGTATGTTAGGTTGTGTGGTCTAAGACCAAATCGTTTGTGTTAACTTAGAATAAAAATCCAGTGTTTAGACAATGTATCATTAAACCCTTCACCACCCACGACCCCATGAGAAGAAATAAATCTCGGCGTTCTACAGGCTACATTTATGTTGAATTTTTAACAATGCCTTCGTGAAGGAATAAGGTCCGTTGAAGCCATATTCATAAGGAGAATTTTTTCTATGTGCCAAATCTTTAGAATTTCTACATCTCCTTCTGTTTTTTTGTATTTATGACCTGACATTGTTATTATTATTAGCAACATATCTGATATAAGGGACTACCAAATTGAAACTATATTTGGCAATGCTACTCGATCTAATTGAAGTTAGAGCTTGATACCCAGTTATTTTTGTTGGATGGATATGTAAATCTAATAGTATATTCTGAAACAAGGTTGGAATGAGAATTCGACACAAGTAGAGGATTCCGAACGCGAACGAATGCGAGCGTGAGGAACCACGAGTGCCGAATTTTCATTCCAACAGAGTAACAGACTGTACTTTCTCCACGGCCACAGAAAGTAGGAATTAAATATACTAAAATGAAACCTCAATCTCTCAACATTGTGTAGTATTTTTAAATTCAAGATTGGATTTTTGTGGTAGCAAATTCTGAGTTATGTTATCGGCATATTTTTTTATTTCTGGAGGAGTATTTTTAAATTCTACATCTGAATCGTTTGAATTTCTACTCCTTTTTAATAAATTAAAAGTTTTTACAAACCAATATTAAGATCACGTCAACTAATTTGTGTAATACTGACAGTTAATTTGACAATTATGGCAAACCTCTAATAAAATGAAATACGTATAAAATACATAAGAGACAAGTGTTTCAGAATTTTCTTTCAATCTCAAGAGCGAGAATGTTTCTTTTCTGTTATTAAAAGTGGTTTCAGAATAACTACATTCAGTAGTGGCAGTGGAGAAATTGTATTTCTTTACTGTCTGCATAACAAACGGTTTGGAATTTTACTATTATGACATTTTCAATTTCTAATAAATGAAGACATATTTTACTACGAAAACTAGTCAAGTAAAATTTTTTATTAACTGCTGTTGGCAATAGTTTGCGGGTTTTAATTTAGAACTGAAATTTCAAAAATACTCACACAATAAATATATTGTGGAAAATATTGTATCCCTCAAATAAATTGTCTGAGTTTGCTCGTTAAAAAACACATTGAGCATTGTTGAGTCTTTTGTTATAGTTGTATTTCCACTGAAACAAACAAAACATTAATTGATATATTTTTGTAGCAAAGTTAAATGGATTTTAGTAAAATATATAAAAAAAATATATTTTTAAAGCTATCTCTGCATGATGAAATGTAATAATTAAAAGGTGTTATGAACTTATTGGCAATTTTTTGTTTCTCCTCTTATATTCTAGTTCCTTCCATTCTTTATTTCTTTATATCTTTCTTCCCCCTTCTTATTGTTTCCTCACTTTTTCATTATATTTTCCGTTGCCTGTTTCGACATTTCCGTTTCCATTCTTTTCTTTTATTCAATTTTTTATTTAATTTTAATTATTTGCTTTTATTCTTTTTTATTTATAATTGCGTATATTCTTTTTCCTTTACCTCTCGTCTTTTGCCCTTTCTCTAATTTTTCAATGAATTTTTCTTTCTCTTTTTGGTCACCTTACATGTAGATTGCCTTAGCTTTCTTTTATTGCTAATTTATCTACTAATGTTTTCATTTTTATTTTCGAGACGGCTCGGGTTCCATCTCGAGAAAAATCAAGTGGTTCATAATATCGGCAACCCACCATGCCTCGGAGAGCATGTAAAACCGTCATTCCTGGCTGTATAACTATAGTCATTAAGTCATGTAGAAGTCTCCACCAATTGGACTGAACCACTCGTCACTCAAACTTTATTTTACTCTATCTTTCAAATTTTTCTAAATATTTATTTATTTTGTCATTTTTTTAAGATCCTTTATTTTTGATATTTTAAACTTAACATGTATTTTTCCAGTGAGGTCCTTAAATATTTTATTTGTTTATAAGAGCTGTCGATAAAGTAGAACTAGTACTATTTAAGTACCAAATTTGGGCCATATATATTCTTAGACGAAAGCAATTTTTGCCAAAAACCACAAATAACCATGTATTTTAACTGAGAACATGAAACATCATATTTATATTTCATGCGGGATAAGTACTATCTTTGCGCCCGCCTTATCGGGTGGAAAATGGCTGTTTGGCTATTTAATTAGTTCCGTGCGTTTAAGTGATAGATAAATTGAAAAATTAAAATTAGTAATTTACAACAATGAGTTTCAATTATATACCGGAGACTAATCATCATGTTATGCAACTAGTGCGGCATCCCCTTTGTGTTACTACTACTAATACATACGTATGTTCAGTACTCCCTATAACACCCTGTATACATATTTTTTTATTCATCCATAACATAATCTAAAAAATATATTAAACTTACAATGTAATTAAAGTCATACTTTCTTCATAATCAAATGACGAATGTTCCGTTATAACATTATAATAATCGTCTTCACATTGTGTGGGGCAATCACAAATTGTAGTTAGGTCCAATCTTCCTAAACAATCAACATTTGGTAAAAGTTTCTCAAAAAAAAATAATTTTCAATAATTTTTTTTTATAAAAATATAATTTTGATTATTTAAACCGAAAATTATATAAGATTTTGATTTATAGTAACACCACCACTATTACCAGGGTTGAATTATTACGTATTAATAGGATCAGGCCCGTGCGCAAGAGGTGGTTTTGGGGGTTGGAACCCCCCTCAAGAGGAAAACTTCTGTATCTTTACTTGAAATAAAATTATTCCAGAAATGTATAAAACTGATATTCTATAAATTTGAATATGATACGTTACTTTGTTTACGTCCATTTTAGATAGTTTTCTTTATATACAGGGTGGCGCAAATTTAATTGAACACTATTGGGATTACGGAAACCATTATAGATACAAAATTGGTTAAATGGAAAAAACGAAGCGTATTTTCAAGACAAATTGATTGGTTTTTTCAAAATTAAAATATGAGGTCCGGTTTCAGAGATATTTGGGGAAAACGGAAATTGACGATTTTCGTTTTATTTAATTTAACACCTTAATTTTGAAAACTACAATACAATTTTTTAAAACAACGTTTCGTCTTTGAAGTGCCACCCTTAACTATTTTTTTTAAATACGGACCTGTACGTTTTATTTCATTTTTGAAATCCCCATTTTTTCTCTATGCAACCATGTAGAACACTTAATATTTTTATTAGGTTTTGACAATGAACTATACTTTAGGAATATTGCTAAGTACGGTCATGTTCCATTTTCACCGAAAATATTTATAAATCTTGAGTATGTTTTGACCATTTTCCATAAATTTTAATCAATTTGCAACTCTACTTGTCTTTTAGATCATTACTAAAATAACTTTAACTAACTAATAAATTGCACTGCGTCATAAAATCAACAAAATTAAGAAACGTCAAAATAAAGGATAATTTTTTGTTTCAAAACCATCTTGATATGCTTTTTTGTGATTAAATTGTGTTCTTTCCTTTATGCACTTTTCTTGAAAATTTACATCCAAAATATGGTCAATAAATGAAATAAAATAAATAGTACAGGTCCGTATTTAAAAGAGAATAGTTGAGCGTAGCCCTTCAAATACTAAACGTTGTTTTATAAAATTGGATAAGCTGTGTTAAGCGATAGTTGGCCTTCAATAAAAAAGTTTTATAAACTTTTATCTATCTTAAAATAAATAATGTTTTAATTAAATAAAACGAAAATCGTCAATTTCGGTTTTTCCCAAATATCTCGGAAACCGCACCTGATATCCTAATTTTGAAAAAACCAAAAAATTCGTCTTGATTTAATCAACGTCCAAACGGTTTAAGAAATCCCAATAGTGTTCAATTAAATTTGTGCCACCCTGTATAGTTCAAGTCGGCAAACGTGGCCGAAAGTCTATTTACATTACTTTTCTTTAAGATAGAAAAACTATACTTCTTTCGTTTTTTATGACAGTTTTTTGCTTAAAATTTTTTAAAAATTCATAAATTATTAATTTTTATACAATTTTTGCTTATTACCAAATCATTCTCGAGACAAAAAGAATGATTTTGATATAATTTATTTACAATTCCTACTTATATTAAAGGACCCCGCAGTTTTTAAAGGAAGATTGGGTTTCACTCAATTTCGCTTAAACATGCTGAAAAGTATCAATCATACCGTTCTCATTAAATGTCTGGCCGCGAAAAAAAATAATGAACGGATTTTGAGATATCGGCCGCCAAAGGTGGAGATGTTTGAGACGTCGAAAATCTTATTGGCCTATATACTTTAAGTAATAATGAACTGAATGTCCATATATATCCATATATATTAATACGTGTATATACAGTGTGTCGCACTTAAGATGAAGGAATACTGATTTGAATGTTTGCACACTCATACAGGGTGATGGGTCACATTTTTTAAGATAATCAGAGAAAATCTGAACTTTAAACTCGATTTTCTGCTTCACGTTAGAGATATCGAAAAAATTTATTAAAAAAAGCTGTTTAGAATATTATTTTAACCCCACATACCGATTTTCATGACAAAATTTGCATTTTTAATTTTTTAATTATTTTGGTATTATTATTATTATTATTATTCATACTATTGGGACATCGGCTAAAGGCAGGTTATTGGGACCAAAATATGGCGATAGGACCAAATATACCTTAATAAAATATTGCTGTGGAATAAGATACAGGGCGTTAAAGTTGAACATTTTTTTCGTTTTTTTCTGATGTCACTGTATATTTATCAATTGTTATCAAAATCGGCACAGAGTCATAATTTTGTACAAGGAACAGATAATTTTATATGGCGTCAGACTAATGTTTTCTTTGACATCCTTTATTACAATAATTAGAAAAGGCATATAAGTCGGAGGAGGCCACATACAACATTTAATTTAAGTTTGCTCTTTTTATGTTAAATTGTTTTTAATTCTGAGTTACCATCGAAATACCCGTACGTTACAAGTTTTTTATTATCTGTTATTTGAAATCCCCTTCTCAGAATTGTTCAATTGCGTTTTTCTCGAAAACGGGTGAAACTATCATGTTTAAACATGAGTACCAATATTATGTAGAAATGATGTTTACGTCGTACATCACTAAAAAGTTTCGTCAAAAACACGTGGCGCCCCCTGTAACAAAATATGAAATAAAACATAAAATAATATTCCTTGTACAAAATTACAAGTGTGTGCCGATTTTGATAACAATTGATAAATATACAGTGACATTACCAGAAAAAAACGAAAAAAAAATTTCAACTTTAACGCCCTGTATCTTATTCAACAGCAATATTTTATTAAGGTATATTTGGTCCTATCGCCATATTTTGGTCCCAATAACCTGCCCTTAGCCTATGTCCCAATAGTATACAAAAATAATGAAAAAATTAAAAATGCGAATTTTGTCATGAAAATCGGTATGTGGGGTTAAAATAACATTCTGAACAGCTTTTTCTAATAAATTTTTTTGATCTCTCTAACGCGAAGCAGAATATTGAGTTTAAAGTTCAGATTTTCGCTGATAATCCTAAAAAATGGGACCCATCACGCTGTACGAATGTGCAAACATTCAAATCAGTATTCCTTCATCTTAAGTGCAACACACTGTATATACACGTATTAATATATATGGATATATATGGACATTCAGTTCATTATAACTTAAAGTATATAGGCCAAATAAGATTTTCGACGTTTAAAACATCTCCACCTTTGGCGGCCGATATCTCGAAATCCGTTCATTATTTTTTTTCGCGGCCATGGAGACATTTAATGAGAACGATATGACTGATACTTTTCAGCAGGTTTGAGCGAAATTGAGTAAAACCCAATCCACCTTTAAAAACTGCGGGGTCCTTTACACACAGACTTTTTAAGTTCGTCATTATCAATTTCTAAAATTCTATAAGTACAACTTTAATATTTCCAGTAATTCTTTGATTTTAGAAGTCCCAAAACTTTATTTTCCCGATTTATTGTATTTCCCCTGAATTTAAATTAATCATATTGATACATCATGATATTGAAATTTGAGGTTAAGTTTAAAATTTCTTTTTATTCAAACATGTAAAATAACAATGTTCTCATTGTTATTGTGATCGCAGACTTATCTGAGATTATATTACTTTAAATTTTGCTATTGAAATCTTTGCTAAATTGTTTGTAAATATCCTAAAATTGTTGGTGAAAATCTCTTATGGGATTAACGTGTTAAAATCTGACATCTGGAATTTTATATTTTGTTTTGCAATTACATTCTGTCCTGTGATTTATTGAAGTAAAATAAATAGTTATTTAATGGTATTAATAAAATTATTTGTTTAATTTTTTCTCTGCGTATTGAACATAACTTTTGTATTCTCTTTAATCAGTTAATCAATTTAGTCAACCGTTACAATATATATAGTATTACTGATTTGAAAGTTTTTAAAACTGTTGTGGCATTTAAATTTTGAAACAAAAAAAAACAAAAAATCAGTACCGCACAAAAAGATGTGTTACTATTATTTAAGGGTGAATACCATTATTTATTCTAATTTTAAATATCTAAAGAGATAAACATCTAAAGAAAACAAATTAAAAATAAAATAAAGAAAATCAATAAACCACGTCACCATTAATCCTGAGAGAAACACACTAAATATAATATAATTTATAAGCAAGGAAGGTGAAATAAAAATAGGGTTTTAGAAATATATCTTACCTGAGCGAGTGTCAAGAGTGCACGATAATTTAGAAATATTACACTGGGGTTTACCTAAAATATAAAAGCTTTTCATACGAGTCCACAATGAATGCGCCATAATCGTCTAGTGACGGCCTTAAGAATGGTCAACCGACTTACATAGATCCAGAAAAGTGTTTTTTTTTCATTAAATTATAGTAGGTACATATTATATTTATATGATAGCGGACGAACAGGCAGCTTTTAGATAGGGACGACAATCCCAGGATCAGTAAAGTAAGAAAGACAATTGAAAGAGCAAAATAACAAGAAATAACATGGTGTTTATAGATTTGACATAGTTCCATGAGAAAAGTTGCGGGAATACTTGGGGGAAGCGAGAGTATCACAAAAACTCAGAGAATTGATCGAAAGTATTTAGATAGATAGATAAAATACGAGGAAAAAGAAAAATTAATAGCAAGAGCTCCAAGGAACTCGAAATGAGCAGAGAGATTAAGAATTTTGAAGAGCTGCAAAAAATATACACCAAAAATAACAGTGGGATATAGAAATATAAGACCTACGCAGTTACAAACCTTGATTTGCGAAATGGAAACGTCCTAAAATAATCATAGGATAAACCAAACAGAAAATAACAAATGACTGTAGGCAAATACAAATATAAATAAATAGAGAAACAAAAATATTGAGAGTAAGCAGGACAGCAGAATAATAAGTAGCTATTTGTTTAACTAGGGAGGATAGTGTAACTTTTCCTTCCGCATAGTTATCCGCATGAAAATCCGACACTCTTGGTTCCTCACGCTCGCATTCGCTCGCGTTCGGTATCCTCCAATCGTGTCGAATTCTCATTCCAACCTTGTTACAGAATATACTATTAAACAGTGCAGTCAGTATGAGCGAAAAACTATAGTTAGGTACCATTACGTCATACCGCATTCATTGTGAATCACTTGATTAAGTTAAATTATAGAAAAATAATTCTGGCGTATTAAGAACGGCAGATTATTTCAACAGTACAGGGTGGTCCTTAAGTAATTGTACATAGAAGTATGGTAGATTCCTCACTTTAAAATATTATGATTTGAATCAACTTGCTTTAATAAAATGTTGCTAATAAGGAATATACAGAGTGTTAAAGGTTAAATTTTAAGATTTATTTTTTGCAATAACTTTAGCGTTTTTGGATATGTATACATAAAAATTTGGAACTGGCGGATTTGGGCACACGAAATCAGAGTCTGGTACCTACTTCGATGTAATTTGTAGAGGGCGCTAGTTAGACCACATTTGTGGTATAAATATGCGATAAACTTTTTTGCTCTTTAAGTTAGCGCTATTTTTGTAAAAGAATATTAAAGCCACGTTACTTTGGTAGAAAAAAAGTATACTTGTTATTAACCTTAAAACTTAACGGGCATTTTAGGGATTAGCTGCATGATTACACTGGTCGCCAAAAAAAATTTTTTTCTGGCCCCGACACCATTTTTGGAAATATGGAAAAGTGATAAAAATAAGTGAGGGGTCACCCCCCGAAAACGGTGGGTGATCGGGGAGAACTGATGTCATATTCGGATTCAGGAGGTCATTTTACATAAGAATCAGCAAAAATGGTGTCAGGGCCAGAAAAAAATTTTGACCTAATCATTATACTGATCCCTAAAACGCGATTATCTCGTAAACCGTTAATTTTTAAGGTTAATAACAAGTATACGTTTTTCTACTAAAGTAACGTGGCTTTAATATTATTTTACAAAAATAGCGCTAACTTAAAGAGCAAAAAAGTTTATCGCACATTTATACCACAAATGTGGTCTATACCACAAATGTGGTCTATACCACAAATGTGGTCTATACCACAAATGTGGTCTAACTAGCGCCCTCTACAAATTACATCGAAGTAGGTACCAGATTATGATTTCTCGTTCCCAAAAACCTCCAGTTCCAAATTTTTATGTATACATATCAAAAAACGTTAAAGTTATTGCAAAAAATAAATCTTAAAATTTAACCTTTAACACCCTGTATATTCCTGATTAGCAACATTTTATTAGAGGAAGTTGGTTTAAATCTAGGAATCTACCATACTCCTATGTACAATTACTTAAGGACCACTCTTTATATAAATATAAATCGACTTTAGTGACAGCAAATTTAAACAGGATTATCCATTTTTATTGTCTTTGAGTTTATTATTTATAATTTGATTTAATTATAATTATAAGGTGTCAGGTTGCAAGAAATATTATTAATATTAATTATAGAATTAATTTTAGATTAGCATTATTTTAATAAAGTATGTCTATCGATTTCACTGAATAATTGAATATACAGACAGTATGACCAGTCCCAATTGAATGGAGTGGTAGAGGGGAAAATTGTAGGCATGGCATGCGATGTATTGCTGAGATCTTGTAAAATATTATGAATATTTCAAGAGTCAATAATATATTATTTATTGATGGTTTGTATTAATGAAAATGGATAAGGGTTATTACAGTTAATTCGATTGTTTACTAATTAAATCGGGGAATTGTTTAAAATTTACTAAATAATAGTAAATCTTTATGAGGCGGCCTATCGTTAAATGAAGGCAATACCAACATAATATATTCCTAATTCTTAAAAAAACATTGCTGCTTCATATATACGGTAGCTCTTGATTTTATTCAGTATACCGCCCGATAGTATTCTAAAAGTTCCCCGGCCGACTGGAGTGATGAATCAAGAAACTTTTTTTTTAAATTGCTAAACAATGAAATAATTCCTATCCCTGAAGGATCAGTTATCAATATTCAAAACATTCTATACCATTCTGCAAGACAATGTAGAACCCAAACCCAATAAGAATGTCATAGGCCGAGTTTTACCTCCTCTTAGCAACGGCGTAGCTTCCTTAACACCCGCACGTTTTTCGACATGCACAGGCGGGCGCGTTAACTCTGTTGGGCATTATTAAATTCACTTGCGAATATGATGGGCATATCTGTGGTTTGATTGAGTTATTTTATAGTATCATTAAAAGTAAAAATGCTCAAGGAGAAAAAAAAAAGGAAAATTATTGAATATTTTCATATATAAGCAGTTTTAGTTGTGTATACCACACAACACACCACTGGACTCGATAGGTGGAGACCGAGAACCGACCTTATTTCAAAATAAAAATCTGATATTCCTCGTTCTTTCTGGAAACTGCCTTACTATATTTTCAGTCCCTTGGGATTGACAAATACCAAAAGTTGCTAATTAACTTAATAGTACCTATTCCATGATTACCTCTGCGTTAAGAAAATATGTGTAAATGTTTCAGATTGCTCGTCGAGAACTTCGAAACTGAGTACATTCACTAAGTTTATAATAGTTGACCGTCCTATCATAAACCCACGTTGAAAAGAAATATTGCTGACGTAGTTTTGTAAAAATTGGACTAAAATGTTCATCCGATTCATCAACTTTATTAAAGCTAGGATATACTTTACATATTTTCCACAAATATAAATCTATTTCACCGAAACTTACGATTAATCGAGACAGCATTTCGCATTTATAGCTCATGAAAATGCTATTTGGACCAGTCTTAAGTTTCGATGTTATCGTTTAATATTCCGTTATATTAACACGATTCATTTATGATCGAATAATATATTCATTATTGATTCAGATGTATCCAGCTCATGAACGATTCATGGCCTTCTAATAATTAATTAATAAATTTAAAGTGAACCTATTACTAAATAAAAATAATTTTCTCAAAGAACAATTGCCCGCTTAGAAAAGGACTGTAGGTATGTTAAGACACATGTGAAGCGAGAAAAAAATTAATCCGTATTTTTCTCATGCATTTTGAAAATAAATTATTCTAATTAGGTATTTATTATTGATAAGTCTTGCAACGCAGAGTAAAAGTTTATTGTGATGTAATCAGTAAGTGCATTTAGTTTTAATTTAGATTATGCGTACAAAAGCTAAATTATTTATTTATTAATTATTAGAAGGTCATGAATTTAAAGTTGAACATAATTACTAACTCCTATCAACATTTTCAAATGATATTTTGTTCTGTATTTAAATTTAAAAGCGCTTTACTCTTTAGCATAAATCAATATGTTTTATTTTCAATGTATACCACTAAATATTTAACAAATTTTATTATTGATTATTGATTTAGGTGATGAAGAACTTTTTATAAAAAATATTTTTTTTCAAGCATATCAAAATATGAATATTATATCGTCATTTATTGAGAAGGTGTCTATTGTCTACTGTATATAAATCGGTACCTAGAAGACCTAGGACTTGTTTTATTATAAAATTAGATTCTTTTTTATTTTGTGCGTTCTGTTTTCAGTTTCAGATTTCTGGCATTCTTAAATCGTCTTTATCCTTTTTTCCTCCAATAATCACTCTAAAATTTGTTTTGCTACTCTTTTATTCAACATTCTCATTATAGATGGTGTTCCAACACCCTGAATGTCACAATTTTAACATTTCCATTTTATATTTGAATAGAGGGGAAAAACTGAATTGAAACAAGTTGGTGTTGTTATCCCGCCACCGATTCGAATGGGAAAATTTTGAAACAAAGTAAAATTTTAGAGAAAAAAAAAGAGAAATTATTTTTTTATCGTTTAATTTTCAAAATGTATTTATTTTCGACATTAATATTATTCATATTTTTATTATTTATTTATCTGTTTTAACACATTTTAAGTAATTTTGCATATTCGTACTTCAGACAAAATATTAAATTGATTACTTTTCGATCTTCTCGTATAATTTTATTTTAGCACAGTGGATTATGTTGTATGCGGATACCTGAGATCCAAGGTGTATTCTAAAGAAATAAACAATAGAGAAGAATTGTTTGAAAGAATTGAGGAAGCCTGCGAGGAACTGAGAAACAATCCATTTATTATAGGAAAATCAGTAAGGGATATCATTAAACGTGCAAGAAAGTGCATACAACAAAATGGAAGACATTTTGAGCAATTTCGTTAATTATTAACAAATGTTTGTTAGTTACTATGATCGTTTATTGTCTCGCTTTACTTTATACTGGGCGTTTAAAAAATAAATGTCTAATTGAATATTTTCTCCTAAGTACGAGCCTGCAGGTATACCAGTACAGTGTAAAATTATTTTAAGCCGAATAAACAAGAAATAGGTAAATGAGGCAAACTGAATTTTTGAAATTGATAAAGAAAAAATGAGTTTCATAATTAAATGAAACTTTTACTTTCAATATCAAAACTTTCCCATTCGAATCGGTGGCGGGATATCAACAACTTGTTTCAATTCAGTTTTTTCACCTCTACTCAAATCTAATATGGAATTATTAAAATCGTGACATATAGGGCGTTGTTTAGATATTTTTAATGTTTAAATTTTTCCTAAGGCCGAACCTGTATTTTCATATCTCTCATTAATTCAGTACATTATTCGTGAGAACTGTAAGCTGTATGCCAAAAATGGAAAAAATATAATTATGCGTAATTGATAAAACACCCTGTAACTTCGTTCTGGAAGCCAAGAGACATTATATATGGGTTATTTGGAACCCCATGTGACCTCTACCTTCCTATAAAATATCTCCGTTTACACCCTGTATATATTATATATACTATGCGTACTATTAGATATAGAAGACCGAAAAGTTCTAGCAAGTATCCAGAAATAATTAAAATTTCATTATTGCCACATCTTCTATATGGTCCATACTCCATACTATACCAGAACTTAAAATGATTGAGAGTTTTATTGGCCCTTGGCATATTGAATGCAGTGGCGTGCTTATTAATTTTTGAAAGGGTTAAAGGACTAACCCAAATAATAATTATTTTTACAATAAACTAAAATCTTTTTTTTTATTTTATATTTTTTTTTGTCTCTTTATACATACATTTCGTCTAATCTTCCACTTCAGATTCGTCAGATGCACTGTCGCTACCGCTATCGTCAGCAAAGTTGATAATGACTAGTTCAATATTTTGGTCAATCCGTTGGTCCGAAGTCCCACATTTTTTGTTCTTCTTTCAGAACGTGCTTTCCAGCAGTTTTTTGCAGTAACGCTTTGAATGGCTTTTTTAAGGTAATATTGTACATCCGCCATTTTAAATGAACTGTTTACTCGTGCTACTTGTCCTTTTACTTGCGTAATCAATTATATAGGATTAAATTTGCAGTGGTAAGGAGGTAATCTTAAAAATGTCATTCCACGACTTAACGCCATCTATTCATCAACTGCGAATTTTTTATATTGATAAACATGTAATTTTGTAATCTGTAGTAATTCCGCCTTTAGACTATCTTTATTATAATAGATGTTTTTATCTATTAACCATTGTTGAATTTCAGATTTTTTCCATGATTGTTTCGGTGATGGTTCTAAATGCCGACTATGATAGGGGGCATTATCCATGACGATGACATACCCAGGTTCCAAAAGTTCGATGATACCTTCAAACCATTTTTCAAACACCTCTGCATTTATCTCCTGATCGTAATCGTCAGTTTTTTTTAATTTAAAGTCTTCCTTTAATTTTTGCTATTCTAATTCTTCCTTATTCTAAATCAACCCCACGCAATGATACGTTCGTGGAATTAGAGGTAGAAAACGGATTCCTATTTGGATGTACTTATCAGTGAAACGGACAAATACAGAAATATAGATATGTACAGCGTTGCTATGAGTTGTATAAAAGAATAAGCAATAAATAAAATTTATTTGAAATGTTAATGTTTTTTTCTAAATAATATTGTTTAATCATACTTTTATTATGTATTATTCATAATTAGCCACAACCTTCAACTTTACCGCTTATATTTTGATTATGATAAAAATTGGTAAAATAAGAATGAGATATGACAACGCTATTTTGCTTGTTTTAAGGTCTTGTAAATTATAAATTACTCTCAAACATTATTTGTTATAGCATACATACATTTGATTGCCTACAAACTCGTAGTGAATGGATTGGGAGAATACCAAACCCCTATTTGTCAACAACTGGACTAACCTGTTTAGCCCAGTTGTCAGAGAGTTTGACCTCGCACAAAATGTGATCTCGAGGAAAATTGTCATTTAAGTACTTGAAAGGGCGTAGAAAACGATAAAAAAATCATTGCTGCTCTAAAGTGTATGCTTACTTCACAATTTCGAAAATAAAATCGAAAATTTGGTTTTTCCATTATACAGGGTGTTTCATAGTTAAACCGACATACGTTAACTGTAGATATAGGGTACTTAGGTGATTCCAAATAACCTTGGTTAATGGGTCTAACGCCTAACCGAGATACAGGGTGTCTCATCCATTTCGGCCAATATTTTAATAAGCCGTAACTTTAGAACCACCCTGTAGATTTCTCTCATACTTGGTACAGGTATAGCGTGTTA
This sequence comes from Crepidodera aurea, assembly GCA_949320105.2. Classification (NCBI taxonomy): domain Eukaryota; kingdom Metazoa; phylum Arthropoda; class Insecta; order Coleoptera; family Chrysomelidae; genus Crepidodera; species Crepidodera aurea. Next base: position 75,193,617 of record OX439473.1, on the reverse strand, counting down.
ATAGCCAAATCCTATAGTGGAAGAACTACAATTAAAATCCAGATCCTGATTAAGAAGAATTTGCAAAATTTGAAAATCCACAAAACAACACCCTATATATCAGATTTTTTAAAATAGGGATGGATATTTGAAAAGAACGGAAAAAAATGAGTTAAAGTGGACATCCCATTCTACTACTTGATTTTTAAGGTCAAATTACATCAAATGCATTTTTTTCATTTTCACAAGCAGTAACTTTCGAAATACCTGGTAGATTTCTTTCATATTTGGTACAGGTATCATTTTTTAATAGCCCACTCGTATAATGTAAGGACTATACTACAGTTAAAATTCAGATACGGATTAAGAAAAATTTGTAAAATTTGAAAATCCCCAACGCAACACCCTGTATATCAGATATTTTTTAAATTGGATAAGACATTCGAAACGAATGGAAAAACTGAGATATTCTGACATATTTTTATAAATGCACATCTCGTTCTACATATTACTAAACTTTTAAAGTAAATTCAATTAATGCAATACGTATTGTCATTTTCATAAGCCATAATTTTGGAAACACCCTATCATATTTGGTACAGGTAGATTGTTAAATAGGCCAATCGTATAATAAATTAAAATTCAGATCCGGATTAAGAAAAATTTTCTAAAGTTGGTAATCTCTAAAATAGCATCCTGTGTATCAGATTTTTTTAAATGTAATCGGACACCTATTTAAAAAAAAAAAGACAAAATATGTGTTATACTAAAATATTTTTTATAAGTGTACAAGAGCGTTCTACAAAAAAAAATACAGATTTAACTTTTCGGATTAATTCCGGATACAAAACTCATTAAACTAACAAGTAAGCTTCGGCAATAACACATCTTTTTTCTTTTTTTTTCTTTTTTCAAATAGGTATCCGATTACATTTTAAAGAATGTGATATACAGGGTGCTATTTTAGAGATTATCAACTTTTACAAATTTTTCTTAATCCGCATCTGAATTTTAATTTTAGTTCTTGTATTGTACGATTGGGCTATTTAAACAATCTACCTGTACCAAATATGAAAGAAATCTACAGGGTGTTTCCAAAGTTATGGCTTGGATATAATTTTCGTTGTTGACTGAAATCCTGGATATTCAGTGGGATCGTGAATGATAACCTAAAAAATATTATGAAAATGACAATACGTTTTGCATTAATTGAATTTACTTTAAAAGTTTAGTAACATCTAGAACGAGATGTGCATTTATAAAAATATGAATATTCTCAGTTTTTTCCACTCGTTTCGAATGTCTGATCCAATTTAAAAAATATCTGATGTAGGTACAGCGTGTTGCGTTGGGGATTTTCAAATTTTACAGATTTCTCTTAATCCGTATCTGGATTTTAACTGTAGTATAGTCCTTACATTATACGATTGGGCTACTAAAAAATGATACCTGTACCAAATATGAAAGAAATCTACCAGGAATTTCGAAAGTTACTGCTTGAGAAAATGAAAAAAAATACATTTGATGTAATTTGACGTTAAAACTCCAGTAGTAGAATGGGATGTGCAAAAATTGTCATTTTAACTCATTTTTTTCCGTTCTTTTCAAATATCCATACCAATTTTAAAAAATCTGATATACAGAGTGTTGTTTTGGGGATTTTCAAATTTTTCAAATTCTTCTTAATCCGGATCTGGATTTTAATTGTAGTTCTTACACTATAGGATTGGGCTATACTGTACCAAGTATGAGAGAAATCTACAGGGTGGTTCTAAAGTTACAGCTTATCAAAATATTGGCCGAAATGGATGAAACACCCCGTATCTCGGTTAATAAAGACATTAGACCCATTAACCAAGGTTATTTGGAATCACCTAAGTTCCTTCTATTTACAGTTAACGTATGTCGGTTTAACTATGAAACACCCTGCATCTCGAAAAAAAAATAAAAATTTGGAAAAACTAATAGCACCACGTCAAAGAGCGGAAAATTTTACTAAAAATTATATTATAAGTTATTTTTAAAAAAAATTGTATTACTATAAAAAATTATTAAAAAGAAGAAAGCAAATTCGAAAACTCTACGCGGCCGAGCCGTTGAATACAAATATGCAGGCGAGGCGCTCGGAAAAAACTAAAGTATCTTTGCCTAAAATGTACCCAAACAAAAAAAAAGAAAGTATTTTAAAGAGGAGACTCTAAGATTCCTCAGGAAGCCATTAGTTTTTATTTTTTTTTTGTTTTCTCATAGAAAATTTGACCGGAATTTATAATTTCTAAAATTCTCACTGATATTTATAAAACTGAAGATATCTATTAATAGAGGCATAACAAAAAAAATCCTTGTACATTTATCATCACTATACTTTTACTTTTGATCTAAATGTAATTAAAATGATGAACATTATCTCTGTTTAATAAAACTTAAAATTATCATTCGACGCAATTTTTACTTTCAAAATAGTGTTTATCTATTTATATAAATCAATTTCTAAATTATTTTTAACTTCATTTAAAAAAATAATTAATTTCTATGTTGAAAATAAAAATTGCATCGGATGAATGTTGTAAAAAAAATGATAATTTAAAAAAAATAAGTTTATTAAGCAGAGATCATGTTCATCATTTTAATTATATTTAAATCAAAAGTAAAAGTATAGTGATGATAAATGTACAAGGATTTTTTTTGTTATGCCTCTAGTAATACATATCTTCAGTTTTATAAAAATCAATGAGAATTTTAGAGATTATAACTTCCGGTCAAATTTTCTATGAGAAAACAAAAAAAATTAAAAACTAATGGCTTCCTGAGTTTCCTCTTTAAAATGCTTTTTTTTTCTTTGGGTACATTTAGGCAAAGATTCTTTAGTTTTGTCCGAGCGCCTCGCCTGCATATTTGTATTCAACGGCTCGGCGCGCGTAGAGTTTTCGAATTTGCTTTCTTATTTTGAATAATTTTTTATAGTAATACAAATTTTTTTTAAAATAACTTATAATATAATTTTTAGTAAAATTTTCCGCTCTTTCACGTGGTGCTATTAGTTTTTACAATTTTTTTTTTGAGATATAATGGAAAAACCAAATTTTCGATTTTATTTTTGAAATTGTGAAGATAGCATACACTTTAGAGCAGCAAAGATTTTTTTATCGTTTTCTTCACCATTTCAAGTACTTAAGTGCCAAGTTTCATCGATGTCACATTTTGTGCGAGCTTTTGGTCAATATCCTTCTCTGGCAACTGGGCTAGTTAGCTGCAGCTTAAAATATTAAATTATGTTTAAATTTTTGATACAGAACAATCCTATTTAAATTTACTGTCAATGATTTGGTCTAACCTATAAACTCAAAAAAGTAGGGCACACATTCGCATTTTTCATAGTAATAATAAGCTTCACATTCTGTAAAACAATTGGAATAACTGTATTCCTTAAACGAATGTAGTTTCAATTCGTTTGGATAATAACAATCTCTTTGACTAATAGGAAGATATCTGACAGCTTCGCTACATATCATCTTTGTACCATACAATTGAAGATACGATAATTTTCCTTTGGATATAATTTTCGTTGTTGACTGAAATCCTGGATATTCAGTGGGATCGTGAATGATAACCTAAAAAATATTTCAAAGTCTAAAAAACAATTAAAATGTAAAATTAGATCTATTAACTGTGTTTCCAGAATGAAAGAACAAAATGGCAAAGACGAAAAAATAACAAAGGTAGTTGAATTATTTTAAACAGAGCATATGACAGTTTATTGATGATCAAATCAACATTTTCATTCTGTTCTAGAAAAGTTATATTTTGATTTAAATGATAGGGTAGCTGCTGCAGTATTTTGTGATTTTTCCAAAGCTTTTGACTGTCTGAATCACAGAATATTGTTGAGCAAGATAGAAAGATATGGATTCCGAGAAACAGCATTAAAGTGGTTTCAGTCTTACTTGGAGAATAGAGTACAAATACTTTCTTTCAATAAGCAAATGTCATCGCCTGCTACTGTCCTCTGTGGGGTTCCCCAAGGATCTATTCTGGGACAGGTTTTATTTTTAATCTATATTAATGATATTATTAAGGTCAATATTAATGGATTCTTCGCCATAGTTGTAGATGTTAACGATATTTGGGAGAGTGATACTAAAGAAGAGTTGTATAATGTGATTAACAACGATATCATTAAGATTAAAGAATAGTGTCATTCAAATTATGTGTCCCTTAATATATCAAAAACAAATATTGTTTCATTCAGTACTGATATCTGGGGATCTATAATAACGACCACCAAAGGTAAATAACTTTTAGAAGCAATGAAAGCATATGTGTGAAGCTTTATACACTGGAAAGCCTACCTATTGGCCAACCGATCCCAACAAGATTCCAGACCTTATTAATTTCTTTATAATCAAAAACATATCGGGCAACATCTTAACACTTAGTGAAAACATTATTAAAAAAGAAAATACTAACAAATTAACAGATTGGAAAAGCTTCAAAATTATCCTTTAACAAAAAATTAATCTATCTGTTCCTTTAAGAAATAAACAACAACTAGAGGACGAAGTGAAATTGCTTAATGATAATATCCAACAAGCAGCTTGGGAAACTACACCTTCATTATTCACTCTGGAAAGCTACTAAGAGAATGAAAAGGCCCACAATGCGAATACCACCTGTCAGATTGGAAGATGGTAAATGGGCTAGAAATAATGAGCAAAAAGCAATAAGATTTGCAAATCATCTAGAAAAAATCTTTCAACTTCATGAAGATCAAGATGAAGAACCCACTCTGGAAAAACATCGACAGATTGATCAAGAAATAGAAAGAAGTAATTACCGAAATTAAAGGAAATATCAATCCGAAAAAAGCTCCAGGTTTTGACTTAATTACTGGAGAAAATTTAAAACCATTACCCAAAAAAAGCAATAATTAAACTAACTAACCTAATAAATGCTGCCTTCAGATTGAAGTATGTACCAGCCTTTGGAAAATTGCGGAAGTCATAATGATACCCAAGCCAGGGAAACCACCACATGAAGCATCTTCATACAGACCGATCTCATTACTGCCTGTTATGTCGAAACTATTTGAGAAACTTCTACTCAAAAGACTAAAACCACTTATCGAAGAAAGAGCTACTATCTTTCTTGAGGTTTGGCATGAAGGCTTAATACATAAGCTCAAGCTTTTCCTTCCAAAACAATATACAGATATCCTCCATTCAAATATATCGGAAAGATACTTTAGAATTAGGCAAGAAGAAGTCAATACCGATCTTAAAGAAATTAAGGCTGGAGTACCACAAGGAAGTGTCCTAGGACCTGTTCTATACTTACTGTACACGTGTGATATTCCGGAGTTAGAAAACAATACCATAGCCACCTTCGCCGACGACACTGCCATTCTAGCAGTAGGAAAGAGCAATGAAGAAGCAACCCACAAGCTGCAAACAGCTGTCCCCCTTATCTATGACTGGACGAAGAGATGGAAATTTAAACTGAATGAAACGAAATCACTCCGCATTAACTTTACAATCAAAAGGATAGATCATAAACAATAACCTGATTCCATATTCAAACACAGCAAAATACTTAGGTATTTATTACCTTAGATGCCAAACTCCGATGGAAAGTGCATGTTAAAAAGAAAAGAGAAGAACTTGGACTGAAGTATAGAAAAATGTACTGGTTAATTGGAAGAAACTCCACTGTCTCTACATAATAGGCTTATGCTTTATAAGCAGAGCTTAAGCCTGTATGGACCTGTGGTATCCAACTATGGAGATGCACCAAAGCAAGCAACTTAGCAATCATCCAAAGATTTCAAAACAAAGCACTGAGGAACATAGTAGATGCCCCTTGGTACATTCGAATTGTGATCGCCATAGGCATCTGGAAATGGACACTGTTGACCAGAACATCAAGAAATTAGCCAAGAGTCATGAAGAAAGACTTCATCATCATGTTAATGTCGAGGCTATCCAGCTCCTAGGCAATACTGGGTTAGAAAGAAGACTTAAGAGGATCAAGCCGATTGAGTTAATTTAGTGTTTTTAGTGCAAAAGCAGAGCTTGTGTGTGCACGTTAAAGTTTAGTGCAATCCTTTCTACAGAACCTAAGGAACTCTGATGAGTATACCTTAGTTTTAAGTTTCAAACTCTATTAGATTAAGTTAGAATTAAATTGCTCATTGTTCAATTGCCTGAAGTAATTAAGGCTCATTAATTCCCGAGGTACATAGATTATTTTATTTCTGATCGATTTTAATAAAATAAGCAGCAATGACATTCACTAAATATAATGAAACACTGACAGCAATATTGAACAAACGTAAAATATCCTAACAACGGGAAATAAACCTGACAACGGAAAATTAAGGCACCTCTAATATCCCAAGGGAGTTATGACCCTGTTTATTGATAGCGTAACCATGGTGATATAAGCTTACAATAGCCCGGTCAGGAATATATAAATTATTAGGCTTATTTATTGACCAAAAAATTAAAATTCGAGGTACATGTTAATACCTTGTGTAATAAGCTTTCCTCTGAATGTTTTGCAATAAGAACTGTTACTTACAATTTAGATGTATAGATTGCAAGGAGTGTATACTTTTCGTTGATAGAATCTCATCTGCGATATGCTATATGCTTTTGGGGAAGATGTTCTTCAGAGTTATTCACAAGAATTTTTGTTCGACAGAAGAGAGCCGTAAGATATATGTGCAAAGTTGATGCGGGTGTCTCTTGTAAGCCATTATGTATTAGGCACAAAAAGTCACATGTATATTTATTTTCGAAACGTTACTGCTAGTCTTTAAAAAATATAAAATAACATTATTACCCACAGCAATAACCGACGAACTTTTTATCTTCCTTTGACTATACCCTCTTCTAGTTTGGTACATAACTTTATTGTGTATACAAGGAAGAAAATGTTCAATCACCTACCTATTGGTATAAGAAAGGTGGATTTTTTAAAAATGTTTAAAAACAAGTTAAAAAACTATTACTTGAAAAGGCTTACTACAAATTGGATGAATATTTCTGTGATCAATTAAGTTAAATATCTAATATTAGTTTCTAACTTTGCGTCTATTTTCTGTCTATATTTTCTTTTTGTCCTTTCTTATTTAATGCTCTGTATATTGTTTTTATATTTTCAATATTTTTGACTCTATTTGACCTTTCATTTTAAATTATTTTTTTTATAACTTCTATGACTTTTAAACTTTGTTTTTATGTTAGATACCTATTTTAGAGCTTTGTTTTTTGTTAGATACCTATTTTATAGCTTTGTTTATAAGAATGTAATGATTCTTCAACAATAAAGCAATTTTGACTTTGACTTTGATTCTTCACGTTTCAAATCAACTTTTATTAATAAACTAGCTGTCCTTCCAGGCTTCGCACGGGTGTACTAATGAAGAAAATAAGACCAAATTTTCACTTTACAGTACGACCATGTAATGAAATAAAATGACAAATAAATAATTTTGACCATAATTTATTGCAATTATTTGTAATGTACAATGTTTTTGGTCTTTCCTTTCGATGATTGGCCGACTCTCGAGCACTCAACCTACAACGGCCTATGCGAAAAACACGGCAATTTAAGATTTATTCCACAAACTTCCAATTATTGATCTTGTGCTTATTCGCATACTGTTTGCCTCTATACGCTGCCTACGCTCTTCTTTAGTCTCAATGACTTGACTATTATAAACTCCACTTGTGTTACGCGTATGCTGACCGATATTTTGATGCCTCACGGTGATGAGTGATGGATAACAAAACGATAACACACTGAGTTTTATAAACTACTATTGCTGGTATTTTTAAAAACACCAAAACGACAAATTATTTTTTTTTTTTGATTTAACAGATAAAGCAATGTAAGAAACTGAACAACTAAACGTCAATCTGTCAATTCTGTCAATATTTTTAAAGATCTCCATTCTTATAAGAGTGTGTCTATTAAAATCATTTATCCAAACGTCTCGTCGCCATTATTCAATTTTCAGTGATTCTTGTTTATATATGATAACTATGGATATATCCAGTACAATTTTTTCACATGAACTTTGCAAATATCCAAACTACAAAGCCACTAAAATAACTAATTAGGTAAATTAGTATTGTTATTGATTTAATTTTACATAAAATATTCGAACATGAAACACTACTGGTTATTACTTGTTACGTAATATTTGTGCATTTGAATTTATTTCATTGTAAATGAAGCCATTCTATTGATTCAAAATGAGCACAATTGTAATTCATAAACAAACAAAAACGTCTGCAAACACAAAGGCATTATTATTTGTTAAATATTATTACTCGATACGAAATAGTTTTATAAAGTTTCCGATTATGTTTTTGACCCTATCTAACTACATCCGGTTTAATCTAGCAAACACCTACATTCTATTCGCAAGAGAATATTCTGTAGCATTCGGTTGATACCAGAATATTCTGTAGCATTCGGTTAGCAAGAGAATATTCTGTAGCATTCGTTTGCCATGGGAATATTCAGTACCATTCGGTTGGCATGAGAATATACTCGATTATGTGAGAGAAACTTTATTCCATTAATTTACTTCCGTTGATGTAGTTTGCAAACTTCTTTCACATTTTAATTAATTTTTTTTAGTTGGGAATACTTAGTTACCTTAAAACCTGACGACTTGTACATCGAATATTGTACAGGTTGCAGCATAGGGTCTAAAATAATCGTTAAACCGGTTCCTAATCCACTAAATTCCGTGTAGGGGTTTTTTTTCTGAGAAGACCTAAAAAAATATATGTCTTTAAAAACAAAGCAACTTTTTACTAGAATAACGAAAAGCAGTGTTCTATATTGGAAAAATTAAATATATTAAATGATACAATGAATGAAGTAATTTTAGACCAACCACCTGTAATAGTAACGCATTTTATATGGCATTCTGTTATGACACGAGTCCAAGTTTAAAAAACGAATCGCGAATGAGTTTTTTAAAGGACGAGTGTCATAACAGCCATATGAAATAAGTTGCTTATAATACTTTTTATATTTTGCCATTTTATTAATTTTTTAATAAATTTATACTTTGCATATTATAGAGAACTTTGCTTTAAAAAAAATGAGTTGGTAGCACTGCTGTAGAATTTTTAAAATTTGACAGATTTGAGATTTAATTTCATTAGACAAATGTCAATTCATGTCATTTGTTCATTCATATCACCAACCGTATAACACAAAAAGTTGCGTACTCTAATGAAACATTATAGTTCTCAAATGCGTATCATAATGTGAAATATTATAGATACAAAATATAAAAACATATTTATACAAGAAGTAGCGATCAAAACAGCCTTCAGATTGTAGATTGGAGGACTATGATACACAAAAAACGGAAATGCCGGAAATGCAGCACACAATAAAAAGCATCTGGTATAATACCACTTATGCAGTATCAGTAACTACATGACTCCAAAATAAGATTAAATTCTGATAATTTAACAAGATTTCTGTGAACCTAGACCAAGAAGTATTACGCTGGACACCTTAGCAAGAGTCTTTCAAGTTGAAGTGGCAAGAGTAACGCACAGTATAATCAGAAAATTAGCTTCAAAACCCTACAGATACTGTAATTGAGGTCACATAGGTAAAAGTGCACAAATGTAATTTTGGTAATGAAAGGACCGATAAGGTGGCCGGGCAAGGCTCAGGAGAAATTTTCATAGGTCTGGAACCTTCATTGACATTATCGCTCTCTCTATTAATACATGCAATCCCTCTCTAAGCCCCGGTCCACTCTTGAGCTCTTTATATTAACATTGGTGCTCACCGAAATAACTACAAACATTCAAAATATAATCACTTAGAAACATGTGACTCGAGCAAATGGATTTCGTCAAGCTTACTCATTTGTAAATTAACCCACAAACAAGAACTAAATTCTATCGACAGCTGCTTGCTACAAACTAGACATTGATAGGTATTTTTAGATGTGCTACCATCTATGATTAGAAGAGAGTATTGACAATTTTTAAAGCAAATAATTTCCGATGTATTGGGGTGGCATACACCATTTGCATTGTGTGTTGCAAAGCTTTTATTTGAGTGATTCTAGTCAAAATGTCACTCTCTTCTTTCGTATCCCTTTCAGAGATTAATACAAAGTTAGAAAACGAGTAAGGAATTTAATTTATCAGATTCGACATCCTAATACCAGTTTCTGCCTTTCGGCTTCGTCAGTTAGGCTTTTCGAATCCAATAAATAAAATTCCAAACTCCAACAAGTCAATAGCTATATCCGCTATAAGATAAAATTTTTAGATGTGTTACCATCTATGATTAGAAGAGGGTGTTGACAATTTTTAAAGCAAATAATTCCCGATGTACTGGGGTTGCATACACAATTTGCATTGTGTGTTGCATAGCTTTTATTTGACTGATTCTAGTCTTATAGGGGATATAAGCTATTAACTTGTACGAGTTTGGAATTTTATTTATTGTATTCGAAAAGCCTAACTGACGAAGCCGAAAGACAGAAACCGGTTACTCGTTTTCTAACATTGATAGGTATGTCACGTTAATATAATAGGTATTGTAGACGACCCAGCTTGTCGACCATGTGTGATAAGGGACAAAGTAGTCGAACAAATTTTAAGCGACTGTCGCGTCCTAGCTACTCTTGTGCTTTTATATTTGAGGACCCCTCAACATTCAGCTCATCTATGCTATCAGACTAGGGTGGCTGAGATAAGGATAAAATACCTCGAAGTAGCATAATGCGTCAACTCCGTGTTCTAAGCCTCATGCTTCTGTATCTTATTAGAGATACTTTAGCTTTATTCGTTACTCTTAAGCAAACTAAGTAGTTAGTCGAAAGTGCTTCACTTTTCCAACTATTTATGTTCATTCATTAAATAGATTCATATTGTTAATACCTAAATTAGAAAAAAATTAATGTTTGCCTATATCCAAATAAAAAATACGCACCCATAATTAAATGAACAACAGTAACCATCAACTGTCAAACTGTCTACAAATATTTCAGAACAATCTACTTGCGAGTTTTCCCACGCGCAATATTTCACCATCTCGCTGCAGTTCTGTGCAATGTTTCGCATCAAAAAAGATATATTCTTTATATTGTTTCTTTCCAGAACATTCTGAAGAAGATTTAGATCGTGATTGTGCTGTGAGTGTTCGATTAGTTCTGAAAAACTCTGCACATGTGGTAGTGCCATTCGGGCAATTTCAATTTCTGATTCATTAAGAGATCTAAAATTACAAAAAAATAAGTAAAATAACAAATGTTATATATAGTTCGGTAATCGCTTTAGTGCAACCATTTCTCAAGTGTTCTACTTTAATATGTAGCTGGGGAGCCAGAGAGTGGAAAGAGTATAAACTAAAATAATGAAATTTCTAAGTTAATAGATAATAATAATGTGAGGGCTATCCGACTAAATTGTGGTTTAAGCTTAAAGGGTCATGTTTTGTGGTCGATCAAAGGAGCCGCCTTTTAAAGCAGAAAAACAATAAAAATCAAATTAGTTTAATTTTATTGAAGCTCCTTCAATAATTTGACGGATTGCAGCGCTGTCAGTGGCAACACGTGGAACTTTTCCATTATTATGAGGGATAATGGTCTGATATCCCTTACTAAACTCAGGTAGTTAGTACTAATCAAAAAGCAATTTCTCAAATCACTCAAAAGACGAGTTTTTCCGAGTAATATGGTTGGAAAATATAAAAGACAGTGTGTACGCACAAAGATACGCCACGCGACTGACGTATTAGGTCTGTTTCTTTTCCCTAAAAGTGCTGCACCAAGGCTGAAGTGCGGCACCAGTATGTTTCTTTGTCCAGTTAGTGCAGCATTAACGTGTTTCTTTGAATATTTGGTGCTGCACCGATGCTTGTTTTCTCCACCCACCTCAGACTGTGTACTTCCTACACTGCGAAGTTTAGACGACACCTGTTTTTTAACAAATTTTTATCCACAAAATTTCTCTACATAATATTTTTAACGATTTTTCAGAAATTCCATATAAAAAAAATAAAATCTGTAACAAAAATGTTAGATTGTTGAAAGTTATCACAAACGGTTATAGTTTAGAGAAGAAAGGAGTACTGTAAAAGTGGGGATATAACGTCACATTCCATAGGCGTACTTTGCAAAATATGAATAAGGTCACTTCCATAGATTTAGAACAATAAGATCGAGTTTGTTGACATTTCGGCTGGGGACAACAACACGTAACAGTGTAAACGCTGTGTTATTGAATTTATATTATCAGTTTCAATGTTGTCAAAGTTATCATATTTTTTTCCGTCATTACCAAAATCCTAAATCTATTTAAAAATTGTCTTGGAAAATGAGATATTTTGTTTCGCTAAAATAATTGTACATCTACGTTAACACTAATTTGCGAAACTAATAACACAACAAATTATATTGCTAGATAAATATTGACAAAGATACTTTACCATGATTTAAGTTTCAACCATTTCTGCGAAAATTTGATAGAAGCGGCAACGAAGCGCTATCAAACATTGTTATTTATCATTGAAACGAAACCATTAGAATGGTACTAGTGTATTTGTGTCAGCCATGTTCAGTACATTGGTGTTTGTTTACTAATGTGTTTTATATCGTGCTAGATTAAAATTTTTTTTTTCATATTGATTTATTGGTTTAAATTGATTGAATAGACAAATATGGTTCAACAATGTGTGGTATGCAGCAAACTGGATTATTTAAATCCCGATTTATCATTTCATCGGTAAGTTATATTTAAGGTTATAAACATAGTTCAGGATTGTTTTGACTTATTGCAACGACTTATAATTATGTAAGTTTCATATATTGTGTTAAAAATTAAATAACATTTTGTTTTTCTGTCAAACTACCTAAGTATTTAGGTAATATTTTTCATTTAAACAGTTATACGAAGACATGGCTTTTAGGATTCCTGCAAATGTTGAAAGGAGAAGATTTGAGGCAGTGAACTTCATACCTACAAATGATTATATTTGTTCTTCATTTCCGTGATAATGACTTTGAATATAAACCAAGTGGAAGGAAATATTTGAAAACAGATGCAAAACCAATATCGAGGTAATATACCTATGTTTATTTGTTTTTTAATAAATTTAGGCTATAAGATTTAAAAATACTTTTGCGAAGCTTTACTAGAATACAAACATTTTTCACTTAAAATATAAGGTACTTCCAGTAATATTGTTTAAACATTATGGCTTAAATTTATGTAATGTAAAAGGTCAAACCAATCTTTTGAGAATATGTTGAATATTTTAAGCAAACAAAAAATTTTATTGAAAATTTTTGTGTTCTGTAATTGTAGTTTTAACTAATTACTTATTTGATTCGATTTATATGTCGTTTCACTGTGAATGCCTTCTCGCCTGCTTCGTGGATTATGAATGTATATAATTTTAATGTAGCGTAGTGGAGAAAAAATAAAATAAAACGAGGATTGCCTCACAAAAAATTAGTAGATGTAGAAATTTGTTACTTCTGCCAACGTTTTCGTTAGTTGATATTTACTAACTAATTTTTTTCTGTTATAGGTTCGATAAGATTAAAACAGTTTATATATTTTTCAGGATTTATCTAAACGTAGAAGGTTCCTACTATACCAACATTATTTTTTTTTATTTCAGGATGATACAACTAATAATTCATCAGTGTTTAATTTGTAGTTAGTTCACTCTTCCTACCTCAATCCCGAATAGCCTGATAGTCGAACAGCCTGATAAAAACAACATCGACACATTTGCAAGGAAATGATGAATTTTCCCTTGATCCTGCATTGACGAACACTAGGTGTTCTGAGCGGACTAGCGAAATAACTGATCCTAAATTTTTTTACGATTAATTTGATTAAATAAATATATTTTCATTAGTATTTTAAATTTCCTATGTAACCGGTAAAATTAAAATCGTTAAAAAAATAAATATATTGTGTCACATCCTATTTCCCTCTGTAACGGTACGCCGATGCATCGAAGCATAAATTCGTTGCCATGTTCTGGACTTTTATGTATCTATCTCACTTCATCCTTGGGCACGGAATACTTGAAACTTATGAATGACTTGTTGGGAATGTGGTCACTTGATTTAAAATGGTATATACGCAATTCGTAGATTAAATTTTGAATGAAAAAAGTTATAATATTTACAAAAAATAAAAATAAACCTTATGCTTCTGACAAAATTGTTGCTTAACATTGAACGAATTAAATTTAACCGATAAATAACAAGGAGGATTATGTTGTTAATGGGATTAAACTTTTTTTAATCTCTTGGCAGTCTGGGCATTAAAAGTAACACTTCCCACACAGCACAATCACCTTCCTAGAATGTGCCTAGAATATTGAAAAAGTGTATTTGACTATTCTATGAATATACTTATTTCGTCTATGCATGTCCCTAGAATGTGGCAAAGGCCAGGGTCTTATCAAGTGCTGAGGACGTTCTAAGAACATCCATTAGAATGTGCTGAGAATGTTCTGAGACATCCATTGGAATGTTTTTATAATATTCTATAATACTTTATAGCATTATGTAAAATAAAAGGAGGATAGACCAAAAAAAATTATAAATATTTTCTTATGTGTTATTCTTAAAACTTAAGTTATAAAAAAGGTTTTAGAACTTCAAATTTTTGATGCATTTTGCTCTTCGCTAGCCATATAGTTTGATGGCAGCTTCCATGTCTGACTCTGTGGATGTCCCAAATTGTTTTCTTACACTATCTAAAAATAAAAAGTATATGAGACTCCCCACAGTATTATTATTTTTTTAAGATATAATATGTAATAAAATTGAACCATTTTAGTTATAGGAAATTAAAGCCAAAATGGTTTTTCATAAGAATTCTCTATTAAGTTACGAAGAATATATATATATATATATATATAGTAGAAGGGTAGTCACAGATCCACATTCTTGCCATTAACACTATCTAACAGAACTACATGAACATCTTCAGTTGCTAGAGTTTTCTTCAACCTTCTGTTGACTGTTGGTAGTAGGACCTTGGACGTCCTTTTGTCATTTTAACATAAAAACTCTACTATATTTACTCTTTAAAGGTGTTACTTATTATTTAAATATTATCTATACGATCTATACACAATATAATCTGTGAAAAATATATTTTTATAAAAAATCCCGCCAATATAATAATTTGTCAAAAAAACATGTTGATCTATGACCATTAAATAACTATCCTCTTTTTCAATGCTTTTTAATTGAAAAAGTACAGCATTTTACGATTTACTTTTTCCACTAGTTGCAACTGCTCTTAGTAACAAATCTAGTGACTTTTAGAATGTCAAAAGTTTATATTGGCAGAATCTAGTAACTTCTAGGGAGTTTGACTTTTTAAGGTTGGAAACACTTTTAGGCAATTGACATGACATTTTGTTGATTTTAATTTCATTGTTCATGCATTCATGTTGTGGTTCATGTTCATCAATTCATCAGCATCAGTCATATTTCCCATAATTTCTTAAGTGTTCATTGTAAATTGTAATAAAAATTGGAACAAAATATAAAATGGACGAAGAATTCGTAGAAAAATTTTAAAAGAAATCGACTTGCCGCATACATCAACATCATCAACTGTCGATGTCGCTTCGTCTTCTAGAACACCTTTAACAAAAATATTTCAATTCCAGGCCTAAAAATAGGAAATTGTCCAAACTTTACCATCAACTTTTATAAATCTTGAACTATTCATGCGTGATTGTTTTGCTTAATTTTCTTTAGTAAAATTTGTATTTGAATATGTTCGTTTCATTTTTAAAACAAACCTGCCATCATGGTAATTGTCATAGTCGATGGTCATAGATAAAGTATAGTATTCAACTTGTGCAAAAGAGCCATTAAACACTCGAATGATTGCAGCACTCACCTACGGCTCGTGCTGTAAACTTCATTCTCGTGTGTAATGGACTTCTTTTGCACTCATTGAATAATGTACTATTATGTAAAAAGTGATTGTCAATGTAGGGGTAGGGCTCCAATTTTACAACTAAAAAAATATGTCATGACTTACCTTCATTACCTCTTCCATGGCTTTTTTTTCAATAAACCCTGCAATACACTAAAAACTAATAGGTAAATCTAACCTAACCACAAAAGTGACAAAACCAACGGGAGTGACGGGTAGCGTGACAGCGACGTTGCCGGATAGTATTTTTAAATCCGTCACTGTCATGGTAAGTTGGTTTTTGATTTTAACTTTTAATTAAATTAAAATTAATGTACAAACCTAATTAAATTTTTTTGGTATAGGAGTGTATACATAAAAATATGAATTAATTTGTTCATGTTAGCCTTTCTGCTTACAAGATGGCAATTCTGTATTGAGCTTGCGCATTTGATTTACTTTAAGACTTAGATTTTACAACTACAAAATTTTTCATAGATTTTTCCTAAGGTTTCAAATTTACGCGCTTATTTTTTTACACTTATTTACTGTTGAAAATATGAAAATGACCAACATAAAAAAATCCATCAATTTTATTTTTAATAAAAGATAATTAATATGTACATAGAATCAAAAATTAATCAAATAAAAAGTAAAATATTTAGAATCAAAATAACTTTTTATTTTTAACGATAACTAGGAAACTAAAAAAGGCAATTAATTACTTTTTTTTCACCTATGATTATCGAAACATTTGAACAATTGGTGAAATTGAAATTTATATTTTTGGAGATTCTAGAAGAAATCGTATTCAAGTCAATATTTTCTTTGTCTTCGACACTGACTCTGATGGGTACTTGTCGTCTCGATATTTGGGTTGATTTGGTGTACATTTTCACGTGAAGTACTCGTAGATGGTCTGTCCAAAATAGCGATCGCAATTTGCTGTTCGATTCGTTTTTTATTGCCGATCGATTCTTCAACGTAACCTTCAGCGACAGTGTTAAATTTGGGGTGGTAAGGATTCATCGTCATAACTCTCATCAGTCTCATCATAGAGTTAAAACTCATTATTGTAAATTTTAATTTTTTAATCAATCAATTTATCTGTCACTTAAACGTCACATTTTTTTGGTGGTCTTTATTATCAATTTCCGTGCGAAATAGTACATTTAGCAACGCATTTCATATGGCATTCTGTTATGACACGAGTCCAAGTTTAAAAAACGAATCGCGCAGCGATGAGTTTTTTAAAGGAGGAGTGTCACAACAGCCATATGAAATAAGTTGCTTATAATACTTTTTATATTTTGCCATTTTATTAATTTTTTAATAAATTTATACTTCGCATATTATAGAGAAGTTTGCTTTAAAAAAAAATGAGTTGGTAACACTGTTGTAGAATTTTTAAGATTTGACAGATTTTAAATTTAATTTCAATAGACAAATGTCAATTCATGTCATTTGGTGATTCATAGTACACTGCGCGTCATATAAAACTGGTACAACTCTTATAATCGAAAATAGTGTTTTTCTAGTTGTGTAAATGCATCTTTTAAAATGTGTCAATACTAAACTAGTTTTTAGGTTATAATTTTTAGGGGTGATGCCTGCTCAACAATAATTCTAGTAGATGTAACGATAAAATTAAATTTTTTAAAGCAATAAAGCGAGATGGAAAAATTAAAAATTTCAATTCAATAATTAATAACTGGTCATAGCTCCATTATGTAGGCATCGAGTTCAATTTTCATCTTCTGCCAAGCTATTTTGGAAATTATTCGGATTTTATCAAACTTACTTAAATGGGTTGGCATTGTGGATATGCGCTTTGACAAATTTGACAAATGTGACTATTATTTTGATTGATTGGTTAAGTTAGGTTTGCATTGGGAAAAAAAAGTGTACCAGTTTTATATGACGCGCAGTGTACCAACCGTATAACACAAAAAGTTGCATACTCTAATGAAACAGAGTACTCAAATGCGTATCATAATGTAAAATTATAGGTGCAAAATATAAAAAGTAAATTTTGCGTGCGCAAAATTTGCTTGTCGCACGGAACTAATTAAATAGCTAAACAGCCATTTTACACCCGAAAAGGCGGGCGCAAAGATAGTACTTTTCCCGCATGAGTAAAAAAAAATACATACGATACGACTATGATTAAATAGTCTGACATATCTGTCAAAAGAGAAGGTTTATTACAGTAAAAACCATGGAAATATTGATTAGGCCGATCAGATGTATTAAAATTTTCATTTTAACTATTTCTACCTCTTGAACCTGTACTACTTCTGCAAATTAAATTACTGTTCTCCTTTCTTCTTTAGACTATAATTGAGGCAGAAAAAACAATACGCGATGTCAAAATTAAAGAAAAATAATGTTTTGGCGGGAAAAATCGAGCATTTTGGGTAATAGTAAACAAATCTTTCTACACCACCACGTTTTTTTCATTTTGCTACACCTGTCGGGTGTATGGTGTTACACCAAATATTGAAAGAAACAGATCTTATATTGATTCAATATATTTGAGTGGTGTAAGGGGTGCTGACAATATTTTTCCTTCATTATGTTGACTCAATATAATGAAGGAAATTTTATTGACCGTCTGAACCTCCCCTTAGATATTCTTACGATATTATGATCGCAGCTCCACAATATTAACTTTCTATTTAATTTTTCTCATACCTGAAAGCGATTTGACGCGATACCTGTAGCTTCTGCCTTTCTTTTTCGACGAATGCATTATGAACCGTTCATAAATAATAATAAAAAGATCGTTTTCATTAACCAGCGTAGATTGTAAATTGTGAGGTACGTCGTTCAGCTACCTCCAGCCTTTCTTTATTACGAGCTGTAGGGAACTTTTGTGAAAACCCTAATCGAGTTTGTACCCAATTTTATGAGACTGAATCTGAGAATTTTTGTAAACGCTAGTTTCGCTAATTTCATTCAACAGTCGGTAAGGTGGAAATGACTGAAAATGAATAAAACGGTTGATTGAAATAGAAGCATCCGAATTGATTCTGTTTTTTTCCGATTTTTAAACTTTGTCGATATTTTTATAATTTGAAACAAACCCCAGACTCGATGATTCCGTTTGATGTGTGTTTCTTTTTTATTTTTTAGTTATTTGTGTGGTTTCCTTTCATAAAAGTAACAAACGACCTTCCCAAAAGAGTACCATTATAAACGAGGTGCTCTATTTAAACGTTTGAAGTTTGTTTGTGACCGGATATGACTGTTGAAAATAAGCAAATATCGTATTCGTTGTTCTTATTGTTGTATATGTCACGTTCAATGTAATGAATTGGGAATTATTAATAATAACCGGTCATTATTAATACAAAGCAACTTATAAGGTTGAAGTGATAAATTAATCACATTGACTGGTTATTATTAATAACTCACGCATACCCGTGGTAAATGTATTAGTTCAGTTGAAAAACAGCCATCACATCCTACCACTCCGAGTGCTGGAGAGCCTGAGCCTGGACCATCATCGCCCATTGAACATCCTGCGCCCGGGCGCATATTGGCATTGTTTACTACAGTACAACGCATACATACCGTTGCAATGCGCTGCACCGCGGTAAACAATGGCCAAACAAATGCTCAAAACATTCAGACATACCTTACTACAGCTCAACGCTGACGCGCGTTGCAATATAGTAAGGTTTGCCCCATGATTACGCTAAGATACTTCGGACAATCCTTACCGCGATGCAACTCAAAATAGCGCCACTGCCACGCACAAGAGCGCGTCTCTTTACTAGTCTGTACCAGTCTCACGCCTTGAAGATCGTCTTTCCAGAATCTCGAAGACTTTTGTGCATTTTTCATATTTGTCAAGCTATGTGGAGATTGTTGTGGGACAGCCATCACGGCATTTCCAAAGATGAAAGAAGACATATAATGACATTATTTAGAAGAATTCTGTATTTGAATACCGTCGAGGAGACTTTCGAAAACTATGAAAGATCTTTAAATGATGATATTCTCAAAAAATATGTTAATGCTAAAGCACATATGGCTAATTATTGGGAACTGAGAGAAGAGTGGTTCTTGGCTATAGAAGTAATTTGGTCTACAAGGGGAAATAACACGAACAACTACGTAGAAGCGTCGATTCGTATTTTTAAAGATATTGTTCTTCAAAGAAGTAAGACGTTTAATGCGTGTGCCTTAGTGGACTTCATTGCCAAAGTGTTTGAGTCATATCAAAGGCGTCATTTGTTAGCATTTGCAAATTGCCGCAGTTCCAAAAATTAAATACTGTTCAGAAAAATGTCACACTCCATCAATGTCTCTATTCAGAAAGTCGACGAGAACACCTTCCTTGTTTCTTCTGAGACTGATGACATTATGTTCTATACAACGTATCTAGACATTGCATTCTGCGATTGTATTGCTGGACAGGATGGAAGATTCTGCAAACACCTTTGTGCTATACAAAATATGTATGAAATAACTCTCAGTAATTGTATTCAAATTAGTGCATCGGACAGAAAGGAATTGGCGCAATTAGCGTTGGGAGAAAACGTAACGCCCGAACTTTATGACATGTTACCTACGACAGATGAGGCAGCACCAATACTACACGAATTCCTTCCATCTAATGCAGGAAATGAATCAAGCCTCGCTGGACAGGAAAATGAACTAGATAATGATAAAATAAATAGTACTGGAATGGTTAATAGCAAAATTCAAATGGACGAAGAACATTCTAGAGCTGTTCAGAAATTATCGCAACATTTTGAAAGAATAAGCGAGATCGCACAAGGCAACCAGACTGTCGACATGACAAATAACACCGCTGGACCTACTACATTTTGTCAATATGTCCTGTTCAGCCTACATCCGTTTGTAGGAGAAAAGTGAGACCTGGTTTGAGTTCCGGAGATAAACGTTTGCAAGCTGGTAGACCTTCTAAGTAAGAAAAGTATGTGCCTAAAAGGCAAAGATTACTCAATAAAAATATTGAGCTCAATAGACCAAATGCGAAGTCACACTGACAATTAGTGGTGATTCAAACTTTTCTTTTACTTATAATGTTTCTTTTTTGTCAATATTGTAAAAATTTTCTTTTGAAATTTTGTTATGAAAAATAAAACAATGCCTAGTCACACTAAGCCTCATTTGATTTTAGTTTTTCAGAACAAAGTGAACAGCGATCAGTATCTGTGAATATGTGAGACGTTAAATTTTGCGGTTGTATCGCAGTAAGGATTGTCCGAAGTATCTTAGCGTAATCATGGGGCAAACCTTACTACAGCTCAACGCTAACGAGCTATTGAGCTATTGAGTGATCTTTGCCTTTTAGGCACATACTTTTCTTACTTAGAAGGTCTACCAGCTTAAAAAAGTTTATCTCCGGAACTCAACCCAGGCCTCACTTTTCTCCTACAAACGGATGTAGGCTGAACAGGAATATTTCTCTTAAAAGTTATCTTTTTCGACATGTTGACAAAATGTAGTAGGTCCAGCGGTGTTGTTATTCTATTCAAGAACTTCAGAGAATTTGTCATGTAGACAGTATGGTTGCCTTTTGCGATCTCGCTTATTCTTTCAAAATGTTGCAATAGTTCCTGAACAGCTCTAGAATGTTCTTCGTCCATTTGAATTTTGCTATTAACCATTCCAGTACTATTTGTTTTATCATTATCTAGTTCATTTTCATGTCCAGCGAGGCTTGATTCATTTCCTGGATTAGATGGAAGGAATTTGTGTAGTGTTGGTGCTGCCTCATCTGTCGTAGGTAACATGTCATAAAGTTCGGGCGTTACGTTTTCTCCCAACGCTAATTGCGCCAATTCCTTTCTGTCCGATGCACTAATTTGAATACAATTACTGAGAGTTATTTCATACATATTTTGTATAGCACAAAGGTGTTTGCAGAATCTTCCATCCTGTCCAGCAATACAATCGCAGAATGCAATGTCTAGATACGTTGTATAGAACATAATGTCATCAGTCTCAGAAGAAACAAGGAAGGTGTTCTCGTCGATTTTCTGAATAGAGACATTGATGGAGTGTGACATTTTTCTGAACAGTATTTAATTTTTGGAACTGCGGCAATTTGCAAATGCTAACAAATGACGCCTTTGATATGACCCAAACACTTTGGCAATGAAGTCCACTAAGGCACACGCATTAAACGCCTTACTTCTTTGAAGAACAATATCTTTAAAAATACGAATCGACGCTTCTACGTAGTTGTTCGTGTTATTTCCCCTTGTAGACCAAATTACTTCTATAGCCAAGGACCACTCTTCTCTCAGTTCCCAATAATTAGCCACATGTGCTTTAGCATTAACATATTTTTTAAGAATGTCATCATTTAAAGCTCCTTCATAGTTTTCGAAAGTCTCCTCGACGGTATTCGCATACAGCATTCTTCTAAATAATGTCATTATGTATGTCTTCTATCATCTTTGGAAATGCCGTGATGGCTGTCCCACAACAAGCTCCACATAGCTTGACAAATATGAAAAATGCACAAAAGTCTACGAGATTCTGGATAGACGATCTTCAAGGCTTGAGACTGATACAGACTAGTACAGAGACGCGCTCTTGTGCGTGGCAGTGGCGCTATTTTGAGTTGCATCGCGGTAAGGATTGTCCGAAGTATCTTAGCCTAATTATGAGGCAAACCTTACTATATTGCAACGCGCATCAGCGTTGAGCTGTAGTAAGGTATGTCTGAATGTTTTGAGCATTTGTTTGGCCATTGTTTACCGCGGTGCAGCGCATTGCGACGGTATGTAAGCGTTGTACTGTAGAAAACAATGCCAATACGCCGCCCGGACCTTCAACAGTCCCAGCCAAACGAAGGAGAGTAAAATAAAATGTTATCAGGTACTTTCCATATATCGCATCTTCGCACTATACTACAACTTGCTCTTTTTTTTTTTCCAGCTGAATATATGGTCTTCCCATGATTTTTCCTCCAATAAACAGGGTGTCCCGTTGGTCAACGGAAATATTTTAAGGTAGAGGACACAAAGACGATTCCAAATAACTCATATATAATGGGTCTCTTGGCTTCCATAACCGAGTTACAGGGTGTTTTATCAATTGTGCGTAATTATTCATTTGGCCAGAACTTTTGAATCACTTAGTATATCTTTTCCATTTTTGGCATACAGATTACACTTCTCACGAATAATGTACTGAAATATTGAGGGATATGAAAATCCAGGTTCGGCTTTAGGAAAAATTGAAACATTAAAAATATCAAAACAACGACCTGTATATCACAATTTTAATATTTCCCTTTTAGATCTGAATAGAGGGAAAAAACTGAATAGAAACAACTTGTTTTTATCCGGCCACCGAGTCGAATTGGAAAATTTTGAAACTGAAAGTAAAATTTTAATTTAATTTAGAAAAAACATATTATGAAACTCATTTTTTCTTTAACAATTTTAAAAATTCACTTCGCGTCGTTTACCTATTTCTTGTTTATTCGGCTTAAAATAATTTCACACTGTACTGGTGTACCTGCAGGCCTGTACTTAAGGGAAAATATTCAAATAGGTATTTATTTTTTTAAACGCCCAGTATAAATTAAAGCGGGACAATAAACGCTTATAGTAACTAATAAACATTTATTAATAATTAACGAAATTGCTCAAAATGTCCACAATTTATCTTAGAGAAATTATTTTTTTATCGTTTAATATTCAAAATGGATTTATTTTCGACATTTAGACAGTCCTATATTATTCATATATTTTTATTATTTGTCCATTTCAACACTATTTTAACTAATATTGCAGATCCGTACTTTAAACAAAATATTAAATTGATTACTTTTCGATCGCCTCGTATAATTTTATTTTAGCACAGTGGATTATGCTGTCCAGGGATACCTGAAATCAAAGGTGTATTCTAAAGAAACAAACAATAGAGAGGAACTGCTACAAAGAATTGAGGAAGCCTGCGAGGAATTGAGAAACAATCCATTTATTATACGCCCAGTATAAAGTAAAGCGGGACAATAAACGCCTATAGTAACTAACAAACATTTATTAATAATTAACGAAATTGCTCAAAATATCCACTATTTAGTTTTATGCACTTTCTTGCACGTTTAATGATGTCCCTTACTGATTTTCTTATAATAAATGGATTGTTTCTCAATTCCTCGCAGGCTTCCTCAATTCTTTGTAGCAGTTCCTCTCTATTGTTTGTTTCTTTAGAATACACCTTTGATTTCAGGTATCCCTGGACAGCATAATCCACTGTGCTAAAATAAAATTATACGAGGCGATCGAAAAGTAATCAATTTAATATTTTGTTTAAAGTACGGATCTGCAATATTAGTTAAAATAGTGTTGAAATGGACAAATAATAAAAATATATGAATAATATAGGACTGTCTAAATGTCGAAAATAAATCCATTTTGAATATTAAACGATAAAAAAATAATTTCTCTATTTTATTTCTCTAAGATAAATTGTGGACATTTTGAGCAATTTCGTTAATTATTAATAAATGTTGATTAGTTACTATAAGCGTTTATTGTCCCGCTTTAATTTATACTGGGCGTTTAAAAAAATAAATACCTAATTGAAATTTTTAAACCAGTACAGTGTAAAATTATTTTAAGCCGAATAAACAAGAAATAGGTAAATGATGGGAAGTGAATTTTTGAAATTGTTATAGAAAAAATGAGTTTAATAATACCTATGTTTTTTCTAAATTAAATGAAAATTTTACTTTCAGTTCCAAAATTTTCCAATTCGAATCGGTGGCGGGATGAAAACAACAACTTGTTTCAACTCAGTTTTTTCCCCGCTATTCAGATCTAAAATGGAAATATTAAAATTGTGATATACAGGGTGTTGTTTTGATATTTTTAATAAGTTTCAATTTTTCCTAAAGCCGAACCTGGATTTTCAAATCTCTCAATATTTCAGTACATTATTCGTGAGAAGTGTAAGCTGTATGCAAAAAATGGAAAAGATATACTAAGTGATTCAAAACATCTGGCCAAATGAATAATTACGCATAATTGATAAAACACTCTATAACTCGGTTATAACGCAGTGTTTAGTTGCACGTGTACAAAATAAAAAAACTTAGATACTCGCTAAAACGTCATCACTTCCCATTTTAACGTGCACCTTTAATTTCATACAAAATTAACATCGTGCACTGTAATTAAACAATAACTCTTATGAAATGCGTCAAAAAGTGAGTGAAAAAAAAAAGAAAAAAACACCTGCGGAATCGGGAAATTATACTTTTTTAATGAATTAATGTAAATACAATTTTTCATTAAAATAAACCCCTTCCGAGTTATAGGGCGTACAAAGTTACGATTTTCACCACAAAAATCGAACATTTCAACAAAAACATGAATTTTTTGCCCGTAACTTTTTTTGGCTGATAATATCGAGATATACAATAAACTATTTTAAGGCTTAGGATATCGCCGAAATGTCAAACTTTTTCATTGGAATGACCGTTTTTTCAATATTTGATCCGAAAAAATGACATTGACGGTTCTAAATGCAATTGTATGCAATTTCAAACGGCTATAAGTATCTCGTTACAGACAAAAGATGAAAAATATGGAAATTTGAAAAAATTTATTTTGTCCATAACTTTTTTCTGCTTATGTTAAATGGTTCTGGATGGTCTCAAAATGTTCCCAATGTTCTCTCTTTACGCTAGAACGATCCAGTTTCTTTAAACACCCATTTTTGAATAATAATAATAATAATATACACCCTGCAATTCACTCCCTTATTGTCATATCTTACTTCGTACTAATCGTATAAAAATAAAAAAAATCATTTTAATTGTTACCTCAATGCCATAAAATTAGTTCATATCAATTTTTACGTAATACTTTTTTCAGTTATATTTTAAAAAATTTTAGAAATGTACGATTTTTGTGGTGAAAATCGTAATTTTCTACGCCCTATAACTCGAGACGAGTTTATTTTCATGAAAAATTGTATTTAACATTAATTCATTAAAAAATGATATTTTATCGATTGCGCAAGTTTTTTCTTTTTTCCCCTCACTTTAGTTTTCTACTTCTGAACTAGACACCTTCAGTGGCTCCTGACACAGAATGCCGTGTGAGTGCTCCCTTCTACTGCAATGGTGAGTCGGTATCCAGCCATCGAGTGTCTCGTCTGAGGTAGGCTTAAGCTCCTAAGCATCGTTCAAAACAGTAGGAAAATGTTTCAAAATACAGCTGTTACCAATACCCACCTAGTTTTCCTTAATCCTTTTCCCCTCTGTCTCAATTTTGTTTGTTTTTCATTTCATATTGCCTCAAACCGTTTTGAAATTCCTCAAAGGAACTAAACACCTGACCACATCCATAATTATTTGTATTTATCATTATGTTCACTTAAGAAAAAATCAACACAAACGAACATACTTACACGTTTTAACATTTATACTGAATGTCATTTATTTAACGTGCACGGTTGAATGTCTAAGGAACGGTGAATCGGTGCACGCTTAAAGACTACGTCATAGTCAGTGATGACATTTTAGCTTGTACCTAAGTTTTTTATTTTGTACACGTTAGCGTGCACCTAGACACATCGATTAAATAATTACTTCTTTTATTTTGTATATCTAAATGTAATAAATGAGTAAATATTTTTTTGTAAATGGGTACTAATTACTTCTTATTACATCTACATAATACTTACTTATAAAGGGTTGGAAAGAGAGGTTTGAGAGAGAGGGAAGTGGTTTGGTACTTCAATTAAGGGTTTGAGAGGTAGGGGGGGGGGGGTTCATTTGACAGGCGCAGACTTGTTATTATTGGACCTCTTCACATTGGTCAAATAAGCGTTTATAGGGAAAATGGAGAAATTTTATCAGTATACGTATTATTTTATTTATGATGAAGTATAAATTCTCTTATAATATTGAAGATTGAAGGTATGGAAGAAAAATTCCGTTTTATCTCACAAGTTATATTTATTGGTGCGACCGGTTTCGGCGATTAAATCGCCATCATCAGGCCCTGCGTGGAAAAATTATGGAGTTAAAAAACAAATATGTTAAGTTACAAGATTATAAGAAATTTATTTTTATTTTTATTTTTATTATTTTTATTTTTATTTTTATTTTTATTTTTATTTTTATTTTTATTTTTATTTTTATTTTTATTTTTATTTTTATTTTTATTTTTATTTTTATTTTTATTTTTATTTTTATTTTTATTTTTATTTTTATTTTTATTTTTATTTTTATTTTTATTTTTATTTTTATTTTTATTTTTATTTTTATTTTTATTTTTATTTTTATTTTTATTTTTATTTTTATTTTTATTTTTATTTTTATTTTTATTTTTATTTTTATTTTTATTTTTATTTTTATTTTTATTTTTATTTTTATTTTTATTTTTATTTTTATTTTTATTTTTATTTTTATTTTTATTTTTATTTTTATTTTTATTTTTATTTTTATTTTTATTTTTATTTTTATTTTTATTTTTATTTTTATTTTTATTTTTATTTTTATTTTTATTTTTATTTTTATTTTTATTTTTATTTTTATTTTTATTTTTATTTTTATTTTTATTTTTATTTTTATTTTTATTTTTATTTTTATTTTTATTTTTATTTTTATTTTTATTTTTATTTTTATTTTTATTTTTATTTTTATTTTTATTTTTATTTTTATTTTTATTTTTATTTTTATTTTTATTTTTATTTTTATTTTTATTTTTATTTTTATTTTTATTTTTATTTTTATTTTTATTTTTATTTTTATTTTTATTTTTATTTTTATTTTTATTTTTATTTTTATTTTTATTTTTATTTTTATTTTTATTTTTATTTTTATTTTTATTTTTATTTTTATTTTTATTTTTATTTTTATTTTTATTTTTATTTTTATTTTTATTTTTATTTTTATTTTTATTTTTATTTTTATTTTTATTTTTATTTTTATTTTTATTTTTATTTTTATTTTTATTTTTATTTTTATTTTTATTTTTATTTTTATTTTTATTTTTATTTTTATTTTTATTTTTATTTTTATTTTTATTTTTATTTTTATTTTTATTTTTATTTTTATTTTTATTTTTATTTTTATTTTTATTTTTATTTTTATTTTTATTTTTATTTTTATTTTTATTTTTATTTTTATTTTTATTTTTATTTTTATTTTTATTTTTATTTTTATTTTTATTTTTATTTTTATTTTTATTTTTATTTTTATTTTTATTTATAATTTAATTTAATTTATTTCAAAAAAAGGCAAAAACTCACCATAACTTTTCCACGCAGGAAATTACCACAGGAAAACCACCAAAAAACATGTCATTACATCAATCAAAATAAGGAACGAATTATACAGGTCCCAATATATAAATGTAATATATAAAAATTTTTTAAAATATTGTTTAAAATTTAAAGCTTTTTAAAAAACCAGTCGAAAGGACATTTACAAACAAATTAAAATTAAACTAGCAAAGAGACATTTTAAAAAATTAGCTGATTAGACAAAGGAATAAATTTTATCTCTATCATCATAGTTTTTATACAAGTAAGACGTCATAAAATATTTTGACCACTAGGAAATGGTTAAAATTAATGTAAGTAAAACAGAAATTAATTAAGATGATAAAGTAATCTGTAATAAGAAATATCGAAAACGTATGGTTTGTTGAATATGAGGTAGGTGGCGTTAACATATATAATATAATTATTTAAATATTAGAATTTATTTTAAAAATAATAAGAAATTGTAATGTAACATTTTAAACTGAAAACATTTAATATGAAAATTTAATAATAAAAGCTTTTGTATTTGGCCAAGGGTTAGACAATAAAAAGAAAAATTAATTGTAGGAGAGAAAAGGGCGAAGATAATGAAAGAAACGAACAAACCGTTTCAAACTGAAAAAGTGTGAAACGGTTAGGCCACATTTGTGGCATAAATGGGCGACAAACTTTTTTGCTCTTTAAGTTAGGGCTATTTTTGTAAAAAAATATTAAAACCACTTTACTTTAGTAGAAAAAAAGTATACTTGTTATTAACCTTAAAACTTAACGGTTTACGAGATAATCGCATTTTAGGGATCAGCTTAATGATTACACTGATTAAATAAGAATCAGCAAGAATGGTGTCAAGGCCAGAAAAAAATTTTTGTTTGTCTACCAGTGTACTCATGCAACTGATCCCTAAAATGCGATTATCTCGTAAACCGTTAAATTTTAGGTTTAATAACGAGTATGCTTTTTTTCTACTAAAATAACGTGGATTGAATATTCTTTTACAAAAATAGCGCTAACTTAAAGAGCAAAAAAGTTTATCGCACATTTATGCCACAAATGTGGCCTAACTAGCGCCCTCTACAAATTACATCGAGTTAGGTACCAGATTCTGATTTCTCGTGCCCAAAAACCCCCAGTTCCAAATTTTTATGTATACATATCCAAAAACGCTAAAGTTATTGCAAAAAATAAATCTTAAAATTTAACCTTTAACATCCTATATATTCCTTATTAGCAATATTTTATTAGAGCGAGTTGGTTCAAATCGTAATATTTTAAAGTGAGGAATCTACCATACTTCTATGTACAATTACTTAAGGACCACCCTGTATATACTAACAAGTCAGAACGTAGAGTGACACACGGTGTAAATTTTTCTAATTATTTACACATAGTGCATAAATGACTATACATACAGTGTTCCCAAGAAAGTGTTGACTTTTGAATCCAAAATCCTGTTAATGTTACAAATTGAAATTGCTGGAAATTGTATAGCTGTCGTTGGTGCATAGTAACTCAATATTGTGGTTCTTGTAGGGTTACTAACGTATCTTATCCCAAATAAAAATGTTAAATATATTGAAGTAATGAGTCCGATTAGGACCATCATAATCCAAAAGAATCTAAAATAAAAATACAAGTGAGGCAGCGATAAATTTATATATTTTAATATCAAATCTTTTTGTGTACAAATGCACGGAAATATGCAAGTCAAATTATCGCAAAACTGCGCACTATTTACACAAACCTATTCGAGTCACTTTTGACCCCACTGTAAGTAAATTCAAAATTGAAGTACAGAGCTGAAATAAAATTGCCTTTATTATGCTTAGTTCTAAATGTAATTCCTAAAGGTCAAATAGTTCTCAAGACCTAGTGGACACTCCTAAAATAGCTAGAATCCTAAAAATTTTTGACAAAAGAAAAATCAAGAATCAGTCGAAGGCAGTTTGGAATCTGAAATAATAAGCAGATCGGTTTTTTAAATATCTGTCTTATGCAATCACTATAAAAGTCAAGACTTGAGTCCCGACAGCGCAATCCTCAGTTTGCCAATATTCTCATGCGATCAGAACTCTGTCTAGAGAATATCTCATAAACTTTAACACTAGAAAGACAAAAGGACAATCATTCTACCAAGAAGATTTAAAAAAATAAAACATATTTGAGAAGAATAGAAACAGAAAGAAAAAGGCCGATCAAGCCGGATAAGAAAACCATTATTTTGATGTCCTAATGAGTTGGGATTCTGAAAAGTTTCTTTAATTTGTTCTGTGGGTTTTTTTGTTTAAAATGTGAATGGTAGTAAATTTTAATTTTTTGCAATTTTCACCGAAATTCTTCGAATATAATATGGGGCGGGGCCTTTTTCGTGTGATGTCAACGTAGGCCTAGCCCAAATTGAAACTTGCTGAAATATATTCACTGAACAAATTGTTCGGTATCTGAATTCGATCTGTGTGTATGTATGTATGTATGTATGTATGTATGTATGTATGTATGTATGTATGTATGTATGTATGTATGTATGTATGTATTTTATCCCGAATGTGTACATATCTTACCGGTTTAGACTTTATGTTAAACAGGATTCGACAAAATACCCTATTGTGTCGCCATAAAAAAGGCAAAACAAACGTTATTTGGCACAATACAAGTAATCTTACCGATTACTTCCGTGTCTTACCTTTGTTTATTCGAACTATTATTTGTATTATTTTATTATGTTATGTTATGTTTTATTATATTATTCCATGTTCTTACCAATCTATGTATATTTATTATATTATCGAATAAACTATTATTATTATTATTATTATTATTATTGTTATTATGTATGTATGTATTGTAATTATATAGCTTTTATTTTATTTAAATTATAAATTTTTATGTTTTTCAATTTGCAAAAATTTTGATTGTTTTACTAAATTTCAATTTTGTTAAAAAAAACTTAATAATGTGTTGGTATCGCCACGACTATGCTCAGAATTTTTTTATATGTATTTAAATATTTTACCTCAGGGATTGTTTAATTGAGAGTTCAAAATTTTGTAACCTTCTTTTACTCTACGCTACTGATAATCTCTGTAATTTTTTTAAAAATAAAATATTGTTTCAACTGTTAGATGAATTTATTTTTTTTTTAAGAAAATATAGAAAATATTAACAAGTGTGATCATAACAAAACCTTATGTTATATGAGTTCCTATCATGCATCACATTCATCCAATAATAATCTTATATCTAATTATTGTTTTAAATTTGGCGCAATAAAATTTTTACTTCTAAAGTTGGCACACCTTCTTTAAGACACTGTCTTAATTACTATTATCAACACAATGAAAACGTCTCCGAAAATTTTTATTTTATGAAGGACTTTATAAGTAAAATGATGGTCTTATACCTTATAAATATTTGTGATTTTTCCTCGACACGATTCTCACAACCAGTGATATATTGTGCACCTGGTATTCTTGTCATGTTATATCTCCTAGTTCGGCGTCTCTCAGGCCTGTATACACACTGCTGAGAACTATGCAAACAATCGGTCTTCGGGTTCAAAACAAAGTAACAATGAAGTTTTATTCTTCCATCAGGCAAGTGATTGTTTAAATAATATTTAATGTTAGTCACTTACTAATTATAGTACATTATCGTAGTCATGAACAGATCTCCAGAATATAAAACTTTCTAAAATTTTTTATATTTTCTTCTGTAAATTTAAATAAAAATATTCTGCTTAAATTTCCATTCTCGTCCTTTCTACCATTTTCTAACAACCTTCCATTTTTTTTTGTTGCTATGTTACATCATAAAGCAAAACAAAAACCTATCCAATTATTTTCTTAATTAGTGATTATTATTTCAAATTTTTAATTCTATTATATTTTATTTTAAATTTTATGTGTTTTAGTTTTTATAATTTTAATTATAACGATTAACAGGTTTTTCCTTTATATTCTGGTGTCTGTTTTTATACATTTCACTATTGTGTAACTTAAACACCTATGTTGGTAACTTTGAATTTCATTTTAAACAGTTGTCACAACTTTTAATTTAATTGTGTTATACAGATTGTCCTGAAATTAAATTGTTGTTGAATATTATTTAATTTTGATTTTAATTTTTAGGTTATAAACAGAACTATTCAAGAAGAATTTTCACTGTAATAGTTATTTCACATTAAATCAGTCCCACAGGTAAGTTAACTTATAATTCTTCTATTTCTTAATAATTTTTTTTTTAATTTTTATTCTTTTAAACTTTATTTTAACAATACCATTTCTTTGTTTCTAGGTGATGTTTCAATTATATTTAAACTGGCAAGATACCATTTTAGAAGAAATATTGGATTGTCCATAGTCTGGGTATTTGGTATTTTATTTTAATTTTAACTAAATATTATAATTTTGAAAATGTCAAATTCCATTTCAGTATGTATGTATGTATGTATGTATGTATGTATGTATGTATGTATGTGTGTTGATTCTTTGTCTTTGTGAATTTTAAAATTCTGACTTCAGATTTTGATAGAGCATCAAAAAGTAAGGTTAGGGTTTGATTTGCCCCTCCGTACCACTTCGGGAACTCATTTAAAATGGGGTCGAAAATATGAAAATTTTGAAGTTTAAAATGACATTGAATTTAAAGTAGACGCCTCATAGTGAATGACTATTTTGGTTAAATCGAGTAGACTGTGGCTGTGTTGATTAGAATGAGAACTGAGAACTGTCATTCTAAAATTTTATTAATAATGTCATTACAATTTGTTCGGATTATGGTAATGGTAGAAGAGCATTGTCAACTGGTTTTTAATTATTTTGTCTTCTTCTACTATCTACTTTCTTTGTACCTTCCTCAACTTCCTCAATATATTCATCGTTTATTGATTCTTTCATTGCTTACATTTAGAAAGCCATTGGACTTATATCAAGGTAAACATCCTATTGCTTTTGGTTTTTTAAGTCGAGGCTTTCAAAAAAAAAAGATTGTTCGAGGCAGTGTCAGTGCCCGGATACTGCAGAGCAGCAAATACCTAGCTTTCAACATCTATAGCTGGTAATACAACATTTAATGCAGTTTTAACAGATTTTTAGAAAATAGTACACAATATAAAAGCAGTTAATTAAATGACAATGTAGTAATTTATATTTAAGTTTGTCTTACTGCCATTTTTCCACGAAAAAAAAATCATATATGCGAGGTTAACACGTTCTATATACAGTTTTTGCAGTATTAAAAAAATGGAACTTTGCTACAAAACTGGTCTAATATCAAAAAATAATTTTAGGTCCTTTATAATCACAATTGTTATCCAAAATTGGCCATACCTTCTCAAAACCCTGTATGGAAAATATATCTGATTCATAAATATAAGATTTTCTATTTTTTTCACCCAATGTATTATGCTGTCAATCAAATACTATTAAACGAGCAAGGTTTGTATGTATGTGTGTGTGTCTCAAAATCCACTCGTCAGAACTCAATGAAACTTTCAGGGTAGACTAATTCATCCTATCTAATTCGGCAAAAAATGCAGGTTTCGTGTCTGTGAAAATTCGATCTTCCGAGATATTTACAAGAAAACTTAAGCTTTTAGTTTATTTGCTAGCAACGGCAGACAACACAGATAATATAACCTGTTCCTATAGTAAATTTTTTATTATATATTGTTATGTCATTTTGAAAACGACTTTCATTCAAGAAAGTCGAAACCTCAATTAAAGCCTCCTTTTTCTTTGAAATAAGAGGTTTTATTTCCATTAGAAAAGAAACTGATAAATATTAGTTTAATTTGTCAGTTTTTGGCATTGTCAAAAGTAGTTAATTGTCAATCATCGATCATCCATGGAAATCATATCATATTTTTGTGCGAGGGGTGTTCCAGAGCAACGTTCAGTAACGTAGTCGCGATTCATATAATGTTGGTCTAACAGTGGCCGGCGAGAACTTTGGTGGAGTAATGACTGAAAATCATCATAAAATAACCTATTTTGTAAATATCAACGTCAAGGTTTGACTTTAATTTCTGGCGTTTCAATCTGAAAGAATTCAATTTTAAATTTGCCGCTTTTTACAATGCAATAGAAGATTCCATAATAACCTACAAATTTTGACAACTACTACTGACACCCACATTTCTGGGTAAACGTTAAGAATATGGGGCCGGCTGGGATTTTCATGACATTTAGCAATAGAAATTTTTGCGCGGAAAAATATTTTTTTAGAAAATAGCTGCCAGCATTGGCGTCAGCAATCGTGTTTGCACTAACTGTGTAGCATTGAAAGAAGTATGTAGTGCACTACGTGGAACCCAGGATGGATGATGACCAATGTTTACTTGTTGTGGTATAAATATTTCAGTGCCCATCTTATTTATGCAAATATACGTTCCTTCTTCCTATAAAAGATAAATACCCACACACTGTACGAATCAGTTAACTCCCAACGTATGCGTCATACAAAACAATTAATGCGGTAATCTTGCCTTCGAAAAAAAAACTCTCTTTAAAAGAATCGACATTTTGAACGGAGGAACTCAAAATCAACTCTGAAGGAACACCGGAAAACACGAACTAACTCCGACGAACTATGTAGTAACTCATTTGTAAAAATTTGGAATAGCCTTAACCTCCCTCCATTATACGAACCATTATCTTCCCTGTAAGCCAAATCAGCAACGACTAATTGGCAACTATTTCGGTGCTTCCCTATTTTTAATTTATAATTTGAATTATAATATCTTTAAATTAATTTTATATGAGAAATAAAAAGGATTTCTTACTTTTCCCAAGTTCCAATTTCTTCCATGACAGTATATTTCAGTCCATGTATACTCGTATTTTCAGCAAAATCTTTATAGGTGTAATACACAATGGATGAAAAACTCTTTAACCGTTTTCCTTCTTTGTTTTTTATTTTCATTATTGTTTTCGACTTTGTTTGTGAGTTTGTGGAAAAATTTTCTATACTAAATTGAAAATGTCTACAGCTGTAATTGTGTTCAAACGTGCCAGGAAATATTCATTAAATATGCATGATGTTCACTTGTAGATTAATGTTTTTTTACCGTGTACTTACTTTTGAATGATATGGCGGATAAGCTTTTAATGAAAAATAAAAACATAAATAACTTGTTTTAAATCGAATACTCTGTCCGTGATGGAAAGTTAATGTTACTGTTTGAATAAAATATTTAAATAGTCACTAAACCGACAAAAAAACTTTTAATTGGAATTAAATTTTTATAAGCTTTTTTTAAAGTTAACGAACAAAAACTATGATGGAGTATAAACTTTTTAAGCAGTATTAAATATTAATTATATATTTATTCCCAACTAGCTGCCCGTCCCGGCTTCGCACGGGTGTACTAATGAAGAAAATGAGACCAAATTTTCCCTTTACAAATACGACCATGTAAATTAAATAATTTCGACCATAATTTATTGCAATGCTTTGTAATCTACAATATTTTTTGTCTTTCCTTCCGGAGAGAATCTAAATAACACCGATGGCTTGCCGACTCTCGAGCACGCAATGTACAACTGCCCATGCGAAAAGATTTATTCCACACATTTCCAATGATTGACCTTGTGATTATTCGCATACCGTTTGCCTCCAAACGCTGCCTACGCTCTTCTTCAGTCTCATTGACTCGACGATCATTAAACTCAGCTTGCGTTACGCGTACGCCGACCGATATTTTGACGCCTCACTGGTGGCATTTTCTTAACAATGAAATAAACGAAGACTGAAGAAATTGATAGATAACACAACGATAACAAACTGAGTTCAATAAGCTACTGTTGCTGGTATTTTTAAAAATAGCAGGTATAATAAAACGTTCTACAACTTGTTTACTACTTTTTCACAAAACAACAAATTAATTTTTTATTCGGTTGTAACATATAAAACAATGTAAGAAACTGAACAGTTAAACGTCAATTTGTCAATATTTTTGAAGATCTCCCTACTGTCTTTTGTCTCACTCGACCATGCACTCGCTTTTTTATAGTGAGATTTTTTTTAAACGAATTTTTTTTCAACGAATTTTTTTACTTTTCCGTACTAATTTTCAAAACATT
Source organism: Crepidodera aurea (assembly GCA_949320105.2). Classification (NCBI taxonomy): domain Eukaryota; kingdom Metazoa; phylum Arthropoda; class Insecta; order Coleoptera; family Chrysomelidae; genus Crepidodera; species Crepidodera aurea. The sequence goes on along the minus strand of OX439473.1, from coordinate 75,157,325 downwards.
TTCTTTCATACAAACCTTGCCCTGACAATTACAAACACAACAAAAAAGAATTAGCCAAGCAGCTGTTCTGAAGTGATGCGCTTACATATTCGGCAATTGATTTTTATTTGTGAAGAAAAATCTCAAAATCTATCACACAATATAATTATTTAAAATTCAAGAGACAAGTAGACAACTAGTTTTGGCTTATAGCCATCATCAGATCGTATTTTATTTAACAAATTTAATTCAATATAAGTCGATTGAGACCATACGTAAAGCAAACAAAATTGTGAGAAAGGAAATAATTTATCGTATGAGATAAAAAATTAAATATTATTTTTTTTTATTTTTTTTTTATTGATTTTAACAATCATATAATTGTATTTTTGTTGAAATGTTCTTGTGTTTCCTGCAGTTTTTTTCCTACGTGGAAAAGTTATGGTGAGTTTTTACTTAAAATAAATTAAATTTTTAACTTAACTTAACTTAACTGTCATTGTGACTTTTATAACACCATAATTTTTCCCACATAGGGCCTGATGATGACGATGGTTTAATCGTCGAAACCGGTCGCTAAATAAAATAACTTGTGAGAGATAAAGGACCATTGTTTTCTTCCTAACCTAATTCAATATTATTTTATTTTTATTTATTTCATTTATTCCGAAATAAAAATTTATTAAAATTAGATGCGTAAATATCAGTGATTATTTTTTCATCTGTCAAAACAGTCAGATTTTGTGGTTTCAGCTAATAAGGGCTCACGATCCTAACCAATCATTGAATTTTATACTGATTATTTTTTTCATCTGTCAATACAGTCAGATTTTGTGGTTTCAGCCAATAACAGCTCAGGATCCTAACCAATCATTGTGTTTTATACTGATTATTTTTTTCATCTGTCAATACAGTCAGATTTTGTGGTTTCAGCCAATAACAGCTCAGGATCCTAACCAATCATTGTGTTTTATACTGATAAAACCGCTTCTTCGTATTTGTTTCTTGATTAAACTGTGTTTACCTTTTTTGAAATGTCAAATGTAAACATTTAACAATTTTTATTATACTATTGCAAATCTATGTTAATAACCAAATTTCAAAATGTATTTGTAAACTAACCTGTTTTTATTAGTTGATTTCAAAATGCCTTTAACATTTTTACATAACATAACACTAAACTTAAAATTAATTAAATTAAGAAAGACTTCATTTCATTCTTCTTCGCTTTTATTAACGGCGCCGTTTCGCGGGGTAGCCAGTCAAAAAATCGCCTTGGTGGCCCTGTATGTAAAACTATAACAGCTCAGGTTTCAATTTAAATTGGTAAAGAAAATTTTCAATATTTGTGTGTAAAGTGTCTTTTGCATAAATGACTATGTTCTCTGTTTTTAATACAAAATGATTCAAAAAATAATCCTTTCAAATACGACTCGTCCTCCGAAATTTTATAGATTAAATTTTTGATCTTCATACTCAAACGCCTTTATTTTAGGCAAAACCACTCAAACAAACTGATTTAAGATAAAATCACTCGTCCTGCGGACTCGTGATTTTATCAATCAGTTTGTTTTCGTGGTTTTTCCAAATAAAGCCGTTTTCGTGAAAACCAAAAATTTAATCGATAAAATTTGGAGGACTCGTGGTATTACCTTTGATAAAACCGCTTCTTCGTATTTGTTTCTTGATTAAACTGTGTTTACCTTTTTGAAATGTCAAATGTAAACATTTAACAATTTTTATTATACTAAAATGTATTGCAAATCTATGTTAATAACCAAATTTCAAAATGTATTTGTAAACTAACCTGTTTTTATTAACGCCAAAACGCCTTTAACATTTTTACATACCTCACTTCAACACTAAACTTAAAATTAATTAAATTAAGAAAGACTTCATTTCATTCTTCTTCTTCGCTTTTATTTACGGCGTTTCGCGGGGTAGCCAGTCAAAAAATCGCCTTGGTGGCCCTGTATGTAAAACTATAACAGTCTAACAGCTCAGGTTTCAATTTAAATTGGTAAAGAAAATTTTCAATATTTGTGTGTAAAGTGTCTTTTGCATAAATGACTATGTTCTCTGTTTTTAATACAAAATGATTCAAAAAATAATCCTTTCAAATACGACTCGTCCTCTGAAATTTTATAGATTATATTTTTGATCTTCGTACTCAAACGCCTTTATTTTAGGCAAAACCACTCAAACAAACTGATTTAAGATAAAATCACTCGTCCTGCGGACTCGTGATTTTATCAATCAGTTTGTTTTCGTGGTTTTTCCAAATAAAGCCGTTTTCGTGAAAACCAAAAATTTAATCGATAAAATTTGGAGGACTCGTGGTATTACCTTTGATAAAACCGCCTCTTCGTTTTTGTTTTCTGATAAAACTTTGTTTACCTTTTTTTGAAATGTCAAATATAAACATTTAAAAACTTTTATTTAGTATTATCAATTATTATTATACTAAAATGTATTGCAAATCTATGTTAATACTCAAATTATAAAATATATTTGTAAACTAACCTGTTTTTATTCGTTTATTTTAAACAGTTCCATCCATAAATCCGTTTAAAACTGACAAATAATGTCAAAGTCTAAACATTACCCTTATATAAATAATCTTAAATACCTACTACTAGATAGGCAATTTATATTGCGTTGGTAGGTATACAATCAATTATATCAATATTTGTCGTTTAAATGTAGAAGAAAATATGGAACTTTTGAGTGTAAAGTGTCTTTCTCTGTTTTTGACACAAAATTATTCAAAAAATAAGCTTTCCAAATACCACTCGTCCTGTCAAATTTTATAGATTAAATTTTCGTTTTCTATACTCAAACGCCTTTATTTTAGGCAAAACCACTCAAACAAACTGAATTTATCGATCAGTTTGTTTTCATGGTTTTTCCAACTGACAAATGGCAGTCTGAACGAATTAAACCAAACGGAATCGCGCTTGTCTTGGTGGCCCTGTATTTAAATATATAACAGCTCAATATTTGACTTTTCAATTTAAAAATTGGATGCTAATAGATTTATGTGAAATTGATAAAGAAAATATTTAACATTTGTGTGTAAAGTGTCTTTTGTATAGTAGAACCCACTTGTTTATGAGAATGAAAAAACGTTATAAAAACACACAAAGGATACCGCCAATAGAAGGAATGCTGATGAATCTGGACATTTTTGAGCAGTTTAATGTCGAAAACACTGTCCATATACATAAAAATAAAATAATATTTTGGCTATTAGGACCACTGTGTAAAGATTCAATAACCAACTTAGCTGGATATCGTATAATTATTTAATATGAATTTACATTTTAATTTCTATAACGCATATTAGATTTGAATAGAGGTTGATATCTTCATTTTTTGATCTCTTGTGAGATTAACAAACGTTACTAATTAAAATTTTGTCTCAAATTTTAATTCTAAAATTAAAAACACAGCGAATAAAGTCATAAATATTATAAATGAATTAAGCTTACCTACCCTATCTCAATCCTCACCATCGGATTCACTGTCATCAACATTGATAATAAATTGGGTCGGACTCGTTACATAAGAATTTTCTCCTTTGATGACATGTTTGATTTTTTTCTGCCAATCATCAGCTGAAATTTTGTTAATTTCTTCTTTTACCAAATTTGCAACCAACCCGTCAAATTTGGGAAACACGTTATGACGCCTTATTCTTTTTTTAAGTTGTCCCCAAATTAATTCTATGGGGTTAAATACACAAAAATAGGGCGGAAGGCGCAATACCTCGTGGCCCCTTTTTGATGCCATTTCATCAATAAAGAATTTTTTTTCAAATGATTGTGTACCTAATACTTGAAGCAATTGTTTTTTTGTATAATTTTCTTCGAAATAAAGTTCATGATTTCTTAAAAATTCCTGAATCTCAGACTTATTTGAGTTGGTATTGGGAACTTTTTCTATTAAGCGGGAATGATATGAAGCATTATCCATCACTATGATGCTATTCTCTTCAATATTGTTTAACAGCTGATTTTCAAACCAATCTTCAAAACTTTCTCCAGACATATTTTTGTGGTAATCTAAATTACAATCTTCCAAATTTTTTCCAGAGAGTTTAAGGCAATTTTGTACCCACCCTGAGTCCGATCCACAGTGAAGAATTGTAAGTCGAGTTCCCTTGTTACAAGGAACATTTACTGAACATCTTCTTGTTCCGTCAGACCATCCTTTCTTTGGCGTATCGTGGGTATCGAACCACGTTTCATCTAAATAGTATATTTTTCTGTTACTATTTCGAGATGCCTTAATTTTTTCCAAATATTGTATCCTCCATTTTATGATCCTCTGGCTTTCCATTATTACAGTCCTCTTGTTGATAGTTTGGTATTTTATCCAATTTTCGATATCCAACGCTGTGTTGTGCTTTTAGAAATTCTTAAATCTGGCCTTTTACTTTTTAGTAAAGAAAATATACTATCCACTGTTGGGAACTCATTTCTTTGGTAAGATTCATAAATAATACTACCAATTTATTTTGATATTGAACGATCCAAAGTTTTAACACATCCTTTATCACACCTCTCTTTACGATTTTTTGGACATTCTTTACAATTCTATAAAGAGTGCTAATGGGAACATTTGTTAAAAAAGATGTTTTTTCAATTGCACTCCTTTCACCTTCGGAAGTTACAATATTCTTATAAACATTTATACATATGGTTTGGGCATCTTTACAAAGATATTGTTTTTTCGAGGTGGATATTTCTTGATACTCTGAAGTTCTTTCACCAAAAATGTTCTCTTCCTCATCGGAGCTACAGGAAACTTTGGGACTACAACCTGATACCACATAATCCATTGGAATATCATTTAGTGATTGTTCCGATTCCTTAGATCCACTTAAAGAAACTGTATTTTCCCAAGGACGAAACATATTGAAATTGACACCGAATAAATAAATAAGAAGTACACTGTAACAATGTTTCAAAATAAAAAAAGTATGTATATACACGGAAGCCAAGAATAATATTAACTGAAATAAACTAACGCCACGAATCACCTACCACCTACTATTCGCTAAATCAAAAATCAAGTGCGAACACAAGCACAGTGTATCACTTTATGAATATTTTCCTAGCCCCCACTACTGAAGACAATATTTGTCTAACTTCTACTTCCTACTTTAATTGCAGAACAAAATGATCCCGCTTTATACAAGTCGCTAATACCGACAAATCCACTTGTCGGCACATCTACATGCCGCTAATACCGACAAAGCCACTTGTCGGCACATCTACATGCCGCTAATACCGACAAAGCCACTTGTCGGCACATCTACAAGCCGCCAATGCAACCTGTCTGCACATCTGAGAATTTTGTTTCTGCAATTGAAAATGTAAAAACTATAACCACACTTCCATTGTCGCCTCTTATGAGTGTAACCTCACACCCCACAGTTTAGTTAAATTAATTTAAGACAAAATTTTAATTAGTAACGTTTGTTAATCTGACAAGAGATCAAAAAATGAAGATATCAACCTCTATTCAAATCTAATATGCGTTATAGAAATTAAAATGTAAATTCATATTAAATAATTATACGCCATTCTCCCCTATAACGATATCCAGCTAAGTTGGTTATTGAATCTTTGCACAGTGGTCCTAATAGCCGAAATATTATTTTATTTTTATGTATATGGACAGTGTACGGTGTTTTCGACATTAAAGTGCTAAAAAAATGTCCAGATTTATCAGCATTTGTTCTATTGGCGGTAATCCTTTGCGGTTTTTTCATTCTCATAAAGGATCGAGTTCGACTATATAAATGACTTCTTTGTTTTTAATACAAAATGATTCAAAAAATAATCTTTCAAAAAATAATCTTTCAAAATACCACTCGTACTCTCAAATTTTATAGATTAAATTTGGAGGACTCGTGGTATTACCTTTGATTAAATTAAAGTTAATGCAAAAGACGATTAGTTTAAAGATATAACGAAACAAATTGCCAGTGAAATACGTTAATGGACGAGGAACTTATTTTCCCGATCACATGTAAATAGTATATTATTCGATGAGCATATAATGATGGCTATTATTCACTAGGGTGAAGTAAATCACACGTGTGAATAATAGCCATTATATGCGAATAGACTATACTTTGTCCACGACTTATTGTTGCTTAGGAAAATAAGAACATTTAGAAAACAGTTTGTTAAATTAATTGCTGGTATGGAATTTACATCTAACTTTATATTTTGATGACTTGTAGACTGATCGTTTTGTATGTTGGTATAAGAAAGTCGCAATGTCTTTGCCCATTTTAGTAAATTTATTATTACCAATCCATTGTCTTGTATATTGAAGAAAGACGTAACATATCTTTCTACAATTGTCCAGTAATTTTTAGTCCTATGCGATAATTATTTTTTAAGTTTTGGTCTGTTAAAGTTGAGCAAAATTTTTGTTTTTTACATTTTCAATTTTTGGTCAATAGCGTGATAAGTATTAATTTTTGAAAAAAAAATTAAAGAGAAGACTATAAGCAAATATTCTTCAGGTACTTTTGATTAATCATAAATTTAAAATCATTTTCGGAATTTTGCAATAAACCATTAAATAAACAAAGATCGGCAAATTCTAATATAGAGACATTTTAGTATTAGATTTTAGAAATACAATGCAAAAAACCACATCAAAATCGATTCACTGCCTCTCGTTCGCGGTTTTTCACTTTTTTCACATTTAAATGTGCTCTATAATTCACTATCAGAATTAATATTAAGATATTACATAAATTGCAGGTAGTGGAAATTAAATTTTTATTTGTTTGGACTTAGCAGTCTATTCAAATTATCGGTTTTTATTGGTTCAGACCTCGCGCTCCGTGCAAATTACCGGAAACTCTTTCGAGTTGAATAATTCCGAATAATACTGGACCGACCCTAGCCTTGATCGCACAATCACTGTGAACTGTTATCTTGCAAATGACCATGAGCGTGCATAATGTTTTTTATTTAGATTAGTTAAATATGTTGTACGTTTTCCAAGAGGTGCAAAAACTAAAACGTCAAATTTAATATTTAATTTTATTATAAAAAGAAAATATTTAACACCTAAAGAAATAAGTTAAATTATCATCACACTAATTCATCTAAACCAGGACGCTGTGCATAAAACCGCTTCTTCGTAACTGTTCTCTGGCTGTTCTGAGGCCTTGAGTATGATTGATCGTCGTACCTGGGAACAAAGTTTCTCCTGTAAGGCTGCATTGCAGGCGCTCTTATTTCTTGACATAGCTGTTCATCTGTTGTCTAAAATAAATTAAATAAGTAACATTTGGTTGTATGTTCTAAGTGGAGGAAAGACATAGAGTGTTCTAATATTGTGCTAGGAGTATTTGTGGATTTAAACAAGCGTTCGAAACCATTAATCGCGATAATTTAATAAGTAAATTAAATATGTATGGCGTACAGCATAATGCACTAAACTTAGTAAATGACTATCTCGGTGACAGATATTATATGACCAAAATAGATAATGTTAAGTCTAGCAAGATTGAAAGTTTATATCGGGTACCACAGGGTAGCGTACTGGGTCCATTTTTGTTCATTGTTTATATGAATAACCTGAAATGGTTATGTATGAATAAACTAAAATTAAATGCATCCAAAACCAAATATATGGTCCTAGGATCTAAAATAAATTGTACAAAATATATTTCAGAGAATCTGGTAGTTCATATAAACAATGAACAAATTGAATGCGTCACAGAAATTAAGTATTTAGGAGTCATTATTGACTCACAGATGAAATTCACAAATTTCTCAGAGTATTTATGTAAAAAATTTTTTCACAGAATGTCACAGAACTTATCACAATGGTCAAGGTTCTTAATTTATAATTGTATTATAAAACCGCATTTCTCTTACTGTATCTCCCTTGTTGCTTTCACGCCCAAAACAAAATTTACATACACTACAAATATTACAAAATAAATGTATGCGAATAGTGTTAGGATGTAATAAGTATACGTCAATTAATTCCATGTTAACAACATTAAACTGGTTCACAATTGAAGAGAGCATTAAAAAAGCGAACTAACTTCTTGTTTTTAAAATGATGCACGGAAAAGTTCCACAATCCCTCGGAGATTTATTGATTACAAGATATGAAATGCATTCTCGATGTTTAAGATCAAAAGATAATTTTAACGTAGATTTTACCGGTAAAGCATTTTTGAGGAGCTCTTTATTGAATGAGGGTGTTCGCATTTTTAATGCTCTCTCCAAGGTGGTAAAACAATCTCCTACCAATAATAAGTTTAAAAACGAAGTTAATAACTATATCAGAGTAAGAAGAGGGACAACAAGTAAATTGTAAATAACACTGTATTAGTATATAAGTAGTAGAAGCTATTTGTTAAATAAAGAACTTATTTATTTATTTATTATAAATTGTATCACAAGCCACAAAAGTCAAAATTCAGACTTATCAAGCATTTATAGACAAACCAATAAATTTTTCAAATTAAAATTTTTCGAGGCCCCGTCTTTTACATTGTTTGAAGCACATCAGCAGAACTATTATTTTTCTGTAGAGAAAACTACAAAAATAAAATCCAATATTTCTTACCATATCAGAGATTTGCCCCTGTTTCTGAAGTAACTGTTCAATTCTGTTAAATTCCAAAGCCATTTCTGGATTATCCAGAGCAGTAACAGCTTCCCTTACTTTATCTAGAACATCTTTATTAAATGTGTGTCGGTAACCTCCGGGTGTATCTTCAGAGAAAACGCTTTTTAAAATAGGTATAGCATTTTCTACTCTACCAACACCTGCTAATGCAGCAACCTAAACATAAATCACAATTGAAGAAATCAGAGAAAAAGAACACTAGAATGTGTAATAGTAGAGTGAAATTAGACGAAAATATTCTGAAAATGGATGTAAGAGTTAAGTCAAATTTTTTCAATAAATTTGGGCTGGAGCTTAGCGAGATATGTGCCAAAAACGGTATTTTTGTTATTTTTGGAGTGGATTGCTTCACTATTTTTTAAATATCTCCGGCTCTAAGAGTCGTGGAAAAATAAAAAAAAATTAAAATGACCGTTATGAAGTTGAATATCGATCAGTATAGTCGGGTTTTTTTTTTAAATGTATCACATTCTTTTTTTTTTACTGAATGGAAATATTGGAGAAAATATGTATTCTTATGTCAGGAAGACATGGTAAAAATTTAAAAAAATATATATATTTGTCCAGCCAAAATCGGCATTTTTCGAAAAAAAAATTTAATTGGCCGCCATTTTTGGAAAAACAGTAGGAAATAATAAAAAATCGATTTTCATTTTTTTCCAATTTTTTATCGCGATATTTATGGTTGATCCTCTTAGAAAAACTGTATTTCAGTCCAACAAATGTTTAAAAAAATTAAAAAAATATTTCAGTTTCTACAGTAAGATTTTTGTGAGGGAACGAATCAATATAAAAAATGAAAATTTGACTTTAGCCCTTACATCCATATAAAATTCAAATTTCACTCCACTATAATGGATTTTTAAATTTTCAAAATTAACAATTTTTCTTCACTCAACGTAATGATTTTTAAATACTGTTTCTGAATTTAAAAGTTTTGACAAGAATTATATTAAACAGATTTACCTTTAAATTCCTTACAGTGGTATAACTTTGATTTTTTGCAGCTGTTAAGATCTCTAAAGCAACTCCAGGGTTTCCTTGATTAAAAGCCAACCCTGCACAAAAAGTAGTTGCCCTTCTCATTGGAAAATGGCCTACATCCTTTAATTCTTGCCACAAATTTAAAGCGTATTCTAAACTTTCTTTGTTGTTCTAAAAGTTAAAGGTTAATTGAAGAGTTTTCAGATGTTTAAAACTGACCAAATTTTGATATATTCGAAGCAATATGAAAAACAGTATATCTAGGAAAAACATCTATAATTCTTCACATGCATTAATGAGTACTACCAAATTAACAAATAATTCACACATTCAGTATATTACAGCCACTTTAAGGTGGGGTAAATAATTTGTTATCAAACTGTAAAACCAAATTAAAGTTGAAAAAGGTGAATGTAAAAGAAAAATATAATAAATAGATAGTGTAATAAGTGTAATAAGGTGTCTTAATCTACATCAAGAGTAAAATTAAATATACGGTATATAAAAAATATATTTTAGAGAACAATTATTGGTGCTTAATAATAAAAATTCTATATAACAATGTAAATATGTTGATTGGTTCATTGTATCATTCGTCTAGTGCTAGTCATTCAGTATTCCTTGAGAATTTTGAAAATATTTGTGAGGACTTAACACGATGTAATATAAAATTTATTTTGGCAGGAGACTTTAATATTAATTTTAAGACAAATGACTTCTATTCAACCCGTCTTAAAGATATGTAAAATATGTATGAAATCCAGCAGTCTGTAAACGAATGTACTAGAATTACTAGCACTAGCGCTAGTTTGATCGATTGTGTCCTTGGTAATTTTGATTTCCAAACTGAAGTTCATCACATTCCTAATAGTGTTACTGATCAGTTTCAGTTAATATACTAAATAGAACGAATTTAAATTGTAAAGTTTTAAAAAGTTATCGTAATTTAGGACAAAAAACTCTAGACGCAATTTGTAGTGAGTTAATAAGTAACCATTATTTATTGGATTGTGTTAATGTAGACACATTTTATACTGAATTTGTCAATAAAACTGAAAGTACAATTAATCAAATAGCCCCATTTAGAAACATTCATTTGCAGGCAAAATAGTTTGCCACGGTATGATGTGAGGTAAAAATATTAACGAAGAAAAAAGACAATGCCTATCTAACTTTTAAAAACAATAGAAGTGAAAATAATTGGTTAAAGTACAAAAAATTGCGAAATGATGTAGTTAATTTATTAAAATAAAAAAAAGTGAATACTATTATAACAAAATAGATCTTTCCTCTAAAAATCCAAGAAACATGTTGAAAACTATTAAGTTCCCAAAGTTAAAAACACCAACAATGCAAGTGAGTTTCGACCAATAAACACTCTACCAGGGATAGAAAAGCTATTAGAAATGGCAGTATATGAGCAACAATACATTAATAGTAATAATATGCTTATGGCTAATCATGTGAATCTGCATTGCAACTGACAATTACTAAATGGAAACAGTTTATTGAGAGGGAGGAGTATATTGTTACAGTTTTCTTAGATTTGAAAACAGCATTCGAAACCATTGACCCACGTATCTGGTTAAAAAAATTGGAAGCTATTGGAATCAAGGGTACTGCCTTGACCTGGTTTAAAGACTATCTGAATAATCGTCAACAAATTACCAAGGTGAAAAATGTTTTTTCAAATCCCACCAAGACGAAATTTGGCGTACCACAGGGAAGCATATTTTAACAACGGCATATAAATATATTGTCAGTTAGATCTAACTGATCTTGAATTGACTATAAATAACGAAAAAATAGAATTTGTGAACAAATTCAAATATCTAGGCCTATCCTTTAGTGAACATTTTAGCTACAGCTCAGGAAAAATATCAAAAAGTTATATTTCTGCACTCGTATTTCAAAATACTTATCAACTGCAGCTAAAGTTACCATCTATAACACAATAATACAACCACATTTCGACTATTGCAGTACTTTATTATATGGACTGGATCAAAATGAAATTATGACATTACGTAAGTTGCAAAACAGGGGTATGAGAGTGATATTAAAGTGTAATAGATACACAAGCATATCAGTTATGCTAAATGCATTACAGTGGCTTTCCATACTTGATAGATTGTATAGGGCAGCAATGATATATATTTTTAATATCACAAAAAATCTTTTTTCTGCAGCCGTCTCGAAAACAAAATTTTCGGTATGATTTATTAAATCGAAAGTACCACTTTACACAAATCGTACCGAAAATGCAATTTTCGGGACGATTTTTTTTCACTTTCGGAACGATTTCTTTACTTTCGGTATGATTCTTGTTACTTTCGGAACGATTTTGGATATTTAGTAGGCGGTTTTGACAATATCATGAACTTGTATTTTATTCTGACAGCGCCTGTCTTGTAACATTGGTGTGTGTTTTTTCACTTTTCAAATCAGAAAAATGGAAATAAGTAGTGAAATAATTCCGCATGAGATTAGTGAATCTGCTAAAGCGGCTACTTATGAATTATTGCATAAGTAATGTATTTATAAGAGTGATTGTTATATGTAATTGTCTAGATATATAAAGTCCATACGTTATTATCCATCGATATCCTTTGTAACATACAAAACGGCTGCAGAAAAAATATTTTCACTTTCGGAACTTGTTACGTAAATTACTATTACCGTCATATTTTGATAATTTATTGTTTATAGAGGTAGTACACATGACCATAACACCAGACAGTCAGACAATTTTCACCTGCCAAGATGTAATTTATCTAGTTCAATGAATATACTTCTGTACAAAGGACTTGTTGAATATAATAATTTACCACCAAATATTAAATACAGTGAAAATCTATATCAATTCAAGAAAGAACTAATTAGATATTATATACATAGTAAATAATCATGTAATAGTTTAAGGGTTAATAAGGTATGTTAGATATTTATAAAAAATAAAGATTTCTTTCATTCATTCAACAATATTAATAATAAAAATCACTATATTGGTCATAAATAAATAATGAAGCACTGTACCCTGGACATTTAAATTACGATGAAGTATATTAGATAAATAAAATTCATCTGTGGGAAATGGATTTAAGTTCCAAAGCCAAACCACCGAATAAAGAAAAATAAAGTATAAAAATAAAGTCGAAAAATAAACAAGGAAGTGTTTAATACTTTATTTACAAAAAAAATAAGTAGGCAAAGGGAGGTTTAATATTCTGAGGTTAGAGAGAAACAGAGAAAACGATATAGCACAATTTAAATGTATGGTAAACTCTATTCTAGAAGTGGTCTAGATTTGTAAATTTTAGTAGTTTATTGAATATTTATGTCACTTCATAAGGCCAAGATATGTAATTGTTATTGTGAGATGAATTTGTTGACTGTGGATACTGAGAGTAGATGAAATTAATGGCATTTTGATAGGATCAGTTGAACCAGGATTCAGATTTCTTGTTTTTATATTTACAATAGGCTTTTATTAATTACTTTAAGAATGGGTTTTAATTTTTAAAACATAAAAATCAACTAAACAGTAAAACTAAAAAGACATGATACTTATAAATCATGCTAATTTAAGCCAGGCTCAGTACTAAGAATAACTACAGCTTGCTTGCTATAAATAATGTATTATTGATGCATTATTCGTATTTTATTTTATTATTTAATAACTCACCAATTTATAACACGCAGCGAAAGTTAGAACTACAACATTTCTCGGATATCTAATACCTTCCAATTGTTTTTGCTTTATAAGATCTACAATTTCTAACACCTCTTGAAATTTTTTATTTTCATATAGCATATCTAGTAGTAATTGGTAACTTATTATTTGATCAAAAAATCCATCCAATTCTGGAGATTTGAAACACTGAAAAAATACATTAGGGATCTTGTTTGTTTGTTTTTAATTTATATTACCTCAACAGCTAAATCTGAGCGATTGTGATGATAAAACAGACGCATTACAACGGGTCCAAAAATAAAACTTCCAAAACGCAACTCTTTGTTTTGTTGATTAAATCTAAAAAAAAATATTAATTATATAGAGAAATAAATTATGAATATAAGTACTTTTTTATCATTGTAACAACTAATTGTAGGTCTTTGTCATCTGTCGATATATAAATCATGTTTTTCAGGTCTTCTGTAAACACCATGTGCTTGTTACCTTCCTGAATACTTTCTGACATTTTTTCTTTAAAATTTTCACCTATATTTTCAAACTGCATCTGTGCAGTCTCACATGTTTGTGCGAAACCATCCAAACCTAATGTAGATTTTGAGAAAAGTTGTCTTACATCTGAAAAAATGTTCTGAAATTAAAATGTTTGGTTATGTAATGAAAACTTACTCTGTACATTTAAAGCTGAACGGAGGTAAGTATTGAGTTGAATCGTTTTATTAATTGCTGAAAAATTTGTTTGTTTTAACGTAGATATTATTTTGCTGGTCAACATTTTTTAGATGTTATATATTAACACATATACTTCTCTAACAAATTACAAATTACCACACCGTTTTTTTTAACATAACCTATACAATTATGACTCATGTCACCTGACTTTTATTTTCTTCTTTTTTTTCAACTAAACGTGTCATACTAAGTCTTTAGTTCTGTCTAAGGCTAAGGCTAAGGCCACACGGCACATACCGGAGCCCGTTCACGGAGAACGGAGGACGGGTGACGGACCCGTTGATCTCTCTAGTGACAGATAGCGGTTTGACGAGCGTCACGGAGGGACCCCTTCCATCATGTTTCCATTGGCGCCTTGTTTTACAAAATATACATTACAGGTCTTCATTCAGTACCCTTATCTACCATGGAGTTGGAAAGTCGAAAAGTGCTAGTGTGTTGTTTGTTGCGTAGGCGGAGAAAGAGAAATTATTGGGTTCACCCAATTAACGAGAAAAGATATTTACATGGTGCATTTACTATTTATGGACCTGACAGATGAGGAAACAAAATTTTCTCTTTTAGCATTAGTTTTTAATTGTTTGTTTTTATAGTCCTCATTTGACTACAATCCCACAACAGGGGTCTGTTTTCAACACAAGCTATTAAAATTTCAATATCTATTTCTTGAGACATCGTCAAAACAGCAACACATCAACTGAATAATAAAATAAATGAATACGGTACTGATCCTTGAAAGTCTAGCAGCGTCTGCGCGATGGAAGACGAGACGGGTTCCTGAATGCCCGTGTGGCATCGTAGATAACAAACAATGATCCGCTAGCTAGTGACGATGCGAAAGACGGAGACGGGCCCGTCCAAAGGTAGCAGAACCGACGGAGGGTCCGCCACACAATAACGGGTCCGTTAGCCAATTTACGGACCCGTCCCGTTTAGGTTGTCGTGTGGTCTGTATCACTGCTCTCCATGTATCATAAATTCGAACGGAACGGGTCCGGCCCGTTCGAATTTATGATACATGGAGAGCAGTGATACAGGCCACACGACAACCTAAACAGAGAAAATTTTGTTTCCTCCTCTGTCAGGTCCATAAATAGTAAATGCACCATGAAAATATCTTTTCTCGTTAATTGGGTGAACCCAATAATTTCTCTTTCTCCGCCTACGCAACAAACAACACACTAGCACTTTTCGACTTTCCAACTCCATGGTAGTTAAGGGTACTGAATTAAGACCTGTAATGTATATTTTGTAAAACAAGGCGTCAATGGAAACATGATGGAAGGGGTCCCTCCGTGACGCTCGTCAAACCGCTATTTGTCACTAAAGAGATCAACGGGTCCATCACCCGTCCTCCGGTCCTCCGGCTCCGGTATGTGCCGTGTGGCCTTAGCCTTAGGTTGTCATGTGGCCTGCATCACTGCTCTCCATGTATCATAAATTCGGACGGGCCGGACCCGTTCCGTTTAGGGTGCCGTGTGGCCGCTAAGTGCTTGTCTTCTCAACCTTTTGAACGAGATAAAATCAAGCTCTTAAATAAAGGTTTGAGGTTTGCGCACATCCCCAACAAGTCATTCATAAGTTTCAAATATTCCGTGCCCAAGGATGAAGTGAGATAGATATATAAAAGCATTGTATATAGATTATAATCTATATACAATGATAAAAGTCCAGAACATGGCAACGAATTTATGCTTCGATGCATGGGCGTACCGTTACAGAGGGAAATGGGATGTGACACAATATATTTATTTTTTTTAACGATTTTAATTTTACCGGTTACATAGGAAATTTAAAATACTAATGAAAATATATTTATTTAATCAAATTAATTGTAAAAAAATTTAGGATCAGTTATTTCGCTAGTCCGCTCTGAACACCTAGTCTTCGTCAATGCAGGATCAAGGGAAAATTCATCATTTCCTTGCAAATGTGTCGATGTTGTTTTTATCAGGCTGTTCGACTATCAGGCTATTCGGGATTGAGGTAGGAATGGGGAACTAACTACAAATTAAACTCTGATGAATTATTACTTGTATCATCCTGAAATAAAAAAAAATAATGTTGGTATAGTAGGAACCTTCTAGGTTTAGATAAATCCTGAAAAATATATAAACTGTTTTAATCTTATCAAACCTATAACAGAAAAAAATTAGTTAGTAAATATCAACTAACGAAAACGTTGGCAGAAGTAACAAATTTCTACATCTACTATTTTTTTGTGAGGCAAGCCTCGTTTTATTTTATTTTTTCTCCACTACGCTACATTAAAATTATATACATTAATAATCCACGAAGCAGGCGAGAAGGCATTCACAGTGAAACGACATACAAATCGAATCAAATAAGTAATTAGTTAAAACTACAATTACAGAACACAAAAATTTTTAATAAAAGTTCAGATTCATGGGAAATCACTAGAGTTTAAGCAGTCGGTATTATGAAAATGTTTTTGATTGCTTAAAATATTCAACATATTCTCAAAATTCTTAAAATTTTACTTAAATACTTAGTTTGACAGAAAAACAAAATGTGATTTAATTTTTAACACAATATAATTCTAAGTCGTTGCAATAAGTTAAAACAATCCTTTATGCATTATTAAAGAATTTATACAGTCGATAAAATACTAAATTCTACGCCCCTGAACTAAGTTTATAACCTTAAATATAACTTACCGATGAAATGATAAATTGGGATTTAAATAATCGAGTTTGCGGCATACCACACATTGTTGAACCATATTTGTCTATTCAATCAATTTAAACCAATAAATCAATATGAAAAAGAAAATTTTAATCTAGCACGATATAAAACACATTAGTAAACAAACACCTATGTACTGAACATGGCCGACACATATATACTAGTACCATTCTAATGGTTTCGCTTCATTCATAAATAACAATGTTTGATAGCGCTTCGTTGCCGCTTCTATCAAATTTTCGCAGAAATGGTTGAAACTTAAATCATGGTAAAGTATCTTTGTCAATATTTATCTAGCAATATAATTTGTTGTGTTATTAGTTTCGAAAATTAGTGTTAACGTAGATGTACAATTATTTTAGCGAAACAATATATCTCATTTTCCAAGATAATTTTTAAATAGATTTAGGATTTTTGTAATGACGGAAAAAAATATGATAACTTTGACAACATTGAAACTGATAATATAAATTCAATATTAACAAAAAGACAACAACGTACTTCAATAATAAACCAAAACCTACAATCAATTGGAAACAGTAAAGATGAAATAGAAATTCTACTAAGTAATGAACCCTCTTGTAAAATTTTTTGCGCCACTGAACATTGGAAAACAAGTGAGCAATTAAAAAATTATTATATCAAGGGATTCTGGCAAGTAGCAAGTTTTTGTAGAGAAGCTGAAAACTCTCATGGAGGAAGTGTCATTTATGTGTCGGAGAAGCTTCAGTGTAAAGAAAGAAGTGATATTAATGTATTTGCAATAGAAAATATCTTCGAGTGTTGTAGTTGTGAAACAAAAAATAACGGGAATAAAATAATAATTATTTGCTTTTATAGACCGTCAGGTGCTGATGTAACATTATTCCTGGAAAGACTTGAAGATCTCCTTTGCATATTGCAAATGAAAAAGCTTGGATTTTTCTGGTAGGTGACTATAATATCGATTTTTAAAGTAATACTAAATATTTACAAGACCTTTTATCTTTATTAGATGTATATAATCTGCACCATATTATTTGTGAACCCACAAGAATAACCAGTACCAGTAGAACCTGTATAGACAACATTGTTACAAATTTTGAGGGTGATTTTGAAGTAACTGTCTTACATTCTTTAATCTCGGACGCAGAAATTTCAATTTTTTTTTAGATAATGATGATGATACAAAAAATACTTTTAGAAACTTTAGTAAAAAAACCAAAAATCATTTAAAAATTCGTTAAAAGGAATACAATGGGACAGATTATATAATCTACCAAAAACTGACATTAATTATCAATGGGACTATTTCAAAACTACAATAATCGAAAAATTTAATCATTATTTCCCTATTAATATTAAAAAAAAATTACGAAAACTAAAAACAGAAGCTTAAATACAAATAATGAAATTAAAAAATGTAAGAGAGAACTAGATGTTTTATATATAATTAAAAATAGAGATAATAGGTATGATGAAATATACAAACTTAAGAAAAAAGAGTACAATAGGCTACTTCAAGACAATAAAAAACATGATTACTCAGAAAGACTTAAGAATTCTGACAATAAATCTAGAAGTGCGTGGGCAATAGTAAAAGAAATTAGAGGAACTAAAACAAACAAAAAAGAAATAAAGATAGAAGGAGATGCTTTCACAAAATCAAACGAATTTAACACTTTTTTTGCAAACGCAGCGTTAGAGTTATTGTCAAAATTAGAAAATAGACCTTACACATCAAACATACCATATTCTAAAAAACAATTCAACATATAATATTAAACAAAAAAGAACTACTAAAATGCGTAAGGGAACTGAAAAATAAACAAAGTGCAGGACATGATGAAGTATCAATGAGCCTCATTAAATATATTATCGATGTGATAGCCACTCCATTAGTTTACATTATTAATAATTCAATTAATTCTGGTATTTTCCCTGATGAACTTAAAATTGCACTTGTAGTTCCAGTTTACAAAAAAGGTGATGAGTCACAAATCGAGAACTACAGACCTATAAGCATGTTGTCATCTTTCTCCAAAATATTTGAAGAGATCATTGTTTCGCGCATCTTAGAGTTTATGTATTCAACTAATCAATTGAATAATATTCAACATGGGTATCTTAAACATAAATCAACCTTAACAGCTGTTTTCCAATTTACAAATGAAATATTATTAACATTGGAAGAAGGACACATTCCTTTGGGTTTATTCCTGGACTTATCAAAAGCATATGATTTAATAAACTATGATATACTGTTAAGTAAATTGGATTGTTACGGAATTAGAGGATCAATATTAAAGTGGATAGAATCTTACCTATCAAATAGGCAACAAAAAATTAAACTCAAATACCGTAATAATCAAGTAACTTCTGACAGTATTGAGATAGGCCTAGGAATTCCACAAGGGAGTGTGTTGGGACCAATATTGTTCATACTATATGTTAATAATATAACAGAAATTATTGAGAATCCATGTTGGTGTTCAATAACAACATTTGCGGATGATACAAATATATTGGTGAAAGGTGCCAACTTGACTAACTTACAGTACAGATCGAACAAAGTATTTAATAGTAGTATCGATTGGTTCACAAAAAATAAATTAATCATCAATAAAGATAAAACTAACTTGATCATATTTAAAACAAATAGGTCTAAATTAGACATCCCAAATGTATATACAATTTATGACACACATATCAGACCACAAGAAAATGTTAAATTTCTAGGAATGATGTTAGATAGTACCCTGTCATGGTCACTACACATTGATTATATTCGTCAAAAGGCATCTAGGTCAACTTACACTTTAATTATACTAAAAAAATATTTGGACTTTTCAACTTTAAAAATGGTGTATCATGCTGTCATTGAAAGTCATGTTAGATAGGGTATTATATTATTTGGAAGCTGCACCGATGTCGGTAAACTATTTATTTGTCAAAAAAGAGCTTTGAAGATAATATTGGGAATGAAAGTGAGAGATTCTTGTAGGAATAAATTTAAACAGAACAAAATACTGACGACTACAGCAATCTTCATACAAGAATCGGTGCTATTTTTCTACAAGAATCGATCACTTTTTGACAAAGATAAACCTCAAAGTAATTACATAACCAGGTCAATAAATTATGCGTATCCATCCCACAGACTTTCAATGACAGAACATGGGGCATATTACACATGTATCCGTATTTACAATAGTCTTCCTTCAACTTTAAAACATATTGACAATATAAAACAATTAAAAAAGAAGCTATTTGAATTTCTAGTTGAATTAGAACCTTATACGTTAAGTGAATTCTTTAATTTATAGTCGATTTCTGTTTAGATTACAATATTGTATCTTGTTGTTTCTATTGACCCTATTTCGTTTTATGTTATTTGTAACATACTTCTGAAATAAAGTTTTGTTTATTATTATTATTATTATTATTATTATCTACTACTAAGATACAGGGTGTTGAAGATAAAATGTATTTTTCGTTTTTTGCAATAATTTCTTTAATTTAATATATTGACTTGAAATTTGGTATGGTTATATTTTTAAGTTAGTAAATCATAAGCGTGTTATCAATTTTGACATTAGATAAAGAGGGCGCCACCTACACTCTACTGGATGAAGATAAGTATAATTTTTTTTATTCCTGGCCTTTTTTGAATTTTTTTCAAGTCTTTATGATACACCCTGTAAATCTGAACAAAAAAGGCATAAATTCAGCTCATTTCGAGGTATTTGCATTTAAAATATTCCAGCCACGGTATCTATTTAATTTACTTTAACATATTTCAAAAGTCAGTTTTAGTGATCTATATAAGATCGTGCGAATAAGTGGTCGGGTGATGAATATCTCACTGTGTCACTACTGAAGGATCTATTTTGTGTGATAGGCTATCCTCTTTTAAATATTGTTTAGAGAAAGGACAGATGCCAGTAGAATTAAAAACTAGTGTTATTGTACCTATAGCAAGAGTACCTTCGCCCACACGCAGGGCCGCCCAGAGGGCGAGGCGACTGGGGCGATAGCCCCTTGTGCCTCGGCCAAGGGGGCGCCGCGGTCGTTTAAGGAAAAAATAAAAAATATCGCCCTGCGTTATGGAAGCACGAATATTTTTCCACGGAAAAAAATCGTAAACTATTCTAAAAATCGTTTAGCCCAGTTAGTCCAGTCGACAGGTAGTTTCAGGTGGAAAAAGGTCGGAAGTTATTGAAACTTTGGGATGTTGTTCAGGGATGGTTAATTAACATTTTCTCAAGTTTTCGACCCCGTGGACCCTGTGCTAAAAGAGGAGGAGGGAAAAACTGCAAAAATTTTGACCTTCCTCCGGTATTTTCGCAATAGAGCTTCTTTCATACGGCAAAAGCAAGTAGCTACAATATCATGTTACTTTTTCCTTTTATCTATTTCTCTGAATTATTGAAAAACCGGGCCAAAGTTTTTTTGCTCGATATTTTGACCCTCCTATCAATACTAATTTCACCGAATTCTTTTGGATAAGGGGGCTTTGCAAGGTGTTAAATATATTCACAAAGACTCGATAAATTATTTTTGTGTATTTTCATAAACAACATTTTGTAAGGGCGTTTTTTTGGATTTTCGCAGTTTTCGAAAATGCTCTGGTCTATCGGGAATTAATAGTTATTGACCATATCGGTTTTCAACGCACATCATTAGAAAGCTTAGCTTATCCCCTTGTCCATGGCATTTTTCTTTTTTCATATTGTTTGGTTTTCCGAAAAATTGAGAAAATTCTCACCCCTATGAAAAATCGACATTTTTTTTTTGAGGATTATTTTCTTTTCGTGCTAAAATTTTTTGGGGTTAGGAATCGTACTAAATAAAAGATCACATTCTGACTTTCTCATCAATATATATATATATATATATATATATATATATATATATATATATATATATATATATATATATATATATATATATATATATATATCAAGTATTTTATTAAGTGCAGCACGAGAAAAAACTTCTGCCTCCAAACTTTCTCAAATTGGATTTTTTTACAATAAATTTATTAATCAAGTGCAAAAAGTGGAAAAAAGTTGGTTATTATTGCCTTATCTTTTGTCTTCAGACAAAAACTGGAGGATATTCAAGTTTTGGGAGGATATTCAAATTTTCCATTTTCACCACAAAAAAATAATTGTGAATTTTTGAAAAGCCGTTTTTGCAAAAAATATTAGTGTAGCGAAAAAAATCATACGGACAACTTTTGTAGGTAATGAACTGCCCTTCATTTTTTTGTTTAAACAAAAATGGTCTAAGGGTCAGATTTCGGCAGATATCGTCGAAAAACAGATTTTCGGGAACTCTAGAGAGCCATTTTCCACCCTTCCACAAATTCCACGTAGCTGAGATTTTCGGAGGTAAACACAGGTTTACAAAAAAAAAGGTCGGGAAAAACACAATATATTGTTTAAATTTCACTTCTATGTGTACTATTCTGAACTGCTTGATATATAAATGTTCAATCGGCCTCTTTATTAATGG
This sequence comes from Crepidodera aurea, assembly GCA_949320105.2. Lineage (NCBI taxonomy): Eukaryota > Metazoa > Arthropoda > Insecta > Coleoptera > Chrysomelidae > Crepidodera > Crepidodera aurea. Next base: position 75,135,049 of record OX439473.1, on the reverse strand, counting down.
CGTTTGTCGAGGACTGCTAGGAACCTCGTGACATCATGTAACTTTTTTTAATTATCTCGCTTAATCTTAACGATTTAAACAGCATTATTATGACTAAAGATGTACCACGAAAACATAAAGAATACTTTTTTTTGAATTGATACTTCGTTTTTATGATATTGGCGTGTATAACTTAAAAATCGGTAAGACAAACGTATTTTTTAAGCTCAGAGCCAGAAAATAGAACGTTGCCACGATGTATCTTGTGAATTGAAATCAAAATATGCATGCCTACAAACTAAATGATGAAGTGGAAGGAGGAGGGAAATTTCGAAATCAAACTTGATGACGTCACCGCGTACTGTATCCACTTAATATTAATACTCAAAAGATATTACTTCACAGTAAATATTTGTTAAAATTGCTGCGTTTTGAACTCATTGTTTTTCTAATAAAAGAAACCAAAAATGTTGATCTATTTTTATTTCTCACCATTTTAATTTACATCACATTAAAAATTAATAAATATATAAATATTTACAATAATATATAAAAAAAATATTATAATTCTTTTGTTAACACCCGATTTCTTTCAATGTATTTGTACTTTATTCTCTCTATTTGAACTCCCATCACAACTACAGAACAGATATAAATGTAATAAGCGATCATAAACATCAACACTTGAAACCGTGTCATTAGGTTAAATACAGGATATATCCAATGTCCTATTAGGAATCTTGATAAAATAAACCTAAAATGAAAATTTTAAATTAATTTGTTCTTACATCTGGTGCTGTACTGTTACGAACGCGTATTGATACATTATTAGCCTTTAAAAACGAGATATTAAATATTCTAAATATTCTAAACAACCGTTACAAATAAGTTGATAAACCAAAGGTTCCAATTTCCCAATTTAACCGTTACAAAGTTTTTTCTACGATTTTTGCATTTGAAATTTCTTAGTTTAAGAGCAGGAACAACCTGAATGTTTCCAGATTAAATGACATAAAAAACAAAAAAGTCTTCTTCAAACCCAAATCATGTCACCCCCCCAAACTTTTGTATCGAGTCGGTATTTTCAAGTCTGTATTTTCATGCCGTAGTCGGCAAATTTTCCTCGACGAGTCGGCATTTTCAACATGACTCACCCAAAAAGGCAAAAATTTTCTCAAAAGAAGAAATTTATCTTCATATAAAAGTCGCTACGATTTTTGGTTTGGCGGGCGCATGTAGGCGAGAAGAATTAACAAAGATGTCTTTAGATCATATTGATGACAAAAGAAATATTTTATTGATAAATATCCCAGACACAAAAAACCTCTTTTTCAGAAGCTTTGCGATTTCTGAGGAAGCTGAAAATGGAAAATTGCTAAATTTGTTTAGAAAGTATGTGAGTTTAAGAAAGCCTGAAACCCCACATAAGCGATTTTTCGTGAAATATAAGAAAGGAACTTGCACTGTACAATGTATCGGAATAAACACCTTCGGAAAAATGTCATCAGAGATTGCAAGTTATCTGAAGCTTCCAAATCCTGAATTATATACGGGCCACAGTTTCCGACGTTCCGCCGCCACAATGCTTGCAGATTCCGGAGAAGGAATAACAAATATTAAACGCCTCGGGTTGGAAATCTTCTAGCGTCGCAGAAGGTTATGTAGAAAGCTCACCAAGTTTCCAAAAGAGTCTATCGAATAAAATATTAAACTTCAGTGACGCTGTCGCTGGCCCTTCCACTAGTCAGCAGCTGTCGCCAGTAAAGCCTTCCAAAATGACGTCTTCCAGCCAAGTTCCCATCGCCACGGTTACAACAATTAGTGCTGACAAAGCAGTGGAAAACCGAAATCTGACTTCATTGGAAAACATTTTAGCCTCTGCAATTAATTTGCAGAATGCTACAAATTGCACGTTCAATATTAATATTAAGAATAATTAATTTGTTGATATGTATTTAATAATAAATGTTTCTTTATGTTAACTTTTGGGTTTTTTCCGCACGCTAGTAGAAAAAATAGTGTACCTAACACGTGCGTAAAGTGACTTTTCCGCACTTGTTAGATAAACTACTATTTCAGTGTTATTATATTTTTGGTGAAATACGAGATATCGATTTTCAGAAAAACTCACAAGACAATGCATCAAATGTATACCCCAAGGATCAGTTTTTAAACAACCAATAATAGGTAAAATAAGTGATAGAGAATCATACTTACACAGAATGATATCCAAAAAATACAATGTTGTACCCCCGAAAGGCTGTTTTTAGGGTTTCCGGTGGTCGAAAAACGATACAAGCCTCCACTATAATAAAAAATAAAATCCATGTATGCATAGAATGGTTTAACCATTTCGGAAAAGATTTTTCGCAGGCTTTTGGAAATACATATTCTGGTTCGAGGGTGTACAAACCCCAAAACATTGAAAAAACGTATATAGAATAGGGAAAAGCTATTCCGGAGTATAAGTAACTTAGCCAATTGTTTAGTTTCTTCTGTTTGTCAGGAAATACTGATAGTAGGTTCATCGTGTCATACATTGTAGATAAAATAAAATATGTCGATTGGGCAGCCTAAAAATGAAATGGAAATTTTGTAATTAAAAAGACACGAGCCCTACAATTTGAGACATTCCGAGATAGCGCAAGAACATCTTCGGGACGCCTCATTCCCTTAAAAGAAAAGAGACTCCTAAAGTAAAAAATCAAAAGAGCAATAAATAATTTTGATTTGAGTAGGGCGTCTCGGGCTTACTTACAAAATTCCAACTCGTGAAGTAAATAGGTGCATATTTGATCATATTTAGAACAACCGGTTCAGTAATTTTAGTTACATCAATACTTATAGAATACGCTGTTACGTAAAAATGGTGAAGGCACACTATAACATGAAATAGGAGCCTCAGTAAAATTAATGGGGCTGCGGTGGACTTTAGTTGTTTCTCTAACCGTTGTTTCTAAAACAAAAATATTTATAGAGTGGCTCAGTTAAAATTTCGACGAAAATTTTCTCACATATAGAGGGTGTAACAAAAAGTTAAGTCATAATTGAACCACATTCTGGGGTCAAAAATAACTCGATTGAACATAACTTACCTTAATGCAAATGTGCACACAAAAAAAGTTACAGCCCTTAGAAAGTACAAAATGAAAATCGATTTTTTCCAATATTTCATGAACTGTTTAACATTTTGTAATGAAAATGGATAAATGGCTTTCTTATCGTAAGATCACCTTTTTCAAATAAAAGCACGAAATCTGTACAGCCCATAAATATGCAGCGTTTTGAACCCCTAAAACCCCCCAAACTTTTCTATGTGTTACAATTAAATTAGTGTTGTACCACCATTGATTTAATACATCATTTTTGAAATTTTTTTGCCTCTTAACACTTTTTATAAAAGCCAGTTTTTATCATTTCATTATCCTTCAAAAATTTTGAGTGACAAAAAGTAAGTTATAACTGAGTATTCAACGATCAAATGCTCTGAAAATAATTGTCTAAAAAGAGGTATTTTTGATTTAAAAACAAAAAATAATGTAATCATCTATAATGGCCAAGCAATGTTCACACACGGGTTACCTAAATTACATAAAAACACTTTTTTCGCAAACCATATATGAAAATGAATCATATCAACCCTAAAAATCAGACCGAAACTAATATTTTCTGTAAAAATATTTTTTTGACTTTATTTGAAAAGTAATTTCATAGTAATTATATAATCTAAAAATGGTACCTACTTTATTTATCAGATTATTTGCATTTTGGACTAATTTTTTTGCTACTCACAGTATATCATATATAATATAAAAAAGGTGTGTTGGAAAAGTTGAAAGCTCTTCATAAGATAATTTTAAAATGCCCCAAATGAATACCTAATTATTTTTTCACACATATTTTGTTTAATAAAATGCAAGAACTTACCAATGCAACTGCTTTCACACAGAACATCAAAAACAGATTTAGCTCCATTATATTTTTAATTTTAATCTGAAAATAAAGAAAATTAAAGTTATTTCATTTTATATTTTAAAGTAAATTACGGATAACTCCGTAACTGTCAACGTTACGGTTGTTGGACATTTTCAAACAAATACAGGATGTTTCCAAATGACACTTACAACGTCTGCTGTAGATACCCCTCGTAAAATTGGACAAAATGATATGACGAATGAGGGGTCCAACCTAACTACTTTTCGAAATACAGGGGGTTAAAGTTAAAAAAAAACTTTTTATTTAAAAACTGTAAAACGGATTAATATATTAATGTGGAATTTAGCAGGTCATTCTTAAATGTAAAAAGACATATTTTAGTAAAAAATCATGTTTTATATCTAGATCCAGTGGTGTGCAGTTAGAATAGTATGTCCCCTTTTTCCCACCATTTTCTACGCCCATGGTATTTGAAACTATTTTTAACTTTTTTTTTTATATTGCTTAATAGTTTCCACGTAAAAAACGAATAACCTTTACATACCGAAAATCTTGAAGTTTTCATAATAATAGGTATTATCATAAGAAAAAAGCTAAAGAAAAAACTCATGGTACTATTCCGACATAGAGAGTATCCTTTTGGAATTCAAATTTTTTAAATCTTAGATTTAGAAAAACATTCATTACTATTTAAGCATATCAATGCCACTTCTTTATCTTTGCGTTTATAATAATTGTTAGGTTCTTTTAATAATCTAGTTGAAGAATTCCATTGTACTTTATGGCCAAAATCCCAAGCTGTTCATATATTTTTAATTTTTCGAATTATTTGTTTTTAATGTATAACTGGTCTAATATGAAAAGGTTTAGATGTTCCTCCTGTTGTAAACACAATTTTTTTATTCTGAATTTCATTAAAAAGTTTCGTATTTATTATTAATGATTTCAATTACTAAGTAGTTTCTTAAAGTATAAAATAAAACAAAATCATTCTTAAGAAAAATAGAAGAAACGCGCAATCCAAAATCTAGTTTTAAATATGTTTTCATAACTCGTTTTTTAATTAAAAACTAAAAAGGTGTAGCATAAATTCTTTAAAAATTATAAAAAAAATTATATCCAGAAAAAAAAATTATTTACATATATCTTCTTTAAACTTTTGATGATTCCACCATTATTTTATTTTCAAATTACTTTTACTATTGTATTCAGAAAAGACACATTTATATATTTAACACATTTAAAAATAATATTTATTTGAAGAGATAAATAATTTATCATTTTAGGATTTTTAAATATTACTAATAAAATATTTCGACTTTTTCCTGTGTTTTTACTATAACTAAATATTTATGTTGGTGAGTGCCGGAATAAGATCTTATTTAATAAAATAATAATCAATTAAAGAAGAAATCCATAAAATCATTCAAGAATTATCTATTTTACTTACTGGTTTTGAAATCTATCCATCGAAATTTTGTAAATATATAATAATGATTAAAAAAATATTAAAATACTAATTTGAATGAGAACATATTTTTAATTTCTTATTTATTTTAGCATTTTACCTTAAAAGTATTTCAAATATGTAAATATACATAAACAAACACGACAGAATTCACAAGTTCATTTTCACGTTTTATCTAACAGAACTACCCATTTCTTCTGACTGCACTTATAATTTTTCCAAAAAATAATTACTGACTTAATTATCAAAGCAATTTAAATATTTAGTTTTCTTCCTAGAGATATGAATATATTAAATCGCCGGCATATGTAGGGCGAACTTTTAATGAGATCTGACCTCTCATGTGATTTTTAAGAGATCGCAATTTTATCACGATACTAGGCCTAGACACCATCACCGTCAACTTCCAGTGATATTCACGCGTAGACGGGATGATAAAAATAAAACTAATTAAAAAATACATAAATACCGAATACATATCAGTAAGCGATTTACATCTTGCAGTTTATGCCCCTTTTCCCCTATTTGCCCTTTTTAGCCTTATTTTTAAATGATGCCCCTTTGCACAGAAATATTGTTAATCGATTTTTAGTCACTATTTTAATAAAAGTCATAAATCCACATAAGTTTTCTGCAAATGAAATCTTCACTTTGATATGGATGAACCAAATTATATATTTTATTTATTTGCTCTACAGACCTTGGAGGCCTAGGTATTACATTAAATTTTATACAAATACTATAATAATAAAAACGTTTTCCGATTATTCAATGAACTTTTAAAGAAAAAATATTTTAACCTAAGTAACAATTTTGGAAAAATTAAAAACAAATTTTCCGTGATTTCACCGTTGCTCCAACGAGGGGGTCTCATGCCAATTTTTCCGGAGTGTTTTTTTGATTAAAACTTTTATTTTTTACATCGGCATCGGCATGTGATTTAAAAACACGGAAATCCTAATTAATTTTTTACATTTTCACGTGACTATTTGAGCTACTGTGGATAGCATGCATTTAATTATTACAGCTTTAACTACCTTATGTTACAAAATTAAAATATATTTGTTAAAATTAATCATGTGAATTTCGCTTTATTAGTGTTATTCCTAGTTCTCACATTTTTTGTTATATGGCACCGATGATGGCACAAAAGGACATATGGTCCTATGGTTCGAAAAAACTCTGCTCCCAAAATTGACAGACTACATGATCAAGGCCTCGTAACATTCGAAGTTAATTATAAAAATTCCGAATTCTAATTGGGGCAAACCAGAAATCTAAGAATTTCTACATGAGGAAGATTTGTATTTGTATTAGAAATACTTGGGACACACCTTGCTTAGACTACCTCCTTTTTCTGGCATATTAAATCCACTAGAGTTTTGCTACTCCAAATATTATATTTTTGGAAAAATATAGTCCAGTTGCCAGAGAAGGATATTAACCAAAAGCTCGCACAAAATGTGATATCGATGAAACTTGGCACTTAAGTACTTGAAAGGGTGTAGAAAACGATAAAAAAATCTTTGCTACTCTAAAGTGTATGCTAACTTCACAGTTTCGAAAATAAAATCGAAAATTTGGTTTTTCCATTATATCTCAAAAAAAATAAAAATTTCGAAAAACTAATAGCACCACGTGAAAGAGCGGAAAATTCTACTAAAAATTATATTATAAGTTATTTAAAAAAAAATGTATTACTATAAAAACTCTACGCGCGCCGAGCCGTTGAATACAAATATTCAGGCGAGGTGTACGGAAAAACTAAAGTATCTTTGCCTAAAATGTATGCAGAAAAAATAGAGCATTTTAAAGAGGAGACTCTAAGCTTTCTCAGAAAGCCATTAGTTTTTCATTTTTTTTGTTTTCTAATAGAAAATTTGACCGGAAGTTATAATTTCTAAAATTCTCACTGATTTTAATAAAACTGAAGATATCTATTAATAGAGGCACAACAAAAAAATCCTTGTACATTTATCATCACGATACTTTTAGTTTTGATATCTGTTTAATAAAACTTATGTATTTATACAGGGTGTTTCATAGTTAAACCGACATACGTTAACTGTAAATAGAGGGTACTTAGGTGATTCCAAATAACCTTGGTTACTTGGTCTAACGCCTTCAATAACCGAGATACGAGGTGTTTCATCCATTTCGGCCAATAATTTGATAAGCCTTAACTTTTAGAACCACCCTGTAGATTTCTCTCATACTTGGTACAGGCATAATGTGCAAAAACTTTGATTTTATTATTAAAGGAGCTTGCCATTCTTAGACCGGTTTCGGAATTATTGTTCCTCTTCAGTAAGAAGCAGGCTAGCTCGAATTTCTATCTCTAAAGAAATTCTGAAGATCGCTTTGAACCCACCAACTCTTAGTACAAACGGTTAAGTCGACTTAACCGTAATAATTCCGAAACCGGTCTAAGAATGGCAAGCTCCTTTAATAATAAAATCAAAGTTTTTGGTTTAAAGCCCCGACTTGGTCGGGCTCCAAACCACGTCTGGACTTTCGTAATTCAATAACTGGGGGGCATATAGTCCAAGGAGTAGTTGTTGAAGTCAAGACGCTGGTGCAGTGTAGGACATTTAATGTCTTTGTTCTTGGTAACAAGTGTGATTTATTTCACAACCTTAGGTAGATTAATTTTGATAACTCTTGTTGATGGAACAACAACTTGACTGGCCTGCTGGCTTACTGCCAGTGCCATTAAATCAGTTAAAAAAATCCACTAGATTAAATAGGGGCGCAGTTAAAAGGAGTTCTAAGAAGAAACAACGTGGCTCCGAAATTTTCTTTGGCTGGTCTCCGATTACTTAGAGAAGAAGTAACAAAACTTGCGACGACCAGTTTGAACAATTTCATTCTGCGTGTAATTGGCGTGGAAAACAAATACGAGTACGTTAAATATTTGCCAATATTAATTATAAATTTAGAAAATAGGGGTGATGAGAATCTGAAAAAAATAAATTTTCTGTGTATTTTGTATAAAATTGTAGTAGGCATTTTTTGGGTAATTTTTTAACTTGTTTTTCTTTGTTCAAATCTTGTAAAATTAAATTTGCATTTCACATTTGTTTTTGCCGTCTAAAAAACTGGTACTGATTATATCGCTGTAAATCTTATAACCGAATTAGTCGTCAACTATAATTACAAATATTTTTCATTGTTTAGACATTTTTTCTGCATTGACGATGTTTAACATTTACAAACTTTCTTAAAATTCAATAAACTGCTGACCAAAAATTTATAATTTATCTACAAGTAAGAATATTCACTGAACAAATTGTTTTTTTGCCTTTAGTGAGGCTTTTCTATCAGAAAATTGTTAAATTGACCCGCTTGAACCCACATCTCAGCATAACCGACATTGTGCACAGTTAATAACAATAAATAAGCGAGTTTATTAACAATTATTGTTTCGCCCAGCCGCTAGAGCGGCGCTCGCATCGCGCCAACCGATGTCGGACTAGCCCAGAGTGAATGTGGTAGTAGACTGTGGCTGTGTTGATTAGAATGAGAACTGTCAATCTAAAATTTTATTAATACATTCATTACAATTTATTTGGTCTATGGCAATGTTAGAAGATCATTCTCAACTGGTTTTCTTTATAATCGAAAAATAATCATTAATTACAATCACCCAGAAAACCGGTTTAAGTACGGAAATGTTGTCATTCGCACAAAAACAATGTTTCGTTGATCAATCAACTAAATGAAACTTTATTAAAATAATGCACTGCTGTGTATAATTTCATAGCAGAATAAACGTTCTTGTTCCTTCCTTCAGTGTCTTTATAAAAAATCTTGCTGCCTCATATTTATCTCTACGGTTGTTTGACTACCCTGTTGTTAGCAGGAGTTGTTTACTATACAGGTCATTGTTCAAAAATGTTTTCAGCCTTCTTGTGGAATTTTTTTATTCAATTAGATTCGAGATACCGTTTATTACTTATTAGATTTGTATGGCAAGAATAATAATAATAACAATAATAATGCTTTTATATTCACTATTAGAAATCGTGATATTTAATTACTTTTATTCCAACGTACCTCTAGTCTAGACTATAAGATATTTTCCAGCTTATCACTCATCTGTCATGCTAATGCACGATTATACAGAATGATTTTCTCGATTTAGACTATTTTATCAGAGTCCAATTATTTTAATTAATTTGTAAGTCAGTAACTTCAGTTAACCCTGAATTTGATGCGACTATTTATTTCATCAATAGAATACTGTTTCCTATAAATTAAATATAAATAAGATAAATGGCAAAAATTGAGACCATTAATTAAAATTTTAATCAAAGTTCATGTTAGTGGAATTTGGAAAAATCTTCACGTATCTAAAATAATAAATATATTATGTAAAGCCACCAGAAGATATAATAATTAGGAAAGAGCAATTTTCAAACAAACAGTCTTTTGCACGCAAAATATGTTTCCCAGTTTTGGCAATTTTTTCACCTAATTACTATTTTTTATAAATATTAGAACATGGTGGATTTTTTGAGATCTCCTTCAAAATATTTTTTTCGCCTACCATGTCTGAAAATGAATCATATCAACCCTAAAAATCAGACCGAAAGTAATATTTCCGGGCCTTGGGCCGCAAAAATCAAAAAGAACACGATTTTCACTATCAACGCACCTTTGACTTTGACATTTCACATACATTTTCATTAAACGTCAGTGTAGAATCAAGAGAATTAAACTTTAAAATAAAAATACGTTCTGATTCTGAATAATTGTGATTATGTGAATTAGTGAAAATGAATAGTAATTCAGGCAGTGATGAAGATTTTACGAATACTCCACCATACTTGCAAGAAGAAGGTAATATTTCTCTAAATTTGTTACTTAACAAAAGACAACGCGCAATGGTACGAAAAGTCCTACGAATTGTTTAACAACTGGAAATAATATATAATAAATAAATTGGTACATTTTTATTACTTAAGTTCCTCATTAAATTCTATCTGTATTTATAAAATTAAAGATTTTTGTTATATTTTCCCATTTTTTGTTTTTTTTTTGTAGGCGAAAAACAGTTGTGTGTCACACATGCAGAAAACGCTTTAGCAGCTAATAGCCTCGGGCTGCTAAAGCTCATTTTCTGCCCTTGTGACACAATATACTATAACATTTTATTAAAATGCTGTTAACAGGGACACAAAGAATTAACATTCTTGTTATGCTTCGATATGGAAATAAGAAAGAAAAAGTAGAAATTCGGTCTTGATTCGGGTGTTTATTGTTAAATTTTCTCTTGCTCTTTATGCAGAAATATAAGAAACTATGGACCGATAATAAATATTTCAATAACTAAGATCAATTACAACAATATAAAATAAAACATTGAGTGAAACATTTTACAAACCCTCTGATCTAATTTCTGGAATTTCATAAAGGCAACTTTCTCTCTGATGAAGCTGAATGAGTTGAAACACTTACACAAACAAATTTTGTTTTTTTTTCTTAAACTATTATGTAAGATCTAAGCTAGGTACTTTAACAACAATAAAAATTACCTTTTTCCGATAGGTATTCAAATAAACAAACAAACGAAAATTGCTCAATTTAGACTAATTAGGAATAATTATACCTACCATTGTCAAATATGCAATTATTATCCATCATAGATCTAAGAGAAAGTTAATGTTTGTTGAAAATTTTATAAAATAATAGTATTTCAATGAATTAAAAAATTTTTTGAGCTTAACTTTTATATACAAATTTTATTTTATAATTATGCATTTTAATAACTACCCCATATATAGGACGATTTTTGATATCACGCATAATTTTTAATATTAAAAAGTTATTTTTAAGACAGTGGCATAAACAATTTGGCGGGAAAGGTTAAATACTACTCACCTGGAAGAACACTGGAAAATAGTTTCCGAGGCATTTCCTATTTTAGTAATTATTTTAATATAACAAGTAATTGTTAACTTGTTATTTAACTACTAGTTTTTATATTGTTGGTATACTGTTTACTAATTCGAAAATATTTAATTACTTTTTAAAATAAATTTTCCAGTTAAGAAATTAACAGACAGGTATTGGGAGAATGTATGAAAAAATTGTTTTCTTGCAAAAATAATTTACCAAGAGAGATATCCTGCACGAAGCTAAAAAATAACGTTGAAACGGTTAATACATCGTTTTAATCAAATGAAAATTTATTTAAAAATCTCATTATCTAGACCTGGGCACGAACCAGGGAACGGTCAGACCATACACTTGATCGTACATACTGAAATGTAAACGCGTTTGCCCGCTGAGCCCAGGGCCGGATTTAGGAGTATGCCGCTTATAGGTTAAGTCCATTTGCCGCCCCCTCTGTAGTTCATATTTCATATTGTTTTAGCAACTAGGCTATCTAGAAGGACTAAAACATTCTTCTTATTAACGTCTCAAATACTTCATTTTAACTTTTGAATAAATTGTCAATCTGTCGCACCTGACAATTTGCCGATCTAGGCTGCAGCCTACTTAGAAATACGGCCCTGGCTGTGCTACCGTAGCCAGCAGTTACGGATCATCCAAATTTTGCGTCAAGAATGTATTATTCAAAGGTCTGTCCAAAAAATACTGCAAAAAAATAAGTTGCATCCATACCATATTCAGTTGCATCCATGCCATATTCAGTTGCATCCATGCCATAATCAGTTGCATCCATACAATATTCAGTTGCATCCATACTATATTCAGTTGCATCGAGAATAACTAGAATGTGACTTTCCCCGTATGATTGTCAACTACAGAAGATTTTTTATGGACAGTGGCGGCGATTAGGGGGGGCCGCCAGGGCCGACCAGAGGGGGGGGAGGGCAAAATCCCCGGGGTCCGGGCCCCGAAGAGGCCCCGAAGAGGCCCGGCCGCGGGTCTTTTTTTAACGGTTATTATGCAGACAAAAAATTTCCCTTTTATAAAAGAGCCTCAATGAATGAAATTAATGTAGTTGTAGGCGCACCCACTTTTCAGTTAATCAATTCGACTGGCAAATCTATTCTGGGGTTTCTTCTCAGTTAACCTTTGACTTTTGTAAGTTTACACAAAAAATCCATTAAATAAGTAGATTTTCTTCAACTAAATTTCCTATTATTAAAAAATATTCGAGAATCTAAACTATTGTTTCATAAGCAAGCGTCATATTCATCTATCATGTGTTCAATCCCCAATTTTAATCTAGTTCCCGGAGATTTGTTTTCTATTTTAAATGAAAATTTTCCATTTCCGGGAAACAATCTAATTATGTTGACGGACAAATATCAAAATCAATATCAATACTTTATTGTCTGAAGAAATAAAATGGAATAGACACACGGAAAACAATAAAACAAAAACGAATAATAGTACCGGCGGGAAGTTTAAATTTGACGTTGACATATGTAATACCTAGCACAGCACAAGCGCTTTAGTCCAATAAACGAAGGTGCCAACCCAGGCATCAGGTCTGCCCGGCACCATTTTTTTTAATTTGCAGGTATTCATGGGTACATTCACCCCCGAAAATCTCAGCTGTCTGAAATTTGTAGAAGGGCGGGAAAACGGATCATTGGTCTCAAAAATGTGTTTCTTTTCCGAAAATATGACACTTAGAGAATTTTTGTTCGGACGAAAATGAAGATCAGTTCATTACCTACAAAAATGATCCTCATCATTTTTGTCAAAAATTTGATGCTTTTCGACATAACCGGCTCTAAAACGCACCTCCATTTTTAGTTCCTGCCCTGCATTTGCACGCTCAATTAATCACGTAAAAATTAATATTTTTTCATGATTCAAAGTTCAGATGATTATTGAAAAACCGGGCCAAAGTTTGTTTTTGCTCGATATTTTGACCCTCCTATAAATTTATTCATATTTTTTTTATCAAGACTAATTTCACCGAATCCTTTTGGATAATGGGGCCTTGTAAGGTGTTAAATATATTCAGAAATATTCAATAAATTATTCTTGTGTATTTTCATAAACATGTTTTTCTTGGGCGTTTTTTTTTTGGATTTCCGGAGTTTTCGAAAATGCTCGGGTCTATCGGGAATTAATAGATAATCAAGGACCTTATCGGTTTTCAACGCACATTATTAGAAAGCTTAGCTTGTCCCCTTGTCGATGGCATTATAAAATTTTCCCAATTTTTTGTTGAATTGTTGTGGGGAGGGGCCCGATGAGACTTTATCCCCGGGGCCCTGCTCAGCTCTGGGCGGCCCTGGGGGCCGCTGCCCCCCCACTTTTAGAAGGATATATCGATAAATAAATGTTATGTTTGTTCCGTTTTAAACATTTCAGACTAGGAGTTATGTAAAAATTATTTGTACAAAGTTTTTGTCCACCTACTTCTAATGTCCAATCGCCGCCACTGTTTATGGATATAATACCCTCAACTTATATGAAAAGAATATAAAGGGTAACCTTATGAGAGTCCTTAAGACAAAGGAAGATGACAATGAGTATGCTGTAGATGGCAGCGAAGATGAAAATATTAACGAAGGAATAATTGAGGATTTATAGACATACATAAAAAAAGTAACACTGAAAGTATTGCCACCTTATGAAAGTCAAATAAAGTGATAATGAAAGTATTGCATTTACTTTGAATTTTTTTTTTAAATTAATTTTCTTTTTATATCATACTAACATGTCTATCCTGAACATTTGCCCTTCTGGCTAGGAAACTGCTCAATATCCAAGTGGTCCTTCTTGGACGGTATAGCAATTTGCACACTATGATATGCTCACGTGAGAAAAAATTTAAAATATTAATAATTAGTTTTGAATTTCAAATTGCTAAATCAAGAACATATACGTACAGTATAGTGCAATATTCACCGAACAAAGTACCCCGCACGTTTCTTGTGCAAAATGGGTCCCAGTCGAATTGGCTGAAAATTTATTATAATGTAGTTTATGATGTCCTGATCAAATGCCTCCATGGGCCCAACGAGATCTAATGCACAGTTTTTGAGATACAGGGTGTTAAACATGCGGATGCAGGGTTGTTACTTACGTTTAGAAAATCAATAATGTGTCGATTATTTTGTTACAAATAATTACAATCTTAATATTGTCGACGCGAGTTGTAATAAGAAGTTCTAAGACTCCGTATATAGGGATATCCTTTTTCTACAAGCCAATGTTAAGATTTTTAGGTAATTCTTTGACCAAACTCATTCAAACGCAAAAGCTCGTAAACTTGCAGAATAAGTAAATACCATTTGATTTTAATATTGGGTGATCTGAGGTTATTATTATACAGGGTCACTCAAAATTTTCAGTTTTAGTTGTATTTATTTTAAATTTTTTAGGAAGATATATACAAATTAAACAAAGTAGAAAACTAAATATAATATGATCAATATTTTGTCGCTCTTGTCTCTTTGTTGCATCTTGTATGGATCCCATAATTGGGTTAAGAGATAGCCCATATAGTGAATGTTTGGTTGATGGCATGCGAAACGCATCCCGAAAACCATACAACGAAACAGTGGCAAGATGTGTACAAGTACCGACGGTTCGAGCAGTAGATTTACACGTGCATTAATAATCATCTAGAGCATTTTCTTCTTCTTCATCTTGCATACACTTCATAAAATGAGAAATGTGGCTGTGACATTATTACAAAAAGCTATAATTATTATATATGTGACTTACATTTTTTGTGGGAAAACTGGGAATCATTAAGGAAATAATAAACCTTAATACAGACAATATGCACGTGGTCTCATCTTAAAGTAACACAGTAGCTCTAAATAGGACCGGTTTCGGAAGTCTACCTCCATCATCAGTGTCGCTTTGCGTCAGCTATGGAGGTACAAGGATCTTTGCTCAAATATATGATACACTTTGATGTTATACAGCATGTATGATATACATATCTACTTATTTTGTATCAGAATTATGAATGACTAAGGGAACAGTAAAATTCTAACACCTCAACGCGGCCATCACTAGACACTAACCGTCACTGATTTAATCTCAAAGCAACGCGCGGTAATTTCAGGTGCATTCAAAGCTAACGCCATCGACACACCGGTGTCAAGGTCTCAAAGAAATTAAAAACGTAATAGGGATGTCGATACGTTTTGTAATGAAAAGTTATAAGGATATTTGCGTAGGGTGGTTCTTTTTTTACGAGCCGAAGCTGAGATTTTTATGTAATTGTTTGTACAAAATCAGGTAGACTTGCAACGTACGTTTAGGTATAAAATAAAAAACTAAACCTAATGAACAACATCTTGTGTCTATTCGCTGCATCTTGAACGGATCCTATTAATTGGGTTAAGGGGTAGCGAATCTGTGCGTAAGTACCGACAGTTCGAGCACCAGATTTACAGGTGCAGTAATAACCATCTATATATTCTTCTTCATTAATTATCCCTTCATTATTTCTTGATCGGTATGAAATCCACAGTTGATATTTAGCTGCATTCATAAAACGAGAGAATACTCTAACCCGAATATGTCGAATATGGGGCTATATTTCCGAAAGGATTAAGAGCAAACCGAACCCCTTGAAAAAATTAATAACCTTTTAAGCCTTTAGTTTTCGCCTGATTTTTGTGAAATTTTCAGGAAATACTAATAATTCCAAAACTTAGGGTGGAGAAATCTTGATTTTTTGTAAATCTTCGAAAAGTATTTATTTTGTTAATTTTAAATGGAAAATCACAAAAAGAATATCCGCGCCATTCTGCATTAAATCTATGAAAATTTGCTCCTATTTGTTTTAAAAAATATCAAGTGCTTTTTAAATAATATGGTTTCCCATTTTTTCTTAAATATCTTTGTAAAGTGCTGCCACATCGTTACATACATTTAAAGCGGTAGAGAAATATTCCATGGCCAAGTGTTCCCAGTGTCGCGCATATAAATACAATTTTATATTAGAAAATCCTCATAAAATAGAAGTGAAATTTGCTTCTCACAAGAACTCCGGTTGCCACTTAAATCATATGCATATCTTTTAGATAGGCAAAGATATATTTTAGAACCTTTCATTACCCGCCAAACATGTTATATTACAAAAACATTACGTAACATTTTTTAAAAGTAACTTGTGTGACATTATTGAAATCATATCCTTGAAATGTTTCTAATGGCGACAAGGTTCAGAATATTACTTAAACACATAGATTCAATATTGATAACATATTTTTTTAAAGCCGCAAGAAACAATTAAAACACATTGCAAAGATGTCACTATCATGTGCATAATTATTCTTGTGTGACATCTTTTTAATCATATTTCCATAATATTACTATAATGACGCAGGTTAAAATATTACTTGAAAATATGGATTCCATAACACCATACAGAAAACAATTAAAAGTCCGACAGGAACAAGATCTTCCAAATACCCAACTGTTCGAATTCGAACCTTCCCGCGGTGATTGCTGGTTCCGGTTCCAGCGACCGCCGCGCTCCCTCCCCAAAAATCACGACGGTAAAGAATAGAGTTATAAGTAGAGTAGATGGCCGCTACGTCTGAATTGATCATATCATCTCTTATTGTAAATGTGTGTTTTTATGCTTAGTAGCAATTATGTGTATTGTTGTTTTTATGGATTGTTATTTGTTGTTGGTGTTTCAAAGGAAATAAAATAAATGTTAGACGGTTAAACTGTGTTATTAATGGTTGTTCCCGAGTGGTTCCCGATCGAGCATGGTGTGCACCCCAAAACAGAAAAGAAATTCGCGTCTGCTGCGGTGCCTAGAAACTAAATCTAGGGCCTCAACACCAACAGATTGTTATTACTTCTCCAGGTCCTTTATTGCTTTTCCCTACTTCATCATCCCCATCTATAGCCGCTTTATAAGGTTTTTCTTATTGAAATTATAGTTTATAAGGTTTGTGTTTTTAAAAATTTAAATGTATGTGTGTAAAAAAAATTATTTGATGTCTCAAAAAAATAAAGGTTTACAGTTATATTTACATATCTAACCTACTTAATTAAAGCAATTGTTGTTAATCTTAATAAACACCAGTTGAATTCGTCTATTTTGGTATCTTTTCATCAAGAAAACGAATTAATTTAATAAACTATCGTTAGTGATCGTCTACTTCTATGCTTGTTTTCATTAAAGGTAAGAAGAATAGCATAAGAAGAAACCGTTCACTAAAATAGTTTTTTTGATTTAATTGGTTTTGATATAAAAAGGTATAAGTGAGACGAAATCAGCTAATGTGTAGTAATGTTCCAAAAGTAACATTTTAAATTTGTGTTACTAGTCATATTTCTTGAACATTGCTAAAGCGACATGTTGGTAATATAATAGTAGTTTACGTAACAAGTCCCGAAAGTGGTATTTTACTGGATGAGTGGGCAAATTGCAGGGCGAGCCGCAGGCGAGTCCTGCAAGCCTGCGAGTCCAGTAAAAGCACTTTTGGGACGTATTACGTACAATATTTTTTTTAAAACGTGCAGTCTGTACTATAAACATCATATTATTCAGTTTACATTTTTATAACAAGAACTTTTTATTAACTAATTTAATAATAAATCAAACGTTGCTTGGGTGGCCGCCTTAACAATTTCATCTGGTATAATTTCATCTTCCATTAATTCACAATCAAATGCATCATTTTGAATATCCATTTTATAATAAATGTCACGTTTTCAACTAAACGTCAGAATATGTCAAGTTATTTTATAGTTTTAAATAATACAAAACTCGGTTACTATAGAAACCAATTGACCGCTATCTTAGACTAACTATATTATTATTTTTTTCATTAAAGATAGACCGGAAAGTAAATAAAAATGAGTCCGGTAAAAGCTTTTACCGGACTATCACAATAATTTTCTGGCTCGGTCAGACAAAAAGAGATTTTCTGACCTAAAAATAAACCGGAAAGTACTAATTTCTGGCCGGTTTTAAAAAAATGTCATAATAGAAATATGTTACATCCATGTTACTGTAATATGGTGCCAATTTTCAGCAATAATATAATACATATTAATAAAATGTCTCTGAAAAATATCTCCTACATGTGGTTTCAAAATATAATAATAATAATAAACGACTTTATTATTTTTCTAACAAAAAACAAAATTTTTTACATTAACAGCATTACAAGAGGATTGCTTAGAAAAATAAAAGGCGAAGTTCAGTTTATTTGAATGAAAATTCAATAAACTGTTCTTCCACTTAACCTTATACAAATACTACTATGCTTAAACAATTAAATAAATTTATAATAATTAAAAAAAAAATTATAATAAAAGTTTAAATATCTACTGGCACATACCTTATTCATTCAGCTATAAATCTGTCGAGGGGGCAATAATTATCTGTTTACAATGAGGATGTTTTCATGAATTATATGTAATAATATGTAGTTTTAAATTTTACTGCGAAGCAAGGAGAAATTTTTTGAGGTTATTTTTGTAGCCTCGCAAATTCAAATCCTTGATGAGCTTGGGAACATTATTATAAGCAAAGCAAATTTGGTAACTATAACTACGTCTAAAAAATTCAAGTGTGAAACTGGGTGGAGACAGGGTACCTTTATTCCTGATATTAACATTATGTACACTTGTTCGAAACGTCACTTTTTTATACAAGTAAGAGGGTGTTTTATTGATAACCACTTTATGGTACAGACAGGCAGAATGCAATATCCTTCTATTGTACATGTTCAACCACCCAGCATCCTTT
The DNA here is from genome assembly GCA_949320105.2 of Crepidodera aurea. NCBI lineage: Eukaryota > Metazoa > Arthropoda > Insecta > Coleoptera > Chrysomelidae > Crepidodera > Crepidodera aurea. Next base: position 75,115,991 of record OX439473.1, on the reverse strand, counting down.
AATTTGTATGATATATGTTCTCTTTTTCGTATTCCAAATATCAGTCGTAGGCAAGAATTTTGTGCCTTTTGTATTTTTCTTTTAAAAATATAACGTCGATGTTCTTGTAATATAGGTGAAATATTTCGTAACATTCAATGTCACTTCGTAATATCGAAAGTCGGGACATAAGCGATTGCATACATGTTACATTGACATTACCACCATATCTTATCTAATGTCACATTATTACAATGTTATATAATTACAATATTGAGGTAACAAAATTTTGTTTAGTGGGTAGATATTGCAAAAAATGCGACGAGAATATACCACGACTATAAATTTGAATGTTTATACACATATAAATGTTTAATGAAGAAGAAAATGTCCTAGATCGTTATTACTCCACTTGTAAATCTGGTGCTCGGAATTGTCGGTACATTCCACATAAAGTTAATCGTATGCTTTTTGGGGTATACAAGCCATTAACAAATATAATCCGTACATAATCGTAATTACAATGTCTTAACAGAAAGATTTCTAATGCAGTAGTCTCCCATTTGATTGATGCACGATCATGCCGTTGACTAGGATCCGTACAAGATGCAACAAATAAACAAGTGCCACAAAATATTGATCATAGTATATTTAGTTTTCTACTTTATGTTTAATTTGTATATATGTTCCTAAAAAATTTAAAATAAATACAACTAAAACTGAAAATGTTGAGTGACCCTGTATAATAGTAACCTCAGATCACCCAATATTAAAATCAAATGGTATTTACTTATTCTGCAAGTCTACGAGCTTTTGCGTTTGAATGAGTTTGTTCAAAGAATTACATAAAAATCTTAATATTGGCTAGTAGAAAAAGAATATCCCTGTATACGGAGTCATAGAACTTCTTATTACAACTCGTGTCGACAATATTAAGATTGTAATTATTATCCTTAACTTTTTGTAAGAAAATAATCGACACATTATTGATTTTCTAAACGTTAGTAACAACCCTGCATCTGTATGTTTAACACCCTGTATTTCAAAAACTGTGCATTAGATCTCGTTGGGCCAATGGAGCCAATGGGGGAGTTATTTCCAAGTTGCCAACCTAGAAAAAGGTCTACCAACGGGGAAGCGTTATTTTTTGTCAAAATCTACTTCATTATGTCCGTAATGATTTACAAAAACTACTGAGCTCTCCAGAATATATCGTTTTAGAAAAATAATGATTTTAATAAACTCAATTTCTGATTGGTTAAAATTAAAGTTGGTATCGAGACTCGGGGTGAAAAACAAGGCTAATGTCGTGCTTCTCGCGACAGTATGAATAGGTAAAATGACATTTGACAACGAAACCTATCAACTGTCACACCGAGTCTCGATACCAACTTTAATTTCAACCAATCAGAAATTGAGTTTATAAAAATTATTCTTGCTAACGATACTGTTTGGAAAGCTCAGTAGAATTTTGTTATCATATTTTATCATTGCGGAAGTAATGCAATAGATTTTGTCCCAATAAAACCCTTCCCCGTTGGTAGACTTTTTTGTAGATTTTGAGGTTAGTAGGAAACTCCTCCATTCGACTGGGACCCATTTTGCATAAGAAACGTGCGGAGTACTTTGTTCGGTATCTGAAATCGTTCTGTTTTATATTCACATACAGCATCAAAATGCAGTCTACAAACGTCTCTACAATTTGTTCGGTCTATTGTAATGTTAGAAGAGCATTCTCAACTAGTTCTATTTAAACAGGTTTAATAATCCGTCTCTTCCAAAACCAGTTTTTAAATTTTGAAAAACTTCAGAGTTCATGAACTACCGCAAAAAGTCCAAAATTTCCTGTTGCTGTGTAAGTACAGAAAATGTATTGCTTATCTAGATAAGTAACTGCGTTTATTAAAGATAAATTAAATAATTCTTCCGCGTTCGGACTACATTATTTCCTCTTGCTCCTCACCACCATGGACTTATACAGGTTATTACACTAATTGCCATTAATAAACAAATCTTTAACAAGTTATATATAATTTAATATCAAATTATTACTAGGTAACCTAAAATTTTAAGATAATTATTCATTTTCATTTACCTTAAAATATTTTAGACTTGGTAGTCGTGATACAGCATCCATCAGAAAATATTGCTCCATTTTAAAAATTTCTACTCTTCAGTTCCTTTACGAATAATCTTGAAAAATCTGATGCTAAGTAAATAGTTTAAAATTTTGAGTGACATTACTAAAAATGTTGATAATTACTTGTGACATTTATGCCCTGTATACTGGTATAGACATGATTTAACCAGGAAACATAAAACTGAACTTGGTTAGTAAAACTTAATCTTTTGTAAGTAAGAAACTTTAGAGGCAAATTTAAACAAGCACAAGTTGGGCATCGACCCGGCTCATCAGATTTAATTCATTGATTCTGGAGCACCACTAACCAAAATCCAATTGTAACCACATAAAACTAACGAAATAGCTAAGCATTGATTCCCACAATAACCCTTCTTGACTTGTGCATAAATAAACATTAGATTAAATATCCATCGGAATATAAAAAATGGCTAGAATGTATGTAGTCTAACAGCTGCACCAAGGAGCAAGAAGCCAAACTCCAAACTACTTGCAGATTTTGAACCTCGATTGATATATTTTTAAATTGCTCTGTTAGCTTATTAGGCCGCATAGGTGCTTATGATTATTTTTTTTTGTGTCAACGGCTTCAACTACTATGATTATTTCGCCTCGTGTTCTGTGTAGGCTTTGTTACTGTTTCCCAGCGCCACTTTAGGAACAGCACTGTTAATTAGAACCCAACAGTGAATGGTCGAGTAGGGAATTGTACGAAAATCTAAGATAATGGCAATTTGATTTACATATATTAGGTACATTATAATCCCACAAAAGAGCCCGACTCATCATTTCACGATTATTTAGCATCATTAAGTTCTTTTTTCATATGTATTCAGAAGAGAATATACAAGATGAGCATATAACTACTGCTGGAATCGTAATAAAGATATAAAGAATTAGGATTTCCCACAACTCATTTGGCAACATCAACACCTGTCACTTAGTCTGACGACATTTTTGTTCAGGTCTTGCGTCTGTTGTTGTTGTTGTTGAATTGTGTTCTTGTATTCTTGCTTCAGTGTTTTTTTAATTCTATATCAGGAACTCTATTCGAAGATAGAATAGTATATTCTCTTACAAGGTTGGAATGAGAATTCGACACGAGTGGATGATTCCGAACGCGAGCGAATGCGAGCGTGAGGAACCACGAGTGTCGGATTTTCATTCCAACAGAGTAACAGACTGTACTTTCTCCACGGCCACAAAAAGTAGAAATTAAATATAGTAAAATGAAACCTGAATCTCTCAACATTATGTAGGTAGTATTTTTATATTCAAGCTTGGATTTTTGCGGTGGCAAATTTTGAGTTATATTATCGGCATATTTTTTTATTTCTGGAGGAGTATTTTCAAATTCTACATCTGATTCGTTTGATTTTCTTCTCCTTTTTAATAAATTAAAAGTTTTTACAAACCAATATTAAGACCACGTCAACTAATACTGACAGTTAATTTGACATTCACGGCAAACCTTATTTTTGTAAACAATCACGGAATACAGATTCTATCTCTAGTTATAGAATGTAATACATATAAAATACATAAGAGACAAATGTTTCAGAATTTTCTTTCAATCTCAAGAGCGAGAATGTTTCTTTTCTGTTATTATAAGTGGTTTCAGAATAACTACATTCAGTAGTGGCCGTGGAGAAAATTGTTTTACATTAGATAACCATGTTTTTGACATATCAATGTACGAGATGAACCACAAAATGAAATTGATAAAATTTATTGTAAAAACTTATAGTAAAATACGTTACTAAGTATAGTTTTGCAAGGATGCAAACGGTAAATGATATTTTTACCAATAAATTATGTTAAATGATTTTTTATTTTATTTATTTATAGTGTGTACCAAAAAGTAAAGCAACAAATGGAAAACTTGATGACATACCTTTGACAAGAAAGGATTTAGTTACCAGTTTACAGGCATAATCCCAACGAAATTTCCTTTTAATTAGTCCCTGACTGAAAATCATTATAATTTCAGTTGTACTTTTTCTTCACTATTCCATTTTTAGAAAGTAAAAATACTATACAATAATTTAGAAGTGATAAATCTCTCTTCTAATATCTGATCTTGATGAATTTCCAGTTGAATTTTTTTTGTATGATTAAGAAAACATTTCTATGGAATTTTTTTATTCCTTACAAAAAAATAAAACATGCATACCTACACAAAAACATTTATTAACATTTTCTTAAAACATTGAAATTAAAAATGAAAATCAATGACGATCTTTTTCACGTATGATTCGCAGTAGATCTTCAGACGTTAGGATACCAATAGGTTTATCAAGTCCATCTAAAAAATATATATTTTGATAAATTACATTTAAAATATTTTTAGGATTAATACCTTCAGAATCCAAAAGTAGAACATAAGTTTCTATTTCCAGTACCCTCGAGACTAATCCAAGATTGCTTGATTTAGGTAATTTGGAATACATTCTCTCTATACAAATAGTGATTTTATCATCAGGGAGACCTTCACCAGAAATTAATTTATTGTGAATTTTTCTTTTTACGGCAACACCGATAACATTTCTAAAATATTTATGTAACGGTTTATAAAGTGTGGAAATTAGGTCTTTAACCCTTAGCAGATAACCCACCTTAACATAAAATTAATACAGGGTGAGTCACGAGGAACTTTACATACTTCTACCATAAGCAGAGGCGCCTTAGGGGATTACCAAATGACCATTAAAAAATGTCTTCTGTTTTTCTTTAATAATGTACAGAGCGATTTATATATCTTTTCAATGATTAAGTCCATTTGTCTCATTTTTTGGTAAAAGTGTGTATTGGTGACTAGCAACTAACTGACATATTCAGAACTAAAAAATTCCAGGGCCGGCTTCGCGAAAATTTGTTGAATTGCTATAATTGCAATAATTCACCCTGTACATGATTTCTCTAAAATGTGATATGATTTTTCCAGAGGACATAAATAGACAGTTAAACCTGGATATTTTAAATTTTTGTTACACTTGCCTTACATTTTTAATTAAAGATTCATTTTAAAGTCAAATTGAAAATTGGCGACAATGAAATATCTTACCGTATAATAATGTTTAGTAATTATAAAGAAATCTTTAAAATAAACAATAACGACACACACTGTATCCCAGTATAGAAAATACCAGAATTTGAATCAATTTACAGGGCCGGATTTAAAAATCTGGCATATCTGGTTCATGTCAAAAATTCACCCTGTATGTAACTTTTTCCACCAGCAATTGACTGAAATTAGATTGAAAATGGTTGCATTAACCTAGTTTTGTCATTTGTTTGAGCGAAAATCATGTGTAATTATTTTAATGGGAATGAAACTAACAACCCCAAGAAGTGTTTATTCATAAATTAAGAAATAAAATAAATAACAATAACCAAAAAGAAAACAGTTTTAACAATGCGGAACAAAGTAAAAAACAATTTAATAAACATTACGATTTTAAAAGATGTTCAAAATGAAATCCATTTGACTTTTCTTGGCGAATGTTTAAATGTGTAATGGACTTTCTTATTGTCAGATGTTTTTAAATCCGGCCCTGTAAATTGATTCAAACGCCACTAACGAAATTTTTCTACTTCTGATCTGGACACCTTTCCTAGCAATTTGCAAAAAATTTAAAGTCGATCTGATCAGTTACCAGTTTCTACTCGATATTACAATTTTTTTTTTTTTTTTTTTTATCCCTTTTATAGCGTTATACGCCTTTGGGTTCCTAATCTCCAGGCCTGTCTATCTTGCCAGTCGTCGACTGCTAGGTTCCTTTCGGACATTGCTTTAGTGATTCCTTGTAGCCATGTTGTAGGTGGTCTTCCCCTCTTTCTTTTTTCTGTGGGGGTCCATTCTAATATTCTTCTTGGTAGTCGTTCTCTTCCCATTCTCTTAACGTGTCCGTACCAAATCAACTGTTTCTTTTTTATATCTTCTACTGAAGTTCTTTCTACTTTCATTTGTCTTCTTATTTCCTCGTTTCTTATATGTTCCGTTCTAGATATTCTTGCTGCTCTCCTCCAGAAATCCATTTCCACTGCATTTAAGATATTTTTTTGCTTTTCTGTAAGTTGCCAAACCTCGGAGCTATATGTAATTACTATTACAAAAAATTCACTACCTTTATTGGACTACATGGTAAGTTTTACCCCCCCCCCCATAAAAAAGTTAAATCCGCCCTTGGATAACGTTCTTCGTATTTTGAGGCATTATTACGGGGATACTACCTACCCAGTATCTTCTACAACTGGCAAATATTCCATAGAAAATGTTTCCATTTTAAATAAAACATTCTTGAGTGATAGATCTAATGTAATATTTGTACTAGGCCTATAATCCACATCTGATACTTTGATATCCCACCACCTAAAACATATATTTTTAAAATTACTAATTTTAATAATGTCATATGTAAAGCTTGCCAAATTAAATATAGCATTAAAAAAAAGTTGACTTAAACATTTGTGCTATTTATTTAAAGTTTTTATCAAAATGTTTACAATTTTTTTGTAAGAATTCTAAAATATATTAGTCCAGTAAATTAACGCCAGAAAAACCCCAAACCTGGGCATCAAGTCTATCCGTCAATTTTTTTTTAATTTGCAGGTATTCATAGGTACATTTACCTCCGAAAATCTCAGCTACGTGGAATTTGTAGAAGGGTGGGAAAATGGCTCTAGAGTTCCCGAAAACCCGTTTTCGACGGTATCTGCCGAAATATGTCCCTTAGAGCATTTCCGTTAATACAAAAAATTGCCTACAAAAGTTGTCCCTATTATTTTTTCGCTACACTAATATTTTTTGCAAAAACGGCGTTTCAAAAAGTCGCAATTTTGAGAATCTGAAAATACGAAAATATTGTGAAATATGAATAAATTTATAGGAGGTTCAAAATATCGAGCAAAAATAAACTTTGGCCCGGTTTTTCAATAATCCAGAAAAATAGATAAAAGAAAAAAGTAACACGATATTAAAGCCACAGGTTCCTTCTTTTATATGAACTTTGAATCATGAAAAAATATTAATTTTTACGTGATTTATTGAAAAATTTGTAATCTGCTGGGAGTGTCATTCCTTTAGAGCGTGCTCTCTAAATGCAGGGCATGGGCTAAAAATGGGGGTGCGTTTTAGATCCGGTTATGTCGAAAAGTATCAAATTTTTGACAAAAATGATAAGGGTCTTTTTTGTAGGTATTGAACTGATCTTCATTTTCGTCCAAACAAAAATTCTCTAAGTGTCATATTTTCGGAAATATCGGCGAAAATAGGCGAAAAGAAAACACATTTTTGAGACCAATGGGCCATTTTCCCGCCCTTCCACAAATTTCAGACAGCTGAGATTTTCGAGGGTGAATGTACCCATGAATACCTGCAAATTAAAAAAAAATGGTGCCGGACAGACCTGATGCCCGGGTTAGCACCTTCTTTTATTGGACTATATGGGTTTTGGCTGAAGTTGTCAGGGGCAAAACAGGCAAATCTGGCTTTGTTAAGATTTTACTCTAGATTATTCCTTTACTTCAGAAAGGGCATATAGACATAGACAATTATATGCAGTAATGTCCACATTGAGTTGGAACAATTTGCGCACTCCTGCTACATACCATGTACGTCAGAATCGTATTGATGACTACAGTTTTCTGCAACCTTTTAGAACTTGTTTTATCATTACAGCCTGTTAAGCATGTGTTCTGTAAAGTTAAAAGTTTTTTGGGTAGAAAATACTTTCTTTGTTATACCATTGGCAATAAAACAAGCGCAGTAAACATTAAAAATTGATAAAAGAACAGTTGTTTTGATTTCACGCTGTTATTATAATCAACAACCAATTTTGAGTTGGTAAGCTATGGACTATATGTGTTTGCACTGGTTGTAGATTTAACTTCTTCGATTATTTGTTGTGTAGAAATAAAAGATCACCTCAATATAAACTTTATATTTCCAACAAAACCTGGTTTAATAAGTACAATGTTGTAACAACGAACGCTCAAGAATTATGTGGCTATTGTATTATTTGTTTTTCCATCGACCGACCATTTATGATGTATTTTAAGGCACTCAAAATAGTTGATTAATGACCCCTATTAATGAATGATTTTCTATTAATCAACGATTTTAGTATATGCAACCCAACGTACATTGCTCTTATTATACATTTATATTGACAGTTACCTATGGTATAGGCAACCAAACATACATATACATTTGAAATCAAGAGGGTGTGTTAATACTATTTGTCATTGTATGTCATTATTTAATTTCTTAAACTTCAACAAGTCTATGTATAGTTTAAAATCAAAAGATGGATATTGACGAAGAGTTTAATTTAACTCCACCAGAAGTGGCAGATAATCATTTATCACTTCCTTAATTTAATTTTAGTAATTGCACAATTTCTAATATTAATATTTACAATAATAAAACTACCACTGAGGAAAATTGAACTAACTGTGAATAAAGTTAATATAAATAAAAAATAGTAATTGTTGTTTTTCGTTAAATAAATACAAATTGAAAGTAAGATATCTTTATTTTTGAAAAGTACGGTCGACGGAAAAGTTCTGTAACGAACTTGTGAATTAAAATGGCGAATAAAATCGCCCTTATTAATACACTTGTTCGTTAAATAACAATTAATTGAATTTATTTAATTGTATTATTTACGTTTAATTATTTTATTGAATTTTTATTTATTTATTTTGTTTCGCGTGCCAGTGACGGCGTTTATGTTGAATTTTCAAAAACAGTATTTTCTATTCTCCTTTAGTATTTTCTGAATTTTAACACTACTTACCATTGATTTCGAGTATTTATACATGGCATTAATCCTCTTTGTTCCATCCATTGATCTCTTACAAATTTAGTTAAATAATTTTTCATACTATCTGGGAACAAAACTACCACCTTTTTTCCTTTTCCAACTTTGAACTCTTTAATAGCTTTAACAGCACAGGCCATCAGGAGACCACTGGTGGTACCTGTGAAACATAGGTTGATACCATGGGCGCCGTTACAAAAAATGTCAGGAGGGGGCACAATTTTCAAATGAAAGTATTGCATTAATATTGGAGTGAAATTAGACGAAAATATTCAGAAAACGGATGTAAGAGCTAAGTCAAATTTTTTTAATTTTTTCGATTTTATACATAAAGAGAAGCTTGTAAAAAATTTTCAATAAATTTGGGCTGGAGATATGTGCCAAAAACGACATTTTTGGTATTTTTCGAGTGGATTGCTTCACTATTTTTTAAATATCTCCGGCTCTAACAGTCGTGGAAAAATAACAAAATTAATATGACCGTGATGAAGTAGAGTATCGATCCGTTTTTAAAAAATGTATCCTAACCTCAAAAAACGAATTCGCGCACATTATTATTTTTTTTACTGAATTGGCAGTAAATTACCAAAGAATCCTCGAATTTTCTTAAAAAATCGGGAAGACATCGTAAAAATTAAAAAAAAAATCTATTTGTCCAGCTAAAATCGACGTTTTTCGAAAACAAATTGAATTGGCCGCCATTTTTGGAGAAACAATAGTAGAGAAAAAATTTTATCTTAAAAAGAAGGATTTTGTGTGTACTTTTGTCTAAGAAAATCCAACATTTTATTTCTTTATTTAAAGTGCCCAATATAGGGAATAATAAAAAAATAAAACTTCGATTTTCATTTTTTCCAAATTTTTTATCGCGATAGTGATGCTTGATTCTCTTAGAAAAACTGTATTTCAGTCAAAAAAATGTTTAAAAAAATATTTCAGGTTCTAAAGTAAGATTTTTGTGAGGGAACAAATCAATATAAAAAATGAAAATCGAATTTTTATTTTTTTATTATTCCCTAAATTGGGCACTTTAAATAAAGAAATAAAATGTTGGATTTTCTTAGATAAAAGTACACACATAAATTTTTTTTCTCTACTGTTGTTTTTCCAAAAATGGCGGCCAATTCAATTTTTTTTCGAAAAACCAAAACGACGATTTTGGCTGGAAAAATACATTTTTTTTTTTTAATTTTTACCATATCTTCCCGACATGAAAATACATATTTTTTCAATTTTTAAGAAAATTCGAGGTTTCTTTGGTTATTTACTGCCAATTCAGCAAAAAAAAATAATAATGTGCGCGAATTCGTTTTTTGAAGTTAGGATACATTTTTAAAAAACCCTACTATATGGATCGATACTCTACTTCATCACGGTCATTTTAATTTTTTTTTCCACGACTCTTAGATATTTAAAAAAAAATCGGATGTGGCCATGCACATGACTTTACCATACTTTAACGGCCCTACGGGCTCATAATCCAATTACTCGTACATATTTAAGGCAGGCCATGCCTGGCAAGAGCGTACAATTGTCTCCATGAAACAAAACACTTCTACTGCGCTTGCGCTATTATGCAACTATATTATTCCATATATTTAATTTAAAATACATTTTTTCTCATAATATTTTTACATAAACTTAATAGAAACGATAATAATTGCGAAAATCTGACAATTCTCAAGAGTAAACCCCCACTTCCGGTTGTCCGATTTTGCCCAAAATCTAATCAGCTCATTAGCATGTTGTAGAAATGCTAAATATAAAATTTGGTTAGGAAATTCCGATCGCAGTTAGAGCGCACACAAATTTTTCCGGACTACATACTCCATACTCCATACTCCATACATACATTTTCTGGAAATGATCTTAAATGACTTAGGGGGTCTCAAAACATGTAAATCCACTGAAAGCTGAACTTTTTTTTTTTTCGATTACAATACTTTACCACTTCGTATGGTAAAGTAATAGTGAAGCAATCCACTCGAAAAATACCAAAAATTGAACAGCGAGCTAATTTGAAAGTTCAAGATGTTCAAGTAGAGTTTGAAGGGCGTCTAACAACATTCGATAGCAAAAATAGAAATAACATATCGTGAAGGCAGGAATATTATTCACGCTGATGAGATGTGAAATAACAATTTACAAAAATTTTGTATACCTACTAACAATCCTTCTTCTTTAATTAATCTTCTTGCCATATTTAAAGGTTCTTTATCATGAAATTTGTACCATTTGTGTACCATTGTGCGATCACATACCGTAGGTAACAGTTCATATCCTATTCCTTCAATTTCAAAAAATTTTACGTCGGTTTTATTAAGAGTATCTGGTTGTGCGTAGGTTGATCCGTAAGGATCAGCCCCTATAATTTTTGTTTGAGGGGAAATTTCATTAAATTTTCTGCTAATGCCTGTTAATGTACCTCCTGTACCGCAACCTATTACCTATAAAAAATATACGTAAAGATATCTCAAAAGTCATTTTTTAAACCTCTCACAAAAGTTTGTAAACCTTTTTCTTAAATTCATTAAGTGTAGCCTCTGATTTCTACTGTAAGCAAATAACGCTACTAAAATTCCTACTAAAAAGCTTTCACGTGAATCCCCTGGAGGGACTCAGCCTGGACAAATTCTAAAAAATTCTCGTTTCATTTGCCTTCGAAACCATCATTTAAACTAAACGGTACTTCAATCAACTGTTCTAATACATATTAGTTGTTTAATTAAGCCGCAGCAATGAGAAAACTAAGAATTATAGAGAAATTAAGAAGCCAAGTTATATTATCTCCGTAGTTGCTAGGAAATAAACTAAAAGCTTAACTTTTCTTGAAAATATCTCGGAAGATCGAATTTTCACAGACATGAGACCTGCATTTTTTGCCGATTTAGATAGGAATTAGTCTACCCTGAAAGTTTCATTGAATTCTGACGAGTGGATTTTGAGATCCTCCGGACACACACACACACATACATACAAACCTTGCTCGTTTAATAGTATTTGATGAATAGTAGTACTGCATACCGTAACCAGAATTTTCGACTTATTGCCCACATAATTTTCAAGTATTTTTCATCAGTACTCGTAAAATTGAGAAAAAAAGTCCAGGGTGACGGATTTTTTTAGTCACTCACCCGAAAGTCGGAATTGATCTTTAAACATGTAAAAAAAGTGCTCTATTTTTGTTATGGCCACATGTTAGTTCTCCTGATTCCATATTCAAACACAGCAAAATACTTAGGTATTACATTAGATGCCAAACTCCGAAGGAAAGTGCATGTTAAAAAGAAAAGAGAAGAACTTGGACTGAAATATAGAAAAATGTACTGGCTAATTGGAAGAAACTCCACTCTGTCTCTACATAATAAGCTTATGCTTTATAAGCAGATACTTAAGCCTGTATGGACCTATGGGGATGCACCAAAGCAAGCAACTTAGCAATCATCCAAAGATTTCAAAACAAAGCACTGAGGAACATAGTAAATGCCCCTTGGTACATTCGCAATAGTGACCTCCACAGGGATCTGGAAATGGACACTGTTGACCAGACCATCAAGAAATTAGCCAAGAGTCATGAAGAAAGACTTCATCATCATGTCAATGTCGAGGCTATCCAGCTCCTTGACAATACTGGGTTAGAAAGAAGACTTAAGAGGATCAAGCCCTTTGAGTTAGTTTAGTGTTTTTAGTGCAAAAGTAGAGCTTATGTGAGCACCTTAAAGTTTAGTGCAATCCTTTCTACAGAACCTAACGAACGCTGATGAGTATACCTTAGTTTTAAATTTCAAACTCTATTAGATTAAGTTAGAATTAAATTGCTCATTGGTCACTGTTGACCAGATTGTAATATACTAAATGCCTTTATGGGTGTTTAATAATAAAAAAAAAAAAAAAAAAAAAAAACATGTTAGTTCTCTACTTGATTGATTGATTGATTAAGACGATGTACCTGACTGCGGTTTATAAATGCCTCAATACTGCAGCCTGAAGACTTATTGTACTATGTCAGTTACATCGTTATGCTCAGGTGAAGAGGTTTGTTACCTTTATCAGGCTGAGTAGCCCTTTCACTAGATTTTCTTTTGGAAAGTCCTCTTGTGGGTTTACCGGCTCCAGTAGGTTATACCTCCAGTGCGTGAGTGCCTGGCACTCTAGTATGATATGGGAGGCTGTTTCATCCTCCTCATTGCATAGTCTACATATGGGTTCATCTTAAAAGATGCCCATTATTAGTCCCGTGGCATGCCTTATTTGATTTCTGCTTAGATTCAAAATATCACCAGTCAGTACTTTTGATGGCGCTTTAACCATTCGTTTACTGTTTTGGTGGCCCGGCACGAGATCCCAGCGTGACCGGTGTTCTTTTAACATCCACCTAGTCAGCGAGAGTCGTACCGAGGATTTAGGAATACAAAACGCCGGTTCAGGACCTTTTATCCCTTTATGCCCAGGGACCCATCTAAGTGTTACCTTATTTTGGTTGGCCAGAACGAGCAGGGTTTGTAGGCAGTTCCAGACCAATTTTGATCTGATTTTGTTACGTGATAAGGCCTGTAGGGCATGACTGTCAGAGTAAATGAGGATTGTTTTCCCTCTATACCCCCCTGTCAATATTCTCCCTCAAACAAAGCTCTATAGCATGTACTTCTGCTTGAAATACTGATGCATAATTCCCCAATGGTACGTTTAGGTTGCATCTGGGTGTTTCGCCATATATTCCACTTGCGGTTTTTAACCCATCAGTATACCAAACCAATGTTCCTTCCCGAAACTTGTTTGTTTCTTCACCTTCCCAACTCAGCTGAACGCTGAAGGGCTTTGTGAAGTTGTTTTTTGGTGCCATTTCATCACTTGTACGAGTTTGGAATTTTATTTATTGGATTCGAAAAGCCTAACTGACGAAGCCGAAAGGCAGAAACCGCTAAATCTGCTAAATTAAAATTCCTTACTGGTTTGCTAATTTTGTATTAATCTCTTAAAAGGATAAGCTTAGTCCGCACCAGACAACAAAATTGTTGGTAACATGTTTACAGTGATGTTGCCAAGACATATCCCGTCAACAAGCAATATGTTTATGGACACTCCTCAAAATGGAGCGGCATACATCAAAGAAATTTGTTGTCGGTTGCTAGTATCCGTGTTTCCCATTGGAAATGGAAAATATTGCTCAGTGTGGACGTTGTTGCCAACATATTGCGTGAATTCCAGTGGTTCATTAATTTCATTTTACTTTTAAATTACCTACTTATTTACTTTATTATTTAAAAATGATGGCGAAAAGTGAAGAAATCAAATATTCCTGGACCAAAAATAAGGTTATAAAACTGATTGAAATGTTGCAAGGTGTGTCGGCTTTGTTGGACGTTGTTGGCAACAAAATGTTGACAACACTTTGTTGCCTGATGTGGACTTGAGGGAATTCCTGTGATTTAAAAGTCAGACCTTAAGTAACGTTTTTTGCTTGCCAGATATACTAAATAAGTTTAAGAAAACATAAAGGTAAAAAATTCAAGTAATCGTACCATTTCGAGTATATACTTAATTAGATTAATAAGGTATTTTTAGACTGAAATTTATAAATCTACTTACTATCATATCTACTTGGCCATCACACTGATCAAAAATTTCTTCGGCAGTTGTATCATAATGCATTAATGGATTAGCTGGATTTGAAAACTGAAATGTATAATTTAAAATAATTAGGAGTATTTCAAATATACAGTTAGCGGAAATTAGGATCCACAGAAATATACAGCGTGTGTATAAGAGAGAGAATATAATGAATGGAGATATAAAAAATAGACTAAACACCAACAGAAGAAAGTCGGTTATTAATGTATTACAAAGGGAGAACTAATTAGGAATAGAAAACTACGGGAACACTATGAAGTAGAACAAATAAAGTGAAAAGTCGCCAATGGATGTTAGGACGTATGGTGACCGGAATACCATTCCAATCCAATTACACTCATAAATTATAATAAGCAAGAGGTCCTAAATTTTATTATTTTTTTTCTAAACTGATATTTGAGGAAATTAAATGTTATTTAGGGAGGAACAGAAAATCTAACAAATCTATAGCTGATCGTCCTTGCCTACTCGACTAAATAACCAAAGTAAGTATAGTCTGTCTACGTAATAAGTCAGAAAGAAAGGAACACACCGTCAAAGGTACCGATGAGACCGAAGCGCTCGGCTTTCCTTTGAAGAATGGAGCCATGGGATTTATGACTGTATTTCTCTTTAAGGTCGCCGGCGCTGCGGCGTCTCACTCAAATAGGGCGACATAGGCGGTAACTTTGACGGTGTGTTCCTTTCTTTGTGACTTATTACGTGGACAGACTATAATACTTAGTTAAAAACAAAAAGAGTAGAAGACAATATGCTAGAACAATTAGAAGAAGGAATATAAAAAGGACATCCAAGTAAACGATACCCTCATATTATAAAACTAGAAACACAGAAAAATTAAGTTCTAAAAGAAAATCGTCCTAGGAAAAAATTTAAATAAATTACTTGGTTTATATAATGTTAAGTTAACTTACCTGATCTAAAATTATAGAGTTTGGTATTTGTTTGTGCAATACATGAGCTTTACCAAACATTCCATCGGGGCCGTCAGCTTTTGCTGTCATTGGAACTCGTACCACGTCTCCCCCGAGTGCTCTTATTATTGATTCTTTTTCTTGTGAAAATTTTTCTGGCAGTATTATAATACTCTTGTAACCTTAACCGAAAAAGTAACATTTATTAGAATAGAAGTTTTGATACTACTGAAAATAAAAATCAGACAATTAAATTAAAAACAACATCCAAATAACCATAGAAATCCAAAATAGAGCAAATAAAGACAAAATATGAGGAAACACGAGGTTGTTAGAACTTTCAGCTACCATTCTCAACTGATTGTAATTTTTGGTACTTCTTTAGGTATTTTCTCGGCTATTTACAACTGTTTTCAAGTTTTTTAAACGTTTCCTCATATTTTGACTTAATTTGCACTCTTTTGTATTACTAAGCGTATTTCGAGTGTTTGAACTATTAACTACCATTCTCAACTGATTTGTATTTTTTTAAACTTCTTTAGATATTTTCTGAAGTTTCGACTATCTACAACTGTTTTCATGTTTTTCAAATGATTACTCATATTTTGACTTAATTGGCGTTACTTTGGTTCTAAGGGTATTTCAAATTTGATAAATCTTTTAACTACCATTTTCTACATCAGTGCGGATCATAAGTGTTACCCCCCTATCTAACTCGGTACTGGACTCTTGTGAGGAAAATCGCCGAGATAGGTCGACTTTTGATTTCTAGAATATACATTTTTGTATGAATATTTTAAATTTGCTTCATTACTTATGAACCGCACTGTATAAAAAAATCCACATTCTGTTTTGCAAGTATAAAATAGCACCTTCAGTAAATTTTCAGGAGCTGAAGTCCTTTATATGGTTGTAGGTATCATATTGCCAGACTCCTTTTTTTTACACCCAATTTTCTAGCTGAATATCATGACCTACCCATTTGTACTTGTACTCGTTGGAAATGTTTGAATGTTGCATCAGATCAGATCAGATTGCATCAGACTTAAGATGCCAATTTAATAGATTTTTTTTATCTTAATGTGCTTAAAACATTTTTAGTGCCGAGTATATCATGAGAATGCATTTTACCAGCTTCAAAACTTAGTACCATTGACATTTTTAAATACTTGCGCAGTCATTCAATTTTTAGGAAATGTATTTTTAACTGTATTAAAAAATACGGATTGTGTAGCTCAACCACATATCGGTAATGTTTTTTGTGCAACTTTTCATGGGGGTAATTTAGCCCAAACGCAACAGTTATTTATTGTAAATTAACAGCAGGTTCCACTATTACCCTACCGGCATTGCATGGCATGAATTTTTTTTATTTTTAACATTTTTATTTGCCTAATTCACTTGTCTGTCTGTATAAAAAATCATTTACATGACACGATTAATGAAATATTTAAATAAGTATTTATAACATTTTTGCTAATAATTTCTCTTATTGTGTTATCTAATACAGACAAATATTTATCTAAAATACGATAAACACTTGAAGGTACTGGTTATAGTTCAATTATTAACTATTAAGAGACTGATAAATCACAATTTTTTGTTATTTTTTTCCATTTTTTAAAATAAAATATTAAAATTTTAAGCAAAGTAAATATGACAAAACAGAAATCTTGAAATATAGTTCAAAAAACTTTTATACCACTACAAACACCCTTACTAAACAAAATAATTCCTAAGTAAAAGTTTTAATCAAAGGGCAGACTAATCGGAGCCCAAGCCGAGAAGTAAATCATGCATTCTGCTCTCCTGTACGTGCGATCGCTCGGTGGATTTTAGGCGAAATATGTAGAGCCCATTTCAGCTTTTTTTTAATTCAATTTCGTATAAAATCAAACAATAAATATTTGCTTTGAAAAAATTACAACTTATTTAAAACACAAAAAAGAACGTTTTCACCAAGTTTCATAAAAAAAAAATATTTTGTGGGAGATAAAAATTAAAAATGAAAAAAACGGTTTTTGCGTATTTTTCGATAATTTTGAGGTTACGGTAAAAATTACTTTTTACCGTCCCCTCGTAGTATGAACTACAAATTTAAATTTGCTTAAGTACGCAATTTAGGCCAGGAGATATAGACATGATTTTTACAAAATTTAACAATAATTACAAAAGTTTTAAAACTTCAGTTGAATGAAGAGTAAGTTCAAATGATATTGTGTCTGATTTTGCAACCTTTTTTTCTGAACGGAAGATATTGAAAATCACGATTTAATGCATTTTCGCATTAATAGCGCAAAAAAAATTCCAAAAGTTCTGCAAACTTTCGAAGTTTTGTAAAATAGCATTTTACATCCTCTGTTAAATTTGCAACCATTCAAATAATACGGAATGATTTCTTTTATCGAAATTAAATTGTTTTTCATCCCAATTTTTCGAAAAAAATTCCAAAAGTTCTGCAAATTTGAAAAAATAACTCAAATAATGTTATTGAGAAGTGCTGTAATTTGCAACCTCTTGCGACAAACGGAAAACATATTTTTTCATGAAATTGTTTTTTTCTATTAAAATAAACATCGAAGTTTTTACAAAAGTTTTGAATAATGGTTGCAAATGAAGATGTCTTAACATACAATGTTTTCATTAATTTGCAACCTCGCCCGTAATACGGAAATGGAGGTAAAACTAAAAAAAACATATTTTCGTATTTGTACTCTAGTAAAAAAGCAACTTGGCAACACGGCAGCGACTAAGCAGACATGTGTGGAAATACAATCAACCAGTACAGCGTATAAGAAATGTACTCTATGGATAATCAAGTATTTAACTGGACCACTGTCGACTTTTTTTGTGTTGCACTAATTTATTCAGCTATATTCTCAAATCAATGAGTAATCTTAAAACTATTTGCAAATAGTTTCCAATTTATGGTCATATGGCGAACAAAAAACAAAACAATTGAATAAAAAATGTTCCGTTGAAAAAAGACGGTTTCAAATCTCTCTCAAAATATTAGTTGTTGTTATAATAGTCCAGTCAATGAACGATTAAAAGGGGGGTGTAGAGTACGTGAGCGAACGTTAAGAAACGGACTTGAGGGATGTATTTGGAGTAGTTAGGAAATAAATATACTAAAGGTCCCGGAGCGTAGGAGGTGTGAGGGCTGCAGGGGGGCACGGAGAAGGTTACTTTTTTCGGCTTTTCGCTTATGTCTCGAAAAATATGCACCATAGGAAAAAAGTCAGCCAATATCATAAAATTTACTACAAGATTGTTTAAATTGATTTTTCCTATCTCTTTCGGTTCTAAAGATATTTGCTAGCAAAAAATGCAAAGTTTTGACTCTCGCCCCAAGAGACTCAAGAGAACTCAACATTAATTTCTTAAGTAATATTTTTTTAGGTATAGAAGGTTATAGCTCTTAAATAAATAACAAAAATTAGAATGTACAGTTTTTTTTGCGAATGTAGAAATTTGCTGTAGCTTTTGATTAGTTTAGGTTAAAATAATAAATAAATATATCAATTAAAAGATCGTTAAATTCTCTACAACTTCTTTAAGAAAAAGTTTGCTGTAAAACTAAAAGTTTAGCCGCTAAATAATTAAAAAAACATAAGTTAAAATTTTTTTTATCAAAAATATGCATTTTTTTCTAGCAAATATATCTAGAACTAGAAGAGATAGGAGAAAATGAATATAAAACAATCTTGTAGTAAATTTTATGATATTGATCGTTTTAACTTACTGGCCTATTCCTTGAACAAGAAAGTGTTTTTATAAGTCGTTATCTTATCTGTAGAAAAGTAATGTATAAAAAATGAATGAATAGCATTTCTTTAGAAATAAAAATTATAAGTTAAAACGATCAAAACAATTTGTTCAACTTATTTTGAAGGCAACTATACCTCCTAACTACTCCAAATACACCCCTGAAGTCTGTTTTTGCATGTTCGCTCACGCACTCTACAACCCATTCATTGACTGGACTAGAACTGCAATTGGAAGAACTAATATTAGTAAAAAACCGATATTCTCTTTATTTGCAACCATAATAAAAAACTTTTGTAATTAGTTCGAGGCTTGTGTGTATTGAAAATGGCCGCGCCGAGAAAAAAGGTTTGATAAATAAATGATCCGTTTTTCAGAAATGGTTGCAAATGTACCAGTATATGTTACATTTTTTTTCCGTTTACTTACCCAATTTGCATAACTTTTATAATTTTTTTAAACAAATTACAACAAAAAACTTATACAAATGAGAAAAAAAACAAGGTTCCGTAGCTGTTGAAAGGGTGCAAACTTAATGCATGTTGTAAAACATTATTACTAGCGATATTCCTGGTTTGCAGAACTTTTGCAATTTTCGGTGTAAAAATAAAAAAATAAAGCGTTCATCGCAGACTTTTGCAAAATTTTATAGTTTGTTTTCATTAATGCACTAATATACCATCGAAGTTTCAAAACTTTTGGAATTAATGTTAATTGATTGTCTATATCTACTGGCCTAATTATTTTACCGGACAGGTAGGGGTCAACCGAACGTCCTTATTTCGTTTCAAGAGACCATTCTTTCTTTTCTGTTCAAGTGTCTAGTGAATAAAATTGGGTAAGCCACTAATATTTTATTTTAACTGCTTCTGCTAAAATTTGTTTGGCTTTAATTGCTATTTAATTTGCTTTTGCAAATATACTCGAATGTTTTTTATTATTATTAGGTAAAATCCGACATAGTAGATGTGTTTTGTTTTTTTTTATATATAGTTTTTTTAGCCAGCTGGTGTAGAAAAGTCATACTCTTTTTTTCTTGTTTTTAGTAATACCGATACCTATTAACATCTTAATAAATATGTTTTAAATTTTCAGAGTTTACGTTGCCATAAAATAACTTCTATTAAATTCGTATTTTTGATCTTTGGTTAAATTGTTTTTTTTTATATTCTACGTTTTTTTTATCGATCTTCATTTGTGGAATGTAATTTTATACCGATAAAATTAATATTTCATTAATGAATAAATATATCATTTTAATTAAACCTTAAGTCACTTTAAAAATCAATATCAGCAATAGTTATCAATTTGGAATCTTAGTGAATTCTCATTATGGGCAATGGAACCCTGAGATATTTTATGTTTTATACACTTTTTTATATATATTTGTTTTGAGTATGAGAGAATATTTCTCGGTTTTTTTTCTTTCTCCCCAAATCGATTTGCATGTTCCCTTTTTTTACTTCTTACGCTGTTTGTTGGGTACTGACCCTGGAATGTTTGCGGCCAAACACCAACTTGGGCCAACCTAGGCAGACCTAAGCACATCTAGACAGACCAAAAGTATCTGGAGAAGCCACTCAAATAAAACGCCGTAGCTGAATTCTTCCCCGTCTTCCTGCAGGAACGACATAGAAATATCTCGAAACACCGGCCCAAGACCAGGCACTGCAAACATCTAGAGAAGCTGCCCGGCTGCCGTCGTGGGAAGTTAGAAAAGGGAAGTTTTGTGGAATTTAACCTTACATAACCTTACGGGAATTATTATCTTATAATTGAGGATCGAAAAATAAATTAATATTTATTAACTTTTCTTGTTCTGAGCTCTGAGCTAGTTCGTGAGCCATAGTTCATCTCCTTTTTTTCAATTTTTCAAAATTAAATTTTATTTCCTTAATCTCCCTTTTTATTTTCTTTGTAATAAATTCTATAAAGTTAGAAAATATATTTCCCGTTATCCCTTTTGATTTTTTTCTTGCAACAAATATATTCGCAACAGTTGAAAAATGATCAATTTTTTAATTATCTCCAACTTTTACATTAAACTTTTTTCCATAGGATGCATATTTCAGCCACAAATCATAAAAAAACAATATCCTGAATTTTTACTGAGTCGTCTTGATTTTTCTTATTTTACTTATAATTTTCCATTAATTTTTACTACATTTTTCAACCATCCACATACTGCTAAGAATTTTTTGTTTAAAAAATGATTGTCCCTAGTCTAAATTTCATTTTTGTGTAGAGAATATCTTACCTTTAATAGCACATGCCCAAGCGACAGCAATACCGGTGTTGCCGGATGAAATCTCGATGATAGTTCCGTCCTTTTTTAAACGCCCATTTTTTTCTGCATCTTCTATAACTCTAAGGACCATGCGATCCTTGACCGAACCAGCAGGATTCAAAAATTCGCATTTTCCATCTTAAAAACATAAGTATTTAAAAACAATATCATATTTTTGTTTCCCTCTTTCTCTTCCCCCCTTACTCTTTCCTTCCCCGTTCCCCCTTTACTCTCTACTGCCTACAGCTCTCCCTCGCCGCCCTCCCCCCTTTTTTGTTGGCCGGAACTTTTACAATGCCTTATTTCCCTGAAAACATATTTTTTACTTACAGATATCACATTCGATGCCTTCTGCTTTTGGTATTTTATTTAGTTTTACCATAGGAGTATTGCCTACAGCTGCAAAAATATCTGGAAGTATTTTTCTGGATTTCGGTCTCCTAATTAAAAACGATATATTTATTTTAACAAATCCTGTAACTAATTTAGACTGGAATAGAAATT
Source organism: Crepidodera aurea (assembly GCA_949320105.2). Taxonomy (NCBI): domain Eukaryota; kingdom Metazoa; phylum Arthropoda; class Insecta; order Coleoptera; family Chrysomelidae; genus Crepidodera; species Crepidodera aurea. Next base: position 75,093,944 of record OX439473.1, on the reverse strand, counting down.
AAGTTAACTTTTTGATTTGCCACATATAAATTTAATAAACAAAAGGCTTTTGAGGATTATTACAAATTAATATCTGCTGTTATTTTTCACAATTCAAACATCGTTTTTAACTATAGTCAGTAGACATACATTATTTAGTGGTTAACTTTTTGATAAACAGTATATAGACAGAATTACTAAATTTAAATATTTTCAAAACATAAATTTCATAAAATTTTAGAAACATTTTAAATTCATTGTTATTTTTAAAAAGAAAGAAACCATCCTGCTGCTCCTGATATGCAATCAATCAACCAAAGATAATATACGGATCATTGGCGGCGTTACAAAAAATGTCAGGGGGGCACATTTTTTTCAGATCAAAGTATTGAAATGAAGATCTTTTTGAACAATAGGTACTACAAGTGCAGTTTAATCTGGTTTTAGAAAAAATTTTTCCGGTGAATCAGCGCTACAACTTACACTTTGTAACATTCAAACTAAATTAGACGAAAATAAATATGTTGTAGCAGTATTTTTGGACTTAAAAAGCTTTCGAGACGATTGACAGACAAAATTGAAACAATATGGTATTGGGGGTAGAGTATTGGAGCTGACCAAACATCCTGTGGCACTCGATATATGCGCATTTATCGGCAAGTTAGGCGTTCCCCTCTTTACGTTTATGGTTTATATGATGGATATATGTCATACACACCCAGATACACACACACGCACATATTTAGCGTCTTTTAGAAGATTTTATTTTGATTTCTAAACTATTTTTTAAGAATTTTTTTTTTATTGACATTACATTTTTCATTTTTCAATCATTTTTTTGTTACCATGACTATGTCCGACATGGGCGTTTCATTAACAGGGTTAAACACAACCAGTCACCTTGAAATAAATTAAAAAACTAAATAAATGTTCAATGGAGAAATATTTTTTGTAAGAGAACGCTTAACAATTAATATGTCCAGCACAAGCGTCACTTGTCGTTATCTCATCTAAACCCTACTCTTTTATACTCCTACAAGGGTTCCACGACTCGCATAGAGCAAAAATGCAGAATAATCATTATGTTTATTATTCTTATTTATTTATAGCACATGTGTTATTAATCTAACTACAATTTGGCGTAGTCTTTGGGAGATCAACTCGTAATATTTGTTTAAAATGAAGGATTAAAAAGGAACATACGAAAAACCAGCTTGCCATCAGCGAAATAACAACGATGCTTATTTCAGCTCATTTTCATAGTGCCCCTATTAAAGTAACATGTATTTAACTCTATGTTCTATAATCTAGACATCTATCACTCGCGGTCCACCTTCAAGTGCCCCTATTAAAGTAATATGTATTTAACTCTATGTTCTATAATCTAGACATCTATCACTCGCGGTCCACCTTCAATCTAATAATCTTGTTGACGGATCTTTCTAACATGAATTATTAAAAAGGAACATGTGAAAAACCATCTTACCCCGTACCATGGGGTATGATTGTGAATGCTAATTTTTTTCACAACGAACAAATGTGCATGTCTTCGGCGTCTTCATCATCCACACCGGCACAAACATTGTTACCCCAATGTTCACAAAGTGATTCACTTAGGTACTTGTGAAGTTAGGACACTAACGGCGTTTTGTGTGGATGTTTTCTATCTAAAACCAAACTGTTGTTTTGAGAGTATTTCATATTTGTTTAGGTATGAAACTAATCTATTTTTAATTAATGTTTCAAACTTTTTTGAGAAGTGGGTGATTAACCATATGTGTTGGTAATTGCTGATGTTGTTACATCTCCCTTTTTATGTAATAGAGTAACAATTGTTGTATGTATGTATGTGTATGTGTAAATGGTTTTAAAGATAATCACAGTTTAATTTAATTATTTCAGACTTTGTGTTATCTATTCCAACGATTTTCCCATTTTTTAAATCAAAATAGGTGCAATTACGAATAGATTTCCATCGCTTTTTATTTGGTTTGTTGTTCTCTTACAAAGAGTATTTCTCCATTGAACATTTAGTTTTGTATTTATTTCAAGGTGTCCGTCCGGCTGTATTTAACCCTGTTAATGAAACGCCCATGTCGGACATAGTCTAGCTGTATTCATGGTAACAAAAAAGTGATTGAAAAATGAAAAATGTAATGTCAATAAAAAAAAATTCTTAAAAAATAGTTTAGAAATCAAAATAAAATCTTCTAAAAGACGCTAAATGTGTGCGTGTGTGTATCTGGGTGTGTATGACATATATCCATCATATAAACCATAAACGTAAAGAGGTGAACGCCTAACTTGCCGATAAATGCGCATATATCGAGTTCCCCCTAATCATTTTAAACTCGCGCTAGCTCGAAATCTGTACATAGGATTGAGTTGGGCCCGTGAATACTTTTGATCGGGATGGGATGAAGAATAAATTTCCGAAATTTGAGAGAAATCCACCGAAAGACATTTTCCTATCAAAAACTGCGGGGTCCTTTGAACATTAATAATGAACACATTGAAGTTGTTTCTAATATCAAATATTTGGGATTTCAACTAGACAATTACTTAAATTTTTCTCACCCCGTTTTGAGGCCCTTAGTGGGAGTATCATTACTTTTGAACGGTAAGTTCGATTTTCTCATATTTTGGTAAAACGTTATACTACTACTTAGATTTCAAAAATATAACTTGTACAAAAACCACTACTATTCAACTTCTAACCCACAGTGTTGTCTTTATAATACAGACAACGCCCACAGAAAATACGATGGTCATTAATGTTTGGGATTGTTCTCGTGTCGACGGAGCCTACTTTTTCGAACATCACATAAACGGATAATTGAAATTTAGATTTTCTGGAAATTCAATCTATAATACAACCAAATTACAAATAACATTTATTGTTCACTTATTAAAAATAAAATGCTGAAAACGGAGACTAATTTTAGATGACAAAATTTAAATAGATGTTGAATAAACCTTTTTTCTACGAGTGTACGCAAAGTAGCTACTTTGTGTATTGATTTGCCTGCGCAAAGTACCACTTTCCCGCATCCTGGCAGCACTTTCCCGCATCCTGGCAGCACTTTCCCGCACGCTTATTTTAAAGCAAAATTACCATATTATAGACGCGTTTTTTCTTATATTTTATAATTTTTTTGAGTAATGTACGTATGTAAGAATTGTATTTTATGCAACAAATATGCTTTTTGCACGTATAGCACACATTTTTTCTACGATCGAAAATAAAATTTAACTTTAAACTAACGATAATTTTATTAAACTAGTTATTTACTTTTTTCGAATTAATTTCAGTCTTCACCATTGAATATTCTGACTATAAGGTATAAGGTATAAGGTAGTATCTCCGATTTTTCTTTCAAATACTCTAGGAGGACGTTCTCACTAAGGTTCTTAACACGCTTTGTGTCATACCAGTCTGTAAAGCGTTTATAACAAATTTCATATTTTTTTTTTGGATTTTTTGGGTAATAAATCTGCTGTGACATCATTTGCTGTTTGAATTAAATCTGGAGGAGTACAAATATATTCTTCTTCACTATTCGAATCAAACATTTTTAACAGCTAAGAAAATATTAAAATTTTAAATTGACAACTTGAGATGAATTACGTAAACTGCCACTGTCAGACGTCATCCATAGCTAACTATGAATATGCTTTCGTTAGTAACAAGATTTGGATTAATCAAAACTACAGTAAAAAATGTTTCTTTTTAATATCAAACAATAATGTTTTGAATAATATTGATTGGTACCTAAGTACCTACAGTTACCACGTTTATAAGTATACTCAAATTACAAGGAAAAAATGTTTTCTTCAGATCGAACTCCTAATTACAAAGTACCAAAGCACTTCTTGCGCTAATGCAACAAAGTAAGTTACTTCTTGCACTAGTGCAACAAAGTAAACTTTTAACACAGTTGAGAGTGCAAAAAGTAGTAACTTTTTGCACGATCGTAGAAAAAATACATTATCATACGACGCTTTCATGTCAGTTCAGTGTCAGTGATATTTTCCGTCGAATTAAAAAAAACTGTTTTAAAAATGGACACTGAAGGAGGACTTCCAGCAGATTTCCTATAGTTATTTCACTCGTAGACAAAATATTGTTCCTAACACGTGTGAAAAGTAGTTTTCCCGCATGACGAAAGCTGTTAGACGAACGACGCGGGAAAACATAACTTTGCGCACTGATTAGGAAAACTGCTATATCAAATATTAATAAAAACATTTTTCATTCAAATTATGCCAAATAGTGTTCATTTTAACTTTTGAATAAAAAAATAAATAAATAAATAATAATTATAATGAAATGCTGAAAATAGAGACCAATTTAAATGACAAAATTTAAAGAGATGTTGAATTTAAACCTTTACCAGATATTAATAAAAACATTTTTCATTCAAATTATGCCAAATAGTGTTTAAAGAAACTTTAACGCAGTGGCGTAGCCAGAAATTTTTTTCGGAAGGGGCCCACTATTTCTCGTAGATAATACTTACTATAAATACTTTTTTTAGCAGGGATGGGGTAAATATACAGGGTGACCCAGGGTTAAACCGTCAAACGTTCAGGATCGGTTTTTCAGGAAAAAATAAGATTTTTGATTCCCATAATAAGTTAGGACCCACTTGTTTTGATTTTAGAACAAAATAGTTTTTTATGAATGGCTCAAAAAACAATTTGGTTGATTTCGATAAAACTTGGCACGCTTATTTGCGGAAATAATTTAAATATTATTAGAATTAAATTATTAATTCCAGTGACGTTCCACAAGGTAATTTAATTGATATTGGGACAAATCATTGAACGCCACTGTTTTTTTGTATGTTCGTTACTTTTCTTGGATTAAACAGTTGAACACACAAATTTTTTGCTTCTTCAATTTTATTCGTATCTCGCTTAGTTTTTGAGAAAAAAAATAAAATCTCCTGAAAACCCGATATACAATGTAGGCTATTTAAATACATTATTTTATTTAACAACAATTTGTTAATTATTAAGATAAGAATAAAAGACAACTAATTATTAATATAAGATTGAACTTTGAATGAGCATTATTCAAAGGCAATTCTGCGAGTTTGTCTGACATCAAAGCTAGGCCTGTTAATCAATTGGTAAGATGTATTATTCCGAAAATATGATTTCAGTCTTTTCATCGTTGAGAAACTTCGTTCAGTTCGTTCTACAGAGGCAGTGGTAACGGGTAAAACGGCTAAAATTTGGAATAGCGTAAAAATGTTCGGAAACAAACAAGGATCTGCTACATTTAAAGTATCGACTGCACTTTGAGGAAGACAGGAATCTACTTTTTGGCATTTCACTGTCCAAATATCCCATTCATCTGAATATAACTTAATCGCTGGCTCAAAAACGTAAAATAATTATGATTTATATAGTTACCACATTTTCTTATAAACTTATAGACGTTTCGGCCATCATCAGGCCCATGGGTATCGAACAAAAATCAGAAAGACATCAAAATATTTCAGTTAAGTTAAAAAAGTTTTTTATATGAACAAAATTTCCGGTACACAGGCATCATGGCCGACACGAGCTTGGTTGTATCCAAAAGGGAAAAGAAAATTGGCGTGAAATATCAAATATTCCAGAGGCCAGATCAAATTTAAATGTATACAAAAGCCGCCCCATTAACAACAAAATTAATAAAGGTAAAGCACCAAAGACCAAACTGGAACGGTTTTATAAAGGACCAGGCACCTTTCTTACGGGAAAATGGCTTTCCATCAAATTTTCTAAAAAGTTGGTATGCTGTAGAACTCGATATTCTGACAAAAAGTGTCCATTGGCCCAAACCGATCCTATGGATAGTTTTCGAGGTACAGGGTGTTAAACATCGGAAATGCCACTTTTTTGTAACCAGATTTCTCATAACAGACCTGTTTTATTTGCGTTTCTTGTAAAAAACATGAATTATAGATTATTTGACAACAATATTTTATAAACAATTACTGTACAATTTGGTTATTTACAGGGTGGTTCGAAAATAAGTAATATGGTTTTTTTGAAGAAATCATTTTTTTTATAACAGCTTTAAAAATACAAGAAAAATTAATATACAGTTTAAGTAATTACTTCTTGGTGATGAATCATATTTTATACAGGGTGACTCATAAATATAGTTACAGAAGGCATATAATGTATTTTAGCTTTAAGGAACCGCCCCGTATAAACGATGTGTTATAAAAATTTTGTATTATCTTAAACAAATATACGACCTGTCACTCTATCACCACTCTAAGTCATACATCGTGTTAAACTGATTGCAAACACTTTAAAAATGAGAAAACCTGTGTTTTGTGCACCACCCTGTATTTTAAAAGTTTCTCCGGCAACTTTATAAATTAATACATTTTCACTTTTACAGAAGTTCATTTTTTAACTCAGGAAAATTTTGTTGTAATCCTATGACCATTTTTCCTAAAATGTGTATCCACAGTTACAAGTTGTTCTAAAATAATATAAAAAAGGTTACTAATTATGAAAACAGAAGGATGGGTACACATTTTAGGAAAACTGGTCATAGGATTACAACAAAATTTTGCTCAGTTAAATACTGAACTTCTGTTAATGTGAAAATGTATTAATTTATAAAGTTGACGGAGAAACTTTTAAAATACAGGGTGGTGCACAAACCACAGCTTTTCTAATTTTTAAAGTGTTTGCAATCAGTTTAACACGCTGTATGACATAGAGTAGTGGTAGAGTGACAGGTCGTACATTTGTTTAAGATAATACAAAATTTTTATAACACATCGTTTATAGGGGGCGGGTCCTTAAAGCTAAAATACATTATATGCCTCCTGTCACTACATTTATGAGTCACCCTGTATAAAATATGATTCATCACCAAGAAGCAATCACTTAAACTATATGTTCATGATCCAATGACATTTGCTTGTATTTTTAAAGCTGTTATAAAAAAAATGATTTCTTCAATAAAACCATATTACTTATTTTCGAACCACCCTGTAAATAACCAAATTGTACAGTAATTGTTTATAAAATATTGTTGCCAAATAATCTCTAATTCATGTTTTCTACAAGAAACGCGAATAAAACAGGTCTGTTATGAGAAAACTGGTTACAAAAAAGTGGCATTTCTGATGTTTAACACCCTGTACCTCGAAAACTAGCCATATGATCGGTTTGGGCCAATGGACACTTTTTGTCAGAGCATCGAGTTCTACATCATACCAACTTTTCAGAAAATTTGACGGAAAGCCATTTTTCCATAAGAAAGGTGCCTGGTCCTTTAAATTTACTCTGGCCTCTGGAATATTTGATATTTCACGCCAATTTTACTACTAGTTGCCCCTTTTGTGTTTTTTTCCAACGTTAATAAATATATGTGGTACCGACTTTGAGGTGTTTTATACAATAAAATTATTTTAATGATTTTGTGTTACTGCTCATTAACTGTTGAATAAAAAAATAAATAAATAAAGTAACTCAAAAACCTCTGAATTGAAAAATTTATTAACTGTGACATTTGCTGCGTGCCGCAGGGACCATTAGTTTTTAATATCATATAATAACCGAAAATTATTACCAGTCCCATTTAGTGTGGCATGAAGGTTCCCTATTTTGAGAATCTTTCGTCCATGTGCATTTAGACACTTGAGTAGGAAAACATATAGTTTCTTCTAAAGGAGACCTAAAAACATGGGCACTCATCTTTTTTTTCCAATATCAAATTATCCTACAGTATAAACAAACAGTACTAAAACGACACACCGTATAATATCTCGAATAATACTGGAGACTGGAGATTTTGTGATCTTTCAAACATACCAACCATATCTATATGGATGAGACTTTATTTGCTTATCGATTTCAAGGTTAACTAGTTATACACAGTGTCTCAAAACAAATATAATATTCGATGTTCTATGAGGAAATTTAGGTTTTGAGAAGCGTTTTATAACTAAAACATATACAGGGTGTCCAGAGATGAAACCGACAAAACTTACGGGGTTATAGCGACTGGCAATATGATTGCAAAATGCCATATACAAATGTCTAAAACCGCTTCGTTACTGACGTACAGAGTGATTTGTGAATTTAGACAAAAAATTCAATCCGCCATTTTAAATACAGGGAATAGCCGATTTGGGTTAAATTTGATACATGAATTAAACTAAAAGGCCTTAACAATTAGCCCTTTGAACGAACCCAATATCAGAACAAGCCCAGTTGCCAGAGAAGGATATTGACCAAAAGCTCGCACAAAATGTGATCTCGATGAAACTTGGCATTTAAGTACTTGAAAGGGTGTAGAAAACAATAAAAAAATCTTTTTGCTTTAAAGTGTATGCTAACTTCACAATTTCCAAAAGAAAATCGAAAATTTGGTTTTTCCATTATATCTCGAAAAAAAATAAAAATTTCGAAAAACTAATAGCACCACGTGAAAGAGCGGAAAATTTTACTAAAAAATAATATTAAAAGTTATGTTATATAAGAATTTGTATTACTATAAAAAATTATTAAAAATTAGAAAGCAAATTCGAAAACTCTACGCGCGCCGAGCCGTTGAATACAAATATTCAGGCAAGCCGTTCGGAAAAACTAAAGTATCTTTGTCTGAAATGTACGCAAAGAAAAAAAAAAGAAAGCTTTCTCAGGAAGTCATTAGTTTTTAATTTTTTTTTGTTTTCTCATAGAAAATTTGACCCGAAGTTATAATTTCTAAAATTCTCACTGATTTTTATAAAGAAATCTATTAATAGTCGCATAACAAAAAAAAATCCTAGTACATTTATCATCATTATAGTTTTACTAGATCTCATTATGTGCGAGGTCAAACTATCTGACAACTGGGCTAAACCGGAATATTCTTTTTCTTCAATGTTAAGTTCTTGTAAGCTTAACTCTCCCTGTTCAATAATTATCAAAAATCTGAGCTCAGCTTCGAAATCTACGGAAAAAATCCTACAGGAACTTCTTAAAAAAGTTTCTGGCACCATTTCAGTTATTTCGTAATAAATTATTATTTTCAAATTTTTCACTCAAGAAATTAATTGTCGGATAAAGTACCATCAAAATGGATTAATATAATAAATATTTACGAAACCAAGACATAAATATTGTTATTCTCTTTAATTAGTTCGTAGTAAAATTTTATAAAATACTCTCATAACTCAAAAAAACTGAAGAATAGATTCGTATCAGGACCGGAATGTCTTTTTTATGTCAAGGTAAGAATAACTGACCCAGTATAACAATTTTCAATAATATGAATTGAAATCGTATAGGAACTTGTTAAAAAAGTACTGGACTGAATTTTTTGTAAATTAAATTTCCTTACTAATAAATTTGAATTTATGAAAATACAACACACAAATTTGTTCGGTATCTGAATTCGTTCTGTGTGTGTTAGGCCAGTCAGTAGAGGGAAAAAAAAGGGGGTTTAGTTGCAAAAGGTGGAGTAGTAAATTTTATTATTGGAACTTGTTTATATGTGTATTAGAAAGAAAATATCAAAAATGGTACCACGAAAAATGTCGGGAGAACTTTTGGCAGGCTAATAACTTTCAAAATTTAGATTTTTTTGGCTTAAAAGGGTGAAATATGCACTAAATATATAATTTATGCAAGGCAATTGATAGATTATAAAAAAACAAAAATTTTGAGCCCTCCCACACATTTCTAGCATAAATAGTTCCCGAGATATTAAGGAAATTGTAATTTGCTAAACACAGTACGTTGTCTTTTTTCACTTAGTAAAACTGAAGGAGTGGCTTACACAACACCCTCCATTTCTAGCCTCAGATTCTATCATTTCTTTAAGCAGTGGTGTTGTTGAGGGAACTAATGTAAACTGCCATTTGGCTCAGGAAATCGGTCTTAAAATGGTGGCCAAGATGGTTGATCATGGCAACTTCAAGAATGTTACCTTCAAAAGAAGAGACAAGGTTGTCACCTTGGCATCTGATGTAGGCAGTCTTAAAGTGGGTGGCCTTAAAGTACCAACTATTCATCCGTTGATATTGTTTCAACGACTGTGCCTTTCGAAACAATCAGATGAAGATTTGAAAGAATTTTTTACGTATGAACTCGCTCCTTTCCCGATGTCAATCTTTGCAGAAGTAGCCATGAGGAAGGGAACCAAGGCTTCCCTCTACGCAGCATTCATCCCTAACCCCTCCGACGTTACCGATATAAAACAGTATTTTGCTGTTGTAGATGGCTATTTGCTTCATAAAGTTGTTTGGCCTCAAAATGCTTCCTTCGCCAACATTGCTATGTTGTACTCCTCTTTTTTAAAAAGGCACTATCATGGGTGCACAAACGTAACTGTTGTATTTGACGGTTACCCAGCTCAGAGTGGTACCAAAAGAACCGAGCGGTTACGGCGGATGAGAGTTCACCCATCTTTGGCCAAGGAAAGATGTAGCTCGGGAATATGATCAATGCTTCAAAAGATCTGAAAAACATATGCAGATGATTCCTTGATCCAGTTGCAAGCCACAGAAACTTGAATCCACAGCATTGGGGGGGGGGGGGGGGTGTACGCAGGAACGAAGAGTTGGTTGCAGTACAAACAAACAAGGACGTGGCCCCCTTGTCATTGCTGAAGACAATTTCATGCGCTTGCAAGAAGGGTTGTGCCGAATCGTGTTCTTGCCGCAAAGCAGGCCTAAAATGCTCTTTAATCTGCAAACACTGTTGTGGCCAGCAATGTGAGAACGTCATGCTACCAATCGCTTACAACGACGACGACTATGAAGATAAATCAGACCTGTTTTTTCAGCCTGAAGAACGAGAGCTGGATAAAACGTTCACACGGTCATCCCTAGAAGAACCAGGTCCGTCCAAACGGTTAAAAAACAGAACTAGTAGTTTAATTTGAAAAACAAACAGTAAAGGTTAATGTAATTGCAATCTACTTTATCATTAACATTCAATAAACATATTTATAAAAGATTTGCATCACTGTTTTTATGTCCTTTAAAAAAGAATGACTCCTTAGAATGTATTCGTTGTCATGGTCCCGGTCCAAAGTCTTGGTTATGAAGTAAATTAACTAAGACCTCATATATTTTTCGAATAGGAACTTTTCTGCCAACTTAGAACTAGATCGGATAAGAAATACGGAAATTAGATAGTAAAAACCGTGAAAAAAGACAACGTACTGTGTTTAGCAAATTACAATTTCCTTAATATCTCGGGAAGTATTTACGCTAGAAATGTGTGGTTTTGAATTAAGTATTTAAAAGAGATTTTGTCAATTAAACTTTATTTTGACAAATTACCAAAAAACTAAAAGTGACAATACAAAGTTAACTATCAACGTAAACATAATATGAACATGATAAAATTAAAATGATGAGTTTTTGCTGTATTTCAACACTCTCCCTCAGGATAAACTCATAAATTTTCCAATTAAGTAATTAAAAGCAGCTTTACTTATAGGTTTTGTGAATAGGTCTGCTATATTTTCTTTGGAATTAACATACTCGACTTCAACACTATTTTCGAGGACTTTCTCTCTAACAAAGTGATAGTGCACATCTATGTGTTTACTTCTCTGATGCTGTACAGGATTTTCACTTATACGGATAGCTGACTGATTGTCGCAGAATAAAATTGGTACAAGATTCTGGCCAAGATCATGACATAAGTATGATAACCAAATGGCTTGCCTACAAGATAATGAAAGTGCCATATACTAAATTCCATGCGAATGTAATAAATTTTATATAAGAAAAACATCTAGACCTTTTCATATTAGACTTAATGAACACCAATCATACATTAAAAATAAACAATTCGAAAAATCCAAAATATGTGAACATGCATGGGATTTTGATCATAAAATACAATGGAATTCTTCAACTAAATTATTAAGGCCGCCGATGAGTCGGGCTAGGAAAACTAATGCGACAGAGGAACCACCAGTTATTTTCATGAATATTTATTCGAGACACAAACCCCGCATACGAAAATTGTTATCAAAATTAATTTCTACTACAAAAATTTACGTGTCCTTAGAAACATCTTACGATTTTACACATGCATTAGTAGGAGACGTACGGTATTGAAGTTGCAGATACGATAAGTAAGAAAATTAAAATTACGTATGTCTGTTTAGCAGATGGACTGGCAAGCCGTCTGCCAAGCATTTAACGGTTTATGATAGTTATAAAAATATAAAATCTTCCGTATTGTAAATAATTTAAAACAAATATTTTATAAAAATTATTTAAAAACTACTTGATATTTCATTTCGGAAGCTCATTGTGGTTTGTATTTTAATTTCTCTCTCTTTCCACTGGATTAAAACCACTTAGTTGTTAAAAAAGTTTTTTTATTGACGTTTCGGCTTTCCAGATAACGGCTTTCGATCTGGAAAGCCGAAACGTCAATAAAAAAACTTTTTTAACAACTAAGTGGTTTTAATCCAGTGGAAAGAGAGAGAAATTACTTGATATTTATTAAAACAAATAAGATCAAATTTTCTTAAATTAAATATATAATGACACGTCAACATCTTGTGATTTTTCTTTTAAAATTTAACAAAATATAGTTATTTATGCAATAAGTATGCAAAGTTGCATTTTTTTGACGAATGTGACTAATGTCGCATGAGCCGAAGGCGAATGTGAATATCATAAAAAAAGGACTTTAACTTACGCATTATACACACTATTTTTTGTACTACCGTATATAATGTCCACTAAGGTCAGAAATACAAAAGTTATTTTACGCACTACTCGCACTAGTGTGTAAAGTAATAAATGCACATTACTATTATTCTTTAATTCTTACAAAACTAAATAACAAATTATACAATGCCCAATAAATTTAGTTGTTAAAAATATTAATATTAAAAGTGCAATTATTACAACAACCAAAATATATAGATTTGGCATTTTCGAGTACCTACAGAGTTTGAAAAATTTTGTGATATTATTTCTGTAACTACTAGAGTTGTCAACAGTAAAGCTATTAATTTGTTGAGGTTCGAAATATCAACGTTGTTTTTAAATTTTAAGGTGCTTTGGAGAAGATGGTTTGCAGGGCAGACTGCAATTGCGCGCAGCGGTCAGGGTTCTCAACAGGGTGTCCTAAGCCCATGGTAAAAAGGTATACTGTGATTGCGCGCAAAGTCTAAAACTGTAGTAAACGGAAGTTTTATTTACTTCTTGGGGGTGAGGGGTTGCTAATTATACAATTTAAGGGTTAGATATTGATTTTTTACGGTTTGTGGCTGAAATATGCATACTATCGAAAAAAGTTTAATGTAAAGGTTGTAGATAATTAAACTTTTGTATTAATCATTTTAACATAACCTCAAAATTATTGAGAAAATCGTTAAAAACCGTATTTTTCGTTTTTAATTCTTATCTCCCGCAAAAATATTTTTTCAATTTAAATAAGCTGTAATTTTTTCCAGGCAAAATATTTATTTTTCGATTTTATACGAATTTTAATAAAAAAAAGCCTAATGTTCAATTGAAAAAGCTCCCATGCAAATTTTCAATTTTTTAACTTTATCAGAGCTCATTTTCTTTGTTGAAACCTCGACTTTAAGATAGTATGAAACAAATATATTGTTCATATTGAAAAATATCATAAAAATTTCAGAAAACCAAAAAACAACTTTTCCATAATCGAATTTATTTTTTATTGCAAATAAGCATTGAAATTGATGAAAAAGATTAATTTTCACATAATATAATGTCATTTACATTCAATTAACTGTTAATGGTTTTGAAATTACCAAAAAAAGTGTTTAAACAATAATTGAATACTTAAAAAGTTAATAAAACTTCGCTCTAAATATAGAAGGTGTCTCATAGGTAAATGAGTATATGCTAACTGGATAAAGGACACTTAGACAAATAAGAAAAACACATATTTGATATATCTAACTCACTTCATTACTGAGTTGTAACTAGTTATCGTCAGGAAAATGTAGAAAAAAATTTTAACCACGCCACTGTAAGATAATTTGTTTGCGTTTTTGTGTCTGTTTTTTTTGTTTCTTGGACTGTATCAGATGAATTCACAGGTTTTTCAATAACCAATTCGCGATAAAAATATCGTTATACGTATAAAAATGGAATCCCAAGAAATAAAAAAGAATTCCAAGTGCAACATTTGTGAAAAATCATTTACTCGAAAGGGCAATCTAAAGGAACATTTACTAACTCATACATATGAGAAGAAGTTCCAATGCAACATTTGTGAAAAATCATTTACTCAGAAGGTCAATCTAAGGACCCATTTATTAACTCATACAGGTGAGAAGAAATTCCACTGCAGCATCTGTTATAAATCATTTACTCTGAAACATAATTTAGAACAACATTTACTAATACACACTGGCGAAAAAAATTTTAAATGCAACATTTACTCACAAGTGCCATCTAAAGAGACATTTACTAATTCATACGTGTGAAAAGTTCAAGTGCAACATTTGTGATAAACCATTGAATAAAAAGGGCCGGTTAAACAAACATTTACAAACTCATAAAGGTGAACAGAATGTAAAGTGCAATATTTGTGAAAAACCAATAACTCATAAAAATATTATAAAGAAACATGTACTAATTACGATAAAAAAATTAAAATAAACTTTTTATTTATTTTATTTGTTTTATTTTGAATTGAATTGAAAATATTATACAAAATGAAAATAACTAAATATTTTGTGTTGTTTTTAATAAATTCTTCGAATCTCTGAACGCAAACATGTGTATTGAATTTCCTTTTCCAACCGCCATTTTGAATTTACTCGTCCCCCATCTTGATTTAATTAATACCTGCTATCCCCGCGGAAGAAAATGTCTTACCAAAAATTATTTAAAATATTTATCATTTAAATTAACTTTTACATACATTACATTATTGTTATTTTTCAATATAAAATTATTTACTAATTAAAGAAAATAACAATATTTATGTCTTGGTTTCCTAAACATTTATTATATTAACCATTTTTGATGGTACTTTATCCGACAATTAATTTCTCGAGTGAAAAAATTGAAAATAATAATTTATTACGGAATAACTGAAATGGTGCCAGTAACTTTTTTAACAAGTTCCTGTAGGATTTTTTCCGTAGATTTCGAATCTGAGCTCAGATTTTTGATAATTATTATACAGGGTGAGTTATGCTTAACAGAACTTAACATTGAAGAAAAATAATATTCCGGTCCTGATATTGGGTTCGTTTAAAGAGGTACTTGTTAATGCCTATTAATGTACCAAATTCAAACCAAACCGACTATTCCCTGTATTTAAAAAGGCGGATTGAATTTTTTGTCTAAATTCACAAATCACGTCACTCTGTATGTCAGTGAAAATTCGATCTTCCGAGATATTTACAAGAAAAGTTAAGCTTTTAGTTTTATTTCCTAGCAACGGCAGATATAATAACTTGTTTCTATAGTAATATATACTATAAAGGAGAGAGGAGTATAGTAAAAGTGGGAATATAACGTCACATTCCATAGGCGTACTTTGCAAAATAAGTTTCTATAATATAAATAAGGTCTCAGCATATAAAATTTATATACGCACTTCGTAGATTAAATTTTGAAGTTATATTATTTACAAAAAATAAAAATAAACCTTATGCATCTGACACTTTAACATTGAACGAATTAAATTTAACCAATAAATAACAAGGAGGGGATTATATGTTGGGATTAAACTTTTTTTAATCTCTTGGCATTAAAAGTAACGCTTCAGTACTTACCTAAACTCAAAGATTAAAAAAAAAGTTAGTTCAAGAACTATCTTTAAAAGTCACTGTCTTCACTAAAACTACTGGTATCACTATAATTGTCTTTTCTGAGGTATATTATCATAGGTTCTATTAAATTATCCATTGATATATCCACTTTCCTAAATGTGTGGAAACACCTTTTTAACATGATCAATGCATTTTCCCCAATATTCTCTATTTACATCTGAAACTGCCTTCAAAAACAAATTTCGCACATCAGGAAATTTAAATATTTTGTTTTGAGAAACATAACCTTTTAATAATTGTGACCAGATCAGTTCAATGGGATTTAACTCTGCGTGTACGGAGGCAATCTGAGAATTTTAATTCCTTTTTCTGTGGCCATCTCATCTATAATATATTTTTTGAATTTGTTTTTATGTTGCCTTGCTATTACTAATAATTCTGCCTTCAAGGATTTAGGAGGACTGATAATATTTTTAGAATGAAGCCATTTTGAAATATATATTAATACAAAATTCTGAATCAATTAAAATACATACGATACGGCTATGAATAAATAAAGTCTGACTTATCTGTCAAAAGAACAGGTTTATTACAGTAAAAAAAAACCATGGAAACAAGATTAAATCTAGACAAAAACTATATTAGGCCGATCAGATGTATTAAAATTTAAATTTTAACTACAAATAAGCATTGAAGGATGAGGTAAAATTAAAATTTCTACCTCTTGAACCTGTACTACGTTCTGCAAATTAAATACTGCACTCTTTTCTTCTGTATAGTATAGTAGTAAAAAGGTTTGACTTTATTTAATTTCTGGCGTTTCAATCTGAAAGAATTCAATTTTAAATTTGCCGCTTTTTATCCATAATGACATACAAATTTTGACAACTACTGACACGCACATCTCTGGGTAAACGTTAAGAAAATGGGGCCGACTGGGATTTTCATGAAATTTTCACAGATGCTATAAAACATGATAAAATCAATATACTTAGCAATAGAAATTTTTGCGCGGAAAAATATTTTTCACATTTTTTTATGAAAAAATATATGTTGGGATACTCACTCCCAAGACAAACAAATTCAGTGCGTTGAAACGGTTATTTAACATATTTTTCCCGTACAAACGCATACATAACTTTTCTACAAAACTGAGGTTAGGTTACTACTCACATATGACTAACCCTACTTTAAATTTTCTACAAAAGCCCAAGTAGGAATTTATAACCAGAATAAACCAGAAAAGTATAAAAAAGGAAAGGTTCATTTGACGGACATAAATAATTTGCTTGTCAAATGACAGCCATCTCATAAATTCAAAGTTGAAAATGCAACGTTGCCAATTCAATTTCAGATATCATGGGTTTAGGTAAATATTTATAGGAACGTTGAGTAACACTGTTAAAATGGACACTTGTCAAAATGTGACACCTGTCAAAACGTGACAACTGTTAAAATGTAATACATGTCAGAATGTAACAACTGTCAAAATGAACAAATCTCAAAATGAACCAATGTCAAAATATGACACCTGTCAGAATGTAACAAATATCATAATGTCACACGTATCGTACTTTTCTTTATTTATTACAAAGATCTAACCTAATCTAAAGCTAATCTTTTTTTTTTTGGCGGGTGGAAATGCTTTATGCACATCGGGTAAAGGGGTTCTTCCCTTCCTCGATAGTGTGAGACTACCCCTTACGGCTACTATTTTATTATGCGGACAGTTTTAATATTGAAGTTTTCATTATCATAGAGAGAGAGAGAGAGAGAGAGAGAGAGAGAAAAAGAATGAATGCTTGTACACGTGTACTATTAACATAGATTTCAATTTTTTATTTTACAAGAAACTTTAAAGAGACATTTAAAATTCTCTATTTTCATAGTACATTTTAAGGTTGATTGTGACTTTGTATTTTCCAAGAACAAATTGTAATGTAATGTACGAATGAACTATTTTTGTAACTGAAAAACTTTGAAAAAATATGATATCAATATCTGCCACACGTCGAAAGTCTGGTCACAGGTTTTTGTGGAGGTTTTTACCCAAGTATGAATATCAGACCTATAATTTTCCTTCACTGCAGATCAATATATAATAAAATCAATTTAACATAGAGTGTTTATTATATCGTGATAAATAGAGTGAGCTGAGCGATCTTCTGTGCCCTACACGCTGCTGCTCTAAAAGGGTGAAATCCCCAGAAACTAGGCAACTTTTAATGCATTTAACTAACCTCTGTGACAAGCAGTTGATAAACGTCAACAACAGCTGCAGCCAATTGAAAATTAACACTGACAGCTTTTTTAATTTTCCCGCCTACTTTCAAGCCAATCGCCAATCAACTTTTTATTTATCTCCCTTTCAGTAGTCCAAGTAGATGTCGCCCACTGCGTGATTTTCGCGAATTAATTAATAATTTGTCATGTTATAAATATACTTAAATTATATACTCATTGGGCTGCTTAAAAATGTAGATTTGAATATTAAGAGCGAAGCTCGGTGACCAGATATTATACATTATGCAAACATTGTAGCAACTCTGTGATCTCAAAGTATTTGAAATTTAAAATTTATTTATTTAAAATATTTGACGTACTTCGTTAATGGATCTAGTTTGGAGTGCAGTTTACAAAATGCAGAGGAAAATATGTTTAGTACAATGCAGAAGAATTTACTCAATGCTTATACCAAGTTTTCTCGTAAAGTTAAGTTTAACGGAATTGTTTCAAAATATATTTATTTACTTAAGCATATGCATTTAGTTAATACGAGTTCTTACTCACCACTGAAGAAAGAAGATTTTTTTAATTTTGATTTTGAAAAACATTTAATTTATGTGATTAATGATAAAAAAAATATGTTGTGTCGCCACAAGACTTTCCCAGCAGTTATAAAATAAAAATTAAAAAAATTAATTTGGTGTTAAAATCCAAATCAAATGATATTTGGTATCCCAAAAAAGTAAAAATGACATTTGAAATATTATAAAAGTAAAGACATTTCATATGTCAAAAAAAGTAAAACAATTTTTTAGGGTCGCAATTTCAACCAAAAACAAACGGATTCATTTCAGCTCAATCGGATCAAGCGTTTGGACGCTAAGGGTTGCGATTTTTTAGTTAAAAAAAAATTTTTTTTAGGTTAGGTTCAAAATTAAGGAATGAAACCCATATACCAAATTTCAGCTCAATCGGATTAAGCGTGCGGACGCTATCGTGGAAGAATATAGACACACAGATACACAGAGACACAGACAGACGGACAGACTTCCATCTGGAAATCGTTTTAATCGTCTCAGGGGACCTCAAAATGAATATACAGGGTGCGCCAATTATTTCCACTCGATGTCTAGCACTGAAACTAAAAGAGATATCAACAAGATTTTTTGTAGGGGTAGACAGTGTCACTCGGACTACAATTTTAAAATATTTTGATGTATACAGGGTGGCTAATTTTTGTGGAATGAAAATTAATTTGATTTTTTTAAATTGAACACCCTGTATACGATTATGTCTTCTGATTCTACTTAATATTAGATTTACGGTAGTTTTTTGTATTTGTAAATCCGACGCGGCGTTGACAAGTTATTCCTATTTTAAGCAGATTTAATGAAAAAACAGCACTTCAGATATATTAGCACAAAAACCACATTTTTTAAAAAATTCCTCAAAAAAGCTACTATGATGTAAATGAAACATGCACCTATTACAATAATCACACAACATCTTCACCTGTTGCACAGGGTGTTTGCCGATAGCGTGCCAATAGTCTAGTTTTCAAATGGCAATAACTTAATTTTTTTAAATGGGACATCCTGTATATTTTTCTTCAGTTAGAAGCTCTCCCTAATACGCATTAAAAAAATATAGGGTTTTGCACATCTAACTTTACTATTTACTTTAATAATTGACGTTAAGTGACAAACAACATATTTTACACAATTTTTAATAAGTGCAAAATTTTACAAAGTATAATCGTAAGAAAACTACAATAGTGAAAGTTAAAATTTATAGTAGGTGTTCAAAATGTCTTCCGTTTTCATTTATACATTTTTTTGCCCTTTTTTTCATTGATTTACGCACATCTCTTAGCATTGCAGGGGTCACCTGGCTAAATGCTGCAGTAATTCTTTCTTTCATATTTTCTTTTGTGGTAACCTCTTCTTTGTAAACAATATTTTTAATAAAACCCCACAAGAAAAAATCGCAAGGTGTAAGGCAAGGCGATCTAGTAGGCCAATTTATAGGTCCTCCCCTTCCTATCCAACGATCCTGAAATTCCCTATTTAACCAATTGCGAACATCTAATAGGTAATGTGGTGTGGCACCATCTAATTGAAACCACATTCCGTTGCGATAATTTTGAGGCATATTTTGCAATAAAAATCATGTTCTAAAAAATCTAAAAATATAGCTCCATTTACAGTCCCATCAAAGAAATAGGGACCAATTACATAATCACCTATTATTCCCGCCCACACATTCAAAGACCATCGATACTGTGATGTGGTTCTAAATAAATGTTCATTGTGGTCCGAATAATAATGGAAGTTGTGTCTATTTACACAACCGTTCTTATGAAACGTAGCTTCGTCGGAGAATAAAACTTTGTTTAAAAAGTTACGCTCTGTATTTATCTTATTTATTAACCATCTACAGTATTCCACTCTACGCGCGAAATCACGTGGTAACAATTCTTGGTGAAGCTGGATATGATAGGGGTGATATTTATTCTTTTTTATTATGCGTCTAATTGTGGTATTGGAAATATCTAACTGATTGCTTAATTGCCTTGTGCTTATATTGGGATCTTCAACTATACTGATCATTACCTTATATTCGTTGTCAATAGTAACAGCTGTAGTTTCACGTGAATGTTTTTCATACTTGACGGTTCCTGTTCTATCAAATCTATTCTTTAAATTCTCAAAAGTATCCTTTTGTGGATGACGTCTTTCTGGGTATCTTTGACGATAGACCCTACTAGCAAGAAACGCATTTTTTTGACATTCACCCAGTATCCATATCATATCAATATTTTCTTGAACACTATAATTCTTATTAAAATCCATTTTTTATACACAATACCGATTAAATATAGTAGACGTGATACAATACAAAATTTTATGTTGATAATTAATGCCATAACAAAATATACCTACTGTCATTGTCATAGGTAACTTGATTTCTTATTAAAAATTGTGTAAAATATGTTGTTTGTCACTTAACGTCAATTATTAAAGTAAATAGTAAAGTTAGATGTGCAAAACCCTATATTTTTTTAATGCGTATTAGGGAGAACTTCTAACTGAAGAAAAATATACAGAGTGCCCCTTTTGAAAAAATTAAGTTATTGCCATTTGAAAACTAGACTATTGGCACGCCATCGGCAGACACCCTGTGCAACAGGTAAAGATGTTGTGTGATTATTGTGATAGGTGCATGTTTCATTTACATTATAGTAGCTTTTTTGAGGAATTGTTTAAAAAATGTGGTTTTTGTGCTAATATATCTGAAGTGCTGTTTTTTCATTAAATCTGCTTAAAATAGGAATAACTTGTCAACGCCGCGTCGGATTTACAAATACAAAAAACTACCGTAAATCTAATATTAAGTAGAATCAGAAGACATAATCGTATACAGGGTGTTCAATTTAAAAAAACCAAATTAATTTTCATTCCACAAAAATTAGCCACCCTGTATACATCAAAATATTTTAAAATGGAAGTCCGAGTGACACTGTCTACCCCTACAAAAAATCTTGTTGATATCTCTTTTAGTTTCGGTGCTAGAGATCGAGTGGAAATAATTGGCGCACCCTGTATATGTCGTTATCTCAATTTTTTTTTAGCGCGTTCACAATACTTTCCCTTTGGCGAGGGGCCGGGAAAGTAAAAACAATAAAAGATGTACTAATTGTTTAATTTCGATATCCACTTAACGTAAACAAAAAAACTTATTTCCATTTAATCAAAATGTCAAGTCCACTACATATGTCATTATTTTGACATAAAAATTTCCACTTATTAATATCGTCCAGGGTACCCTGGAGGATAAAATTTTCCGAAAAGACTTTGGGTTTCCTAACAATAAAATAGACTCTAATTGGCTTAAAAATGGCGACCGGAAATTATCAGTAGTAATACTACAAGTGAACTGAATTTTCGATTCATTTCTTAACAAAACTGAGTTGGTTAAAAACACCACGAGTCTGCAGGACGAGTGGTGCTTTCTTCGAGCAACTCAGTTGATTTATGATAATAAGAGACAGACTTATGAGATAAATTCAATCATGTGTGGAATTTTATTAGACTAATTCACAAACAAAGTAAAAGGTAAAAAATCTGAAATTGCAGAATTACAGGAAATTAGCAAAAAATTAATAAAGTTTAATAAACAGGAAACATTGACATCGAACGAAATCTCAAATCTGTTCGTTTTTAAATGCGTGCACAGCGTGACTATTTATATTTGACGTTTAACTGTCACATACACAAATCTGGAAGGAGGCATCTCGCGACAGTATGAATTTGGCTGCCGGTGCAGGATTCGGCGATTGTACGCAAGCAAAAATTAATAAAATGTAAGAGATCAATAATTTACAGGGTGAGGTCAGGTAAGATAAGGGTACGCCACGTCAGCTCAGCTCAGAAAAATGATGCACAAAGTAATATTTCAAGTAAATATATTTTTGGCTCTGCTTGCGCATGCGAATTATTGCCGATTCTGCAGCCAGCAGCCATATTCATACTGTCGCGAGACGCTCGTATTAGAAGACACCGAACTTGACAGGACAATCAGAGTCAAGAGTCAAGTTTGGTGTTATCGATAATCCGAACTTGACTGGAGCTCCTGATTGGTTCATTTGAAAAGTGCGTGAAATAGTCGGCACAAGTTTTAAATAATATTTTCACATCCATAAAACGATACTCTGATAATTTTACTAATGAATAAATAAAAAAATTACATTCATAAATTAACGGAAGATTTTTTCTAAAAGTAGAAAAAAAAATTTTTTTCACTTAATGCACATGAAAATTAGTGCTTAGATCTAGTCAAATATTTTATGTTGTTTAATTTTTTTTAAAAACTTTCTATTCTATACCAGTTCAATAATTCTCACCTAATCGAATCGATAATTCTTTAAATGACACTGAAATAATTGAACCATTTTTTTAATGCCTGTGTGATAAAAAAATACTTCATAGCATGGATCTGGTTAGTTTATTTAAAAAAATGTAATCTTTTTTATTTTATCAATTAAAGGTTTAAAAAAGAAAATACAAATACATTGTATGCTGATATATTTATTGAAAATAAATACACCGTTTTTTAAGATCCAATTGTTATACTTATATTCCCTGGTAATACGATAGTTTGATAATACCATCTATTGGTGTCAACGGCAACTGAAACAAATCATTCATTTTGTTAATGTGATTTTGTGCTTTGAAAATGAAGGTGAGACTGAAATAAAAAAAAAGTTCTAACTTATTTCCGCAGTCTCCACTTCTACTTCCATGGTATGGCAGAAATTCCAACACTCCGGTGGTAGAGCCAATTTTCAAAGCTTTCTTCCACTAAGTGGAGCTTGCCAAAACTGCACATAAATCTTTCTCAAAAACGGTGTAATGTAAAAGCATTTCACAAAAATGAACTTCCTACCTACTACTTTTCGCCTACGAGTGCATAAAGATATGCAAAAGCTAAAACTGAAAAAAATATTTTTAGATGTGCTACCATCTATGGTTAGAAGAGAGTATTGACATTAAAGGACCCCGCAGTTTTTGATAGGAAAATGGCTTTCGGTGGATTTCTCTCAAACTTCGGAAATTTATTCTTCATCCCATCCCGATCAAAAGTGTTCACGGGCATAACTCAATCCTATGTACAGATTTCGAGCTAGCGCGAGTTTAAAATGATTAGGGGGAACTCGATATATGGGCATTTATCGGCAAGTTAGGCGTTCACCTCTTTACGTTTATGGTTTATATGATGGATATATTTCATACACACCCAGATACACACACACGCACACATTTAGCGTTTATTATTATTTAGATTTTATTTTGATTTCTAAACTATTACTTAAGAATTTATTTTTTATTGACATTACATTTTTCATTTTTCAATCACTTTTTTGTTACCATGACTATGTCCAACATGGGCGTTTCATTAACAGGGTTAAACACAGTCATTCACCTTGAAATAAATTAAAAAACTAAATAAATGTTCAATGGAGAAATAATTTTTGTTAGAGAACGCTTAACAATATGTCCAGCACAAGCGTCACTTGTCGTTATCTCATCTAAACCCTACTCTTTTATACTCCTACAAGGATTCCACGACTCGCATAGAGCAAAAATGCAGCATAATCATTGTTTATTATTCTTATTTATTTATATAACTACAATTTGGCGTAGTCTTTGGGAGATCAACTCGTCATATTTGTTTAAAATGAAGGATTAAAAAGAAACATACAAAAAACCATCTTGCCATTAGCGAAATAACAATGATGCCCCTATTAAAGTAACATGTATTTAACTCTATGTTCTATAATCTAGACATCTATCACTCGCGGTCCATCTTCAATCTAATAATCTTGTTGACGGATCTTTCTAACATGAATTATTAAAATGGAACATGTGAAAAACCATCTTACCCCGTTCCATGGGGTATGATTGTGAAAGCTAATTTTTTTCACAACGAACAAATGTGCATTTCTTCGGCGTCTTCATCATCCACACCGGCACAAACATTGTTACCCCAATGTTCACAAAGCTGGCAACCTATCCAACCTTCTAGTGATTTCAGAAAAGTATTTATGTGTAAAAAAATTGTGTCTTCATCATTGTTCTTTTGCGTTTTGTCTGAAAGTTTAGTATTTTTTTTAGCAGTTTTTTGAGTAGATTATGAGGATTGGCATTTTTAAATTTTCCAGCTCATTTTTATAGTGCCCTTATATCCATTCATACCCCACACCCATTATCCCGTCATGCCCCCCTCCCAAACTTCAAAAAGTTACACATATATGAAAAATAAATGTCAGCATTCAGCATTGAACATATACTGTGAAATTGAATCTGGTGAAATTATATTATCAACAAAAAAGGATCATCCAGTCAAATCGGCGTTTTGTGCAAGATTTTCTTCCCCTAAAGCTCTTATTAAATTCATTAGCAATGTTAATTTTATGCTGGACATAATTGTTAAGTGTTCTCTTACAAAGAGTATTTCTCCATTGAACATTTAGTTTTGTATTTATTTCAAGGTGTCCGTCCGGCTGTGTTTAACCCTGTTAATGAAACGCCCATGTCGGACATAGTCTAGCTGTATTCATGGTAACAAAAAAGTGATTGAAAAATGAAAAATGTAATGTCAATAAAAAAAAATCTTAAAAAATAGTTTAGAAATCAAAATAAAATCTTCTAAAAGGCGCTAAATGTGTGCGTGTGTGTGTATCTGGGTGTGTATGACATATATCCATCATATAAACCATAAACGTAAAGAGGTGAACGCCTAACTTGCCGATAAATGCGCATATATCGAGTTCCCCCTAATCATTTTAAACTCGCGCTAGCTCGAAATCTGTACATAGGATTGAGTTGGGCCCGTGAACACTTTTGATCGGGATGGGATGAAGAATAAATTTCCGAAGTTTGAGAGAAATCCACCGAAAGCCATTTTCCTATCAAAAACTGCGGGGCCCTTTTGACTGAATCTAGTCAAGATGAAGCCGAAAGGCAGAAACCGGTCTTAGGATGTCGAATCTAATAAATTAAAATTCCTTACTGGTTTACTGAAAAAAATATATATAAATAAAAGGGTTTTTGTCGAAGATTTAAAACTTACCTGGCTCAAAATGTAAGATGCCATAATATATGAAGAATCGTGTATTGGTGTTAATAAACAAATAACTAGTAAATATTTATATTCGCTGCGTTAAAATGAGTTGATGTTTAAAATACTGTTTTATTTTTTCCTTCCAATTGAAGATAAAACAGTATAAAATGAAAACGCTAGTTTAACAACCTAAAAAAGTTTTTAAACAATTCATATTGTCCAAAATCCAAAAATAAAAAGAAAAATGGTACATGCCACTTGAAATAAAGTTGATGTCTTCTTCCGGTATATCCGGAAGTTGACTAGAATTGAATAGATCATACTGATAAAGCCCCGTAACCGAATTTTCAAATTTCAAATATCTATAGTTCTCTATATATGGCTAATGAGCCACCTTCGTGACGCACCCTGTATTGCAAACTTAAAATGTAATTCTAAAATGACAGAAGTTGTGCTCGAAATAATATTCAATGGAAGAAGGTTCGCAAAACAAACTAGACGACTCACAAAACTGGAATTAATTATTTAGGCCTAGATGATGTTGATATTAGACCTACAGACCAGGTTCCAGGGAAAAGTATGATTGTAAAAATATGGAAGACCAAAAGAAGAGAGGGCCATGAAGGCCAAAAGAAACTTGGAGCGATGTGCTAACATAAGAAAAAGAAACAATAGATCTACCTTTAAAAATGACACCATGTTCAAATCGTATAAATTGTACGCGTTGAACTGCGGAATCCGCTGAGCGTGTTGAATAACAAACATAAAATCCTTTTTTAATTGCCTATTTTCCAGATGTATCCAATTACTGTGAAAGATGGCATCAGGTAATAAGCTTGCCTAAAAATTAAATAATGTTAAAAAAGTTATATTTTCAAGTACTTACTAAGAAATCCATAAAATATATGCGTATACACAAAGAAAAATAAAAAAAAATAAAAAAATTGATAAAAGGAAAGAACGTAAAACAGGAACAAAAAATAGAGAGTTTTAGCAAATTTACGTTAGATCTCCGCTAAACGTTAACGCTAGCATTAAAGTAACGTTGCGTAGATTCTACCGGCATGTGCAAAATATAGTTTTAGCAAAGTTCAGGAACTTTAACGTCTACCTCGTTCTGTCAAGACGACAGTGACGACAAGACAAGTCCTTATTTTTTTACTTCAAAATGTCAAATGCAAATGTCAGGAAGTCCCTATTTCGTCTAACGTTCCACTTTAAAACGCCCACTATTTTCTCCAATCTAACGTGTTCCGCTAGATTTGAGACACGTAACTTTACACTTAGGCATGCGCAGATTGATAACCGACAGCCTAACGTTAACGGTAGCGGTAGCGGAAAAGTGCTAAAACTCTCTACTAATAAACCGTAGCAAAAAAATATAGAAATTAACGAAAAGATATAGAAGGCAGAAAATGTGTTTAGAAACGAACTATTATGTAAAAATGAAAAATTAATTAAAACTAGAATGGGTAGGATGGAAAATGAAATATTCAAAGCAACGGAGAGATTCTGGCTTTTGGGTTAATACCAGTTGCAACCGCATTTTTAGATTATTTTCTCAATATCTTAATATATTAAAATGCGTATATCATTTGGCTCTTGTTGTACAATATACCTACTATTTTGTTACTTACAGCACAAATTTATTTCTCCCTCCTGTATAGCAGAGCTGGGAAGGATTCAAATCACATAGGATTCGAATCCTTTTTGAGGATCCGAGGCCGGTGATTCGAATCCTTAAAAAAAAGTATTTGTGATCCAGATTCGCCGAAGAAATCCTAAAGGATTCGTATTCGAATCACCAATGTTAAGTTCGGATCCTTTTACAGACCATAATACGCCGGCGCGACAAGCTGACTCAAGTAGTGATGGAATAATCGGATGAATTTTCAAACTCGGATTCTCTGTATTCGAATGAAACTAATAATCGGATGATCATCGGTTTTTGTGGACATATGCCACGGCTACCCAATTATTTTAAAGTCAGCACAATTTTTAAACGAAATATTTTTTTTATTTCTACTAACCCATTAGTGAGTTAGCCGATTAATTCTGTATAAAGGAGAAAACTCGCGTCATCTTCCGTTTTCTTGTTTATAGTGAAAAAAAAATTTTTCACGCTTTTGGGGGTGGTTTTTGGATGTTTGGGGGTTAGAGTCGGCTTGGGGAGAAGAACCAACATCATGGGAGATGACTTGGGTTTTCTCGTTTACAGCGAAAAACAAATTTTTATCCTTTCGGGGTGATTTTGGCCGTTTGAGGGGTGGGGTCAACTCCAAAAGAATTGTTACGTTAGTTTTGCCGGTAATGATTAATCATACAATCTTACATAATACATGATTACATGGTATTACACTGACATGATGCGTGATTCGTGATCCGAAAAATGGATTCGAATCACTTGATTCGAATTTTTTTTGTTTAGTATAAAGGATTCGGACATTGGATCCGTGATTCCTATCACGTCTCGTGATTCGGATTCGTGATTCGGATCTTTTTTTTGAGGATTCTGTAGTGTATTGAATCATGCAATGAATAAAGAGATAAACACTCATTGAGTCACGGGGACGATACGAAGTGACGAAGACGGGGAGTTAACGTTAGACCGTGACACAGTGAGGGTGCTGTATAGTGAAATTGGTGTTTTATTTAGTATCCTAATATTTTCCCTAAGATAGTGCAAGTGTGATATAAGAGGTGCACACTACATAATTGGCGACGAGGATAACGTGTGAAAAGGTAGGAAATTAAAAAAAAAAACAAAACAAAAAAGAACTATGGTGTACTGGCATTAAGACATAAATCCACTCGATATCGAACATTTTGAACAAAGGCTTTTTGCCAACATTCAACAAAATCATTCAAAATAAAGTGGAGTTTGTCACGAAATATGCCACACTATAAAAAAAAACAATCTGTTAATTTGAAATGCAGATTTAAAATTGAATTTATGAAAAAGTCACATAAATCAAAATTACTACGAATTAGAAACGTAGCAATGAAAAAGAAAATAATCTGTTAATTCGAAATGCAGATTTAAAATTGAATTTATGAAAAACTCACATAAATTCAAAACTACTACGAATTAGAAACGTAGCAATGGAAAATCTATGAATTTGATACATAGATTTTCAATTTCAGGAGACAATGGCTAATTTAACACCACTTGAACCGTTCATTTGTGATGGTGATATTGGGTCCGTTGGAGTGAAATGGGAAAAATGGCCTTGAAATTTATCTGGAAGCTGCTAATATCCAAAATCCAATTCAGAAAAGAGCTACCTTGTTGCACTCTGGTGGTTTGGGTTTACAGGAAATATACTATAATTTGCCAGGTGCGCACGTACCTGAAAGTGAAGGTACAAATGATGGAACCATAAATGTGTTTGGAGTAGCTCTAGAAAAACTCGACCAATATTTTTCGCCTAAACAGAGTAAAGTATATGAGCGACATATTTTCCGTCTAATAAAACAAGAAGAAGACGAAAAATTCGAAAAATTTCTGGTACGCTTGAGAAATCAAGCGTCAAAATGCAAATTTCCCAATGAAGAAGACAACCTGATTGATCAGATAGTAGAAAAATGTCAGTCTACTGAACTAAAGAAAAAAATACTCACAATAGGCGATACTGTTAATTTAGACACAATAGTGAAGGAAGCAATTGCTCTCGAGACGGTGACAAAACAGTTGCAACAATTCAGTGAGAAAGCAATTCGTCCGGAAGCAATACACAAAATAATAATAAACCGGAAACAAGGACAAAAATACCACCAGACAGAAGTCAAATCTTGCTACCGTTGTGGGTGAACCAAACATCGCTGCAAATTGCCCAGAAATAAATTCAATTTGCAACAAATGTGGCTTCAAAGGACATATTCGCCAGCATTGTAGAACTAGGGCAAACAAAAGAAGATCATCCGAAAAACCAATATTAAAACAGGAAAGCAAGAGATCAAGATACTCAAAACCAAAACAGGATAATGAGGACGACCGTGTGGACTATGTATTCCATGTCGACCATGATTATGATCTAGTGGGCTATATCGCTGGTATTCCGGTAGAAATGGTCGTGGATTCAGGTATACTTGCAATATTTTGAATGAAAAAACGTGGCAGCATCTAAAGGCTTTGAAAGTTAAAGTATTTAACCAAATAAAAAATCCTCAAAAAGTATTCATGGCATACGCTAGCAAAAAACCATTAGACATCTTAGGTTGTTTTGACGCTGAGATAAAAATCAATGATACCACTACTAGCGCAACTTTCTATGTAATAAAACATGGTACAAAAAACTTACTAGGTAGGAAAACAGCAAAGTCTTTAGGTGTACTACGTATTGGAACAAATGTTAATGTCAATTACATATCTACTTTTCCCAAATTCAAAGATGTATTAGTAAACATACCCATTGACGAAAATGTGAGACCAGTGTTCAACCATATCGAAGAATCTCGATTCCTCTTGAAAGTAAAGTAAACGATAAGATCAAGGAATTGGTTGACTCCGATATAGTTGAACCTGTAAACACACCGTCTAAATGGATTTCACCTATTGTACCGGTATTGAAACCGAATAGTGATATCAGAATCTGTATCGATATGAGGAAGGCAAATAAAGCAATACTAAGAGAAAATCACCCCCTACCAACCATGAACCAACTCTCAACACATTATCGAAAAGCTAAACTATTTTCCACGTTAGATATAAAAAATGCTTTTCACCAAATTGAAATCTCCGAAAATTCGAGATACATTACAACTTTTATTTCTAGTAAAGGACTTTTCAGATACAAACGGCTGATGTTTGGGATCTCCTGTGCCCCAGAAATGTTTCAAAAAATTTTAGAACGCATTTTAGCACCTTGTGACGGAACTCAGAACTCAGAGACTGTACTAGTCAGACTTTGTGCTGTAATAACTGTAAATCGTTAAATTTAAAATATAAACTTAATATAAGTATTGATCATATCGCAAACAGTTCAGGGTGTGGTTATTTATTAAACCAAATTGATCAACTTAAAGCTAAAATTCAATACGTCTAACAAAAAATTAAAATTAGCTCATTTCAATCTTCGTTCGTTGTTTCCCAAATTCGATGCATTTGTAGATCTAATAAATTTCCATCACTTTGATATTGTTTGCTTATCTGAAACTTGGTTGACTATGGATATCACAGATCAGGCAGTGTACATTCCGGGCTTCAAGAGCTCTATTAACCTAGCAGTGACATGGCGGCAGAACCAAATCGGACCTAGTAGGTCAATTGTCGCTTTTTTGTTACGCTAGTCCCACTTTTGTCGCTTGTACCAGTTCCGAGAAAAACGCGTTCCTGCTAGGTTAATAGGGATAATTCCTTAATCGGCGGCAAGATCAAATCGGACCGGTAGGATCAAATCGGACCTAGTAGGTCAATTGTCGCTTTCTTGTTACGCTAATCCCACTTTTGTCGCTTGTACCAGTTCCGAGAAAAACTCGTTTCTCAAAAAAAACCCTATTAACCTAGCAGTGACATAGCGGCAGAACCAAATCGGACCTAGTAGGTCAATTGTCGCTTTTTTGTCGCTTTTTTGTTACGCTTATCCCACTTTTGTCGCTTGTACCAGTTCCGAGAAAAACGCGTTTTTTAAAAAAACCCTATTAACCTAGCAGTGACATAGCGGCAGAACCAAATCGGACCTAGTAGGTCAATTGTCGCTTTTTTGTTACGCTAGTCCCACTTTTGTCGCTTGTACCAGTTCCGAGAAAAACGCGTTCCTGCTAGGTTAATAGGGATAATTCCTTAATCGGCGGCAAGATCAAATCGGACCGGTAGGATCAAATCGGACCTAGTAGGTCAATTGTCGCTTTTTTGTCGCTTTTTTGTTACGCTAATCCCACTTTTGTCGCTTGTACCAGTTCCGAGAAAAACTCGATTCTCAAAAAAAACCCTATTAACCTAGCAGTGACATAGCGGCAGAACCAAATCGGACCTAGTAGGTCAATTGTCGCTTTTTTGTTACGCTAATCCCACTTTTGTCGCTTGTACCAGTTCCGAGAAAAACGCGTTTTTCAAAAAAAACCCTATTAACCTAGCAGTGACATAGCGGCAGAACCAAATCGGACCTAGTAGGTCAATTGTCGCTTTTTTGTCGCTTTTTTGTTACGCTAGTGCCACTTTTGTCGCTTGTATCCGTTCCGAGAAAAACGCGTTCCTGCTAGGTTAATAGGGATAATTCGTTAATCGGCGGCAAGATCAAATCGGACCGGTACGATCAAATCGGACCTAGTAGGTCAATTGTCGCTTTTTTGTCGCTTTTTTGTCGCTTTTTTGTTACGCTAATCCCACTTTTGTCGCTTGTACCAGTTCCGAGAAAAACTCGATTCTCAAAAAAACCCTACTAACCTAGCAGTGACATAGCGGCAGAACCAAATCGGACCTAGTAGGTTAATTGTCGCTTTTTTGTTACGCTAATCCCACTTTTGTCGCTTGTACCAGTTCCGAGAAAAACTCGATTCTCAAAAAAACCCTATTAACCTAGCAGTGACATAGCGGCAGAACCAAATCGGACCTAGTAGGTCAATTGTCGCTTTTTTGTTACGCTAGTCCCACTTTTGTCGCTTGTACCAGTTCCGAGAAAAACGCGAAAATATATTAGCATGACTAGTTTTTTGTAACTTTTTTTGAGGTGCTTTGATGCTGTTTTTTGGCCGAAAAATTCCCGTGTGAGGTGTTTCGAACGATTTGATAAGTACTTTCAGTAAAAGCCCAGGAGATGACGTTCTTATCTAGGTCGCCTGCACAATGTCCTCCGGAGGACGATTTCGATGTCAAAACTAAGACGAGCGACTCGAAAAATTCCCGTGTGAGGTGTTTCGAACGATTTGATAAGTAATTTCAGTAAAAACCCAGGAGATGACGTTCTCATCTAGGTCGCCTGCACCAGGTCCTCCGGAGGACGATTTCGATGTCAAAACTAAGACTAGAGACTCGAAAAATTCCCCTGTGCTGTGTTTCGAACGATTTGATAAGTAATTTCAGTAAAAGTCCAGAAGATGACGTTCTTAGCTAGGTCGCCTGCACCAGGTCCTCCTGAGGACGATTTCGATGTCAAAACTAAGACGAGCGACTCGAAAAATTCCCGTATGCTGTGTTTCGAACGAATAGGGTTTTTTTGAGAAACGCGTTTTTCTCGGAACTGGTACAAGCGACAAAAGTGGGATTAGCGTAACAAAAAAGCGACAAAAAAGCGACAATTAACCTACTAGGTCCGATTTGGTTCTGCCGCTATGTCACTGCTAGGTTAATAGGGTTTTTTTGAAAAACGCGTTTTTCTCGGAACTGGTACAAGCGACAAAAGTGGGATTAGCGTAACAAAAAAGCGACAATTGACCTACTAGGTCCGATTTGGTTCTGCCGCTATGTCACTGCTAGGTTAATAGGGTTTTTTTGAAAAACGCGTTTTTCTCGGAACTGGTACAAGCGACAAAAGTGGGATTAGCGTAACAAAAAAGCGACAATTGACCTTGTTTAGGGCTCTGGATTAAGCCCTATGTTCGAATTTCGTGGACTGTATTTTTTAGGTGAAGAAATATGCTGTAGGTTTACTTCCTCAACTTCATCCAATAAAACCAATGGACACTTTTATTTAACCATTTATTAAAGCTCGTCAAATAAATAAATGAACAACAAAAAAAAAACAACAACGTAACAAAAATTACATTAAATTAGTAATTGTGAACAAGAACAAAGTATTAAAGTTGATTTAACGAAATGACCACATCATTCAGAAAATATTAGTTTGCGTGTGTACTGTATGAGTGATAGATAGACACTGAGAGGTCCTAGCCTGATAGCAGTTAGAAACGCACTCAATTCGCCGTACTAGGAGGCATTATGAATAACAAGCCCTTATGTGAAGGAACTTGCGATACGTCGCACTTGACGGAGTAATGAATCGTTTGACGATCAAAGACATACTGATTTTAGATTTTACGAATTTTACCGGTTTCAGATATATCCCCTCCTTGGCCGGCAATTTGTTCTAGAAAGATTCGAAAGATTCTTTTTAACTTATACCGCGTAAACAAGTCTAGACTCGACGGTTAAATTTACGACCCATTAATTAACATCGAGCAAAAAATAACTTTGATGAGCCGCGCTTCCGGGTTTGATACCGCAATTATGAAATGGAGAAAAAAAATTGTTTTTGCCGACCCCGCGCCTTTGTGATACCGCTCGTCAACATATTTGGTGCGGCGTTGTCGGTTTTACGGTTTTACGAATAACGAATATGAGTTTAGATGTTTAATTATCTGAAAATTAAACATTCTCCCCCCGCGAAAAAAGGCGGAGTATAGGGACGCATTGGTATTGAAAGTTTTTTTTTTTTTTAAAAAATTTTAGTAATTTGGGTCATCACCCTGTAGTTTGGGAATGAATTTAATTGAAATAAGTTTGAAAAATGTAAAAGGTTTTTAAAAATATTTGGATATTTGGATCCTGGCCGCTTGTGGGCGCATAGTTTAATAAAAAATGTAAAAAGTTTTAAAATATTTGGATATTTGGATCCCGGCCGCTTGTGGGCGCATAAGTTTAATAAAAAATGTAAAAAGTTTTAAAATATTTGGATATTTGGATCCCGGCCGCTTGTGGGCGCATAAGTTTAATAAAAAATGTAAAAAGTTTTAAAATATTTGGATATTTGGATCCCGGCCGCTTGTGGGCGCATAGTTTACAAAAATTGGATATTTGAATCCTGGCCACTTGTGGGCGCATAAGTTTAAAAATTGGATATTTGAATCCTGGCCGCTTGTGGGCGCATAAGTTTAAAATATGATTTGTGCAAACGATTTGTGATTAGGCATCACCGAGCCATGTTCCTTATTTGGAATTAAAAAACAAAACATGCCAAAATCTTAGCAAAATTTGCAAAAATTGCAACTATAGGCGTTGGCTTTCCCAGATCTGCTAGCAGGAATATCCCAGATCAATTCCTTAGCCCTCTCTCTATAACGACTACCTCAGCCTACAATAACAGTACATGAATGTTTGAACGAAAATGGGCAAAAAGATCCCAAGGGTATACGATCACCCTGTATGAAAGTAGAATTGTATGAATGTTTTAAGAAATCTTTATAATTAAATATGGGAATATTTTCCGCTTGATGGAATCACCCTGTATGAAAAGGTTTAGAATGTTAGAATGATGGATATGAAATTCTAAGGGTATTTGCTCACCCTGTATGAATGAAAAAAGTTTAAAGTATTTGGGATGGATATAAAATCCTAAGGGTATTTGCTCACCCTGTATGAATGAAAAAGTTTAAAGTATTTGGGATGGATATAAAATCCTAAGGGTATTTGCTCACCCTGTATGAATGGAAAAAGTTTCAAAGTTTTCTGAATGATGGATATAAAATCCTGAGGGTATTTCTCACCCTGTATGAATGAAAAGTTTAAAATATTTGGGATGGATATAAAATCCTAAGGGTATTTGCTCACCCTGTATGAATGAAAAAGTTTAAAATATTTGGGAATATTTTCCGCTTGAGGGAATCACCCTGTATAGGTTTAGAATTTGCCATAGAATATGGGCACGAAATGTCCCTAGGGTATAATCACCCTGTATGAATGAACAAGTAAATGCGTAACAAGAGACTTAATGAAGATCACTGTTATGAGTTGAAATGAAAATGTGAACGAAAAATACAAAAATTGCGACTATAGGCGTTGGCTTTCCCAGATCTGCTAGCAGGAATATCCCAGATCAATTCCTTAGCCCTCTCTCTATAACGACTACCTCAGCCTACAATAACAAAATGGGCAAAAGAAATCCCAAGGGTATACGATCACCCTGTATGAAAGTAGAAAAAATGAAAAGTCTAAAATATTTGGGAATATTTTCCGCTTGTGGGAATCACCCTGTATAAAAAGAATTGTCAGAGAATGTGGGCACGAAATGTCCCTAGGGTATAATCTTTTGATGAGATCACCCTGTGTGAAAATGTTTAAATGTTGGATGTAAAATCCTAAGGGTATGTGCTCACCCTGTATGAAAATGAGAAAAAAAATGAAAAATAGAAATTGCATCACTGCTTGTTTAAGGTATTTGCTATAAAATGAAATGCCTTGTGAAAATTAAAATGAATGCGTTTGAGCGTTTTAATTTGTTTTTAAGATTTATTTATGTTAGTTTATTTGATTGATTTTTGTTTGGTTTTTAAAATGATGGGTTATTGATCCCTTGTATGTATAAAAGTAGAAAGGTTTGATTTAACGAATAGTTTTTTGTTGTGGAATGTTTTTTCCAGTACAACAATTGAAATGAATGTACGAACACCTTTTTTGGCCACATCAGAGGATTTTTGGTACAAAGTAAAGTAGAAATGTCAAAGAATGTTTATGATAAAAATAATTGTTTGAGGGTAGTTTTCCCTGAAAGTTGAATACATGAAAAAGTGGTGTGATAAATGGATAAGTAATCCTAAAAATAGAGCCTTATTAGAAGGACATTTTTAAAGTTTTTATTTGTTAAAGAGGGTAGTTTCCCTGAAAGTTGACAAGAGTTTTTTGTTAACATAACTGGGCATTTTAGTATCCCGTCTACAACCCCTTGGACCTAGTTTGGCCCCAAAGGGAGGTGTCTCACCATAGAGATCACCTGGCATTGTTGATTGACAGAGTCTGGGCATCCAATATCCCTGGGGGTAGTTTCCCCATACAACCCCTTAGATCTGAAAGATACCAAAGGGAGATGTCTCACCATAGAGATCATCTTATTTTGTCATAGAGTCTGGGCATCCAATATCCCTGAGGGTAGTTTCCCCCATACAACCCCTTGGACCTAGTAAGGTGCCAAAGGGAGATGTCTAACCATATAGAACATCTTGTGCGAAAATGAAAAGTAGAATTGCTAGAAATTTAAATGTTTGTTGTTAGAGAAAAATCAAAATATATTTGCAAGAGAAGGTATAATCTTTTAGTAGATCACCCTATAGAAAAAAGTATAAAATTGTCAACGAAAATTGAAATATGTTTGCTAGAAGAGGGTATAATCATTTAGTAGATCACCCTATAGAAAAATGTAGAAAATTGTCAACGAAAATTGAAATATGTTTGCTAGAAGAGAGTATAATCGTTTAGTAGATCACCCTATAGAAAAATGTATAAAATTGTCAACGAAAATTGAAATATGTTTGCTAGAAGAGGGTATAATCTTTTAGTAGATCACCCTATAGAAAAATAATGCGAACGAATGCGAATAAAAATAGTACAGGAGCCTTGCTATAAAATGAAGGACTTCCCTTTAGATTGAAAATGCGAAAATGAACGAAATACAAGAAGTCTTTAAATAAAGAACTTCTTCTTGAGTGCAAAACGAAAAAATAGAAAAGTATGTGCAATGAACGATAGATTGAAAATTGTTTGGCTATGGAGAGCCTGTTGCTAAGGGATAATTTTCCCTATGAACGAGAATAAAAATATAAGGGTATGCAGCCCCTTTGTACCTCTGATGCGGCGCTAGTTTCTAGAATAAAAGGGAGGTGTCTTATTTTTGAAGAACACCTTGTATAAAAAGTAGAAAAATAGTAAAATGTTTTTATAGTATTGAGTTGTAAGTTAAAAAATGATTTTTATTTATTAAGTGAGATATTAGATCTCGAAACAACGATCAGCTGTTGTTTTTGTATTTGTAACAAAAGTGAATTTTAAGAATAAAGTTTGATTGTAAAAATAGCGAATGTTTATGATTTGAGTTTTAAATATTGTTTAGAGATTTATTTGTAGAATCGTAGAACCATATCTACGGGTTTTTTACGAATTTGTTTAACGAAATGATTTGTTGCGAAACTATGTGCGAAATGCGAGAATTATTTTTTTTGCCGTCGGCAAATGGAAAAAAGTAAGTTAAGAATAAATGCGATTTGATTATTAGTGCGATTTTCTTGTACGAAAATTTGTTTTAATTACGAACGATACGAGTTTTTTAATTGTGTTTGTATAGTGAACGAGTTGAATTGTTGATTTTTAACTTGGAAAGGTGGCGTTTTAAAAGCCTAGTTATTTTTTAATAAACTTTCGTGCTGTTTACACGAAATGTAAAAATACGAATGCATATTTTCTGAATGATTGTGACGAGATTTGGTAGCGAGAACAATTTTTCAATTTTTGACAGAGAAATGTTTGTATATATGAAAATTGAGTTCATTTTTGAATTGTAGATTTTGATTGTGTGAAAATTTGTTCTTTCTGTTAGAACATAAAATGTGTACGATAAAAATACGTAAATACAAGTAAATGCAATGTATTATAGGTTAAAAATATGCGACAATTATATAAGTACAAATTCCTACAGAAAAAATGTATAGAATGCGACAATGTTTTATATGTTAAGAAAGAATGAAAAAATACATGTATCTCGACTTTATAGCTAAAAATATGCAGAACACACAAGTACGAAATGTTTTCTTTTTTATAAATGTTTGATAGTTTACAATGGAGTAAGTAAATAAATATCTACAGCCGGCTTTTAGCGCATGCACTGTAAAATTTGGTAAGTTTAAAATACAATGAAAGTTTTTTATACGCAAATATAACGAAAAAATGTGTGCATCAATTTACCACAAGCCTACGATTGTTATCGGACCGCTTTTAAGTGGTTACAACGAATTTAAATGAGTTTTACAAAAAATACCTTTACCACAAGCCTACGATTGTTATCGGACCGCTTTTAAGTGGTTACAACGAGTTTAAATGAGTTTTACAAAAAATACCTTACAATTTCTTGCTGTGAAGAGTTGCTTGAAGGTTTGAAGTTGCTTGAAGTTTTTAAGCCACCATAGGCCTACTGATGAAGTTGAAGAGTTGAACTGGATCGCTCAGGATCATTGAAGAGTCTCTGGAGTCGCTCAGGATCATTGAAGAATCTCTGGTTTAAATCCGGATCGTTTGGACCATGTTTAGGGCTCTGGATTAAGCCCTATGTTCGAATTTCGTGGACTGTATTTTTTAGGTGAAGAAATATGCTGTAGGTTTACTTCCTCAACTTCATCCAATAAAACCAATGGACACTTTTATTTAACCATTTATTAAAGCTCGTCAAATAAATAAATGAACAACAAAAAAAAAACAACAACGTAACAAAAATTACATTAAATTAGTAATTGTGAACAAGAACAAAGTATTAAAGTTGATTTAACGAAATGACCACATCATTCAGAAAATATTAGTTTGCGTGTGTACTGTATGAGTGATAGATAGACACTGAGAGGTCCTAGCCTGATAGCAGCTAGAAACGCACTCAATTCGCCGTACTAGGAGGCATTATGAATAACAAGCCCTTATGTGAAGGAACTTGCGATACGTCGCACTTGACGGAGTAATGAATCGTTTGACGATCAAAGACATACTGATTTTAGATTTTACGAATTTTACCGGTTTCAGATATATCCCCTCCTTGGCCGGCAATTTGTTCTAGAAAGATTCGAAAGATTCTTTTTAACTTATACCGCGTAAACAAGTCTAGACTCGACGGTTAAATTTACGACCCATTAATTAACATCGAGCAAAAAATAACTTTGATGAGCCGCGCTTCCGGGTTTGATACCGCAATTATGAAATGGAGAAAAAAAATTGTTTTTGCCGACCCCGCGCCTTTGTGATACCGCTCGTCAACATATTTGGTGCGGCGTTGTCGGTTTTACGGTTTTACGAATAACGAATATGAGTTTAGATGTTTAATTATCTGAAAATTAAACAGACCTACTAGGTCCGATTTGGTTCTGCCGCTATGTCACTGCTAGGTTAATAGGGTTTTTTTGAGAATCGCGTTTTTCTCGGAACTGGTACAAGCGACAAAAGTGGGATTAGCGTAACAAAAAAGCGACAAAAGAGCGACAATTGACCTACTAGGTCCGATTTGATCCTACCGGTCCGATTTGATCTTGCCGCCGATTAACGAATTATCCCTATTAACCTAGCAGGAACACGTTTTTCTCGGAACTGGTACAAGCGACAAAAGTGGGACTAGCGTAACAAAAAAGCGACAAAAAAGCGACAATTGACCTACTAGGTCCGATTTGGTTCTGCCGCTATGTCACTGCTAGGTTAATAGGGTTTTTTTGAGAATCGAGTTTTTCTCGGAACTGGTACAAGCGACAAAAGTGGGATTCGCGTAACAAAAAAGCGACAATTGACCTACTAGGTCCGATTTGATCCTACCGGTCCGATTTGATCTTGCCGCCGATTAACGAA
Source organism: Crepidodera aurea (assembly GCA_949320105.2). Lineage (NCBI taxonomy): Eukaryota > Metazoa > Arthropoda > Insecta > Coleoptera > Chrysomelidae > Crepidodera > Crepidodera aurea. The sequence goes on along the minus strand of OX439473.1, from coordinate 75,054,132 downwards.
TTATCCCTATTAACCTAGCAGGAACGCGTTTTTCTCGGAACGGATACAAGCGACAAAAGTAGGACTAGCGTAACAAAAAAGCGACAAAAAAGCGACAATTGACCTACTAGGTCCGATTTGGTTCTGCCGCTATGTCACTGCTAGGTTAATAGGGTTTTTTTGAGAATCGAGTTTTTCTCGGAACTGGTACAAGCGACAAAAGTGGGATTAGCGTAACAAAAAAGCGACAAAAAAGCGACAATTGACCTACTAGGTCCGATTTGGTTCTGCCGCTATGTCACTGCTAGGTTAATAGGGTTTTTTTGAGAATCGAGTTTTTCTCGGAACTGGTACAAGCGACAAAAGTGGGATTAGCGTAACAAAAAAGCGACAAAAAAGCGACAATTGACCTGCTAGGTCCGATTTGATCCTACCGGTCCGATTTGATCTTGCCGCCGATTAAGGAATTATCCCTATTAACCTAGCAGGAACGCGTTTTTCTCGGAACTGGTACAAGCGACAAAAGTGGGACTAGCGTAACAAAAAAGCGACAATTGACCTACTAGGTCCGATTTGGTTCTGCCGCCATGTCACTGCTAGGTTAATAGAGCTGGCTTCAAGATAATTCGTAAGGATCGTGGTTCGAGAGGCGGAGGGGTTGGTTTTTATGTAAGGGATTCGTTAAATTTAAAGGTGGAATTTGCTGACGTTAATTCTCCATTAGGGATCGAGCAAATATGGATTTCTATGAAAATTCACAAAACAACGCTATTAGTCGGTGTTATATATAGAACTGACGCTTGCACAATGTATAATTTCGTAGAGTATTGTGATAATACTCTTTCGCACATAGTCCCGCAATTTGATCATATTGTTGTAACTGGAGATATTAATGTTGATCAACTAGTAGATAATCCAATAAATACTTGTTTTGAATCTTACGATTTTGTTCAGTTGGTATCGGAACCTACCCGCATAACTAACACTTCACAAACATTGCTTGATGTTATATATACAAATTGTTAGGCACTCGTCTGTTTTAGACCATGAATTGTCTGATCATAGAGCAGTTTACTGTGAGTTGGATTTAGACATTAAATACAAAACAAAATTTTTGAAGTTTTACAGAAATTACAAGAATTTCTCGCTTAGGAACTTTAATACAGATCTCAACAAAATCTCATGGGATAACATACTGTATGAACATTTTATGGACAATAAAATTCGGCTTTTTAATAATATGTTAGTTTCCTTGTTTGATAAGCATGCTCCGTACGTAGAATCACGTATTACAAAGCCACATGCACCTTGGCTCACGCCTACAATTCGGGATATGATGAAAACTCGAGATGCTGCTTTAGCCAAATATAAAAAATCTAAAAATGTTCTGGATTATAGGCATTATAAAGATCTCCGTAACTCCGTTACGAATGCAGTCCGTATGGAGAAGCGTGGGTATGTATGTTATCGATCTAATTTACTAAACAAAAAAGACCTGTGGAACGCCATGAAATCACTTAAAGTTGTCCATAAACCAGTCATAGAAATCCCTCAGGAGCTAAACAATCCCATCTCCATAAACAATTATTTTACATCAGTTTTCAGTCCTATTAATAGTTGTCCTGAGACAACTCAATGGTATCAGTCAAATTTTTTCAACAACAATATTACTTTCTCCTTTAAACTTGCAACCATTGATCAAATTAAATCACTAGTATTAGGTTTGAAATCGGATGCTATTGGAAGTGACAACATTTCTGCAAAGATGCTACAACTTTCTCTCCCTGTTACTGCTCCTTTTATAACCCATATTATTAATTGCTGTCTGGAGGTCGGTTATTTTCCAGATATTTGGAAATATGCGTTAATAAAACCTTTGCCTAAATCAAATAAACCTGAGTCCCTTAGTGATCTTCGCCCAATTAGCATTCTCCCAGCACTGTCTAAAATCTTAGAAAAAGTTATTTATCAACAAATATACGACTATGTATTTAATAATAACATAGTAACATATATACAGTCAGGCTTTCGAAAGGAGTTTAGTACAACGACACTACTTCTAGATTTAACCGATAATATACTTCGGTCATTAGATGAGGGAAAAGCTACATCAGTCATTCTGCTAGATTTTTCTAAAGCTTTTGACACTATCGATCATGCTCTTATGTGTGCTAAACTTAAACATTTTGGATTTGACGAAATTTCCCTACGATTTTTCAAATTTTATTTATCAAACCGTTATCAAAAAGTAATTATCGACAACAACTCATCCGATTTTACACCAGTCACTTCAGGGGTACCTCAAGGTTCTGTCCTTGGACCCCTTCTTTTCTCAATATATATCTCTGACCTTTATAGATCTTTGGATAGTTTAAAATTGCACTCATTTGTAGATGATACACAACTGTATTTTTCATTTGTACCTGAAACTGTAAATTTAGCATCTCAAATAATAAATCGGGATTTAGAAGCTATTTGTACCTACTCAAGTAATCATAACCTTAAACTAAATGCTAAAAAATGTAATTCTCTGCTACCTCCAAAGCCAGTGTTGAACAAAACTTAAAACTATTTATTAAAAATGAACCATTAAAAATTGTTAATAGTTGTAGAAATTTAGGAATAATTTATGACTGTAGCCTTCGATTTCAAGAGCATGTCACACTTTTAGTAAAAAAATCGTATCTAGTTCTACGTCAATTGTATAGAAGTCGGGGTATTTTAAACTTTACGTTACGAAAATTACTTTGTGAAACCATGGTGATGTCAATTCTTAATTATGGGCTTTTGGTTTTTTATCCTTGCTTAGATCAAGTCACTAAATTCCGATTACAAAAAATTCAAAATAATTGTTGCCGTTTTGTCTTTGGCATAAGAAAATATGACCATGTATCAAGTAAGCTAAAACAACTCGAATGGTTGAACTTGTATAACTACCACCTTGCCTCTTTGATATACCGAATTATTTTGACATCGAATCCTATTTATTTGAGGAACAAATTAGTTTTTCGTGGAGAAGCTCATAGTCTGTCTCTGAGATATCCGCATAGTCTCATGTTACCACGATATAGGTTGTCAATTTTTAAAAGGTCATTTACTTATAATTCAGTTTTAGTTTTTAACAGTATTTCACATAGCCTAAGAGTTAATTCTCTGAGTTTTTTAAAACAAAATTATAAACAAATTCTACTACAGCGTCAGTAATTTTGTTCATTTTATGATATTTGTGAAGTCATTTTGATCATTTTTTTATATTTGTGATGTAAAATTTTAGTGAATATTTTAAATGTGTAATGTCTGAGTTTTACTAATTTTGTATTTTATTACCATCTGTGTAAACTTGAGGTTAAGTAGAGTAACTCTAGCTAGACTTCGCCTCTTGTACCTACTCATTGTTTGTAATTTTACAGGCAAATAAAGGCAATTTATTATTATTATTATTATTATTAACTGTCAATTTTATCGACGATATCATAATTTATGGTGAAAATGAAATCGAGCATAACAAAAGGGTAAAAAACACATTAAAAACTTTTTTTAAAACCGGCCAGAAATTAGTACTTTCCGGTTTATTTTTAGGTCAGAAAATCTCATTTTGTCGGACCGAGCCAGAAAATTATTGTGATAGTCCGGTAAAAGCTTTTACCGGACTCATTTTTATTTACTTTCCGGCCTATCTTTAATGAAAAAAATAATAATATAGTTATTCTAAGATAGCGGTCAATTGGTTTCTATAGTAACCGAGTTTTGTATTATTTAAAACTATAAAATAACTTGACATATTTTGACGTTTAGTTGAAAACGTGACATTTACTATAAAATGGATATTCAAAATGATGCATTTGATTGTGAATTAATGGAAGATGAAATTATACCAGATGAAATTGTTAAGGCGGCGACCCAAGCAATTGTTAAAATTAGTTAATAAAGAGTTCTTGTTATAAAAATGTAAACTGAATAATATGATGTTTATAGTACAACACTGCACGTTTTAAAAAAAAATATTGTACGTAATACGTCCCAAAAGTGCTTTTACTGGACTCGCAGGCTTGCAGGACTCGCCTGCGGCTCGCCCTGCAATTTGCCCACTCATCCAGTAAAATACCACTTTCGGGACTTGTTACGTAAACTACTATTACATGAAAATAACGTTTTGTTAAATGAAAGTAAATGTATTTACAATATATCCGTCATACAATTCTTCGGACACGAGCTATCTCCAAACGGTATGAAACCATTGTATAAATATATTTCCATTATAAAAAAATTTCGAACACCAAATACCATAGATGAACTACAAAGCTTCTTGGGTTTAGTTAATTATATTGGGAAGTGGATAGTTAACCTAGCCACTATTACAGAACCACTTAGAGAATTATTACGACTCAATTTGAAAAAAAATGAAAAAATTGGAAAATATTGGCAGAGGAACCAAAATATTGCATTCCACAAATTAAAAGATTCCTCAAGATAAAACACGAGTCATAGCTGATGCCAGTCCCGTAGGACTCGGGGCAGTTTTGATACAGTACGATTCTGAAGGTCCGCGTATAATAGCATATGGCAATAAAAGTCTATTAGACTGGGATAAGCGATATTGTCAAACAGAAAAAGAGGCTTTAGCACTTGTCTGGACGATGGAACACTTTCATATCTACTTATATGGAAAAAATGAATTTGAATTAGTTACCGATCATAAACCGCTTGAAGTAATCTTTGCAACAAATCCTAAACTGTGTGCTAGAATAGAAAGGTGGGTGCTACGATTGCAGTCATATAATTTCAAAGTTGTTTATCGGCCAGGCAAGACTAACATAGCTGATCCTCTATCAAGACTATGTGTTAATGAAATTAAGTGCACTTCTTTCGATGAGGAAGAGCACATTCAACAGATTGTTGAATACTCTCGGCCAATAGCGATATCACTATCAGATATAGCAAAACATTCCAAAAGTGACTTGGAAATTTTGAAAGTAAAAAAATGGCTCTCGTGCAATGAGAAAGACGACTCTGTGAAAAAGACATACTACTAAGAGGCAATAAAATCGTGATCCCATCAATTCTCAGACAAAATGTTTTACAAGCGGCACATGAAGGCCATCCTGGCATCGTTGCGATGAAAAGTAGACTACGCACCAAAGTGTGGTGGCCCAAAATAGATTCGGATACAGAAAAATTAGTCCGAAGTTGTAAAGGTTGTACATTAGTCGCAGCACCAAATCCACCTCACCCTATGAAACGGCGTCAGTTACCAACGGAAGCCTGGGTAGATGTGGCAATGGATTTTTTAGGTCCTCTACCAAGTGCACATTATCTTTTGGTCATAATAGACTATTTCAGTCGATATAAAGAAATCAAAATTATGACAACAATTACTGTTAGTAACACTATTAAAGCACTAAAAGAAATATTTTCACGTTTAGGTTACCCGGAAACTATCACAGCTGATAACGGTAAACAGTTCAGTAGTAGTGAAATTAGAGATTTTTGTAAAGAAGCAGGTATAAAGTTGTTTAACACTATTCCTTATTGGCCTCAACAAAACGGTGAAGTTGGGCGTCAAAATAGGGATATTGTTAAACGTCTCAAAATTAGTCGATCGATGAAGACCGATTGGAAACAAGATCTACTTGTCTATCTTATGATGTACAACGCAACACCGCATTCCACAACTGGTAAAACACCAGCAGAATTATTTTTTCACAGACAATTTCGCGACAAAATCCCGACATTAAGGGATATAGAGAACAAAATAACAGACGATGAAGTTAGGGACTATGACATGCTGGAAAAAGTAAGTGGGAAAGAATATAGTGATAGGAAAAGAAAAGCGCAGGAAAGTACTATAGCTTTAGGCGATAAAGTGTATTTAAAAAATATGATTAAAGAAAACAAATTAACATCAAATTTCAACCCTACACCACACACTGTGATAGGAAAAAATGACGGTGATGTGGAGGTAAAAAATGACGAAACGGGGCAACAATATCGACGAAACGTAGTCCATTTAAAAAGAATGGAAGGGAAATGGAAGGTAGTAAATGACAATAATCAAAATGAATTAGAAATGACTCCCAATGAAGTATGTTTGTAAAATTTAACTTTTTGGATTAAGTATTAAATTTAGATAATAAAATAATTTATATTTCAAAAAAAGAAAAAAACTATTATACATATTTGGTTCTTATATATATAAATATTCAACATGTTACATATTGAGGTGATGGGAAATTACTTTTATATCTTTATATATTTATATTTTTGTGTATTTTGAAGTTTGAAAAAAAGGAAGAGATGTAGTGTATTGAATCATGCAATGAATAAAGAGATAAACACTCATTGAGTAACGGGGACGATACGAAGTGACGAAGACGGGGAGTTAACGTTAGACCGTGACACAGTGAGGGTGCTGTATAGTGAAATTGGTGTTTTATTTAGTATCCTAATATTTTCCCTAAGATAGTGCAAGTGTGATATAAGAGGTGCACACTACAGATTCGTCCCAGCTCTGCTGTATAGGAACGTTTATTTAATTTAGCGGACGCTGGTAAGATACGATAAATTCGCCACTGTCTGGACTTTAAAGTGTTACAAAATTTATCATTAAAAACTACCAACCTGATAATATAATTCTGTTCCAAAAAAACAGTCAGTGACTAACTGTATTGTAAATGCGATCATAATGAAAAAAGAATGTCCCACTTCAAGAGTAGTACTGTTTTTCTAAAATATTTAAGTAGTAAATATATAAATATTATTATAAATATATTAAAACTTACCAGATTAGATAAACGAAGAAAACCAAGACAAAATGCAAACACACTTATTACTAAATGAATCATATTTAAAGGGTTCAAGACGTCGTTTATTGTTTTTATGGTTCTAAAACAAATTTACAAATTTATAAAATATTTGATAGAACTGTCATTTTTCTAAAGCATTAATTTCTCTCAAATTAATCGATTCTTTGTTAAAGAAAACAATCTGTTGTGTCGCCACAAGACCTTCCCGGCAGTTATAAAATAAAAATTAAAAAAATTAATTTGGTGTTCCAATCAAATGATATTTGGTATCCCAAAAAAAAATCGTTTCGAATTTTTTTAAAGTAATAATGACATTTGAAATATTATAAAAGGAAAGACATTTCACATGTCAAAAAAAAGTAAAACAATTTTTTAGGGTCGCAATTTTGTTTAAATGTCATTTGGATTTTAAATTTTAAATCTTTTTTCCATTGTTAAGTTTTAAAATTAAAGAATGAATATTTCAGGATGTATTTACAAGCCAATAATCGGATCAAGCGTTTGGACGGTAAAGGTTTGCGATTTTTTAGTTTAAAAAAAATTTTTTTTTAGGTTAGGTTCAAAATTAAGAAATGAAAATTTCAGGATGTATTTACAAGCCAGTGAGGCACCTAAATATCAAATAAAAACTGTAAGTCTTATATTTTTTTGCGATGTACATAGGGCTCCTGCGCCCCCTGGTGGTGCGATTTCAACCAAAAACTAGGAACTAGAAAGAATACAGACAGACAGACAGACAGACAGGCGGACAGACTTCCATCTGGAAATCGTTTTAATCGTCTTAGGGGACCTCAAAATGGATATATCCGTCGTTATCTCAATTTTTTTTAGCGCGTTCACAATACTTTCCCTTTGCGAGGGGCCGGGAAAGTAAAAACCGTAAAGTCAGACGACCACACAAACATTAAAAGTTTTAACTCCAGTTAGGAGCTTTCAAAAATAATTTAAAAGTTGATGATGAAAACAAATCTCAAATTATTTCAACTTATTCGTCTATGTAATAGTAAATATAATTATTATTAAAAGTAAAAATGCACAAGAGCCAGGCCCGTAAATTAATGGTAATATCAGGCTACCACACAACACACCACTGGGCTCGAGTAGGCGGAGGCGTACTATAATTAAGTGAAATAGGATAGCGATAGAAAAAAAATAATAAATTACAGATTCTTACCTCAATAACATACAATGATGACGTGCACATCGTATAAAATATTCTCTCTGTTCATCATATTTGCACTCTAACTGTTCAGATTGTAACTCTCTTAATTTTTTGTTTACAGTTATCATACGATCAGTGTTAAACGCCAAAAAACAATTACGGAGGATATTAAACTGATTAGCAGTAGATAACAATAATCCCATAGTTAATAAATCCACTCCTAATCCAAGAAAAAATCCTCCAACCAATATGTAAGACATCTGAAGGCTATAGATTATTTCGTATAAAGGAGAAGCAGTCCAGTCAAAAGGATATTCAGAAAGGAACGGTAGTATCCTTTCACTACTTAATAAAGGATTGACGAGAATAGCTGTGGTGAAAAAAATTGCTAAAATTTAAATAAAAATAAATTGTGTGAAGAACAAATGAACTAGACGTTCATAACCACATCCCCAACTAGTCATTCATAAGTTTCAAATATTCCGTGCCCAATGATGAAGTGAGATAGATATATAAAAGTCCGGAACATGGCGACGAATTTATGCTGCGATGCATGGACGTACCGTTACAGAGGGAAATGGGATGTGACAGAATATATTTAGTTTAATTTTACAACGTCGCTTACATAGGAAATTTAAAATACTAATGTAAATATATTTATTTAATCAAATAAGTAATCGTAAAAAAATTGACGATCAGTTATTTCGATAGTCCGCTCAGAACACCTATTGTTCGTCAATGCAGGATCAAGGGAAAATTGATTATTTCCTTGCAAATGTGTCTATGTTGTTTTTATCAGGCTGTTCTGTGACAAGTACATTCGGGATTGAGGTAGGAATAGGAAACAAACTACAAATTAAACACTGATGAATTATTAGTTGTATCATCCTAAAATAAAAAAATAATGTTGGTGTAGTAGGAATCTTCTACGTTTAGATAAATCCTGAAAAATATATAAACCGTTTTAATCTTATCGAACCTACAACAGAAAAAATTGTTAGTAAATATCAACTAACGAAAACGTTGGCAGAAGTAACAAATTTCTATATCTACTATTTTTTTGTGAGGCAAGCCTCGTTTTATTTTATTTTTTCTCCATTACGCTACATTAAAATTATATACATTCATAATCCAGGAAGCAGGCGAGAAGGCATTCACAGTGAAACGACATACAAATCGAATCAAATAAGTAATTAGTTAAAACTACAATTACAGAAGACAAAAATTTTCAATAAAAGTTAAGATTAATGGGAAATCACTAGAGTTTAAGCAGTCGGTATTATGGAAATGTTTTTGATTGCTTAAAATATTCAACATATTCTCAAAAGATTGGTATGTCCTTTTACATTACATAAATTTAAGCCATAATGTTTAAACAATATTACTGGAAGTACCTTATATTTTAAGTGAAAAATGTTTGTATTCTTGTAAAGCTTCGCCAAAGTATTTTTAAATCTTATAGCCTAAATTTATTAAAAAAACAAATAAATATAGGTATATTACCTCGATATTGGTTTTGCATCTGTTTTCAAATATTTCCTTCCACTTGGTTTATATTCAAAGTCATTATCACGGAAATGAAGAACAAATATAAGCATTTGTAGGTATGAACTTCACTGCCTCAAATCCAAATATTTCTCCTTTCAACATTTGCAGGAATCCTAAAAGTCATGTCTTCGTATAACTGTTTAAATGAAAAATATTACCTAAATACTTAGATAGTTTGACAGAAAAACAAAATGTGATTTAATTTTTAACAAAATATATGAAACCTACATAATTATAAGTCGTTGCAATAAGTTAAAACAATCCTTTTTACAGTCGATAAAATACTAATTCTACGCCCCGAAGCTTTGTTCATAATAGTACATGTAACTTACCGATGAAATGATTTAAATAAACTATTTTGCTGCATTCAACACACTAGTAAACCATATTTATCTAATAAATCAACTTTAACCAATAAATTCAATGTGAAAAAGAAAATTATAATAATATAACCTAAAAAAACACAATCTAAACAATCAAATTTGGTGGAAAATGGCACCCACTATGTTACTACGAAACATTCTAGTTTCATTCATAATGATATAACGTTTGATAGCGCTTAGTTGCCGCTTCTAACAATTTTTCGTAGAAATGGTTTAAACTTAAATCGTGGTAAAGTATCTTTGTCAATATTTATTTATCAATATAATTTGTTGTGTTAATAGTTACGAAAATTAGTGATCGTAGATGTACAATTATTTTAGCGAATCAAAATATCTCATTTTTCAAGATAATTTTAACATTCAATTTAGGATTTTGTTAAAGATGGAAAAAATTATGATAACTTTGACAACATTGAAACTGATAATATAAATTCAATAACACAGCGCTTACGTGTTCTTGGCCACAGCCGAAATGTAAACAAACTCGATCTTATTCTTCTCTATCTATGTTCATAACACTGTTTAGAGAAAGGCACTATTTTTGTGTGACAATATTTGGACGCTATTCCTCATTCTCGTCTCATAATCTGCTTATAGGTTCTTGATTATAGATTTCCATTATATGCAGGTGTTTTCTTAGGATACAATGACCGGTCATGTGGTCTCACCGATGATTTTTTTTAATGCCAATTGCGGCTTCTGGACCTGCGAATCTAGATGAGGTTCCTTCCTGTATTTTTTTACAAGCCTCTTTGAGGATTTTAATTTACGAAATGCAACCATACATGAATACGAACAGAAAATTGTGAAGACGTCATTTCAAAAATATTTTATTATTTTCTAGCAAGATTTTATACTGAAATAAAAATATACTCACCGTTAACAATAAAAGAAATTACAATTATGGTGCTGTAATTAAAAGTATCCAACGTATATCCAATGTTTTCTTCATTTATTATATCATAAGGCCAATAGTTCACCATAATGCTATCGAGAAGTTTTTTGCAATCGTTGTTTTTGTAGCAAATAAAAAATAACATGCTGCCACTCTAAAAATGATGAATTGATTTTATAATTGTGTGAAATTTCTTAATCTTGATAAATAACGAGTATGAATACTTTAAAGGTATTCGAATACTTTTTTAGAAATGGGATAAGGATACTCTAAAAGTAAAAGCGCTAAGAGCCTAGAGAGAAAAAGGGAGAGATATGGAGGAGCGGGGAGGTAGAGGCGAAAGAGTAGAGCATAGAAAATAATCTATTATACTTCCAAGTCACGAGACGTACTCTGCGAGACACCACGACAGCGTTAACTGGAGTGGTGTTTTAAGGATATACGTCGAGTGAGGAGGTTAGTATAATTGAATATTTTCGATAATATAATGAATAGAACGATAATAATATTATTGTAATCTTCTATATAGCTGCGTGGCTACCAAAGGTTCTCAGCGGTCTGAAGGCTAATAGTTTTCTACCAAGATCAAATCTGTCCTAGAGGGCGTTGTCAACGCGGCTTAATTTTTTTAGCGCGAATTACTTAACTCTCAGCGGGAATTCTTGAGGGTTAATCTGATCTTAACAAATAACTTGTGAAATGGGGGCTGGGGATTTATTCAAATAAAATGCAAGATTAAACTTTAATCAAATGTATTACAAAAACTAAAAAATTATAAAGAAAGAAAATTAAACTACTTCTCAAAAAAACTATAACTTGACTTTATGCAACAAAAAAATAATGAAAGAAAACTCTATTTATTAAATTGAACTTAATCTACCCAAATGAAACTTGGAACCCAATTCGGTCGGCTTTAAGCTACCTGACTAAAATTAGTCTAATCGTCAATAGACAGATTAATTATTTTGTCTGAGAGACAAAACTGTCGTTTAAGACCTTTCAAAATCTTAATAAAGTAAAAAGCTTAAACAAAATACTGTATCTGTCAAAAGACAGGAAATTACAGCCTACGTCTTTTACAAATTAAACAGGGTCGCTATCTAATGAGCAATGAAAGATATTCTTAACCTTTACTAATACATATCGACACTTTATGTAATTCAGTATTTAGTAATATATAAAACAAGAATTCTTACTCCCTTTCGGCTAATTCCAATAGTGCTTGCAACCCTTTAAAATCTCTTTTCTAAGCTGCAACACTTTTGTCGCACAGAACAAACTAACGATTTTCCGTGAAATCCCACAAAAGAAACCTCCAAATTAAAAATGTATTTTGACTCAAAAAAAAAAACGAATAACGAATGATGGCCTGAAAAACGCGCCCGGCTTTAGATATCACTCTTTTGAGTGACCATTTTCCCTATAATCTTTTAAACGCGGTTGGGAACCTGGCTAGCCACGAGTGAGTTCCTACTAACTCACTCTTACGCGAAAAACTTAGTTTTCTATAAAAAATTCCGACCCTTCTTCAAATGTTCTACATTTGATTTGTTTAATTTTGTCATCCAATCAGAACGCTTGGCTATTCGGTAGTTGTATTTTTCTTATGCCAAACATATTGCATTACTTCGCAAGTTAATATTCAGCATTTTTACGTATTGTGACACTGAAAGAGAACTTTGACTGCAAAACCGTGATGTGACGTTATTAGTTAGAGAGATGACAACCAAAACCATGTTTCATAGCACCCCGGCTAAAACCGTGTAAAATCGATAGATTAGATGACCCTAGAGCCGACTGGTGAGTAGTAACTTCCAGAAGTGTAGCATCTTCGCGGGGGGGGGGGCATTTCTGCTGTGTAAAAAAAATTGGTCGACCGTCTTATAACACCCGTCTGATATTGAAAATGTACATAGATATTGACATTTCATCACTAAAATTTGCGTTTTCAGAAATTTTGCGCGTAACGTTTGACCTGAGAGTGTATTTTCAGAAATGTCAAAAAATATGACCTAAGTAACTCATTCAAACCCGGTTCATTTTTGTTTCAAATCATTCGTATGGATGCGCAGGTTACAAAAATACTGTTTTCAGACATTTTGAATGTCGCCAATTAGTCCAGTCGACAGGTTGAAATATATGTGGTTAGGTGGAAAAAGGGTCAGAAGTTAATGAAACTTTAGGATGTTGTTCAGGGATGGTTAATTCAGCAGCACACCATTAAGAAGCCCGGCTTGAGCGCGGTCGTCCCTCAAGGTGAAAAATCGTGATTTTTTCTCTTGAGAGAAGGCCATGCCCAAACACTCCACATACCCCCCCCGGAATCTTTCAGTTCCGGGTCTTCTTACATTTATCCCGCTGAAGGCAGTTATAGGGATATTTGCTATCAATCAAGTTTTTAGGGGTAGCGATAAGCGCTTTTCTCCCTATATCTCAGTGTCGTGTCTTGGTGTGCCTTTGTCAGTTAGTCTGGTCCTGTGTGGCGGTTGGTTTTGGTTTTTTTGTGTTGCCCCCTCCTCCCCCCCTGAGTCCCTCCCTTCGTGTTTCCCCCTCCCCTCTTATCCCCTTGCCCTTATGTGTGTCCCTCTCTCCCCCTTATCATTTCCCTTCCACTTTCTCCCCCCTTAACCTTTCCCTTCCCCCCCCCGTACCCTTTCCCCCCCCTTTTTTTTGGTGGCCGTGGCCGTTTTTTTTTATACCGCCGCTTCTCTTCCTTGCTGTTACTCCTGTAACAGCCGCCGTTGGTTAGGGTAGTCCGGGGTTGTACGTCGATTCGTATCTTCGGGGCTCCCTCGTCGTTTGCATGTGAGTTCCTCAATTTCTCAAAAATTGGATCAACCTGTGATGACTTTGGCAATCAATCGTAGTTAGCGTTGAGGAGTTGCCTCCTCGGTCTCTTATGCTTTCCGTGGTCATCTGCTAGGTAGTCTATCAGTTCTCTTAGCTGTTGGTTGGGATGGTTCCTCAAGTTTTCAAATATCTGCTTTGCTCTGTCGTTTATGATGTCTAGAACCCTCTTGGTTTCTAGATCTCTAAATAACCATCGGTTGACAACGTACCAGGGTACGTTGGCAGCCTGCCTCAAGCAGATATTATGTTGGGCTTGAATCTTCTTCCTAGTGGAATCACAGACTTGTCCCCTTGCCACCGACGCGTAGGTGAGTACTGGTAGAATAACTGCATTAATTAATCTAATTTTTGTTCTTACATCTAGTTTACTAGTCCTCGCATTTTCGCTCTTGCCCATTTGGCTTTGTTTACCGCATGCTGTGCGTGTTCATTGAAGGTTGGCCCTTGGTCCAATTTAACCCCTAGATATTTCGCCGTAGAGCTCCATACTATGTCTTGTCCGTACATTTGTAGTTGTCTGTCTGGTGCGTGTCTCCTTTTCTTGAACAGCACAGCCTGGTTTTTCTCTGAATTGATCGCGATCTTCCACTTCACACACCATTCCTCCAGATTGCTCAATGCCTCTTGGAGATAACGAGTTATCATCCTGGGATGTGTGCTTCTAGCTGCGATGGCAGTGTCGTCTGCGTAAAGGCTTAACACTGTATTTCTAGTTTTGGGTATATCAGCTGTGTATATAGTATACAGTAGAGGTGATAATACCGCTCCCTGTGGTACCCCTGCTTCCAGTTCTCCATATGTCGAGAGGACGTGTCCCATCTTGATATGGAAGCTACCAAGGTACGATAGCAGCAATCTTACCATTTCTCTGGAATATCTCATATCGCACATCTTATATATTAATCCCTCATGCCAAGCTCTGTCGAATGCCTTGCTTACGTCAAGAAATACAACTCCTGTTGATTAATTTTGGTTGAACCCTTGGGTTATAACTTCCACCAATCTAAGGACTTGTGTTTCGGTTGAGTGTTCAGTTCGGAACCCGAATTGTTCGTCAGGGATGATTTCTAGTCGTTGTGTTTCATCTGTAAGTCTTCTCAAGATTACCCTTTCTGCAATTTTGGATGGTTAATTAAAATTTTCTGAAGTTTTTGACCTCGAGGACCCTGTGCGAAAAGAGGATGGGGGAGAAAACTGCAAAATTTTCGACCTTCCTCCAGTTTTTCCTCAATTGTTTTTTACCCTTACGTCCTACGGCAAAGGTATTTCTATAATTTGTTGTAGAGCATTAATTTTGACTATTCAAACATGTTTGTATGTTAAATCGTTACCGAGATATGGCGCTTCGAAGAAAAGGTCATTTTTCAAATTTCGCTAAAAATGCAGAATTCCACCTTATTTCTTCTGTTATACCCGAATTATAATGAAATGTGGTTGTAATTATGGTTCCTTGTTAAAATCACAACCTTTTGACACCCCTTACTACCAGCTCCCTCTTTCCTCGCCCAATCACAGTGCACTAAAGCTAATTTTCTTTCTCTGATGAAAGCCAACCATATTCACATCATATTAGGTACTTTTCGGATCGATATCACCCATATATGATATGATATGATAATTTTGGATAACGCCATCGTGTTCAGCAACCTCGAAAACGAGGGGGAAGATATATATTGCAGGAGGAAGACGCGGGCGTTTGAGGGGTGGGATCAAGTCGAAAATAATTTTTGATAACGCCATCGTATTTAGTGTCCTCCGAAAACGGGGGGGGAGATATATTTTTCCGGAGGAAGACGCCAAAACCACGATTCCCCCATTTTGGGGGTGATTTTTGGCCGTTTTTTTCGACATCTGGGCAATGTATTCAATCATTTATGACCAATTTCAGACAGATTGCTATGATTCAGTGACGTCAGATTTGTTGACATATTCGAAATGCTATAAAAATGTAAGGCGACAGGATTTTTTTCTGAAAACTGATTTTTCCGCATCAAGTAACCCGACTTTATCTATAAAAGTGACTTTCAGACAGGGTGCTGTAAGTTTTTTTTTGTCTCTTTTTTTTTTGGAAAATGGTCTCCTGGGTAAACGCTACAATCTCGGTTTCTGAAAACTGTGTTCTCGGTATCTCAGAGTTATTATCTAACTACATTCCGGAAATCAGACGGGGTCCTATGAAACATTTAGTTCATATTTTTTGACATTTTTTAAAATGCGCTCAGATCAGATGCTACGCGCAAAATGTCTGAAAATCGCATTTCCGCGCACAGGGTCATATAATCTATCGATTCCATGTGGTTTTAGCCGGGGTGCTATGATGCAAAAATCTTGGTTGTCATCTCTCTAACTATATATTTTGTATCTGGGAATTTTGATGATTCTAATATGTTATAATTTTTATTTAACTACTATTTTGCTTACCATTCATTATGCTTGATAACGTTAGCTAATTAAATTTAGATATACCAAATAAAATCTAAAGTTTTAATCAAATAAATTTTCTCAAAAATCATCTGCTCATTACATTATATTTAATAGATTCATTACGATTTTAATTGACGTTTGTAAAATTTATACGTGTGGGTAAATACTACACTATGGTTATTACTTACCGTCGTAGGTAATACCAAAAGACCTATTATGAAAGTGGCTTTGTTAAAATCGTCAATATTTTTAAGAAGATATAAAAGCATACCCACGAAGAGAATAAATATCAGTGAAGCCATTATAAAAACTGATATTTTCTGTAATCGTCTGTGTCTACCATCTGGCCACAAGTAAATTGTATTAAGAGACAATTTCGATCCCCACATGTATAACAACGAATAATCTTGAGTTTGCATAACTCGTGAAGCAATATCTAAAATTAATTGACAAGTTAAATTTATCTATAAAACTATTTAGAAATACATTAATCAAACTTTTTTGTACAAGTACAGATATTTTGCATTTTTATTTTGCCAGTAATTAGCAATTATTTACTTTTTCTGTAATATAATTTTTTGTATAAATTTAAGGATAATTTAAATAATTCTTACGAATTTTATTAAATCATTTCTCATTATCCTTTGTATAAAGCATCACGGGTTTCAGAGGGAGTTAACGCGATATTACCCTTCAGGCAAAATATTCTAAAAATTAAAGAATTTCACGTCAAAATAAATTATATAGTTTGATTGGTCAAAGGCAAATTAAATAATTAATCGGTTCGTTGTGGTATTTTTTCTAAATAAAAAGTTTCTTAAAACTAAAAATTTGAAGGACTCGTGATAAAAAAAATGAATTGCTTCAAGCAGAAAAAATATAAATATGATCAACTAACTTACTGAATGCCACCATCTCACTCTTCTTATTAAAGGGAAATGCAAATTCTACATTATAATATGACTTTCAGTATCGATTTTTTTTTCGTTATTTATTAATAAGCAACGTTTTTAAATACATCGATCCTTTCAGTAATTAAAATTATTTTTAATTTGATATAATTGGTTGTCACGTTAAAAAAATTACGATTTGATCTAATAGCGTCTTTGAGTATTAAATTATTTCCATTATCTGGATTAACATATTTTTGTGGAAAGTGGAAAAGGACCATTTTTATGAGACATAATTATTTTTCCTTAGATCATAATTTTATATGTTTCGCTAGATACGGCATCCTCTAGTGTTTGTTTTGCTCTAGATGGGTAATGGCGAGAGGAGGTGAAGGTGCAATAGCGTACTATGATACGGTGGCGTACCATTTGGAATATTTTGATACAAAGTAATATATTGTCGTATTATACAACACATATTTCAATTTCATTTTCTAAGGAATGAGTGACTTCCATGTAGGTTACAGTAAAATGGAAGACTACGAAAATTGTTTGGAATGGGAATAATCTGAGAAGCTCAAAACGATCATCTTGCGCTTCTGTTTATTTCAAATGCTATTTCATATAATATGCTTTATGTATCTAGTATTAATTTGGGAGATTTTATGTTTGTGCCGTACATAATTGTATTATTCATTTGGTAGCCAGCAATAGGCCCATACTTGAAAATAATCATACACTATTCACGCTGTGACTAAATTTTCTTGGCTAATTTTATCATGATATCAATGACAGGGCCGCCCAAAGCTGAGCAGGGCCCCGGGGATAAAGTCTCATCGGGCCCCTCCCCACACCAATTCAACAGAAAATTGGGAAAATTTTATAATTTATAAACAGAAGCACTGGACGCATGGGCTGAGTTATATAGGGCTTGTATGTTAGGGAGGTATACGTACCGGGGGGTCTGGAAAAACCCATAGTGAAGCGGGGGGCCCTCCCTCGGAAAATTTTTGAAAATTTGAAGCTTCAAAACGCAATTTTAAGCTACTTTTCACCAGTTGCACTGTTATACTGTTTTGCAGCTGACTCATCCCGCTTCTGCTTCCTTTCTTGGAAGTCATTTATTTGCAGCCTAGCCTAGCTCCAGCTGGGATGGGATCAGTAATTAAGTGATAACATCATTTCTAAATAAAAATAAATATTCACAAAAAAGTTGCCCCCCCGTAACTCCGCCCATGACTGGACGTACTGTTATACCCTTTTTTATTAAGGAAGGAACTAAATTAAAACCCCATAGTTAAACCGACATATGTTAACTGTAAATAGAGGGAACTTAGGTGATTCCAAATAACCTTGGTTAATGGGTCTAACGCCTTTAATAACCGAGATACGGGGTGTTTCATCCATTTCGGCCAATATTTTGATAAGCCATAACTTTAGAACCACCACGTAGATTTCTTTCATACTTGGTACATCTATAGTGTGTTAATAGCCCAATCCTATAGTGTTAGAACTACAATTAAAATCCAGTTTCGGATTAAGAAGAATTTGCAAAATTTGAAAATCCCCAAAACAACACCCTGTATAACAGATTTTTTAAAATTGGGATGGATATTTGAAAATAACGGAAAAAAATGAGTTAAAATCAAAAAAAAATTTAAGTGCACATCCCATTCTACTACTGGAGTTTTAACGTCAAATCACATCAAATGCATTTTTTTCATTTTCACAAGCAGTAACTTTCGAAATACCTGGTAGATTTCTTTTAAATTTTAAAAGTTTAGTAATATGCAGAACGAGATGTGCATTTATAAAAATATGTCAGAATATCTCAGTTTTTTCCATTCGTTTCGAATGTCTGATCCAATTTAAAAAATATCTGATGTACAGCGTGTTACGTTGGGGATTTTCAAATTTTAAAAATTTTTCATAATCCGTATCTGGATTTTAACTGTAGTATAGTCCTTACATTATACGATTGGGCTACTAAAAAATGATACCTGTACCAAATATGAAAGAAATCTACCAGGTATTTCGAAAGTTACTGCTTGTGAAAATGAAAAAAATGCATTTGATGTAATTGAACGTTAAAACTCCAGTAGTAGAATGGGAAGTGCATTTAAAAAAATTTTTCACTTTAACTCATTTTTTTCGGTTCTTTTCAAATATCCATCCCAATTTTAAAAAATCTGATATACAGGGTGTTGTTTTGGGGATTTTCAAATTTTGCAAATTATTCTTAATCCGGATCTGGATTTTAATTGTAGTTCTTACATTTTAGGATTGGGCTATTAACACACTACATCTGTACCAAATATGAGAGAAATCTACAGGGTGGTTCTAAAGTTACGGCTTATCAAAGTATTGGTCGAAATGGATGAAACACCCCGTATCTCGGTTATTAAAGGCGTTAGACCCATTAACCAAGGTTATTTGGAATCACCTAAGTACCCTCTATTTACAGTTAACGTATGTCGGTTTAACTATGAAACACCCTGTATAATAAAGGGTGTCCCAGAGTAGATTTTCGGTTTTAAACTTACCTTAGGCTGACCCTGTTAGAAATTCCATGAAAATATTACGTCGAGCGTATAGCAGACACGTGCGGATTTCAGTTATCCATGGAACAGTGGATGAGTTCGCAGCGTGCTTACATGGTTGAGGCTTATTTTAAAGTCAACGATTCGTACACAGTGGCGTTTTCGTGATGCGCCATCAGCAATGTTAATTCACGCATGGGTAAAAAAAATTAGAGAACAAGGAGTTGTTACAAATAGTTAAAACATCCAGGTTAACTGAAAACCATTCGAACAACTCGTCAAATTTAAACTTCCCGCCGGTTTTATTATTCGTTTTTTATTTTATTGTTTTCCGTGTATCTATAATAAAATATTGATATTGATTTTGATATTTGTCCGTCAACATAATTAGATTTTTTCCCGGAAATGGAAAATTTTCATTTAAAATAGAAAACAAATCTCCGAGAACTCTACTAAAATTGGGCATTGAACACACGATAGATGAATATGGCGCTTGTTTATGTTGCAATAGTTTAGATTCTCGAATATTTTTTATTAATAGAAAATTTAGTTGAAGAAAATCTACTTATTTAATGGATTTTTTGTGTAAACTTACAAAAGTCAAAGGTTAACTGAGAAGAAACCCTAGAATATATTTTCCAATCGAAATGATTAACTGAAAAATACACTGAAAGTGTGTGCGCCTAAAACTACATTAATTTCATTCATTGAGGCTCTTTTATAAAAGGGAAATTTTTTGTTTGCATAATAACCGTAAAAATAGGGCCCGCGGCCGGGCCCCGGGGATTTTGCCCCCCTGCCCCCTCTGGTCGGCCCTGATCAATGATCGCCTTTACTGTTTTCAAATCGTCATTGGCAACAATAATTAAACCTAGCAATTATGTCAATTCAATCAACAAGTCAAATATTTTTTATAGCAAATTAAAAATCCCATTGATTATAAACTCGTTAATACAGAAAAAACAAAATGAAAAGTTGGTAGGTATATTAATACAAAAGATACGTCAAAATGTACCTTCGTATAGATTGGGTTGAGTAATAAATGAAAAATTTTCTGATGAACGTGGTTTATTTTAATAAAACATAAATTGACATACAACAGATATATATTTAAACAATTCATTTACAATTCAAATAAAGTGTACAGAATTTAAGTTTAGTTCTTATTTTCACTTCATGTCCTATCCAACAGCACGCCTATGGAATACATATGAAAAGATCTGACAGCACCTTTCTCAAATTTGATGTTGTACACTTAACAAGACTTTGGCAATGTTCTCTAAGCTAATTGTACATAGCAAAAACTTTCAAAAAACTATTAGCCCAGTTGCCAGAGAGGGATATTGACCAAAAGCTCGCACAAAATGTGATCTCGAGGAAACTTGGCATTTTACGTACTTGAAAGGGTGTAGAAAACAATAAAAAAATCTTTGCTGCTCTAAAGTGTATGCTAATGAAAATTTGGTTTTTCCATTATATCTCGAAAAATTAATAGCACCACGTGAAAGAGCGGAAAATTTTACTAAAAAATAATATAAGTTATTTTAAAAAAGAATTTGTATTACTATAAAAAGTTATTAAAAATGAGAAAGCAAATTCGAAAACTCTACGCGCGCCGAGCCGTTGAATACAAATATTCAGGCGAGGCGTTCGGAAAAACTAAAGTATCTTTGTATAATATGTACGCAAAGAAAAAAAAGCGTTTTAAAGAGGAGACTCTAAGCTTTCTCAGGAGGTCATTAGTTTTTAATTTATTTTTGTTTTCTCATCGAAAATTTGACCGGAAGTTATAATTTCTAAAATTCTCACTCATTTTTATAAAACTGAAGATATCTATTAATAGAGGCATAACAAAAAAATCCTTGTACATTTATTATCATTATACTTTCACTTTTGATTTAAATATAATTAAAATGATGACCATTATCTCTGTTTAATAAAACTTATTATATATTATAGGCAAAGATACATTAGTTTTTCCGAATATTTGTATTCAACGGCTCGGCGCGCGTAGAGTTTTCGAATTTGCTTTCTGTTTTTATTGTTTTCTACACCCTTTCAAGTACTTAAGTGCCAAGTTTCATCGAGATCACATTTTATGCGAGGTCTAACTCTCTGACAACTGGGCTATATACCAATTCAATAATTATCACCTCATCGAATCGATATTTCTTTAAATGACAATAAACTAATTGGACCTTTTTTTAATGCCTGTGTGAAAAAAAAATCTGTTGTGTCGCCACAAGACTTTCCCGGCAGTTATAAAATAAAAATTAAAAGAATTAATTTGGTGTTCAAATCAAAATATATTTGGTATCCCAAAAAAAAATCGTTTCGAATTTTTTTAAAGTAATAATGACATTTGAAATATTATAAAAGGAAAGACATTTCACATGTCAAAAAAAAGTAAAACAATTTTTTAGGGTCGCAATTTTGTTTAAATGTCATTTGGATTTTAAATTTTTAAAGCGTGTGGACGCTATCGTGGAAGAATACAGACACACAGACAGACAGACAGACAGTCGGACAGACTTCCTTCTGGAAATCGTTTTAATCGTCTCAGGTGACCTCAAATTTTTTTTTAGCCCGTTCACAATACTTTCCCTTTGGCGAGGGGCCGGGAAAGTAAAAATACTTTCACAGCATGGATCTGTTAGTTTTTTTACAAAAAATTCATCTTTTTTGTTTTATGAATTAAAGGTTTAAAAAAAATACAAATACATTGTATGCTGATATATTTATTGAAAAGAAACACCGTTTTTTAAGATTCAATTGTTATACTTATATCCCCTGGTAATCCAATTGTTATACTTATATCTCCTGGTAATACGATAGTTTGATAATACCATCGATTGGTGTCAACGACAACTGAAACAAGTCATTCATTTTGTTAATGTGATTTTGAATGAAAATGAGAATGAAATAAAAAAAAGTTCTAACTTATTTCTCCAGTCTCCACTTCTACTTCCATGGTATGGCAGAAATTCCATCACTCCAGTGGTGGAGCCAATGTCCAAAGATTTTTTCCACTAAGTTGAACTTGCCAAAACTGCACATAAGTCTTTCTGAAAAACGGTGTAATGTAAAAGCATTTCAGAAAAATTAACTTCTTACCTACTACTTTTCGCTTACGAGTGCATAAAGATTGCAAAAGCTAAAACTGAAAAAATATATATACAGGGTGATGGTCAATATTTTAATCATAGGTTCAGTACCTCGAAATATTAATATTTTAATAAATAACTCTGGGTCAAATGTTATCTACTACTAAGATACAGGATGGTGAAGATAAAATTTATTTTTCGTTTTTTTTTGCAATAATTTCTTTATTATGTAATATATTGACTTGAAATTTGGTATGGTTATATTTTTAAGTTAGTAAATCATAAGCGTGTTATCAATTTTGGGATTAGATAAAGAAGGCGTCACCTACACTCTACTGGATTCAGATAAGTATCAATTTTAGATGTATTCAAAAAAGTCCAGGAAAAAAAAAGAGAATTGATACTTATCTTCATCCAGTCGAGATTATCTAATCTCAAAATTAATAGCACGCTTATGATTTACTAATTTCATCATATTTGCGCTCTAACTGTTCAGATTGCAACTTTCTTAATTTTTTGTTTACATTTATCATACGATCATTGTTAAACACCAAAAAACAATTACGGAGGATATTAAACTGATTAGCAGTGGATAACAATAATCCCATAGTTAATAAATCCACTCCACATACAAGAGAAAATCCTGCAACCAATATGTATGCCATCTGAAGGCTATAGATTATTTCGTATAAAGGAGAAGCAGTCCAGTCAAAAGGATATTCAGAAGGCAACGGTAGTATCCTCTCACTACTTAATAAAGGATTGACGAGAATAGTTGTGGTGAACAAAATTGCTAAAATTTAAATAAAAATAAATTGTGTGAAGAATAGGTGAGAATAGGTGAGCTAGTTGATAACACTGTTTAGTGAAAGCCACTATTTTTGTGTGACAATATTTGAACGCTATTCCTCATTCTCGTCTCATAATCTGCTTATAGGTTCTTGATTTTAGATTTCCATTATATGCAGGTATTTTCCTAGGACACAATAACCGGTTATGTGGTCTCACCGATGATTTTTTTAATGCCAATTGCGGCTTCTGGACCTGCGAATCTGGATGAGGTTCCTTTCTGTATTTTTATACAAGCCTCTTTGAGGATTTTAATTTACGAAATGAATACGAACAGGAAATTGTGAAGACGTCATTTAAAAAATATTTTATTATTTTCTAGCAAGATTTTATACTGAAATAAAAATATACTCACCGGTAACAATAAAAGAAATTACAATTACGGTGCTGTAATAAAAAGTATCCAACGTATATCCAATGTTTTCTTCATTTATTATATCATAAGGCCAATAGTTCACCATAATACTCTCGAGAAGTTTTTTGCAATCGTTGTATTTGTAGCAAATAAAAAATAAGTCATGAGACGTAATCTGCGAAACACCACGACAGAGTTAACTGGGTAAATACTACACTATGGTTATTACTTACCGTCGTAGGTAATACCAAAAGACCTATTATGAAAGTGGCTTTGTTAAAATCGTCAATATTTTAAAGAAAATATAACAGCATACCCACGAAGATAATAAATATCAGTGAAGCCATTATAAAAACTGATATTTTCTGTAATCGACTGTGTCTACCCTCTGGCCACAAGTAAATTCCATTAAGGGACAATTTAATAACGAATAATCTTGAGTTTGCATAACTCGAGAAGCAAAATCTAAAATGAATTGGCCAGTAAAATTTATCTGTAAAACTATTTAGAAATACATTAATCAAACTTTTTTGTACAAGTAAAGATATTTTGCATTTTCATTTTTCCAGTAATTAACAATTATTTACTTTTTCTGTAATATAATATTTTGACTAAATTTAAATAATTCTTACGAATGTTATTAAAGCATTTATCATTACCCTTTGTACAAAGCATTACGGGTTTCGGAGCAAGTTAACGGGATATTACCAGGCAGGCAAAATATTTTAAAAATTAAAGAAATAAATAGTTTGACAGGTCAGAGGAAAATTAAATAATTAATCGGTTTGTTGTCGAATTTTTTTTAAATAAAAAGTTTCTTAAAAACAAAAAATTTGAAGGACTCGTGATTAAAAAAATGAATTGCTTGAAGCAGAAAAAATATAAATTTGCAATTACTGTGATTAACTTACTGAAAACCACCATCTCACTCTTCTTATTATAGGGAAACGCAAATTCTACATTATAACAATTCATATGACTTTCAATATCGTTTTTTTTTTCGTTAATTAATAATAAGCAACTTTTTAAATACATCGATCCTTTCAGTAATTAAAATTATGTTTAATTTGATATAATTGGTTGCGACATTATAACTCTATAACTCTATAACTATAAATTACGATTTGATCTAATAGTCTTTGGATAATTAAATAAGTGGAAAAGGACAATTTTTATGATACATAATTAATTATTTTTTCCCAGGACTGACGGTAATAGGGTTTGTACGATACGGCTCAAAAACAACAAATTGTCGACCCTTTTAAATCTACAAATATATATGTTGGATATTAGAAGGAAATTCTGCTGTTCGTCCTAATCACCTTAATAGTTAGTTAGTTAATAGTTAGTTAATAATTAGTTAATTAGGTTACCTTGTATGTTGCTGCTTCCTATTCTAGTAGACTTTAAAATGTTGAAATAAAATGAGACACTTAACAAACTTCATATATTAAGTTATATCTCTGAATGGTTCAACAATAATTTATAATTTACACAGAGCAAAAAATTTACTTAATCAAATTTTACTTAGAGATGGCAACCTACCTTTTTTTATTCGTTTAAGATCATGCTTATACTTACAAATCAAACAATGTGGTTGAGAAATGTAGATAAACTGCATATAAATCTTTCTCTTAAACGGTGTAAAAGCATTCCAGAAAAAATGAACTTCCTACCTACTACTTTTCGCTTACGAGTGCATAAAGATTGCAAAAGCTAAAACTGAAAAAATATAAATAAAAGAGTTTTTGTTTAAGATTTAAAACTTACCTGGTTCAAAATGTAAGATGCCATAATATATGAAGAACCGTGTATTTGTGTTAATAAATAAATAACTAGTAAATATCTATAATTGCTGCCTTAAAAATATGAGTTGATATTTAAAATACTGTTTTATTTTTTGCTTCCAATAGCAGATAAAACAGTATAAAATGAAAACGCTAGTTTAACAACCTAAAAAAAGTTTTTAAACACTTCATATTTTCCAAAATCCTGAAATATTCGTAAATGTATCAAACACTAAATAAAATTTTGCCTTATATCTACGGCCCAAGTTATTTAAGTGCTTTTTTTACATAAAAAGCTTCAAGTAGAATCTATTTAATTTAGAATGCCTTTTTGGATCCTGTTATTCTGTATATTGCAAACTAAAACTGTACCTAATTCTGCCCGAAATAATATTCAAAATGGACGAAGGTTCGCAAAACATTCTAGACAATTCATAAAACTGGAATGAATTAGGACAAGATGATGTTGATATTAGACCTACTTTTTGAAAAGAGGTTTCAGTATCATCAATCCGAAAAAAAGTCTTTGGCTTTGATTATATTACCGGAGAAATCTACAGACCAGGTTTCAAGGAAAAGTATGGTGGTAAAAATATTGAAGACCAAAAGAACTGAGGGCCAGGAAGGCCAAACGAATCATGGAACAATAGA
The DNA here is from genome assembly GCA_949320105.2 of Crepidodera aurea. Lineage (NCBI taxonomy): Eukaryota > Metazoa > Arthropoda > Insecta > Coleoptera > Chrysomelidae > Crepidodera > Crepidodera aurea. The sequence goes on along the minus strand of OX439473.1, from coordinate 75,027,912 downwards.
TACCTTTAAAAATGACATCATGTTCAAATCGTATAAATTGTAAGCGTTGAACTGCGGAATCCGCTGAGCGTGTTGAATAACAAACATAAAATCCTTTTTTAATTGCCTATTTTCCAGATGTATCCAATTACTGTGAAAGATGGCATCAGGTAATAAGCTTGCCTAAAAATTAAATAATTTTAAAAGAGTTATATTTGCCAGTAGTTACTATAAATTGAAATCCATAAAATATATGCGTATAAACAAAGAAAAATAAAAAAATTGATAAAAGGAAAGAAAACAGGAACAAAATAATAAACGGTAGCAAAAAAATATAGAAATTAGAAAGATATAGAAAGCAGAAAATGTATTTAGAAACGAATTATTATGTAAAAATGAAAAATTAATTAAAACTACAATGGGTAGGATGGAAAATGAAATAGTCAAAGCAATGGAGAGATTCTGGTTTTTGGGCTAATACCAGTTGCAACCGCATTTTTAGATTATTTTCTCAATATCTTTATTAAAACACGTTGGGAAATGCGTATACCATTTGGCGCTTGCTGTATAGTAGAACCCACCGCTTTATGAGAAAGAAAAAACGCTATAAAAACAGCAAAGGATACCGCCAATAGAAGAAATACTGATTGATCTGGGCATTTTTGAGTATTTTAATGTCGAAAACACCGTACACTGTCCATATACATAAAAATAAAATTATATTTTGTCTATTAGGACCACTGTGCAAAGATTCAATAACCAAGTTACTGGAGATCGTTAGGGGTAATTTGCGTAAAATTTCTATATTGATTAACTTTCTTTAATATGAATTTACATTTTAATTTCTATAATGCATATTAGATTTGAATAGAGGTTGACCACTCCACCTGGCCTATAGCTTCATTTTCTGATCTCTTGTGAGATTCAGAAACGTTGCTAATTAAAATTTTGTCTCAAATTTTAATTCTAAAATTAAAAACACGGTGAATAAAGTCATAAATATTATAAATTAATTAAGCTTACCTACCCTATCTCAACTCTCACCATCGGAATTACTGTCATCAACATTGATAATAAATTTGGTCGGACTCGTTATATAAGAATTTTCTTCTTTGATGACATGTTTGATTTTTTTCTGCCAATCATCAGCTGAAATTTTGTTAATTTCTTCTTTTACCAAATTTGCTGTCAACCCATCAAATTTGGGAAACACGTTATGACGCCTTATTCTTTTTATAAGTTGTCCCCAAATTAATTCTATGGGGTTAAATACACAAAAATAGGGGGGAAGGCGCAATACCTCGTGGCCCCTTGTTGATGCCAGGAATCTTTGGGACAACAACCTGATACCACATAATCAATTGGAATATCATTTAGTGATTGTTCCGATTCTTTAGATCCACTTAAAAAAAACTGTATTTTCTTAAGGACGAAACATATTGAAATTGACATCGAATAAATAAATAAGAAGTACACTGTAACAATATTTCAAAATAAAAAAAAGTATGTATATACACGGAAGCCAAGAATAATATTAATTGAAATAAACTAACGCCACGAATCACCTACCACCTACTATTCACAAAATCAAAAATCAAGTGCGAACACAAGCACAGTGTATCACTGTATGAATATTTTCCTAGCCCTCACTACTGAAGACAATATTTGTCTAACTTCCTACTTCCTACTTTAATTGCAGAACAAAATGATCCCGCTTTATACAAGTCGCTAATACCGACAAAGCCACTTGTCGGCACATCTACATGCCGCTAATACCGACAAATCTACTTGTCGGCACATCTACAAGCCGCCAAAGTAACCTATCTGCACATCTGAGAATTTTGTTTCTGCAATTGAAAATGTAAAAACTATAACCACACTTCCATTGTCGCCTCTTATGAGTGTAACCTCACACCCCACAGTTTAGTTAAATTAATTTAAGACAAAATTTTAATTAGTAATTCAAATCTAATATGCGTTATAGAAATTAAAATGTAAATTCATATTAAACTCATAATTAATAATTATACGCCATTCTCCCCTATAACGATATCCAGCTAAGTTGGATATTGAATCTTTGCACAGTGGTCCTAATAGCCAAAATATTATTTTATTTTTATGTATATGGACAGTGTACCGTGTTTTCGACTTTAAAGTGCTCAAAAATGTCCAGATTCATGAGCATTTGTTCTATTGGCGGTAATCCTTTGCTGTTTTTTCATTCTCATAAAGGATTGAGTTCGACTATACAATATATTATTTTGTTACTTGGATACTATTTTATCACAGCACGAATTTATTTCTCCATCTTGTATAGGAATGTTTATTTAATTTAGCGGGCGCTGGCGCTGGTAAGTTAGCATATATTCGCCTCGAGCTGGACTTGAAAGTGTTACCAAATTTATCATTAAAACTACCAACCTGATAATACAATTCTGTTCCAAAAAAACAGTCTGTGATTAACTGCATTGTAAATCCGAAAACAAATAAAACAGAGTGTCCCTTTTCAAAATTAGTAGTGTTTTCCTAAAATATTTAAATAGTAAATAGCTAAATATTATTATAAATATATTGAAACTTACCAGATTAGATAAACGAAGAAAACCAAGACAAAATGCAAACACACTTATTACTAAATGAATCACATTTAAAGGGTTCAAGACATCGTTAATTGTTTTTGTGGTTCTAAAATAAATTTACAAATTTATAAAATATTTGATACAACTGTCATTTTTCTAAAGCGTTAATTTCTCTCAAATTAATCGATTATTTATTTGAAGAAAAATGGTAAAAACCGTAAAGTCAGACGACCACACAAACATTAAAAGTTTTTATTCCTGACCGGGCTATTATAAGCTTATATCATCATAGTTACGCTATCAATAAACGGTCAGAACTCCCTTGGGATATTAGAAGTGCCTTAATTTCCCGTTGTCAGGCTTAATTCCCGTTGTTAGGATATTTTGACGTTTGTTGAATATTGCTGTCAGTGTTTCATTATATTTAGTGAATGTCATTGCTGCTTATTTTATTAAAATCGATCAGAAATAAAATAATCTATGTACCTCGGGAATTAATCAGCCTTATAATTCTCTTGATGCATAAATTACTATAACTCAAGTTAGGAGCTTTCAAAAATAATTTAAAAGTGGATGATGTCAAAAAGAGAAAGGTTGTCATGGAAATGAAAAAAACAAAAATTAATTTGCAATCTGTCACATAAGATTAATTGTCACCACAGTTGCTAGACTAGAATTTTCGTTAAGACTTATTTACTTAATGAAGATGAAAATGTTTATTTGAAAAGCATTTATCATTATAAATTAAAAATAAAATACTACAGTTACAGTCATTAAAAATATTTTGTTATTTTTTAAACAAATGTTAAATTATTTCAACATATTCGTCTATGTAATAGTAAATATAATTATTATTTTATACTATCATTAAAAGTAAAAATGCACAAGGAGCCAGTACAATGGTACTATCAGGCTACCACACAACACAACATTGGCGGAGACCAAGAACGGTGACGCTATGACGACGTGTGGTATTCTCTTCGTGTTTTGTCTCTAACTTTAAAACACACGCGTTTTAAAAAATTGTATTTAAACACGCCGAGGCGTACTATAAATAAGTAAAATAGGATACCTATAGAAAAAAATGAATACATTACAGATTCTTACCTCAATAACATACAATGATGACGTGCACATCGTATAAAATATTCTCTCTGTTCATCGTATTTGCACTCTAACTGATCAGATTGTAACTTTCTTAATTTTTTGTTTACATTTATCATACGATCAGTGTTAAACACCAAAAAACAATTACGGAGGATATTAAACTGATTAGCAGTGGATAACAATAATCCCATAGTTAATAAATTCACTCCAGATATAAGAAAAAATCCTGCAATCAATATGTAAGCCATCTGAAGGCTATAGATTATTTCGTATAAAGGAGAAGCAGTCCAGTCAAAAGGATATTCAGAAAGGAACGGTAGTATCCTCTCACTACTTAATAAAGGAATGAATAAAATTGTTATGTAGAACAAAGTTGCTAAAATATAAACAAAAATAAATTGTGTGAAGAACAAATGAGCTCTGCGTATTTATTCTGCTAGACGTGCATAACACTGTTTAAAGAAAGGCACTATTTTTGTGTGACAATATTTGGACGCTATTCCTCATTCTCGTCTCATAATCTGCTTATAGAGATAATGAAATGAATGTAACAACTGAAGAAATATTACCATATATCATTTCAAATGATCTTGAAAGTGCATTTCCGAATCTAGCCAAATTGTACCGAATATTTGTCACCATATAGTGGAGTGAAATTAGACGAAAATATTCTGAAAATAGATATAAGAGCTAAGTCAATTTTTTTTAATTTTTTTGATTTTATACATAAAGAGAAGCTTGTAAAAAATTTTTCAATAAATTTGCGCGAGATATGTGCCGGAGATATGTGCGATTTTTGGTATTTTTCGAGTGGATTGCTTCACTATTTTTTAAATATCTCCGGCTCTAAGAGTCGTGGAAAAATAAAAAAAAATTAAAATGACCGTGATGAAGTAGAGCATCGATCCGTACAGTAGGGTTTTTTTAAAAATGTATCCTAACGTCAAAAAACGAATTCGCGCACCTTATTTTTTTTACTGAATTGGCAATAAATAACCAAAGAATCCTCGAATTTTCTTAAAAATTGGAGAAAATATGTATTTTTATGTCGGGAAGACTTGGTAAAAATTAAAAAAAATGTATTTGTCCAGCCAAAATCGGCCTTTTCGAAAAAAAATTGAATTGGCCGCCATTTTTGGAAAAACAATAGTAGAGAAAATTTTTTTATCTTAAAAAGAAGGATTTTGTGTGTACTTTTGTCTAAGAAAATCCAACATTTTATTTCTTTATTTAAAGTGGCCAATTTAGGGAATAATAAAAAAATAAAAATTCGATTTCCATTTTTTTCCAATTTTTTATCGCGATATTTATGCTTGATTCTCTTAGAAAAACTGTATCTCAGTCCAAAAAATGTTTAAAGAAATAAAAAAATATTTCAGGTTCTAAAGTAAGATTTTTGTGAGGGAACGAATCAATATAAATCAATATAAAAAATGAAAATCGAATTTTTTTATTATTCCCTAAATTGGGCACTTTAAATAAAGAAATAAAATGTTGGATTTTCTTAGACAAAAGTACACACAAAATGCTTCTTTTTAAGATAAAAATTTTTTCTCTACGATTGTTTTTTCAAAAATGGCGGCCAATTCAATTTTTTTTCGAAAAATGCCGATTTTGGCTGGACAAATATAATTTTTTTTTTAATTTTTACTATGTCTTCCTACATATAAATACATGTTTTCTACAACTTTTAAGAAAATTCGAGGATACTTTGGTTATTTATTGCCAGTTGAGTAAATTAAAAAAATAATGTTTTAGTTTTTTGAGGTTAGGATACATTTTAAAAAAAACCTACTATGCGGATCAATACTCTACCTCATCGCGGTCATTTTAGTTTTTTTTATTTTTCAACAACTCTTAGAGCCGGAGATATTTAAAAAATAGTAAAGCAATCCACTCGAAAAATACTAAAAATGCCGTTTTTGGCACATATCTCGCGAAGCTCCAGCCCAAATTTATTGAAAAAATTTTTACAAGCTTCTCTTTTTGTATAAAATCGAAAAAAAAAATTGATTCAGCTCTTACATCCATACAAAATTCTATTTCACTCCACTAATAGGCTCTAATAGTGCAACTGCTGAACGCACTTTTAGTGGATTAAAAAATATGAAAACCTATCTTAGATCGACAATATAGGCGAACCGATGTTGAACGATTTGGCAATATTAAACATATAATCAGATCATTAAAAAAACTTTTTTTTCTGTCGTACTGGACGAGTTTAAAAATATTAAAACAAGGCGTTTACTACTGTAAATAATAACATATATATATTCTATTTTAGAATTGTAATATTTTTTGTAATATAGTTTTGGTTTTTTAATTGTGAGATTACTTTGTTTTTTTTATGATAAATACAGTATTACTTTAAATACCTATGCCTCTTTTACCGAATAATCGGCGCCTATCGATGTACGTGTCCCCCCCCCCCACCCTTAATTTCTAGAACCGCCACTGATGCAGGTGTTTTCTTAGGATACAGTGACCGGCTATCTGGTCTCACCGATGATTTTTTTAATGGCAATCGCGGCTTCTAGACCTACGAATCTGGATGAGGTTCCTTTGTGTATTTTTTACAAGCCTCTTTGAGGATTTTAATTTACGAAATGCAACCATACATGAATACGAACAGAAAATTGTGACGACGTCATTTCAAAAACATTTTATTATTTTCTAGCGAGATTTCAATACTGAACTAAAAATATACTCACCGGGAACCATATAAGAAGTTACCATTACAGTGCTGTAATTAAAAGTATCCAACGTATATCCAATGTTTTCTTCATTTATTATATCATAAGGCCAATAGTTCACCATAATACTATCGAGAAGTTTTTTGTAATCGTTGTATTTGTAGCAAATAAAAAATAAGATGATGCTGCCGCTCTAAAAATCATGAGTTTATTTAGCAAACTTCTTGATTTTATAATCGTATCAAATTTCTTAATCTTGATAAATAACGAGTATACTTTAAAGGTATTCGAATACTTTTTAGGATACTCTAAAAGTAAAAGCGCTAAGAGCATAGAGAGAAAGAGAGGGAGATATGAAAGAACGGGGAGGTAGAGGCGATATAATAATATAAGAAGGAAAGAGTAGAGCATAGAAAATAATCGAAGGTAATATCCCAAGACTATGATAAATATCCGACTATTATTTTCTGCCTAATTCTATCGAGAGTACCTTGTATTTCGAGACAATTTGATGAGACCATATGAACATTAATAATCTGAATATTCTTTGTTTATTACAGTTCACATGGTCGAATTGAATTGTTTTGAAATGCAAGTTGCTCGAGATGAATTAAAGAAAATAATAGTCTCTATTTGTCATAGTCGAGTGATATTCAGGAAGATTATTTCATGAATCCCACAAAATCATTGGCTAAGATTGTCCCCAAACAGACTCCTTCTCTTTTTGGTATTTTCTGGGATAGATTTGCTTATATTTTCACTGATTTCCGTAGTGGAACATTAACCAAAACGAGACATCTTCAATTTTAAGTGAATGTTACGTCAAATGTTGACACTTAATAGCACACTTATACAATCGACTAAATAGCCGCTCATATTTCTTTATTTACCTAAATAGTCGATCATATTGCATATCATGTGACTAAATTCATGACTTTTCATTGGCGCAGCCATGTGTGAATGAAATAATCGATTGTACTTGAGACGTACTCTGCGAAATACCACGACAGCGGTAATTGGAGTGGTGTTTTAAGGGTTTTAAGGGTATACGTCGAGTGAGGAGATTAGTATAATTGAATAGTTTTGATACTATAATGAACAGAACGATAATAATATATTTAATCGATTAATTGCGATTTTAATTGACGTTTGTAAAATTTATACGTGGTGGTAAATATTACACTAAGGTTATTACTTACCATAGAAGGTAATACCAAAAGACCTATTATGAAAGTGGCTTTGTTAAAATCGTCAATATTTTTAAGAAGATATAAAAGCATACCCACGAAGACAATAAATATCAGTGAGGCCATTATAAAAACCGAGATTTTCTGTAATCGAGTGTGTCTACCGTCTGGCCACAGGTAAATTGTATTAAGAGACAATTTCGATCCCCACATGTATAACAACGAATAATCTTGAGTTTGCATAATTCGAGAAGCAATATCTAAAATTAATTGACAAGTTAAATTTATCTGTAAATCTATTTAGAAATACATTAATCAAACTTTTTTGTACAAGTAAAGATATTTTGAATTTTCATTTTTCCAGTAATTAACAATTATTTACTTTTTCTGTAATATAATTTTTTGTATAAATTTAAAGATAATTTAAATAATTCTTACGAATTTTATTCAAGCATTTATCATTACCCTTTGTATAAAAAGCATCACATCAGCCAAAATATTTTAAAAATTAAACAATTTCACTCAAAATAAATTATAGTTTGAGGTCAAAGGCAAATTAAATAATTAATCGGTTTGTCGTATTTTTTTCTAAATTAAAAGTTTCTTAAAAACTAAAAATTTGAAAGGCTCGTGTTAAAAAAATTAATTACTTCAAGCAGAAAAATATAAATATGCAATTACTATGATCAACTTACTGAATGCCACCATCTTACTCTTCTTATTAAAGGGAAATGCAAATTCTGCATTATAATATGACTTTCAATATCGATTTTTTTTTCGTTAATTAATAATAAGCAACGTTTTTAAATACATCGATCCTTTCAGTAATTAAAATTATTGTTAATTTGATATAATTGATGGTGACTTAAAACGATTTGATCTAATAGCGTCTTTGGGTAATAAATTATTTCCATCATCTGGATTAGCATATTTTTAATAAGTCGAAAAGGACCATTTTTATGATTCACTGGCGTTAATAGGGTTTGCACGGCTCAAAAACAACAAATTGCCGCACCTATTAAATGTACAAATATATATTATCACGGATTTTTGCAAAAAATATATTTTCGGTAAATTTTAGTAGCAAAACTTAAATTTAAATGGACTGCTGAAGGTTCTATTAATTTGTCTTCTATTTCATGTAACTAACACTCAAGGAACACGTTTCATTTGTGCCATAAATATCTTTTACGAAAATGTCATATTATAATTTTTTATATTACTTTATAGTCTCTCTGTTAATCATATTTGCACTCTAACTGTTCCGATTGCAACTATCTTAAATTTTTGTTTGCATTTATCATACGATCAGTGTTAAACGGCAAAAAATAATTACGGAGGATATTAAACTGATTAGCAACCAATATCTAAGTCATCTGAAGGCTATAGATAATTTCGTATAAAGGAGAAGCATAAAGGATATTCAGAAGGAAACGGTAGTATCCTCTCACTACTTAATAAAGGATTGACGAGAATAGTTGTGGTGAACAAAATTTCTAAAATATAAATAAGAACAAATTGCTAGACTGCACAAATGATGTGAAATAAGTTAAAATCACAGCTCCCAAGAATTACGACATTAGAAAATGTCATACACTGCACCAACATCTGGACTTCAAACAAGTACTCCTTGGGGCTATATGCCCCAGAACAGATATTGAATTACAGTTGTTGGTTTAAGTCCCGAAACGATTCGGGTTCCAACCGCGACTGGACTTCTGTAATTCAATACCTGTTGGGGCATGTAGACCAAGGAGTAGTTGTTTGAAGTCCAGACGTTGGTGCAGTGTGTGACATTTTCTAATGTCGTAATTCTTGGGAGCTGTGATTTGAACTTATTTCACATCATTTGTGCAGTTTTATTACTCCCAGTATCCAAAATATCCAAAATATTTCATTTTTATCATACGATACAGTTTTCTATTAATTGCAAACTTTGATTTTGTTATTAAAGTGAAGATGGCGTTGGGATTTCCTCGTTCTTGATACACTTGCTATGACGCAACCAGTTTTATCAAGAACCAGGCGAGTCTCCTTCTTACCGATGAGGCACAATAATGCCGAAACCGGTCTAAGAATGGCTCCTTTAGTAACAAAATCAAAGTTGTTGGTTTAAGTCCCGAAACGATTCGGGTTCCAACCGCGTCTGGGCTTCTGTAATTCAATACCTGTTGGGGCATATAGCCTAAGAAGTAGCTGTTTGAAGTCCAGACGTTGATGCAGTGTATGACATTTTTTAATGTCGTAATTCTTGGGAGCTGTGATTTTAACTTATTTCACATCATTTGTGCAGTTTGATTACCACCCAGTAAAATATTTTGGTAACCAAAATATTACATTTTTTTATCAAATTGCTCGACGTTCATAACACAGGCACTATTTTTGTGTGACAATCAGTGAAATGAATAAACCTTAGCAGTAACTTGAAGTAGTAGCTTGTTATTTTTAGCAATTGCTTGAAACAGGAGTGAATAAACATAAGCGGGCACTATGAAGTTTCTGCTTGCCAAAACAAAGTCGATCCCGGAAAAACTTGAGCTACAACTTGATCAAGCATTTGCTTCAACTGACCAGAGCACTTCCTTCAAATTGTGACGACTGTTCCCCCTCTTTTTCCTGTTGCCATTACATCTGTCTAGTTCACTCAGACCTGTTCAATCCTGTTGATCGAGGTTTATTTAATAAACTATTGGCAGCTAACAAAGTTGTATTAGAGAAATCTAAATTACCAGCAGTTAGAAAGGATAAAAAAGAAGCGTGGGAAAAAATCACAGCGCTGTATGCAAAGGGAACTGGGAATCGAGTGACAAAAGTACAGTTATCTAGAATGTTGAGTAATATGAAGACAACAGTAAAAAAAGACCGATGTCAAGGCCACAGGCAAAAAAGTTATCAAGCTAAAAATGTGGGAAAAAGACTTTTTTGAAATTATCAGCGATGAGAATAATCCAGTATTTTCTAAAGTACCGGGTGGTATCACTGTTGGAGTAGATAATCCAGAAGTAAGTAATCAAAATGAAGAGGACGTGGCACATGAAGAACAGGAAGAGCCGATGACGAAAAAACCGAACACAGCGATAAGAAAAAGTGCTAAAGTAGTGAAGCAGTATGAAACTGATGAAACAAAGGATTTATCTGTACCTCAACTCCAACGAATTGTATTATTGCAACAAATGGCAATAAATAAAATTACAGTAGAAAGAGAAAAGATGCTAATACAAAATATGAAACAGAAAGGTAAAGACGAGTTAACACAAACCACGGAGGAAGAAACTGGTTTTATCTTGTATATCAACAATTATAAATTAATGACTTAAGTTCTTTTATGCTTATGGCTTAATAAAAACAAGTATTTTTTATTTTTATTATTAATAGTGGTATTGTAAAATGACGTATATAGGCGTTTTAAAAAAATATATTGTTATCATATTTAAATCGTAACTTTAACTAATAAATGTTTGTAAAATTTGAAATTTTCCTTTTTTTTTTTAATTTTGTTAGCTAATATTTTTTTTATTTGTTAATACCACCACGACTATTCTCAATTCGATGTTGTATCTCCTTAAATCTTTCTGACCTCAGGGATTATTTAATTATGAGTTCAAAGGTTTTTTAGAGCCCTCTTTTAATTTATGCTACTGATTTTTCCTGTACTTTTTTAATACAATAAAATGGTTCAACAATTAGATAATTTTATTTAATAAAGAATATAGAAGAAAAAACATGAACAATGATCAGACTAAATTTAATTATGGGAATTTCTTGCACGCACACACACTCACTCTATGATCTCCTATTACTATAAAATATAACAAAAATTGAAAGATTAGAATTTGGCGAAATATTTTCTAAAACTAAGGTTGGCACACCGATCTCTTAAAACCAGCAATTGGCTAACCTGTCTGTCTTAAAACGCAAAACACGTGACTCACTTTGCTATCAGTATAAGCACGCCATTAGTATAATGAAAAATGTATACCTCATCTATTTGTGCTTGAACTTCTTTCAAATCGTACAACCAGTGATATATTTTGGCAAGACTTCTAATAATGTGATTCCTCCAACTTTGTGGATTCTTCAAAGGATATTTTCTTGGTTTGAGTGAATTATTCTGAAACCAATTCTCAGGATATACAGAATGAGAAAAATCACTACCTTCCAGGCAAGTTTTTGTTTAAATATTATTTTAGATACTCCGCTCACTAAAAACTAAACATAGTTGCAGTTACCATTAGACTTCAGAATACAAAGTTTTTTTCTTATTTCACTAATTTTTTCTTTTGAAATTTCGATTAATAATTTTAATATAATTTTCTTTCTCCTCTTTCTACCATTTTCCAATTAACTACTTTCTTTTAAACTTTTAAATTAAAATAGCTTCTTAAATTTTTCTCTACTAAAAAAAACTTCCACCATCTCAAAAAACTAACTCTTTTTTTAATTAAAAATTCTTAAATTTCTTTATACTCAACTCTTTTCTACCATTTTACAAACTAAACTACCTTCTTTTTTTCTGTTGCTATGTTACCTTGACAAAATTTTTCAAATTATATCTGAATTTGTTCTAATTATTTCCAAAATTTTGATTCTGTGTTACTTTATTATAAGTTTTATGTGTTTTAGCTTTCATAATTTTATTTATAACGATTAACATATTTTTGCTTTATATTCTGACGTCCAATTTCATACATTTTATAAATTTCTAATTTAGTTAACAAAGTTGGTATCTTGGCATTTCATTTTAAATAGTTGTCACCACCTTATTTTATTTTGCTATACAGGTTGTCCTGATATTATAATTTATTATAAAGATTGTCCCAAAATAAATTGTTAATAAAATTTTGAATTTTGAATATTATTTAATTTTGGTTTTTAAATTTTTAGATTACATCAGAACTTTTAAAAAAGGATTTTTTTTATAATAAAGATCTCACATTAAATCAATCCCTTAGGTAAGTTCACCTTTAACGTTTCTGTTTATCTATAAAATACCTTTTTGTTTATTTTTCTAAATTCTATTTTAATAATATGATTTCTTTATTTTTAGGTGACATTCATTTTATTTTACCTGACCACATAATTTTAAGAAGAAATATCGGATTGGGCATAGTCTGGGTATTTTATTTTCTTCAATTTATAATTTAATTGTACCTAAATATTATAATTTTGATAATGTTAAATTCCACTTACTTTTGATAATGGTAAATTCGATTTCAATATATTATGAGTTTAAAATACAACGAAACTATATGCTAAATCAACAATATTTCAATTATTGCTTTAAATGCACAAATGACCCAACATTTCTTGTCTTTTTTGTTCCCCGCGTAATCTTGTTGCTGCATTCTCATACTCGTATTGGCCATCTGCATCCTCATTGACATTTTGGCCACCATTGATTTGATCTTCAAATTCAAACCGATCATTGACATGTTTAGCAACATTGTGTAAAACAGCACAAGTTACAATAACTTTTGGCACATTCTCTATGTTTATCCTAAGGCAGTTTCCGACAATAGGAAATCTTCTTTCTATTTGTCCAAACACTCTTTCTATTACAACACGTTCTCGTGAGTGTTGTAAGTTTAAGTTCCTTTGAGCTGCGTCACGTGCTGGTTTGAAGGGTGTAATTAGCCACGGTGAAATTTCATAACCGGAATCACCCAATAAGCAAACAGAACCATCAAATCTCGACAAAATATTTCTAATTAGGCTTCTCCTCCATATACGTGAGTCGTGGACGCTGCCCGGCCACTCCGCAATGATGCTTGTAACTTTTTCACTTGCGTCACAAGTAGCTTGCACATTAATACTGGTGTAACCCTTTCTGTTGACGTACTCATCACCAAATATTGACGGTTTCTTTATTTCGACATGTGTACAATCTAACGCACCTATTACTGAAGGCATATCAAAGCGAGTTTGCCACAAAATTCTTGCGTCATCAATTTGTCTTGCTGTCGAGAGAAAATGAATTCAGTCATTAGCTTTTCTAATTATTTGACCCATAACAAAATTCACAGTTTTACACACTGTAGTTCGGTGGACTCCAGCATCTTCAGCAATTCCACTTTGAAAACCTGGATCCCCTACAAATCGCAGAAGAACTCAACGCACCACCATGAGATTCATTCCTTTCTGGCAAAAATTAATTTACCAAAAAATCAATACTCTCATTTTCAAACGCAACAGTTCTTTGGTATTTACTTGACGTTACGTACATTCACGAACATCGGCCATAATTACTACTAACAGAAAAGAATCCTGCCCGACCCCACACTTCGAAAAATCTAAGTATTTGCTTAGCTAAAAAAGACGTAGGTAGCTACTTTTTATTCACACCATATTCAAGAAATTTCTCTACTTTAAGGAAAAACCCAAGCTTCTGCTCGGCCGAGCAATTTCTTCATATTTTATACAATTGAGTTAAAGCCTCTGCTTCAGTAAGTCGTATTTTAAGCTAATGCTTTACTTTATTCACATCACTCAATATTCGGAGCAGGTGTATTTTGGAAGATGAAGCTATTGAAAGGCCAGCAATCTTGCAGGAGCTGTTCCGGATCCACGAGCAGTTTTTGCAGTAATTTGCCACATTGTTGTGTATTTCCACCACTCGAAAGATTATATGAGATGCTGTTTCCCCATTCTCGTCTAATAATCTGCATTTAGATTCTTGATTATATATTTTCATTATATGCAGGTGTTTTCTTGGAATACAGTGACCGGTTATGTGGTCTCACCCGGGATTTTTTAATGCCAATATGCGGCTTCTGGACCTGCGAGTCCGGATCTGGTTTATTCTGGTACTAAACTATCAGCCTGATTTGTTGCTACTGAACTTTTTTTACAACCACAATCTTTTCAAGATTACGAACAGGAAAATGTAAGGAAGTCATATCAGAAATTGAGAGATATATTTTATTATTTTCTAGCAAGATTTTCATACTATTATGATCACTTACTTTAAAAAAGCTTAAGAAATGTCATCGAATAAAGGTCATTCCAAATTTTTTAAACATTGTAAGGAATAAAAATATAATCTCCGGCAACAAAAGAGAAATTACAATTACAGTGCAGTGATTAAAAATATCCAATGTTAATTATATCAGGCCAATGGTTCACCATAATAATTACTATCGAAAAGTTTTCTGTAATCGTTGTATTTGTAGCAAATAAAAAATAAGGTACTGCCGCACTTAAAATGATTAGCTGATTTAGCAAAATACTCAGTTTTAATATCACAAGAGCATAGAAAATAATCGATTACACTAGTGGAGTGCCGTTAGATTTATACCTCGAACGAAGTTGGCAGTGGCAGCGAATTATCATTTTCTTTTTTGGAATATGTTTTTGACACTACATACTTAAATGTCTATATTTTATTTTTTACCGCTTTTACTTTTGCGCCTTCCACTATACCATAGAAGAAGGTAATTTGAAGGAAAAAAACTCGCCCAATCGAGAAATTATGCTTTTTTAATGAATTAATGTTAAATACAATTTTTCATAAAAATAAACCCCCTTCCGAGTTATAGGGTGTAGAAAATTACGATTTTCACCACCATTTGCATCTTTATACGAAAGGTTTGATTCTGACATAAGTTTTTTCATTTCTTTCTGGCGTGTAAATTCTGGCCATTCTTTAACTGCGTTAGCATAATAGTGAACGCCGTTGCAATGAAAGCAAATTGGTATTGTTTTCTTCTTGACATTTACTTGTCTCATGATCTTTTCAAACTACTTCAAACCTAACATGATTGATTTCTAAGTATTTCGGCAAAATTTGTGATTTAAACGTGACTGACACGGTTTGAGTAGGGATAAATTTGACTGTATCATTTTTTACAATTTTTCTTGAAAAACGCTTTACTGTATCCACGCTAAACTTGCAATGTAAATCGTGTTCTTTGATATTTTGTTTTAAATAGTCATCCGATTACTCCAGATCAACGAATCTAATAATTCCACGTCTATGTTTTGCAGTGCCGGCCTAAGAGCAAAATGTTGCGTGTGCAAGAATGAGTTTTTGCGTCTCTTACAATGAAAATGGGTGTAGGAAACCCCCAAAAAATGTTATTTGTGCTATAAAACGAATTTGTCAGAGCTTAATAATTTGGCACAATCATTGTGCTCTGTAAAAACAATGAAGCAGAGCGTTTAGAACCAGTTGAACAAAAGTTGTGAACATATTCAAATGGCTAATTTGCATTAAAAATAATAGTCCGATAAACGAATGTGCCAACCCGGGCATCAGGTCTCGCCGGCACCATTTTTTTTAATTTGCAGGTATTCATGGGTACATTCACCCCCGAAAATCTCAGCTGTCTGAAATTTGTGAAAGGGCCGAAAAATGGCCCATTTGTCTCAAAAATGTCTTTTTTTTCGCCTATTTTCGCCGATATTTCCGAAAATATGACACTTAGAGAATTTTTGTTTGAACGAAAATGAAGATCAGCTCATTACCTACAAAAATGATCCTCATCATTTTGGTCAAAAATATGATACTTTTCGACATAACCGGCTTCAAAACGCTCCTGCCCTGCATTTAGAGAGCACGCTCTAAAGGAATGACATTCCCGAGCGGATTACAAATTTTTCAATAAATCACGTAAAGATTAATATTTTTTCATGGTTCAAAGTTCAGATGAAAGAAGGAACCTGTACTTTTTCCTTTTATCTATTTCTCTGAATTATTGAAAAGCCGGGCCAAAGTTGTTTTTGCCCGATATTTTGACCCTCCTATAAATTTAATCATATTTTTTTTATCAAGACTAATTTCACCGAATCCTTTTGGATAATGGGGCTTTGCAAGGTGTTCAGAAAGATTCAATAAATTCAGAAAGATTCAATAAATTATGTTTGTGTATTTTCATAAACAACATGTTTTTTAGGGCGTTTTTTTTTGGATTTCCGGAGTTTTAGAAAATGCTCGGGTCTATCGGAAATTAATAGATAATCAAGGACCATTTCGGTTTTCAACGCACATCATTAGAAAGCTTAGCTTGTCCGCTTGTCGATGGCATTTTTCTTTTTTTTTCATATTTTTGGTTTTCTGGAAAATTGAGAAAATTCTCAACCCTATGAAAAATCGACATTTTTATTGAGGATTATTTTCTTTTCGTGCAAAAATTTTTTGGGGTTAGGAATTGTACTAAATAAAAGATCACATTCTCACCTTTTCATCTATATATATATATATATATATATATATATATATATATATATATATATATCAAGCATTTTATTAAGTGCACAAGAAAAAACTCAAGTAACCAGTGTATAATTTCATTACAACTCTCAAAATACAGTCCACAATTTACTCAGCTAACTTAATCTACAATAAGTTGGGACAGGCTCATCTACAGGGTGTAGCCTAATAAGTTTGGGTCTCCAAATTTGGTAACATTTGGAAACTTCCCAAAACAGTTGCCTTATCAGAAGGCGAGTTTTTACCCCATTAAACGTTTACATTTGAGTTTTTATCTAAGTTTGGATTTTGAGTTAAATCAATATTGTAGATATTTTTATTCTTTTTTGATAGATTTTCAAAGAACATTCTTATATTTGAATTAATTTGACTTACATAATCTCCTTTTATGTTTTTATTTACATTATCGGTGACATTTTTCGTCGTTTCCATTGTCTCGATTTGTTCATCTTGTGTAAATCCATGAAAGGCGTTTTCCCCTTTATCAGTGGGATCT
Organism: Crepidodera aurea; assembly: GCA_949320105.2. NCBI lineage: Eukaryota > Metazoa > Arthropoda > Insecta > Coleoptera > Chrysomelidae > Crepidodera > Crepidodera aurea. Next base: position 75,010,663 of record OX439473.1, on the reverse strand, counting down.
CCATCACTATGACTACTCATTTCACCAATCTATTATATTTTTAACACAAGAAAACTACTGAAATTTAATTAATTAATCGCACTCGAAGTAAAACACGTCTGGAGCTATTATCAGGACCGACCCATCCGTAACATATGTTTGTACAATTGTCTAGTAATTATTAGCCATATGGGATAATTATTTTTTAAGCTTTGGTCTGTTAAAGTTGAGCTAAATTATTGTTTTTTGTAAGACTGAAGTGATTTGAGCACCTTTGCAGCGGTTTCCCGGTACAGCCTTGTATTTGCTGACCTTTTAAACCCTGTTTGATTTTTTGATTTCAATAATGTGGACTGTATATGTGTAGGACGTACAAGAATTCTTTCTCCCTTCTCTCCAGTATCACCAATAAAACATCAGGAATGTCATAACACCTTTTAAATTTTCTTTAACGAAGAACAAGAACAACACATAAAAACAGGTAATAACATGTACTATAAGTTAATTATAAATAACTAGTGTGAGCAATTCACTGAAGTGAATGTTTAAAAAATGAATTTTGAAATTGAAGTTGCAAATATTCGATCACATCGATTTGTGCGATCCGAACTATACGAGATGTGAGTGAAGACTTTGTTACGATGTTAACTGGACGAGACTGAGCGATACTAAATAAGATTACGAACACGCGCTGCTTTCCGGTAGCCACGCGAAACATCCAGAGACAAGGCTGGATTAAAAAATTGTTTTTCGCTTGGCTAATATTCTAACGTTCGAAGTCAAGGTTGAGTGTCTAGACTGTTTTTTTATTGTTATTTCGGCTTGTGCGAGGTGGCCTGTTTCCACGGCGTTGCCAGATTTATTCAATACTAATAATCGTTATGCAAATTACGATTTATGTTCAATTTTTGATTGAAAATTGAACAAAGACATTTTCAATTTTTGGTCACTAGCGTGAAAAGTATTGATTATTGAAAAAATTTACAGAGACAAGACTTTGATCAACTGTTCTTCCGAATATTTTCCATTTTTTTTTGTCTTTTGTCTGTAACAATAAGATATGGTCGTTTGAAATTGCATACAATTGCATTTATAACCGTCAATGTCATTTTTTCGGGTTAAATATTGAAAAAACGGTCATGCCAATGAAAAAGTTTGTCATAACATGACATTTCCGCGATATTATAAGCTTTAAAATGGTTTATTGTACATCTCGATATTATCAGCCAAAAAAAAGTTACGGGCATTGAATTTCTTTGACAACGTTGCATTTTCAGAAAAACTTGAATATTTCACAAACGGAAAGAGTTAGGTATAGGGATACTTTAGTAAAGTCAGCTTATTTTTTCTCAAAGAATTCAAAAATGCAAGAAAATATAGGGTGCCCATTTAAAAAAATATAACTTTAATATGTCTTATCAAACACCTTGTATAAAAATCATTATTTTTAAAATGTAGTTCAGATCGACATGTACTTCCCCGGATCGTTTACTGAAAAAAAAATACCATTTGGCCATGAGAGTCGAGGCGGTCAGCTTGACTCATCACCCTGTATATGGAGTTTTGTTGTGTCGCATTTTATTCCACTTTTCAAAATTTACGAGAACGAACAGGAAGCAGCACAATTCCCGTCTAATCCCCGACAAGGTCTACATAGGGTGTCCCGTAAACCTTGTACAATATTTGAACTGGTGATAGACCACGTCATGACTGTTCAGAATATCAGAATTTCACCTCAGTAAAAATCTCACAGTTTTCGAGATAATGGGCATTTTTTGAATTTCTGGAAAATCGCTACCTTGGATTTTTGAGTGCCATGTCTACAAATTAAGACTAATTTAAATACCTTTGTTGCTGAAGATTACTGATGAGTGATGCTTTGAGACAGTTTTTCAGAAATTGATACAATCGAGAAATGTGGGTAAAATGCCAAATTTGAATCCCACTAATTTTTATTAACAAAAGTTTTGACATTATTTTCTGAATAATACATAACCACGTGGAGGTGGACATTCATTACAAAAGATTGCCCATTTTGTCCAGACTCTACCATGGTATAAAACATACTATAATTATTTGTGGAAGGAGTGTAGTGTTATTCTAGGCTTCCATAAACTTTTATACTTTCGCCCAAAAAGTATTTTGTTTTGATTTTATCAAGATGAAATGTGGATTGCATTAAAGCGTATGTCAACAAAATGAACTTTTTATGTAATCAACCCAATAAAATATGGCAATTGTGCACCATTACAAAGAAACCGTGAGGATCTGAACTTTTTTAATAAAATTCTGTGGTCAGATGAATCTTCACGCAAAAGAGATGGATATACGAATATGCATAACTTACACAGCTATAGCCTAGAAAATCCAAATTCAATGAGAGAGGACAGATCACAACAACAGTTCAAGATAAATGTATGGACGGGAATATTAAATGACGAAGAAATCGGCGCTTATTAGTTGCCACAAACTTTAAATGGCAACATGTATCTGAATTTTTTGCAAAATGAACTGCCCCTTCTTCTAGAAAATGTACCTTTAGTATTCAGACAAACAATGTGGCTTTAAAATGATGGCTGCCCGGCGCATTATGGGGGCTCTCAAGTTGTACTAAATATACCTGAGTTAATTCTACGCATTACCGGGGTACCCATTTTTCACTCTCTAGTTGTACCAACATTATAATTTTATTTAAGTGTCTTTTGTATTAACTTTATCAATACTTCTGGTATTGGGATCTGGCATGGGGGCGTGGCATATCCAAGATGGCGTCAATTAGGGTGAAGATTTAAATTTGACATGAGTGTTGCTCTCTTATTAAATGTAAAAAATGAGTCTTACGATTGACAAAATGTGCGAATAGGCTACAACAGACCCTAGGAAACTAAATTTCAAACAATCTAAACGCATTTTATACGGCTGGACATTTGGTTAAATGCGGGAAAAAATTAATGAAAGTGACAGTGGCTGTGTGGGCGTAGTGGCTTTCTGTTTATCAACGTCGAGGTAATCCCTATCAAATTAAGGGGAAAATTGCAGAAGATGGACAAGTGATGAGTCTTGTTTATTCCTGCAAGGCTGGTTGAGGGGAAAAATACAACACTGCATTGCTACGTTGTTGCACTATTACAGGTTATAGTGCCGTGTGTGAGTCGGAAGAACATGGACCAAAATTTACCTGTATCGAGATTACCTCCCCCCCTCCCCCCGTTTTCGAGAATTCTGAACACGATGGCGGTATCAGAATTTCTTTTCGCCAGCCGAACCCCTAAAACGACCGAAAACTACACCTTAAAGGGGTTAAACGGGAAGCACATCATTTCCCTGTAAATGAACTTATTTTCCCGTTTTCGAGGATGCTGAACACGGTGGTGATGGTGTTGAAGATTACTTCCGACCCTCACCAACTGCTCCACCGGCCCCCGATAGGGGTGTTTTTTTAATTCTTTATATCAGCGGCAAAACGTCTTTCTCCCAGTTTTCGAGGATGCTGAACACGATGGTGGCCACAGGTCAAAACTCACCCCTGAAAGGGACACCCGTTTTGTCGCTGATATAAAAAAACTCGTCCCTTTCGTTGATACGGCTCCGGAAAATAGTGAAATACAACGTCCAGACATTTATTAGAGTTATTATTACACCCTGGTACTGCGCAGTACACTTTATTTTTTGATTTTTCACGCTGTTTTAATACAATTTGAGTCATTATTTATCTCAAAAATGGATTTTCCCGTTTGATGTAATGTATTTCATGAAAAAATCTATCAGAGGTACACCAAATGAATGGATAAAATCATATCTACAAAATCGTGAGTAGGTTGTCATGGTAGGCACTAATAAATCAAATGTAAGAAATGTGAAAGTCGGAGTACCACAAGGCTCAATTATAGCCCCATCTCTATTTCTTATTTTCATAGATGACGTTGAACTTACTTGTCCCACCCCACACCTTAAAATTGAATATGCAGATGATACAAGTTTCATTGTATCAGCGAAAAATGATACTGACGTAACGGATATAGCCAATCAATCAGCACTTGAATTTTATAATTACGCTAGTACCCAGGGAGTTTCCATTAATATTTAAAAAACCCAAATCATGACGTTTCTACCGAAAAATATAAAAAATGATTTGTTACCTTGTTAAATTAAACCATGCATCAATTGAACAAACATCTTTAAGTAAATTTCTGGGACTGCATATAGATAATAAGCTCACATGGGAAAACCATGTAGACCATGTATCGACCAAACTAAGTGATATATGTGCGACAAATTAAATACACAGTCACACATGATATTTTAAAAATTACTTATTTTAGGGTAAAAACATAGTAAGCCTCGCCTCAAGCCAGGCATCTATAAAAGCAGTTGTAAGTAGTGAGGTGTTGGAAATAGGAAATAGTTGTTTATATATATTGTTTAATTTTCAGATAATTAAACATGTAAACTCATATTCGTTCAACCGGCAACGCCGCACCGGGATGCATTTGAAAAACAGCTCTCAGACGCGAGACATCGACAAATAGTTTTTTTAGTTTTTTTTTTCCATTACGCTACGATTGTCACGTAGGCCAGTATTTACTGCGTAGAATCTATAACGAACTTTCTGGGACTACGGTCAGAGAGTCACGTCCGCCCTAAACTCATGATGACGTGATTTGAGTTAATCCTTGTCATCTCAAGCGGGAGAGAGAGACAGCATAAAAAGCTTAAAATCCTTCTAGAACAATTAGGCGGGCCGGAAGGGATAAATTTGAAACCGCTTCGCCGATCTTATCTCAGTGTGTCTCTAGCTGCGAATCAGGCTAGGACCCTCCAGTGTCTATTCATCACTCACGCAGACTACATGCAAAAATAATATTTTCTGAATGATGCGATCATTTCTTTTTAATTCGTTTTCATTGATATGTGTTAGTGCTTGTTAAACACATATTAATTATAATACTTGTTCATTGATTACTAGTTTAATGTAATCCTTTGTTACGTTGTTGTTTGTTCATTTATTTATTTAACAGTTTAATAAATGGTTAAATAAAAGTGTTCATTGTTTTTGTTGAATGGAGTTGAGAAGACAAACCTACTACAGTACACACATACTCAATCTAAAAACTACAGTCCATTCGAATACGATGCAGTTTAAAAAGGCGATAACACATTGTTGGTCGTCCTGGGAAACTGGCACAACATAGGGTTTATTCCATATATATATGTCTTCTGATAGTGATTGCGATATATATGCAAGTGCAGCGTTAAAATGGTGGATAACTAATAACTGTAATCGACGAGAATATAATGTCCACCCGGTGAACCAATTGCAGAGGCAATTTACTGAACTAAAACGTTTTCCTGACAAATTTCGAGAATACATGAGATAATGTCTTTCAAAACATTTACATATATTTTAGAGTTAATTCAAGAACGGCATTTATAAAACATACTGCAATTTACACCAACAACCCATTGAGATTTTTTGTTATCTGTCCAAAATATAAAACAGTTCGCTATAATATAGACCTTCTGTTTTATTTACATTGTTTTTTTATAGCTCACCTGATATATTTGTAACATGACTTATTGCTGTCCATGATTTATCTAAAACATATCTGTTGTGATGCCTTCTATCTTTTTTATCCTATATTGCAGGCCGAATAAACACTTCACTGATTAATTTTTCTTTATCCATTATAAACACAATAATATACTAACCTCTTTTCACTTTAAAACAACTGCGATACTGACAAAATACGGGTAGTGACTGGGGGTTCACACGAAATTGAGCGCACCAATCATACATCACATTTCGGGCATAAGTCCTAAGAGTCTTGAAAATCAAATTGATTTGATTCCCCGAAACGGCGATGCTCGATCGCTTTGCTTTAGTCGATGCTCGATTCTTTACTAGATAGATAGATATATTTATTTGACTACTTAACATTTTACAATGTTTGTAGCAAGTCGGTTAACAAAAAGTTCTATAATATAAACAACAAATATCTCTAAAAATATTGACAAAAACTACATGTAGATATATATTATTGCTATATGTACAAAAGTATTCAATGGCATGTTCACTACTATAAAAACATTACTGATTCTGACAGCTCTCAATGAATTCAGTGACAGAATAAAAACAAAATTGTAAAAGGAAGGTCTTAAGCTTTATTTTAAACTTATCTAAAGAAAGAGCTTTTAATTCAGATGGTAAAACATTATATAAATGATAATTAAGTGAGTTTTTTTGAGACCTGTTTAGACGAAATGATTCACTCGAATATTATTAGGATTTCTAGTGTTATGTTCATGTATATCTGAATTTTTTGTAAGGGAATTAAAATTTTTGTGTATCTCAACAAGCGTGTTAAAGATAAATAAAGTAGGCAGAGGCATGATACGTAGTTTTATAAATAACGGCCGGCAATGGTCACGGAAACCAGCATTGGCTAATATCCGAATTGCCTTCTTCTGCAATTTGAAAATATCTATGGCAAACGAGGAGTTACCCCATAGAACTAATCCATAGCTGATATGAGAATGAACCAATGAAAAATAAGCAGTTTTCAATGTTGCAAAATTAGTAACCCGTTTTAGTTGGCGAAGTACGAAAAGTGATCTAGATACTTTACTTCTTAGATAATCCACATGACAGTGCCAGTACAAAGTACTATCTAATGAAAGACCAAGCAATTTTATACTCTGAATATTGGCATTTCCAACATTCCGGTCAGCACCCTAAAAACAAAGATTTTGAGTTTTTTTTTAATTTAGTTTAAGCTTATTACCTAGAAACCATGTTTCAGATTTAGTTTCAACATCTTCCGATATTTTTTTTAAGCTATCATAGTTCTTGTCTGAATATATAAAAGTAGTATCGTCTGCAAACAAAACGGGTTTATAAGGATACATAAAGTTAGACAAATCGTTTATGTAAATAATGAACAATAAGGGTCCAAGTACCGAGCCCTGTGGAACACCATGAATAACAGGTTTAAAATCCGATGAGCAATTATTGCATGTCACCGCTTGGAAACGATTGGTCAAGTATGATTCAATAAGAGTCAATGACACGCCTCCGATTCCATAATAGTGCAATTTTTGTAGCAAAATGGAGTGAGAAACACAGTCGAAAGCCTTGAAAAGGTCGCACAATGTAATAGCTGTGTGGTTACCCTTCTCAAAGTTCTCCACTATGTCACTAACAACTTTCAAAACCGCTTGTGTTGTTGATCGATGCTTCCGAAAACCGTATTGAGATTTACTGAAAAATTTATATTTGTCGAAATAATCGAGTAACCTCTGTTTCAAAAGTTTTTCTATAATTTTACTAGTAGTTATTGAGCAGAGAAGTATCTCCTTTCTTATGCAAAGGAAGAATTTTAGAAAATTTAAAAACATCAGGAAAAATACCTGTGTTAAAAATTAAGTTTATTAAAATTGTTAAGGGTTTTGTAATTATATTGGAAGTTTCTTTAATGATAGAACTGTTAAGATCATTTTTATCTACACAACTCGAGTTCTTTAATAAACTAATTGTGTGTTGGACCTCCTCCTCGGTTACTGGAGATAAAAAGAAAGAATTACATGGCGCTGGAAAATTTTTAAAACAGTGTAAATCAGAGTCAGATGCTGTTGGCAATGATTTTATGATATTATCTGCTATACCAACAAAAAAGTTGTTAAAATCATTAGGGATTAAAGAGAGATCCAAAGAACTGGATTTAATACTATTTCTCTCAAAATTAATTATCTGCCAACATGCTTTAGGCTTATTTTGTGAAGAAGAGATAAAATTATCATAGGCTAACATTTTTGTATTTTTCAGTTCCAAATTATATATTTTTTTGTAATCCCTGAATGCTTTAACATCAGCTGGATTTTTGCTAGTTTCTGCAATAATTTGTAAACTAGATAAATTCTGTCTAATAGATCTTAAATTAGCATTAAACCAGTTCACCGGACATTGTTTTCTCTTAGGGATAATATGTTTGAATTGAGAGTATTTGCAAATTAGATTATTATACGTGTTAGTTACAAATGAAGCTAGAACATTAACATTTTGGTTAGTTTCAAATAAAGTCCAGTTAACATGATCCAGATGTGTTTTTAATTTAATCGTGTTACCGTTAATACATGTATTTGTTTTTGATGCTTGAGGCGAGGCTTGGTGTGATGCTTGGTCCGAGGCTTCACTATGTTTTTACCCTTAGTCTCGCATGATCAGTTCTATCCTTTGGTTTAATTTTTTTTTGCACAATTGGTCATTTTTTACTGTTTACCATATCTATTTTGATGACAGTAAGGAGCATTTACTAATGTCAAGAAAAACTGAACTTAACGTTCAGATTTTTCACTTACCGTCCAGAATTTTCATTTACTGTTCAGAATTTTATGGTTACTCTCATACCGAAATTTTGATTTTTCAGGAATTATTGCGGCACATCCTTCTTCCCATACCCGTTCTATTTCTTCAAATTCACTTTCGTCGCTCATATTTTAAAAATTATAATAATAATCAATAAGAAACACTCAAAAACCAAACTTATTGACATAACAATATTTTAAGTGAAAGCAAAAAAAGCCATGTTCATACTTATTATGCATCCTACTAATTACCTAGCAACCATAAGATGTATCTTGATATGATAAATCGAAATTTTGAATATAAAAAAATGGATAATTTAATGTATTGCCCAATCGTGCAAAAAACGTTATAAGCATGTCGATCGGTAAGGGTTACCGATGTCAGACAATAATTGGAGTCGTCGCTTCGCTCCTCCTCCAAACAATTGTCTTCCATCGGTAAAAAGCCCTTACCGTTCTCCAAACTTAATATACTATTGGGGCTGTTCAGCGCATCTTAAGTGTGCATTTTGTGCACAAAAGAAAATCATTAGATGCATGGCTGGAATTTCACAAACGACCAGTCCAAAGAATATTTCATAAAATTTAATATCCTCACCCTGCCTTCCTTATACATTTATCTACTAATAAATAATATAAAAAAACAAGATTCTTTAGTAGCTAACCATCATATGCATAATTACAATACTCGCCAAGCCAATGCCCTTCATCAGTCATTTTGTAGACTATCGCTAGGACAAAATTCGCATATTTATAAAGGCATAGAATGTTTTAACATTTACACAAAAAAACTTGGAAATGAAGTAATAATCGCAACATTTAAAAACAAGATATATAATTATTTGGGAACTAAAGCCTACTACTCTTCTGAAGACTTTATTAGTGATCCTTGATGGTGTCCGCCTATATTTTTACTTTTCTTTTACTTTTCCTGTCTTTTACTTATGTAATTTAATTGTAATTTTAGTGTGATTTTATAGTATTTTACTTTATTTATAGGTATCTTAAAATTGACTAGGCAAATAAGTCTTATGTATTTTTTAAATTATATTTAAAAAAATGTATGAACCCTACTTTGTGTTCAAACAAAGCGCCAGGTGGCATATCGCTGGATGTCAGATCCCAATACTTAACTAAGCTGGTATTTTTATATTTTTACCGTTTATTTATTAGAGACGGACCGATTGCTCTTAACAAGGAGTAAAGTTAAAAAAATTCATTGTTTAATTCTCCGATAGACTTACACATATCATTAAGGTTTGCAATGGACAAACACACCAAACTAGTCGTGTATTTAATATATATTTACTTGTAGAAAAAACATTAAAAATAAATAATTCATTTCTGATATGAAACATTGTATTCAGAAGACAAAAGTTATATAAATTATATTATAAATATATACCTAAGAATTTCACAGTGTTTACAACAACAAAAATACACTCTAACATTGCCAAGACTCTAAATTACCAAAAATTTCATTTTAAACAAAAAATACAAATTAACAAAAAAAATAACATTTAAATTTAGTTTTAAATCTACAGGGTGTTTAGAAAAATTCTGGTCAGAATAATGTATAAAATTTGACGACTAAATTAAAACGTGTTCAGGTTTAAAAATTATTTTATTTTCATTCATCTTAGAATGAAATTAAAATACCTCAATATCTTCTCAACGAATTTGTTATTGGATGATAACTTTTCTATGACACCCTGTATAACAAATGTTCCAAATCAGAAAGTTAAAAACGTAAAAGGGGAAAACTCAAGAGAACGAAATAACAATAATAAGAGTCGTTAGGAAAACATAGACAATGTAACTGTTTTTATTTAGTAGGTCTTCAATTTTTTTAAAGATTCAAAATACAATCCTAGGTATTTACAATTATACATGCCACAGTTCCACAGTCACAAAACCTTCATTTTCATATTCAATTAGTCAAAAATAAATTATTTTTTAATTCCACACTACTTTTGAATCATGCCAGATAGCTGTAAGTGTCCTTTTGGCCATCAGTTCTCTCCAGGTATTCCTTTTCTATTAGAATATCTATACATTTCTGTAACAAAACGAAATTTACAATTTCATATTTCAAAAATTTCATCTCAAATAATATACAGGATGTCCCAAGATTTTTTTAACAGCCAATTACTCAGATATCTTAAATTAGTATTATTGCCAAAGAAATTGTCTCCAAATCTTCAGTTTATACAATTTAAAAAAACCATGAAAATTCTCACTTGGTAAGTCAAGGTAGATGGAGAATTAATATTTGGTGTAGGGAATTTAATAGATCCTTATTTTTATACCGATACTTCTCAAAAACACGAACCAGTTACCTGGACAAAGCTAGTGGACATTCATATAAATAAAAAAAGAGACATGATATGGCAACAAAACTGTGCACCGCCTCATAACCGGCATTGTAAGTACCAGATTTCCAGACAATTGGATTGGAAATAATGGAAAACTTCGGTAGCCTTCACGTTCCCCGGGATTAACACCATTAGATTTTTTGGGTTATTTAAAAAACTTGTTTATACTGAACCACTGGCGGATCCAAGGGGGTCTGTGGGGGCTGAAGCCCCCTTTAGGTCGAGTTTTTTTAATTTAAAGAAAGATTACAAGAAACCATATCCCCCCAGGTGAAAGACAGCTCCCCCTTGAAAATCAGTTGGATCCGCCCATGTACTGAACAGCCTACTCATGTAGAAGATTTAAATTGTTTAGAGGTTCGATGATTGTGTTGAAGTAGGTCATTTTAATAAAATAAATATAAAGTCTAATTATTTAAATTAATACCTTGACTATATTATACTACATTTATTTTGCAATAAAAAACATTTAATTTGAGCTTAAGGTAGAACTCCCATACCACAATAGTCAAATGTGTGCTCTGTGTTATTCGACTACTGTAGTATTTATATTTGGCAACGCCGTGTAAAAGCAAAAGAGACAGAAGTATGCTTTCAGTAACTGTCATATGGTATACACATGGGTTTCACATTAAGTTATAAATAACTCAAGCACTCCGGAGATTAGAAATTGGGGTGACACCACATTTAAAATAAGTGTTCAGATGACAAAGCTTTAATGATAAAATGTGGAAACATCATTAATAATTATTTTTATTCAAAACTTTAAATGCGATAACGAGCAAATTTAATTTATAATGTACCAAGTTTCATTAAATTCTGAACAGTAATTATAAAAGCTTTTTTTTAATATGCGAAAACGTTACATCTTCAGTGATGTCATCAATACCAAATATATTACTGAAGGACTCATTAAATTTTCAAATTTTAGTACAAAAATGTTATATAATATTCCGTTAGGACTGAATTTCAAATAAAAAAAAAAAGAAATACGAAATCAGAAAACAAGAAAATTACCTACCTTTATAATATGGACTCTTGGTTTAAACCTAGAAGAAAGCTGATTGAGAACCTCAGCAACTAACTGTTGGTGCTTCAAGACCTTTCTCATTTTCATGATTCGTACGATCGCTGCTTGAATAAGCAATTTTCTATCTTCTTCTATATGTTTGTGAGTCGTTTCTTGTTCCATTTTTAGTTCCGTTTTCATCGGTATATTTATATTGACACGAAGTTTTTTACTAAAAAAAAATTATACATGTATATCTGGAAATATTGATAACAAAAACTAATGAAGATAAGGCTGGAACTAGTTTTTGAGATAATTAAAAAAAAATTTAACGTCCTGTATCTTCAAGCGGACCTACATGCATATGACAATGTTTATCTTAAAAATGTCCCAAGAATCTCCTCGTGAAATATCGGCATCCAATTAAAAATGGAAACATAGTAGTTTCCTCTGTGCTCTTCTACATATCTGTATTTTAGTTGCAAACGCACCTTATTGGAATTTAATTCATTAGATTGTAAGGCTCAAGTGACAAATAGTCCAATCAATAGGTATAAAGTGATGACAAAATTCCAATCCGAAAACAAAAAATAGGGCCGTATAAAGAAAAAAAATAATATGAGTTTTTGTTTCATTAAACTCGATCCTAGTTGGCGAAATTTCCTAAAAAACGGTTTTTCTTGAATAAAACAAAAGTATAACTCCAATAAAAAAAAGTAAATGAGAAAGTTGTAGATAATAAAAATATCTTTCGATTCATTTTTCGATCATCACTTGTATTGAAAAACCAAATTTTCAAAGTCATTTTTTGGTACTTAAAATTTAAAAAATTGCTATAAACTTTTTATAGGATGAAAGTACAAGTCTTTCCGAAAAAAATAAGCTCAAGATCGTTATTCTACGATCACTCTTCGATCAAGAGTAGCTGATTTTCGCAAGCTCTTTTTTTTAGAAAAATGGAAATATCTCGAAAACTAATAAATATTTAAAAAAAATTGAAATACGTACCTATTCTACATGACACGAGCTATATTTTTGTCAAGTATCAAATAAATTTATTTAAATGTGATAAAGTTATAGCAAAAACAAAAAAATGCGATTTTGGACGGTTTTTTCGATATATCTCTATAAGTTACATCTCGATCGAGACTTATAAAAAATGAATCTAAAGATATTTTTATTATCTACAACTTTCACATTTACGTTTTTTTTCTCTATACGGCCCTATTTATTGTTTTCGGTTTGGAATTTTGTCGTGACAGGTTAATTGGACTAAAAGCAAAGCGGCGGAAACGTGGTATAAACAAATATAAATGTAATGCTGCATGCAAAATCTATAATAATACAACACGCGTCGTTTAGACTTTTAGTACTTCAACAATGATATAATCGAAAGTCCAGCTTTGTCTCTACTAGTCGTCTTTACTTATAGGAAAAGTTTTTTTATTTCTTACTTTTTGAATCCTAAATTCAAAATAACCGTTGAGTTTAGAGTAAGATCATTCTCGTCATCATCACAATTGAGTAACTTAGCCTTAAGTAATATTTGTATAACTTGTATTAGAAAATCGTTTTTAATTTGTGTATTTTCTTCAAGCTGAGCAATGGTCCAGCTATCTGCAACGTTATACTGTAGCAGTACCGCCATTTGAAACGTACTAGCTTGTAAAGTATACCTAAAACCAAACAAAAAGTGTTAAAGACGTTAAGAAATAAATAACTTGCATAATAAAAGACAATACTGAAAATTATATGATGATTACAATGTTTTTTTCTACTCCTGTACTTTAAATTACTTATTAAATGTGCGCTATCCGTTTCATATTAACCCTCATTATAGCGCAATTTTCATTATAATACTGATTTTGATCAATAGAATAAATATCACACTTTTCATTATAAAACTGATTTTGACCAATAGAAACCCCTACTTTCTATTATAAAACTGACTGCACCAATAGAAATTTCTACGTTGTAATCAAGTAGGTTGTTGATAGATATTAGATATTATAGACAGTTCTGTAAAAGCTAATATCAAAATTATTCTTGTTGTGTCAAATGTATCAAATAAATTAATAGTTTTCAGTTAAAGTACTTATTTATATTTTGTCATAGAAAAAATAACGTATGCAACTTTCATGTAATGATCGTTGCGTCATAATATACTATGTTGAATTAATAGAAAGTGCCAATTTGAAGTTTTCGAACGCCAATAGGCGTGCTTTGACGTCTTACCATAGATATCAAGTTTATTCATTATATATTTTGTCACAACTTCGGTCAGAAATAAAGTGGCGGTAAATCACACTTTGTATTCAACAGGTTATTTTGTAAAAATTTAAAAAACGAACTAAGCCTAAGCTTGACGATAACGGCATTCGTTGTGAAAATAATATTTTTATTTGGTTCATAATTACTTGATCCGATAAAAATGTATATTTTTCAACAAAAAATTATTAAATGATGGGCATTCTTTACTTATTGAGTCTATGTAATAAAGGTAAGCCTTTCAAATTCAGAAAAAATATATATTTTTTAACCTGAGTATACTTTTATGAGTGTAGATTATTTCTACCCTACGATATAAAAAATGTATGATTATGAAGATATTAAAAATGCTGTCAAACTCACAAAGTCACAAAAGAATTTTATATTTTTTTATATTTAAATACCATAAGACAAAAAAAATTAAAAAGCCAAATCTCAAAATGTATTTTAAAAAAATAGTCAAAAAGCGCCACACCACTTTTGGTTAAATATAGCTTTGGAATAGACATAAAATGTGCATATTGTAATATTTTTCTTTCAATAAAATTGTTTTTTTATTTCATGTAAAAAGGCCATCATCAACATGTAAATGTCGGGACATCCAGATCATGAAAATTACAAGTTTAGTGAGAAAAATTGTTGTTAAAATAAAAGTGTTTCAGTGTGCGATAGTCTACAAGATAATAATTAGTGTCAATATACGTTAGAAAAAAACTATTCTGTAAACCTTAAACTTGAATCAATTATGAATGCAGTACCATATTATTTGGAATATCAGACCCTAATACTTATCCATGTCTATCATGCGAAACAAATGCAGTAGCACTTATCGCTTATCATTAACATTTAATATTGATATACACAAATAGAACACACGTACGAACAGACATAAGAGTTACAACTAAAAATAAAAAAGTGAACGAAAAATCAATATTTTATAAGGGCATTATTACATATAATGAACTGAATGATTCCATAAAAACCTGCATCACCATTAATTTTTTCAAAAAACAATTAAAGGCTTTTTTTATTATGTAAATGTCTAAATTAAGTTTTAATTGTTTATTTACTTTTTAGTCACTTTTTAAAATTTTTAACAAACAACATTTGTCTATAAAATGTTAAATAAAGATTTAATAATAATAGGATAGAACTAAATTGCTCATTGTCATTATTGACCAGATTGTAATATTACAAATCATTACTAGGAGATTAAAAAATGAAGTAATTCTTATGTTTACAAAACTTTCTTCTGTACAGTCATACAGAGACAATGTTACATCAAAGATCGCGATAATAAAACCACTTTTTATATTAAAATTGTCTTTTACCATCATTCTAGTTGTCCTCCTACCAGCAACACTCAAAAGCCAACAGGCGTGTCCGAGTTAGGAACGACGGCGCCTTAACTTTTAACGTGCGATTTTCCAGCACGGCCGAAAGGACAACCCGATCCGCATATCAGTGGTCACCCAGCCACAGTCTAACCGCGGCAAAACGTGCTTAACTGTTAGATCGATACTCACCAACCTTACCCATTGAGTTATACTGAAGTTTTTAGATTTGACGTTTGTACTTTTAGTCTAAAACCGTTTCCAAAAAATTGACAATAACAAAAAATATAATAATAATTTGCTACAGAAGAGATCACAAAAACAAAAAATATGTTGACAACAGATAGATTTTGATATCTTATCTTGTGATCTTGTGTCCAGTGAGCCGTTTCTATTATTCTAATTATTAATATATTATTTGTTATTGTCAATGTTCTGAAAACGACTTTAGAGAAGAAAGGAGTGCAGTAATTTAATTTGTAGAAGTAGTACAGGTTTAAGAGGTAGAAATTTTATTTTGACCTCATCCTTCAATGATTATTTGCAGTTAAAATGAAAATTTTAATACATTTGATCGGCCTAATAAAAGATTTCGTTTGATTTAATCATGTTTCCATGGTTTCTACTGTAATAAACCTGTTCTTTTGAAAGACAAGTCACAGTTTATTTATTCATAGCCGTATCGTACGTATTTTAATTGATTCGGAATTAATATAATTTTTATTTATGTCTTAACCATTAAGAAAATATTAGCATTTTCCCTATAATCATTTTAATATCTTCAACCATCATAAAATATATCAAAAGGAGCCATAGTACTCACCTATTTTTAAAACAATTTGTGTTGAGCTCTCCTTTAGACATATTGTAAAGCCAGTTCAACTTTCTACCTGAATGTTGACCCGAATAAAAATTTGTAAACCTATGTACGCTGCGTTCCAACTAAAACAGAGAAAACAAATTGGTGTTTTTTTATTAAATTTATTTCAGAAACAATACCGACCTCAGAAGGTAAACCAAAAGTAAACGATTGCTGAAACGGCCAGGAACCCGAAGACAATACTTGAATACTAAAATCTATTCCTAAGGATTCGTCTGATTTGACTAAGTGATTTCTAAATTGTTCATTCAAATCTTTTGATACCCCGATATCCTAAAATTAACAAAATAATTTTATAAAATATGCATATGCATAAATCAAATAAATTGATTGACATCTAAAAGACAGCTGCAGTTAGTTCTCGCTATTATAATAAATGAAATTTACTGAAATTTGGCAAATATTGTGGTAAAAACACACAAGGCTGTTTCCGTCGATTCTTCACACCCTATCATACAAACAAATGGAGCTATTCACACTACGCCGCGCCGCACAGTGGGACGAAACGCCTCTGTCGCATTCAAATTACTCTACACCTCACATAGGTCCACTGTTTGAGGTGGATTTTTTTTAAATGTTCGTCTTAGATTTTTGATTTCGGTTTTTATTTTTCTGAAATTCGATTACAAAATTTGATTTTTATGAAAAAAAAAAACTGATTTTCGGCGCCAAGAAAAATTTTTCATATTCCCAAAAACGGCCATAATGTTCCAAAAATTTTCGTGGAGAAGCGATTTTTTAACTCAAACTTGGAACATTATGGCTGTTTTTGGGAAAAAGAAAAAGACTCGAATGTATCAACACTACTGAAAGCAGAGGCAACGTTGCAATTTTGATGCCGATTAGGCCATCGCTGTGTGTGTGTTGGGACAGGCGGCGGCCGACTCGGCGCAAACAGCCTAGTGTATTTTTAACCTTACTTGGAACATTCTCTGTAACTTCGAAGTGTATTCAAATCCACAAGCTTGCTTGAGTTTTGAGATCATCGAAGCCTCAGCATCGTCACTAGCTGACATATGTTGAACGAGCCTTTTGGCCAGCATTTTGCTGTAAAACTTTTGAAATACGTCCTTATCTTCTATGTACTTGAACACAACCATCTGAAACAAAGTTAATTTTTTAATCTAACATTGGTATTTTTATGTAATAAAAATTGAGTTTTTGAGACAGAACATTTATGAAATAGTTTCAAAATCAATGTTGGTAATTCAACTTTTCTATCATCTCTCTTTTCTATCATTTCTATCTAGCAAACAGTCACAACGCCAACACGAGGATAATAACCATAGTACTTGGTGCTACAAGCATAGTTTGCTAAATATCCAGACGTGGCATCACCAATGTAAATATTTTAATGTTTCTTTTTTTTGACAGAAAGTTTCGTTGCAATAATACTAGAACAGTGTTTCTCAAACTTTTCAAATATTATACCACATAAATACATACATAGAACAAAAATATATGTACCACCATAAAAGAAAATTGTTCGAAGCTAGACTCCTAAAAGTAAAAAAATTGAAAAAAATGTGTTTCTGAATAATAAAGATTAAAACAAAATGTTAAAAGGAGCGCAATTTTACATTCATTTAATTTTTTTCTGTAAAAATTGTACAACTAAAAATATTGTAATGTACCGCAGTTTGAGAACCGCTGTACTAGGAGGTTTTGTGTAATTTTGTACACTTTCGTATTTTCGTAAATATCGTACAAACGAAAATCCGCTGTGAAAAAATTCTTCTGTTTCGAAGTCAAAATAGGCACAGAAATTAAAACAGTTTGTAGTAATATAGAATTGGGTCATGGTACAAGATGTGGAGACGAACACCTTAGTGGAAGTCGAGTTGGGCGGCCAGCTAACAATAGACTGAAGACTGAAAGTTCAATTACATACCAACAAGCTGTGAGAGATGGGTGCCGCTTTTGCTCGTTCAAAAACACACGCAATGGAACCTAGGTTTTGCGTCGATTCATAACTGTTGTTAAGAACTGATATACCACTACACAACGGATATCATGAACCAGTTAAAGCAGTGGAGTAATATTCATCAACTACCTTGAAATGAAACCAATACCAACGAGTATTATACCAACTTACTGCAACGTTTGAACGATGAAATTAAGGTACAACAAACGCACTTGGTCAAAAAGAAGATCTTGTTTCAGTTTCTTTCCCACAAGAGTGATTTCCATTTCTTCTACCAAAAATTTCAAAAAATGGCTGTTTTACTAATAGATAAGATAAGATAATTTATTCATCACTAAAATTTTTACACATACACAATTACAGAATTAAATACATGAGAAAATTTATTTGACTAGTCAAAGAAGAAAAACAAAGTTCCAAAATGATTCTAAATATTCAAAGCAACAAATTCATCTATACCGTAGAAGCAACTATCTAGCAAGAGCCCATGTACTTCATTTCTTAATGCAGTTCTAGTTTTATTGATCCCTATAAACGATTTTATCTTATTGAAGCATTTAAATACCCAGATATTTTGGGGAATTCTGACTCACACTTAAGCGAGAGTAGGGGTGGTATAATGTATCTTCACTACATGCAGAGTAATTAGAAATATCTTAATTTTTAGGAAATAGGTATTTGCTATAATAAATGAATAGAACTATCTGTAATATGTAGAGACATGGCAATGATAAGACGTTGTATTTTTTAAATAATGGTTTACAAGAGTCCAGCGGACGAGCCTTGTCCATGCAGCGAATGACTCTTTTCTGAACCTTGAAAGTGCAGAGTTATCACAGAAAAGCAATCCATACTGTAGCCTTGATTGTAGAAGTCCATAATACATGAGTTTTATAACTTCTGTACAGACAGTGTCTCTCATATTTCGAATTGCGTAGTTTGCACAATCATAAGTAATCCAGGCTGTAAATAGTTATTTTGCACTTTAAATCTGGGAAATGTGGCATGTGGCTTTTGCTCCTAGGGGCAACCAGGATGACAATATGACGAGGGCCAGCCTGGATCATCAGTATAGTACACTGGCGGATCAAAAACTGACAAGAGTACAATTCTATTAGTTTTTCTTAACACTTAAAAAAATTTAAAACTACACAATAAAAAACTAAAGGTAATGTTGAGAGAGCAAAAAAATTGTCCTTTCGAAAAACTATTATATCTAATAGTTTTCCTTAAAAAAAGACGTTTTCTGCTTTTTATTGTTTCTAAAGGACGAAGTTGTTCTGTAATAAGTTTTTATTTTTGTACTTACCACTTGATTTAAAGTATCTTCAAGCTCAGCCTCTTCAGCGTTTTTATTCGATTTCTTCAATAACAGATCACAGTATTTGGCAAGGAGTTCGGGAGACTTACTACTCGAGTTGGCTTGTTTGGTAACGGCGTTAGCGTTTATGAACCTTCCACACGCCTTGTCCAATGCAGCAACAAAACCGCTGTCGTTGCTGAAAGCCACTAACACCAAAGCATTGTATTTTTTGTGCACCTCTAGGATGGTGTTCACGTAAACCTTGGGGTCCTGAAAATTATATGGAAAAGTTCCACTATTAAATTTTTTGCAAAGAATTTCTCTCATTCTCCTGACCCAAATGTAAAAATTCCCTAAAATTAGAAGTAATTTAAAACCTGGGTTATATGTTCACAGGTAATTACTAGGGATCTATTAAGACATAAATGGTTATTTTCTTAATTTACATTGGTAGAAAAATTAAAATTAGTTTCACTTTTTAATTACTATGTAATTTTGTAATAACCAGCTTCACAATAAATGTCTTAATTACTTTTGTTTCAAATAGGACGACACCACCATGTAGTTTGTTATTTTCAAAATTATATAATTTTACGCTCTAAGAGGCATATCAAAATTGCGCAACCAATTTAATCCACTGTATTTGGCTGTACAAAATTCAACTTGGGAGAGATATAACCATAAATATTAAAAGAAATACACAGATTGGACAAATAGTCAAGGATAATAGAAGAGGAAAATATTCTTTGTGCCAAAAAAAAAGGATATAAGCACATATGATTTAGTACAATCTTGCTGTAGAAAAAGATATATGCTGTCAAAGTTGAAATTGTTTTATTTGAATTCAACTTGACATTGATCTTTTTTAGATATTAGCAATATTAGTATTGTGATAAGACAAATAGTGTCGTTTATCTTTGTTTATACTTTTTAAAGAAAGAACTGTGGGAACAAATACAAAAAACAGATCCAATTTAATTAGGGTGGAGGGACAACTTTTTGAAAATTTACTTAGTTTAATTAATGCAGGGAGAGAGTGAATTTGTTTTATTTTTGTTTGTTTTTTTCAACAGATACTGTGGTATATTTAAATAAATCTAATTACCCACCAACTATTTAAATAATTACGAATGACTTGAACAAGTTTACAAAGGTAACTCTACAACTTAAAATAAGCATAAAAAATGTCAAATCTCTACCGTATATGTATACAAAAATGGTTCTAAGAGTTCAACAATAAACCCAGTTGCATAATAATAATTACATTGAAATATACAACAGATACCACTTTCAGTTAAAAATCACCAACCGTTTCACCAATCGGAAAATAACGAATAAGTTCAGATATAGCCGAATGTAATGTGATAAACAAATTATTATTTTGAACTCTCAAATATACTTTCTTTTCAAATTTTGTGAAAATCTGAGATTACCCAAAAACCAATAAACTTTAATCAATAAAAAAAATTGTAAATTTACATTGTTGGCTGTAATGTATTATTTTTTAAAATTGCTGAAATTATCATTTTCACATCATTTCCCGTGTTAATATTTTTCTAATACGAATTAATTAACCTTTAATGACAAATTTTCCTTTTTCTTGAAATAGAAATTAGCAGAGCATTTTTTTATGACTTACATAGTGGAAATCATCAAGTTTGAAAAAAAAATGTAAAATAAATGTAAAGTGAGTAACTAGTTTGTTTGTACATAGTTTAAATGAATAATGTTTAAAGATGAAAACTTATTTTGAACTTACATTAAGAGCACTTTCTCCTCTACGCTCAATAGCGGCTAAACCTTGTGCAGCAATGTGTTGCTCAAGTAAAGTTCTCAACTCCCCGAGCCCGTCTGGAATTCTTGCAACCAAACTGTACATTCTACCCAAGTCTGCATCTTTGTCGTCATCTAATAGCTGCTGGAATTCAGAGTGAAAGAGCTCGAGGTGTTTCTGGATCAAAACTCGCTCACAAGTTTTGGCCAAACGTTCACTGGTAGTCTCATAGAGATAAACTTGGACTCTTTTTTGCTCTTCTAATAGCCTTTGCTCTGCCTAAAATCGAAAGAAGATTTAATAATTATCATTAGTATAAAAACGTTTTTCAAATTAATAATTGCAATAAAGTAAGTAAAGATACTGAAAAGATATAAATAATCAGCAAACAAGCGTAAGTAACACAAAGTAAAACATATCATACTTACTCTTTTCATATACTCAGTTACTGGATTTTCTGCGAGAAAAGATGTGCTTTCCCTAGTATAGAATCGTTCAGTATCTTCTAAAAACACGTTTTCAAAACTGTCTTTATAAACACAAAGATTGGGACCTTTTGCTCCAGGTTCTTCTTCATTGAGACCCAACTCCACATAACAGTTTATAACTCCTGATACCAGACGTGTATTTATTGTCTCGCCATTTCTTTCTTTTTCTATTAGCTTAAGAACTGCGTTGGTAACCTTGAAAGATTGAAAAAATTGTTATAAAATAAGATATTTTTTATTTAAACCACTCAATTTTTGGTCAGTAATTGTTTATTGTCTGAGACAGTGTTTCAGTGATAGCTAAGCATAAAGAAATGCTACAGTATTTCAAGCAGAGTTATATGCAATTCTGCAATGTGCTAGAGAAAATAATAGGAGAGGTCCTAAAAACCAACAGATCCTCATCATGTCAGACAGTCAGGCAGCACTGTCAAGTCAGGAAGTGACTTCTAAACTTATATGAGAATGCATCGAAGAACTGAAAGTGCTGGGAGACCAGAACAGAGTTGTACTGGCCTAGGTGCCTGGACATCACGGTATCGATGGTAATGAGAAAGCTGACCAACTTGTAAAAATACGGAAAATTCTACATAGAAAGACCATATTCCAAGAGAACACCTGAAGTGCTCTCATTGGACAAAAGTAAGCTGAAAGTGATAACAGGACTCATGCCACTCAGTGCCGAGTATGCAACAAGGACAGTGAAACATTTACTGTGCGAATGTTAGGTATTGGAACGCAAGAGGCAACCAAAAAACACCCAGCAAACGAACTGTACAAACTAGTACAGGGTACAAAAATATTGGACTGGGTAGATTAACAAAATAGGCAAGTAAACGCAATAAGCCAGGCTTCAACAATATAGATCTTAGATCAGACGGGTCCAGAAAGAGGAAAAAATAAATAAATTTTGGTTGTAATAGAAACCAAATACTAGATTACTAATCCTTCAATTTTGCATTTTAGATATCTTTATTGGAAGTAAATCTTTTTTGGGTATCTTAGTAATATTATTAAATAAATTGAAAATATAAGGTTGAGACAATAAACAAGCACTTCATAAAAAAAGTTAAATAACTGGTGAGGTCTTACTGCCTTGTTTAATTGTTTGAAAAGATGATCTCTCCAAGTAACTAGTGCCAGTTGGTATATTTCGTAAATACCCTTCCTTCCTTCCTCACATTCCCTTTTTACCCAATGTCTATTCAAATATGCACAGACACCATCTAACACCTTGCTGCAGAATTGATAATCTTCCCACTGATTTGTGTAAAATATAAGGACGTCTTCATCCATGCGGTGTAGTCCATCCTATAGAAAATCAAAATATTCAACGATATTTTTTTTAAACATGATACACTAGTAATTATTATCAAATGAAAATTTAAACTTGAAGTGTGAATAATTTGACACAAAATAATAAGTCTAAAGATGTATTTAGTTTGTTAGATATAAATTTAGTTTAATTTCATCCATAGCAAAAATGGACAACCATATTTACTTGCCTACTGAGCTATATTATGTAAAACGCCTTAAAAGTTTGAAGGCGTTAGTTTTTAGTAATACTTTTTATTGAAAATCCAGTTATAAGAATGAAATGTGTAATTTTAGATCTAATTTAAACTAACAAAAAATCATGGCCAATTGTTAAAACCATATAATTAATTTCTTTAAAAAATGATAAAAGTCAAAGCAGAGTAGCAATAATTGGTCTCAATATACAAAATAATATTATCTGGGTGCAAAGTTATGTAATCCAATATAAAAATTGCTTCAATCTATTTAAGGTAGAAAATATTAAGATAAAGATGTACCATACATTAAATTCTTAAAAGTTGTTCATCATCTGTGATTAATGTAATACTTTGGATTGTTTATTAAATGTCAATTATAATGAAATAATTTATGGTAGATTTCTTTTTTCTACGATTATCAATTAAGAAACACATAGTTGTATATGGATAATAATTTCCTACATATTTCATAGACAACTACACTGTCATTCAGTCGTTAGTCAATATAATCAACGAATTACCTATTGTTAATTGTTAACTGGAAAGGTTAAGAGATAAAGAATAGCTAGTTAGCTAATCTTCGCCTTTTCAGGACAAATATTTATGTAATATTTGTTAAAATAAAGACGATTTATTATTATTATTATAATTATGTGTATGAAATTAACAGGTGGCTTTGACAGTTTGGTAAAACTTCACTGAAAGCAACTAACAGTTCATAAAAGAAATAAGTTCAATAACTTTGCACGAATTGGCTAGAATGGCAACTAGTCTTCACAACCCATTCTTTTAAATATAAGATTTCCATTTTTTATAAAACCTTGTCACTACATTAGTGTGCATCCCGACAAAGATTTAAGGTATTAAGATAAATAACTTATTAAATAGTTTTGCTTTAATATCTTTCCACAAAAACAGGTTATGCAATGAATACAAGAAATTGTAAAGAAATATAAAGCATATAATGTATTATTAAGTACCTCAGATTGTGATATCTAATTCTAATCTTCAAGAAATTTTAGTACAATAAAACTATAGGTGGTAAATTATTGTTTATAATAATTATCAAATATATCATTTTGCAATAGTTTTTGCTATCAGCATTTCAATTGTTTTAATTGCTACCTAGAGTGATTGTAAAAAAAATCACTCCCATATTTTTATTACTATCAACTAAAAGAGAATGGATCAAATGTCGTGAATAGGTCAAAGATTTGATCTGATAAATGATGACTAAGCAGAAAGTCCTAATTAATACATTTTTAAATGTATTTTATGGTCTTTACCTACCTACTTCTTAAGAGAATATAGCCATTTTATTTTATATAAGATCAACTGGAAAGCTGTGTATGATGAAATAATACCTTTATCTGTTACTGATTTTAAGCTACAATCCAATGCAATTTTACGTTATCTTAACTTTCAGGCAACTGAGAAAAAATATTACTAGTTATTTACACATTAATTAAAGTCAAACGCAGGGCACTAAGCTAAGCTAGCAAATAAATAAAAGTTTCAGATGAAATAAAAAAGAATTTCTTACACTAAGCAATGTGACAAGGTAATTTCTAAGAAACTCCCTCAACCTCTTATACAGTTCTAGTCCAACTAGTTGGGCACCTCCTCCAACCTGGTTTTTTTTGCTTTTAGAAGTTGTATTTGCAGGGGCACGACCATTATTTTGCTGATGCACTGAAGTGCAATAGTTATAAACATGTGTATACAACTGAATGTAACGTGATTTATGCATTGTCTCTCTATTATACACTTGCTGGATACCAGCATTCAAATCTCCCCATATTTGATCTAAGTCGAACTGTCTTAAACCAGATGTGTTGTTACCTATAACCAGGGAGCTCTTATTAGACATTTCCTTAGTATTGTAGGATATATCTTCACACTGTGGACAAATTAGAAAATGCTTCAAACTGCAGTTTGCTTGCTCATCACAATTAAAATAATCTTTATACACACATTACAATTCTTTAGGGCCGCGAGTTTCCTGAAAACAAAACAATTAAATGCTTTCAAACAAATTGTGAAAATAATTTAGTTTCAAATGTCTTTCACCTTTTGTTTGTAGTGATGAAAATCATTACTTCGTTTTTTTACACTTACCATCTATTTATAACATAACAAAAATTTGTACAATATATACAACTATTGATTACAACGAAAAACTGTAAATTTACAAAAAATAGATAGGTTTTGTTAATTTTTTCCTTATTTCTTGAATTTCAGAATCACTAAAATTGACACATAACTGACATCACACAGATCTCCAAGTTCTTTTTCTCAAGATCTCGTTTGTTAGTTGTTATATTCAACAAACCAATCCGGTACCGGAATGTCACATTTTACATTTGTTTCTCCTTTACATTAAAAAGAGAAAGCAGGATATATCAACAACAACTGTCACGTGTTAGTAATCAAAATCAAATCAAATCTTTATCTTTGTATTGCTAATGTGTGAGAACGAGAAAAATGATCAATTCAGAATATCAGAATCATGAAAAAATGTAGTTAGGTTAGGTCGTACAAACAACAAATAAAAGCGGGAAACAGAAAATTGTGTTGAATACATAAGAAAGTAATAAATATGGGTATTTTGAATTTAGCCAAACTTTTAGCTGATATAGCACCACAAGCATTAAAAGAAAATGAACTTAAAACATACTTCGGTAAATTTCCATCTTATTTTAACCGCAAATAATTTTCTAGATTTTGATCTGAATTAAAAAATGTACCTAAAGGAGATATAATTAAACCAACGTTATAGCAAGGTTGAAAGATTTTTTAATTTTTAGGTCGTAAAGTAGCTATTGACGCTTCCATGTGTCTTTACCAGTTTCTAATTGCAGTACGAACAGAAGGAGCACAGCTTACTTCAGCAGATGGAGAAACTACATCACACCTTCTCGGCACATTCTATAGAACTATTCGTTTAATAGAAAACGGCCTCAAACCAGTATACGTTTTTGACGGGAAACCCCCGGAAATGAAATCAGGAGAGCTTAACAAAAGACAAGAAAAGAGAGCTGAAGCTCAAAAAGCATTGGAGAAAGCTACTGAAGCAGGGGATGCTGCAGAGATGGATAAATTCAACAGAAGACTTGTTAAAGTCACAAGACAGCATGCTGAAGAAGTTAAACAGTTATTAAAAATGATGGGAGTACCTTATGTTGATGCACCTTGTGAAGCTGAAGCTCAGTGTGCAGCTTTGGTAAAATCTGGGAAGGTATATGCAGCTGCAACTGAAGATATGGATGCGTTAACATTTGGTTCAAAGGTAAACCCAATTGGAACTCATTGCTTAGAATTTTTAATAAAGGCACAACTGTCTTTAAGAATGCTAAGACTGAAAGATCTCCTAAGTTTCATTTACTGTTTTTACACATTAATTCCATTTTTTCTCTCTATTGTTGTATTCTTTATTCCTTTCCATCATATACCCGTTTTTTATGCTCCTTTAATTCCCATTCCAAGTTTTTCTCTTTCTGTTCTTTGTATTTGAATCGGTAATTTGAGAAAGCACATAAGTCAAGGAAAGTAAATTTTTCAGGAGACACAAAAAACTAGTCACTGTCTTATGGGGTTTCCATTCCAATTAACTGCGATTTTCGGCCAATCATATCTCGGCTTTGGGAAGGCTGATTGATATGATTTCTCTTCAGTGGGTACAAATACTTGTTACGAATCCATTGCAATAAAAAAGTCGTTTTCATAAAAACACTGACTTATTTATGGGGTTTCTCAAATTACTGATTCATTTCATCTTTCAGTTTTTGCTCCATATATTGTTTTAGTAAGCCTTAAATCACTTATTGGATATATGTGATCAAACCATCAAACAAATTGTTTATTCTCATGGCTTATAACATGGCTTGTAACATTCAAACTAAATTAGACGAAAATAAATATGAGTAAACCAGTAAGGAATTTTAATTTATTAGATTCGACATCCTAAGACCGGTTTCTGTCTTTCGACTTCATCAGTTAGGCTTTTCGAATCCAATAAATAAAATTCCAAACTCGTACAAGTCAATAGCTATATCCGCTATAAGATAATATTTTTAGATGTGCTACCATCTATGGTAAGAAGAGAGTATTGACATTAAATTTTGACTGAATCTAGTCAAGATGTCACTCTCTTCTTTTTTATCCCTTTCAGAGATTAATACAAAGTGAGTAAACCAGTAAGGAATTTTAATTTATTAGATTCGACATCCTAAGACCGGTTTCTGTCTTTCGACTTCATCAGTTAGGCTTTTCGAATCCAATAAATAAAATTCCAAACTCGTACAAGTCAATAGCTATATCCGCTATAAGATAATATTTTTAGATGTGCTACCATCTATGGTAAGAAGAGAGTATTGACATTAAATTTTGACTGAATCTAGTCAAGATGTCACTCTCTTCTTTTTTATCCCTTTCAGAGATTAATACAAAGACAGAAACCGGTCTTAGGATGTCGAATCTAATAAATTAAAATTCCTTACTGGTTTACTCACTTTGTATTAATCTCTGAAAGGGATAAAAAAGAAGAGAGTGACATCTTGACTAGATTCAGTCAAAATTTAATGTCAATACTCTCTTCTTACCATAGATGGTAGCACATCTAAAAATATTATCTTATAGCGGATATAGCTATTGACTTGTACGAGTTTGGAATTTTATTTATTGGATTCGAAAAGCCTAACTGATGAAGTCGAAAGACAGAAACCGGTCTTAGGATGTCGAATCTAATAAATTAAAATTCCTTACTGGTTTACTCACTTTGTATTAATCTCTGAAAGGGATAAAAAAGAAGAGAGTGACATCTTGACTAGATTCAGTCAAAATTTAATGTCAATACTCTCTTCTTACCATAGATGGTAGCACATCTAAAAATATTATCTTATAGCGGATATAGCTATTGACTTGTACGAGTTTGGAATTTTATTTATTGGATTCGAAAAGCCTAACTGATGAAGTCGAAAGACAGAAACCGGTCTTAGGATGTCGAATCTAATAAATTAAAATTCCTTACTGGTTTACTCACTTTGTATTAATCTCTGAAAGGGATAAAAAAGAAGAGAGTGACATCTTGACTAGATTCAGTCAAAATTTAATGTCAATACTCTCTTCTTACCATAGATGGTAGCACATCTAAGAAAATAAATATGTTGTAGCAGTATTTTTGGACTTAAAAAGGGCTTTCGAGACAATTGACAGACAAATTATGTTATCAAAATTGAAACAATATGGTATTGGGGGTAGAGTATTGCAGTGGGTTAGTAACTATTTAAATAATCGCAAGCAGAGAGTCCGTTTTGCAATGGTCTTTACAACGAAATTCAAATATAGTAGTATCGACGTTATAAACATAAATTTGAACATTAATAATGAACACATTGAAGTTGTTTTTAATATAAAATATTTGGGATTTCAACTAGACAATTACTTAAATTTCGATAGCCACTTTAACTATATTTATAAAAAAATATCTAAAAAACTTTATTTCTTCAGTAGAATTTCGCAAAACTTATCAACTGAAACCAAAATTACTGTATATAATACCATAATTCAGCCTCATTTTGATTATTGTGCATCTATATTATACTTATTCAACTTAAATAAATTAAACATGCTACAAAAACTTCAAAATCGAGGAATGAGAAAACAAATCGTCTTACTCCAATTACGTCAATGTTAAATACTCTAAATTGGTTTCCGGTAGAGAAAAGAATGTACTATTTTACAATGATTTTAGTATTTAAAATAGTAAATCATATGGCACCAGAATACTTCCAACAATATATTACGTTCAACAATAATATCCATAATTATAATACAAGATGTACAAATAGCACCTACATTGCAAGAACTACATATCAAAAAACTATGAATTCTTTATTCTTTAAAGGTTTCAAAAAATTCAATGATCTCCCTTTATCTATACGCGAATCAACCACAATAAACTGTTTTAAAATTAAACTTAAAGGACTTTATTAAAAATTCAATTTAATTAAGATTTTACTAATTCCATTACTTGATGTTTTTAATGTATATTATTTTTGTCTTTATTATTTTAAACTTATATTTTATATTTGAAATGTGTATATGTATTTTAAGGGTTTTTATTTATTTATGCTACTTTTAGATTTATATGTAATTTTTAGTCGAGTTTTATATGTATATTAGGATTCCTAATTAATAAAGATCTATCTATCTATATATTTCATTTTATATTTCACCTTTTGCTTCTTTTGTATTCTACAGATTCTCCTAAGACATCTGACTTTCAGCGAAGCTAGAAAAATGCCAATTCAAGAAATTCACTTAGAGAAAGCACTGGAAGGTTTAGAACTTAATCAAAATGAAGTAAGTCAAATATGCAATTATAAATTAAAATAAATATCCCTAATGATCATTTTTCATTTTAAATTTTAGTTTATCGACTTATGTATATTACTAGGGTGTGATTATACAGATAGTATTAGAGGAATTGGACCAAAGAGGGGTTTAGAATTAATTAAAAAACATAAGAGTATTGAAAATATTCTCAAATCTATTGATAAAGAGAAATACCCTGTTCCTGCAAATTGGAATTATGATGAAGCTAGAGAGCTTTTCAAAAACCCTGAAATTGCTGATGCCGAAAATATTGAGGTATTTTTATATTAGTATCTAAAGTTCACTTGTTTATTATTTGGTTAGTTTAGTACTTATTTTTCTAACGATAAGAATATTACGTCAGGTTAGGATTAAAAGTTCTGAGGTACTTGTAGTGGTAATATTAAATAAAAAGAACAAAACCTATTTATCAGATACCTTTGTGCAATTCCTGTTTAGTTTTTTGCATGTAATTATGATCTGTTTTTACTGAGTATAGTACCAAAATAATTCTTCGGATCAGGGGATCCATGTATATAAAACTGCACTAGTAAAAGAGCTATTTGTTTGTGAGTTTAATAACAAAAAATCTTACATTATTGGCCATTATCGTGAAATGTGTTCACTCTTATAAGTCGGTGAATCACTGATATACAGATGTGGCAAAATTTTAACGGAACATAGAATTTTCAATGTATTTTGGACAAGAGCCCACGTAGAAATCGACCAGCACAAAATCTAAGAAATGTGCGCGAAGGCGTATCAACTATTCAATTGAACCACTGTTCCCCTTCCTGCCTCGAGCAACTGGCACGTGATACTTGCCACTCAGTCTACTGATAGTCAATCGCAGTAGTATTAGTATTAAGCCGATAACGATTCAAAATAAAATGTTCACGTTCACAAAGGAGGAAAAGATACAAATTTTAAAGTGATAATTTGGAGGCCACTCGATTCGAGATACAATACAATACAATTTATTTATTGTTGCATTTGAAAATAGACCAATTCCGACACAGTCCACCATTTCTCGAATTATTAAAAAGTTCGATATGAGATTATCTCTGTTTCACATATTTGGCTATTGTTTGGCATAAAAAGGTGGTTTATTTGAACCTTTATTACATTAGATTCTTAGTTTTTTTTAGTTACATTTTAGTTTATTTTTACCGTTGTTTTTTAAATCGTAGAATGTATTTTATTTTCAAAGCCGTTATGGAAAAAAGGAACCAAAGCGCTTATTTTCAGAAGAGAAATTATTTGTTACATTTATTGCAGCAAATAATTTCTCGCATACAATGGATCTTCAGCGTCGCAAAATCTGTTCCTGAAAGTCTCGCATACAACACACCTCCTTTCCTAACATTTTCATACTGCTGCCGGTCAGTGCTAGCAGGGTTGCCAACTAGCCTTTATCGGTTTACTCACAAAATTTTTGTGGATTACTCACAACTTCAAAATATCAATAGATGATATGCCCTGCGAGATAATTTTTTTTTACAAAAAAGGGGAATTTAGAAGATATGTGGAAAATAGCCAATGGTATAAGTAGACTTATTATTGATTAAAAAAGTCAAGAAATTAGTACTGGACGACCAGACATTAACTCCAATGCAAATAGCTGAAGAAGTAAACATTGATAAAGATAGAATTGGAGACATTTTCCTATTATTTACAAACGTTATTTGACTAGCGAAGTTAAAATTTCACAGAAGTTTTTGGAACTTTGCAAGGACAATTTGGAAGAAATTTGTTCTTGAATAGTCTTTGTTGATAAAACTTAAAACAGAAAAAGTATACTGAGAGTCAATGTAGTGGATTGTAAAAGAAGAAAAGCCGCTTAAGAAATTGAAGTATAAAAACTATGCTTCCAAGGTTATAACCACAATTTCCAGTATCTTAAAAAATCTTTTTAATTACCTTTCATCCAAAGATTTCAAAACAAAGCACTGAGGAACATAGTAAATGCCCCTTGGTACATTCGCAATAGTGACCTCCACAGGGATCTGGAAATGGACACTGTTAACCAGACCATCAAGAAATTAGCCAAGAGTCATGAAGAATGACTTCATCATCATGTCAATGTCGAGGCTATCCAGCTCCTTGACAATACTGGGTTAGAAAGAAGACTTAAGAGGATCAAGCCCTTTGAGTTAGTTTAGTGTTTTTAGTGCCAAAGCAGAGCTTATGTGTGCACGTTAAAGTTTAGTGCAATCCTTTCTACAGAACCTGATGAGTATACCTTAGTTTTAAATTTCAAACTCTATTAGATTAAGTTAGAATTAAATTGCTCATTGGTCACTGTTGACCAGATTGTAATATACTAAATGCCTTAGGGGTGTTTAATAATAAAAAAAAAAAAATTACCTTTCCCGGAATCTAAGATCAATGTCGAGTATATTAACCTCTTAAAACAAGGCCTGATTAGTAATTGTGGAGAAAAGAAGAAACGGGACATGTGGCCCCCTTTGCGAGTTTGCCTGTTTAAAATATGTCCTTTTAATACCTCAGAACTTTAGAACTTTTCAATCCCCCCTCGTATTTACCCTTGATTTGTTGAATTATTTTGGTGTTATTACTCTCAAAAAAGTGAATTTACTTGTAGAAATGTGAGATACAACCACTTATTTGAAACATTAAAATTTGTTTTTAACAGATCAAATGGGGAGAACCGGATGAAGATGCTATGGTGAAATTTTTATGCGGAGATAAAAACTTCAGTGAAGACCGAGTGAGGAATGGTTGTAAAAAACTGATGAAAGCTAAAGGTGGCTCTACACAGGGTAGGTTGGATGGATTCTTTACAGTTATGTCTACAACTCCGGCTAAAAGGAAGGTAGACGAAAAGAAGAATACTCCAAATAAAAGAGGAAAAACTTCGGGAGGAAAAGGAAGGGGTAGAGGTCCAAAATAAGCTTTTTTTGTTAATAATTTGAATTATTATTCTATTACCATTGATTTTGAGAAAGGAAATATCTTTTTTTGTGCAGAATACAGCTTGGACTACTGTTTACATGTATTTTTTTAATGTATTTATTATTCTCTTAGTAAGAGTTCTATCGTAGATTTTTGGTATTATTAAATATTTTTTTACAAAATATTTTGGTTTTTTAGTAAGGACACTTAAAAAATACTTATGAGATTTTATTTTCATATTATAAAATATAAAAGATATAATTATACAAATATCACAAGAATGCAAACATATACATACAAAAATATGTTTCATACTGAAAGTTTTTCTACTAGATTCTGAAGATGAACATTTCTAGTTACTTCACTTCTTCTCTTCAAATAGTCTTTGGTTCTTATCTGAAAACGAAAATGATGGTTATAGAGGAAAACAAGAAACAAGTAGGCGCGAATCACTAGTGATTCTGCATTAGACTTCTAAACTTTTAAAACAGCGAATGCTATGACCATCTTTGGTCAGATTAAAAGGTAAAATGGCTTAAATTATAACCCGCGTGAAGTTGGCACCCCCAGGTGAGAATTTTGCCCAGTGTAGGTCAGAAAAACATCATCCTGTAGGTTGTCAGAACTAGTCATCTTACATGGGAATTTCAGAAACTTTTATTATTTAAGTACTAATACAATAGTATTCTTTTTTAATATCGGCAAAAATCCAATTGGGGGTTTTCACCGCTAAGTACGGCTAGTTTTGAAGGGACCGCAGGTAGACAGAGAAGAAAACCAAAAAGGACAGACTCACTAACTCCGGCCGCGACATCACTTTACTTTGTAAATTTAAATTCATTATATATTAAAATAGTAATATACATTATTCGTGTTTCAATCACCAAACGAACCCAGTATTGCCCAATTTATGCCCATTTTTGCGCAGTCTCCTTTAACCCGTAAGTCAAAAGTCCAACATTCATAGTGTGGCACCCCCAAAAGCGAATACGATAAAATGAAGTGATTAATAATTTGGCCAAGTTATGCCCAGTTTTTCCCAATTTTGGAAATACATTGAAAATAAGGCCAGAACTATTTTCTGACAAAACTTTGGTGCTGCGTGAAGTTAGCACCAAAATTATTAAAACTGCACTTCTTAGCTTAAAAAAAAGTCATTCAAAGCCATTCAAAATATCATTAGAAACTTTTAGAACTCTTTATTACCTATTAAGAATTTAAAAAAGGTTTCTTTTTTACTTTACGGTGCTAACTTCACAGGGGTCAATATCAGATTTTAATCTGCGACGTTCAGACTGTGCCGAAATGACTAAACTAGGCATTTTTAACGACATAATGCCGTTTAAGTTAGAAATATCTGGACCTACAAAATTTTTTGATTCTACCATGCATTTTGTATAACGATAAGAAACATTTACAGTTTTCATTTAAAAAAAAGTCACGATGTTCTTCGCCAAAACGATATTTGCCCGAAAATTTATTAAATTTAACAAACCGAGTTTCAATATTAAAGTCTAGCATAGACATACGAATATTTAACTCGGAAAAAGATGAATAAAACCAAAACTATCACACATAATTTTAGCACATTTTCAGAAGTGTCCATTTTAACAGTGTTACTAAACTTCCAATTAAATATTTACCTAAATCCATGATTTCTGAAATTGAATTGGCAACATTGTATTTTCAACTTTGTATTTATGAGATGGCTGTCATTTGACAAGCAAATTATTTATGTCCGTCAAATGAACATTTTTTCCTTTTTTAATACTTTTCAGGCTTATTCTGGTTATAAATTGCTACTTGGGCACTTGTAGAAAAGTTATGTACCTAGGCGTTTGTATTGGAAAAATGTTAAATAATCGTTTCAACGCACTGAATTTGATTGTCTTGGGAGTGAGTATCACAATATATATATATATATATATATATATATATATATATATATGACACGCACATCTCTGGGTAAACGTTAAAAATAAGGGTCCGGCTGGGATTTTCATGAAATTTTCACAGATGCTATAAAACATGATAAAATCAATATAGCAATAGAAATTTTTGCGCGGAAAAATATTTTTCACATTTAAAAAAAAATATATATATATATTTCTATTGCTATATAGATTTTATCCCAGCCGGACCCTTATTCGTAACGTTTACCCAGAGATGTGCGTGTCAGTAGTTGTCAAAATTTATAGGTTATTATGGCGAAATTAAATAAAGTCAAACCTTGACGTTGATATTTACAAAAATTGGTTATTTTCTTATGACGATTTTCTATCTATCATCACTCCACCAACGTTTTCGCCGGCCACTGTTAGACCAACATTATGTATCGCGACTACGTTACTGAACGTTGCTTTGGAACACCCCTCGCACAAAAATATGATGTGATTTCCATCGATGATTGACAATTAACTACTTTTGACAATGCCAAAAACTGACAAATTAAACTAATATTTATCAGTTTCTCTTCTAATGGAAATAAAAAAACCACTTATTTTAAAGAAAAATGGGGCTTTAATTGGCGTTTTGTCTTCTTGAATGAAAATCGTTTTCAAAATGACATAACAAAATATATAATAAAAAATTTACTATAGAAACAGGTTATATTATCTCTGTGTTGTCTGTCGTTGCTAGGAAATAAACTAAAAGCTTAACTTTTCTTGTAAATATCTCGGAAGATCGAATTTCCACAGACATGAGACCTGCATTTTTTGCCGATTTAGATAGGAATTAGTCTACCCTGAAAGTTTCATTGAATTCTGACGAGTGGATTATGAGATCCTTCGGACACACATACATACAAATCTTGCTCATTTAATAGTATTTGATCTGAGGTTGAGCAATACTGGGCAAAACTAAAATGATGCATTTTCTCCAATTTTTTCCATTTTGTGCTTACTTAATTTTTTTTTTGGTTAGGCGTAATTAAAAGAATGCAACTATTGGGCCATGCTGGGCATAACTGGGGCAAAATTATGCAATAGTCTTTTTTCCCAAATTCTCACCTGGGGTGCCAACTTCACGTGGGTTAAATTATATTAAAGTATTTTTGGGAAACATCCACTATAATGTACCCTAAATAAAAATCAAACAAATTAAAATAAAATAATTAAATTTCGAATAAAAATTTCATTTGCAAACAAACAATTCACAGTAACCGTGAGCTCAAGGCTCTGGTCGGTCCGTTAAAAGCGCGAAATCTGAACCAATAAAAGCCGGTAATTTAGACCGTCAAGTTGAATAAAAAAAAAATTTATTTTTAGTACGTGATTTCCATCATTTCAAGAATTGAGTAAAATGTGAAACGAAGCATACTTATTTGACGTTATTACATGTCGTACTCAAATTTTACATAGAAATAGCAACCCATCATTTTCATCGAATAACAACATGAGTTCCTTTTCTGAGCAATTGCTTGCTAATAACTAAGCAAAAATTGTAACTTTCTTACTCTTTACATCGTAAACTGTTGTTAACCTGTTCAAAGATAACCTAATATATGGAGTTTTGTAAGTCTCGCATTTTATTCCACCTCTTCAAAATCTACGAGAACGAACAGGAAGCAGCAAATGCAAGTAACCTAATTATACAGTCCACTTTTGCCTTGGCTAGTCGTTAATCAACTATTGAGGCGATTAGGGCTGGAATAGCAAAATTCCCGTCTAATCCCCGACAACTTAAAAATGAACCTATTTGAAAGACCTTTTTGGTGGAACAATTAGTCCACATTGTCAAGTGATTTTGCAGTTAATGTATACATATTTAAAATACAAAAACATAACCAAAAATTCAAATATTACCATATAGTCTTTATCTGCGTACCCATTTTTTATACTCAATTGCCATAAATTTAATGTTAAAGCATTAGTCTCTTTGACACTTAAGTCACTTCTAGTTGCTATTTTGATAAACAATTCTGTCGCTATTTGGGATTGCCTTCTACAATATCCAAGATCTTGTAGTAACGTCAATATTTCTCTAA
Source organism: Crepidodera aurea (assembly GCA_949320105.2). Lineage (NCBI taxonomy): Eukaryota > Metazoa > Arthropoda > Insecta > Coleoptera > Chrysomelidae > Crepidodera > Crepidodera aurea. The sequence continues at coordinate 74,974,175 of OX439473.1, read as the reverse complement.
CTATTATCGAACACATACTGTTAATTTCATTAATAAATTTTGGATCGGACCCATAGAGAGCATCGTTGGATTCAACTGAAAAAAATGAAATATTATTTTAAAATTTGGAAACATTAATTTAAATGACTGCGGTGTTGTTTTTGGGATTTAGGTCTTGGATTAAAGGAAACGATATTTCTTGAAAGCACGTTTCGTCAATTTATTTTGACATTTTCAGGGCAATAAGAAGAGTTTTCCGAAACGAAAACCTGTTATGGTTCATCACCGTTCGCTTAACTCTGAAAACTCTTCTTATTGGCCTGAAGAAATATTGTTTTTTTTAATACAACACCTAAAACTCAAAAGCAACACGGCAGTCATCATTCAAAAGATTTGAAATTAATTTGTTCCTAAATATTTCTATACAGGGTGAGTCACGGGAGACGCGATGGTCCATTGTGGCCAAACGGTTAATATTTTGAAAATTTTATTTTTTCATGGAAATGTGGGTTGATAAAGGCTACATTTTAAAATTATTTTGAATTATACAGGTTGTCCCAAAAAAGTGTGGCGTATCAAAGTTATATTATTTCTTATGGAAGACCCTATATTTTGTTGCATTTATAGATTATACGTTAAAAATAAGATAAACTTTCTTAAGTATTCCCTATACCTAAGCTTTTTACTTCTCGAGATATTTTGATATTTCTAAAAATGGAAGCACTTACAAGAAAACCAATAACTTGGATACCTATGGAATCAGCCAAATCCAATTTTAACTGAAAAAAATTAAAGTAATAATTGAAAGCAATAATGTATTTAGAGTTGTTTAAAATTATATAGGGCGTCCAAAATGGGGCGATTCTCTAATGACATATTCACAAACGACAATATCGTTCTTATTTTAAATTATTATTATCTTTTAAAAATTATAAAGGTCTACTATGCCTAAATCTATTAATTTTGGAGTTATTTTTATTTTTGTTAAATTTTACATTATTTTTCCACCGTAATGCCTAAACACCCTTTATTTGATCAGCTTAGACTATGATCCGAAAAAATTATAGATGAATCCACTTTTCATAACAATGGATTAGTTAACCGTCATAACTTTCATAATTATGATACTCAAAACCAGCATTTGTTCCACACAATAGATCATCAGAACCGGTGGAACATTAATGTATACGGTGGAATTATAGGCGACCAAGTTATTGGCCCATATTTCTTTGATGGCCATTTAAATGGGAGGAAATAGTTGCAATTTTTAAGAAAAAGTTTCTGGGAACTGTTGGAAAATGTCCCATTAGATATTAGACAAAAAATGATGTTGCAATAGTCTAAGCTGATCAAACACAGTGTTATATTTAGGCATTATGGAGGAAAAATAATGTAAAATTTAACAAAAGGAAAAATAACTCCAAAATTAATAGATTTAGGCATAGTAGACCTTTATGATTTTTAAAAGGTAATGGAATAGGATTATAAAAAAGAGGGTGTCCTATTTAAAATAAGAACGATATCGTCGTTTGAATATGTCATTAGATAATCTCCCCATTTTGGACGCCCTGTATAATTTAAACAACTCGTAAATACATTATTGCTCTCAATTATTAGTCTAATTGTTTTCAGTTAAAATTGGATTTGGCTGATTCCATTGGTTTAGAAGTTATTGGTTTTCTTGTAAGTGCTTCCATTTTTAGAAATATCAAATTATCTCGAAAAGTAAAAAGCTTAGGTATAGGGAATACTTAAGAAAGTTTATCTTATTTTTAACGTATAATCTATAAATACAATAAAATATAGGGTCTTCCATAAGAAATAATATAACTTTGATACGCCACACCTTTTTGGGACAACCTGTATATTTCAAAATAATTTTAAAATCTAGCCTTTATTAACCCACATATCCATGAATAAACAAAATTTTCAAAATATTAACCGTTTAGCCACAATGGCGTGACTCACTCTGTATAATAAATGTATTATTTGTACCACTTAGCCAAAAACCGAGGTTTAGTAGTTAGATAAAAGATTAAAAAACAAACTTTTATTTAACAACGTTTAAATGTTGTATTTAGATCAGCAGTGGCAATGTTATGTGATAATATACGCAAAGAAATTAATGTCGGTTGAAGGGTCAAATATGATTTTTAACAATAATCCAAGCTCATCTATTAAAAAATAATATTTTATCACAACTACTTAAGTGGGTACACACTGGTGCAGTGATAAAATATCTCAAAATGTACTTCATAAAAATAACGCAAGATTAATAGAAAAATGCACATCCTTGAAAAAAAAGTAAAACATATAATGTCAGGACAACTCAATTGGTAAGATCTCCCAGCGGTTAGGTTGTGGATGGGTGACAACTGACTAACGCATCGGGTTGTCCTTTCGGTCGTACTAGTAAATCGCACGGTAAAAGGTAAGATCCCGTCATTTCTAACTCGAATAAGCCTCCTGTTGGCTTTTGAGGGTTTCTCGTAGGGTAACAACCAGGATGACGGTTAAAGACAGTTTACTAATGCAAAAAAAAGACAATTTACTAATGAATCGTCCATTTTCGTTTTTGACCTTAATTTTTTCTTAAATTATTTTACCTCTATAATATAAAATTCGAGGATAAAAAATGCATTTTCAAACTGAAAGATATTTGATTTTAAATTAATAAGATCGTCCTGTTTAATTTTTGTTATTTAAGAAATTCTCTTCATTAATATTTGTGCAATAATAACAATCTACAGAAAAAGTGCATACTAATTTTAATTAGGTAATCAGAGATAAACTGTTCATAGAATCGATAAATAAGTAATTGAAAATATTAATTTTAAAGTATCAAAAACAATGAACCCAACTTTAGTTTATTCATAAAATTGTAAATACATTCAATAGTTAGAAAAGTAAAATTATTGAAAATTTCTTAAATATTTATAAATAGCAGTAGCAACCTGTAAGAATGTATAGGTGTATTCTGTAGATAATTTAACAATTTTTAATGAAAAGGGTTATATATTTTTCTATACATTATCGTTATTGCGAAAATAACCAAACAAACCAAGATACTTTCTTGAATAACAAATATTAAATAGCACGAACGGACAACCCCCAGGGTTTAATTAGAAATCAATCTTAGAGCGTTTAATAGAAGAATTCTTAGCTTAAAACTAGCATTTGGTAGCCATGTTCTTTGTTCCTTAAACTTTAGGGGATTCCCGTGATTTAATGGCCTTTTAGTAGCAATTTGAGTAACGTTATTTGAATTTAAGAGGAAGTTGTACTACACTATAAAACAGTGTATGCAGGGGTTTCGTAATCCCTAACTTTTTAGGTTCATTTTTCATTTTGAGAGAATGAAAAAATAAGTGCATATTGGTATGCCCCTATGAACTCGCTTTTTCAAAATTTGATTTAATTTTTACAAAAAAAAAATCGCAAAATTCCATGTTTTTTTTAATAATTTTTCCCATTTTTTTTAAAAGGACCAAAGCAAATTTCAAAAAAGTGAGTTCATACGAGCAAATCTTAAATCTTTACCAACAAGTATAAATTTTTTCAACCACTAATAATGAAAAATAAATAGCTGATTTAGACGTATCCAGTAGCTGTCGACAGTCTCACTGTCCGTCAGCGCTGTCGAGTAGTTGGCTCCATGTAAACACTTTTTTGTGACAGTACAGCGCTGTCTCGAATAGAAAGTCCGTCTATTTTTGACGACAGTAGTCCTCACCCGCGTCCCCCCAAACACCCGAATCAGTCCATGGCGCATCTTTATAGAGTGAACAGTGGCGCCGTTTAAAAATTGACCCGAAAATGAAGCGAATTAGAAACGTTGAACTTGGTTCAACTTTATAGAGAACACGAATGTTTATGGAATCTGCGTTGTAATGCGTATAAAAACAAACAGCAAATTTTCTGACGTACGTCGTAACGCCAACCTGTACTCAGAGGGAACTTCTAGTTTTCGTTGTTGTAGCAAAGCAAAACCTCCCGTTATATTTCTATCGTTGATCCATTTTCTGACCCATATTCTTTTTTTATTTAATAATTCTTCCTCCAACATATCTGTAAGCTCCTGTAATAAGAGCGAGGGCATTATCTTAACAGATTTCCTTTTAAAGAACCCCACATTCATTTTCGTACGCACCTGATCATAAGCACACATTCACGACAAACTGGACTCGTGTAAACGACCAGTTCCAGCAGTGGGCGTGTCCTAGCAAGCGTGACAGTGAGACTGTCGACAGCTACTGGATACGTCTAAATCAGCTTAAACTTTAAAAGTTGGGGACTACGAAACCCTTGCATGACAACATTTTACATACCATAACGTGGCGCCACCCTCAGAATTCAAAGGAAATAATCGTTTATGAATGGAGATAAAATATTTTCACATATTTAAATGTTTACGAGGGATAGACGGATGGGTAAAGAATTATAATTTCTGTGGAATATTAAATTATTAGTAAATGTTCTTGTTTATGGATGTTAAAACCACTTTTTTAGATTAAAAATGTTTTCTAATTTAACATTTCGACTTTGTCTCTAAAGTCGTTTTCAAAAATTGACATATCAAAAAAATAATAGGTAATTTACTATTGAAACATCACTGGACAATTTCACAAGATATGATAACAACATAGAACGAGTAATAGATTTTGAAATCAAAGGAGTCAAAATATGTGATATTTAAAAGGATGGCGCATTTGCATATTATAAGAAAATTTATATTTTGTGATAAATTAAGTCATCATAATAATGTTATCATAATATGTGATGGTGTTTTGAGGTTTTTCTGAGTTTTCCCTCAACTGTAAAGTTGCAACGAGCAACCCTCAGAAGCCAACAGGAGGCTTGTTCGAGTTACCTTTTTGTGTGATTTCCCCACGGCCGAAATAGTACAGTCGATTTTCATGAAAATTGGTGAGTAGTTAGAGGATACCTCAAGAAATAAAAGTGACATGGTGCCAACTTGCGCTTTTACCCTGAGGGTGGATACCACCCCTTCTCGGGGGTGGAAATTAATTTATTAAAAATAACCCCAGGAATCGATAGAGGTACCAATTCTAAGTAAAAGTTGTTATATAAAGTTATTAAAATAAACCAATACTTTTTGAGTTATTAAAGATCAAAGATTTTGATTTTTTATGAAAAAAATGCATGTTTTAAAGCGGTTTTTCATAAATAACTCAAAAACTATAAGATTTTACAAAAAAGTTGTCATTACCAAAATTGAAGCTAATAAAAAATCAAATAAATTCTTTACTTGAAAAAACTTTTAATATTAATTCAAATTGAGTTATAGGTAATTGAATGTATATTTTTTATCCGCGAGTACTCAAATCTAAGTATTCAAGCTTAAATAACGGGAAAACGATGCATATTATAAAATATACTTACTAAACACTTTTCAAAGTACTCAGAAATTTCCTATCCAGTGAGCTATAGAAGATAGCATCAAAATTAAACAAGTTATGATGAAAATAAGAGGACCCTTTCGAATTTTTTAGGAATAAGTGAAAAATAAAACACGCCATTTCCACAAAAATTAAAATTTATAGTAATCCCTATAATCCCTTCATTTTCTTTTGATAATAACTCCCAAAATACTCGATATACTTAAAAAATGATAGAGAACGAAATTTGAGTTTTTTTTTAACAAAGATTTTACTTTTTTTTTATTTTCGGAGGATAAAAAATAACTAGATAGAAACGTTTAAAGCCTAAATTTTACTGCGAGAACCATGTAACCGGGGCGCTTTAACCTTTTACCTTTTAAAAAATAAGGGATTTAAAAGATTAAATTTAATACGTTATAGCCCTTGAAATTAACTTTCAAATGGTTTTTGGATGAACCTGATATCATAAAAATTAACGGAGAAAAATTTTTGGAGCAGAGATTTTGTATGCATATATATTATTTTAATATTAAGGCCTTTTTATATTTTTAACTTTTTATTCAAAACAAATATTTACCTATCTCAGGGTATTTTGTGAGTTCATAATAATCTGACGTTTCTAAATTCATTTATTGACAACTTTTCTATCCCTACTGTCAAACAAAAAACTCCCTATTACACTATAAAAAACTATAACCTAACTTACACACTACATAACCCCCCCCCAACATTTCAAAAAATTTTTAAACAGTAAAAATATTTTTAAATGTTAATTGAACATTATTATTTGTTTTTTTTTTCTTCACTGTTTTTGTTTTCTTCCTTCTTCTAATTCTTTTTGTTTGGTATCCTATTATTTTATATTTACAACTTTTTTTAATTGCAGGTTTATACACCCCCCAGCGACGATTACCTAAATTTTGTACATTTCTTTTTTCAATTACTTTATTTGTTATTGCATGTATCTTTGCTTTATCATATTTCTCTTCTTCTTTTTCTCCTTTCTCTTCTCCTTCTTCTTCTTCATAAATTGTAAATAATTTTGTTTTCTTTACCATTACGTTTCTTTTATGACTCACATATTGTTCTGTTTTTGGATTTCTAGCATTTTTCTTTAAATTATCTTCTAATTGCTTTCAAGCTACTTTACACTCTTCTTTGTTTTCTTGTAAGTCCTTATTTTCCTGAATATCTTTTTTTAATTCTTCCTGATTTTTATCTACTCTATTAGCCACTGCATTAATAGCAAATTCTACTTCTTCTCTAATCTCACTTCAACTCTTTCAAATTCTCTTCTTATTAAAATTATCATCTCCTCATTATTTTTCTTGGATTGATTTTCCATCTCCATTTTCATATCTTCTTTATTCTTTTCTAGAGTTCTTTCTATGTTATTCTCCATCTTTTCTTGATTTATGTTTAGATTTTCAGTCATATTAATTAACATTTGCATAATTCGATCATCTGATCTTCTTCCATTCATCTTTTTGTTTCCACTTCTTAAGTACATTTTTTTTTACACGTTTTTATTATTTTCTTTTATATAAAGGCCCTACGTTGGTTGGCGACATATATTTTAATATTAAGGCCTTTTTATATTTTTAACTTTTTATTCAAAACAAATATTTACCTATCTCAGGGTATTTTGTGAGTTCTTAATAATCTGACATTTCTAAATTCATTTATTGACAACTTTTCTATCCCTACTGTCAAACAAAAAACTCCCTATTACACTATAAAAAGCTATAACCTAACTTACACACTACAATTTAGGAAAAAAGATAGATAGTAAGAAGTAGACGTGTTGATAGGTACATGCTCACAAAATATACATGTGTGGGTGAGTGTATGTATATTTTGAAGATAGAAAAAGTGAAAGCAATTCTGTACATCTGCTCTTTCATACATCGAGATTATCGTCAACAAAAATAAAAATTAATAAGTAATATTTCAGAAATATAAAAATGATTTTTTCATGATTTTCGATTTAAGTGGTAGTTGCTAAAAGGGTTGAAAAATTAATTAAAATCATGAATCATGCATATAAACGTTGAAAAATATTTATTTTATTTAATTAAACGAGATTACTTACGCCAGAATGCTTGAATCTGTATTTTTTACCATTTTGAACAAAAGGGGTGGATTTCACCCCTAAAATGCAAAAAGCGCAAGTCGATAGTTGATTTTTACCTTCATTCACTGTAGTAAAAGTACAACCCGAGCCATAGACGACCCGCGACAGGTGCCTGCTTAACTGTTTACCAGTTGAGTGGTCCTGACGACGTAATGCAAATAATCACGTAACAATAAATTTTTTATACAAACCTTTATCTACGTGATATGGATATTCTTCTTGAGCTAAGATTGACAATATGTCAAGAACACTCGTATACAATATGCCTAGATTACAATTTTGTTTATTCCATTCTAACTGTCTGACAACATTAAGTAATGATCTTAGTAATCCTAGAACACCTATGTCGGGATTGTCAGGTACTACAAGAAGAGTGGATAGAAATTTTTTGATGTAGGATACTAGAAACAGTTCGGATTTGGCTGAGGAATCGTCTAGGTCGGGTAAAATTGTTAAAGCTGCTTTTAGACATGCGTCCGCTAAAAAAATATAATTCGTGAATGGTTTCTACGTTTATATAATTTTTGGAAAATTACCTTGACCCAAACATTGATTGAACAAAGCCACTTGTCCAGATAATAAATAAAGTTCCAGTCGGGTTTTTTCCGATAATATTGAAGGAATTGTTATGAAACAATACGCTGCACAAGCTCGAACGAAATCAGCAGTTTTTCTATTATGCATTCCTTTCATTATTTGCCGGGTAGTGACGGATAATGTATTTACTTGCTGAAAAAAAAATACAAATTATGTTTGAAAGCAAAATTATTTATAAGCACTTTCTGAGAGTTTTAAGTTATAATAATGATAACTTTTCCATATTTGCAGCAACTGTCTTAAGTATGATACTTAACAATTTCGAAAACAGTATAAGATACGGGTAACATATGATATATTTTTTAAATATTATAAAAATTTGTACATGGTATTCCATTAAAAAAATTTTTTGTATCCCGTGAAATTTGCACGCCACTGTCTTTTTGATGACATTTTAACAAGACTGAATCATAGCCAAACAACTTTTATTTAAAACATTTTATGTACATGCATAAAATATAATAAAGTCATAATTCTCTCTTTTGTGGTAGAATATTTTTCTTATTTGTATAAAAATGCATAAGAATTAAAGTTAGTTTTTCATTCTAATATTTAAACATTAAGACTTGTTTTTAAAGGATATTTGTGTCTTTGCATAATAAATCTCAAAATCTCTTTGAAATATCACAACGGAAAAAATAACTGTACCTACCAATATTTTACCAGGAATAGCTTTAACAAGTTATAAATAACTTTTAATGTTTTATTGAATGGAAAAAGAGGAAAAAAAAGAAAAAAAACTTGTGCAATCGATAAATTATCCTTAAAAATTGATATTGAACTAATTTGATGGCCTTGAGCTAACGATTAAAATGATTTTTTTTTAATTTTTCTACGATTAATACTAAGGAAGATATGGCAATTCAAAAACAGGTGTTTAAAGAAACTGGATCGGTCTAGCGTAAATATGTAGAAAAATATGACGTCCACAAAAAAAGGTAATGAGAGAACAATATTAGGAACATTTTAAGACCATTCAGAAACGTTTAACATAAGCAGAAAAAAAGTTATGGACAAAATAAATTTTTTTCGATTTTTTATACGCCATTTTTTTAGCGTCATCTAGACTGTGGTATTTAAAAAAATCCTTAACATATGTTTCTACAATTGTCCAGTAATTTTTAGCCCTATGGGATAATTATTTTTTAAGTTTTGGTCTGTTAAGTTGAGCTAAATTTTTGTTTTTTATAATTTTACAATTTTTGGTCAATAGTGTGAAAAGTATTGATTTTTGAAAAAAATTTAAAAGAGGCAAGACTTTGAGCAAATGTCTTCCGAATAATATCCATTTTTTTTATCATTTGTCTGTAACGAGATATGGCCGTTTGAAATTGCATACAAGTGGATTTATAACCGTCATTAATTATAGAAAAAAAAACATTTTAATTGTTAGCTCAAGGCCATAAAATTAGTTCAATATCAATTTTTAGATAATACTAACAGATTTTCGGTTACCTATATTTAATTTTTTTTTAGAAATGTCCGATTTTTGTGGTAAAAATCATAATTTTCTACGCCCTATAACCGGAGAGGGGTCTATTTTCATGAAAAATTGTTTTTAACATTAATTCATTAAAAACGGATAATTTATCGATTGCGCAAGTTTTTTTCTTTTTTTCCCCTCACTTATTGAGGAATAGTTGTATTTTCGAGAAAAACTGATTTTTCAATGACAAATTTAAAAAAAATCATACGACTTTGGCACTATTATCTATAAATTTTTTTTTACTTCTGTGTCAATAACGGCATCGACGAACTACTATGGTCATTAGCCTCGTGTTCTGTGTAGGCTTTGTCATTGTTTCCCAGTGCCACTTTAGGAACAGCACTGTGAATTAGAACCCAGCAGTATATGAAAATCAAATTCTAAATTTGTAATTATTTAAAAATCAGAAAATGATTTCTGCCATCGGTGGGATTCGAACCCACAACCCTTGGGTTATGAGTCCAGTGCTCTACCTTTGAGCCACCCACTCCCCCTAATTTTTCGCTATTATTTCTATTTTAGTTTCACGATGTATGCATATCTGATCTAAAAATTTATTTTAGATGCCATATTTTCGATAAAAAAGATATATTTATAGGTCAAAAGGTAAGTAAAATACCTATTATTAAATCACTCAAAAATGGACACGTTGACCCTTAAATCTTAAACTAACTAGAATATTTATGAAACAATCCATTTTAGCTAAATTTAAATTTATTTATTTATTTTACGGGCCATAGACCAGTCAAATTAGATTTAGTCAACAATAATTTTCTGCAGATTTTTTATGATTGGAAGTGATAAAGGGGCTTACAATGAACATAAAAAAATTGAAACAAGAGGGGTGCTAAAGGGTTAATTTTAGGGGGGTCAAAAGGGGGGAAAATGGTATTTTGCGATTTTCCGCGAAACTTGACGTCTTATCAAAAAATATCCAATGACAAAGTTGTAGATCTAAAAAAAATGTACAACTTCTATGTGAGTCATTTTTTACCAGAACCTCAAAATTTTCGCGGAAAATGCAAAAAATTATTAAACATTTTTTTTTTAGTTTTTTATTTTTAATTTCCGCAAAAATAATTTAATTTTGATGAAATTTTGTGGAAGTATACCTTTCTAGGACCCAGATAAACAAAAAATTTTTCACATTAAAAGACGTAACGGTTTTCAAGATATTATTTTTTTATTGTATCAAAAAGTTTAGGTACGTAAAAACACAAAAAATGAACACCTAAAGAACCATGTACGATGAAATTTTGCCAACCAAATTTACTTTTGAAAAAAAAATGTTTTTAACCTAAAAACTTTAATACAGGGTGCGCCAATTATTTCCACTCGATCTCTAGCACCGAAACTAAAAGAGATATCAACAATATTTTTTTGTAGGGGTGGACAGTGTCACTCGGACTACAATTTTAAAATATTTTGATGTATACAGGGTGGCTAATTTTTGTGGAATGAAAATTAATTTGGTTTTTTAAATTGAACACCCTGTATACGATTATGTCTTCTGATTCTACTTAATATTAGATTTACGGTAGTTTTTTGTATTTGTAAATCCGACGCGGCGTTGACAAGTTATTCCTATTTTAAGCAGATTTAATGAAAAAACAGCACTTCAGAAATATTAGCACAAAAACCACATTTTTTAAAAAATTCCTCAAAAAAGCTACTATGATGTAAATGAAACATGCACCTATCATAATAATCACACAACATCTTCACCTGTTGCACAGGGTGTTTGCCGATAGCGTGCCAATAGTCTAGTTTTCAAATGGCAATAACTTAATTTTTTCAAATGGGACACCCTGTATATTTTTCTTCAGTTAGAAGCTCTCCCTAATACGCATTAAAAAAATATAGGGTTTTGCACATCTAACTTCACTATTTACTTTAATAATTGACATTAAGTGACAAACTACATATTTTACACAATTTTTAATAAGTACAAGTTTAATCGTAAGAAAACTACAATAGTGAAAGTTAAAATTTATAGTAGGTGTTCAAAATGTCTTCCATTTTCATTTATACATTTTCTTGCCCTTTTTTTCATTGATTTACGCACATCTCTTAGCATTGCAGGGGTCACCTGTCTAAATGCTGCAGTAATTCTTTCTTTCATATTTTCTTTTGTGGTAACCTCTTCTTTGTAAACAATATTTTTAATAAAACCCCACAAGAAAAAATCGCAAGGCGTAAGGCAAGGCGATCTAGTAGGCCAATTTATAGGTCCTCCCCTTCCTATCCAACGATCCTAAAATTCCCTATTTAATCAATTGCGAACATCTAATAGGCAATGTGGTGTGGCACCATCTAATTGAAACCACATTCCGTTGCTATAATTTTGAGGCACATTTTGCAATAAGTTGCGAAAATCATGTTCTAAAAAATCTAAAAATATAGCTCCATTTACAGTCCCATCAAAGAAATAGGGACCAATTACATAATCATCACCTATTATTCCCGCCCACACATTCAAATACCATCGACACTGTGATGTGGTTCTAAATAAATGTTCATTGTGGTCCGAATAATAATGGAAGTTGTGTCTATTTACACAACCGTTCTTATGAAACGTGGCTTCGTCGGAGAATAAAACTTTGTTTAAAATGTTACGCTCTGTATTTATCTTGTTTATTAACCATCTACAGTATTCCACTCTACGCGCGAAATCACGTGGTAACAATTCTTGGTGAAGCTGGATATTTATTCTTTTTATTATGCGTCTAATTGTGGTATTGGAAATATCTAACTGATTGCTTAATTGCCTTGTGCTTTTATTGGGATATTCAACTATACTGATCATTACCTTATATTCGTTGTCAATAGTAACAGCTGTAGTTTCACGTGAATGTTTTTCATACTTGACGGTTCCTGTTCTATCAAATCTATTCTTTAAATTCTCAAAAGTATCCTTTTCTGGGTATCTTTGACGATAGACCCTACTAGCAAGAAACGCATTTTTTTGACATTCACCCAGTATCCATATCATATCAATATTTTCTTGAACACTATAATTCTTATTAAAATCCATTTTTTATACACAATACCGATTAAATATAGTAGACGTGATATAATACAAAATTTTATGTTGACAATTAATGCCATAACAAAATATACCTACTGTCATTTTCATAGGTAACTTGATTTCTTATTAAAAATTGTGTAAAATATGTTGTTTGTCACTTAACGTCAATTATTAAAGTAAATAGTAAAGTTAGATGTGCAAAACCCTATATTTTTTTAATGCGTATTAGGGAGAGCTTCTAACTGAAGAAAAATATACAGGGTGTCCCATTTGAAAAAATTACGTTATTGCCATTTGAAAACTAGACTATTGGCACGCCATCGGCAAATACCCTGTGCAACAGGTGAAGATGTGTGATTATTGTGATAGGTGCATGTTTCATTTACATCATAGTAGCTTTTTTGAGGAATTTTTTAAAAAATGTGGTTTTTGTGCTAACATTTCTGAAGTGCTGTTTTTTCATTAAATCTGCTTAAAATAGGAATAACTTGTCAACGCCGCGTCGGATTTACAAATACAAAAAACTATCGTAAATCTAATATTAAGTAGAATCAGAAGACAATCGTATTTAATTTTAAAAAACCAAATTAATTTTCATTCCACAAAAATTAGCCACCCTGTATACATCAAAATATTTTAAAATTGTAAGCCGAGTGACACTGTCTACCCCTACAAAAAATCTTGTTGATATCTCTTTTAGTTTCGGTGCTAGAGATCGAGTGGAAATAATTGGCGCACCCTGTATAATGAAAACCGTTACATTTTTTAATCTGAAAAAATTTTTGTTTATCTGAGTCCACAACATTTCATCAAAATTAAATTATTTTTGCGGAAATTAAAAATAAAAAACTAAAAAAAATATTTTTTAATAATTTTTTGCATTTTCCGCGAAAAATTTGAGGTTATGGTAAAAAATAACTCACATAGAAGTTGTACATTTTTTCTAGATCTACAACTTTGCCATTGGATATTTTTTGTTTTTCTAGATCTACAACTTTTCCATTGGATATTTTTTGATAAAACGTCAAGTTTCGCGGAAAATCGCAAAATACCATTTTGCCCCCCTTTTAACCCCCTTAAATTACCTATCTCGCCTACACTAGCAAGTCTAATTCCAGATTAAAAATAACAATGAAATGTTTACTGCACAACAATAATACAGTGTACATTCATAATATAGTAAATAGTAAAATTTACAATAAAGCAATACAATAATAAAAAGAGAATATAACCGGCATATCGTAAACAAAATAATTATTATACATAATCAAAACAGCGCAATTCAAGTGAATACTTGAATTCTTATCGATATCCATAAAATAAAGCGGACTCATTCACACTTATTCAGTATAAAATTTATTGATTTGAATTAGTTTTTTACGTATGAACAACGCCCCAAAAACTGCACGGTCAATACCTAAAAGTTATACATTGAATATTTTTGTTTAGGGGATTCCCTCAAGCCGAAGGCAACCGGTTTGTGATTTACCGAATCATCAGTTGGTCAGAAACTATATAAGTAACAACATGCGCATTTTATTTAGTATTTTACTGAATCTAGTGCCGTTCACGATAAGTTTAACCATGATTAACGTGAGTGAAAGTGGCAGTTACATCCGCGATCGTGAGATAATACTAAAATTAGAAGCCGATAAATTCCTTGGAGGCGAATTAAATCTCACCACAAAAGAAAAATTAGTAGACGACATCGTTATAAGGATAAAAAAAAGTGAATTGGCTAAAGGATACCAAAATGTGTCTGAGTTTTTACCATCGCAACATTTTTTTAAAGTGAAGGATAAGATAAACAAATCAGAAGTTTTTTCAATAATAAAAAAAATTCCAAAAGGTGGATCATTACATACCCACTTTTTAGCAGGAGTATCCATAGATTACATAATAAAACACATTACATATGAAAGTAACATTTATGGTGGATGTGTAAATGGAGTGTTTAAATTAAAATTTTTCGCAAATGATGACCCTAACATTAATTCAACTTGGAAGAAAATAGAAGAATACAGAAAAAGTGATACAAACTTTGATAATTGGCTTAAAGATCAGCTTTCTGTAGAAGTAACAAATCCTTCTGAAGCGTACCCAACAGTTAACGCAATATGGACAAAATTCAAAAAAACTTTTACCACCCAATACGACATGGTATGTTACAGACCCATTTTCGAAAAATATATATACGAACTGTTAAAAGAACTGTATGTAGATAATGTTATGTATACAGAACTAAGAGGTACTTTCATGCCACTTTACGAATTGAACGGTACTACCTATAACAACGAAGATTTTTTAAATTTTTTTGTAGGGGTAGTTAAAAAATTTAAAAAAGATCATCCTGATTTCATAGGTGTTCGATATATTCATAATTTGTACCGCGGAGTTTCTCCAGACGATTTAAAAAATGATCTCAAAGAATTAGTTGAACTGAAAAGCAAATTTTCAGATTTTATTAGCGGTTATGACTTTGTAGGGTATGAAGAAGAAGGACATACTTTATTTGACTTTCACGAGGTTTTACTAGAATTTAGTGATAGTTTAAAGTTCTTTTTTCACGCCGGCGAAACTAACTGGTTCGGCCATACAGACCTGAACTTACTAGACGCTGTTCTACTAGGCAGTAGCAGAATCGGCCACGGCTTCGGTTTAAACAAACATCCTGTAATAGCAAAAATTGTCAAGGAAAAAAATATATGTGTAGAATTATGTCCTATTTCCAACCAAGTGTTAAAATTGTTAGACGATTTGAGGAATCATCCCATGGTAGATTTAATATCTAGGGGATTCCCCGTTGTTGTTTGTAACGATGACCCGGCTGTTTGGGGTGTGACGGGTTTAAGCTTTGATTGGTATGTAACTTTTATAGCGATGACGCCAGAAGATGCAGGTTTAAAAGTTCTGAAGCAATTTGCGATTAATTCTATTTTATACAGTGCTATGGACGAGCAAGAAAAAAGTGACGCTTTTAAAAAATGGGAAACGCAATGGGGGAAATTTTTAGATGATATGCTTTTATTATATAAAGATTTTTCTTAATAATTTTATGTAAATTACTCTAAAAGCCACTAATCTGAGTTGCTTTTTATGAAACTCTTTTTCGTTTGAATGGGCCTCAAAATATTTGGTCCATATTTATTATTTATTTATTTCAGCTACAAAAATGTGTATTTAAAATTTGTTATTTTATCTCTTATTGATATATTAAAAAAGTTGTTTGAATGTGATAAGTTTATCAAAAAATCAATAAGATTTGTTTGTATTTTAATATTTAATAAATTCAATTGGATATTTTTAAATAAATATTTTTTGATGTAATTAATCAAATCCTCTGTAGAATTTTATTTAATATAAATTAAAGGTTTATTTATTTATTGACATTATTAAGGAACTTATTTTTTTTTTTCAACAAAAAGCTTTTGAAATATCACATTTTGTAAATTTAAATAAAAATGTTACACTCAGAATATAGTTTTATTATACAATATTTAGCGTCTACAGAAGTATAATTAAGATGTGCTGTAAAATAACCAGAGTTGCAAAATGCAAGTGATTGTAATAAAATTCGCAGAATATCAAAGAGTGCTACATTTCATATTAAATGTAAATGGTACACAGTAATCTGCGAGAAGGTTAAAGGAGGGGAACTAAAAAATTTAACAGAATTCAGGAAAGGTCAGAAAAATGGCAGCAATTACAAAGAATGATAATTAATTTTTAAATAGGTATGATTTATTAATTTTAATTCGTGATTCTACGGACAATCTTGGTTTGGTAACATCGTCCTATTTAAAAAATGAGACATTTATTGTTAATTATATTTACCATGACTTATTTTGATACAATAGTGCATTGATAATAACAGTTTAAAATGTTTAGAAGTTAAAAAATTCATAAAATTGGATAAATCAGTTTTTTGTTAATTAAAAAAATACGGTGTTTTAATAAAACGTTTTATATATTTAATGTATTAATTTATATACAGGGTGGTCCTTAAGTAATTGTACATAGAAGTATGGTAGATCCTTCACTTTAAAATATTACGATTTGAACCAACTTGCTCTAATAAAATGATGTTAATAAGGAATATACATGTTGTTAAAGGTTACATTTTAAGATTTATTTTTTGCAAAAACTTTAGCGTTTTTGGATATGTATACAAAAATTTGGAACTGGGGGTTTTTGGGAACGAGAAATCATAATCTGGTACCTATTTGGATGTAATTTGTAGAGGGCGCTAGTTAGGCCATATTTGTGGCATAAATGCGCGATAAACTTTTTTGCTCTTTAAGTTAGCTTTATTTTTGTAAAAGAATATTAAACCCACGTTATTTTAGTAGAAAAAAAGCATACTTGTTATTAACCTTAAAACTTAACAGTTTACGAGATAATCGCATTTTAGGGATTAGCTGCATGCTGGTCGGCAAATTTTTTTTTTCTGACCCTGACGCCATTTTTGCTGATTCCTATATAAAATGACCTCCTGAATCCGAATATGGCCTCAGTTTTTCCCCATCACCTACCATTTGTTTTTTCATTCCTCCAAATTACAGAAAAGAAATAAAATAGGTGGGGGGCAACCCCCCAAAAACTGTGGATGATGGGGGAAAACTGAGGTCATATTCGGATTCAGGAGGTCATTTTACATAAGAATCAACAAGAATGGTAACAGGGCCAGAAAAAAAAAATTTGCCGATCAGTATAATCATTAGGGTGATCCCTAAAATGCGATTATCTCGTAAACCGTTAAGTTTTAAGGTTAATAACAAGTATACTTTTTTTCTACTAAAGTAACGTGTCTTTAATATTCTTTTACAAAAATAGCGCTAACTTAAAGAGCAAAACAGTGTATCGCACATTTATGCCACAAATGTGGTCTAACTAGCGCCCTCTGCAAATTACTTCGAAGTAGGTACCAGATTATGATTTCTTGTTCCCAAAAACCCCCAGTTCCAAATTTTTAAGTATACATATCCAAAAACGCTAAAGCTATTGCAAAAAATAAATCTTAAAATGTAACTTTTATCACCCTGTAAATTCCTTATTAGCAACATTTCATTAGAGCAAGTTGGTTGAAATCGTAATATTTTAAAGTGAGGAATCTACCATATTTCTATGTACAATTACTTAAGGACAACCCTGTATATTAATATATTAATTTTTTAGAAAACTAGAAAAAACCGTCAAAATGACCTAACTTCTCAACCTAATGATAAAATGTGTTTATAAAACTGGAATTATCCGAAATTAGGGGTCTTAAAGTACTTGAAAAACGTACAAAATTTCAATTAGATATATTTTTAAGTTTTTACAAAAAGTCATTTGTTTATTAAAAAGATGCCTTAGTAATACCTAATTTAAAAAAATTTGGCATATCGTAGAGCAACAAACAAAAGGGCTTTCTCTTTTTAAGATTTTTGCTATCACGTGACCCGAATCCTGATTTGTAACAATTTTATTGTTTAAAAATTGCCTTGAAAATTATTAACAATTGAAATAACTTTTTTAGTTGTAATCGTACATTATCGAGGCCAATATCGTTCCATATTTTTCTACGAATTAAAAAAAAATGTTTTGTTTTCTTTATCTTTACTATTCTGATAAAATATAGGCGATTACCATTAAAAGAAAAATAAATTTGAAAAAAATTGTTTAAAAAATCCAAAATCTTTTTAATAAAAACTATAACGTAGCAAATAAACTTTTTTATAAATCCCAATACTTTTTTGATTCTTCTTCAATTTCTACTTTAAAATCATTATGTGCAAAAGTTTGTGTCCATTTTAATTTTTTCTGTTGCTGCTTCATTGTTAATCAGGTTGTCTTCGGTTTCTAGTACAACCTCTTTAGCATTAGAATACCATTCATGACAACCTGATAATAAGTTTGTGAAATTTAAGCAATGCTTCCTGGAATAAGATCTGTATCGAAGTAAATTGGCGTTAGATAATTTTGTGATTTCCCACTTCAGTGGAGATATTGCATTGCTGAATCTACAAGTAGCATTGTCGCTTGCCAAAATTTAAGGACGTCGCGTCGCAGAAAAAACCGTTATAAGTACTGTTCCTTTTAATGTGTTCGTTTGACAGTTACTGAGACGTCTAGTATTTAATTTGACAGTTCAAATTAAAAATAATTAAAATTAAAAGTTTTCATTTTAACGGTAATCGTTGTTAAAAAAAATATTCGATAGTAATATAACAAGACCTTGACAAATAGCCGACTATTTTTATTGCATCTAAATTTCGAGTTTATTTTAGGATCAATTCGTGGAGACTTAATTTTGGCATTAATAATCTTTAATATTCGACCGACGATCCTATCGTGGCATCACATATTCTACAGGAACATCTCAGAAATGTGGAAAATTGGCTTCAAAAATGGAAAATAAAAGTTAATGGATCGAAATCGTCTCACATAACATTCACACTACGAAAAGGATATTGCCCAGAAATCAGACTAAATCAAGAAACAGTACCGCAAGTACAAGTCATAAAATACCTAGGAATAAACTTAGATAATAAATTGAACTGAAGAGAGCACATAGCCAAAAAAGAAAGCAGATTGATTTGAAAACCAAAGAGCTGAACTGGCTAGTAGGGCGTAAGTCTAAATTATCAATAGACAACAAACTACTTATATATAAGGCTATTATAAAACCGATCTGGTCATATGGAGTGGAACTCTGGATCTGCGCAAGTAAATCCCATCTGGACATTATACAAAGAGCTCAGTCTAAAACTCTACGAGCCATCACAAACGCACCGTGATATGTTTCCAACCATACTCTAGATCTTAAAATACCCTATGTTAGAGAAGTTATCCAAGAAAGATGTACTAAACACCGTCAGAAGTTAGAAGCTCACCAAAATCCGCTCATAGACTTACTCCTACAGCCTGTTCCTTATCGAAGACTAAAGAGATCTTGGCCATTAGATTTAAGTGAAAATTGAGGGTGAATCAATGGATCCTACTTCACCACGTCATCAGTACAAGAATTGTAAATTAGATTGTTAATTAAATAAAAACAAAAAAAAATAATCTTTGATTATATTAATGCCAAAATTGTGTCGAGACAAATTGTAAAATATACCAGAAATTTAGTAGCAATAAAAATAGCAGCTAATTTGTCAAGGTCGCGTTATATTTAATAATATTATTTCCCGAGTCAAAAAAAATTATGTACGTACGTATAAATTATATTTATTTATTACACAAAAACAAATGAACAATATGTAATTTGAGACATTTGCGTGGCATTTGAATTAGTAGCTGTATTTAGAGAAACTTTTTTTTTTTCTTGCCCTAAAGATCGATAATTTGTTAACTATAAGCAACTTTTTTTGTTGTAGGTTCGATAAGATTTCAGGATTTATCTAAACGTAGGAATGATACAACTAATAATTCATCAGTGTTTAATTTGTAGTTAGTTACCTATTCTTACCTCGATCCCGAATGTACTTGTCACAGAACAGCCTGATAAAAACAACATAGACACATTTGAAAGGAAATGATGAATTTTCCCTTGATCCTTCATTGACGAACACTAGGTGTTCTGAGCGAACTAGCGAAATAATTAATCCTCAATTTTTTTTACGATTACTCATTTGATTAAATAAATATATTTTCATTAGTATTTTAAATTTGCTATGTAACCGACGTGGTAAAATTAAAATCTGTAACGGTACGCCTATGCATCACAGCATAAATTGGAGGCCATTTTCACACATTTTATATATCTATCTCACTTCATCCTTGGGCACGGAATATTTGAAACTTAGATTATATATTCTTCGCTAGATACGGCATCCAGTAGTGTTTGTTTGGTATTAGAGGGGTAATGATGAGAGGGGGTGAAGGGGCAATAGCGTACTATGATACAGTGGCGTACCATTTGGAATATTTTGGTACAGTGTAATATATTGTCATATTTATACAACACATCTTTCAATTTCATTTTCTAAGGAATATGAGTGACTTCCATGGAGGTTACAGTAAAATGGGAATTAATGTGAATCGAAAATAAATAAAGTACCATGGAAGACTACGAAAATTGTTTGGAATGGGAATAATCTGAGAGGTTAAATACCAATATATTGCGCTTCTATTTATTTCAAATGCTATATCATATAATATGCTTTATATATCTAGTATTAATTTTGTAGACGTTTATGCTTTACATAATCGTATTATTCATTTGGTAGCCAGCAATAGACCCATATATTTGAAAATAATCATACATACATTCTATTCACGTTGCGACTAAATTTTCTTGGCTAATTTTATCATGATATCAATGATCGACTTTATTGGTTTCAAATCGTGATTGGCAACAATAATTAAACCTAGCAATTATGTCAACTCAATAGTTAACACAAGCGTTGAATACGAGTAAATATTTTTTTTATAGCAAATTAAAAATCCCATTGATTATAAACTCGTTAATACAGAAAAAACAAAATAAAAAGTTGAGCATTAAATGAAAAATTTGCTGATAGATATTTAAACAATTCATTTACAATTCAAATTAAAGTATTCATAATTTACGTTTAGTTCTTATTTTCACTTTCTGTCCTATCCAACAGCGCGCCTATGGAATACATACCTATGAGAAGATCTGACAGCACCTTTCTCAAATTTGATGTTGTACACTTAACAAGACTTTGGCATTTTGTTGAGAAATGCGACCCACTGTTCTCTAAACTAATTGTACAAAGCAAAAACTTTCAAAAAACTATAAAAATACACAAGATTGGCACAATAATTCCCAAAAAACAAAATATCTGACATCTGTCAAACTTTACGATATGAGCTGGTATCGTCGAAATTTGAAATCGACCAATCAATGGATTAGTACTCTAGAGTCTAGACTCCCCCCGGACCTACCAAACAAATAACGTAGGTACGGTATTTAGCGTAGCATATATGATCTAAGATTTGAAACTTATGAATGACTTGTTGGGGATGTGGTTCCCAGTCATTATTTTCACAAGCTACCCCATATTAAAAAACAACTTTCTAAATAAAATAAAAAGAAAGTTAACGAACTACAAGTACCTTTCAGCCAATTTTATGAAAACTTCACTTACTTGAACAAGCTCCGCCAAAACAGTGTCGATGTTTGAGAACGCTGCTCTAGCCTCAACGAAAAAATTTAACTGTTCTTCGAAATCTCGTCCATAGTTAACCTTTCTCACTACGTTACACAAGATCTCGCCTATTTGCTTGTATTCATCTTCAGGAGTCAGAGCATTTACAGAGTCGTGAAGGATACCGCACAGAAACATCAATGCGTTTGTTATTACTGGATCGTTGGTTTTATAATGGCCGTTGCATGATGAGGTTAAAATGTTTTTGCACACTTCTACTTTTAACGATTCTTCGTGGAAGAGATCAACAAGAGGTAGAAAGTTGTCCTAAAATTGGAAAAATAAAAAAATAATGTTGGCCTAATACAAATACAAATACGAATCAGTGAAGTTTTTACTTCTTATTCCGCCAGAACAGAACCCAATTTAATATTCGTTAAATCAGGGCGGAGGTACTTGAATATACATTTATTTATTTATTGAATATTCATTTATTTATTGTTACCACGGGGGTTGTTTTTGACTCTAGCGCAAAATTTTGAGGGTGTACGGACTATTTTAAGGTCGGCGTTGAAAAATACATCAGAATAACATAGTCACGTTCCTAGGACAGAAAATTTTACACAGGGAAAATAAAAATGTCGATTTTCGTTCTTTGCGTCTAGGACATTTACTTTTTAAAATAAAAAAAAAATTGTTAAAGGAACTTTTTTATTTAAATGATGCAGACTTTAATTTTCAGGTGTCGAATTTTCGATACATTTCATCTCTTCCGGGCAACCATCAACTTATTTTTTTTTATATGGACCTGCCTTTTTTATATCCATAATATAGAAAACAAGTAGTAAACAATCAAAATTAGGCCCCTGCTTTTGATTTCATATTTATAATTTTTACTTTTTGAAGTCTATTATCGAGATAGATATAAATAAATTAATAATTTTGATGATGAAACCATAATAAGAAAGTCAAAAGACCTGTTACAATCTTAAAATACCAATACAATAGTATCTTCTCTTTAATAAGGTATTCCGTTGTTTAAATTAACTTACCATTATTAATAACATTTCAAAGTCTTGAAATTGAGCTACTACTTTAGATATGATAAGTTTTAATTCTGAGTAGTGTTTTTCGAAGCTTCTATTAGGAAGCATATGTTCTATGACATCTCCCAATACAGAATTTAACTCCCGGCTCTAGAAAGAAAAATAAAATAAATAATTACACATTCATTTAGAACTAAAGATTTTTTAAATTAATGTCAGTATAAAGGGTATCATCTTTCTAAACGACATTTGACACATACAAAATATAAAGACTACTGTCTTCCGCTTCGAACCCATTAAAAAATAGGAATTTGGTTCACGTAGGGCGAATTTAAAATTTAGGTTTGTGTGCTTTTACTAAAAATATTTCAAAGTAAATCCTAAAGAAAAAATAACATTTCAACATAAGAAAAAGTATTTACCTACTTCTACAATTAATTTTGTAAACATTTAAACTTGGTTTGATTGGTATTCACTATGTAATATCAGGTACTTCGTAGTACTCTCGATACCACAATAGTCAAATATGTGCTCTGTGTTATTTGACTACTGTAGTATTTATATTTGGCAACGTCGCGTAAAAAAAGATATGCTGTCAGCAACTGTTTGTTCTGTCAAATGCATATGGATTTGACATTAGTTTATAAACAACTTAAGCAATCCGGAAATCAGAAATTGGGGCGACACCACATTTAAAATAAGTATTCAGATTACAAAGCATGATAAAATGTGGAAACATCATTAATAATTATTTTTATTCAAAACTTTAAATACAATAACGAGCAAATTTTAAATCGCTAGAGCTTCATATGACAAAAAATACTTTTAAGTTAATATTACTCGAATCATCAATTTTATATAACTTATCTCAATAAATAAGGAGTTCTCTTTACATATTATTTGTGTAATTTTCAAAACAAATTAAACATATAAACTCAAATCGACAACATCGCATCTGTTTAATTTTCAAAACAAAGTAAACACAAACCCGTACAATCTGACAACAGCGCTGAGACAGGAAGTCTTAACGGATATTTTTTTTATTATACATGCACAATGGCACGGACGCCAATATCACACCATCTCGATACAGCGCAGAATTCTAACGGTCCTTTTTCTAAAGACATGAGAAATAACACGTACGCCATCAAATCTTTCTAGAATAATCGGACGGGCGGGGTAAACTTGAAGCGACAAAACTTCGCAAACTTTTAAACCAGTGCGCATCGAACCTTCAACATGAACACTCCGGGGTACCAAAAACCTCGTGAATATTTCGTTTTTAACAAATTTTAGATGACTTCTATGGTGAAGCATCTCCCTTTGGCACCATGCTAGGTCCAAGGGCTTGTTTATTGTGATTTTAAAGTCAGTGCTCCTTAGTGCAGCAAATTTCGTTTTCACAGTGGTACTTAGCTGCGAATCAGGCGGTCCACTTTATTGTTATTCTAAACCTAAATTCAGTGCTCCTTAGTGCAGCAAAAATTAGTGCCTGATCATCACTCATACATACAACACCTAAAACTATTTTCTGAATGATGCGATCATTTTTTAATTCTTTACTAATATGTGTTAGTGATTGTTAAACACATACGTTACTAATAATTTGTTCGTTGATTACTTATTAAAGTAATTCATTGTTTGTGATTCATTTACTTAAAATTTTTAATAAACCGTTAAATAAAAAAGTGTTTGTCGTTTTTGTTAATGGAGTTGGGAAGATAAAACATACTACAGTGCATCTACAATCAATATAAATCTACAGTCCATTTAGAAGCTACGATGCAGTTTAAAAAGGCTATGAGCACATCTCGGTAGTCCTGGTAAACTGGCACAACATAGGGTTAGTTCCAGAACCCTCAACATTATTTATTTCAAAAAGACCTACCTCATTTTATCAAAGATGAAATTTTCTCAGGGCATACTTACAATAAAGGTAGGAACGACGGGCTAACTAAGAACTTTGGTTCATGGTGGCTTTGGCAGGTAGCAGGTGGCAAAGATGTATAAAATACCGACTTAATGGACCTCGCACGGATATTGGCCGTGTTAAAATCTTTGATACTCGGGGATATTATCCAAATATCGATGCTGATAATAAGTCTCCAAGGGCGCAAAGTCCTAAAACGCGATCCTCATGAATTATTTTGACCACAATCAGAAGAGTGACAGGACCGCGCACGGAACAAAATAAATAAACATTGTTGCATATTTGAACGTTATTTTTTAATCTAAACACATTATCTTTATAACAATTTTTGATATTGCTACAAATAAAGGTATTTTCTTGAGCAAAATTGATATTTTTTGACAATCCTCGTATACGAATACAAAAAATTGATGTCAGATTATTTCATTTTGGATTTAATGCCATACAGAACTTTTTATCAAGAATAACTTTTTTTCATAAAACAAGTAATAAAAAAGTTTTCCATATGGAGCCGACTTAACTGGACACTCTGTATATGTATAGATGATATATATGAATATTTTATGTATATTACATATTTATATATTATATAGATAGACGTATAATGGATACAAGGGGATGATAATTCGTATATATGCTCATTTTCACTCTTCTGATTGCGGTCAAAATAACTCATGAGGATCGCGTTTTAGGAACTCGCGCCTGTTGAGATTTTTTATCAGCATCGATATTTGGATAATATCCCCGAGTATCAAAGATTTTAACTGACGGCCAATTTCCGTGCGAGGTCATTTGTCGGTATTTTATACACCTTTGCCACCTGCTACCTGCCAAAGCCACCATGAACCAAAGTTCTTAGTTAGCCCATCATTCCTGTCGGTATTGGAAGTATGCCCTGAGAAAATTTCAGCTTTTATAAAATGAGGTAGGTATGGCAGTCTTAGACTATTTTGACTTTTGATTCTAAAGTCGTTGTTATATCAATTTTTGACGATATTAGTTCAGTTCAGGTTTCTATATTTCTTCCCGATTGACCCTTGAAATTTCAGCTATACAATTTTACAGCTATGAAATTTTACTATACTATCATATCAAACACAAATTTATTGATTATCTAAATCCTGTATAGCAATACTTACCGAAAAGCACTCCACAACAAAATGAATCCACGCCTCGGCACAAGTAATATACTCGTCAGGATTATTAAAAGAGCTTATATGCTTCCAGACTATAGCTAAAATTTCTCGTCTTTGGTCCGAAGGTGGCGGACAAATAGTTATACACAAACCTAAAGTTCTTAATAAATGATATAAAGGTACTCCTCCGTCAGAGCTTTCCAATATCATATAAAGAAATTCCATACATCTGTCAGATATATATGCTGGTTTAAATCCAGACATTATTGTATTTAAAATAAGAGAACTGAAAATAAAATAATTTTTTAAATGATTGATATGGAGTCATTTTAGATATTTACCTGTTTTTCTTTTTCCTGCAAATGTTCAGTAAACTTGGCAAAAATGAATCGTTCACTACACAATTTACTGATTCTAGTATAAAATCTAAAGCAGGCGTATAAAGAGTGATGTAAGTCGGGAGCTGCATTTTTTGGCTTTCTAGCTCTGCCTTAACACTCCTGCCGAATATCTGAAAAAAGTTTTGAAATACAAAAATTTTACTGATTTTTAAGAAGCAATACATACGTGGTGGTAAGAATCCAAAAATTCTGTAAAATTGGCAAGTAAAAAACCAAATTCTGACTTGTTGTTTAAAATTGTTAATCCTACTTTACACAAATAACATCTTACATATACTGCTACCAGTGGATTTCCGATGCCGTGAATCATATCTGTTGTTCTTTGAAGACTTTCAGAACATTCGCTGGAAGATATAATATATAGTAATTAGTTATAGGTTTGTCAATAATTTAATAATTTTATTAATGGTAGCGCATCCAAGTAAATAAATTTAATTAATTCAAAATAGAAGAAGGGACGAAATTTTTTTAATAGTATAATAGTTTTAGATGTTATAAATTAATGTAGAAATTAGGAGGCATGCTATACTGTGAAAGTAACTGTTTTTTATGAAGAATAACTTTTTTTCTTAAAATTAATAATAAAAATGTTTTCCATATAATTCCAACTAACATTGTGTAATTGCGTGTATATATCAGAATATATCGAAAATGTTTGCATTGCATCTGAACCTAGAACAACTAGTCCTTGGACTACTTGCCCCCACAGGTATTAAATTACATTGGTCAGATATATTTTGATATATTTCGAAATTGGGAGAAGCAAAAATCTACAATTGATCACCCAATATATATTGTTAAAATGAAAGTTAAAGTAATAATGGATGATCTAATTTGTTATGTAGATCCAAAAATATATTAAAAATTTATTTAATACATATAAAGTTGTTTTTAGAAATACATACTTTGTGGAAATAAACCTATATGAATTTAATAAAGCTATTTCAACATATATTCTTGGTACTAGTTCTCTTATGGAGGCAATTTTGTAAAACCAATTCAGACAAGTTTCTTTGGCAGAGTCCGAAACCATATTAGGAGTAAAATCTTCAGGTAAAGGTGTAGGAGTTTTGGAACCGGGCCTGCAAAAAATGAATACTTTAATAATGTGAAAAAGTATATAATTAAATAAATTTAAAAAGTTTTAACAATATAGGTACCTATTTCAATATTTTATAAATTTTTTGCGCCAATTTTGTTTCCTAAAAGAATTTTTTTGATTTTTTAGTTTTATTAAATAGTATTATTTTTATTTTTTTATATTTAAAAATTTAGTTATTGAATAATGTATTTTTTTCAACTGCTGGTTAAAAACTTCATCATGAAATTGATTCAGTTAAGAAGAGTGAAATACAATTGGTTTTTTAAGTAATATTGATGCAGCGTTACAAAAATCCTAATTTTATGAGAGAGTTCGTGCCTTTAATGCCCTTTCCGAAACAATAAAAAATGCGCTGAGTTTGCGAATTTTTAACAAAGGAGTTTTTGCATTTTTGGACGGCGCCTATAGTAAGTAAGCAGTTTTGTTTTTATTTTTCTCTTTTCTTTTGTTTGTAAATAACAATATGTTCTGTACTTATGTAATATATATATTTTTTCTCACTAGCCAAGTGCTAAATAAAGATTTTATTTATTTATTTTTATTTAGTGCAACATAGTAATAGGAAAACTTTTCATTAAATTACAGAAACTTACTCCTAAAGATTTTTGAACATTTTGTATTGGTATTCACAACTCACATTAAAGATTAAAATAGAGCAACACACAAAAATGTTCTATTTTTGAATAATTGTATATTCAGTTACTACAATTGTTTATTTCTCAGGTATATTATTTTGTAAACTATATGACCTATAAAATAACAAGTTTTGATAGGTGTGTATTTTGGGGCACCCTTTTTTTATTAATGTCTTTTGTCTTTTTTAAAAACTTACTTTAAATATGTTGCCTTAGATCTTAATCTCTCATATACCAACTTTCCAAATGTATCCAAAATATCAGTTATAAGAACAAATTTACTTGGATAAAATGATAAAACATCTGTGTCTCCCAATAATTTTGCACACTGTATGGCAATTTTAAGAGCTTTTACTCTCTGTTCAGTATTCCAAGCTATGACCAATTCTTTATTTAACTGCTCAATTTTTGTAATGTATTCAGCTTGGGATAAATCAAGTCTATGCTGGGACCCTTCTTCAAAAGAGTCTAATTGTTTTAAACGATGCTGAACTTTGTCTATGGCAGTACTTTGTGCTTTTACTGTCACTGAAAATTATTTTCGTAAATTTTTTATTTAGTTCAACTATACTTACTCTAAAATAATATATAATGAATAAAATATAATATATAAAAAATGCATAGCAACAATCATAATGTAATAACTAACAATTTCTGAGGAAAAATCAAAATACATTAAGTTTATAACATTTTAGTTAATTTAGCAAATACAAATTTTGTATTCTAGAAATACCTTTTTCTCCTTCAGATAAAAAACTAGAGACTATGGATAGTTTTTCAGATGTAGTATATTTATTCAAAATTGCACCCCTCCTTGCAGTCCAAGGTTCCATTTGATGGAAAATATTTTCAGTGTTCTTAGTTGCAATGTTTTTAGCTACAGGAATATCGTGGTTACCCTAAAAAATTGATGATGATTACACACAATTTCTTTAAGATATTTTTTAAATATTTAAATATACAATATATGATAAATAACAAATGTTAGATAAAAACTTACTTCTGCAGCCATTTTAGACAAGGGGTCCATTTCTTGCATCGCAAACTCCGACAAAGGATCTAATTGCTTAAGAGCTTGAGTAAAGGGTTCCAAAAGGGAAACAGGTGTTGATATTGGAGTTGCCATTCCTGTACTAGGAGCCGAACCCAATATTTTTCTTGGAATTCTTTCTGTAATCTTTAATACATGCATGGTAATTTTTGGGATATTTAATGTTAAAATGAACTTACTATACTTTTCAAAGGATGGTCATTAACAGGTATTTGATGCAATCTGTTAATCTTTAAGTTGGAGTTGGTAGTTTTCCTAAAATCGTACAATATAATAACATAATAACGAAGAATTAAACTTTACCATTCAATACTGTTATCAGCCATTCTGGTATTTCTTAATGTAACACAGGCAGATTCGAAAGTATTTTTATAATAATTTTATTATTTTATTTTATTTTATTATTTTGTGAAATAAGTGCATTAAATTTCTTGTCATCTGGGGTACTTTCTTTATATTTTCTGTAACATCTCCTGAAAAAGTAAATAAATAAATTACTACACCTAACCTCAATTTACCTTCTCTTTCAAAGATAAAAAATATTTAGTGTCATTTGTCTTTTTCGTCTTTCGCTAATCTATGCTAGAACTACACCAAAGAGTAAGTACTCTTTGAACTACACATTCAATCACTGTCAAAGTCAAAATTTTATTATTTGGTTAATTTTAGTGAAACTTTAATAACCCTATATATTTAACATTTTACTATATTTTGGAATTTTGCAGTATAGGAAAAATGTTAAAACTTGAAATGCTTATAAAGATTGACAATATAATGTGATGAATACATTTCTGAAGTTTAATTTATTTAACAATTTAGAAGTGTCAATAAAATTATATCAGCTAATTCCTATTCAAAGAATGAGTACTGAAAATTGCAACGTTATTGTATGTGATGTCAATGATAAAAAATTAATCTCAAATAAATCAAAACAACCAGAAGGATCAAACGCTATAACGCAATTGCCTAACCAGGTAGTGAATTCTACAGATAATAGTGTGTACAATAAAAGTGACCATAGTACAAACATTCAAGTTTGGTCCCCATACTGTTCCAATTTTCAATACCATTCATATTATTCACCAGTTTATTATTGTAATTCTATTAGTCAACCATATTACAGTCATTTTAGTTATCCATTTAGTTTCAACAATTATTTGTGCTCTCCATATTCAAGACAATATTTTCATAGTGGAAGAGATTACCGAAAGAATTCAGTTTTAAATAAAAAATTAGGTAAGAGCATTTACTAATTGAATAAAGCGGACATAAATGTTAAAAAAAATAAACATGACAAAAATACATCTAATTTTTTTGAGCAGATATTTATTATTTACAATAGAAAAATATTACATGTCACTGAAAAGAAACAGGAAAATAGTCCATTCTAAATCACAATTCCCCTATTGCTAAATTTTTCGGCACACTATGGTATTTAAAATACTATGTGTATACCTTAATAACTCTAATTAACCATATATTTTGAAGTATAAGCATAAAAGAAAGATATTAAATTAATTATTTGTATCATTATTGTTATACTATTTATAACAAACCCTTAAAAAATAAAAATATTTAAACTTGTAGTAAAGTAATTAAGAAATATGTTTTTTTAATGTACTAATTTTAGTAAACTTTAAATACAATTTTTTAAACCAGAAAATGTACAGTATAATTCAATTATCCACTGCACATTGTTTTTCTTAACATTTTTTTTATATTAATATAAAAAAGTGGTTTTATTATCCAAAAAATATTTAAAAGAACAAACGACAATGAACTACAGAAATGAATGTTTTTATTTATTTATATATAGTTTAAAGGGTTTAGTTTTCTAATAGGATTTTAAAAAAATTAACTGTTTTAAAATTAATTAAGAATATAGTACTTGCTGATGTTGCTTTATCGCATTTATTAAATTGTATAATTACAAATCAGTTTTAAACAATACATGTTCTTTAAAAACAAAAATAAATCAACATTTTTACTTAACAAAAACTATTTTCTTTTAATACATTTTATTTGTAGAACAAATAATGTCAATGAGAACATGGCAAAAAGTTGTGGAAAATCCGGGAACCAAACCGGGTTTTATATTTACATTGATGTCATATAATGTCCTTGCTCAAGATTTGCTGGAACAGCACCCTTATCTGTACAAGCATCATGACAGTCTAGCCCTTACTTGGCCAAACAGATGGAACAATTTACTTAATGAAATATCGACGATTAAACCAGATGTATGTTGAAAAATATAGTAGAACTCAATTCAGTTTTTTTATAAGATTATAACTATTGAGAGGTGAACAATTGGGTCAGTTACCTTACTCTATAATTAATTATTCTAATAATACATAATCGTACAACCAATCAATGATTCAAGGATTATTTTTATGAGTGTCAGATGGTATATAAAAACTTTTTACATTTATACTTGAGTTCTACAGCAACAGCTGTTTAAACCTTTGACTTATTTTTTTTTTTCACCCATACTTATTATTTTTAGATTCTCTGTCTTCAAGAAGTACAAGAGTCACATCTTGCTGATTATTATTCGATATTAAACGCATTAGGTAAATTTAAGTTTGTAAATTTACTCGAATGCAGTGTTTAATATTTTAGGTTATCAAAGTGTTTTTAAGAAACGCACTGGTTTCCAAAGTGATGGATGTGCTATTTACTACAAAGTGGATAACATTTCTTTGGTTGAATGCAACGTTGTTGAATATTTTCAACCTTTGGTGCCTTTACTAAATAGGGATAATGTAGGTATTGTAATGAAATTTGTACCAAAGTTACACCATACACGAGAATTTGTTGTTGCTACTACACACCTCCTGTACAATCGAAGAAGAGATGATGTCAGAATGGCACAGATGCAATTGTTGTTAGCAGATATTGAAAAAATGAGTTATAAGAATGATGGAGAGTAAGAATAAATGTTTAATGTATTTTATACATTATGTACATTATAACACATTGTTTATTACCTGAACTTTTTAGGGCGTCACGTTACCTTCCAGTTATCATAACAGGTGATTTAAACTCTCCTCCATGTTCAGATCTTTACCAGTTTATAACGAAAGGTAGCATTAGTTATGAAAACTTATCCCCAAAATTACTAGAAACTAGTCGAGATTCTAACAAGCAAATATTGGTAACTTCTCATTTAGGAATTTCAGGTAATTATGCATCAAAAGTCAAAATGCAATTTCACAGACATCATAAATGGTAACGGTCACGTTGCATTTCCCATTCATTCATGGCGTTATTATAATAGCATTCAAAATCCCAAAAACTGAACGGTCAAGCAGCTGTAATTTATGAGTCATGTGCGAAGGTATTGTTAATAAAAACAGTCCCGATAGTTTAGCTCTGTTGATTAGATCGTTGTCTGTATTTGTATAGTATTTCAATCTCATGAGTATGAGCAAGAGAGCATTTAATTAATTAATTAGGTTCAGCAATAATACCAAAAAGTGGAGCTGACAACACAAAAGTAGCATACTATCGGCCGATTACTCTTCTATCAAATCTTGGAAAAATCTAGAAAAACTTATAGCAAAAAGATTACTTGCAGTATGAGACAATAAAATCCCAAAATATCAATTCGGCTTCCAGGAAAAAAGATCTACCATTCACCCATTATTTATACTCACTAATAACATTCAAACAACCAGATTGGAACAAGGTAAATCTGCAGTGTTATTTTTAGATATAAATAAGCCATTTGATAGTATATGGCATGCTGGATTAATACATAAACTTAGTCAACTAGAAACGCCTAAATACCTGGTAAACCTCATCACCAAAATAATTACTAACCGCCAAAATCAGGTTAAAATAGAAAACAAGTACTCACAGACGTTTACAACTGAGCAAGGTCTACCACAAGGATCACCATTCTCACCAATCTTATACAATATATATTGCTCCAATCTCTATAATGAAAACCCAGAAAATTTTAATAACGAAAAGTACATCTTACAATATGCTGATGATACAGAACTAATAACACATGCTAGCTATACCAGAATCGCAACATCTAAATTACAAAGCCTTTGTAATCAAACTGAGAAATGGTTCAACAAATGGAGATTAAAACCCAATCCTACCAAATCACATTTTATTTTATTTAACCACAACATATCGCACACATCACCTTTTGTAACCTTGCTAAACCAAAACATTCACCCAGAACCACACACTAAATATCTAGGAGTACATATAGACAACAAACTTAATTTTAAATACCACATCCAAACTACGAAAAAAATCTGCAATCAAACGAGCTTCACACTTTTGATCACTAACATACAAGAACAAAGGAATAAACAACAAAACAGCAACCTTATTTATAAAATGATCCGCAGACCAATAATTGAATATCGAAACCTAATTCTAAGGAACACCAGAGAATCGCATAAGAAACAATTAAGCATAGCAGAAATATCATCAATGAGGAATGCGTCACAAAGACAATCCTCTACATAATCCACCAAATGAAATCCTATATTCAAAACTTAAGGTTAAACCACTCCAATCAAGAACCCACGATCTTACAAAAAAATTCATAGGAAGAGAGTATAATAGGCAAATATTAGCAAAATTCTGCCGTAACAGAGGAAACCAGCCAACCAGAATCAAGTTTTCAGAGGAAACCCTATGGGAAATGATTCAACATTTGAATTAGCAACTGCACTAATACATGCAATTTTTTATTTTCATATTATTTAAATTTTTGACAATGTAATAAGTTTAAAACTACTAAAAGATAAAAGCGAATTTGCGATTCCAGTTTCATATATATTTCTGTCCAGATGAAAAACATCTGCTCTACGAAAACAAATAGATATACATAAATAATTTAGATAAAGAGGGGGTATTTTATACCTACAACAAGGTTAATCGATCTTTACGGCCAAATATGAAAATTATTACTTAGTTTGAAAGGAATAAAATTGGTTTACTTGAGAATTTGCGACATCTATGATCGAGAAACTTTAAAACACTGCTGAATCAGCAAAAATAGAAATATCTTTTCTGCATCAAACGGTTGGACCAAAAAACGACAAAATCCATCTATACGGTTGGACCAACACTGCAATAATGTCTTTATTTTTAAGTCCATACAGACAACGATTAGATTAATGGAGTGTTGGGATTCATGGTTGTTATAAAGTAAAATGTGTGGCCTCTCTAATGAAGTTTCTCTGAAAAGTGCTTTTTTGAAAAAAAGTGATACTTTACAAACTTGTTGCCTATATAACTGTTTTTGAAAATAAACCTTTGTCTTAATGTTATATAAATGCACATAAGTTGCTAGATCTTAGTACAGGCTACTGTGGCTCAGCGGACAAACGCGTTTACATTTAAGTGGTCTTTACACTTAAGTGGTCTGTCCGTTCCTTAGTTCGAGTCAAGATGTGATTTTCATTATTACCTTCAGTCGGTTAAAACCCATCGCGTCGGTAATGTTGTGAAGTTTTTTCGGTTTTTTCCACAACTGTAAAGATAATGTGCCACCAATCATTAGTAAGTCGCCCTGGAGCACCTCGTTAATAATACCTGACCTTCCCATACAAGCTTTTCTTTTTGGGGCACTCGTAAGGAAGCGGGAAGTAGGGCGTATATCATTATTATTATTATTAAAGAGAGCTAAAAATTAAGAACTATTAATATTTTTAGAGAATAGTCAACACAATGAAGTTATAGAAAAACGAAAAGAAGCGAGTTGTTTAATATCAAAAGATGAAAAGAACCCAAAGAGAATCCCAGAACCGAAAAATGCTTGTACAGATTCTAAAAAATTAACTCATAACTTTTTCTTTAAATCAGTTTATGATCATACTGTCAAAGAAATTAACGAAGCAACTACTTTTCAAGATGAATGGTTGACAGTAGATTATATTTTTTACAGGTAATTTTTAATATTTTAATTGTATTAAATGAATGACTGAATTTTAACAATTTTAGTAAGAAAAAGGGCGAGATGTATCCAAAAGATAAGTTGAAACTTATGTCTAAATATAGGTTACCGACAAGTAAAGAACTAAACGGAATAACAATTCCAAATAAAATCTTAGGATCAGATCATTTATCTCTTATAGCAAAATTCAAATTAGAGTTTTAAATATGTTTTTTTTGTAAAATAGTATAATAAAAGCTGATACACCCATAAAAAATAAAAATGTATAACCAGAACTTGTGAATTCCTGGCATAATAAATGGTTAAGTTTAATTGTAAATCAGTTAATATTTTTGTATACATATTGTTATTAGACTACAACAAAATATTTATGGAATAAAATTATTTTTAGTACGTACTCTAGTTCTAATAGTAATTTATGTATCAAGGGAATTATAACGGCCTTAATTCCCGAGATTATTTTATTTCTGATCGATTTTCATAAAATAAGCAGCAATGACATTCACTAAATATAATGAAACACTGACAGCAATATTCAAGAAACGTCAAAATATCCTAACAACGGGAATTAAGCTTGAGTGAGTTATGACCCTGTTTATTGATAGCCCGGTCAGAAATAAAATACATTAAGACTTATTTTTATTTTAGAAAACTATATTTCTTCAATGTATTGATTTAAAATTAGATTTTGTACTATATAAAACAATATTTCCTAAAATAGAGAAACGAGCTGATCTCTTTTATCATGGTTTTGTATTTTGTTTTGATTTAATTTTTCGTATTTTTAAAATAAACCTTGCATTTGAAAGGTACTGCGTGGACAACTTTTTTGTTTTTATTAATGTAACAGATTTGTATGGAGAATTATTGTAATTTTTATTATAATTAGTTTGACTAACATTTTTTTTTGTAATTTTAGTTCTTTTATTTAATCGTCCTTATTTTCAGTTAGGCACTGATCAAAGTTCACAAGATTTTTTTATCAATAGATATCTTACTTAAAAATTTGTGAGAAGTTGTATGATTTTTGAGGTTCATTTTTCTAAATCTATGAGATAAGTACTTTGCAAGAAAAAAATGTTTTTCAAAAAGTCTAGAGTTTTAAGTTTTTTCATATCCCCATTAAAATTCATTTTGAAATCCGAAGTCGAAAACCTCAATTTTAAGACATGTACAAGACATTCTATTCATACTTTAAGGAAAACGCCCAATATGGGCCTTATCAACGAATCTGTATATTTTGAAACGAAGTCCATATACAATAATAATAATAATAAATGATTTTATTGGTAATCTACTATACAAAATTAATATTGTATAACATGTTTCTATTTTTTTTACTCATGCGGGAAAAGTACTATCTTTGCGCCCGCCTTTTCGGGTGTAAAATGGCTGTTTGGCTATTTAATTAGTTCCGTGCGACATAGTATATTACATAACGAGTGCGGAAAGTGACACTTTTCACACGAGTGGGAAATATTGTCGCACAAGGCGTAAGCCGAGTGCGACAATCCCACGAGTGTGAAAAATCACTTTCGCACAAGTTATGTACACTATTTTTCCTACGACCACGCTATAATTTTACCAAACATTGTGAAATGTGATGG
Organism: Crepidodera aurea; assembly: GCA_949320105.2. Lineage (NCBI taxonomy): Eukaryota > Metazoa > Arthropoda > Insecta > Coleoptera > Chrysomelidae > Crepidodera > Crepidodera aurea. The sequence continues at coordinate 74,937,614 of OX439473.1, read as the reverse complement.
TTTTTTTTGTATTTAGTTTATATTATAAATAATGCTGTTTTATTTACAATCACTTTTGTAGTAAAATAAATACAAATATTGATAATTAACATTTATTTGAAAACAAAACAATAACTATGAACTTGTAGAACAGATAGGAAAGTATGTTACACGTGTGCGGAAAGTAGAGGAGAGTAGAGAATGCGATATCTGTTACTTTCCTATGTGGTCGTAGGAAAAGTAAATTTTGCGCACGCAAAATTTACTTTTCGCACGGAAATTGGCAACACAGACCTCCAAAAAAATGTGACGTTTAAGTGACAGATAAATTGATTGATTAAAAAATTAAAATTTACAATAATCAGTTTCAACTCTATGATGATACCGGAGACTGATGAGAGTTCTGACGATGAATCCGTACCACCTGAAATTTAACACTGTCGCCGAAGGTTACGTTGAAGAATCGATCGGCAATAAAAACGGATCGGCCAGCAAATTGCGACCGCTATTTTGGACAGACCATCTACGAGTACTTCACGTGAAAATGTACACCAAATCAACCCAAATATCGAGACAACGGCTGAAGTACCCATCATAGTCAGTGTCGAAGACAAAGAAAATATTGACTTGAATACAATTTCCTCTAAAAACTCCAAAAATATAAATTTCAATTTCACCAATTGTTCAAATGTTTCGATAATCATAGGTGAAAAAAAATAATTAATTGCCTTTTTTAGTTTCCAGGTTAATGGTTAAAAATATTATATAATTGTCGTCGGCACCTGCTTCATTTCTCATTTTATCCCCGCATTCGTAAAAAAAATAGTATCTGCAACTCGTGCGGCATTGTCGATTGCCCACTCGTTGCACAATATACTATTTTAATACCTTTTACATATAAAGTGGTTACCAAAAAGCAGAGTTCAAGCTGTTAGTCTCTTTGGAAGACTTCTTGCTCTACCACTCAACCTGAAACTAAATAGTACTTCTTGTGAGAACAACAGTTTGCATCAATAAGAAAAAAAATCAATAAAAGCTGCGAGATACAAGGCCCATATACTACATCCCCATAATTCGCATGAGAGAGAATAAGTGACTCGCAGCATTTGCCTAACTCTAGATGTTTCATTAACATAATCCTGATAATTTAAATTGGCATCTAATATTAAGCCCAAGTTCCTTGCTTTATCGACTAGTTCAATTTTGTCCTGGTTGACTTTGATCACAATCCGGTTTGAAATGTTTTTTTTTGCTTTAGCTCTACCAAAAAGCATTAATTTTGTTTTAAACGCATTAACTGTGATACAAAATTTATAGGAGGCTTGCAGTAAGTTGTCAATTTCCTCATTTATATACAAGCAGGCTTCATTCACTTCGTTCTGTTTAAATACGTAATACAGTTGAGTTATCATCTGCATATAAGTGATACTGACACCATTTGAGATGTTTCTTGAGTTCAGCTGTATATAGAGTAAACAATAAGGGACCAAGAATAGAGCCTTGTGGAACCCCATTTTCTACTGTTGCTATTTCAGAAGACTCTTCATTACAAGATATACTTTGCACTCTATTCGACAGATAATTGCTTATAAGTTCAACAACACTTACGTCAAAGCCGTAGTAGTGGAGTCTTGTGATAAGTAATGCATGTTTAATTCGATCAAAGGATTTACTATAGTCTAAAAGAACTAGTACTAACATTTCATTATCATCTAATGCGCGATTGATATCATCAGTTACTTTTAGTAACGCTGTAGTTTGCCCTAAAACCTGACTGGTTTTCAGGAATCAACAAAATCCCTCATTTGCTCGAACATTATTTTTTTAAATACCTTTGATATCGTACCCAATATACTTACTGGTCTGAGGTCTGATAGGTTTTCAGGGTTACTAATTTTAGGTATCGGAATTACTTTGGCCTTCTTCCAGTCATTAGGGAACGTTTTTGTTTGGATAGAAGCGTTAATGATATGTGTTATAAAGGTTAAGAAGATATATGGGCAGCCACGAAGTAGTAACGTATATTGATTTAATACTAAGAAGTACCTTGTAAACCTCGGTATCAGTTTTTTTAAATGTAAAATCACCGAGACTATCAAGTTTATTATTATTGTAGAACAATACAGTTTCCTCATCAGGTGGTGTGACAGTCTTTGAACTCTCAATAAAGTAATTATTAATTTCAGACAGATTACCTAAATGTTCATAAGAAGTTAGGGTTTGTTTTCTTTTAGCTAGCACTCCTAGGTTACTAATCTGTTCCACATATCTTTATTAGATTTATTTCTCATGGAAAATATCATAGTTTTTATTAGTAGATTTGATAATTTTCCGATACAGTATTCTATAGTTGTTGATATAGTTTAATATTAGGGGGTTATAAATAAGTATAAAGGATTTTTTTTGAAAAAGTTAGTTCTCAAAATTTCTCATTAAATTTGGTTTTACTCGATTTAGGATATACCAGCTGACCGGGACTAAAATCAAGTGCATTCAAAAGAAATAAATGTATTTTGGCTTCATAAAAAAAAGGAATTTTGAATTTCTATCCATACAAAAAATTTCAAATAATCACCTTACGTTACAACAAAAAGGGGATAAATAATTACAATAATTTTTATATATCTATAATTTATTCTTATTTTATAAATTCTGCATTTATATACATTTACGTGTGTGTGCAAATATAATTTAATTATTTATGTTCATCGATAACACCGATTTATAATAAATCAACAAAAACCACTTTTTCTATTAACTATTACACTTTATAGAATGAGCTTGACACCGAAAATTGTGCAAACTAATCTAACGATGGTTTTGGAAACTAGGTCATATAAATTTGGCATTCCTGAAGAGCAAAACGAACCCCTTGAAAAATTTTAAAATCATTCTAAGCCTTTAGTTTTAGTCTGATTTTTGTGAAATTTTCAGAAAATACTAATAATTACAAAACTTAGGGTGAGACCCCTTGATTTTTTGTAAACCTTCGAAAAATGTTAATTTTAAATGGAAAATCATAAAAAGAAGGGTCCGCGCCATTCTGTAGTAAATCAATGAAAATTTGCTCCCATTTGTTTTAATAAATATCAAGTAGTTTTTAAATAATATGCTTTCCCACCCTTTTCTTAAATATCTTTGCATAGTGCTGCCTCATCGTTTCAGAAATTTAAAGCTGTCGAGAAACATTTCATCGCCAAGTGGCGCGCATATAAATATAATTTTATATTAGAAAATCCTCATAAAATAGAAGTGAAATTTGCTTTTCACAAGAGCTCCGGATTGCTCTGAACGCAAGGTAGTGACAATTGACAAGAGTGGAGTTTGGTGATTGTATTGATGATATTATACTCTTGTGAGCAATAAATAATACTGTCGTATATATTATTCCCCCTCTGTTTATTATTTATTATATAATTTAACAAATAAGATAATTTTGTAATTTGTACACAACAATCTGACAATCCAACTGTGTTCCTAACAAAGCTAGAAACTTCTATTATGAATATAAGCCTATTGTATTCTCAAAGATAAAGCTTTTAAAATCTTCTGACTAATTTTCCGTTATATCTTATAACAAATGATTCAAGAAGATAATTGTTTTGTATATGTATTCGGTAGATTTTAAAAAATGGTCTGCTATTCGCTTCTCGTCCTAACTGATACGCCCTCTGGTGAAAACTGCGAAAACTGAGCTAAGGAGTAGTTTTGACATTTTGGGTTATTTCTTTAGCGTTGTTAAGTAATTTTCATAGTGTTTTTGTCGTGTTTTTACAAATAATTTTGATTTGTTGATCTTTTTTATAATGAGTAAACATTATTGTTGTGTACCTAAGTGTTCATCATAGGGAAAAAGAAACCCTGAACTAAGTTTTCATTCGTTTCCAAAAGCAGCAACGTCCAAAGTTTTTTTTGAAACCAAACTTGGCAATAGAGAATTAGTGGATAGGAAAAGATTGTGGATGACAACATTAAAAATTGGCAAGAAAGTTTCAAATACCATGAGAGTGTGTTCTCTACATTTTGCTGAAAGTGATTTTATTCAAAAAGGTATGGTAAAAATATTTAATTATTATTTACCACTTTGCTTTGATTTATTATTTACAGTTAGAGTAAAACGGGGAATATTAAAGCCTCATGCTATTCCTAGCAGAAATTTGCCAGTAACTTCAATTGATCTACCAGGATCATCTTCCAGACCCAAAACATCTAGAAGAATTCAGACAGGTGATGAAACAATTTCAAGTGATATTCAAAATGAAATAGTGCAAGTGTCTTTGCCTTATGAAAATATGCTTCTTGTTGAAGTCAGAAAGGTAGGGAAGCAGCAGAAACCTTAATTACCCTACTTAACTTTACAAGAACATAAGAGGTTCTCCATTTTTACAGTGTTAGAAATACATAATTTCCCAGTAATTTCATGTGGATTAGATTCCAATGCAATCGTTTGTAAACACAAACCATATATTTCTATCCACTCATAAGTTTCTATGGTATTTCCCGCTAAAATAAGATGTCCTGCATTCAGGACATTTTCACCTTCAACTACAGATTTAGAATTAGCCGATCCGCCCAAATAGTTCATGTACTCTAAAATGCTTAACTTCATTTCTAAAAAATAATGGAAACAATAATTTGAGACTAAAATGTATTTGAGTAAAACTCCTGACTACTACTCACCTAAATACAACTGGAAATATCACAATTTAAAAGATATAAAATAAATGTTTATGTATAGTTTATAAAATAAAATGAATGTCACACTAAACACTAGAAAAACAATACACAATTTACACCTAGAAATAATTCAAAAAAACAAAACTGATACCAAATAAACAACTTAAATATATATGAAATATCCCATAAGAAAGCACGAAGTAAACAAACTACTACTCCTTAGCACAGTTCCAATTTCACCGCATGAGCGCTGCAATCTTAATCCGAGTTACCTATAAACAGAATCATACAAGTGTGAAAGGTTTGATGTCAATGGATCCCTCATACTTTTAGGATTAGAAAAATACAACTCGAAAGCTATTTGAATCGGAATTAAGAACGTTTTTATAAAGGGTGTTCACAAGTGATTCAAATCCAATTAAAGTTAAACGTTCAAGAAATTAATAAACAGTCAATACTAACAGGTATGTCACTAAGTATTTTTCAAAAGTATTACAAAAGTGTGTTCGTTGAAAATACTTGTTTCTGAAGTATCACAGGAATAACGGAATTTTTGGTTTTGTAAATGCATGGTTTGACAGAGTAAAAAATTATTTAAATTTAAAGGGTGAATATTCTGAAAAATAAAACAGTTTCTATTCGTTTGACTTTTTTGTAGTCTATTAGTTTGCAGCATTTTTCGGTGCGACCCTCGTAATTATATAAAATAATAGAATGTATTTATTACCTGTAAAATTACATTGCTTAAAAAATATTAACTACAAAATATACATTATTATAAACAAATAGATATCACAGACTTTTAAGCATAGCTTTTAAACATAATCAACCTTACAAAAATGACGCTGGATTTAGTACAAAAATCCAAAGCAGTGCGTTTATGACTGTTTAAACTGTGTATTTTTTACAATTGATAGAAAAAACTTGTTTGTATAGTTCCTGCAGCTATTTTTTAACGTTCCTCGGCCCGACTTTCAAGACGACGTACGACAGAGTGGCTAGCTCGATTTCCAGATTTAAATCAGTTGGATTTCGTTAATGAGTTAAAACATCGGAATTGAAAAATATCGAAATATTAAGCTTAAAAAATCGACATTTTTGGACGATTCGGAATATTTTTACATTAGATACATTGTCGATCGATTTTTAATGAACACTGTGTAGAATGTAAAAGAATTTTAATAACTTACAAAACTACCTTAATAAATGGACAATGAAAGAAAATATGTTGTGCGGTTTGTCCGAAATAAATAATCAGTCAGTAAAAAGATTTTGTGCAAAACTATAGGAAGAAAAATACTATATATTCCAACATTCTCGCGATTTCATTTTTGTTACAAATAATTTATTATGACTATTAACAAATCTTTTTAAGTTCAAAAATTTTTATGTGCACTTATACTATATTCATTACTTTAGCCGCTTTATGTTAAAACAAGCTTATCCAAAAGTTGGTCCATTTTGAATTAGAAAGTTAAATATTTTAGCGTTATTAATAACATTTGGACATATTTACAACCTTAAAATACAGCAATCAATCATTTTCCCGAGAAGATTTAAAAATATATCTGGCTTCGAAAAAACATTCTAAACCAGCGGTTCTCAAACTATTCAAATTTTGTACCACATAAATATGAAACAAAAATATATGTACCACCATAAAAGCATTTCACCATTAAAAATCAATACGTCGCAAAATTGTTCGAAGCTCTTGGAAAAGTCATTTTAAGTTAAAAACTTAAAAAATATATGTGTTTCTGAATAATAAAGATTAAAACAAAAAGTTAAAAGGGGCCCAATTTTACATTCATATTTTTTTCTGCAAAAATTGTACCACTAAAAATATTGTAATGTACCATCAGTGGTACATGTACCTCAGTTTGAGAATCGCTGTTCTAAACTATAACATAAATAGTCACGTCATTTTACGTAAAAAAATGGTTTTATAACCCATTTTAGATCTTTTGCGGATTTATCATACATCATATGACCCTCGATTTATGCTCCAGAATATACTGGAATATACTATATGTACTCTTTGATAGCAAACGAGTAAGGAATTTAATTTATCAGATTCGACATCCTAAGACCGGTTTCTGCCGTTCGGTTTCGTCAATTAGTCTTTTCGAATCCAATAAATAAAATTCCAAACTCGAACAAGTCAATAGCTATATCCGCTATAAGATAAAATTCTTAGATATGCTACCATCTATAAATGGTTAGAAGAGAGTTTGACACTTTACAAAGCAACGATTCCCAATGTATTGGGTGTTGCATACACTCAATTTGCATTGTGTGTTGCTTTGTAAAGTACCATCTATAAATGGTTAGAAGAGAGTTTTGACACTTTACAAAGCAACGATTCCCAATGTATTGGGTGTTGCATACACTCAATTTGCATTGTGTGTTGCTTTGTAAAGTATCAAAACTCTCTTCTAACCATTTATAGATGGTAGAGCACATCTAAGTACTCTTTGATACTTAGCAAGCCAAATAATATTCATTTTTTGCTAGTTTGTAATTTTTCGTAAATGCATACGTATATTCTAATGTCATTTGCATGATTTTTTATAGTAAGCATTGAATATTTCTGAAATCATTTACAAACTTAACATTCCGAATTAATTGAGTAGTCAGCAAACTGCATAAAAGAAGGAAGAATATTCTTTAATAAAAGTAATTTACTCATCAATCAATTAAAATGTTTATTAGGGCGAAGCACAAAATTGAATGCATGAAAATGTCAATAATATCTGACCATCTCTCCCGAACACGGAAATATTAGAGTTGGCAAATGCTAGATAGTTACAATTAAAATTCCATTGTCTCATCTTTCAACTCACATTTTTTACAATATAAACAATAAAGAAAAGACTCCTCGAACGGCGAAAAACCACTTGTAAAATTTTGCTTGCCAAACAGAAGAGCCCAAAATAATATAGTCATTTTTTAACATGATAATGCTTGGCCCCATGTTGCAAAATGCGTTAAAAACTATTTGAAAAACATCAAATGGGATGTTCTACCCCACACGCCGTATTCACAGGACTTAGCTCCTTCAAACTATCACTTATTTCGATCGATACAGCACGGACTTTCAGAACAACACCCACTTTCTTACGAGAAAGTGAAAATTTGGATTGATGAAGGGTTGGTCTCAAAAGACGAAAAGTTTTTTGGTGCGGAATCGATTATTTGACAGAAAGATGGGAAAAAGTCAAAGCTAACGATGGCCCATACTTTTGTTAAGGTTATTCATTTGTGATGGAAATAAACGCTTAAATATTACGAAAAAATCGACATTATTATCCGAAACACCTCTTACTATTACTTATATTGCTGCAGTTGATGATGTGAAAGTATAAACTTTTTTGTCCAATAGAAGACTTTTCTACAATGGTTGAGGACTAATTGAATTGTTGAAACCTTTACCTTTTTTCCTAGACAGGCCAAAGTGTCAGAGGCTTCGGTCAGACGGGCCCAACCAGGGGGTATTTTTAGTGATTATGCCTGGAAAGGAGATTCTCACAGTAGACCTTGAGATTTTAGGCTCATAACCTCCCCATAAAGGGTTTTCTTCACCTCCGCAAAAAAAAACTAGCTTGGTGGCTTGCTGTACTTTGCCTTAGGGCCTTGTACAGGTTATTGACCGTGTGGTATATATTTATGATTGGCCATGTCGCTGCTCAAATAGTACCTGTCTTTTGCAGTCCAATGCCTCGCAGTCACACAGTATGTTTTTGACTGTCTCTGGCTCCTTACTCGTTTTATACAGATGTTCCTTTACTGGTGCATGTCCAGGAGGTGATCTCTGCTCGTAGAGCTGCTCAATGGACCTTTTTTGGCAAGACTCTCCAGAGAAACTTTGCCTTGTATGCAATATCTTTATACTATACCATATTCGAGCCCAAACAGAGTGGGTGTAAACAGTGGTCAACGCGGGATAGTCAAGTGCCGTACGATTTTAACAGCCAAAGTACCCATCTCGGGTACATCTTCCAGTTACTGTTCAGATACGGGTTTCGAGCGTGTGCTTCCTAAACATAGTTTCCAATAATGTTGAGTACACCACAAACAATGAATGAAAAATTAATAATAAACAAATATAGAAAAAGACACTATACTACAATACATAGCTTTTTAACGAGAATAATATTAGCTGATCACCTATTGAGACAAACAAAAAATAGAAGGTTAAATAGCCATATCCTGAAACTAAGAATATCGTCGCTGCAGAGTGAAAACCACGTATGTTCGAAAAGGTAAATTTTACAGGAGGCAAAAAAAACCGATTTACTTATGATACGTTAGCAATGTAAACGTGTTTATCAAGTAAACTATTAGATGGTGTTATAGGTCTTTTTAAATTAAAAGGTTTCGTGAGCAAGTGCGCTAGGAGGTTTTCAAGCTTTTTATTTTCATAAAAAAATTACATACGTAGTTTTCACTCTGCAGCGACGATATGTTTATAAACCAAATAGTGTTAAGATTAGTTAGCGTAATCATGGAACGACCAGGTAGTATGATGTATGAATATAATCGGACAGACGGACTTATAGTTGATGAAGCAGCTGCCACTAAATACAGACGCACATGAAATTATTATATCTCAGATATTTTATTTTACATAGAATAATGAGAAAACACAAATATATCTAACATTCCTAAATATTATACGTATATTAAATATAAAAATATAATAATATCTTCTATAGAGATTCTCTTTTTATAAATGCATTAATTATAGTGATTGGGGATTTTGTTTTCTAGGAAAATAAAAATGCAAAATTAACTTTACTTTCAGAATTTTTTTTCAGGGTTTGCTCTTACTCATAGAAAAAACATCAAATTAATTGGAATTCGAACAAATAGCAATGCACTTTTTATCATTTAAAGAGGTGTAGTAACAAAAACTGAAATATTTTGTTAGTTCCTCGTTTGCATCTATTGGTTTTTACCAATTGAAGTTTTAATACCAACAAATGACATTTCTGGTCTTGATCGGGAAATTGAATAATGAGCATTTTCGAGCTGTAATGTCCTACTATTTCAAGCCTAGATTAATTACCCAAGAATGCTTCAATAAACTAAAAACGGTGTTTGGTGGTGAGTCTGGTTCATTAGGCACTGAATAACTGGGATACAACGAATTGCGTTTTGGCCTTGTAGCATCGTACAGAGTATTTAAAAACTACTGTTACAGTTGGCTCGATTCGAGCAATCCTGAACACAACACCGTTTTGAACCATCATTTAGGGAAACTGTTCTCGCTGAATTTCTTATCATTTAACATATGCTCAAAAAGATTTGTGTGATCCATAAAAAAAACGAAGGTTCGACTGGTTGTATTCCAGAATAAGCCACCGCTAACAAAATGTATTCAAGAAAAAAGAAAAAGTCATATTGCTTAATAATAACACTTATCAATATAGGATGGAATATTTAAATGATAAAAAAATCAGACATCCACTATATAGTCCGGATTTGGCACTAACAACTTCGTTTTATTTTCACAAGTCAAAGATTAGTTGCAGGATATTCATTTTACCTTCGGATAATGAAATTGTTTATGCTTTTAAAGAGAGATTACGAAAAATTGGTTTAAAAATTAAAATATTCAGCAAAAAATGTATAATGATTATAAAAGTGCTATTGCATCAAATTTTTAAAAGTTAAAATTATGTTTTTTCTTATAAGCAATTTCATACTCGTGGGTTCTATTCTAATTGATTCTTTTTCATCGAGATTTTGTTTAGTATATTATAAAATAGAAACATAATTTTATTCGAGTGGTCACAGTCATAATTAGTCAGGAAGCAAAAGCAAGCTGTATTTTAGGAATATGTAAATTTTCTCAAATAGATTACAAGCAGATCTAAAGTTAAAAAGAAAGCCTCGGTTTATTGAAATACGCTTGAAATACCGCCCACTTATTAGCTTCCAAAAAATTATATAACAAGTAAACCCGGGTTCATTTAATCGGTTCTAAAAATAAATAATATATTTGTGTTTCTCAGTCTCTACCATAGCCTACCGTTTACATCATTTTCATCTCTTTGTTCTGTATGAAAAACAACTGTGGCTAAACTAATTGAACATAAACATACAGTTACCATACCTAAGAGTATGTAAACAGAAGTAATCAACCAAAATGCGAATAAATATAAATTTTTGTTACAGTATTTTCCGAGATTTGGATCGTAGTTAGGTTGATATTCTTTATACACCCAAACAGAACCTGAAACAATACATATTTTACTGAATTCATTTTACAAATTATGTGATATAGTAAAAGAATGAAATAATATGTTTAACCAATATTTCTTTTTTGTAAAAGCAAATGGTGAGTTAATAAAATAAATAAAACGTTGACACGGAAAAAAGGAACTTAACTGATGGGTTATTGACAAATGTTATTAAATATGCTTGGGAAGTGGAAAGTGGAAAAAATATTTGTGTAACGGGAATAAGGCGTTCAATAATGGATTCTTGAAAACGAATATTTGAAAAATTACTATTTACAATCGATTTTGGCATTACAAAGTTTAGGCTTCAGACACACTAGCGTTTTTTCATGCTGCGTTTCAAGTAAAAAAAAAAAACGCAACAAAAATAGGCATCAATGGAGTAGACGTGCCGCAGGCTCCAAATCGAACGCGCTCTGGTCTATTTTTGCAGCTGGTTTTCCCGCTCATTTCTGGCCACACCAGAGGGAACACACGCATTTAAACACGTGATCGTTGCTCTTTCATTGCATTGTTTATTTCGTGTTGTTATTTAAATTTTTGTTTTGTGCTAACATGGAGTATATTCATACCGAAAAATTAATTTTGGGAGTGGAGCTGCACTCCTGTCTTTACGATATCAGACATAAAGATTACAAGAACAAAGACCTAAAGAGGAATGCTTGAAAACAAAACGAACAACCAACATAGCACATAAATTATTTATTGAAGCCAACTTTGAACGGATTCATAGGTTAAAAAAAATTATCAAATTGTATCTATACACAAGCAAAGCTAGGGAAAGACTTCAGTTTTTCAAGCGCATTGTGGCCGGGTAGTAACGGCGACGTGAAAACAAGCTGAAACGCCAGTGTGTCTGAAGCCTTAATGTTTAGGCAAAATCGCCAAAACCACGATCCCCAAAATAACTTTTTCGTTAATAATGATGTCATCCGAAGAATCCTTAATTAAAATAAACTAATTAGCCACATCTCGAGACATTTAAATCCGAGCGGTTTTGGATGGAATGTGGGATTTTCGAAAAATTCCAAATTTTCATTGTCATATCTCCCTTACTTTTAAAGTTATTCAACTAAAGGCCGCGTGTAAACTAATGCAACTGAACTAAACACCATGAGAGATATTTTGGAAATTTTTAGAAAAAATCGACTTAGTAAAGAAAATTATTTAATTGAACTATGAGTCACTTTGTACATTTAATCGATTAGATTTCAAAACTATTTTAACTTTACAATCACAAAAAGTTGCTTTCACAATAATTGAAAAAGTATGTTTCTACCCAACAAAACTGTCTAAAAATTTCTCATAGAATATCTTGTAAGAGTAGTAGAAATTAATTTTGTAATTTGTTGAGTTTGGGAGCGGAAATAAAATAGTGGTATTATTTTTTTGACCAAAGCTAGTTTTTTTTTATAAAAACCTTATTGTGTATGAAAAAAAAATTTTTTTTTCTAAAACATTTTTAATTGGCTTGAATTTTACAAGATATAAATTAAAAAACTTTCCAATTATTCATTAATTCCACACTACATATTAGAAAGTCATTAACAAAAAAAAACAGGTTTTGTATTCTAATAAAATCATAAATAAAATAACGAGACACATATTTGGGGCAAATAAACAACCATTTTGAATAATTAAGGAAAAAAATTCTTGAACAATGTCAGTAAATATTCAAAGTGATGACTGTCAACTTTAGTAAAGATTCTGATTCTTCGTCAATATTGGCAATTATCTACAAAGAAAATATGATGTCATAATTCTGCACCAAACCTTAACCAGCCAAGAACGCTTCACGATTTTATATACTCCAATGTGACATATTATGCCTATTTACCTGTCCATGATGGGTAAAACCAGAAAATAAAACGTTAAGAAAAAAGTTATATTATTTGCATTTTATCAGTTGCCTATTAATTAACAAAATATCACCTGATTTTTAAAATCATCACCCTAAAGCTTTTTATGTAGGGACATGTGGTATGGGTGGAATTTGACGTTTTAATATCCTATCCTATCCACTGAAATTGCCGTTAGTACAGCAATTTCATTGTTTTTACAACTCGATAAAACATAGCCCGCGATGCTCAACTTACAAATCATCATCACTTCTACATTCCCCACAAATTAAAACAATTTCATTTTTAATTATTTAATTAAAGAGAAATTGCATACAATTTCATTTAGAACCGTCAATGTCATTTTTTCGGATCAAGTTTGACATATCGGCGATATCCTAATCTTTAATAGCTATTTATATTAAAAGTACATAAACAAGGGCTTTATTGAACGAATAATTTGATGAGTCCATAAAGCCTGTTTATGTACGCGTTATATACATGATTTTATGTTCGATTGCAATTAAAAAATAATAATAAATTGAAAAAATAAAAATTTGAGTAGTAAAATAAAGTGCACTTTATTTTACAGTAAAATAAAGTGCCACTTTATTGACGCAAAACTGTTCTATAAAGAGCGTTTTATTGGTCAATCGTATATTGTACATCTCGATATTATCAGCCAAAAAAAAAGTTACGGACAAAAAATACCTTTTTTTTAGATATGTACGATTTTTGTGGTGAAAATCGTAATTTTCTACGCCCTATAACTCGGAAGGGGTTTATTTTAATGAAAAATTGTATTTACTTTAATTCATTAAAAAAGTATAATTTCCCGATTGCGATGGTTTTTTTTCTATTTGTTCACTCACTTTTTTATGCATTTCGTAAGAATAAAAATTATTGTTTAATTACAGTGCACGATGTTAATTTTGTATGAAATTAAAGGTGCACGTTAAAAGACTACGTCATGGGAAGTGATAACGTTTTAGCGTGTACCTAAGTTTCTTATTTTGTACACGTTAGTGTGCACCTAGACACAGCGTTAAAATTAATATCACTATTTTGTTTCTGCCCTGAGAGCAAACGACTTTTATTTTTAAAAATTTGTCCTAAATATATGAATTTCAACAAATATCTGTCTTAAGTTATAGGGACCATGGACCACCCTGTATATATTTATTTATCTAAAAGTACTTACCTATTATAAACCAACCCAACATAAAACAATTCAATAAAGTTTGTGTAGGAGATTGTCGTAAGTTTTCTTCTTGTCTTTCTTCTTCAGTTTGCCTCACTCTAGCTGACAAATGTAATAGCTGTTTAACCACTCCAAATATCCCTGTAAAAGATGGAATATATTTTAGACCTTTTTGGAAACCTATCTCAATTCAATATTTTTCTAGAAATAAAAAAAAAACCCTAAATAAGTAAATCTTCATAGAAAATTTTGATTACGAAATTCGTTTGTTTATACATTCAAATTTATCATAAGAGTGGGTATCACATGGCTCAGTGACGCATCGCAACGAGGTTCACAAAATCGGCAACCCACCATGCCTCGGAGGGCATGTAAAACCATCGGTCCTGGCTATATATCTGTAGTCATTAATAATGGTAAATTCTTTTATTGCCAACAAATCAAATAAATTTGACAAAGCAATGTCACAAAGTCCAAGCAAAGACTTAGAAAATGTTAAAACAAACAGAAAATATTTTTAAATATATAACATGTAGCCAACACAGAACTAATTAAGTAATTTTTAATGTTTATCTAAAAAAAGATGTATACAGCAAGTTTTAAAATCTGGTACACTAATATCTAAATTTAAAATCATAGAAGCACTTATCTCGTAGAAATTTAGAGGTGGCTTTCTTGAAATTTGATAAGCTTGAAAATTTCTACATCAGTCGGTCTAAACTTTACTTTTATAAGAAGATTTTTTCGACAAAAAACTATATTTAGTAGCTAGGAAAGAAGTTAATTTACCAATGTATATCTTTATTAATTAAAAACCTTAACAATAACAATACTATCAAGTTAAATAAATACTAAAGATAAACTCTCACCAATTTTTTACATGTGTAACCTTGTTTACTTATTTTCATTCTAATTATTATAATGTATTAGTGATAAGGTTTTTCTTCTAATTATAATTAGTTGCAACTAAGCCACTAAATCTAAAATAATTTGTTTAACAATTATGCTTGATGATGATTTATAGAGTAATCATTTATAATAGCTTATTTTTCTTAATACTGTTACTAATTGCATTGTTTAACATTCTGACACAATAAGATTGTAATAAGACTGTTAGAATAAAATATGAAAGAAATTTCAATAGTTAAAAACTAAAACAGTAAAATATTGTTGTGTTAAACTTATTATTTGCTAGAATTTTTACCAAATAACTATAATCAAAGAATTCGCATGTACAAATACATTTCCAAATTTTAGTTTCAAGAATTCTGTGTTATCTCATAAAAGAAATTGTAAATTCAGAATTACTCAAATCTGCTCTGCATGTGTATGCAGTGACATTTTAACTTCCAGAATGTAGATGTAAATTCTCACTTCAGTAGTTATTTTATTGGTGCTGAGAATTAAAGTAATTAAATATTTTATGAAGTAATAATAATAATAATAAAATAGGCTCTTCAATTCACACTTCAGTTTAGCTAGGCAATTTATTTGATAAAGAAAGATGTAATCTTTGGATTGGTTTATTTCTTCTTTCTCTAAGTAGTGTACAACAAATAAAAGTTGTATGTAGTTTTACATTGATTTTAAATTTCTTACCAATACTAATAATAAAATTATGGAATTTTGACAGAAATTATTGGTACTACTAAGTTCTTTTTTAATTCTTGATTTGAATTATAACAAGGAATCTATAAAGATATACAAAAAATTACAAATGTTAAACTGGGCCTCAAAATATGTTCATCCACAAATAAATTATAATTTTATCATTTTAATTTATTAAAAATAATTATTTTATTTTAAAAAAAGGCAAGTACAATAATAAATAAATTAAATATCTAAGTATAAAATTTGTTTGAAATAAAAGGTAATGAATACTCACCTCCTACTAACAAATAAACTGGAATGTATTCTCCTTGAGGACAATCATGCAAATAAATAGATCCCATAATTATCATACAAATTGGAATAACTATAGTAACTCCTAATATGATTGTACAACCCACTAAAAAATAAATATGGAATCAAATAGGTAAAGTTTAACTGAGCATTCCACATTTTATCAGGATTACATCTGTTTTACTTACATGTGCCTAATAGAATTATAACTATATTTTTAAGAAATTCCAGGACTCCTCTACTTGATTTTTGAGCTTCACGTACTCTTCCAAATAATGAATCATATGAGGGTGGTGGAGCTACAAAAATATATGTGATATTTCTGCTCGTAATGGAAATAATTATAACCAAAAAATAAAAAGGATACATTGTCCTTTAAAAATATATCTACCATTTGGATTAATAGCCTCTTCATATGATGGGGGTGCTCCATCTTCTGTAAAGTTTCCAGGCATTATGATTGTTTACTTGATATTCCGTAGAATTTAAAAAAAAATGTTAGGTTTAGTAAATATTAGTCATAAAAATTAGTATTATCTATTTATGTTTTAAGAGGTCTTCATTTTAGTATTGTTATAGAATCATCTAATCACTAATGCTTTCTTTATAAAAATTAAAAATACATAAAACTAACAGTCTTTTTTGTCCCAAGTCTTTTAGCTGTCAGTTAATAATGTCAAATTGTCATATTGGTTATTCTTCTGCTTTCCTTTTCGTTCATATCCTGTAAATGTAGCTAAACAGTTGAAGAAAAAAGAACAGAATATACTATGTTAATGAGAACAACAAGATTAGAAGAAGAACCAAGGAAGAAGTAAGTTCGTTTGTCCATATAATATCCGTCAGACATCTGTATGATTCACTTGGATCTCCGTTTTCTCTTTTTAAAGCATTTTAAAAGTGTTGTGATCACTGTCCAACAAATCACTGTTTTTTAATTGTACCGACTACCGCTATATTGATAAATAAAATGGAAGGCAGTTACGCTGTTTAATGATGAAATTAGTTCTCGTTTACCAAGTAAGTTTAAACTTTTTTTAAGAAGTGCGTTTTTATCTTTTAATTCATTTTTTCTTTCAGGTAACAATCTTCTCTGTTTCATCAACTATTCATTATAAGGAAAAGTGATTAAGGTATGAATATTTTTATGATAAAATCTAGCATATATATATATTAGAATACAAATACTTTAACGGAATCCAAAAGACCTGGCATCGACGATTTATTGATCTTATAGTTTTCTAGAAAATAATGGTAATGATTGTAAGAAAATGTCATTTTTTTATTCATTTTAGTGTCTTCAGTTTTGACTTTACTGATGTGGAACAAATTATTTTTGACTTCTGTTTTCGAAGTCATTTTATTCATTGATTTATGATTTATATATCAGAATTTAAAGGCTAACTAGTTGAAAAATAGATGAAATCTTATAGTGGTATCATTGATCAAGTGAAAATTCCATTATTTTGTTTATACTGTGTACAAAGATGTAAAATATCCAATATTAAGTTATAACTAACTAAAACCATCCTTCAATCATCTAAACCTCGAGAATCAAAGAACATGACTGGTTAATACTAGATTTTAAATTGAATGGTCATCTTCCATCCAAGATATATTGATAGTAAAAGTACCTATCTGCGTTTCTGGCCGTGCTCTTTAATTATTTGTTATTCAAGTATTTCAAGATATCTGTTTAGTTATTATAATTTCCATCCACAGAAGAAACCAATTATCATTTTAATTAATTGACTAGATACCGAGACATCCGTTCACAATTCGTTAAATAACTAATTGAATTTAATAATTGTTAAGTATTTATAACAGTTAATGTTTTCAATTACTTATTTAACGATTCTATAAATATTTGTCTCTGTATCTACTCCATTAATCAAAATATTAACTGAATTCAGATAATTTTTTGAATAAAAATTATTAAAAAGAACGACGGACACGCAGCGGTAGCTTAATTTAAAAATTAATATATCTTTGAACGTTTTATAAAAAATAAAATAGCATTTGGTAGTCATGTTCTTTTATCCTTTAGATTAAGAAGGATAGTCTCGAAAAGGAACGAGACAAAACGGATTTTCAGAAATTTAATAGAAAGTGGCTTTCTACTAGGAATTTTAGTAGCTATTTGCTTGTGGAAAAGATGAGAGTGAAACTAATTTGTGTAGGTTAAACGTTAAGACAGCATTAACATTATTTTCTAGAAAACAGCAATGTGCGACACGGCCAAACAAACTTTAAGTAAATATCACTTAAATGTATAAATAAATTGTTTTTGGTGTTCTGTTAAAGTTATTCAAGTTTTATGATAAGTAAAGTTTAAGTACTAAAAAATTTCAATGGTTTTTACACTCTTTGTGTAACGTAAATTTAGCTATAGTAACCACTGGTCTACATTGGACAAGATTTGTCTATTTTTAGGCCACACTAAAATAAATAAAACTATCCGAGTAAAAGATACTCCTTTTATATAGATATATACAGGGTGGTCCTTAATTAATTGTACATAGAAATATGGTAGATTCCTCACTTTAAAATATTACGATTTGAACCAACTTGCTCTAATAAAATGTTGGTAATAAGGAATATACAGGGTGTTAAAGGTTAATTTTTAAGATTTATTTTTTGTAATAACTTTAGCGTTTTTGGATATGTATACATAAAAATTTGGAACTGGTGGTTTTTGGGAACGAGAAATCATAATCTGGTACCCACTTCTCGATGTAATTTGTAGAGGGCGCTATAAACTTTTTTGCTCTTTAAGTTAGCGCTATTTTTGTAAAAGAATATTAAATCATTTTAGTAGAAAAAACTTAACGGTTTACGAGATAATCGCATTTTAGGGATCAACTGCATGATTAAAATGACCTCCTGAATCCGAATATGACCTCAGTTTTCCCCCACCATCCACCGTTTTTCGGGGGGTGGCCCCCACCTTTTTTTATCACTTTTTCATAATTTGGATGAATGAAAAAAAAACGGTGGGTGATGGAAGAAAACTGAAGTCATGTTCGGATTCAGGAAGTCATTTTACATAAGAATCAGCAAGAATGGTGTAGGAGCCAGAAAAAAAAAATTTTTTGCCGGCCAGTGTAATCTGCCTGATTACACTGGTCCCTAAAATGCGATTATCTCGTAAACCGTTAAGTTTTAAGGTTAATAACAAGTATGCTTTTTTCTACTAAAATAACGTGGATTTAATATTCTTTTACCACAAATGTGACATAACTAGCGCCTCTACAAATTACATCGAAGTAGGTACCAGATTATTATTTCTCGTTCCCACAAACCCCCAGTTCCAAATTTTTATGTATACATATCCAAAAGCGCTAAAGTTATTACAAAAAATAAATCTTAAAAATTAACCTTTAACACCCTGTATATTCCTTATAATAATAATATTTTAAAGTGAGAAATCTACCATACTTCTATGTACAATTACTTAAGGACCACCCTGTATAAAATCACGATTTTTTTATTAGAAAAATTATCATATTGTTACTGTAAATAGATTAATTTGAGCTTCCACACCAAAAATGCTATTTTCATTTTTACATACACCTCCTGTGATAAAAATGGATATGGTATTTTTCCTAACTCTATTTCAATGTACATTAAATACCAATGTTCTTTATATTTATAATTATATCAAGCGTCAACAACGAGGTTTAAATAATATTTTAACATTGTGTTTTATGACTTGACTAAACAGAAAGGATTTTTAATCAAAACTGTCCTCTGTCAGTTGAGGAACCTATATTTTCAGATCACTTAAACATTGTTTATTCAATATTTATGTGTCATTGTCTTAAATTCGTAAAAACGAGATTTTCTCTTTTCATTATAAAGATGAGGAATTAAGATGAGACGAAACTGTTATCTTATTTTAATTTAATGAAAAACCCTTAACAACATATTTTAATGAAAAAAATTACATCTAGTGTAGTGGTGAGAGGGATTAAAATAGTACAAACAGATTAATGAAAAAATACAGAATTCGATTCACGTTTATTTGTTAGTTCTGCAAGTTCTACAGCTACTGAACGTGTTTTTCCAAATTCATACATACTTACAAAATCGGAGTAGTGATTTTGGTTAATCATAGATTTAGTTAAATAAATAGAACTAAGAACAATTCTATCAGTAAATGAATGGTTTACGATATTTTTTAGGATGCATCTAGCTATGTATACTTTTCTAATCTCAGTTGGAATATATTTACCTTCAGCTCAATATATAGGGATAATTCAAAACAGTGCATGTTAAAATAACGAATAAAGGATGAAAACGGAAAGTTAAATAAATATTATTCCGTGTACAAAATAAACAGTAGACCAACTTGAATGGAATCGTTTGCCGCGTGGAAACCAATCAGTCATTGCGCTGACCGCCTGTGTACATTATTTTTATTGCTATTCAGTAGTTTGGAGTTATTTATGACATGCACAACAGTAGCGTACCGTGTATAATATTTAAACAAAAATACGCAAAGTCAAAGCGGCGAATCCATTAATGTTTTTATCGGTTTTTTCAGCTCATTCAATTGAGATTGGGAGAACTATATAAACGGCGACATATTCCAATTTATGTTTCGACTCACAATTGGGAGCCGACATTTAACTAAATAATGAGATTTATTTTGAACACCTCATTTTCAAATTAAATGTTTGCTGGTTCCCTCAGCGCATTATACTAATTGTTGATATCTGCGTTAGATAAATCAGTGATACTTGCGGTGGCATATCCCAAATAACGGAGTTTTGGTTACGTAAAAAATTTAAACGTTTTGTTTTAATTTCATCATTTCCTTTCTTAACGGTAATTTAGGTAAAGAGTTTTCGGGATTACAATGCTATATAATACTAACCTACCGACTTGTCTGTATTTACGATAAAGACTATCATAAACTCAGCTGGCGGACTGTGCTGGTGCGACGTTATATTAAGTTTGTAGATATATGGTGTATTTGAAATGTGTTGTTTTTTAATTGTCCAATTTGTTTCTCGGGAGGTTTAAGTTGATCAAATATTTCGAAAAGGTTTGCACTGCATCTGAACCTAAAACAACTACTCCTTGAGCTACTTGCCAGGTATTGAATTACATCGATCCAGATGCGTGTTCGAATCAAAGTTTGTCGGGACATTCCAATCCTTTGATTCTGTTATTAAAGGAGCTTGTCATTTCTAGACTGGTCTCGGCTTCGTTGTTCCTCATCGGTAGAAAGTAGACAGATCAATGGAATCTCTAATCCATGTCTGAACGGTGTTGCTTACGTTGGAGTATGTATATTCAGTGCGAGGAAAGCATAACGTAATCTTCACTTTAATAACACAATCAAAATTGCAGAATATTACCCACACATAGGTTCAGATGCAGTGCAAACCTTTTCGATATATTTGGGATATATTTCGAAATTTGGAGAAGCAGAAATCTACAATTGATCAGTTTAAACCTCCCAAGAAACACTGGATTTTTCAAATAATTAATAATTTCTTTATATAAATTAATCCTTTTGCGTACATGCTTTTCATCTCCGGATGAAGTAGGTAAAGGTATGACAGGTTCTACTACCGCGTTATGATCAGTTATCTTTCCACAAACGCCACATTTTTAATAAACTTCAAACAGTCAAATTTACTCAGATACCTAAAAATGACTAATTCTCAAATACATGTCTTTTCAACAGCCACCTAATTTAATGATAAGACTTTGGAAGAAGTAACTCTTGTTAGAATATACAGATGTGGAAAAATTTTAACGGAACATACGATTTTCAATGTATTTTGGACAAGAGCCCATGTCGACCAGCACAATATATAAGAAATCTGCGCGAAGACGTATCAACTATTCAATTGAACCACTCTACATTGTTGTACCCCTACTCTCCGCTAGCAGAGCCAGCGTGTGTCTGCGTTAGCTTACTAGCAAAAGCATTGAGCTGCAGCAGTATGAAAATGTTAGAAACTGCGAATCTAATGTAATAAAGGTTCAAATAAACCACCTTCTTGTGCCAAACAATAGACAAATCTGTGAAACAGAGATAATCTCATACCGAACTTTTTAATAATTCGAGAAATGGTGGACTGTGTCGGAATTTATAGTATCTCGAATCGAGTGACTCCCAAAATACCACTTTAACATTTGTATCTTTTCTTCCTTTGTGAACGTGTACATTTTATTTTAAATCGTTATCGGCTTAATACTACTGCGATTAGTGGATCATTGGAAATCGTATGTTCCGTTAAAATTTTACCCCATCTGTATAAATAACAGGTTACTTAAAAAACAAATTAATTAAATCATATAGAAAAAATTAATTATTATCATATTACTTAGGAATGAACTATAGTTTAAACAATAATGGATTGAAATTTAGGAGCTGTGTGCACGTAGCTTAGTTTAGGAAAGAAAATTTTTTTTGTATTTCGTGCAAAAAATTTAATTTTCGAACATCGTAGCAAAGCGCTTTCGACTAACAACTAGTCATCATCAGTGCATACTCGTCAGGTATTACTAGAAATCCATCAGGTTTAGGTTCGTGTAACATGTTACAATTAATTTACAAATACATTGAAATACTCGTTATGAAGAAATACAATTTTACACACGAATTAAATTTTTTGCACGAAATACAAACAAAACAATTTTTCTTTCTTAAAACTTCTGTTATAGTTTGATGTCTTGACTTGTCTTCAGAAGTCATTTTTAAAAATTATTAAATTAATTTTACAAAAAATACTTAATATTTTGAAACAATAGTTATCAGTTGATAAATCTGTACATACTCATTATAAAATTGAAATAACATAAATTATGAAATAAATAAGTTCCAAATATTCGTTTATTAAAATTATTGCTAATCTTATTTACAATTGCAGAAAATAAAAGAACCACGTGTGTTGTTTAAATTATCTTTATGTTTGTTAATTTTTAATTAATAAACAATAAAAAGTGCTACAAGGAAGAAAATTTTAATTACGCAATTATATTGGTAATTTTAAAATTAAATAAAAATAGAAATTAAATTAATTCATTGGTAAATGCACGTACGCTAACGGTGCATGGCGGTTTTAAATAACCCATGTTATTAGCCAATAGGATATAATTATGAATAGAGTTACGAAATACAGTGATTTTGAAAAAAAAATTGAAACGGCGACGTTGATTTAATAATTAAAGGTAATACCACTAGAGCTCAGATTTGAGTAGAGAAATCAAACTTACAAAAAATATCCTGCCCAAAATCTGTGCCTGAGCTGGTATTTGTTAAGACAATTCCATGAATTTAAACTGACGTGACACATAAATAAATAACAAACACACATTGTTAACCGGGCAACGTGGTATTATCGATTTTTTATCCAGTTATATTTTCTCCTCCTTCCTCATAGCCTAAATATCCGATAGCATATGAAAAATTTTATGGTAACAAATTTTATACATTTTGGCGTAATTTGGTTACTGTTAAGTGTTTAGTTATTGCTGGTTTATGCTGAAATTAAAGCGTTTATTGCTACCACAGCGGTGAATTATCTGATTTCGTAGTTCGCTCTGGCAATCGAGAAATATTGCGTGATGCGATCCGATATCAGGATCACCGATTAACTAGTTTGTTTAGAGTTTAGAGAACCGTAGCGCGAGTGCTTTTCCATTCACTGTGATTTAATAACCTTTATATTATTATACACCTCCTAACATAAAATGATTAATAACATAAAATTATAAATAAGAAAATCCCCACTTACTTTAAACTTTATAAACCAACCTGTATGAGAAATTTATCCATCCTGTATATATCAATTTCAAATGACAGCCAATGAATCATAAGGAATGCCATTAAAAATACATAGTTTCATTTTCATAACATAAAACTAAAATACAATATTAGATAAATTAATCTGACTTTAAAACGTAATATATAAAATAAACCCCCGTCGTTCATTCACTCACAACGGTCACAGCAAAAATGAAAAACTTTATTTGTTTTAAATTTTCAGGACCTATCAACAGCAGATAAATTATCAGGACTCGTAGTCCTTAAAACTAAGCAATGATAAAAAAGTTTTAATCAAAACTCTGCGCCACACTTAATTTAATATAAATATCAAACTGTAAATTAGAAAATAAATTATTTATTAATTACAAATTAAACATCCAAAAAATCTCAAAGTCGGTACCAACAAATAATATAATAAAATTATATTGTAATGCAATCGCGTCCAAATCGAAAACAACTACTCCTGGGACAAAAGCCCCCACAAGCGTTGAATTATATCGATTTAGACGCGAGTTGGAAGGTCGTTAACCAAACCAACACTTTGATTTTGTAATTCGAGGAGCCCGTCATTCTCAGACCGGTTTCGGCATTTTTGTGCTTCATCAGTGAGAAGTATCTTTAAACAATGGCTGACGAATGCATTGGATCCTTAGATCATATATGCTTCGCTAGATACGGCATCCTATAGTGTTTGTTTGGCTCTAGAGGGGTAAAGACGAGAGGGGGTGAAGGGGCAATAGCGTACCATGATACAGTGGCGTACCATTCGGAATATTTTGGTACAGTCTAAGGATTGAGTGACTGTAGGTTACAGTAAAATGGGAATTAATGTGAATCGAAAATAAATAAAATAGCATGCCTACGAAAATTGCTTGGAATGGGAATAATCTGAGAGGTTGAATACCATCATCTTGCGCTTCTGTAAATATTTTTTTATAGCAAATTAAAAATCGCATTGATTATAAACTCGTTAATATAGAAAAAACAAAATGAAAAGTTGGTAGGTATATTAATACAAAAGATACCTACGTCAAAAATGAACCTTCATATAGATTATATTGAGTAATAAATGAGAAATTTACTGATGAACATGGTTTATTTTAATAAAACATAAATTGACATACAATAGATAGATATTTAAACAATTCAAATAAAGTTTACATAATTTACGTTTAGTTCTTATTTTCACTTCCTGTCCTATCCAACAACACGCCTATGGAATACATACCGATGACAGCACCTTTCGCAAATTTGATGTTGTACACTTAACAAGGCTTTGGCATTTTGTTGAGAAATGCGACCACTGTTCTCTAAACTAATTGTACCTAGCAAAAACTTTCAAAAAACTATAAAAATACACAAGATTGGCACAATAATTCCCAAAAAACAATATCTGACATCTGTCAAAATTTACGATATGAGCGGGTATCGTCGAAACTTGAAATCGACCAATCAGTTGGATGGTACTCTAACTCCCTCCTGTACACCACAACAAATAACCTGAATACCGTATCTAGCGTAGCATATATGATCTAAGATTGGATCCATCGGGTACTTATAGTCACTGATTGTAACGAAGTCGATGTATTTTTATCCAACGCCTTCTTCACTCAAATAAACAAGGATCTAGCGACAGAGCTGTCAACATTGATTCCACTGGTTCGCGCAATCGCACTGTCAGACTTATTGTCTTGTCCAGTCTGTCAGTGTTGTTGATTTTTGGAGTGTTTCAAACTTAAATTTTTTTTAATTTAGAGATTTATTAAATTTTTAATATTTTAAGTGTTTATAATAATAATAATATACGCCCTGCAATTCACTCCCTTACGAGTGAACCCCAGAAGCTCTGCAGCTTGTGCGGGGGGAGGGACGGCTATTATTATTATTTGCCGTGGCGCTCTGGGGCGACTTACTGATGCTTGATGGCGCATTTGCTTTACACTTGTGGGAAAACCCAGAAAAACCACACAACACCATCATTGACAACGATGGACTCCTCCAGGATTTTTAAATCTTTGCAGCGTAAACTAACATCAAAGTAATTAATGTTAAATACGCTACAAATCATGCCCAGAAGTAGGGCAATGAAAATTTTTATTTAAAAATCTCATTGTCTAGACCGGGGCATGAACCAGAGCACGGACAGACCTATTAATGGTACATATTGAAACGTAACCGTCTTTGCCAACTGAGCCACCGTCGCCGAGTGTTTATGATTGAATAGTTTTGTGTGCTTTTATTTGTAGTGAGTGAATTTTTATTTGCTGAGAAACTTGAATCGCAAGGCAACAGAACTGTGCAAATCCGGACTTTTCAGGTAAATAAATTTATAAATAATATATACTTTATAATTTAATTTTTCTAAATAAAATTTATAGAATATTTTAATTTATAAAACTCATTTATAAATAAGTTAATCATTTATTAACTTGTTTTATGCGAATATTATTTACACACTCCACTGTACTCTAACAATAATTTATTGCCCACAGATCAGATATATGATTCTGCAGGTAGGAGGTAGGTACTGTAAATTAATAGATTTTATTTAAGAAATACTTAATATTTGGGTTAATATTTTATAACACAAAATAAATTTGTATATTATTAATAAAACAAAACTATATAGTTTAAAAACATTTTGTGAGGAATAGGTGGCCTAAATCTTGTTCTTGTTTATGTACTACGTACATGGCTTTTGCAAAAGAGTTGACTACCTATACATTTTTTATCATTCGCAATTTTAATATTCATTCGTGCAGGACAATAACCATCAATTTTGTTTGTGCCTTGTGTTTTAAGCTTTCTGATGTTCATCCCCTTTTTCTTATATACACCTGAAAAAAAGAAATTAGGAATAAATGTAAAATAACCCAAATTAATAAGACTTAAATTTTAATTATGGATTTAAAAAAAAAGTATTGGAAACTCACCCGACTTATGGCAATTATAGTTCAAGGTGGTACAGTCACTTCCTTTTTTTGAACCATACATTTTCACAAATGATGAATATGATTCTTCCTCAACTTTCCTTTTCCGATACCTCAAATGTATCAAATTCGAGACGCTCATTTTCGATGGTGAAGAAATGGTAACTACTATAATGTAAAATTAAATATTCTCGAACACAACCAGTATATTTGGGCACAATGGACACTTTAATTTCGTCAGGACATTAAGGTTTGTTTTATGAGAAATGAGATGTTTTAAAGTTTGAAAAATCTCACTGCAGTAGGGACATATATAAGTTTTCTTTTTTACAGGAGCTATTTCTTCTAATTTATCTATAAAAAGAAAAAAATATGATGGTGCAATTTATTTTATTGCATAGGTAATTACCGCTCTATACAGCGATTCAAGTTTCTCAGCAAAATAAAAATACACAAAACTATTCAACCACAAACACTTAAAATATTAAAAATTAAATAAATCTCTAAATTAAAAATTTTAAGTTTCAAACACTCGAAAAATCAACAAAACAACAACACTGACAGACTGAACAAGACAATAAGTCTGACAGTGCGATTGCGCGAACCAGTGGAATCGATGTTGACAGCTCTGTCGCTAGATCCTTGTCTCAAACAACAAAATCAAAGTTTGCAAGTAGGCAACCCATCAAGCAGGTTAGGAAAATATCAGCCAGACTTGCAGATTTTTGAAGCAAACAGATTTTCCATATCTCATCAGTGACTATAAGTCTAAAAGTGCCATTCATAGCAAAACATTTTAAAACTAACAAATTGTTGAATAAAAAACTGGACAATTGTTTATCTAATAACTTTTTTTTTCACTGGGTCACACATTTGACTTTACTTAATTCTTGCATGTAAACATATTGCAAAAATGCGGTATTCCTGTATGATATTGTCACAACATTGTTTTTTTTTCTAGGAGTCTATTATATTACGCGTAAAAGTTTCTGTATTTTATACTTATACTGTACAATAATAAAAATCCATTGAATTTACATTGTTAAGGTGTCTCCATCTATCGCATTCCAGTGTAAACACATTGACTTGCCTCGGCAATTCGCCTCGGCTGCGACCTCTGGGCTCAGCTAATATAGGTACTATTTTTTGTAGTTAGTAGAGCAAAAAAATCATATATAAAAATTACTTAGATTATATTGTTATATTTGTTTCATTTGATAAAAATGATTCATAGTTAGGGAAATAAATGATAATTCGGAAAAAACACATCTTTCCAGAGTGACTTTTTACAATTGTTTCTCGAAGCTTTCTAATAACAATACTTATCCGTGACTATTTCCCTCGTCTTAATTTACACCAATATCACAAACGCGCAATTTTGAATTACAAATCGTTTCTAGATGAAAAAACTGTATGTCAGCTCCTGTCAGTTGTTTTTTCGAGTTTACCCGCGGCAAAACTTGACAGCTATTGTCACCAAAAATTACAATACCTTTGATAACAACTACTTATGGTCTCCTAGGACACCAGAAAACAATTTTTCTGATTTTATTGTCAATAAATTTTGTAATATTGTTTTTAAACAGTGCTAGTCAGCTTACGTAGTGAAAATGACTCGCTTTGGAAGTGATTCTATGACTAATATTGATCTGGCCATTGAGAAAAGTGTACCGTACAATACCGTTAAAACCCATAAGTCAGAGGCAAAGAAATACGAGCTTTTGGAAACTACAAGTTTAGAGCAACTAAACCTAATCCTGAAAGATTAGGCTAGTCAGCTTATGTAGTGAAAATGAGTCGCTTTGGAAGTGATTCTGTGACTAATATTGATCTGGAGATTGAGAAAAGTGTACTGTACCCATACGTAATATGGAAACAGTTTACGGATTTCTGCAAGGCAAAGAAATACGAGCTTTTGGAAACTACAAGTTTAGAGCAACTAATCCTGAAAGATTGGACGTGGAATATGAAGAAAGAAACCGGTGAAAATTACAAAGAACTAGTTGTAAAGGCAATGTGGAACACCGAAGTGGAAAATAATTTTGGATCCATTTAAAGATATTATCTTCAAGTCTAGTAGGGAAGCTCGTAATGCGAAACGAAGGAATTTGCAGATGGGCGCCAATAAAAGGAAATCGAGCTCTGCTTTATTAAAACTGGAAGAATACTACGCAATGGTTTTATTATGGGACGAAGACACTCCGGCGGGACATTTTACCATATCGCTTCAGTAGAACTTGCCTGGAGAGGTGGAGAAGCAGTCAATTGCAGAGTTCATTATTTTAAAGAGGAAGTGGATAATTCTGGGTTTAAAACAGGTAGATAACATAGTTACATATTTTTTTAAATAACTTGTTTTCAAAAATCCTACTTTTTAGGAAGAGTAGAATATATAATTGCCTTCCCAGGGCGGAGAAAAAAAATGACCGACAGTAAATGGCTGGTCCCCAACACGAAAAACCCTACCTTTTGTCCAGTCCGTCTTTTTAAAATTCTAATGGTTAAACGTTCATCTAGAATAACAACTGATAGATTATTCTTAACAGTAAACCCATCATGGAACGAAGAACAATCAGGTGGATAGTACAAATACACTCCAGTGGGAAAAAACGAACTTTCGAAGCAGCAGAGAAGGCAGGATTTTAAATACAAAAGAAATAAAAATAACAAACCACTCTATGCGGTCGACAGCAGTCAGTAACCTGGCTAAAAGAGGGGTCGGTGAACAACAATTAATTAAAATTACTGGCCACAGTTCAGCCAACTCAATTAAGCCTTATCTGCAAATGGATAATGAGCATTATTCCAACATCATGAACACCCTTAGAAGTGACGCCTCAGAACCTCCAGCTAAAAAACAAAACAGAAGATCCTGCAGCCACTCCTCGAACTTCTCACTCTACAGCTGGACCCATCAACAACATTACTGATTTACCTACACCCAACGTTATCAATGAGTTAACAAATATTTCAAACAATACTTCTACTGTGTACCAAAATTGCAATTTATATTTTAATTGTATCATAAATAATTAAGTTTGTAGTATTTTGTGATTAAATAAATTACCTGTTTTTCAGTTTTCAAATTAATACCTACATATTTATTATGTAGCATATATAATAGGTAGTATTTGTAAGCTATGTATATGCAAAATAATCTGTTACTCATGAAATAGTCTTGTCAAATACCATTCGGACATCTAATTTTTCCTGTGAAAAAAATCGAAAAAACACAATGCAAAGTAATATTTTTTTAACAAAATGCATTAGTGCAGGTGCAAAAATCCTCTTTGGATTTTTGTTGCCACTAGCACTCATGCTTCTTCTTAAAATATTACTTAGCAAAGTGTTTTTTCAATTTTTTTCGGAAAAATTAGATGCCTTTATGAAATTACTTACGACAGTTTTTCTGCTATGTGGCTGGTATAATTCTTTCTACTTTGTTTTAAAAAACTGATGCTTGAACCTTTTCTGCCGACGAGAAATTTTGTAGCGTTGGGAACCAGATTGTATTTATTTCTTTAATTGGAATTTTTTTGATCTTATAATATATGTAAAATATTAATTATTATTTTTATAGATATAGAAACTGTATAATAAAAATAACCGCGTTCTTGTGAGCTAAATAAAAAAGTATGTGCAAGATGATTTATTTAAATAGCCGGTTATTAATGTTTTTATTAAATACTTTTTTACTTTAATTTCTATGATTTTTTGTACAAAACAATTACGGTACTTTGTTTTATTATCTATAATCGAATTCTTATTTGTGGGAAGTACATTGTGAATATTTTCTTGCAGATAAATAAATAACGAGAATGACCAACTCGAAACAACAATTTTAGAAGATTTCATTTCAATGGAGGTGTTTTACAAACCAAAAAAAATATCTCCACAAAATATTGTCATACGTTTAAACAATAGGCAAATATTTTCATATAGAAAACCTGGTACACATTTTTATACTGCAAGACAATTCTACCAGAATGTCTTTCCTAACTATACTGTAATAAATATAGAAAAACCGCCTTGTTTTTTAAGAAAATTCAGTCCTGATGGTAAACATTTCATTGCCTTTTCCGCTGATCAAGCATGTTTAGAAATTTATTTATATCGTGGACCAGCAGCTGCAGCTGATTTACTAAGGAATTGTAAAAATCAAAATGACGAACAACATCGATTTGAAATTAAGAGCAAAATGTTCGAGAGATTCTTTACTTTGAAACATCTTGTGAATGTGGCAAAAGGTGCAGAACAATTGAACAGAGAATGCAGCCTCTTTAGTGAGGACGGACGATATGTCATTATAGGATCTGCTTCGTTTATTCCTGAAGAAATCCGTCCTCATTTTTACGAAATATATACAAGTAACGAATCAGTGACACCCAATTTACAATCACCATTGGAAGATTATACTCTGTACTTAGTAGATTTACATTTGGGGAAACTATGTGATATTAGGCAGTTTAAAGTTGATAAAATTTTTTTGTCACACAACCAGGGATTGTATCTTTATAGAGATACTTTAGCGGTCTTATCAGTACAGCACCAGTTGATCCATATCTTTCAAATTTTGGACGGAATGTTTGTTGATATAAAGAGAATAGGAAGATTCTGTTATGAAGATGATTCTTACATTTACAACTCAGTTTATCCTTCTGAGAGAGCTTTTAGGGAAAACTGTATTAATTCATTAAAACATAGACTCCTTACATTTTTGTATAAAAGAGCTGCAACATTAAGTTCGAGAGATAATAATCCTACAGAACTAAGAAAATTTTATCATTATTTTGGAAATTTTGTTTCTCTGAAAATGTGGAAAATGCAGCTGCTAGATGAGAATACTTTGTTGATAAAATATGCTAGTGAGGATGTTGTTACATTAAAATCTACCGATGTGAATAGTCAGCCGCAATTTTTTGTTGTCTACGATATGAAATCAAGTAATATACTTGCCGTTTATGAGAATTCTTCTAAAGAGCTGTTACACCTATTTGAAAACTTCGGAGATTTTTTTAGAAATGCAAATATTTACAATGATACACCGTTCTCTTCCAGTCCGGCAAATAATTTGTTTTCAAGATTGCTACTGAGACGATTTAAACAAACTATAATTAATGCAAAATTTGGTGGACAAACGGAAGCCAATAAAAGATTGCTTGCTCAGTTACCAATTAGTTCACAATCTTACAGTTGTTCTCCTTATTTGGATTTGGGTTTGTTCAGTTACGATGAGAAGTGGATTTCCGTTATGGAACGTCCGAAAGCCTGCGGGGAACATCCTATTAGGTTTTATGCTAGAGATTCTGGATTTTTGAGATTTAAGATTTGCGCTGGAAGTATTAGATCGACTACTCCTACTTTGAGAAGATTAGTGGCTTTTACTTTTCATCCAACTGATCCTTTCGCAATATCAGTCCAAAGAGCAAATGCGGAATATATTGTTAATTTTCATTTGCGCTATGATAACATTTATACAGACGTTGATGACGATGATGAAAGTCAATATCTGATAAACTTTTTATAAATAACTATATAGTCTATTTTACAATTAAGAATAAGAACATATTTTTATAATTTTTTATAAATAAAATAGATTAGATGAATAATTGTTATTTTTTACCTAAAAAAAATTATCTTGGTGTATAAATTACACGTGTCAACTAACTATATTCTGACAATGGATTTTTCTATTGTATTCTAGTTCTTCAAGCGAGTTTTAGACTAATAAACAGTCCGTCGATGAACAAAGGCTAAATAATGATATAATTAAAAAAAATATCGTCCAAGTAGCATAGTTGTCAGAGCCACATTTCGACCAATATCTCTCATAAAATGTTATATCGCTGTAACTAGGCTCTTAGGTATTTTTTTGGGTGTAGAAAACGATAAAAAAATCTTTGCGGCTCTAAAGTGTATGCTAAGTTCAATTTCGAAAACAAAATCGAAAATTTGGTTTTTGCATTATATCTTGAAAAATAAAAAAAAAGTGAAGCACCACGTGAAAGAGCGGAAAATTTTACTAAAATTTATATTGTTATTTAAAAAAACTGTAGTAAAAAAATATGAAAGCGAATTCGAAAACTCTACGCGCGCCAAGCCGCTAAATACAAATATTCAAGCAAGGCGTTCGGAAAAAAACTGAAGTATATTTGCCTAAAATGTACGCAAAAAAGGAAGCCATTAGTTTTTGTTTTCCCTAGAAAATTTGACCGGAACTTATAATTTCTAAAATTCTCACTGATTTTTATAAAACTGAAGATATATATATATATATATATATATATATATATATATATATATATATATATATATATATATATTAATAGATGCATAACAAAAAAATCCTTGTACATTTATCATCATTAAACTTTTACTTTTGATGTTAAAATAATTAAAATGAAGATTGTCTCCTCTAAATATGGCGGAATTTTTTTTATACTAAAACAAAAGGAAATGACAACTTTGAGTATATCCATTTATTAATAATACAAATAGCTTTCGGGCACCATTTTTTTTACTCCATCAGCCGCTTCCCGTGACCGCTGCACCAGGTGAAAGCACCCCGATTGGTCCTTCAACAAAATAAGTGTTTTTAAGTTATTGTCAATTGGTAAATCTAGTCCCCTACGTAGGAGAATTGAAAAAAACCAAAATGAAACAAAATGGCGACGTGTTAAATTTTTTTTTTATTTTTCACCCTAAAAATCGGTATAAAAACGTGCACCGAGCACAGACTTTTCAACGGATCGAAAAACGGCTACGACAATAACTTTAACATTTATTTTGTTGAAGGACCAATCGGAGGACCCCCAGGCCGGCCACCGAAAATGGGCGTTTTTTTGGACAAGGGGTGCTTTCACCTGGTGAGGCGGTCAAGGGAAGCGGCTGAAGGAGTAAAAAAAATGATGCCCGAAAGCTATTTGTATTATTAATAAATGGATATACTCAAAGTTGTCATTTCCTTTTGTTTTAGTATAAATTTTTTTTCGAAAAACACCTATTTTTCAGCCATATTTAGAGGACTACCCCCTTAATAAAACTTATGTTTAAAAAATAACTATTTTTTACAGCGTCGAATGAATCCATTTTTCTTTTCAAAATAGTGTTTATTTATTTATATAAATTTATTTATATAAACACTATTTTGAAAATAAAAATGGCCTCGATCGATGCTGTAAAAAAGTTTTATTAAACGGATACAATGTTCATTTTAATTATTTTTACATCAAAAGTAATAGTATAATGATAATAGATGTACAAGGATTTTTTCCTGTTATACCTCTATTAATACATATCTTCAGTTTTATAAAAATCAGTGAGAATTTTCTATGGGAAAACAAAAAAACAATAAAAAACTAATGACTTCCTAAGAAAGCTTAGAGTCCTCTTTAAAATGCTTTTTGTTTTGTTTTTTTTTTTGCGTACATTTTAGTCAAACATACTTTAGTTTTTTTCCGAACGCCTCCTTTGAATATTTATATTCAGCGGCTTGGCGCGCGTAGAGTTTTCGAATTCGCTGTCATTTTTATAATAATACAATTTTTTTTTTAATTAATTTATAATATAAATTTTAGTAAAATGTTCCGCTTTTTCACGTGGTTCTATTAGTTTTTAGAAATTGTGAACTTAGCCGTACACTTTAGAGCAATATCTCAAAAATTTTAAATGAATCACCCCACAAGTCTTTTTACAATTTGGTAGTACAATTAATAAGCTTTCAAATGATATAGTACATTTAGAAGTTAATGAAAATATGTAAATATTTTATGATAACGGAAAAATCATGTATTTAAATGGTATTAAATTTTTACATGAAACGTACTGTATATTTTAGGTGAGGCATTAGAATATTCTACAAATTGTAATCGTAATTTTAGATGTGTGTCTATTATTTTTTACTGTTACCACTAGAGGACGGCATACCTTAATAGAGATATTCGGAATTATTAGTCTATTCTGTGACCCGAAAAAACCTCGAAAAATACAAATAAATTTTGACGCCCCTCCCCGTTTTAACGATACTGAACAGGATTCTTTTCGAGTTGGTCCCACCGCCCAAAATCCCAAAAATGGTGAATCGCGTCTTTCACCGTTTTCGAGGATGCTGGACACGATGGCGGTGGTTATAATTCTTTTAGAGTTGACCCCCACCCCTCAAACTGCCAAAAATCACCCCCGAAAGGGTGAAAATTTTCTTCTTCGCTATAAACGAGAAAACCCGCGTCATCTACCGTTTTCGAGGGTGCTGAACGCGATAGTGATGTTGGATCGTCTCTCCGAGTCGACTCCTCCCCCAAACGCCCTTTTGATGGTGGCTTTTGGCCGTTTGGGGGTGGGGCCAGCTCGAAAAGAATTTTAACCCCCGCCATCGTATTCAGAATCCTCGGTAACGGAGGGGGGAAGTAATTTGGGGGCGTCAAGATGTAGTTGTATTTGTCAATGTTTTTTCCGGCTCACAGAACGGAATTCCGAATATCTCTGTAAATTACGATTATAATTTTTAGAACATTCTAATGCCTTAGCAAACCTAAAATATACAGTACGTTTCATGTAAAAAATTAATACATGATTTTTCCGTTTTCATTAACTTACACCCTAAATGTAATATCGTTTGAAAGCGTATTACTTGTACTAACAAATTCTAAAAAGACTCATAGGGTTAAAAATTTTGAAATATTGCTTGATTTGAGTTCTGTTTCACCCTGTATTTAAAAGCCACAGATAAAAGAAGTAATTAATACAAAGACCTGTTGATTTATTTTGCTTTACTGTTTTGCAGAGTGTTAAATAGGGGGTCATTTTTGCTAATAATTGGCCATATTTTTTAAAACACCCATATTACCACTTATCACCCCATCACACATATAATATATTTTTTTAACGCTCTCGGTGAGATCTTTTCGATTCTTGAACAAAATATAGTATGTTTCATTTAAAAAAAATGTAAGTTTGTGCTGCTACGAGTTTTTGGAACACCCTGTATAATCAAAAGTATTTTCAAAATATGCACTCAGTAACTGTACTAGCTCACACAAAATTTTAAAGTTTTATCTCTTACCACAACCATGTAATCCTGATGTCAGAAGTTTGCGCCCTGTATTTATGAAATTATGCTTTGCAGCATATAAATGTCATTTTCCGATACGCTTGTATCACTTCCCGCTTATGCCATATTTTAATTATTGTGAGAAGTTATTTTTATTACGTAAAACTATGGACAAAATCGTTTTTGGGAAAAAAAATGATTATTTGTACTATTAGTACATCTACCAATGGAACAATTATTTTTTAAATTTATTGCATATATAATTTACGGTTCTACAGTAGAACCTTCGTATGCAGTTTTTAATAAAATACCTAGCAAGGTATGTTATTAAAAACTAAATATTCTAACAGATTTCGGTTACAATTTTAAATAAATTACAAATGTTGAAGAGTATGGAAGAGATTTACTCTTAATGATCTGGTGGTTACTGCAGCTGTTATTTTTTAGAAAATGAAAATTTAAGATGTCCAACTTTACCATAAATACCTATTACATATTATAAAATCAATAAATATGTATTTGTTTGTCCTATCACAATGATTTAAATTTATTAAAGCTTAGCGATTTATAATAAATGAATCAATTTTTATTGATTGGTAACATTTTGATGACAACATCAACTTTTTTATTTAAAAAGGTTTGTCTTAAAACATGATGATCCTTAATTTACCATCGTATTTCATCACATTCATATTTCAGTTGAAAAGTTTTAGCAAAACGGAAGATTCAGCTACGTATAAATATACGGACAGGTAAGTGACGTTTCCTGCATCAAACTTATATTTTTAGAAGTAAAAATTTTAGAATATGTCTTGGCCAGCATGGTCAGCTGCAGGAACACCCATTCCGACTGCAATCACCGCCCCTGTACAATCGACATTGTTGTCAACTACTCTTAATTCTGCACCGGCTGTTATAGCACCTGTGAGTTATAATCAAGAACAGTGGGCTCAAGTACAGCAACAAAATTGGCAACAATGGGCACAATGGCAACAGCAATATCAGCAATGGCATCAACAATACGGCGCAGAGGTATGTTTATATATTTATAATATTGATCGATTCCTGAAAAAAAACTCTTCGCTTTATTCTACTTCTATCCCTAGAACTAAAATTGATTTCCTATAATCGTTTCAAAATAAGAGTTGTATGAAACTTACGGACCACGTTATAAATCTAAAAATGGACAATAATAATAGAATTCCAAATTTCAGTCGGATAAACTTAAGAATAGACCGGTAATTATCACCGCCTACTTGTGCGCGTGTGTACGTTACCTAGCCACGAGGCAGTATCGAGTGATGAGAGAAGCGTCGCAAACTGTTGTCGCGCAAACAAAGAACTACCCGTACCCGTACTGGCAAATGGTTTACTCCTTGTTTTAATAGTAACAATAACAACTTGGTAAAATGATAACAATAAAACTAAATATAATAAAAAAACTCGTCCGCTTCACGCTGACACTTTTCAGTGACTAACTCTAAATTTGACAGTCCCGGAAGACTACCCAAAAAACGAAAAAACCACACCTAAAAAACATGAATATATAAAAAAAATCAGAGTCTCTGACATTTCTAACATTCTCCCACCTGAGAATATTTGCACAAAAATATTCTCAAAAAATTAAAGAGACAGTATTAATACAAATACATTATTAAACACTATAGGAAACGCCGCCGCACTTTGTAAACACGACCACTTCGGGAGGTTTTCCTCTCAGGCCCTCGCGCATTTTCACTATTCCCCTGCCTGTCAATTCATCAATAATTTTCCGATCTGGACATTTTGAAAAATAATTAAGATGGCACATACAAGGATCTTGAACATTCAGAAGCGTAGTTACTAACTTCTTTTTGCGATCTGATTCGATTTCATCCTCGTTGCATTCCATAGTCACCAATGGCCATGTTTCAGGATTCTGATATAACCACTTGTGCCCCTCCCACCATTTTGACTCGTATAACTGTTTGGGAGAGCAACCCGTCGAAGGCATTTCTTCTTTAGTCTGCTTATCAGAAGGCTCCTTGAAAGCATCGTTAACCAAATAAAAGACTTAAGGTGCTCATAACTAAGTCTGAGCGCACATTATTCGTTGGCACCTTCCCCATCAGAGTCCACCCAATATAAGTTTCAAGAGCTATCAAACCACAGGGCAATTCCCGACGCTCTCCGGTGTACATTCGCCCTACTATATCAGCACTAAGCAACAGTTCAATGGGACCAAGCTGTTGAGCATCCGAAATTTCAATACCTAGGACTCTCGCCTCTCCGATCCACGGGCCATAAAAAACTGGAGCCACATCACCACACAAGGCAAGCTGATCTAGGGTTTCAAACTTGTACGTACCCTTTTCACCAATAATTGTAACGTCATAACAATTATGGGTATTTGCCGACTCCACTCCACCACATAAACAATGGATAAGCTTCTCAGAACATTTAGAAACAAAACCAAGCTGTTTTGCGGTTGACTTCAAGATGTAAGACCTTTGGGATCCACTATCATACTCTCAATCAAGGCTCTCACTGTCTTCGAAGTCTCCACCCCCTTCAAGGTCGCTCGCAGAGTTTGCAGGAACACATGTGTATTCGTCTGATTAGCTAACGCTTGATCCTTTGGTGCATTGTCTGGTATCACACCTCTGTTGTCTTGGTGACTTGTTGACTTATTGGTAGGTAACTCGGGACACATTAAGCATACGTGTGAACGGCTACATAAGATACACCTCAACTCGCTGCCTGATGACCAACCTTCAAACAACGGAAACAGGCCCGTTTTTTCGAGACAAGCTCCTTTTTCTTATCATAAGTCATTTCCTGTGCCTTGAAACATGCTTCACTGTCATGGCATCCTTCACAAAAAATACATCCGGCAACCTCGTTACTCATGAGCCCTGTAGCTGTTGGGACGTCAGAACAAAATTTAGAAAACTTCTTACTCTTAGCATGCGCCGGGTCCTTTTTGACAGAAGACGCATTATCACGCAGCCCAA
This sequence comes from Crepidodera aurea, assembly GCA_949320105.2. Taxonomy (NCBI): domain Eukaryota; kingdom Metazoa; phylum Arthropoda; class Insecta; order Coleoptera; family Chrysomelidae; genus Crepidodera; species Crepidodera aurea. The sequence goes on along the minus strand of OX439473.1, from coordinate 74,899,011 downwards.
AACCTTCAGCAGCTAAAGTAATCCGTTGCTCGTTCTCTACCTCGTGTCCAAGGAACTTTATCAAATTCTTGAATCGGACCTCCAGCGATGATGTCGAAGTTTCATCTTCAGAACTATTGAAAGTCGGTGAACGTTAGCAATTCATGTGGCAGACATGATTCAATCAGTTGATACAGCATGGCCGAACACTTGTCTGAAGTTATGCCCAATGTCTCAAGTGCTCGTAACTGGGTCGCAATACGATCATATAAAGAAGCGATATCCATTTAAATTTTAGAAGCAGAATTACTTAAAATTAACTTCAGCAGTTCTCTTACATATACCTCAATCTGAAGATCTTCTCTTCCAAATTTGCTTTGAAGACTCTCTACAATTTTGTCATAATTTTCACTCATAGCGGGGTAGCTCTCGACCAATTGCCTGGCTCTACTGCCCGGTATAGTTGCCTGAATTAAATATTCAATTTTATCATGTTTTTCTATCGTGCAATCTTCATGTACTTTCTTAAATTGTGCCCAAAACGATAGCAAATCTTTGATGCTACCATCATAATGCTTGAGTTCTATTCTATGCAATTTGAGTTTACGCATACCTGCGTTTCCTGCAACGCTTGACGTGAGTGAGCCAGGACCCTGTGCATCCCCTGTTGCTGCATCTTCAAACAATTTTCTATACTTGATCTGCAACGTAGTGAACTTCTTGGCATAGGCATCACAGTTCTCCAAGTCGGCTTCAAGTTCATACTCAGTTCATAAATTACACCGTCCCGCGGTCTATTCTTAAGTTTATCCGACTTTATAATACCTTGATTTTGATTAAAATTGAAGTAAAACCGATTATTTATGGGCATAATTTATTATTTCAGTATCAAAAGTCTATTAGTTCAATGCAAGGTGCTGTAGCAGCTGCAGTACAACCACCATTACCAGTAGCCATGGCAGCCGCAGTTGCTCCTCCGCTTCCAATAGAAAATAAACCTCCTCTACCGCCTGAAGATGCTCCTCTTCCACAACCAGTTGCAGCTATGGGTTACGCTACTAGCCAGCCTAGTTCACATCAAGCTGGTTACAGTACTGCTGCATCTTTAATAACACAACATGTTATTCCACCTCAATTAGTCCAACCTGCTTACGCTCAGGCAGCTCAAAATTGGCAAAATGTAGCGCAGAAAAGACCTCATAATCAAGATCCTAATTATGATCACGCAAAGAGATCAATGTTGGAGAAACCTGCAAATCAGTGGACCCAGAACCAACAGAATGAAACTCAAAATCAATGGCAAGCCAGTTCTCAGAATTTCAGTCAACCTCCCCCGCAGATTTCTGCGCCAGCAAAAGCTAATGTGGAGGAACTTTCAGAGGCTGAAAAAAAGTTTGACAAAGAATTTGCGGCTTGGGAAGCTCAATTTAATAAGTGGAAGGAACAGAACGCGAATCATCCTGACAAAATTCAATATAAAGAATACGAAAAAAAATGGGAATCTTGGAGAAATTCTCTTTTGGAGCGCCGTGAGCAAATGCGACGAAAAAGACTTGGTTTAACTGGTCAAACTGGAACAACAACTCCAAAAACTCTTAATAATTCACCTTCAATAACGCCTGCTAATAATAATCCTGCAGCTTCACTATCTTTACCTGGGACTAAGCCATCATTATTGGGTCATTATACTGGTACGCCTGTAGCAACACCACAGATTAATGAGTTGTTCAGCAAACTTCCACCTACTCATAACAATGAACCTTTAAGTTTCAAATCGCAAACGACTCCACCAGAACAAGACAATGATAATCTTGGTGAAGGATTTTTAAAATCATCACCTTCAGGTGGAATTCCTGGTTTAGATCTTGTCAAAGAAGACAGCAAGGATGAAAATTTACCTGACAGATCAGATGAGGTTGAGGCAGAGGGAAAAATTGTGCAGGAAGGTGAGGAGCCACAGTCAGTTAATAAGGGTCCTGATTTTGAAGCCATATCAAAGGGTATAAATTCAATTCTTGGAGATCAAAAATTAATGAGCATGTTGTCGATGGTATCTCAAAATCCACCTAATCTTACAAATGTACCAGTGGCAACGACTACAACGTCCGCAATTCCATCGATTTTTGCACAAAATTTTGCTGTGCCGCCTCCTAATCTACAGCAATTTCCTCCCACAAACGTTTCTGAACCTCCACCCCCAATTGTAGATACACCATATACTGATTATTCCAATCAAAGCCATTCTAATCAGGAAGACTACTATCAGGCGAGAGAAACAAGTAACAATTTTAATAATCAAGGTAGTAGATTTGACGGACCAACTCTTGCTAACAATTTCGAGCGTGACGTTCCAAGAAACATACAAGATAATTTCAACACTAAACCATTCGAAGAAAAAGGAAACTGTAATCGAGGTGCTGATCAATTTAATCGAAGTGGTGACAGCTTTAATCGAAGTGGTGAGAGCTTTAATCGAAGTGGTGAGAGCTTTAATCGAACTGGTGATAACTTTAATCGAAGTGGAGACAATTTTAATCGTAATGGTGATAACTTTAATCGGTTTAATAATCAATTTGACAACGACGCTCTACATAACAGAAATGATAATTTCCATAATGATACTAGGGATAACTATAATGGATCAAGAGGAACCAGTAGCTTCAATAGGGACAACTTTGGAAGTCAAAATCAATATGGTCGTACAGATAAGTTTCAACAAGACAATTACGACGATTATGACAATTATAATGATGAAGACGATTATGACAAATACAATGAAATGTTTAAAGATGAGGATGAGCAATATCAAGATAACTACAAAGGTAGACGTAATGATATTCCACAGCAACCTCAACACAAAATTGCTGCTTTAATGGATCAAGTAGCTCCGGCTCCTCCACAAATTAAAATTCCATTTGAGGATGAAGAGTTATTTGAACCTACAACGGTCATTGATTATGAGCATAAATTCAAAAGAGAATGTAAGTAAAATTACTAAATAAATTATTCTGTTTTTCACTCATTTCGGGTGTGTATAATAATTGGCAATACAGTTCAAATTGTAAACTATATATGTACGCGTTGATTGTTCTTGATTTAGGTAAAAACTTAATTTTTATTATTAAAATCGAATATTCGTCATCAGAATTCGAACTTTTTTGGGATTCGTTTATACAGGGTGTTTTATTGGGAGAGGGAAACATTTTAACAGTGGATAGGTGTCACTGGGGTGATTCCAAATAACCCATATTTTATGGGTCGAAAGTCCCTTATAGCTGAGATACAGAGTGTTTTGTACATTTTGGTCATTTCTTCATTGCCTCCTGTGCTTTTAACCACTCTGTATAATTTTATAATATTTGGTACACATACTCTCTGTATCGTAACAAATTAATTGAGATATTATTAATATTGAAAATCCAGGCCCGGCTTAACTAAAACGTGACAAATTCGTTCCGCTCATAAACAACACCCTGTATGTTAAATTTTCAAAAATATTTTACCATAGCTAAAAAGAGGACAAAAAATTGAATTTAACGATATACTTTTTATTTTTGCACATATGATTTTACTACTCATAAATAAGTTAAGTTTTCTTACATTTTTGGGGCACTAACTTGCTTAATTAATCCTATTAAGTTGTAATCAATATTATTTGACCTAATTAACTATTTGGTTTAAAAGTATGTCATACCAAAAAATTTTATAATCATCTAGGCCTTTGAAAACAGATTTACAGGACCGTACTAGCAACTAAATGTCTCATGATATACCTATACAACACCGATTTTATTTATTTTTTTAACTTTCCTTATGACAAATTATGTAGTTTGGAGTAGAAGAGTAAAAAAACTAAAATCAAATTTTCGTAAATGATAAAAGTACATAAAAATCATTGTGATTGTAACGCGTTATTTATTTAAAGTTGGTAATACGCTGTACTATTTGTGAAATTAAATAGATACGTCAACAACACATGAGTCAAATAAATAAAAACCATTTTTAGTTAAATAATATCTCCTTATTAAATTACAAACAAAATTAAAAAATTACAAAAAAATTAAAAAACTAGAAAAAATACATAATCCATTTGCTACCATCAGGGAAGCTCATTAGCAATATAAATTTTCGGTAAATCTGTGGTGTAGTGTTTTTAACAATAAGTTAATTGGACCCCATATACTCCCTCAAAGATTAACTGGAGGGGTTTACTTATATCTTCTTCAAAATATTTTACCAATTTTGTTAGAGGATAAAGGTGTAGACATCAGCTGGAATTTATTTCCAACACGATGGCACTTCTCCTTATGTTAGGCTAATTGTACTGGATTTTTCAAATGAAAATTTTCCTAATAGGTGGATAAGTAGAGGTGGTCCTATACATTGGCCTTCAAGATCACCGGACTGTAGTCCCGTCGATTACCATATTTGGGGACATTTAAAGTTTATTCAGCTCAAATAAATGTCAAGAGGATATGCCAAGAGCATAAAAATAACGAAAACATCATTCGAAAATCTAAACCAAATTATTAAGCGAGAAACAACATGCATTCAACAGAATGGGGGTCATTTCGAACAATTATTATAATTTTTTAAACTTCAGTGTTTTTTCTAGTCTTTTAAGGGTTGTGTAATTTTTGAATTTTGTTTATAATTCAATTAAATATTATTGAACTAAAAATGTGCTTTTATGTATTTTTATCCTTTACAAAAATTTAATTTTAGTTTTTTTTTACTTTTCTACTCCAAACGACACAATTTTTCCATATAAGGAAGGTTGAAAAAAATAAATATAATGGGTGTTGCATAGGTAAATCTAATGTGACATTTAGTTCCTAGTACGGTCCTGTAAATCAGTTTTCATGTGCCTAGAAGACTATAAAAAATTTTGGAATAACAATGTTAAACCAAATAGGTAATTAGGTCAAATAATATTGTTTACAACTGGATTAATTAAGCACGTTGGTGCCCCAAAAATGTAAGAAAACTTAAATGAGTAGTAAAATCATATGTGCAAAAATAAAAAGTATATCGTTAAATTCAATTTTTTGTCCTCTTTTTAGGTATGGTAAAATATTTTTGAAAATTTAACATACAGGGTGTTGTTTATGAGCGGAACGAATTTGTCAAGTTTTAGTTAAGCCGGGCCTGGATTTTCAATATTAATAATATCTCAATTAATTTGTTACGATACAGAGAGTATGTGTACCAAATATTATAAAATTATACAGAGTGGTTAAAAGCACAGGAGGCAATGAAGAAATGACCAAAATGTACAAAACACTCTGTATCTCAGCTATAAGGGACTTTCGACCCATAAAATATGGGTTATTTGGAATCACCCCAGTGACACCTATCCACTGTTAAAATGTTTCCCTCTCCCAATGAAACACCCTGTATACTGATTCGGAAAAAAAAATATTTGTGGGTTTAGCGTGAACATAAAGGAAAGCTTGTTAAATGTTAAATTACAATTTCTCGTCGCATACCACACAGATGGGATATCATAGTAATAAACTCGGCACAGAATGAATCGTTCGCTGCAGCGTTGCCACCTTTAGTAGATTTCTACTTTTTAGAGATTTTGGCTTTCCTGGAAGAAATTTTAGTAGGTTACTTTTTTTAATAGATTTTTGGTAGATTTTAAAAGGTAGTTACTTTTTGGAATAAAGTAAGCAAGTTACATGATCATGCTAAAAATTGGAAATATGAAAGTATTTTTAATTTTGAAAAACAAATGCTCTGCCTCCCTGTATCGAATGCAAAATGTGAACGGATTTTCTCCCAGTTTAATTTAATTAAAACTACTGACCAAAACAAATTTCTTAATAAAAATCTACCTTTACTTTTACACGCAAAAGAAGTCTTAAAGGACTTTGGTGATTGTACCTACTTTCGTCCCGATTTGGATTATGATAAAACTCATGAATGATGAAACCTTGTACAAAAATATTAAATATGATTATGATAAATATTTTACTAACTGCAGTGTTATTTTTTTTATAATATTTCATATTTTTTTTAAGTTTCATCCAACATAATAGTAGATTTTTAGTATTCTTAAAAATGAGTTTTAGCAGATTCCACTAAGAGAAAGTAGCAGCGAACCACCAGTGTTGCCACCTTTTTTTCATAGATTTCCTGAAAAAGTCCTTTAAGCCTTCTTTTGCGTGTAAAAGTAAAGAGACATTTTAATTAAAGGATTTGTTTCTGTCAGTAGTTTTAATTAAAGGCAAAGCATTATTTTCATATTTCTAATTTTTAACATGATCTTACTTGCTTCTTTTTTCACAAAAAGTAACTACCTTTTAAAATCTACCAAAAATCTATTAAAACAGGGTTCCCACAGACCTGGAAAACAGGGAAAAGTCAGGGAATTCAAAAAGTGTTGACAAAGTCAGGGAATTTTTCATTTTTCAGCTGAAGTCAGGGAATTCAACCAGTGTATATGGAAAACGAAATGGCTGCATAAAAAATACATCAATGGTTTTTTCTCCTTTTACATTTCATTTGTGAATTCAAAGATATCTTGGTATAATGTATCACATCCACAAATATGCACACTGGTTCCATCAAAAGAAGCAGATTTATGATTGCAAAATTTCAAAAATTAAAAAGGCTTGTTCAGATCTGAAAAAATATGTATATGAACTTGAATGACTAAGATTACAGAGGTATATAAGGACATGCTTAAATTCGCATATTTTGGATTTTTCAAAAATCTGTATCCACGACAATGACGAAATTGTTAGTTGTCTAATGTCACCTCGATTATCAATAACTAACTAGTGATGTGGACAAAACTTTTAGATCTTATAAATTGTTCCTTTAAGACTTATTGTATTTATGTTTGCTACGTATTGTAGTTCATACTTTAATGTAATATGCCTTACAGTAAATCGTATCTGACAAAATTGTAACTGTTATAAAATTTTATAAATAAAAATAAGGTTGAGGACAACAATGATTTTGACGTATTAGTTATGCTTAGATTTATGACAAATAGCAATCTAATGCAAGTAAGTTTTATTCGTCGAAAATATCGTATTTTTTTGTGTAACGATAGACCTATACAAATTGAACACAAATTACAAATACTTCGAATTAAGCCAAAGGGACATAATTATTCTTCTATTGGAAGAATCACCCATATGTAACTCACAAATTCGAATTCTTTTTAGACATTCCTTGCAAGGAATTAGATTTTTCTTTTTCGTTTTGTGTCATTATATGCCATTATTTTCATTTATATATTATAAAAGGTCGTTTTTTGGAAAAGTCAGTGAAAATTTTCTCTCTTCCATTGTGGGAACCCTGTAAAAAAGTAACCTACTAAAATTTCTGCCGGGAAAGCCACAATCTACTAAAAAAGTAGAAATCTACTGAAGGTGGCAACGCTGTAAGTTGAAGTCACTTTAAGAGCCGAGTGTGGTCAGCAGAGGGGAGTACAGCATTGCGTCTCTCTCGCTTATATGGCCATATATTATTATTGCTTTCTTTTTTACTCTTGTAGATGTCGGTCCATACCTAAGATAAAATTTTCCGAATCTGTAGATATATTTTGATCTAAAAATAACGTATTTGATCAAAGTTTAGATCATATTTTGTAGGAAACTCAAGAAAACTGAATTTCCATCTAGAAATTTTTGAAACGACTCCAGAAAATCATCCTCATTTAATTTTCCACGAGATTTCTCGTCTAGAGAAGTAAATATATTGAAAAAATGCACATCTTTTGTAGATCTTGGAATTCCAAAAACAAAGTTTATTAAAAGCATATACACTTTTAATTAAATCGGTGTCTTTTGATTTGAATTTGGTATCAAAATTTTGAGAAGTATTTTTATTAAAGTGCCGAAAATTGGTGTGAAAAATTCCAAAATTGTTCAATTGTGTCAAATATGCCTCTGACCCTTGTTACAGAAACAAAATATATCTCAAAATTATTCCAATTTGTCGCTGATAATATCCTGATACGATTCTTTTTCTTTTAGACAATGAAGAAGTAACTGTAGAACCTGTTAATATGTTTGATTATCGTCACAAACCCTTAAATCGTATATCATTGCCGCAGAGACCAAAATGGCTTACAGAAGCAGTTAAATTTATAAGAGAATTTGACCCTATGGCTAATAGGTTTGAAAGACCTCCAGCATCTGTCCCAATTGAAAGGTATCCTGGAACTAGAGACGAAGATCACTATAAACGATTTGAAGGAAAGGAGCGAACATATGATAGAGGAAGTAGAAATGATAGATCTTTTGAACGTGATGATTTTCACTATAATGATAGAAGAAACAATTCTAGTAGAGATAGGTTGCGATTCAGCGAGAGAGATGATTACAGGGATGACAATTTTGAAAGATCAAGAGAGGAACGTTCTAAACCGAACAACTCTGATAAACTAAACACTGGAAATAGAAGAAAGCTCGCAAGTTTCTCTAAAGACGATTTTGAAGATTTTTCAGATACCGAGATGGACTTTGAGCACAGCGAACAAGTTAGGCACAGTCAAGAATTTGATGTTAAAAGAAGTAAAAGTAAAAGTCCAGAATTAAGTAATCCTCCGAATCCAACAAATAATCAATTGGAAATAACTATGATAGAAGATGTTATTAATCCTCCTGGGCGTTACAGTCGTCCACCACGTATCGTTATTATTCTAAGAGGTCCTCCTGGAAGTGGAAAGACGTTTCTGGCTAAGCAAATCAAAGATAAGGAGGTAAATCATTGTTTATTGTAATTATCTGTAATTAAATTTCTTTAAATAAGTTAGTTGGGACAGTTTTCGACAATTTTTTATCACTCAGTATAATAATATGTTGGATTTATTGTGATTTGAAAATAGCGAGTTTCTTCTTAAAATTTAGATCAGGTGTCATGTTTTCGACAAAATAAAGAAAAACTGAATATGTCATCTCTAACTTTCTTAAAAAAAATCGACTTTTTGACCATTTTTTCTTCATTAAATATAACTTTTCATCTTTCCTTACTCAAATTTCTCTAGAATGCCTTTTAATTGTGGAAATCCCATCGAGTGACACAACCTGTTAAATTTCTGAAAATACCTTTTGTCTCTTTAGAGGCCATACTTATCTAATTATCTAAACCTCAAGCTTGAAAAACCATGACTGTTAAATGCTCTTTTAAACTGAATGGTCATCATCCATTAAACGTTCTAAGATATATTGTTAGAAGCAATGATGTTCTTTGATCGGATGATTAATGTATGTTCTCGATGGGGATGAAATAAAAGCTATTTTTAGAATAGGACCTCAGTTTTTCCTTATCATCCACCTTTTTTTTTTCATTCCTTCCCAACTATGGAAAAGTGATAAAAATAGGTACCCCCCCCCGAAAACGGTGGGTGATGGGAGGAAAACTGAGGTCATATTCGGATTCAGGAGGTCATTTTACATAAGATTCAGGAAGGATAGTGTCAGGACCATAAAAAAAAATTGCCGACCAGTGTAATCTTACAGCTGATCCCTAATTGCGATTACCTTGTAAACCGTTAAGTTTTAAGGTTAATAACAAGTATGCTTTTTTTTCTACTAAAATAACGTGGATTTAATATTCTTTTACAAAAATAGCGCTAACTTAAAGAGCAAAAAAGTTTATCGCACATTCATGCCACAAATGTGGCCTAACTAGCGCCCTCTACAAATTACAAACTGATTTCTCGAGCCCAAAAACCCCCCGTTCCAAATTTTTATATATACGTATCCAAAAGCGCTAAAGTTATTGCAAAAAATAAATCTTAAAATTTAACCTTTAACATCCTGTATATTCCTCATTAGAAACATTTTATTCGAACAAGTGGTTCAAATTTTAATATTTTAAAGTGAGGAATCTAACATACTTCTATGTACAATTACTTAAGGACCACCCTGTATAATGGATCTAAAAAAATATTGCGAACGCTAGAAAATTGTAGGAACAGGTGTCTCCCAATTTCGTGAATACATTATTCATCGTTGAAGAAATATCCGTTTTCGTTTTTCGCGCTTATATATATTTTTAAAAATATTAAAAAATACTGGAGGAATTGTTTTTTCAGTTCAGAGTTATCAAATTTTGAATAGAACGTTTCATCTCCTTATTTGCGTTTTTGAATGCGTCCCTAGATTTTTTTATTTTGGCTTTTATTATCCGTAATTCACTTATGTAACTTAGATTAACGTTTAAATTAATGGATGTTTACTAGACAACAATCAAATCAATTTATTTCTTTTAAATTTGGACCTCCGCTTTATGTTTTGTATTTTTTCGGTACTTTTATTGAGCGCAATTATTTTTAACTCAATGATATCTATAAGGTAGTAAAGATAAAACCGATTTTTAAATTTAAAAACAAACTTTCCTGGTTCTGTTTTCGTTCCAATTAAATTGTAAAATTTCTGCTTTATCTAAATTAAGATAACATTTACACTTACAATTTTTTGTCATTTGGATAATTTATTATTAACAGATTATATAACGTAAGTTGTTATGCTTTCTATGGGAACGAAAACAACTATGCTAAATTACAGTTTCAAAGTCTAAAATAAAAGTACTTAAACATATAAATAAATGAATTTAATTATTGTGACTCTCAAATAAATTACACAACTGAAATGATTAAAACAAACATAATTTCAATAAAAAAAGTTCGCCTTTAGCATATTTGAATACTTTTCAAAAAAACCAAATTGGACATTATGGATTTCCCTATACAGATCTGGCAAAATTTTAACGGAACATAGGATTTTCAATGTATTTTGGACAAGAGTTCACGTAGAAGTCGACCAGCACAATATATAAGAAATCTGTGCAACGACGTATCAACTATTCAATTGAACCACTCTACATTGTGGTATCCCTACTCTCCGCTAGTAGAGCGCGTGTCTGCGTTAGCTTACTAGCACTGAGCTGAAGCAGTATGAAAATATTAGGAAAAGAGGTGTGTATGTATGACTTTCAGGAAGAGACTTTGCGACGCCGAAGTTCCATTGTACGCGATAAATTATTTGCTGCAATAAATGTAACAAATAATTTCTCTTCTGAAAATAAATGCTGTGGTTCCTTCTTGCAATAACGGCGTTGAAAATAAAATACATTCTACGATTTAAAAAACTTAACAGTAAAAATAAACTTAAATGTAACTAAAAAAACTACGAATCTAATGTAATAAAGGAACAAATAAACCAACTTTTTGCGCTAAACAATAGCCAAATCTGTGAAACAGAGATAATCTCATATCGAACTTTTTAATAATTCGAGAAATGGTGGACTGTCTCGGAATTGGCCTATTTTCAAATGCAAATATAAATAAATTTATTGTATTTCGAATCGAGTGACACCCAAAATACCACTTTAACATTTGTATCTTTTCCTCCTCTGTGAACGTGAGCATTTTATTTTCAATCGTTATCGGTTTAATACTAATACTACTGCGATTGATTTTCAGTAGACTGAGTGGCAGGTATCACGTGACAGTTGCTCGAGGCAGGAAGGGGAACAGTGGTTCAATTGAATAGTTGATACGCCTTCGCGCACATTTCTTAGATTTTGTGCTGGTCGACTTCTACGTGAGCTCTTGTCCAAAATACATTGAAAATCCTAAATCACCATCACAAAAAAATACTTTTAAATAAAATTAGAAATATAGAGTTTTTGTTTTCGGTTATTTAGTTCACCTCTGATTTGAAAATAATGAATTTCTCAAGAAAGTACAGGTGTACGTTAAAAAATTCCAAAAATCTCCAAAGGTGTCCATGCTACTATGAAACACTCTTTTATTTTTATTTTTGCACCATATCTGTGATTGCATGACTAACTATTTTGATATTTTAACATTTTTCACCAGAGACATGCTTTTAGGACTTGTACTACCAATTATTCAGAGTTTTAAAATTTCGATACAACTATTTAATGATTAATTTATCATTTCACCGCAGTGCAGGAAAAATCTGCCAGAATAAAAGCGCGGGTGAATTTCTAAGAGCGATTTTTACTTAAATAAATTGAAATATCTTTAACCTAAAAATGTTCTTAGGTCGAAAATGGAGGGTCGGCACCTAGAATCTTATCCTTGGATGATTATTTTATGGTTGAGCAAGAAAATAAAGTATTAGAAGATGGAAAAATGCAAACTGTAAAAAAAATGGTTTATGAATATGAAGCTGAAATGGAAGAATCGTACAGAACATCATTTATGAAATCATTTAAAAAAACAGTAACAGACGGCTATTTTCCGTTTATTATTGTGGATAATGTTAATGATAAAGTCAAACATTTTGGTGAAATGTGGAGTTTTGCCAAACGAAACGGTTTTCAGGTTAGTAGTTTCCTCTTCGTTGCAGGATAATTGAGAACGTCTCAATTATTTTGCAAACGTGAATAATATAATTTGAACATGCCTTTTGAATTATGTGCGAGTGTAAAAATCTTGCAATTCCAAGTATAAAATATAACGACGGAATTAAACAGTCTTGAGAGGAAGCTTTCGACATATTTTCAAAATTTAAGGTAATTGTAATGTAATTCTAGGTGTATATATGTCAAATGGATTTAGATCCTGTTCAATGTGCAAAGCGTAATATACACAATAGAACTGAAACTGAAATTGAAGAAATAATCTCTGGCTGGGAACCCACACCTGCCCATCATCCCACGATAGATGCTTCCGGATTGTTACAAATGTGTGCTATAGCCGAAGTTGAAATGGAAGTTGAAGATCAGCAACAAGAACTAAGTGACACACAGTCTGGAACAGAGGTAAAGATAAAAGAACATGACATAATTTAATTTTTCTTTTGATTTTGTAGGTCACGTTATTAGTGATATGGTACATCACTATAAATGGTAGATTAGTTGATCAATCTGTACATAAATTAGTCACAAATATATTAAAGTTTTTATTTCTATAGAAATAGAAAATTTTATACCATAGAAAGCGATTTCACCAATACAATTGGGCCACATTTTTAAAACATTAAATTATCGTTTTATTCTTGAATATCGGCTTTCAGTTGCTTATTGCATAATAATACTCATAATATCAGTAATAAATGGGTTATTCTACAAAAATAGGTGAAACTTTTTGACGATTTTGTTTTTTCCATTTTTTAAGCTTGTATAAAATAAAAAGGTACTATGAAATATAAACACTTAATTACTTCTAAAAAATTATTTCTTCATGTGGACTGATAAAAACCATTTCAACTTCGCTTATTTTTTCTATAAATGCCAGTTATAAATAACATGCCCTTACAGTGCCTACAATTTTTTACATATTCGCCATCTACATCTTTTATTTTTAAATTACCGAGTGGCACTGTGCGTGCAGACCCGACTAAATTAAAATCGGACAATTCAACTACTCTCTGGTGAAACTTGAAAAATGAATTTTTATCATTATCATTTCAATGGGATTAAATATAAAATTTTTATTATTATTATTTTTATAAACATTTTTAGATAGAACCTCAAGCAGCTCTTATATGGTATATCATCTATTAAATACACGTGATTATACAAAAAAATGTAATAACACCTTTTTATTTTAACTTTTATTGGGAATATGTTCTGCCAAGTTGGAATAATAGGATGCATTGTTTGTTAATAAGTAAAATCGTAGAATTAATACGTCTTCCGGGTTTGGACCGTGTCATTTCGAGAATAGGTCTCGACGTTTCGCCTGCCATCGTAGGAGGCTTCTTCAGAAGAATGAGTGAGAGCACGGTAACTCATTCTCCTGAAGAAGCCTTCTACGATGGCAGGCGAAACGTCGAGACCTATTCTCGAAATGACACGGTCCAAACCCGGAAGACGTATTAATTCTACTGTTAATAAGTAGCAAACTTTTTAGATTAATATTTGGTAGTTTTTAGTTTTGAATAATACTTCCATGTTTTTATTTTCTCTACCTCTACCAGAAACAGAGCTTGTACGGAAAAATATAGTTGAACCATTTGTCAGTTTTTTCATAGAAATGAGACGTTTTATTACCATTAGTCTTCTGATAGTACTTATAAGTATCAGAAATATTTTGAAATAGGATGTTGTTTAAAAAAAATCAATACAATTGTACCTAAATGAATGAATAAAACGAGATAATTGACGCCCGGTCCATGGAATTTCAACTAAGCATAGTAAGAATAGGACATATTTATAGTATCCCCAATTATCAGGTTTAAAACGGTGCTCCTTTGATACTACCAAAACAGGACCCTTTAAGCGTAAGCGGCATCGTTTGTGTATTCGAAAGTATCTTCACTGAAATCTAAAAGTCTGAGACCTGGTGGACCCCAGTCATTATAATTGGAGATAAGCGCTGTGATAAGAAAATGTGACGTACGCAACTTGTGACTAATAGCGAATAGGACCGCACCGTGAAATGAATTTGGTCGCGTAACCGACCCATTATTCGATTACAACTTAGCGATTGGACATGTTTTTATTTTTTTAATTTATAATCTTCCCACTCTGGCTCCCGATCTATAAACTAAAGAAGAACACTTCTTTGCGGCCGAATAGATCCTGCATTAATTCGTTTAGCTGCACTATACCAGGAGACAGGCTTATTATTTAAGCTAGTTAGCTTGACGATATAGAATTGTTCGTTAATTTTAATGAAGCATTTATATATTGGGATTTTATTAAATTGACCCATTTTTGTAGAACTACCCATACACAAATTCAGATATTAAAGAAAAGTTTTTTAACTATTGCTTGTATTAGACACTATCTTTCTATTCATTTATATTAATTGGCTTAAAAGAGGAATACGTATTTTTTTAATTAAAAATTATAAAAAGATCCTGCAATTTCAGTTTAATTTTGAGCCATTTACTATATGCCATATTATTTATAATAAATTAAACAAAAATTACAAACCTATTATTTGTATATGGTCAGCCAAAAATGGTAACCTACTAACTACTATTTTTTAGATAATGTCTATCGTTTAACATCTTTTTTTTTTAATTGTTTTTCTGCTTCCTGTAAAGTTAATTAATAACATTTTAACGCAGCCTTGGGTTTCTATTAATATAAGAATAATTTAGTTACTTTTATTATGAGGATATACCAATTCAATAAGTTTTACAACTGATAAACTACTAAATTTAATTTGATCAACCGATATACCATCAGAATCGATCCAGACTTATGGATACTAATCAATTCTTTTCACAGTGCTGACGATTATCTTGTAATTATATTAGAATTTGCTTATTTTTAATTGTATTTCTAATCATTGCACTAAAAATTGAGTATCCTCTCAGGACCAAGTAAGAAGCAAGTGGGACAATTTCGACTGTTCTAGTAATAATCTTGGTAAGTTTAACAAACAAATCACCTATTTTTTATTATGAAAAAGTTCTAACAAAAAATACGTTCATTTCAAAACCAGCCGGACTCATTAACTGCCGATTTTAATTAAATTGATTTAAACATAAAACACGTCAATTGATAGGGGAAAAAATTTAAAACTAGAATTGATCAACTTTAAGTTTTACCTAGCCACCCTTACTTTGAAATTTCATAATTATGCTCAAAAATTCTAAAGTAATGCCACAAATATTTTATTTGTAGTAATAATACAATTTTTATTAAATGTTCAAAATATGTCTTGTGTGATTTACTTCCAAAAATGCTCTATGGATCCTGCAATAAATATCAGAATGACTGGACTAAAGGTATCGGATTAGAAGAATTGCCATTAAAATGTCCAGGTACCACACCACCTGATATTTTACGAGAAGTTTATGATAAACTGAAACATTTTTTTTTTGGGTAAAATCCTATCATATTTCAAACATTTAATAATAAATTACTTAGACCGTTTTATCCTAAATTTATAAGGGTGCAATTAAAAGTTTCAAAGTTCGGCTTGCTGAAGGAAAGAGGTTGAAACTTGTGAAAATTATATCCCAGTATTAAATTTCTCCTTCCCTCCTGTTCATTATCGTGTCCTTTGTTGGATTGTAATTTATGTAAAATCGATAGTTATTATAGGTCAGTATTTGTTTCCGGAAATCTTTTAGTTCTAAATGCTAAAAGATTCTAAACTTGGGCATGTCTTGTTGAATGTCATTTTTATTTATCATTGCTAAAAATATATCTGCAGCAACAAATGTTATTTTCCTCATTATTAACTTGACTGGTAATTTTTAACAGTTAAATGAATAGAATGGTGATAAAATTAAAGGATATAAACAACAATTTCCTTGTATTTATAACAAACATCACATTGTTTCCACTTTCTTATTTCTAGTGTAAGTAGTTAAATATTAAATTTAAAAAGACTACTAAAACATTTATTCTTACTTTATTTATTGAAGTGGGTTCTGGATTTCTGCAACAGTTTTTCAACATCAGCAGAAAATCTGGTGAATAATGGTACTGTAATTTTTAGTCATTAATATATACTTAGGCAATTAAATAATCGGTTGTTGGATGATATTTATTTTTTTACTACTACCTGCATCTATTGGTAGTATAAAGTTACTACATATTTATCATTGCGCATATTAAATTTTGACCTACAAACTTATATCAATGTCTTGACCTGGATAAGTCTGGGACAAAATTCATTTTCTTAAACATCTAATAGAACATTTCGAAAAACATTACTTAATAAATTGTTATTGCTGGAGCTAAGGCCTCCAACTAGTTGGGACCAATCTTCACTAGTTAGATTCAGGAAACATCTTGGCTGTAAAAAACTATATTGCAAAAAAATATATTAATGTTTTTTATAAAACTCTTATTACTATTAGCAATAAAATTGCCCAAATAAATGATTTTAGCACTTTGCAATTATATTGTCCAGCAGAATTTTTTTACTGTTGTACGTATAACTTTTTGCAGCATCCGGAAATGACAATTTTCTCGAAAGCTGACTGTAACGAGATATACACAATAATAAACAATTTTTCAAAATATACTTTATCTTCTTCAACCTACATATAAATATTTAACTCCCTTTACCTTTATTATTTTTAAAGAGATATCTCCTACAAAACTGAAGTAATTTTAGAAACTACAAAAATATTGAAATTATTTTGATGTGAAAATGTATAAAAAAAACGTCTTTGCCCCATTTTAGAGGATGCTGAGCACGGTGGTAATGTTGAAGATTACTTCCTACCCTCACCTACCTCTCCACAGGCCAAAACTCACCCCCGACAGCGGCAAAACGTCTGTTTTCGAGGATGCTGAGCACGATGATGGTGTTCAATATCACTTCCGACCCCCACCAACCCCTCCACAGACCAAAACTCTGTCCCGAAAGGGTCGTTTTTTTTAATATCAGCGGCAAAACGGATGTCACTCTGTTTTCGAGGATGCTGAAGACGATGGCGGTTTGAAGATTACTTCCGACCCTCACCAATCCCTCCATAGGCCAAAACTCACAGGGGTGTTTTGACCTGTGAAGGGGTAGGTGAGGGTCGGAAGTAATCTTCAACATTACCACCGTGCTCAGCATCCTCGAAAACGGGGGGAAAGACGTTTTTCTTACAGAGAAGTGATGCGCTGCCCGTTTAACCCCTTTAGGGGGTAGTTTTTTGCCGTTTTAGGGGGTTCAGCAATTGAAAACAGTAATTCTGATACCACCATCGTGTTCAGCATCCTCGAAAACGGGAGGGGGGAGGTGCTCTCAATTCTGATGAATTTTGGTCCATGTCCTTCCGTTTCACAGACGCCACTATTGTTAGTACATCTAAAGTTGCGAATAGACTTGCAACAAAACAATCAACGCGACCGCCTTACTTAGGGCAAAGATACAGCGGTGAAATTGTTAATGATGTAACAGCCGGACAAAATTACGCTAATCATCCATAAATTTGGAAGAGGTACGGATCGAGAAGAGGTTCTGTACTTGGTTCAGTTGAAGGTCTAATTGCGTCGTGTTTGGAAAGAGCACTGTAACAATTTTTGAATACAATTCAACTAAACTATATCCGGCACACCATTTAGTTCGCCTGTTATCTCATGCCTCCAACACCCTCGCACATTTTGTTGCAAGACGGCGTTCTGTTCTTTGTGTTCTTGAAAGTCTATTAGTATATACACACCTTAAATATTAATTTGGTAAAAATTCTTCAAAATATCAGTTATTTAAACTTTGTTTAATATTTATATTTTTCGAATTAGTATTTCGATTGTAACTGAATTTCGGGCAAATTTAAAGAAAAGTTATATTTTCAATTTTCGACACTGAGTCGGGTTTTGGACATTTTTTTTTTCATTTAAACTTTTACATATAATGGGATATAAGGTAATCGCTTTTTAAATACTTTAAATGAATATTGATATATTCACTATCCAGTATTTTTTAAATTTTAATTCTGGTTTTACTTATGAATGAAAATTATCATCAATTAGTTTACGAAAGATTCTATTACTCTTCCTATGCTATTTAAATTTAACAATATGGCCTTTCGATGTAAGGATAAGGCCAATACCGGCTCGACAAACATTTGTAAATAAATAAACAAACAAAAGAGAATTCGAAAAAACATTAACAATCTTTTAAATACAATACCATCAATTTAAATAAGCTTAAGTAGGCAGGCATTAGATGAAACTACCTTAAGTATTTCATGACAGCAGAGCAGCGTTGATTTAAGGACATCATTTTTACCCTTCTAGCTTGATTATATAAACGAAAGTACGAATTCCAAATCCACCTACATTTTATGTCGCCTAGAATTGTTGCTCTCGACACAAGTGGATTGGTTGTTTTCCCACGTTAATAACCATTTTAATTTATATAATTGCGGTTATTTTATTTCAACAATTAACTGATTTTTCTTTGTTTCTTGTAGCCACTTTAATATACAGAACTAACCTTTTTTATATGGTAATAATGGATACAACTTTAATTTGTTTAAAAAAATACTTTAAAACAATCCGTAAAACTAAATTTAAAAAGAAAGTCTCTTATAACCAATGAAAATTCCAATTATATGACAAATTATGATGCATGAGCTGAATTCCTAAGTCTGAATGTTATTTTGATAATACTAGTACTGTTATTTTTTATCAGTAACATTAAGCGCATATTCTAGCAGATATGTATTCTATAAATCCATATTGGCTATGGTATGGATTAATTTTTCATATATTTAAACGTAATCTTACGCCTTACAACTTTGGGAAACTCTTTGTTATCACAGGAGGATTCTGTCTACTTTACCAAAACTTTTCAACCACATCAGTCCTTACTTAAATTTAATTTTAATATATCGGGTCTGAGGTTTGACACTTGTGCCTATGGTTACCAAATAAAAACTGATAGGCTAAATGTGTTTTTATATAAATTTAAACTGATTTTAAGGCAGAAAACTGCGATTAAAATTACGAAAAAATGTATTTCGGGCAAAGTTGTTTTTGTTCTACATCGTTTTTGGTATTTAAAAATGCTTTGCAAAACATAATTGGTTCAAGGTGATGGTGTAACTTGAAATCAAATAAATAACTCTGTTAAAATCTTCCAAATGAAGAGTTTCTTATTATCTACAAACTAACTTATCTGCAAACATGAAGATTTCGTACACTCTTATTTGAAGTCACACGAAATCAAAAACTACTTCAATACAACCTCTCGGTCTGTTGCCAATTTTTTCTCAAGATTGGCACGAAATGCTTTAATTACACAAAAATTTAACTACATATTAAAATAAAAGCGTTAAGAATTTATAAATACAATTTGAAAATAAACTTATCAAAATCATTAACAGGCTCACTTATTTGGTCCATTTTTAAATAAAATAAAATGTTTATTTAATATCTTTGTTTTATTTATAAAATGTTAGTGCTCATTTTTAAGCATAAATGCGGTATATAGTGTGCTATTTCTATGTAGTTATTATTATATTCTGTTACAGCCAAACTTGATGGAGTCAACAAACCCCTCCGAAAATCGCGAACCATGGAAGAATACCTCCAATTGGAAGACCAGTGGGAACCCCCGAAATCATCAACCCCGGGGAAGAAGAGGGTAAGTAAAAATAATCACTTGTCTTTGAAGGACTTGTCCTAGTATTCCTTATTTCTTTTTGGTTATTCTAAATAGGAAATTTGCAAGAACAACTAGTTTTTATTATGGAGTTTGTCATTGTCGTATTTTTGAAAAAAGTTTCCAACATTTTGATGATCAAATTATTGGTAAAGCTGTGAATATGATGGGATCACATTTAGGTTCACTGTTATTTAACATTTTTATTAATGATATCCCTCTCCTCTCCTGCACAAGCTCTGCTTCTGGGGTTCACTCATAAGAGGATGAATTGAAGGGCGTATATTATTATTTGACACCGTTGTCAATTCCATATTGCAAGCCTGGGTAGTTTCACCCTGTCATGTATTATTTCATATGGTTTATACTGATCCAATTTTTTGTTCCTATCATATCTAATACATTAAAAAAATTCTAGGTTCGGTGGGCCGATTTGGAGGAGCAGAGGGAATTGGAAAAGATGAGGGCAATTGGATTTGTGGTTGGCCAAACCGACTGGGACAGGATGATGGATCCAACTGGAGGAAGACGTGCTTTAACTCAAACCAAGTATATTGAGAAAGTTTCAAGATATAAACATATTTAATTTTTTTTATATCACTAAGATTGTATTATCTAAATGTTAGATATAATAAATAGGTCATTACAAATGTTTTTTAATTAATTGTACACTAATTTTATGCATCTTCTAACTTCTCATGCTATTGATTATCTTCCTTAAACTTCAGTTTATAGTATATTATTTAATGAGCGGCAATGTACTGCAAACTTCATCTGCGGGAGTTATTGCCATTACCGCGAATCGAATATTCTTTATCTGCGACTGTAAGAATTGTCAGAAGGTAGAATTTTATAAAGAGGTACTATGACGTTTTTTAACAAATTTACTTCATGATATATATATATATTAAGTGTACTTCGAAGGTCCATAAGGATGACGCTCTTTATATTTATTTGATAATTCAATAAAATATGACAGCAATACATTTTCTGAAAATGAATGTACATCCCTGGTAGTGCGCCAGTCCATGAAACTTTTATATATTATTTCATATTTTTGACGCGATTTTTCAGGCAACAGATTAAGCATTGTAATTTTGGTCGCTTCTCTTATATCTGGAGGTGTGTACATTTCTGATTCACTATCTGAACTCATTTTTACTTAACTTTTCTCGTTATTGAAAAATTTTATATTGTCACATTCGACATGAGTGACAGAATACCTGTTAACTTGATAACATTATCTCATGGCTGATATACTATTATAGGATGGCTCAAATACTGTAAATTGTGTGTTTGAGCCTGTCTGTGCGTTTGTGTGTGTGAAATAAAAATTTAGTGATATAATAATCACGTTTCATGTATTGCGGTCACCCTTTGACGTCATTTAACCACGTGATAATAGCCGATAGATCCGTTCGCTTGAGCAATCCTTAGAGTGTAATTCTAGACATTCTTGCTATGACAATTTGACTTCTGTAGCATGAGTTATAGTTAATAACTCACGCTCTGTAGTTATTAGTATTGTTAATTGCAAAAAATCAATTAGATAATACTTGTATAATTCAATAGGAGCGATAAAATATTTTATAAAATTAGCTTTTTGTGTAGATTTGAAAATCCATAATTCGGAAAATTTTGGCTTTATTAGTATATAGGTACAAAAGTGTATTTTAAAGGATGCACACTTGTATTATAAGTGTAGGGATGTCACCTCTGACAGCAATGTGATGGACAGAATTATGTAAAAAAAATTAAAATATTTATGGCGTTTTTAATAATAATTTAATTACCTTAATCTATAAAGTATTCAACAGAACCTAAGAGCAAATTACAATCATTTTGTTTTGTCTGCTTCATTTGGCTTTTTATCTAATAAAACACTATGTATTCCTGCTTTCTTCAGTTCTTCAATTAAATCTCCTGATTGATGCATTTGAAGCATTATATCACATCCACCAAGAAATTCACCATTTATGAAAATCTGAGGTATTGTTGGCCAGTTTGAAAATTCTTTTATGCCTATTAAATATATTGTATATTTAGTAGAATTGTTAAAATGTTTCAATAATCTTGTAGTTTTGATTAGCAAACTAGTAATAAATTAATGATCTTTGTTATGTTAAGAAATATTTTATTTACCTTGTCTAAGAGAACTATCTGCTAAAACGTTATGAGAATCGTAAGTAACACCATGCATTCTAAAAATTTGGACTACTGCATTACTGAAACCACATTGAGGTTGTTCTGGAACTCCTTTCATAAATACCACTACTTTATTATTTTTGATTAATTTTTCAATTTCTTCCTTTGGCTTTGTACTACAATGCCTATAAATTAAATTAACATAGGGATTCAACCCCATCTTCCTTAAAATACTCATAATTTTCCTTGGATAGGGTTCATTTATCCCTTACCTAACAAAATATTATTTCTTCTTCGTTTTCTAAAATACTGTCCTTGTACCTTTTAGCCAAGAAGTCAACAAATTATAAAATGAAGGCGGTGAACAATTTTTACTTCATTAAAATTTTTGTGTTTGTCCGAAATTGAGCTAAACTAGCTTTATATAAAGGGCATTCTTAGACAAAGATTAAAGGTAAGGGTCAGAGCTGCAACCTATAAATCCCAGAAACCGTAGAACCTCTTAAAAAAATCAGTAGGTTTAAAAAACAAATATATTCTTTTTACAACAAAAAATAAAACAATGATTTTGTAATAAATTTTCGGCACTAAACTATAAAATGGTTAAAATAATATGTAAATTATTTTTGGTCAAGGGGTGCATTTAAAGGTAGGCGACAAAGAGGGACCTCGGACCTCGAATCTACGAAATCACAATTTTTTTTTCGAAAGAGCGACTTCATTTATCGGGTTATTTTTTTGCCAGATCGACTCCACTATTTTGTTTAACGTACATATATGACCAGATAAACAACGCCAGCAACTTGGACAATAAATTAAAAATCTATATGTACCGCATGAAAATAATGGGCCTGTAGGTGCAATTACTAAATTTAATAACTTAGTATACTGTTTTGACGTTTTTTATTTGGCCTCTCCCTGAAAGGGGGTTTCATCCTTTATCCATTACTCAAGCTAAGATTAATTTTATATGTGCAATTAATATTTTTTTATTTATTAACAATAAAATGACTTGTTTATGTATATAAATTTTTACTGATATGTAGGTGAAGATTAAAACAACTAAATTCAATATATTTAAATATTTATTTTCAATACAAGTGCGCAAAGTGTTACTTTTCCGCACGCAAATACAGTTAGATGAACAATTCGAAGCAGAGTTCGAATAAGTTTATATATAAATATTTGTCTTCAAACAGGTAAAAATTTGTGTTAATTCACTTTATCATTACTTCTTATATAGTTTAATAAAGTTTTCTAATTAGTAAACTTTAAAATATATAAAGAGCTCTCTAACTATTGCTGTTGCCTTTATTAACAAATTAAATTTAAATTATTTTGACCTTTTATTAAATATTTTCTGATAAAATCATACCTCAGCTGTATGAATCTGTATAAATGTAAATGATTTCAAACAAAAAATGTATGTGTAGTTTTGTTTAGCTATTTGAATCAACAAGATTACTCTCTTGGCTAAATGATTTTTCACAAAATGTAGCACTTCTTTTTTTCTGCATGAATCTGTAAATGTGAGTTAAAATGTTTCTTCAGAGTAAATGATTTCTAACAAAAATTTGATGTGCCATTCCATCCACCTGTGTGAATCAGCAAATGTGAATTTAGAGTAAATGATTTTTCACAAATGTACTGGAAATTCTTTTTGCTCTTGAAATTAATTTCATCTGAATGATTCATGACAAATGTCGAATTTGAAACTTTTTTTTACCTGAATGAATCAGTAAATGTCGTTTCAGATGTGTTTTAAGAGTAAATGATTTTTCACAGATATTACACTTGAAATGTTTTTCACCTGAATGAGTCAGTAAATGTCTATTTAGATTACACTTCTGAGTAAATGATTTTTCACAAGTTTTGCACTTAAAATTCTTTTCACCTGAATGAATCACTAAATGTGCATTTAGATTGCTCTTATGAGTAAATGATTTTTTACAAATTTTGCACTTGAAATTCTTTTCACCTGAATGAGTCAGTAAATGTGAATTTAGACAGAATTTCGTAGCAAATGATTTCTGACAAATATTGCATTTGAATTTTTTTTCGCCTGAATGAATCACTAAATGTGAATTTAGAGTGCTCTTATGAGTAAATGATTTTTTACAAATTTTGCACTTGAAATTCTTTTCACCTGAATGAGTCAGTAAATGTGAATCTAGACAGAATTTTATAGCAAATGATTTCTGACAAATATCGCATTTGAATTTTTTTTCACCTGAATGAATCAGTAAATGTCTATTTAAAATACTCTTCTGATTAAATGATTTTTCACAAATGTTGCACTTAATTTTTTTTTCACCTGAATGAATCAGTAAATGTGTATTTAGATGGCTCTTTTGAGTAAATGGCTTTTCACAAAGGTTGCACTTAAATTTTTTTTCACCTGAATGAATCAGTAAATGTGAATTTAGAATGCTCTTACGAATAAATGATTTTTTACAAGTTTTGCACTTGAAATTCTTTTCACCTGAATGAATCAGTAAATGTGAATTTAGACAGAATTTTCTAGCAAATAATTTCTGACAAATATCGCACTTAAATTTTTTTTCACCTGAATGAATCAGTGAATGTCTATTTAGATTACTCTTATGAGCAAATGATTTTGGAGAACTGTTCTGGAACTCTGCTTTTTCTTCAGCACTATAAAGATTTAAGTATACATTCAGATCCTCTTTCTGAGAAAATGATTTCTCACAAAAACCATCCTTGAATTTTCTTTCAGCTTTGTGAACAGACTCTTGCTCATCAACTCTTTCTACATTTTCTTCTTTAATATATATTTCTTCAGATTTTATTTTTAACCTATATAAACTATTAATGTCCAAAATATTTTCATTTTCTATTTTACTAACGATAATCTCAGTATTAATATATTCTTCAAGTTGACCCATGTTTTTATCAGCATTTTCTAATTCTTCTTTGCATTTAATTTGATCTTCAGCAATTTTAAAATTGATAATTAATTCATTTTCTTTAACGTCAATCTCAGTCTTAATACATTCTTCAAGTTGGTGCATATTTTTGTCAAACATTTTAAATTCTTTTTCGCATTTTATTTCACGTTCAGCAATTTTAAAACTGAAATTCGATTCATTTTTCTGTGCATCCATATCTTTCTTAATTCTCTTCTCTACTGCTTCTTTTTATTATTGTTGATACATAGTAACCTACAGATGTCAGCACATTAGAACGACTTCAGCAGTCTCGATATTGCAGTCACTGTAGTTCAAAACATTACGCACTTTCCATTGGTCGCAAATGGGAAGAGCGGAATATTAAAATTTCGACTACATAGTAATATTTAAAGGATATCGAAGCATTACGCATATTTTCTGTGAAAATCGAGAATTTCTTGTTTTGTCTAATTATTTGAAATGTTTTCATTGATTAGGAACTTATATGTCGATTATGCTGGTTTATTCTTATAGGTGTCACCACTTTTACTTCAGAAGTGTCAGAAGAGCTGTCAGTTGCAATATAAAACTTGTTTTTATTATATTTGGATTTAAAATGTTTTAATTTTAAAACAGTATACAATCTAAAGCACCATTAATTATAAAAATAACTAATACATGTTATTCATTTTTCAATTTATATTTGAGTCATAAAATTTCCCGCCACATTGTTTCCTAGCAATCGCAGTTTGTTTATTTAAATTTTTATGGTACCTGAATAGGTATTGTAAGCGTAAACTAGAATCCGAAAATGGTAAGATATTAATGATTTAATAAATTTACATTACATATATAATATTTTAGTCTGCCAACTACAAGAAACCAGCTGCAGCAGTTAGGAAGAAATCGGGGCCTAAATTCGAGCTAAACGATGAACAAAAAAATGATATCAAAGAAGCTTTTGATCTTTTTGACAATGAAGGCACTGGTAAAATCGACTCCAAAGATCTGAAAGTTGCTATTAGAGCTTTAGGATTTGAACCAAAAAAAGAAGAAATAAAAAAAATGATTGCAGACATTGATAAAGATGGAACAGGACAAATATCCTATGAAGACTTTCTTCAATTAATGTCTGTTAAAATGGCTGAAAAAGATTCTAAGGAAGAAATTATGAAAGCATTTAGATTATTTGATGATGATGAAACAGGAAAGATCAGTTTTAAAAATTTAAAACGTGTAGCCAAAGAACTTGGAGAAAAGTTAAACGATGAAGAATTGCAAGAGATGATTGATGAAGCTGACAGGGATGGTGATGGAGAAATAAACCAAGAGGAATTTCTTAGAATTATGAAGAAAACAAGTTTATATTAAACTGTACTTACTTTCTGGTGTCAAATACATTGGACTTCTATTTTTGAAAAAGCAAAAATTTGGTTCCTATTTTTGAATTCTACTTGTGTAATTGTATAATAAATGTACAACTTGCATTTACAAAATATCTAACGTTTTAGTAGGTGCTTATAATTAAAGAAAAGTGAAACATTATTTTATGAAACACTAATTTAGATTGGTACCCGTGAGGTAGTTTTCTATTTATATTTATAAAAACTAGTTGATATAAACAACAATTTCTTAGAAATATGAAGAAGTTTATATTAAATTCTATTTACTTACTGGTGTCAAATATATTTTACTTGTTTAACTTATTTTTGTATTGTATCTGCGTCTAATTGTATAATAAATGCACGATTTTATTTTACAAACTAGTATTTTTCCTAACTTATTTAAAGAAATGTTGATTCATATTTGTACCCATTGTATGGTCTCTCGGCTACTATGCGTTTGTGTATTGCGAAAATTTCGTCTTTCTCGGATATAAATTGTAGGGAAAAGTCATGTAAAAGTATAAAAGTTGCAGTGGAGTCTGGGAAATAATAATTATCAACATAGAAAATTGTAACTTTGGATAAAAAATTGATAGACAGGAATACACAGAAAATTGCGAACTTCTAAAAAATGCAGGTTCATAACTAAAAAAATAAATTTACAGGAAAAACGAGAATCTCTGTGCTCGAAACATTCATGGCCAATTATCTTTATTCAATATTCAAAATAATTTGTATACTAAAAAATCCAGTTGAGAATGCTCTTCTAGCCAGTGGCGGATCCAAATTATTATTTTTTTCAATGGTGCTACAGCCCAGACCCGCTCCTAACATGGGTCTCTACAGAAGTGAAAGTAAAATTGAGAGCGGGAGCAAAAAATTAAAACAAGTAAACAAAAAAAATGGTGCATGTTAGACAATGGCCCACCCCAGAGGAGCCCCCCCCTCTTGTTTATCTAAAGTTTTATGATTTTATTTGCAAATAAATTTGTTCATACCACTCAATCTGGTTTTCATAAAAATTTTATCACCATATATAACCGATTTTATCATTATTAGATCACTGGATATAGGACTTGCAACATCCGGTATACAATTGTAATATAACTATATAAAATATTACCTTTGTAACCATTTACAAAAAGTTGCTATACATTAAAATTCCTCTAGATTTTTGTGTTTTGTCGAGTGTTCCTCAATGAACAGTTTTAGGCCCTTACTTTGCCATTTTTAATTTAGATATCCGATATCCCTATAAGAATGCTATAAGTGAGTAAAGCATGTTTCATTTGATATCGCTGACGATCAAAACGTGCCAGATAATGCTAAAATTCTTATAAAAAGCGATCTGCAAGAATTATCAAAATATTAAACAACATACACTCTAATAAGTTTCTCTTTATTTATAAAAATTGGGCAATTAATAATGAGCAAAGTTCTAAAATTCTTGGCGTAATTTTCGATTGCAGAATTTTAGAAATTTCCTATGAGAAAACAAAAAAAAAATTAAAAACTAATGGCTTCCTGAGAAAGTTTAGAGTCTCCTCTTTAAAATGCTTTCTTTTTTTTTCTTTGCGTACATTTTAGGGAAAGATATTTTAGTTTTTCCGAACGCCTCGCCTGAATATTTGTATTCAACATTCGGCGCGCGTAGAGTTGTCGAATTTGCGTTGTTATTTTTAATAAATTTTTATAGTAATACAATTTTTTTTAAATAACTTATAGTATAATTTTTAGTAAAATTTTCCGTTCTTTCACGTGGTGCTATTAGTTTTTCGAAATATTTATTTTTTTTCCGAGATATAGTGAAAACCCAACCAAAAGACAAAGTTAAATTACAATACCGAGGTACCTAATTTAAAAATATATTGTATAAACATTCGTTGCATTTGATTTATTATTTGCTTTTTTACTATTATTCAATCCTACTAATTTTTTTATCATTATTGAGTGAGTAAATAAATAAAAATTTAGTAATTATACAAACACTCCCTGATATTACCATCGCCCTACTCCTACAGTCTTTATCGATCCAACCCTTGTCACATGTTGGGGTAGTTCCAGTGTTGCCAAATTTCCGTTAGATTAAGATAAATCGGAGCTTTTTTTATTTTAAAAATCCAAATTTTCAAAATTCAACGGTTTTTACCCAGCCTATTTTGGATATTAAAAACCTCAAAATGGAAGAATTCTCAGATTTTTAGGATATAATATTAATGGCATATTTTTGAGAAAATTTTTCTTGTAACATATAGCAGCTAAAAATTCGAAATCTTCATGAGCCAAGATCGATTCAGGGATTTTAAAATGGAGTCAAGATGGTTCAAAAGTAAGGGCATGCCGATAAGGATTGGTAGGTAGGAAATATATAAATTTCTGATTGTATTACTTTTACTGTATCCTAGTTTGCATCAAAATATCTTTTGTTAAAAGGAAAATCAGGGTATTGTACAAACTCGATGAACTCTGCACGAACTCCGACGAACTTTGAAGGAACTTTTTTGTGCATATTTGGATAAGAATAAATATTTTTGAAGACATTTAATTGGTTTTTCAATTCGTTTATAAATTGTCTAGCTATAGAATAATTTTTGGAACTAAAAAATTAACTGTGACAACATGGCAGATTTGGACAATTTAAACAGTATTTGAGTTGAGATGAGAATTAACTATCAGCTGTTTTGAGGTTGTGATCGCTATTACGATGGAAGTAAGTACATTTTAGATGATATTTATCACGATAAAATTTATTTTAAAATTTGTTATTCGAAATTTCGATTACCACGACCTTGGTTATACTGCTAACGTTTACAGTATTTCTGTTTTTAAAGTGGTATTATTTGGTACAACTGAAGTCTAGTTTTTTGTTTCTTTTTTGGTAAAAAATTTCGGTATTAAAAAATATATTGTATGTAAAGTGTCTTATTTTTTGATTCATGTGATTGTCGCACTAGCATACAGCATACAACTAAATTCATATTCGTCAAAAAGTGACTCTAGTCGCTTGTCGCATATTATAACCAAATATGCTTTATAATAAATTTTGGCCGTTAAAGTATATAAAGTAAGGTTGTTAAAAATAACTCAATAATAAACCATTTACTTTCATCTTTGTACATTTTTGTGTACATTTTTAAAAACAAAAGTTATTTTGTGACTAAAGGATCATTTACATTTGTCACTTTGGATGTTCATCTTGGAAGTATCATCCAAAGTGATCAGTGTAAATTGCCTTTCTCCACGGTCACTACTGAATGTAGTTATTCTGAAACCACTTATATAGTAACAGAAAATAAATATTCTCGCTCTAGAGATTAAAAGAAAATTCGGAAACATTTTTTTCCCTAGTTCCATGGCTTTGGAAGAACCAATTATAGTCTATTTTTATGTATGAGAGAGTATTAAAATAATAAAGCGTTCGTAATCCATAGGCGTACCACTTCTTTTAGTAGACAGTTAAAATATTTTGTGAAGTTATACCTCGAGTATTTTCGTATGAAATAACCTTTGTATAAATATAATAAATATATCGGGTGTACACTTATATTTTCACCTAATTAACCTGCTTATAACTTCTAAGCAGCTGAAGGTAAAAAAGTGCAATTTTTTCTAAAATATTTTATTTTTCCACAAGGTATGTTAAGAACATTGTGTCAAACGGGTTATGTAGGTATAAGGGTTTAAACTTTGACTTTTAAACAACGTTACGTTCATAAATAATAATTTTAATATAA
Organism: Crepidodera aurea; assembly: GCA_949320105.2. Lineage (NCBI taxonomy): Eukaryota > Metazoa > Arthropoda > Insecta > Coleoptera > Chrysomelidae > Crepidodera > Crepidodera aurea. The sequence continues at coordinate 74,868,848 of OX439473.1, read as the reverse complement.
AAACTACTTCTTACCTACAAATCCAAATCACAATCGAAATCAGAAGATGAACTGTCGCAACCAATATTTACAATGAGTGGCTCGATCATTTCATCAGTAATATTGTCCAACTTCCACATTTTCTTTTCTTCTTTAATCGTATGATTTACTTACTGCCTTTTCCCAGTTTTCAGGCTTCACATTATTTACAGCCTCCAAAAACAACTGTTTAACATCACTCATTTTAAAAGAATTATTTTTTCTTGAAACTTCTCCCTTTATCTGTGCCCATATCAGTTCAATCGGGTTTACTTCGCAATGATATGGTGGTGATCTAACCACCGTCATCCCACGATTTTTTGCAATTTCATCAATTTCATATTTTTTTAATTTCTCTTTATGAAGGGAACACAAATGATACAGTTCTCTTCTCACAGAACCGGGATGGAACTTAATATTCTTTGAATTTAGCCAATTCTGTAAATCTTTTTTTAACCACTTGGTTGTGGGCATTTTTTCTGTAAGTCTCGAGTGATAACTTGCATTATCCATTACTATTATACAGTTCTGAGGAAGAAGATCTATCATTTGTTCGAACCACTCTTTAAAGACATCAGCATTCATGTCTTCATGGTAGTCACCGGTACGAGTAGATTCAAAAGTCAATAAACCACCTTTAACAAAACCGTTTGAACTACCGATGTGTACTATTATCAGTCTGCGCCCCTTTCCTGACGGTGGATTTAAACCAGTAGATGAATTATTTAAAAAAGCCTGTCTTCGACTTGTAACAGTTTCATCTTGCCAAAATTTATTTGGTGTATGTCCCTCGTTGATCCATGTTTCATCTAAATAAAATATATTTCTTCTTTGGTTTCTCATTTCTTTTATAGTCCTTAGGTAATTTCTTTTCCATACTACAATATCGCTTCTTTCTATTAAAATAGACTTTGTGGAATGCTTTTTCCATAGAAAACCTATTTCTTTTAAAAGTTTCCATAGTGTGTTTCGACTCATTTCAGGGTAATCCTTATCATCTCGAACCGTGGCAAGAACTTTGTCTACTGTCGGAAATTCTTTTCTAAAGAAGAACGCATGCACTTTCCTTCGAAGTCTTTCTTTCAAATGATTTTCTATTTGAAATTTTGGTTTTCCTGGAGCTTTACGTGCTGTTTGAAACTCGCCACATTTCTCTTCTTTAACAACTCTGTAAATCGTAGATTTCCCAACACCAAGCGTACTACTAACTAATTCCACTGTGTCATCAACACTTTTACATAAATGTTTGTCTGTAAATGATTTAAAACAATTAAATATTAATGTTTTTTCATTAACTGTTAAAGGACCGATTTTTTGTCGTTTACGCGGTACTTCCAAATTTTCCATGATCACACTAGAATTCACAATAGACTGCACACTGCACCTTGCATGTTGCAACTAAACGACATTTAGTAAGCTGTCAAGAATACACAACTGGACCTCCTTACTAAATGGAAAACCTACAATCGCATTTTCGGTGAAATTTGTTGGTAAGGGATTTATCTACTTATAATTCGATTACTGTAAGAAATTCTTGGAATTAAAATAAAACAAAATTGGCAAATAGGTACTTATTGAAAATAATCTTAAGATACGGCTATGTTATCTTTAATACACAGGGCTTTTGGCCTGTCCAAACCTTTTTCTATTGTTCTGTACAGCTTATGTTTATAAAAGACCAATAAAAAACCCAAAACTTGTATTAGCTCAGGTACATTTATGACAATTTTAGGAAATATTTAGATTATTCCGTAAAAATATTTAAAATGACCGTACTAAGTTTTGCATTAGAAATGCTGTTTTATTACTCTCTCATTCATAAAAATAGACCATAGCTAGACTACTTTAATATATTCAGGTATATTTATACTTGCTCAGCATTTTTTAGTTGTTAATATGTTAGTATTATCTGTGTGTCTAATTGTCTATTCCATTTTCTTCATTAATATATATAAATGTTTTTAATGTTTTTTTAATATATATTTTTTAATATTTAATGTTTTTTTTTTATTTTTTTAATATATATTTTTTTATATTTTTTTTTACACTTTTTTATTTTGTAAAAATTATTTTTTTGTTGACACACTCACAATTTAATTGTCGCAATATTGCTTACAAGTCTGGGTTAGTATTTTACAATTTCATTTTACATCTGGTCAGATCTTTGAATAAACTACAATATATATTAGTATTGTTGCTAAAAATAATACAGTTTAAGTTGACAGGAAATTCGCATTTGTTTAAAATTAAATTATTATACAGACAGTTAACGCTTTCTAAGTTTCTTGGACACTCCAAAATGATATGTGACATATCTTCTATTGCCTCACACACACAGTTTGGGCTGTCTGTGATACCTATTTTGTCTAGGTATTGAGGTGTTAAGGCATGCTCTGATCTGATTCTGTTAACGGTGACAATGATGCTTCTTCTATTGACTGTATGAAACCAACTCCTTTTACCAATTTTTCTTTGAGTTGAAACGTAGTTTATGCCGACTGTTGTATTGTTATAGGCTTCTTGCCATTTTTGTTTTAAGTCTTCCTTAAATACAGAATATAAGTCAGTGGAGGGAATACAATTTATGTTTAGGTTTTTTCCTGTAGTTATAGCCGATTTAGCTAAAGAATCTGCTATAGTATTTCCTTTAATTCCAGAATGTCCTTTTACCCAAGCTACTGTTACAGTCTTGTTTTGTTTGTAGATTTCAAAGTTCTGTTTTAATATATCTACATCAATGTGATTCGGTCTTGATGTATATCCCAAACTTTTTAATCTATCTACTGAACTTTTACTATCCGTTAAAATGATCTGGTTTCTAGTATTTTTGTATAAAATATACTGAAGAGCTTGACGTATTGCAATCATTTCTGCAGTAAAGATAGATGCTTCTGTTGGCAATTTGATTTTTTCATAATATTTAGAACTTGATTCATAGATAGCACAGCCTGCTTGGTTATTCATTTTTAAACCATCAGTATACAAATGTTGGTGTTCCGGCCATTTCTCATGTAACGTTACTGTAAAGTTTTGATTAGGGTCGAAATAATAAGTTTGTATTTTCTTCGAGAATAGAATATCTAGATCTTCAGAATAATATGGTAATCTATTACTTGTGTATATGACGTTTAAATATTTTGATATGTAGGTATAGCTTTCAATAATAAGTGGGGTTTTTTTATACCAATATCGCGTAATACATTTAGGTAACTTGCTTTTCTTGAAGAAGCCTTTGCTATAAACTTTTGACTTATTAGTTGTCTTCTATATTTGAATGGGGGTTCGACACTCTCTGCTTCCATTATAACTATTGGCGTTGATTTGAGGTATCCTAAACTAATTCTAAGGCACTTGTTTTTTTGTACTTGAATTTTATCTAAATGCACTTTAGCTGCTGACCCGTAGAGGTGACTACCATAATCTATAATACTTCTAACCATATTCTTATAGAACAACAGTGCTATATTTGTGCACCCCATTTGGTGCGACAAAATGCCTTAAGGATATTTATTGCATTCTCCGATTTCTTAATTATTTGGTTTATGTTGTCCTTTCACAATAGTTTTCGGTCTAAATGTATGCCTAGATATTTAACTGTATTTTTGACTGGAAGGGTATATGGTCCCAGCAGTAATAACTGATGTTCGGTAATATTTCTCTTCCTTGTAAATATACATGTTTCAGATTTTTGCTGTGACAGAGTTAAGTTGTGTATATCAAGCCATCCTTGTAGATTTTTGAAGTCATCAGAAAGTGCTGTTCGACACTTTTCGACGGTTGTATTGGTTGTATAGATTACTACATCATCCGCAAATTGGATTACTTTAGAGTAACTCAAAGTATTTTCTAAGTCGATTGTATAAAGAATATACAGTAGAGGACTTAAAATACTGCCCTGTGGTAATCCCAAATTAGTGTGGCGGGGACTAGTAATTTCCCGATTTATTTTGAGGAAAGTTTGTCTATCTGAATACATGGAAATTAAAATATCGCTAATTGGTGTTGGTACCTATACCAATGCTAAGTAATTTATAGTAAAGTACGTCTAGATTTACATTGTCGAACGCTGAAGAGATGCCAATAAAAGCCGCAGTGGTGATAGCGCTTTGTGTATAGCTGGTAAGGATATCTGTTACCACAGTTGTAATCGCCTCCAATGATGATCTTGATTTTCTAAAGCCATATTGAGATTCAGATAATATATGTGCACTTTCTAACCAATGTTCTAATCGGTTTTTAATAAGTCTCTCTAGTGTTTTTAATACGCATGATGCTAATGATATTTGCCGATAGGAACTTGCTTGTTCTGAATGTTTTCCTGGTTTTTTTATTGGCAGTACTATATAATTCTTCCAACTATCTGGGATGGAAATTTTTCCAGACCAAATACAGTTATACAGATTTAGAAGAGATGATTTATTTGTTTCATTGGTAGGTTAAAGAGCATTGAATAAGATATATTGTCCTTGCCTGGTGCCTGTTAGTTTGCTTTAAGGATCGTTCTAGTTCCCAAATAGAAAATGGTTTTTGTAGGTGTAAGTTATTTCTTGGTACGATGGTTACAGATGTAGAGTGTGTAGTATTACTTACTACCCATGGTGGAGATATTTGGGTGTGAAATCTTCGATCCAGCTTGCTTCGGGGTCTATAGGTAATTTATTTTGTTGTTTTCTGTTTTTATAACAATTCACTTTTTTCCAAACTTCTGCTATAGGAGTATTTTTATTTAGACTCTCGCAATATTTAACCCAGTTTAGTTTTTTAGTTTGTTTAAATTTTGAGAAAGATTCTCGTTGCTTTATAGCTGCTGTGTTGCAGATATCGTTCCACCACGGCTTAGGATGGTGATTTCGAGGCCTATTTTTATTAGTTTCCTTTTTGGGGATTGCAATGTCGGCTGCGTCATTTATATTTTCTATTAGTTCGTTGAAGTCGTAGACACATTTTTACTTTCCAGTAGCGAACTCCAGTTAGCTTTTTAAAAGACCATATGTTATGTGTTATCGGTTACCGGCTGATTAATAATTGTACTTACATTCTGATTTCCCACTATTTGATTTTTATTTTCGAGAGATTCTTCCATTGTTACATCTTCATTTAAATTATTATTTTTTTGGATACTAATTGCAATGGGATCTGGGGGTTTCCCCCCTGGATCGACACTCATTTCACTAGTTGTTTATTTACTTTTATTGTGCACTTACAACTATTATTTTTATAGTTTTATCCGCTAATTTACTTAAATATTCGTAAACCACTCGAGACTGCCGGTTGTCACAACCGATACATGCGAGAGCCTATACGAAAACTGTTCGGAAACACTTGTCTCTTATGTATTTTATACGTATTTCATTCTATCTCTAGTGATAGAATATTCGTTCCGTAATTGTTTAAAAAAATAAGGTTTGCCATGAACGTCAAATTAACTGCCAGTATTAGTTGACGTGGTCTTAATATTGGTTTGTAAAAACTTTTAATTTATTAAAAAGGAGATGAAAATCAAACGAGTTAGATGTAGAATTTGAAAATACTCATCCGGAAATAAAAAAATATGCCGATAACATAACTCAAAATTTGCTACCGGCAAAAATCCAAGCTTGAATATAAAAAACTACACAATGTTGAGCGATTGAAGTTTCATTTTACTATATTAAATTCCTACTTTCTGTGGCCGTGGAGAAAGTACAGTCTGTTACTCTGTTGGAATGAAAATTCGGCACTCGTGGTTCCTCACGCTCGCATTCGGAATCCTCCACTCGTGTCGAATTCTCATTCCAACCTTGTTACAGAATATACTATTCATTTGTGTTTCATCCAAAGTGATCACTAAACAAGTAGTAACGGCACCCGCTATAGAGAGCGGGAACAATAGACTTCTAAACTAAACAAAAAATTATTTATTAAATTTGAAAAATTTAGAAGATAGCTGAAATTTAGGCGTGTACACATTCAAGGTATCCTGAGTTCATATCTGTTGTCCGTAAAGCACGGGTCAGACTAGGCTGGTTACCAGCCGCGAATTAAAGAAACGGCTACTATCAGCTTGGTGTGATCACAGAATCCGCAGCTGACACTGTCAGCCGGCGAATATTTGTCAACAGCTGGCTAAGTTGGACATGTTCAACTTTTGGTAGCAGATAGCGGGTCACGTGATTCAGCTGATCAGCAGCGCCTGATACACAAATTTGTAAATATTGGTTAATTATTATTGTTTGTTTGGATCTTACCTGAGTGTCATCCCGGGCGAATTTAATAACCCAATCTAGTTTTCTAGTTGAGACACAAATAACTAATAATACATTAGAAGTATTAACAAGTATTTATTTATTTTTATTAAAAATACATTATTATAAAGATACTTTATTTTACTTACGAATCTTAAAATAGTTACCTACTACTATTACAAATTCAATTTTAGTCAAATTTTTTTATTACTTAATTTAGATATTTCTTCTTCAAGAGCGCGAAGCCGATAGCGAACAAGCCGACGAAAATTTAAAATGTCACTTGTCATTTTCCAAATTCTTCTTGATCAAAAGTGAGGTATTTTGATTTACTGGAAATGGAACTAATATAAAACATTGTGGGCGGATTAAACTTCTATTTTGAGTAAACTTTTTTAATAATAGCCATCTCAACCCTCCAACCCTTCTAGGTAGTGTTTAATTTTTTGTTTTAGTTTCACCAGTGGCAAACAGTATTGGTTCTGGATGCAACCAGTAATACTTTTAGGTGTTTTCCCCGTTGCCTACTATGGCTTCCTTAATCCGCTTTTAAGATATTCTTTCCTTTAGCCCAGGCATGTCAAACCCACGGTCCGCGGCTTAGATTGCGGCCCGCCGAGACGTTTTAAATTTTTTTGTCATAAAAAGTATGATTTTATTATTTAAAAGTAAATTTTGTTTTTATTTGTATTTCATGCATTAATTTTTTCAACATGCGGCCCCCCAACTTAGTACAAAATAGATCATGTGGCCCGCAATATACCATATGAGTTTGACATGCCTGCTTTAGCCTATTCTTTGTCCCTATATGTAAAGATACGGCAATACAGGCCCGGATTCGGAACAAAACTCCGGATAGACATAGGATCTCGTTGGTCAGTATTACTTATACGACTAAATTCATATTCGTCAAAAAGTGACTTTTGCAGTGGCGGATCCAGGGGGTGTCTCGGGGGCCATGCTCCGGATGCTCCGGCTCGCGCATTAACACATTTTATAAGTCTTTAAATAATACCATTTTATAAAAACACAATTTAATTAATAATAGGTGATTAATTCTTAAAGCTAAATAGATTGATAATTCAATTTTATTATTATTAACATCATATGTAGCATGTAGCGTAATTTATACTGCGAAAATTAAGTTGTATATGTAATTTAATTCTGCAAGACACGCTTTTGTATGTTGAATTTATACCTACTTTGAATATTCTGGAGATACAATGTTTTCAAGTATGCAACAAAATGTTTTTATTGTTAATAAAAATAAACTCTCCATCTTTAACGCGCCGACAAGCGACTGACTGAAGCTCCAGTGTGTGTGTTTACAGCTTCCTGACAGGTAACCAGCGAGTATGCGAGTAAAGCACGGGTCAGACTAGGCTGGTTAGAAGCAGCTGCTGATCAGCTGAATCACGTGACCCGCTACCTGCTACCAAAAGTTGAACATGTCCAACTTAGCCAGCTGCTGACAAATATTCGCCGGCTGAAAGTGTCAGCTACGGGTTCTGTAATCACACCAAGCTGATAGTAGCGGCTTCTTTAATTCGCAGCTGGTAACCAGCCTAGTCTGACCCGTGCTTAAGCGACCTTCTAGGCTACCAGCGACCTGCTCTGCTTCACTGTGTTTTTACCCTTAGCTTTGCGCAAGCGCTCTCAGAAAAAGTTTGGGCGGGAAGGCAGACTTTCGCTTCTGTATAGATAAGGTGATCTGTGGCCTTGTCGCCCACTCGTTAACAAAAAAAAGTAGCGTATGTTAGAGGATGGCCCCACCAGAACATGTCTCTGGATCCGCCACTGGACTTTTGTCGCATAAACAACTATTAACCAAATATGCTTTATAACAAATTTTGGCCGTTAAAGTATATAAAGTAAGGTTGTTAAAAATAACTCAATAAAACTTTTACTGAATTTTAAAAAATATGGAATACTCCCACTTCCATCTTTGTACATTTTTGAAATTTGTGTATACATCTTTAAAAACAAAAGTTATTTTGTGACTAAAGGATCATTTACATTTGTCACTTTGGATGTTCATTTTGGACGAATCATCCTAAGTGATCAGTGTTAATTGAGTTTCATTTGTGTTTCATCTAAAGCGATCACTAAAAATGAATGATGAAACATATCTGACACCCTTTCAAACTTTTGATGAAAGAGTCGTTCTCTGAAAGGTAGAATGAAAAAAGTAAGCAAGTTTAAAGTTTATTCAGTCTCGCTCACTATTTAGTCCAGAGTTCAGTACACATCCGTCAATCGGATCTATACAAATATCGTAACGGAGTTATTTTTTCTAGAAGATATTCGAATTGATTATTCCTCATTCTTAAATGATTCTTGTATTCACCATGATTTTATTCTGCCCATTCTCTTAACAGCGTTCTTTGAAACCCATGCACGATTTCACCCACCAACGTCTTTGAGTATGGCCAGTTGTCGATATAATTGAGTTCAGGTCATGTATCAGTCCACTTGAAATTAAGTCAATGCCTCTAATAATCCTTGTATTCCCTCTCGAACGAGACATCCTAGCTACCACGTTGCGGTACTTCACTGAATATACACAAGATACGAAACGAGCAGTGAACAATGTGCGTGATGAAAGTGAAACCACAAAACTGGATAAAAAAATAAACAAGGATGACTATTTTGGATGATTCACGTTGAATGATTGAATGTACATCAAAAGTCAAACAATGTAAATGCGTCTTAACAGAGATGTTCACAGTTATCAAACAAGATAAGTTGACGACCTTTGCGTGCCTTATGCAAGGCTACATATAGGATATAATGCACCAAATTTTATGAGTCCAAAATGGTTCAATAAACTACCGATTGAACTAAAATGTTATGCAAATATTAATATATTTAGAAAGCATTTGAAAAATGTTTTATTTTTCTTCCCTACTTCTTTTAATCGGTTTAGAATTATAGCGTGTCTGTATTTAGTTTTTTCTTTTTTTATATACATTGACGAATCTTGTACAATTGTAATGGGCGAGAACACTATTTTCTGGAAAAAATACCACTACTCGCATTACGACGAGTCAAGTCGAAAAATATTTTCGCCACGGCCACTACTGAATGTAGTTATTCTGAAACCACTTATAATAACAGAAAAGAAACATTCTCGCTCTTGATATTGAATAGTACATTCTGTAACAAGGTTGGAATGAGAATTCGACACGAGTGGAGGATTCCGAACGCGAGCGAATGCGAGCGTGAGGAACCACGAGTGTCGGATTTTCATTCCAACAGAGTAACAGACTGTACTTTCTCCACGGCAACAGAAAGTAGAAATTAAATATAGTAAAATGAAACCTCAATCTCTCAACATTGTGTAGGTAGTATTTTTATATTCAAGCTTGGATTTTTGCAGTAGCAAATTTTGAGTTATATTATCGGCATATTTTTTTATTTCTGGAGGAGTATTTTTAAATTCTACATATGAATCGTTTGATTTTCTTCTCCTTTTTAATAAATTAAAAGTTTTTACAAACCAATATTAAGACCACATCAACTAATACTGACAGTTAATTTGACATTCATGGCAAACATGATTTTTTTAAACAATTACGGAAGAAAGATTCTATCTCTAGTGATAGAATGTAATACATATAAAATACATAAGAGACAAATGTTCCAAAATTTTCTTTCAATCTCAAGAGCGAGAATTTTTCTTTTCTGTTATTATAAGTAGTTTCAGAATAACTACATTCAGTAGTGGCCGTGGAGAAAGAAAATTCCGAAACACTTGTCTCTTATGTATTCTATACGTATTTCATTCTTACTATAGTGTCAGAATGTTCATTCTGTAACACCTAGCTGTAAATATCATTTAACTTATCAAGAAGCCATGAGAAGAAATGATAAAGAGCAGTGGAATGAGGAAATGAGAAAAGAAATGCAATCTCTTCAAGAAAACAATACTTGGAATCTTGATGAGTTACCTCCTGGAAAGAAAGCAATTTCTTGTAAATGGGTCTATAAAATTAAGACATATCCAGATGGTTCAATAGACAAGTATAAGGCTAGGCTAGTAATAAAAGGTTATTCACAGAAAAAAGGTGAAGACTATGATCAAACCTTTAGTCCAGTTGCAAAGTCAGGGCCTTCTAGCTGCTACTGAAAAGATGGTTTTAACTAAATTTGGTGTTTGTACAGCGTTTTTATATGCAAAATTGAAAGAGGAGGTTTTTATGAGACAACCAGAAGGTTACCAGGATGATACAAATCGAGTATGTCGCCTGAATTGAAGCCTTTATGGTCTCAAGCAAGCTCCTCGATGCTGGAATAAAAGATTTGTTGATTTCATTGTGTTACAAGGCTTTATGGCTGACCCATGTCTTTTTATAAAGAAATAAAACAGCCATATGCTTCTTTTGGCCTCATATGTAGATGATGGCTTGTTAGCATCAAATAATGAAGACATGAAAAACAATTTTTTGAATGATTCTTACCTTCTTGGTCTCGAAATTAGTAGAAGAGAAGATGGGACAATCACTAAACCAAAGTGCATATATAAAGAAATTGTTACAACGGTTTGGTATGCAGGACTGTAAGCCAGTATCTAAACCGATTGTAAAGAGCTCTCAAGAATGGAAGGAAGAGAACTTGGAAGAAAGGGATAATGAACAAATTAATCCTTTCTGTTATAGAGAAGCCGTAGGTGCATTAATTTATTTAATGACTGGTACACGACCAGATATTGCTTTTGCTGTAGGTGTAGCATCTAGAAACTTAGAAGATCCTAAAGCAGAAGATTTCAAATTAGTTAAGAGAGTTTATAGATACCTGAAGGGCACTTCTGATTTTGGCATAACTTATAAACCAAATTTTAAGAAAGGTTGTATAGGTAGTTATAGCGACGCAGATCATGGAGTTGATAATACCACAGGGCGTTCCACTACGGGTATTATTTGTATATAGGTGCTGTTTCCTGGATTAGTCAACGACAAAGTTCTGTTGCAATCTCAATCACTGAGGCTGAAATTGTAGCTACTAGTGAACCTGCTAGAGAAGTTATATGGTTGAAGCGACTCTATGAGCAGATTGTGATGCTGGAGCGTCTCCCAATTATAATGATTGATGAAGCGTCAATCAAATTGGCACAAAAACAGAATTTCATCGACAAACAAAACATGTCAGAATTAGACATTTTTTTATCAGGTAACTTGTCCAAGAAGAATCGGTCGATGTATTAAAGGTAGATTCGGATACATAAATAGCAGATGTTTTGACGAAACCCTTGTTTAAGCCAAGGCTTAATACACTTCGACAAGCTATGGGACTTACAAAATTATCCAATGAGGGAAGGTCTTAAGTTTCATAGCATTAATTTTGTATTACATGTATTTGAGTATCTATGACGATGGTTGTAGTTCTGATGTTTTTTGTGATATAAATAAATAAATCAAGTTTAAAACTCATAAAAGGTTTTTTGAATATTTTAATTAAAAGTCTTCTTCAAATCTCATCCACTTTAACAGAATTTGCCTGAACAAACTTGAAGTAACTGCCATAAAATATTTCAGCACTCGCTCGACTTTTCAATTTTTGAGCATGTTTTTAAATGGGGACCATTTTTTTTTATTGTATCAAAAAGTTCACATAAAAACAAAAAAAATTAGCACCTAAAGAACCATGTACGATGATATTTTCCCAACCAACTTTATTTTTGAAAAAAAAAATGTTTTTAATCTAAAAACTGTTAGATTTTTTAATCTGAAAATTTTTTTGTTTATCTGAGTCCTAAAAAGGTATATTTCCACAAAATTTCCAACATTAAATTATTTTTGCGGAAATTAAAAATAAAAAACTAGAATTTTTTTTTTTAATAATTTTTTGCATTTTCCGCGAAAATTTTGAGGTTATGGTAAAAAATGACTCATATAGAAGTTGTACATTTTTTCTAGATCTACAACTTTGCTATCAGGTATTTTTTGATAAGACGTCAAGTTTCGCGAAAGATCGCAAAATACCATTTTTCCTCCCTTTTAACCCCACTCAAATTAAACCTTTAGCACCCCTATTGTTGGACGATTTTTTTTACGTTCATTGTAAGCCCCTTCATCACTTCCACTCATAAAAACCCTGCAGAAAATTATTTTACGTTTTTGCAATTAAATTACCTATCTCGCCTGCACTATTGGAAAAATACTCGAATTTATTTTGTATTTGTATTTGCTATTTGGATATGATAAGTAGTGTGTTTATCATATTTCATAATTTTAGATAACAAATTTGGAAATAAATACAAAACTGAGCCAATTTTATTAGAATAGAGGATAGTTAAAAAATTGTCTCTCAAGTTGCTACAATTTGTTCAACTAATTAAAGCATTGACAGTTTGGGAATTTCTCACATTTTATTTTTTAGAATTAGATCTGCTGCAAAATTTTGATGTGCGAGCATATTTGAGGTCGGATTCGGTTTCAGTGTTGGAAAATATATCGAAAAATCCTAGTCTCTTTCCCAATACATAATTTTTTTGTGGGGCTGTGTAATTAACGATTTTAAATGCTCTTTGGAGGCCTACATATATCTCGGTCAGGATGAACCGCGTGAGAAAATTTTACATGTAGTACTGGTATTATTCTTACCTCACTTACTGGCTGACGTGTGTTAAGTATTCAGTTTTATTTGATTTTCTGGGAAATGTGAAAAAACATCATCTTTGATAGTGGATAATTACAAGCGGTTAGCAGTTGTAATGCCCTTTTGTATCAATCTTTGGAATCAGTTAATTTTATTGAAATTACAAAAAATTACCTACTTGAAGTCCTAAGATGATTGTATAATAATTTTAACTATTATTTAGTAAAGTGTAAATAAAGTATTTTATTTTTACTCAGGCAAATAACGAGTTATTGATGGAGTCAGATATTATTAAAACAACATTACTCAATTATTAAAGCAGTAATTTATTTAAAAAACAAATGTTATTCAATTACTCTAGCGACTTGATATTATATGTTGTTTTAATTGACGCTCATCCATTCAATTTGAACGTATAATTTTACCTTTTCTTTGTTATGGTACAAATTACAATCAACCAAGACTTTTACTCTAATTTATAGCAAAAAGTTATTGGTCTGGCCCTTTCATTCTATAATACACAAGCGCTTATCTAGAACTCAATTCAGGGAGGAGGCTCACGTCGTTCAGAGCTCAAAAAAGAAGAAAATTTGTTTTAAACTTTTAAAACCAGTATTTTATAGTAGTAGTATGTTTTGTAGACATTATATCCCCTATGACTCATTTCTGTTTCTAAGTTTGACTTTCAAATCGGGTTTTTAAATTATTGTTTTCCATCTAAATCTATTTTCTATGACCGTAAGAACACTGGAAAATTCAAAGTTATCATACAGATAGACAATATTCAATATTAAGGACTTAAGAAAACTTGCCCAATTTCAAGTCGAAACTTGTCTTTAATGACTGATGCTATTATTATTTTCAATGTTTTAAAAATTCCATAAAAAAATTAATCCATAAAATCAGGACTTTTAGGTGGCAATAGTTCCACTATTATTATTCTCTATCCATATTGACTTTTGCACTTTTGCCGCCAGATGTTTCAAATTACGAATGAAGATCCCGAATATTTTAGTAAAATATTATAGTTTTTAAATAAATAAAATTCCAAACTCGTACAAGTCAATAGCTATATCCGCTATAAGATAAAATTTTTGGATGTGCTACCATCTATGATTAGAAGAGAGTATTGACAATTTACAAAACAAAAATTCCCAATGTATTGGGGTTGCATACACAATTTGCATTGTGTGTTGCAAAGCTTTTATTTGACTGATTCTAGTCAAAATGTCACTCTCTTCTTCGTATCCCTTTAAGAGATTAATACAAAGTTAGCAAACGAGTAAGGAATTTAATTTATCAGATTCGACATCCTAAGACCGGTTTCTGCCTTTCGGATTCGTCATTTAGGCTTTTCGAATCCAATATATAAAATTCCAAACTCGTACAAGTCAATAGCTATATCCGCTATAAGATAAAATTTTTCTGGTTTGACCCCAAAGCCAGAGTTGGCTTCAATTTTAGTTGTTCTTAAATGTATTCGTATTTTAATACATACTGACGTCTATTTAAATTTATTTTAAAAACAATATTTTACATACAATTTGACACATTTGAAAATAGGGTTCCTATATGACTGACATGTAATTTACTTGGAAAAGTTTAATATATTTTTCCGCAAATCGGTAGGAAATTTTGACATTTCTTAAAGAAAAAGTCAAGATTTCCTAACTGTCATTTCCTTACTGTAAGGAAATGATATTTCCGTCCAGTTGTTACTGTTCTACATAAATGATTGAAAACACGTTGTTTATAAGAAATTAATTTTATATTTTGAAAACCTCAATGCAATGCAGAATACATGTTAAATTTAGTTTGTTATATTTATAGTTATTTTACAGTTAGTACAATTATTGAACATTGGAGGAACATTATTAGAACTATGAGAAACATTTTGGACAAAATGCGGGGTAGTAGGGTTATTTTGTTGAACATTTTGTACTGTGAAAATTTTATTTGCCACATCAGCCTTATTTTTAAGGATTCTTCAATATATCCTTCAGCAACGTTTGATGACTTCCATCCGCCATGCAAGGGCGTCGCTAGGTTTCTTTTCTGGGAGGGGTAATTGAAAATTATAGACGATATTATATATATTATATTATTATATAATGATTGAAAGGATAAATAAAAACATATTCTGTAACAAAGTATAAAATTCGTAAATAAAAATGATTGCAGGTCCTTACGAATTAAGCTCATAAAATAAATTCTAATATTCTCTTTATCTGGGAAGCAAATCTATTCATCACGTTCTCGATAATTTATTGAAAATATACTCTTTACACTCTTTTAAGAAAGACTGTAAATAAAATTTCCTCTTGATTTCTCATTTCCATGGCAGAGAAAAAAAATTGATCCAAATCAAAAATTCATATCCTGTAAAACATTAAGTATCTAACAACTGAATGAAAATGAATATACTAATTCTGTAATATTTCTCAGAATCTTCGGTAACAACATTTGCCCTATTTATTTGTCTTGCATTCACTCCAGGAAGGTGTATCGAAATGTCCGATTTTTTGTGGAGATCTTTTACTTCTTCGAAAATTGAATGGAAGCAAATATCGATATTATCTCTTTTATTTTTTAAAACAGAAATTATAACTTCAACTAATTTTTGTGAAACACTTTTATCAAGCGTTTTTTTCTGTAGAATTCTGCTCAAGTATTCTGTTAAATTGAGAACATGAGTCAACAAAACAAAGATAGTAAACCAGTAGGTAATTTTAATTTATTAAATTCGACATCCTAAGACCGGTTTCTGCCTTTCGGCTTCATCAGTTAGGCTTTTCGAATCCAATAAATAAAATTCCAAACTCGTACAAGTCAATAGCTATATCTGCTATGACATCTAAAAACAAAGATGTTATGAATTTTGTAGTCAGCAAAGACTTCATCAATAATTGTGATTTCAAAAAAGAGTCTGCATCTGAATAAAGTAATTACCCCCATTCATTCCCCCCCCCCCCCCCCGTAGCGACGCCATGCCTCTTTAAACTAGTTATGTCGGCACCAGAGTCAACCAATATTGTTGCGGAAGACCGACGAATCTGTGATCAGTATATTCTTTCGGATTTACCAAGTTCAAATAAGTAGCTACTATTTTAGACATTTTTCTAACTGTTCATATTTTCTGGTCTTAACGAAACATACTTTCGATAAACTACAAATGATCTTGGTTTGTTGGTCTTCGAATCAGGTATGCTCATCCATTCTACAGGCCCCAGAAATACCAAATATTAAAGCCACCTAAAAAATAAATAAATGTGTAATCTAAATAGAAATTAAAACCTTGTAAATTACCTTAATCATTAAATTTTCTTTATCTGGAGCTTCCTGGATAAATTTTTCGATTTGTTCCTTCGTTAAAATCTTAGATTTCTTTGCCCTATAACCTTGAGCTTGCCGTTTCAATAAAGAACGAAGTTTTGAATATGTAGATATATCTACATTGTGTTTAATTGCAAGGGTTGACTTCAACATTGAATAATTGGCCAATAATGTTGAAGATTTCATCTTTAAACAAAGGTTTAGGAAGTATGCCATTACAACATTTTCCGAGAAAGAACTCGTGTTTTTACTCTTGCGATAGTCCATAAAACGTGTATATGCATATTCGTACTTTTCTCTTGATTTCTTTGGCAATAATTCTAATTAAGCAGTATTCACTGCCTCAGCCAGCACTGGAGGAGTCCCACGAATGGAAAATTCATCATCACTTATCATTTTACACTGTTTTGATTTCGAAAACACCAGCAATTAAATTTATATGCGTCAAGTTTGACAATTCAACATTAATACGTTTCCATGCAGAACCTGTAAAAAATTGCATCCAATGCTCAGTAATGTCAAAATATAATGTAAGAATACAATTACAAATTTCTGGCTTATTAATTAATAGAATTTTTTATATAACAGTAAAAAACTAAATAAGAAGCTTTAAATTTTGCATATATTAATTGTATTTAAACAGAAATGTTGCTCCAAAATAATAAAAATATCGTAAGAACGGCCGTTGTAGGAAAATATTACATCTAATACAAATAATAATGGTTTTCTACGATAATTCAGACTTGTAACTCAGAGATACAAGTAGAATAGTAGATTCTGTCACAAGGTTAGAACGAAAAAATTAGATACGAGTGGAATATTCCGAACACGAGTTTTTAATTTTTCATTCTAATCGAGTAACAGATATTTTCGCCACTACCAAAAAGAATTAATTCAAAATAAATTAAATTTAAACAGCTAAAGTTATTTTTATTAAAAGACATACATTACATTGTATTAATATTAATATTTAGTGTTGGTACAATTATTAAAATTTAACACTAGAAGGATTAGAAATATTTTCTGTAATATTTTTTAGAACAGTCTGGTTGGATGAGGCAGATGTAATACTTGTGTAGCAGGAAGAATTGGATGTTGAGGGGACGTTTACGGTTGAATTAGATCCAATTAAAGAGAAATCTAATTGATTTGCTACCTTTACTCTATTTTGAAAAGAATTTTCTATATAGCCTTCTCCTACTTGAGAAGATTTCTATTCTCCATGTCCTTTTAACGTTGCATTAACTTACATTTACCAATAGAGTGGCTGAGGTATGACGAAAACAATGCCCAGTGTAATCACGTGGGTTGTCTAAATTAAGAAAAGTGACAAATGTATGAAAAATTACCAAAAGATACATTAGAAATGCAATTAAAACATTTTCAGAGAAGGATTCTGCTTTATTTTCTTCTTGCCAATCTCTCAACATTGTCTAGTATTTTCGATATTCAGGCATGGATTTTTGAGTTATATTTTATATTTCTGGTGGAGTATTTTCAAATTCTACATCTGTCATCTCAAGAGCGAGTATGCTTCTTTTTTGTTGTTATAAATGGTTTCAGAATAACTACATTCAGTAGTGGCAGTGGAAAAAGTTCATTCCTTAACTTGTTATAAAATGAAAATACAAGACATGCAAATCCTATAAGAAGCAAGTGTTTCAGAATAAATATTCCCACTCTAGAGTTAGAATATTTATGTTATGTTACTAAAATTGATATTGAAATTAAAATATTAACGAATGGTCGTGTAGAAATAAATGTATCTTTAAACTGCATTTTGACTAAAATAGGTGCCATAATATAGATAATTAAAACAATAAAACAGACTGAAGTACTACTATTATCATTATCTACATTGGGTTAAAAATTAAACCTTGAAATGAAATATATAAAATATGACCATGTAAAAAATTGAGTTATTTTCATTGTATTAATATTTATTATCAAAATATTTGTTTGTAATTAGATATTTGGTGGGTCAATAAATAAAATAACTGGTCCCACTGGAACATTTTGTTTGCACATTTTTTTGTACAAGATGATTTTTTAATAAATTGAAATTAAACCAAATATGCGATGATGTCATATTCGGCGGGCGTAATTTCGGCCGGTAATCCCTTGGCCTACCTGCATAAATCAAGGGGTACCATTTATGACAGGGGTAATTTCGGCCGAGGCGTCTACTGTATCAATTCCTTCGTCAATCATTGGGGAGTAACTAGGACTTGGGCCCTCAATGCCGTCAGCTTCAACGCCGGACTGCGTAGCCGGAGCAAAGGACTGCGTAGCCCGCTGAGGTATAATTTTTTTATCAATAGCCGCAGGCTGTTGTTGTTGTGATGTCTGAGGCGGAGCCTCCGTATTATCTTCGTTTTCACTTTCTACGTCACTTTGATTTTGATTTGCGGCCGAAAATACCTATGAGATAAGGAAGCAACTTAAAACCTCCGGCCGAATTTACCTACCGGCTTTTAGTACCTGCCCTTTTTCCGGCCGAAATTACATCCGCCCGTCATATTATCCTTCTTTTGAAAAATTTCAAATTACTCTTCAAATGGAAATAAAACCACTTATTTGAATAAAAAAAGCTGTAGATAGCTGTACGATATAATGATGCCTTAGAACAGTGTTTCCCAAACGGTGGGTCGCGACCCACTTGTACGACTAGGACCAAGGCCATTTCATATCTGGTATTAAGAAATGCCTTGTTGCGTTTATGACAGATATACAGGGTGAAATTTGAAAATATGTGAATTATTCTACGTTAAGTATATCTAAAAATAAAAATCTCAGACAACTAAAATTTGGCACACTGAGTATGCTCCCTGAGCCCAATAAAATAGGTTTTTAAAAAATTTTAATTTCAGGTCCGAACTTAGTTTTTTTTAGATTTTTATTGGTTTTTTAAAAACAACACCCTGTAAGCCAGATGGGACAATTTTTATTTTTCTCACTTTAAAGCTTAAGGATGATACTAAGCAACAGTTAAAAAAAATTGAACGCGGAAGTTTTTGTTTTCTGCAGAAAAAAATAAAACTTTGAAAAATAGTATAATTTTAATGGATTCATATTCTTCTAATGACTGATGCGGCACTTCATCGATAGCACATCATCATTTTTCAACAATAATCATAACGAAAGTTCATTTTACTTGATATAAAGTATTATTCAATCAACCGTTGAAATTCCAGGACCGTATTTTTTTTTAGTTTTTATCTCGGATTTTATTGATCCTCTAAAAACAACACCCTGTAAAGCGAGCTGAACAAATTTTCTTTCTGTCACGTCAAAGCGGATGATATTAACCGAAATAAAAAAAATGCTGTAACATCATTCTTTCAAACGAGTAAGTGATACTTTCCCAACGAATTTATATTAAATAAATGTTTTTTCCGATGTAGAGCTGTATTACCAACAGAAGAAATATATAAATTTGCACTATTTTCAAAAGTAACAGTTTTTTCTATGCCAAACAACATTTTTTTATTTCGATTAATATCATCCGCTTTGATGACAGAAAGAAAATTTGTTGAACTCGATTAGAGAGTGTTCTTTTTACAGGATCAATAAAAACTAAAAAAAAATACGGTCCTGGAATTTCAACGGTTGTTTGAATAATACTTTATATCAAGTAAAATGAACTTTCGTTATGATTATTGTTGAAAAATGATGATGTGTTATCGATGAAGTGCTGCATCAGTCATAAGAAGAATATGAATCCATTAAAATTATACTATTTTTCAAAGTTTTATTTTTTTCTGCAGAAAACAAAAACTTCCGCGTTCAATTTTTTTTAACTATTGCTTAGTATCACCCTTAAGCTTTAAAGTGAGAAAAGTAAAAATTGTCTCATCTGGCTTATAGGGTGTTGTTTTTAAAAAACCAATAAAAATCTAGGAGCTGAAATTAAAATTTTTCAAAAACCTATTTTATTGAGCTCAGGGAGCATACTCAGTGTGCCAAATTTTATTTATCTAAGACTTTTACTTTTAGATATACTTAACGTAGAATAATTCACATCTTTTCAAATTTCGCTCTGTATATCCGTTAAAAACGCAACAAAGCATTTTTTAATACCAGATATCAAATGGCCTCGATCCGTAGTACTTATGGTTAGACTATTTAAAGTTCGTCGTGGGACACCCTGTATACTTTCCTGTCTACCTGAAAGACAACCGAAACAGCATTCAGCATTCCTCTTAGTCGGAAAACAATCAACGTTTTGATAAAACATCAGACATGACATACGAATCAAACATTTTTTCTTGAATCAGCCTCACTACTTTATCATTTTCTTTAGAAATTTAAAATTTAAGTATCATAAGTTTCAAACCCCTAAGTGCGATACTGTGATACTAATTTATCACCTAGAATGCGACAACGTTCCACTAGTTTTGATGCGATTTTAACCTATTTTCCTAGTCACCAGCAACGGCCGCTCCAAGGGGGACAGTAGGAGATGATATTTCTCATATCTGAGTAAACCAAATTAGTATTATTTTGAATTTTTTTATAGATTTTAGGTACATTCATATCCGAACAAACTCACTTTTTTTCCCAAAAATGGCCCAAACATTTTTTTCGGTAATTTTGACATTGCCAGTCGTTTCTTATACAAAATTCATTCTGCGTAAACCAAATTTTAATTTTTTTCAATTTTTTTTGTAGATTCTAGGTCCGTTTATATCCTAAAACACTCACTTTTTCCCTCAAAAATGACCCAAACTTTTTTTTTCGGTAATTTTGACATTGTCAATCGTTTCTTATACAAAATTCATTCTGTGTAAACCAAATTTTAATTTTTTTTATTTTTTTTGTAGATTCTAGGTCCATTTATATCCGAAAGACTTACTTTTTCCCCCAAAAATGGCCCAAACATTTTTTTTCGGTAATTTTGACATTGCCAATCGTTTCTTATACAATTCATTCTGCGTAAACCAAATTTGAAGTTTTTTGATTTTTTTTTGTAGATTCTAGGTCAATTTATATCCTAAAAAACTCACTGTTTCGCTCAAAAATGGGCCAAACATTTCTTTTCGGTCATTTTGATATTGTCAATCCTTTCTTATACAAAATTCATTCTGCGAAAATCAAATTTGAATTTTTTTGATTTTTTTTGTAGGTTCTAGGTCCATTCATATCCGAACAAACTCATTTTTTTTTTCAAAAATGGCCCAAACATTTTTTTCGGTAATTTTAACATTGCCAATCGTTTCTTATACAAAATTCATTCTGCGTAAACCAAATTTTAATTTTTTTGAATTTTTTTTGTAGATTCTATGGCCATTTATATCCTAAAAAACTCACTTTTTCCCTCAAAAATGACTCAAACATTTTTTTCGGTAATTTTGACATTGCCAATCGTTTCTTATTCAAAATTCATTCTGCGGAAATCAAATTTTAATTTTTTTCAATTTTTTTTGTAGATTCTATGGCCATTTATATCCTAAAAATCTCACTTTTCCCTCAAAAATGACTCAAACATTTTTTTTCGGTAATTTTGACATTGTCAATCGTTTCTTATACAAAATTCATTCTGCGTAAACCAAATTTTTATTTTTTTATTTTTTTTTGTAGATTCTAGGTCCACTTATATCCCAAGAATATCATTTTCCCCTCAAAAATGGCACAAACATTTTTTTTCCGTAATTTTGACATTGGCAATCGTTTCTTAGACAAAATTTATTCTGCGTAAACCAAATTTTAATTTTTTTGAATTTTTTTGTAGATTCTAGGTCCATTTATATCCTAAAAAACTCACTTTTCCCCCAAAAATGACCCAAACATTTTTATTCGGTAATTTTGACATTGCCAATCGTTTCTTATTCAAAATTCATTCTGCGTAAACCAAATTTTAATTTTCTTTATTTTTTTTTGTAGATTCTAGGTCCATTTATATCCGAAAAACTTACTTTTTCCCCCAAAAATGGCCCAAACATTTTTTTTCGGTAATTTTGACATTGCCAATCGTTTCTTATACAATTCATTCTGCATAAACCAAATTTGAAGTTTTTTGAATTTTTTTGTAGATTCTAGGTCCATTTATATCCTAAAAAACTCACTTTTTCGCTCAAAAATGGCCCAAACATTTTTTTCGGTAATTTTAATATTGTCAATAGTTTCTTATACAAAATTCATTCTGCGTAAACCAAATTTTAATTTTTTTTTGTAGATTCTAGGTCCATTTATATCCTAAAAAAACTCACTTTTTCGCTCAAAAATGGCCCAAACATTTTTTTCGGTATTTTTGATATTGTCAATCGTTTCTTATACAAAATTCATTCTGCGTAAACCAAATTAGTATTTTTTTGAATTTTTTTATAGATTCTAGGTCCATTTATATCCTAAAAAACTCACTTTTTCCTCAAAAATGGCCCAAACATTTTTTTTTCGGTAATTTTGACATTGTCAATCGTTTCTTATACAAAATTCATTCTGCGTAAACCAAATTTTTATTTTTTTTGTAGATTCTAGGTCCATTTATATCCCAAAAATCTCATTTTTCCATTAAAAATTTTGACATTGCCAATCGTTTCTTATACAAAATTCATTCTGCGTAAACCAAATTTTAATTTTTTTGTAGATTCTAGGTCCATTTATATCAACAAACCCAAAATATTAAACTTTTATATATAGGTATAACACCATAACCCCAACAGCCGACGACGTTGCCCCCCCACCAATCTCTGGGCTGGAGTCGCCCTTGGTTTTGATGCGGTTTTAACCTATTTTCCTAGTCACCAGAAAGATGCATTGTTTACTAACAATATTTTTCAGAAATGTTTACCACGAATTAGATATATATTCCTCAGCATGCATGTGACATAAAAACCTTTATTCACGATTGAATCTTGTTTTGAGATAATTGGAATATTATATTCTGAAACGTATTACCCGCACTTGGCACCGTCATAATAAAAATACGGCGATTAACCGCGATTGCTTTAGTCGAATTGGTCGCTTGCAAGGTGCGGTAGTGCCGCGGCAAAATTTCTATACTTTCGCTTCCAAAATTGTTCACCGTGAATATAAACAGTTTCAGTGATGATAACGCTTGTCGCCGTATAATTTTCAATGAACTTGTGTAGTAAATGAACTTTTGTGAATATGGCTTCAAACGACCAAGTTAGTTTTTGATTTTTTTTTTATATTTAATGTTTTAAAAAATTAACTGTACTTCAAAAAATTTAAAAAAACGCGGTTTGGTATAAGAAGGCGTAGAATTTTATAAATTTAATAAAAATAAAATGTATTTTTTTTATTTAAAAAATAATACGTACATTTTTTGCCATACATATTACTGCCCCAGATTTTGAGGAAATTTTCTAAAAAATTTTTAAATAAAATAAAAATATTATTTTTTCCCAAAATTGTTCTGCAGATTTTGTTCAAACTGTTGGTTAACTTCAAATTTAGAACTAACGCACCTTTAAATTTTTGTGACAAATTTAGAACTTTGTTGCAAGAAATAATAAATATCGACAAAAATTTATGAAAATCTTTATTTTTGATAATCATTTCTAAGTCATAATATAAAAAATATTACTTTGTTTATATATTATAAAAATCTATGAACTGGATAAAAAACTAAATTTTCGTATGTTTATTTTAAATTGTTATAGTATATAATACAGGGTGATTCATAACTATTGGGACATAGGCTAAGGGCAGGTTATTAGGACCAAAATATGGCGATAGTACTAAATATACCTTAATAAAATATTGCTACGGAATAAGATACAGTTAAAGTTGAAATTTTCTAATCAAAATCACTAAAAAGTTTCGTCAAAAAAAGCTACCAGTTAATTTCATCATCAGGAATCATTCACGTGGAGCCCCCTGTAACAAAATGTAAAATAATACATAAAATAATATTCCTTGTACAAATTTATTCCTCTGTACCGATTTTGATAATAATTGATAAATATACAGTGAAATTATCATAAAAAAAAGAAAAAAAAAATTCCACCTTAACTTATCTTATTCCACAGCAATATTTTATTAAGGTATATTTGGTCCTATCGTCATATTTTGGTCCCAATAACATGCCCTTAGCCTATGTCCCAATAGTTATGAATCACCCTGTATACAGTTTAGATATAGAACAACTTAAAATTTTGACGGATTCGCCATTTTTTTTTCAATAAAACAAAATTTTAACTTGTAGTTTTGCAAGATATGACAAAAAAAACATGTAAAGAACAATTTAAATGTTAAAAAAATAAAAATTCACCTTGCCAAAGTTTAAAAGAATTTTAAAGTTTGGCGCAAAATGATCGACTTTTATTCAAATCATACTAAAAATTTCAATTTAAGTTCGTTAATTTTTAAAATTTGGTCTATATTTAGCTAAAAAAAAGTTTAATTTTGATTTAATTTCAGTTATCCTTTTTCCAGAACTGTAAAAATCCAATGCAGTTGATTGTATCATTATTAAGTATCAAAATTTTATATTACTATAACATAAAATACGGGGTGTCCCATTTTAACTGCAAATATCTCGAAACTCAGAAACGAAAGGGAAGTGCGGTTTTCACTGAACAATTTCTGTTTATACAGTGTAATCACGAAAGTACTCACCATATGGGAAACTTTTTTATTAAGGGTTTCTCGACAAAAAGTTATTCTTGATAAAAGTTAGTGCATCCCCTAAAACTAAACATGTACCAACAAAATATAGTAAAACACTCGTAATACGAAGATGTCCTGCAATTATATTAGTTGAGAGTCGAATAGCTAAAGTTCCTGGACGAATAATGTTTCTAATTGTTTCAATGCATACTATAAAAGGTATTAGAATGGGGTTCTTTAGTAATAATACAAGGAGCCTTTAAAAATTTGAATTTGAGACAAGAGTAAAGTACCCTTATTTTGAAAAATCTCTGGAAATATTATTTAGAAAAGTTGTTCAGCATTAAAAAATACATTTGGATTTTTTTTTAAATGGGAACTACGAAAAAAAATTGGTAAAACGATAAATAGACAACATCCTGTATACGACAGTTTATTTAAAAAGCCTGTAATATTACAAATTACACAATATTGTGTTAACCACGGTCAATTTTTTTGAAGAGTAAAATAATTTTCAAACTTTTTGGTGCAAAGTTATTTTTATTTTTTGTTAACACCGAAAATTGCTCAACATTATACAGTATTGTAAAAAGAACTTAATATTCAATAATATCAAATCATAAAAAATCAAAATAAAATAAGTTTTTCGGTACACTCATTGATATTCTGGAAATTTTCTTGTTTAAAGGGTAAAAAAATAAAACTTCACTTAGATGGCCATGGCTTCAAATCTAGATGTATTTTTTAATGCTGAACGACTTTTCTAAATAACATTTCCCGAGATTTTTCAAAATACTCTCAAAATCAAATTTTTGAAGGCTCTTCGTATATTACGATTGTTTTACTATATTTTGTTGGTGCATGTTTAGTTATAAGGAATGCACAAACTTTTATCAAGAATAACTTTTTGTCGAAAAACCCTTAATAAAAAAGTTTCTCATATGGTGCGTACTTTCGCGATGACACTGTATAAAGTTTTTTCAGTATAAATGATTATTTATTAAAATCTTATATAGGGAGATTTAAAAAACGCTCCTTTTCAAATGCAAATATCGTCGATTTTTTTAATGAAACACCCTATATATTTTTATTCTATCTGAAAGATGAACTCTTTCCCTTTCCGAAAATGTATAATTTGTTGAAGTTTAGATGAAAAATAAGTGAGTTATTTGATTTTTAAGGATAGGCAGTTATGTAGGCATCAAAGATAGGTGTGATAACACTATTCCAGAGACTCTGGATCCACTGCGATGTAACATTGTCAAAAAATTTCAAGAAATTACCCCGGAAATGTTGCGGGATTCTTTTTAGCACTTTTTGTTCATGTTGCAAAAATATATAATAATAATAATAATAAATACATTTCAGATTAAAGTCCCTGAACTAAGGATATGCGGGCCATATAGGTACAAGTTTATAAAACCACAGAAGAAGAAAAATTTAACGTCTAAAGCAATAAAGATAAAATATATACAAAAAGATATACTTAATACAAAAAAATACAAGTAATAATAAGGTGGTCAAAATGTAACATAATAAAAAGGATTTCTGTTTTATTCATTAGAAAAATCCAGAGTAAACATATAGATCAGAAGGGACGGCACTTGGAACACCTTAAAGATTTTTATTAAATTAGATAATTTATGTTAATTTTTAATAAAATTGGGTATACATCTTTCAAGTTTGCTTTGTTATTCTTTACAAATAGTTAGTTATCGGATTTCTAATGTTAAGTCTTGCTTCTTTCAAAAACATCCGGTATAAAATTTTTTAAACGTATTTGTTAGAGGCAAATTTTTTAATTTTCTCTTATTTAAAACTTACTAAAAATCATATGAGTTAGACCTCTTTAAAAAACCAAATAACTCACTTATTTTTCATCAAACTTCAACAAATTATTCATTTTCGGAAAGGGAAAGAGTTTACCTTTTAGATAGAATAAAGTATATAGAGTGTTTCATTAAAAAAATCGACGATACTAGCATTTGAAAAAGACCGTTTTTTTAAAACACCCTATATAAGATTTTACTAATTTTTGATAATGTAACATTTTTTTATTGTTGACATCATCTATCGTTTTTAGTGGTGTCAATGATTGCGGACATCCTGTAACGTATAAAGTGATCTGTGAAAGCTTTTTCTCTTCTTTCTTCCCTTGCGCAGGGCCCCATCTAAAGATATCAGAAATTTTTTTACAAAGTTATGCGGAATTGAAGTAAAAATCATTTACCCCCGAAAAATTCGAGGGGGGAATCAATAGAAAATATTTTTCATAAATGGGGACCTGCCGAATGGTTTAACAAGCCAAATGCACTTTGATTTGTTAAAATCTGTCAATCAGAACTCCATTTGGTCTTACAGCATTAGCTTGTTTTCTTGAGAATTAGACCTTCTTTTGAGTTTTGACAGCTTCTCCTGTTTACCAGCTTGATTCTAAATATATTTTTTGAGGTATATATAACAAAATAATAGTGATTTTGTCAGAGTAACCCAGTTGAATCTTATTTTGAAAGAATTGTACGATCTATTTCATAATTTCATAGAACAACCAATTAATATCTGTTTACAAGAACCAATTACAGCCAATTTTGATCGTCATATTTCTAAGTACGTAATTGATGTACAGAGCTAAAATTATACACATGTAATAAGATGTCCTTTATTAAACAGAATTCTAAATTTAAAATGTATAGGGTGCAACGATTTTCAAAATACGTACCTCTGAAAATCGTTTTTTTTTTGTATCCATTAACAATAGTCTACTTCTCTATTATCGTCACCATCTTTCAAAGACTTGATTTTATGGCGAACGAACCATCTAACTTTATCCTTGTTGATATTCAATTGAGACGTTATAGCCAAGATATCGTTATCTTCAGGCTGGCCTTTCTGATATATCTTAACAATACGACGAATTATTCTGGAATTGTGGAGAAACGTAAACTTGTGTGGCCTGCAGTGTCCACGAGAAAATCTTTGATGGAATGAAATGACTATTGAAAAAGATAATTAGGTTTAAACATGTTAAGATCCTTAATCAGTTTATCATTATTCAATATTAAGTAGTTGCCAATCTCAATACTAATTCTGTATATTGGAAAAATGCCAATAAACTGCTAGATAAAAATAAAAGTATAAATAGAAATGGAAAGCGTTGGGTAAAATTAGTTTATTTACAGTTAAAAAATATTTTTAATTGTAAAACAAATAATAATTTACCCATTTTTTTATTATTATTATAAGTAATCGTAAGTAATATCATAAGGGCATCTAATTTACCGAAAAAAATCGAAAAAAACACGTTACTAAGTAATATTTTAACAAGAAGCATCAGTGCTGGTGGCATACACATACCTTACAAAACACAGTACCTATTATATATGCATACATAATAAATATGTAGGTATTAATTTGAAATCTGAAAAACAGGTAATTTATTTAATCACAAAATACTACAAACTTAATTATTTATGGTACAATTAAAATATAAATTGCAATTTTGGTACACAGTAGGAGTATGTTTGAAATCTTTGTTACCTCATTGATAACGTTGGGTGTAGGTAAATCATTAATGTTGTTGATGGGTCCAGCTGTAAAGTGAGAAGTTCGAGGAGTGGATGCAGGTTCTTCTGTTTTATGTTTTTTAGTTGGAAGTTCTGAGGCGTCATTTCTAAGGGTGTTTATGATGTTGGAATAATGCTCATTATCCATTTACAGATAAGGCTTCATTAAGTTGGCTGAACTGTGGCCAGTAATTTTAATTAATTGTTGTTCACTCCTCGTTTAGCCAGGTTACCGACTGGTGTCGACCGCATAGGGTGGTTTGTTATTTTTATTTCTTTTGTATTTAATCCTGCCTTCTCTGCTGCTTCTGTAGTCCATTTCGAAAGTTCGTTTTTTCCCACTGGAGTGTTTTTGTACCATCAACTTGATTGTTCTTTGTTCCATGATGGGTTTACCGTTAAGAATAATCTATCAGTTGTTATTCTAGATGAACGTTTAACCATTAGAATTTTAAAAAGACGGACTGGACAAAAGGTAGGGTTCTTCGTGTTGGGGACCACCCATTTACTATCGGCCATTTTTTTTTCTCCACCTTGGGCCGTTTTATTGAAGAGAGGATTATATTCTACTCTTCTTAAAAAGTAGGATTTTTGAAAATCAGTTATTTTAAAAAACATGTACCTGTTTTAATCCCAGAAGTATCCACTTCCTCTTTAAAATAATGAACTCTGCAATTGACTGCTTCTACACCTCTCCAGGCAAGTTTTACTGAAGCGATACGGTAAAATTTTCGCTGGAGTCCCGCCAGAGTGTCTTCGTCCCATAATAAAACCATTGCGTAGTATTCTTCCAATTTTAATGAAGCAGAGCTCGATTTCCTTATATTAGCGCACATCTGCAAATTCCTTCGTTTCGCATTACGAGCTTCCCTACTAGACTTGAAGATAATACCTTTAAAGAATCACTTCCAAAGCGACTCATTTTCATTACATAAGCTGACTAGCACTGTTTAAAAACAATATTACAGCATTTATTGACAATAAAATCAGAAGAATTGTTTAGCGTCGTTTTCTGGTGTCCTAGTAGACCATAATTACTTGTTATCAAAGGTATTGTAATTTTTGGTGACAACCGCTGTCAAGTTTTGATTCGGGAAAACTCGAAAAAACTACTGACAGGAGCTGTCATACAGTTTTTTCATCTAGAAACCATTTGTAATTTAAAATTGCACGTTTGTGATTGGTGGAAATTAAGACGAAGGAAATAGTCGTTAAAATACAATTATAATTTTAATTGTTTGGAAACTGAATCTGTCAACATTTAAAAAAGATGCTAGGGATCAGAAATTACATTAAAATGTACATTTGAAAAACAAAATATTACGTTTACCAAATTTGTTATTTTTGTTGTTTTTCAAAACAGTATAATACTTTTTACACGACTTTTTTGACTACCTATACATATTTTACTATTCTTTCAATAAATGATTACAAACTTTACCAATGTTCTTATATTAGTTTTTAAAATATTAACTATAAAATCTGTACATAAAGAATTCAAGAAAGTGTTTTTTCAGTGTAGTATGAAAAAAGTTGATGGTGGTGCGGCTTTTGGGCTAGAATACCCAGTAAGTAACCTTAACTTATATGTATATCAAAAATAAACCAATTAAATTCTTTGCAGATAATGTAATATTTGTTTCCTAGATGATCAATTAATATTTAATCTCACAATCAAAATCTTCATAAGAGTTTGATAATTTAACTTGGTTGAGTGACTGATTAGTATCACAATATGAGCCGTGGACTGGGTGGTTTCTGTGGTTTCCCCAGATCTTGCACGTCGAGAATTGGAGTTCCTTAATCGGAAATAAGTGGCCACATCCTACTTCTAAAATTGGCTAGTTAATAAACTTTGTAAAATCTCTTCAGCTGAAAAGGAAGTCGATTCCTAGATCAAGGCCGTTCAGAAATAAACCATTTACTTATTATAATTGTAAATGGTTTAAAACAATAAAATATTTTTAATATGATATATGATTTTATCACAATCATCAATTAGATTACTTCCAAACTCCTAATCTTATCTTTTCCGCAATTTTTCTATCTCAGGATTTAATATTATTATAAACAAAAACCACGTTTTGATAATTGATGGTTCATATAAATCAAATTTAACGATAAAATATTATTAGATTCCAATCAGCTAACAGATAAAAGCAAAGCATTCTAGATATTGATACTACTAATTATAAACATTAAAATGTATATAATTAATAGAAATAAATTAGTAATTTGTGAACAACATATTTACTAAGTATTAATATACATAAACTACATTTTAATTTGTTCAGTAATTTTCCAAGAACAATTTAATTATTTATATGAAAAAAAAATCCTCAAAAGAATATTGGTTAATTTTTCAAAACACAAAGATTTATTATTATCGTTTAATGTAAAAACAAGAGCGAGACATAAATAAACAAATTTCTTTTTTATAGAATCAATTTTGAAATACAAATTTTTTTTGTTGAAAGTTGACTTGCTTTTTATACAGGGTGAGTCACGGTAGACGCGACGGTCCATTGTGGCTAAACGGTTAATATTTTGAAAATTTTGTTTATACATGGATATGTGGGTTGATAAAGGTTACATTTTAAAATTATTTTGAATTATACAGGTTGTCCCAAAAAAGTGTGGCGTATCAAAGTTATATTATTTCTTATAGAAGACCCCGTATTTTATTGCGTTTATAGATTATACGTTAAAAATAAGATAAACTTTCCCTGTACCTAAGCTTTTTACTTTTCGAGATATTTTGATATTTCTAAAAATGGAAGCACTTACAAGAAAACCAATGACTTCGAAACCCATGCAATCAGTCAAATCCAATTTTAACTGAAAAAAATTAGACTAATAATTGAAAGCAATATTGTATTTAGAGATGTTTAAAATTATACAGGGCCTCCAAAATGGGGCGATTCTCTAATGACATATTCAAACGACAATATTGTTCTTATTTTAGATAGGGCACCCTATATTTTATTATCCTATTATGTAGCAAATTCCATTACTTTTTAAAAATTATAAAGGTCTACTATGCCTAAATCTATTAATTTTGGAGTTATTTTATTTTTGTTAAATTTTACATTATTTTTCCACCGTAATGCCTAAATTTAAGACTCTGTATTTGATCAGCTTAGACTATTGTAACATCATTTTTTGTCTAATATCTAATAATACATTTTTAAACAGTTCCCAGAAAGTTTTTCTTAAAAATTGCAAAAATTTCCTCCCATTTAAATGGCCAACAAAGAAATATGGGCCAATAAATTGGTCGCCCATAATTACATTAATGTTCCACCGGTTCTGATGATCTATTGTATGGAACAAACGCTGGTTTTGAGTATCATAATAATGAAAGTTATAACGGTTAACTAATTAATCCATTATTATAAAAAGTGGATTCATCTGTAATTTTTTCGGATCATAGTCGAAGCTGATTAAATGCAGGGTGTTATATTTAGGCATTACGGTGGAAAAATAATGTAAAATTTAACAAAAATAAAAATAACTCCAAAATTAATAGATTCGGGCATATTAGACCTTTATAATTTTTAAAAGGTAATGGAATTTGCTTCATAATAGGATTATAAAATACAGGGTGTCCTATTTAAAATAAGAACGATATTTTCGTTTGAATATGTCATTAGAGAATCGCCCCATTTTGGACGCCCTGTATAATTTTAAACAACTCTAAATACCTACATTATTGCTTTCAATTATTAGTCTAATTTTTTCAGTTAAAATTGGATTTGGCTGATTCCAAGTTATTGGTTTTCTTGTAAGTGCTTCCATTTTTAGAAATATCAAAATATCTCGATAAGTAAAAAGCTTAGGTATAGGGAATACTTACGAAAGTTTATCTTATTTTTAACGTATAATCTATAAATGCAATAAAATATAGGGTCTTCCATAAGAAATAATATAACTTTGATACGCCACACTTTTTTGGGACAACCTGTATAATTCAAAATAATTTTAAAATGTAGCCTTTATCAACTCACATATCCATGAATAAACCAAATTTTCAAAATATTAACCGTTTGGCCACAATGGACCGTTGCTTCAACCGTGACTCAACCTGTATAATCAAAGCATGTTAATTCGAATTTTCCACAAAAAGTACTAAATTCGTTAATATATAATGTACTCGGTTATTCAAGTTTGCAAAAAAATTTGCAAAATACCTCGCTTTATCAGAAAACTCAATACTTTTTAGAAGAAACTGACAGCAAGTCAAATTATTTATTTCTCAATTACATCACTTTTTCTTCACCTATCTCTTCGTCATGTTCCCTTTGGAGAAGCTCTTCATACCTTAAAATGTTTTTCTCCTTACTCTTCAGACGAATTTCTTGGATATGTAGATGTTGTTGACATTTGTTCAATTTCAGTTCCTTGTTTCATGTTCAGCAGAGGCATTTTTGTCTAATTTCATTTCATCAAGTTCGCTGCCCTTGTTTCTTAAGAACATCATCTTGAATGTGACAAATTTGAGATCACACGTTATTGCTCTTGAAGCGGAGGATATTGTGGATCTCGCGCTGGCTACTTAACTTCGTGTGTTTCTAGACTTCTGAGGTACTTCTTCTGTATTGTTTTGTACATTGTGGCATTTTCTCACGGTTTTCAACAAATGACATGTTAAAGTTCCAGCATTGGCATCATCCGAATATTCTTCCCCAAAACTATTACACAGTTGTTGAAGAACTAAAATACTGAGAGATTTGCTGACCATTTCATAGTGGTTTCTATATTCTGTGGAAAACTGAGGCCTTGCAATATATTGATGCAAATATTCCGGAGCCATCTGATTTACAATTTTATAAACCAAAATCATGGAAAAATAAAATAACCTATCGTTTACTGAAAACCATCTTAGAGAACATAACATATTCCTTATAGGAGTATAACGATTAGTTCTTAGGATTATTCTCATTCCACGGTTTTGAAGTTTTTGAAGTATGATCAGCTTATTGAGTTTTAGTAAGTATAAAATGAATGCACAATAATCAAAGTGAGGTGAATAATCGTATTATAAATAGTGATTCTTATATTAACTGATACATTTTGAGCTATTCTACTAAAAAGATAATTTTTTTTTAATATTTTTTGGAAATATAATCAAAGTGGCCTTCAAAGGTCAAGAAATTATCTAAGTAAAATCCCAAATACTTCACTGATGTAACAATTTCTATTCTTTCATGTTAATAGATGAATGTATATTATTTGTATTCAATGAATTATATTTGTATTTAGTTGTAACTATCATAGCGTGGGTTTTTGAAACATTTAGTTAGTATTGTCTAAATATTTACTCGGAGTTTTTAAGATATCATTCATTTTTTGAATGGCCTTTTCAAATTTAAGTAAGTGCATGCGATAAAAGTATCATCTGCAAATAGCTTGATAAAGTCGCATTTTATGAATAGTTCTATATCGTTAATGTATTTCCAAAGTTTTCAAAAATAAAACACAAAGTTATGTACCACAGTACTTATGTATAAAAAAGGGAGGGGCAGCTAATTTCGGTTACATAGCCATCTTCAGGCCTAAAAATACACACTACGTTCATATACAGTGTGTCCCAAAAAGTTTTATACAAATGGACCAAAAGTTTATCTTACATTTCACAAAAAAAATTATTCTTGATAAAAATCTCTGCATGATTTGTTGATCCACAATCAGGTACATAATTTTTAAAACATTGTATGGAATATAGGGAAAACAAAAAGTAATGTTTTGGAAGGAGAGAAAAATACGTACAAACTGTAGTGGAGGGCAAAATGTTCATTGGATTTGTGAATAAGTAGCAAAAAATTATGAACAATTGTAGATTATTGATATTCCCATACAAAAAAAAAACGACAATAAACACCTCAGAAATTGTTAGATAACACAGCCCCACAAAAAAAATTTGTCTGCGCCAAGAACTTCACTACTGTAACTAGGGGTTTTTGGGGTCGCTGATCCGAATCTGAGGTCCGTTTGACCTCATCAGGTCAGGGCCAAGGTCATTTGAAGGTAAAATTGAGGAAAACTTCTAGAAAAATCTGAAAAAATCCATACATAGGTTTTCAGGGTCGTTGAATCCGAATCAAAGGTCCGCTTGACCTCATCATGTCATGTCCTGGACCGCATCTGACCGTCAAATGACCTTGACCAAACCCCTAATTACAGTAGTGAAGTTCTTGGCGCAGTCAAATTTTTTTTGTGGGGCTGTGTTATCTAACAATTTCTGAAGTGTTTATTGTATTTTTTTATCTGGGAATATCAATAATCTACAATTGTTCATAATTTTTTGATACTTATTCACAATTCCAATGAACATTTTGCCCTCCACTACAGTTTGTACGTATTTTTCTCTCCGTCCAAATCATTACTTTTTGTTTTCCCTATATTCCATACAATGTTTTAAAAATTTTGTACCTGATTATGGATCAACAAGTCATGCAGAGATTTTTATCAAGAATAATTTTTTTTTGTGAAATGTAAGATAAACTTTTTGTCCATTTGTATAAAACTTTTTGGGACACACTGTATATAGGAACATGATATATAGTTATGATACTGTGGTGCATGACTTTGTGATTTATTTTTGAAAACATGTAGATTTTTTCAAAACATTATCATTATTGTTAAACTATGTAATTTGTAATCAACAAAGCTACGAAAGCTCTAATGGTGTGCAGAAATTTTGCGGTAAAAAAACTGGGGATGTAACCCAAAGACCCTGATGTGGATGTACACATCAATAGTAAGCTGGCAAGTACAAAGGCAAATCTAGCGAATATCCAAAGACTAGCCTGCGTATGGATACAGGTGCAATGAGAACTTGCCCTACGGCCGCCATGGAGGTAATCCTAAGCCTTACACCCCTCCATATAGTGGTGGACATACAGAATGACCTGAGAAGGATCCACCAAACGCAGGATTCGACTCCTTCCTGGAAATCACTGGAATATGTCCCAAGATGAGATAACAAAAAAGTTTAGCTTTGTGAAAGAATTCAACACAAAGCTAAGTAACAAAAGCGAATGGGGCAAAGAGACCATCCCAAAACTTAAGAGAAGTGCCATTAAATGGTATACAGATGGTTCCAGAACAACAGAACGGACAGGGAGCCAAATATTCCGAAAGTCTATGCAAATCTCCGAGCACTTTCCAAGCTGAAATCTATGCCATTGGAAAATACGTCCAGTTCAATATAGAAAGAAATTTTCGTAGGCAAGAGATCATCATCATGTCAGACAGCCAAGCACACCATTTCTAGGACCTGAACCCTTCTGCGGAATTAGCACCAGTACAATACTTGATGAACTTGAAATAGAAGTAAATAATAAAAGATCCCAATTCTGGATAGGACTACAAGGAATGAGGCAGGTCAAGACACTACTGGGAAACTATAACCAGAAGAGATCAGACGACTAATAATTTTGTTTTTATGGTTCTGAAAATAAAGGTTTTAAAAAATTGGTATGATTATGAATATGAATTGAACTAGAAAAATTATCTTGATAAAATTCCATAATTACAACTTTTCGAGCTACAAACCAGCTACAAACGCTGGTCCCGGACTAGTTTATGCAAATATATTTTTTCAATTTTTTGAAGATATCATATGAGACACGTATTATGTGACATTACAACATACATTTACCAAGCAAAATTTAGATTTATTTTTTATAATCTAGTTGTACTTTATCGCTTAGACTGATTTTTATTTTCAGAATAGTCTTTCAAGACACGTTGACGTAAATAGAGAAGACAGGAATAAAAGTAGTCCCAGCAGTCCATTAAAATGTTGTCAATACAACGATTCCCTGACGTCCGTAGTGGATGACGAAATAGTTATGAGCGAAACGAAATCTCTCAAATTAAACTGTAATAACAACAATACCAGATTTCAAACGATGCAACAAAATATGATGCATGTGTTTCCGAAGAAACAAGCAGTTGACGTTAATTTTGATAACATCACTTTCTCTTCTTCGTCATGGTCAATTACAAAATTTAAGAAAGGTAAGAATTTTCTTTCGTTTGAGATTAGGTACAAAATTTTAACCCAGACTTACCAAACAAAAAATTAAAGATATTCAACTATGATATAAACATTGTTTTTAAAGCGGTTGCTTAAGGGGGCCAGTGAATAGACATTTTAAAAATTACAGAAGATTTCGGGGCTTTCCTAAAACAATAAAAACATTTTATTGAACCATTAAGACATTTACAAATAAATACATTTAAAGTAAACAAAGTAGTAGAATTAAAATGAAGAAAATATTTAAATTAAATTATTATGTAAATATTCGTCAACACTGTAGTAGCATTTTTGTAATAAAATAATTTTTAATATTTTCTTGAGGCATATGATCGGTTGGTGATAGCCAGACTTCGACGTATAAATAAAAACAACAAATATCAAGCCAATAAGAGACATTCTGTCTCGTATTGAGTAGAGATGGAACAGAAAGTTCCAGTTATTAACTTAGTTAAAGTATATTCAGAAATATAGTGGGTTGGATGTGTAATCTGCGATTCATAATACAGGTAAACTATAAACGGTGTTTACTACCAAATAATGTCATCAGGAAATCCCATATCCAGTTGAAAAGTTCTTTTTTTATTTTACTTACCTATAAATTACTAATAGACGGAAGACGGATCTGCACTGGGGCGGATGCAAAATGGGGACCAAAAGTATTAGCTGGGTTAATTTTACAATGAAAAAGTTTATACTCATTTATGTACAGGGTGGTCCTTAAGTAATTATACATACAATTATGGCAGATTCCTCACTTTAAAATATTCCTAATAAGGAATATACAAGGTGTTAAAGGTTAAATTTTAAGATTTATTTTTTGCAATAACTTTAGCGTTTTTGGATATGTATACATAAAAATTTGGAACTGTGGGTTTTTGGGAACGAGAAATCATAATCTGGTACCTACTTCGATGTAATTTGTAAAATGACCTCCTGAATGCGAATATGACCTCAGTTTTCCCCATCACCCACCGTTTTCGCACCTATTTTTATCATTTTTCCATAATTTGGAGGGATGTTACAGGTTGCTAAAATACAAACTATTGGCGTGGGGTGTCAGTGAAATAAATAATTAATTAAGAAAGTTTAATTTTACTAAAATTCGAACGAAAACAAGTAGTATATTTTACAACTCGATTTTTAAAATCATTATAGCATAAAAGTTGCATAAAATAAATAGTAAGAGAGATGACAACCAAGATTTTTGTCTCATAGCAGCTCGTCTGAAAATCACTTTTATAGATAAAGTCGGGTCAGTTGGTGCGGAAAAATCGATTTTCAGACAAAAAACCTGCCGCCTTACATTTTTATAGCATTTAGAAAATGTGAACAAATCTGACGTCACTGACCCCACAGCAATATGTCTGAAATTGGTAGTAAATGATTGAATACATTGCCCAGATGTCGAAAAGCGATGCTCTTTTTTAACGTATTTATAGCGTTATAATAAATAAAAATCTCGAAAAAATACGTTTTCTATGTAAAAAAGTCTCACCTTTTCAAATCCATTTTTTATTTTTTAATAACTTTGCTAAAACTTCATCAAAAACACTGTTTTTTTACGAAAAACAGTGATTTCACAGCAGAAATAGCCCCCCGCGAAGATGCTACACTTCTGGAAGATACTACTCACCAGTCGGCTCTAGGGTCACCTAATCTATCTATTTTACTCGGTTTTAGCCGGGCTGCTATGAAACATGGTTTTTTGTTGACATTTCTCTTACTAAATACTCTTGCATGATCCTCCTTCAAGTGACAATAATACCTTCAATATTTTTTAATCCTAAAGTACATCACGTGGTATCTCCTTTGAAACTTATTATAATACTGATTTTAGATTTCGTAAATTTTCTATTTTACTTACGTTTTGTAGTGGAGTGAAATTAGAATTTTATATGGATGTAAGAACCAAGTCAAATGTTTTAAATTTTTTCGATTTCATACATAAAGAGAAGCTTGTAAAAAATTTTTCAATAAATTTGGGCTGGAGCTTCGCGAGATATGTGTCAAAAACGGCATTTTTGGAATTTTTCGAGTGGATTGCTTCACTATTTTTTAAATATCTCCGGCTCTAAGAGTCGTGGAAAAATAAATAAAAATTAAAATGACCGTGATGAAGTAGAGTATCGAACCGTATAGTAGGGTTTTTTTTTTAAAATGCATCCAAACCTCAAAAAACGAATTCGCGCACATTATTTTTTTTACTGAATTGGCAATAAATAACCAAAAAATCCTCGAATTTTTTTAAAAATTTGAGAAAATATGTATTTTTATGTCGGGAAGACATTATAAAAATTAAAAAAAATCGGATGTGGCCATGCACATGACTTTACCATACTATAACGGTCCTATGGGCTCATAATCCAATTACTCGTACATATTTAAGGCAGGCCATGCGTACAATTGTCTCCATGGAACAAAACACTTCTACTGCGCTTGCGCTATTATGCAACTATGTTATTCCATATTTTATTTTTAACTCGCTTATAATACAAAATTTGAAAAAAGTTTTTAAACAAAATTTATAGTAAATTTAATTTAAAATAAATTTTTTTCTCTTAATATTTTTACATAAACTTAATACAAACGATAATAATTGCGAAAATCTGAAAATTCTCAAGAGTAAACCCCCACTTGCGGTTGTCCGATTTTGCCCAAAATCTAATCTGGACAAATACATTTTTTTTTTTTAATTTTTACCATGTTTTCCCGACATAAAAATACATATTTTCTCCAATTTTTAAGAAAATTCGAGGTTTTTTTGGTTATTTATTGCCAATTCAGTAAGAAAAATAATGTGCACGAATTCGTTTTTTGAGGTTAGGATACATTTAAAAAAAACCCTACTATACAGATCGATACTCTACTTCATCACGGTCGTTTTATTTTTTTTTATTTTTCCACGACTCTTAGAGCTGGAGATATTTAAAAAATAGTGAAGCAATCCACTAGAAAAATACCACATATCTCGCACAAAAGTTCTAATCACTGGCACTGTAAGGAAATTGCAAAAGCTAAGTTTGCTAAAATTTTGTTCATTATTTACCGAACATGTTTGTTTACAACTACTTTAAATCAGTATATAATCATTGTTAGCTTTGTTAAAAGCTATTCTGCATTCTTTGTATGCCTAGTACAAACTAACTCTGTTAACAATTTCTATGCACATACTTTTAAATTGTTTAACTTTATCTTTTTCCGCAATATATATTTTAGCTTTACCTGTATCAGTGTATTTCAATCTTAAAATAATGAATTTGATCTTATACCTTAAATTAGATGTACCATTTTCGAGAAACTTAAATTTTTAAACAGAAATTTTAATATTGCTTTGAAAATTCTATATACAAAAAAAAATCAGTTTGCTTCCATTATAATTCATTTTGCAAATTATAGGTCAAAGGGAACAAAATTAAAAACTTTGCATTTACGTCGAGAAAAGTATTGAAAACTAAGTAAGTTCACGAACATGATAAAAGATTCTTGAACTTTGTAGTACTGCGTGATTGAACTTTGCCATATTTTATAGTAATTGTTTTTGTGTAAATAATTTGATTTTATGGACGACCCTGTTTAGCACCGCCTCGAACTGACCTATTAATGCTGCGCTGATAAGGATTTGAATAAATGCATTAAATGTTATTATCAGTTTCTTACTGGAATTTTTAAATTCGGGTCACCTCGAGACCCAGTTTCCCGTTTAACATTGACACTGTATTTTATCAATGACATTGACAATACATTTACTGTTATACATAAAATTTGCAGAAATGTAATGTATTTATTCGTTTACAAATAAATATGTCACGTTTAATTATAAAACTATTTTCTCCGCTTTTATCAGTTGCTTATTGAAGAAGGAAAGTTCGAGTAACACAATTTTGTTTAAGCCTTTAAAAAAGTTGGTTGTAAAACTTTTCTCCACTGCATCTGAGCACCCTGAGCTAAATCTGGCGAATAGTGGGCTATCAATCATTCCAATGGCAACTTTGTTTGTGGTACAATCAGGACTTATGAGGAGATGAATTGCCTTACAAAAAAATACATTTTTTATATACTTATATACTTTTGTACGAAGTTTCTCTACTTTTTTTCTCATGTTCAAATCATGATGTATGATCTGCTATAATTTTGAACCCAACTCGTCGATGTTCCAAACTCATACTACGTCATATCTGACGTGGACAAGGAAATGGATTATCCGACAGGGTGTTCAACTTTAAGTACTTTAAGGACCTAATTTTTATGATGATGTATGAAGAACAAAGATTCTTCTGTAAATCGACCACATCTGCATAAATTTTCTTACTTAGACAACTCTTTTAAAACATGTCCTTATCAACACCCATTAACTACTCAATTTTCATTCAAAATGTAATCAAAGTTTCTTTAGAAGTTAGAATGCACTTTGAGCCAGTAAGAAATTCAACTGGATTAATTTTTTAAATGTTTATGAACTTCCTCTAAATTGTGTCATTTTGCTACACCGTTGCAGTCCCAGACAGATCTAGAATTTGGAGCCCTCAGAGATACCTGGATGTCTGACATACAAATATTTGCCCATTGTAACCTTTATGTATTTCTCCTCTTCCTAGTGCTTTATCTATTGCGGTCTCCAAAGGGCGCATGTCGAAGTCCAGTCTTGGGGATATTAAATAGTTGGTAGGAATAAGTGAAACTTAATTAATAATCCTCATGTTTCACCAGATCTCCTGGTTTAAATCTCTACAACTGCAGTTTTCTGTAGGCCTGTAGGACACAATCTCTGTCTTGGACCACCAGTGCATATGTGGATATGAGTTTGATGATATTTTTTGGTTTTAGACTCCATGTAATGCCAAATTGTCCCTGACAAATTTTCATTGCTCTGGCAACAATCTTTTCAAGGTTTGTATTCCTAGTAAGTTTTTTTCTAAGATTACTGTTATCCTGAAAAATGTTAATTCCATTTAATGTGGGACCTTTCAGATTCAGCTTCCTCCGATTTGTGTATAACAGAAAGATCCTTCACTATTATGACAGTATCATGCCTACTTATCTAGCTTAGCAGATTGTTGATCACTATAGACCAAAGTTTAGGTGAACGTACTCCATCTTGTGGACATCTCTTTACTGCAGTCACTGCAATGGTTTCACTGCCAGGCGTTGCGAGATTTTACGACATGTGCTACTTTTTGTATGGCCTCATAGGATGTGTTGTCAAAAGACCCCCATTATGTCTCTGGATGAACATAAAGCCACTTCTTTTCTATATTCTCTTTTATATTTATTCCTTTCCCTCTAATGCGATTATAAATAATTTTCTCCATAATTCTCATTAGAACAGATGAAATGCTTATTGGACGGTAACGTTTAGGATATTCTCTATCACGCCTTCAAGTACTTAGTATGAACGCCACCCTTATTCCTCTCTATGTTTGAAGGATATAACCGAAAGCATAGCTTGCTTGAAATATTTTTATATGAATTGGCAGGATCGTACAGCACTCTTAGGACTAATATCGTTCTAGTTAGAGCTCTGATATTCTTGCTACATTTTCTCACCTCTATTAAGGATTCTTCTGTTTCGGGAGCTTCAGCCGTTGTCTAAGAGTCTCAGTTTGTAAAAAATCTCGACTATTCTTCTTCTTAATTCTCGGTGTGATTACTATCTAATTTTTAAGGAACTTACCGAGGTTTTTTGTAGACGTGCCGCTGCTGGTAGATTATCTCTGCCTTCGTAAAAACTTGTCCTCTTGGATTTCTTAATTTCTTTATTGTATTCCGTTATGAGTGTCCTTTAGAAGTTTCATTCACCGGTATTCTTTGCCTTGGTCTACGCACTTCGGGCCATAGAATTCGGCGTTCCATGTTCCACCATGTTTTACAGGGCGGCTTGTTTTTTAGGTTGAAACTACGAGAGGATAAACCTGCATGTATTGTATCAATGAAACCAATTTCAAAAGTTATATAATTTATGATTGTTGTTTATTGTTTTTCGTAAATTCTTTGCAATAATCAAAAGTACAAGTTCTTTAACTTTGTACTCTTTCAATTATTTATTTCATTCTAAATCGTATAAGGAGATTTGTGTTATAAGATGGTATCGATTTAATTATTTATTGCAGAATTTTATTTACAAAATAATATTATCGCAAATATTTCAATCATAAATTAGTCATTTATTGTGACCCCATAATCAATTTATCACGTCGTCAATATTATATGATTCCAAAAAAAACATAAATACGTCTATAAACTAATGAATGACGATTTGTTGTCACACATTGCATTTCATATTCAAAATGGAAGGAAGGTTCATTTCTGTACATTAAGCTCATTATAATTTCAATTGGGGTTTTGATGTCCCTTTATACTCACTTTCATTCAATTTAAATTTGAAATCTTGAATTAATTAAGCTCGTCAGCATTGCAATATTTTTCAATTTATGGTGTAATATGGTGTAGGTTTTCATCATTTTTTGTACTATGTATAGTCAACTAAAATTAAATCTTGACTTCGAAAAAATTATAACAAAAGCGGATTTTTTTGGAGGTGTTTATTTTGACGCTCTAATGATATCCTGAAAATTTGCAAATCACTGTAATGTTATTTGTGCATGAAAGTTATATTAGAAATATTTTAGAATTTTTTTTATATTTATTGTATTTAAACCATAATGAAATCATACCTAATGACTTGTATGAGCTGAGGTTGTACTGCAAGTATTTTTCTTCTTGGGGTCGTTGTAGAATATCTACCCCTCATCTCTAGTTACGCCACTGTGCCCTATAGAAATTTTAACATAGTTAACATTTTGAAAAATGATGCATTACTTACTTTTTATATTGTTTTGTAGTGGATATTTACCAAATTACACGTTTCTAGCTCCAGTAGTTTTGGTCTGGGCGTTAGAATATTGCAAGTGCTCGATATAAACATTAACACCCTGTATCGTGGTCTATAGTTACAATTTTGAAAATTATAAATATTTCAGTATTTCAGATTATGAAACATCAGAAAAAATAAAGTTTCTTGTCAACTTGAGAAATTATTAAATTGTAACTATTAAAATCATTAAAAAGTTATAATGTTCTTAATTTGCGTGTCAGAATTTTATTTAAAAATGTAACTCCATCCGTTTTTGGGGAGAATGATCATTGCTTTAACTTATTTTCAAACGCTCTGCAAAGCAACATTTTGAAAACTGCCGACAAATCTTTATAATTTGGGATATAAATAATAAAGGTTAAAATATTATAAGCGAAAAACAACCAGTTTTTATAAAATAAGAAAAAATAAATTTATTTCCATGAATAATTTTAATTAAAAAATTAAAATAATCAAAATTGGAAAAGTAGAACTAGAGACCAGCGTTTTTTGTTTAATTAGCCCAGTTGTCAGAGACTTTGACCTCTCATAAAATGTGATATCTCTGAAACTAAGCTTTTAGTTACTTTTTCGGGAGTGGCGATATAAAATCTTTGCTGCTTTAGGTTCACAATCTCGAAAAATAAAAAAAAACTCGAAAAACTAATAGCGCGAAAAAACGAAAAATTTTTCTAAAATTTATATCATAAGTTATTTAAAAAAATTGTATTACTATAAGAAAGCGAATTAGAAAATTCTACGCGCGTCAACCCGCTGAATTCAAGCAAGGCGTTCGGGAAAAAACTAAAGTATCTTTGCCTAAAATGTACGCAAAAAGAAGCATTTTTATTTTTTTTGTTTTCTCATAGAGAATTTGACCAGAAGTTATAATTTCTAAAATTCTCACTGATTTTTATAAATCTGATGATATACAGGGTAGTCCTTAAGTAGTTGTACATGGAAGTATGGTAGATTCCTCACTTTAAAATATTACGATTTGAACCAACTTGCTCTAATAAAATGTTGCTAATAAGGAATATACAGGGTCTTAAAGGTTAAAGTTTAATATTTATTTTTTGCAATAACCTTAGTGTTTTTGGATATGTATACATAAAAATTTGGAACTGTGGGTTTTTGGGCACGATAAATCATAATCTAGTACTTACTTCGATGTTAGGGCGCTATTTAGGCCACATTTGTGGCATAAGTGTGTGATAAATTTTTTTGTTCTTTAAGTTAGCGCTATTTTTTGTAAAGGAATACTAAATCCAAGTTATTTTAGTAGAAAAAGAGCATACTTGTTATTAACCTTAAAACTTAACGGTTTACGAGATAGGGATCAGCTGCACGATTACACTGGTCGACAAAAAAAAATTTCTGGCACCATTTTTGCTGATTTTTATCACCTATTTTCATCACTTTTCCATAATTTGGAGGAATAAAAAAAACGGTGGGTGATGAGTGAAAATCAGCAAGAATGTTGTCAGGGCCAGAAAAAAAATAGCGCTAACTTAAAGAGCAAAAAAGTTTATAGCACATTTATGCCACAAATGTGGCCTCTACAAATTACGTCGATGTAGGTACTAGTTTATGATTTA
Source organism: Crepidodera aurea (assembly GCA_949320105.2). Taxonomy (NCBI): domain Eukaryota; kingdom Metazoa; phylum Arthropoda; class Insecta; order Coleoptera; family Chrysomelidae; genus Crepidodera; species Crepidodera aurea. Next base: position 74,824,044 of record OX439473.1, on the reverse strand, counting down.
TGGTTCCCAAAAACCTCCATTTCAAATTTTTATGTATACATATCCAAAAACACTAAGGTTATTGCAAAAAATAAATCTTAAAATTTAACCTTTAACACCCTGTATATTCCTTATTAGAAACATTTTATTAGAGCAAGTTGGTTCAAATCGTAGTATTTTAAAGCGAGGAATCTACCATACTTCTACTTGCAATTACTTAAGGACCACCCTGTATATTAATAGAGGCACAAAAAAATCCGTGTACATTTATCATCATTATACTTTTACTTTTGATGTAAAAAGTAATTAAAATTATAAACATTAGTTTTTCGATTTTTTTCCAGATACAATGAAAAAACCAAATTTTCTATTTTGTTTTCGAAATTGTGAACTCAGCATACACAGCAAAGATTTTTTTCTCGTTTTCTACACCCTTTAAAGTACCTATGTAAGAGTCTAGTTTCAGCGATATCACATTTTATGAGAGCTTTTGATCTAAATGTGTCTCTGGAAACTGGGCTATAATACACTTCCTTGCTCTCCTAAAAATTTCAAGCTGTGTAGGTATTTTTAATTATAATTTTAAATGAGTGTCAATATCGTTAATATATTTTATTTAAATTTATGGAACAGTTTATAGTGTTACTGACTTTATATGTATATTTTTTGTATTGACATGTAAATTAGTTATATTTGACTAAATAAACGATTTTATATTATTATTACTGCCACTCGAAGGTACTGTCTCTTTGTTCTGTTTTTTTCGGTCGAATGATGGAGGTTTGACTTGAGCCATCGTTATACCATTAGATCTGATCAGGGCCGGATCAAAAGGTGTAAAGGCCCTGGGGCAACAAAAGAGTGGGGGCCCCTAATTATTTTACGAACAATTTTTAACAGAATATAACAATATACAAAATATAAGAAATAAATCTAATTAAATCACAGCAAACCTTGCAAGTTGCGAGTTTTTTTCGAAGAAAAATCATTGACGATTTGGGTAAAATTCAGCTCTCGGAGTAAATCACTTTTAATGTTAAGAAGCGATAACTTTGATAGGCGGCTTTGTCTCATCGTAGTTTGCAGCCTATTTTTTACAATTTTCATTTTGGAAAGAATTTGATAATAGAACAGCTCCTTAGATTGGTCTTTTTGATAGTCCTTTGTGTAGAAATCTATCAACGAAACAAATTGGACCAACTCATTACCAAGACTAGGTTCTAAATCGTCTTTGTAAACTTTAACTAATTCTTCTGCTGCAACATTCAAACTTGCAGCGTCCATCTCCTCTAAGTGATTGAGATATTTACGATATAGTATTTTTCTTTTTTCGATGTAGATGAATTCATTAGGATATAAGGTTTTCCGCATATATACACATGATTTATCAGATCGAAGAATAATATTAACATTACATTTAATAACAGTTAATTGTACTTAATATTGAATAAAGAATTGTTGATTGATTTGACAAGAATGCGAATATCGCGCTTTGGGCGAAAAATGAGTGGAAAAAGTGGAAGAACTGCTCTTCTGTTGATAATTTTACATATCATTCGGTATTCGTTAGGAAAATTTACCTAAACATTTCTAATGTGGAGGCCCCTCTCTGGATCTGATTTCTTTTCTTCCATTCCTTGCCAGTACAGAGGTAGACGTGACATTACAGCTTTCTTGGTGTCTGTATAAAATAAAAGCCCGGAAGAGAGCGAGGTATTTTTATTCATGCTTTTTAATGCTCTCTTTGTATGGTTAATGGTACTAGTCATCTTAGGACCCTTAGGATGTCTACAGAACTGATCATATTGAGCTGTTGCTTCGTATTTTTGGTTCAGAACCACATATTGGTTTTGTTTTATGGATTTATCGTCTTCAGTTGTTTGTTTCTTTGCTTTCTCGTAAAATAATTACTTTTTTAAAACTTATATTGCATTATTTGTTTATGGTAAAATAAACATCAAAATAATTTTTTTACAATTTTTATTTATAGTTATTATTATAGTTTACCTTTATTCTTGTTGACTAATTTTTTATTTTCGATTTTGTTATTCTTTATTATCTGCTATTTGCAAACAATTTATTAGAATGTTGATCTGCCTGGATGAGGACAAACAAATCTTAAATTAATTAGAAACTTGTTATATTATTAATTTGTTTCAAAATACAAGCCACTAAGCAAGCGTAGGTCCAGAAGGATCAAGTGGTCAAGAAGCCTCGAAAATCAATTATTTAATATTTACAAAACGTAAGAGCAAATCGCGAATACTAATCGTTTAATTGCTAGGGTAATATTAATCACACTTTGACCTCTCATTGTAACGAAAATAAAAGAGGAATTTTGACACGATTTCATAAAATCGGCACTTGCTCCCGGCCTAATACATGAAATATTTTTCTTTCACATATTTTTATAGCGAAGTATAAAATAGCTTGCTAGAAAGATAGTCGCTATTAAAATTAAAAAAAGAAAAATACCCAACTGCAAAGAAAATTATTTTTTTTTATTTTATGTCCCACATTTTTATTTTTGTTCATTGCACAGTCAGTAAGAAAGGAAAGTTAACATCTCAACTGTAGATTCAAACGTATTGAGTAACGAAGATATTCATCTACCTTTCCATGTAACAAAGAGTAATTACTTTTCATTATATTTAAACAATTAATATGTAAACACTTAAGAAAGCATGTTTGATAATTTCGTACATAAAATAAAATCAAGTATAATAATTTTGGAAAATTTATGTGTATTTCGGCAAATGAAGCTATTAGTTTAATTACTAACCTCGAATGAAATGTAGATAAGCGTTGATATGTTATTTTCCATGTGAACCAAGTAAACAATAAAATACCTATTGTAAATATTACTTTTAAAACCTTGTTTTTGTTTAATTTAGCGTATATTGACTCATTCTTAAATATTTTGGCATAGTAGGCAATCAAAAATATTTGTTTAATTTAGAGGATATAAAAGCAATCGATGTAAAAAATTATTGAATCCACTTTAGTTGTAACCTCGGAAGCAATTTTCAAACTTGATTATAAAATGAATACGTAAAAACAAAGAAATATGATTGATTAGTGTGTATACATAATGTAATCTAATCCAAATTTATAAATACTACATAACTTAATAGTAATATTTATTATTCAATCGTGTAAGTGATAATTGTAATAATTTATTAGACTATAATAATAATAATAATAATAATAATAATAATAATAATAATAATAATAATAATAATAATAATAATAATAATAATAATAATAATAATAATAATAATAATAATAATAATAATAATAATAATAATAATAATAATAATAATAATAATAATAATAATAATAATAATAATAATAATAATAATAATAATAATAATAATAATAATAATAATAATAATAATAATAATAATAATAATAATAATAATAATAATAATAATAATAATAATAATAATAATAATAATAATAATAATAATAATAATAATAATTTGCTGTCAGTAAAAAAATACAATGGGACAAATTATACTAACAAACAAATAAACGACAAAAGCCACGAAGTAAACAGGTTACTTGTTTGTGGCATGGTATGATTAAAACATTCAATTACAAAATAATTTTCATATACATGGTGGTCCATACGTAATTGTATGGTAAAATATTACGATATGAACCAACTTGCTCTAATAACTTTAGCGTTTTTGAATATGTATACATAAAAATTTGAAACTGGGGTTTTTTGGGCACGAGAAATCATAATCTGGTACCTACTTCGATGTAATTTGTAGAGGGCGCTAGTTAGGCCACAGTTGCGATATAAATGTGCGATAAACTTTTTTGCTCGTTAAGTTAGCGCTATTCTGTTAAAAGAATATTAAAGCCACGTTATTTTAGTAGAAAAAAAGCATACTTGTTATTAACCTTAAAACTTAACGGTTTACGAGATAATCGCATTTTAGGGATCAGCTGGTCGGCAAAAATTTTTTTTCCTGGCCTTGACACCATTCTTGCTGATTCTTATGTAAAATGACCCGCTGAGGGAATATGGCCTCGGTTTTGCCCCATCACCCTTATTTTTATCACTTTTCCATAATTTGGAGGGACGAAAAAAAAAACGGTGGGTGATGACGAAAAACTTAGGTCATATTTGGATTCAGGAGGTCATATTACATAAGAATCAGCAGGAATAGTGTCAGGTCCAGAAACATTTTTTTATGCAGCTGATCCCTAAAATGCGATTATCTCGTAAACCGTTAAGTTTTAAGGTTAATAACAAGTATGCTTTTTTTCTACTAAAATAACGTGGCTTTAATATTCTTTTACAAGAATAGCGCTAACTTAAAGAGCAAAAAATTTATCGCACATTTATGGCACATATGTGGCCTAACCAGCGCCTTCTACAAATTACATCGAAGTAAGTGCCAGATTCTCGTACCCAAAAACCCCCAGTTCCAAATTTTTATGTGCACATATCAAAAAACACTAAAGTTAATGCAAGAAATAAATCTTAAAATTTAACCTTTAACACACTGTATATTCCTTATTAGGAACATTTTATTAGAGCAAGTTGGTTCAAATCGTAATATTTTAAAGTGAGGAATCTACCATACTTCTATGTACAGTTACTTAAGGACCACCCTGTATAGTATGAGAACAATGTGGGACAGGGTAGGTTACTAATTTTTATTATTTTTTGAAAAATTTGACAATTTAAATTTATTGGTTTTTTTTGTTAATTTTCAATAACTACGTGGCATACTATGGACAAAGTTTTTAACTGCTTGTTTGTACAGAGACAGCTTGGTTTGTTCTCTTATATCATTTGGAATTACATTATATATCTTATGTTCTAAGAATAGATAAATTTTCTGACCGATTGTTTTTTTAAAGTAAGGAAGAACAAATTTGTTTTTACTCCGAGTAGAATAATCATGTGTCAATACTTTTAATTTTGTTTTATTATAGAATAAACTAATTCCTGTACTAGCAAAGTAGAGTTGTCTAGGATCATTTATGCCACTCTGATGATACAGAGTGTCACTTGGACAGTCATAACCTTTCTGGAGGATTATTCTTAGGAATCGTTTTTGTAGAATCTCAAGTTGTGTCATATATATTTTGGCTACACTACCACATCCCCCATCCCGTTATGTCATAATTGAGATGCGATTCTACGAGACTTTTCTTCTTATAGTGCATATCCTATCGGAGGTTTGCTATCATCACAGCAATTGTGACCTTGTTGACTGCAGCTCTGAACAGTCGAACATTGCTACAGTTAAACCAATCCCTCAGGTTCTTTAGCCAGGACACACGGCGTCTGCCAATGCTTGAATATAAACAGTATACTACGTAATTTTTTTATTAAATACTCTATATGTTGATCTCATCGTAGGTTATGGTCCAGTATAATACCCAAATACTTTACTTTATTTGTAGGTAAACTACTTATTTCATTATCTACTATAAGAGTGTAGCTAGGAAGGGCATTGCTATAAGAGCTGAAGGGTACATAAACTGTTTTTTTAGTTTATACTCAGCAAACTATGTTCAAACCATGATTTTATTTTTTGAGATCTCTTTCAAATTGTAATTTTAGTTCGTACCAATTATCCCTTTCAGAGAACAACACTGTGTCATCTGCAAAACTTATGATTTTACATTTTGTATCTAGAAGGAAGAGATTATTAAAATATATATTAAATAATATAGGGCCCAACACTGTCTCCTGAGGTACTCCACATGTGATAGTTTTGTTCTTGGCTGGTGGTGCTGCCAATTTTAACCTTTTGTTTTCTATCGGTTAGATAGCTTTTAAATAGTTCAAGTGGAATCCCTCTTATACCTATATTGTTAAGAGTTTCTAAGGGGATACAATGGTTAACAGTATCGAAGGCTTTGGCTAGATCTACAAACACTCCAATTGAAGGCATTGCTTTATCAAGACTGTTGTAGATTCCTTCTGTTAATAAATTAATGGCATCTTGAGTTGATTTATTTTTTAAATACTATGCACACTTACATTTATATATGTGTATAAATTTCGTTATTTTCACTTTCCTTAGTAGGCTCAATATTTTGATGTCAGTGTGATCATCCTGAAGCAGCGCTTGATTGCTATTTTGTCTTCTGCGATAAATTATAAATTATATTCTTCAATTCGAAAATATGCTACCATCTATCAGTAAAACGAATTCCCAACTTGCATTGGGGATTCCAAAGGTTTTGGGAATGAGGTTCATTAGAAAAATAATCTCAGATCACCAAAATTGATAAAAAATAGAATTTGAGGTTAGAAACATGGCACAAGCTACTGAACCACTTGAATGAAATTAATACTGGCTGAAAATAGTGTTGAAACTTATGAATTTTGAAACTATAAGAGAAGAAAAAAGAAGGAAAGAAATACGAAATGACAAAAAGTAATGTCACTAATAGTGTAATGTGTAAAAGATCAATCAATTAGAAAGTTTGAGAGATAAATCAACAGAAACAGAAAGGTTTACCTGGACAATTATATTTGAAAAAGAAACTGACATCGATGAAACTGTGCCCATAACCTGTTATTATTTTTCTATTGAACCTGATTCTCCCTTATTTATCTTACTTCCCACAATAAATCCACTACTCTTCCTTATATATTTTGTGCCTCTCTTCTTCGTATCCCTTTAAGAATGTCGAATCAAATAAATTAAATTCTTTAATTTTGGAATTTTTTAATATCCACTGGAATTTTTTTTGGTCAGTACATATACCTGATTATTCACTTAGTTCGTAGGATGACATATATGGGGGCACTATTGACAAAGTTAAAAAAGCCTAATTTTCAATCAAAATTTGGTTTACAAATTTTCAATGTTCGGTGTTCATTTTTTCGTTGAAATCTGAAATCTGAAAGATAGTATGAAAAAAATAAATTGTTTGTATGCAAAAATTAGGTTTTTTAAATTTAAATTCGTATAAAATCGAAAAAGAAATATTTTGCTTTGAAAAAATGACAGCTTATTTAAAACACAAAAAAGAACGTTGTCACCAAGTTTTTAGCGTTTTTCTCGATAATTTTGAGGTTATGTTGAAAAATGGTCAATACAAAGTTTTAGATTTTTTAATTATCTACAACTTTTATGTTAAACTTTTTTCAGTAGGATGCATATTTCAGCCACAAATGATAAAAAACCTTAATTTACCCTAAATTTTCCGATAGCCCACAACCTGCTAAGAGTTTTTTGTTTCAAAGATGGTTAGCCCTGGTCTAAAAATCGTTTTTTACGAGAAGTATTCGAAAGAAGCTTCTTTGCGAGTCGCTCTTTGCTCCGGCACTGCGGAAGAGAAAGGCGTTTGCAACTTTCTTCTTTACATCGACATTGACCATTGTATACACCGCAATTTCCCTTCGAAGAGTCTTTAAACTTGGTATTGATGTTTAAAATTGACATTGACACAGAAATTGCAATGAATCACAATCTTTTTATTAAACGAATTCATGTAGAACATTTCGAGTTCTTAATCAGAGCATAAAATATTAAAACTGTAGTACCTACGGATTTATTTCTAGTTAGTCCACGCAAACAGGTATTTATTTTTCTATTGTGTAAAATTATGGTTTGTGTTAGTAGCTAGTGATGAAACAAAATCCGGTAAAGAAAACGTAAAATTCCAAGAGAAATCGAGCAAGAAAGGCTTCAAAGCCGTATAATTTTTTTATTTTTTTAATTACTTTGTTTTACAAGGTGTGATTACCCAATTACAAAATAGTGTTAGAATATGAGTATCTAATATAGAAAAATAATATTTTAGTACTAGCAAGAAATAATAGAAGGAATAGCCAACAAAATTAACTACTTAAAAAAATGAATTCGCATGGAGAAAATATGTGTGAGTAAAGCATTGCTTTTTAAAGGAAAAAATTCCGTTAAAGATTTGACAAGTGTTATTCGGACTTTATTTCATCGAGACAAATGATAGAAAAGTGGTTTGCTGATTTTAAATGCGGCCGTACAAACATCTATGATGCCGAAGGCTCTGGTAGTTGTTTCAAAAAAAGTTGTGTGAGATAGCTGATACTCGATCAAAAACAACAACGCGTCGACGATTCATAGCGCTGTTTGATGTTATTTAAGGGCGACAAAAACAACACAGGTCTACAATAAAAAATGAAAATCATGAGCTGGCGATCTGAACCATGATTTCTTATGTATTTCGACATTCTAAAACCGAATCTTCGAGTCTGGAGACACGAATCTGGCCATGTCAGCTGTCAAAACACTGACAACACCTTTAAAACTGTCAAAATTCCCGAAAATGGTCCGGGTTTTACAGTTTTCATGTCCGGGAGCCATAGATGAGCTCTTTATTCGGTATTCTCGATTATGGCAGCTGTCAACAGACTGTCAATAACCCGTCAACAGTTGCAGAAGTGTAATATACAGAGTTTTCCAGTTATATGATTCAGGGCTTATAGAATGTAACTTGACTCGGGGTTGTCGATCATGACAGCTGTCAACGAACTGTCAACAATCTCTAGAAGTGTCACTTGTAGAATGGCCTGTGGATTGTTTTTTTACTCGTGAATTACGCGGTTTCTTTCTTTTTTCGGAATTCTCACCCGAGCACTTAGACTCGCGGCTCATTTTTCCCACCAAATTCATTAATTGGCATTACATGTCCACAGGTCATTCTACAAATATAATAACACTTCTAGAGCTGCTGTCAGATTGTTGACATCTGTCATGATCGACAACCCCGAGTCAAGTTACAATCTTTAGGCACTGAATCATAAAACTGGAAAACTTTGTATATTACAGCTACTTTAATACGTCTGCAACTGTTGACGGGTTATTGACAGCTGCCATAATCGAGAATACTGAGTCAACAGCTGATCTATGGCTCCAGGACAGGTTGAAGGTGTTGACAGCGTTTTGATAGCTGTCATGACATCGTATATGGCCAGATTCATGTATCCAGTCTCGAAGATGTCTTATCCAGTACCAAAAAACTTCCATTCTGGTCTGGAAATACGTTCGTACTCAGTAGCTTGTAAGGAAGCTGCCGAGCGAAATGCGCGCGCCGACCAATTTTATTTTTTCTTGTAGATCTATGTAATTTTTACATGTGTTATGTGACAATGGATGAAAGATGGATCCATAACTATACTCCAGAGTCAAATCGGCAGTCAACTGAGTGTACAGCAACTGGCGAAAGCCGGCCCAAAGCGACCAAAAACGCAAATGCCAGCTGGTAAGGTTTGGGCCTCCGTATTTTGGGTTGCGCACGGTATTTTATTCATCTATTACCTTGAGAAAGGAAGAACCATCAATAGCGAATATCATATGGGATTATGCACTTTCAATTCTTTCCCCATCCACTATATTCTCCAGATCTGGCTCCAAGTGGCTCCAAGTGACATAAAAATAATGCTCCAGTGAAATAAATTTGGCACCAGCGTTGAAATGAATGTATCATTTTGATGAATTTTGCATAAAAGTTGTTCTTTTATTTGTAATCCTACGAACTTACAGAGTGACCGTGTACCCTTTAAGGCGAGTTTTATAAAGACCAGAATTGTTTGTGTTATATTTTTTGCATCATTAAATATGACTTCCTTGCCTCGTGTATGCCATTTAAAAGTCATAAAACTATAATGGCAATACTAGTTTTGTGATATAGTTTTGTACTATATCTGTATTTATTTATTCGGTTTTTTGTATTCTCTAAATTTTTATAATCCTGTCGATATTATAACTTAAGTCTTTAATTTATTGTTACGGTCAATAAATGTGTTCCATTAGATGAGTAATGTTAAGGTAACCATTAGATCATATAATGAATATTAATTGTATTGTTACCATAAAAATTCTGATGTATGGTGAGTGACTATTGAAGTAAAATTATATTTGTAATTTAAAATATATTACTGAAGGACATATGCTTATAATAATGATATTTTTGCAGACTATATTTTTGATGTGATATGCTAATTTAAAAACGTATTTTATTCCTCAAAACCAATTTTATTATTATCCCAAAGACCATGTTAAGCAGGCGCCGGCGCCGGCGCCAGACGATGCTACCAACGTTTGTTTCCAGTGTTGGGCTCAAATGTTTGAATCCAACACTGGACAAGTGCCCTTGCTACTTGCTACATGAGAAGCAAATGTTGGACCAAACACATTGGATTCAAATATTTGAGTCAAGTGTACTCACAAGTAAAACTAATGTTTTTTTTTAGATTTTTAGATTTTTTACGTATAATTTACTCATTTACTTTTTTAAACATAAATAATACATTATGAAATAAACTACATAATAATATTTAGATTAAGTCCGTGCAATTTTTTTAAAAGAATATTAAAGCCACGTTACTTTAGAAGAAAAACGTAGATTTGTTATTAAGCTGAGGTCATATTCGGATTCAGGAGGCCACTTTACATAAGAATCAGCAAGAATGGTGTCAGAACCAGAAAAAAAATTTTTGTCGACCACTGTTATCATGCTGCTGAGCCCTAAAATCCGATTATCTCCTAAATCGTTAAGTTTTAAGGTTAATAACAAGTATGCTTTTTTCTACTAAAATAACGTGGATTTAATATTCTCCTACAAGAATAGCGCTAACTTAAAGAGCAAAAAAGTTTATCGCACGGGGCCCGGCTGCCCCCTATTTTTACGGTTATTGTACAAACAAAAAATTTCCCTTTTATAAAAGAGCCTCAATGAATGAAATTAATGTAGTTTTAGGCGCGCACCCACTTTCAGTATATTTTTCAGTTAATCAATTCGATTGGAAAATATATTCTGGGGTTTCTTCTCAGTTAACCTTTGACTTTTATAAGTTTACACAAAAAATCCAGTAGATTTTCTTCAACTAAATTTCCTATTAATAAAAAATATTCGAGAATTTAAACTATTGCAACATAAGCAAGCGTCATATTCATCTATCATGTGTTCAATGCCCAATTTTAGTATAGTTCCCGGAGGTTTGTTTTCTATTTTAAATGAAATTTTTCCATTTCCGGGAAAACAATAAAACAAAAAACGAATAATAGAACTGGCGGGAAGTTTAAATTTGACGTTGACATATGTAACACCTAGCATAGCACAAGCGCGTTAGTCTAATAAAAGAAGGTGTCATCCTAGGAATCAGGTCTGTCCGGCACCATTTTTTTTAATTTGCAGATACTCATGGGTACATTCACCCCCGAAAATCTCAGGTGGCTGAAATTTGTTGAAGGGCGGGAAAATGGCCCATTGGTCTCAAAAATGTGTTTTTTTTCGCCTATTTTCGCCGATATTTCCGAAAATATGACACACACTTTGTCAAAAATATGATACTTTTCGGCATAACCGGCTCCAAACCGCAGCTCCATTTTTAGCTCCTGCCCTGCATTTAGAGAGCACGCTCAATAAATCACGTAAAAATTAATATTTTTTCATGATTCAAAGTTCAGATGCAAGAAGGAAACTGTAGCTATATCTATCTATCTATCTATCTGTGATGGGGGTGTCGATACACTGCGACCTATAAGATCTATTGTGCCCCCTACTGCTGCCCAATCGTTGAGGATGTCTCAACGATTAGAGCAGTTCCTCCACTCCTATTGCTTTCAAAAAGTTCAAGATGTCGGTAGGCTTCAGGTTAGGTAGATCTTCCTCTTCTATTTGATATTCTCCGAGGTATCGTACCCTTGGATTTTGCAGGGTAAAGCATTCTGAGAGAATGTGGATAGAGGTTTCCTCCTCTTCCTCGCAGAATCTGCATTCTTCTTTGTCTACCAATCCGAGTTTCTTTAGGTGGCCTCTCAGCCGGCAGTGCCCTGTTAGGATACCCGTTAGTATTCTGAGCTTATTTTTACTTTTACTGACGCAGTCGTCAGATCTCTTCTGGTTATAGTTTCCCAGTAGTGTCTTGGCCTGCCTCATTCCTTGTAGTCCTTTGCAGTATTGGGATCTTTTGTTATTTACTTCTTTTCCAAGTTCATCAAGTATTGTACTGGTGCTTATTCCGCAGAAGGGTTCAGGTCCCAGAAATTGTGTTTCAGCCCCTTTTTTTGCGAGTACGTCTGCTATTTCATTACCCTCCACTCCAGTGTGTCCCGGAACCCATAGGAGGGTAACAGTGTTATTCTTGCCCAGTTCGTTTAGATTCTCTAGGCACTCCCAAACCAAAGGTCTGTCCGGCACTATTTTTTTTTAATTTGCAGATACTCATGGGTACATTCACCCCCGAAAATCTTAGGTGTCAGAAATTTGTGGAAGGGCGGGGAAATGGCCCATTGGTCTCAAAAATGTGTTTTTTTTTTCGCCTATTTTCGCCGATATTTCCGAAAATATGACACACACTTTGTCAAAAATATGATACTTTTCGACATAACCGACTCCAAACCGCAGCCCCATTTTAAGCTCCTGCCCTGCATTTAGAGAGCACGCTCAATAAATCACTTAAAAATTAATATTTTTTTATGATTCAAAGTTCAGATGCAAGAAGGAAACTGTAGCTATAATATCATGTTACTTTTTCCTTTTATCTATTTCTCTGTATTATTGAAAATCCAGGCCAAAGTTTGTTTTGCTCGATATTTTGACCCTTCTATAAATTTATTCATATTTTTTTTATCAAAACTAATTTCATCGAATCCTTTTGGATAATGGGGCTTTGTAAGGAGTTAAATATATTCAGAAAGATTCAATAAATTATTTTTGTGTATTTTCATAAACAACATGTTTTTTAGAGCGTTTTTTTTTTGGATTTCCGGAGTTTTCGAAAATGCTCGGGTCTATCGGAAATTAATAGATAATCAAGGACCATATCCGGTTTTCAACGCACATAATTAGAAAGCTGGGGACAAGCTAAGCTGGCATTATAAAATTTTCCCAATTTTCTGTTGAATTGGTGTGGGGAGGGGCCCGATGAGACTTTATCCCCGGGGCCCTGCTCAGCTCTGGGCGGCCCTGCCGTACAATACCGTTAAAACCCATACGTCAATATGGAAACAGTTTACGGAATTCTGCAAGGCAAAGAAATACGAGCTTTTGGAAACTACAAGTTTAGAGCAACTAAACCTAATCCTGAAAGATTGGGCGTGGAATATGAAGAAAGAATACTGTGAAAATTACAAAGAATTAGTTGTGAAGACAATGTGCAACACCGTTGCAAAAAAAATGCAAGATATGTATTTTATGAAGTGGAAAATAATTTTTGATCCATTTAAAGATATTATCTTCAAGTCTAGTAGGGAAGCTCGTAATGCGAAACGAAGGAATTTGCAGATGTGCGCTAATATAAGGAATTCGAGCTCTGCTTCATTAAAATTGGAAGAATACTACGCAATGGTTTTATTATGGGACGAAGACACTCCGACGGGACTCCAGCCAAAATTTGACCATATCGCTTCGGTAGAACTTGTCTGGAGAGGTGGAGAAGCAGTCAATTGCAGAGTTCATTATTTTAAAGAGGAAGTGGATAATCCTGGGATTAAAACAGGTAGATATTTTTTAAAATAACTGATTTTCAAAAATCCTACTTTTTAGGAAGAGCAGAATATAATCCTCTCTTCAATAAAACGGCCTAGGGAGGAGAAAAAAAATGACCGATAGTAAATGGCTGGTCCCCAACACGAAGAACCGTACCTTTTGTCCAGTCCGCCTTTTTAAAATTCTAATGGTTAAACGTTCATCTAGAATAACAACTGATAGATTATTCTTAAAAGTAAACTCATCATGGAACAAAGAACAATCAAGTGGATGGTACAAAAACACTCCAGTGCGAAAAAACGAACTTTCGAAATAGACTAAATAAGCAGCAGGAAAGGCAGGATTAAATACAGAAGAAATAAAAATAACAAACCACTCTATGCGGTCGACAGCAGTCATGCTTCTTGTTAAAATATTACGTAGCAACGTGTTTTTTCGATTTTTTTTCGGAAAAATTAGATGCCCTTATGATATTATTTACGATAATCTACCTGTTAATGGTCGGGACGAACCGGAAACTGGAATTAAAAATTATATTCTACCGATTAGAATTAGAGGAAATTATTGGGCCGAAACGACCACTGCCCGTTTCTTAAATATAAAATTTTAAATGTTTAAATGTAAAAATACATACTTGAAAATAAAACAAATATATTATTATATAATGCCTATTCAATATAATGAGTTAAGCGTTCGTGGAGCCGCAATTCCATTCTTATGAAGATGCTAAAAAATGGGTCGGCTCTTGGATGTCCTCAAAAGACGCGTCATTTTCCAACGTGGAATTAAAATACTGTCAGAAAGATGGGAAAAAGTAGTGGCTAGTGATGGACAATACTTTCAGTGATCTGTTTTTTACATCTTTTTAAATAAGGCATCATATTTAACGAAAAAACAGCGAGAACTTATTCAGCATCCCTACATAAAAAAAATGAAGGTTGGTAGCCTTCATTTAGTAATGATAAATAAATACCTAGAAGCATATCATCAATTTTTTATAAGAATTCTGTAATGCGTTGCATTCAAAATTTAATTTGTATTATAAGTCATAAAACTGATTAAAAATGAATTAGTGTCAAGTTGCAATAAAACAATTATGAAACTTAAGTAGCATATTTCTTAAAAAGTTCACTACTAAAAAATGATTTCGACTAATGTAAAAAGCTATTTTTTTTAATTTCACAACTTGTTCTTTTCAATAGTAAAACAGTAAGTTTACTATTTCAAGGATATGTGCAACATATCGTTACTTTGAGAGTAACGTAAAAGTAGAACAAGCCAATGAGTAAATTTCTATACGTACATGGCAAGACTAGAATGGATGTGGCATGTGATTCAAACTATACTGGAAAACGTATGAACTTCTCTAATGACCTTAATTTAATCTATTTTTTTAATTGTACCATTTACAAAATATAATTGCGTTTATACAAAAAATCCCCGAGTTAAGGTTAGTGAAAAGTATTAACATTAGTTTACTTTAAGTATTTTTTTGGATCGACTATGCTTAAGTGGTGGGGGAAGCATGCTTTCGTAAACAGAAAAAATACTGTAACTTCTTCATTATATTTTAACCGATTTTCACAAATTAGGTTAAAAAAATGCATAAAAAGTAGATTTAAAAAATAAACTGCAACTATATATTTGATATTTCAACTAGCAATTAAAGGCCGTTATGTATCTTTCTGAAAAATTAAATTAAATGATATAACTCTAACTCTAAATGAAATGACATTAAACTATCAAAAGCGCAAACTGTCTCTTGTCATTCCAAAGATATTACGATAAAAAATAAAGTCACATTTAGGAAGAATTGAAATGTACCAAAAGACATCTGCAGAATGGCAAAATGATAGTATTTGGAAGAGGCATAAGAAAATAAAGGGAATAGGAATAGCAATAAAAAAGCGAAAGCCTTCAGCTTATACATAAATATTTCGTTCTTGCAATTCTGCAAATGTCTTTTGCTCTACTTCTTTTTTCTCTGAATTTTACTTTTTTATGTTATGCCGATTTTTAACTTTTTTAGGAGGATTTTTGTCTCTTTTCACAGTCTTCCTTCCATTTTCAATACAATACGAAAATTAACGAGCTGTAGTTCCCAGTTGAAATATCAAGTGTATTGCTATTTGTTTTTTAAATCTACTTTTAATACACTTTTCGTGTGTTATAAGTCAGCGATGAAGTCATATGGAAGTTACATATTTTTTCTGTAAACTTAGGTTTTCCCAACCACAGCATAGGTGATAGGAAAAATGATTTGAACAGAAGTTATAGACAGACCAGTAGTGACTAGTGTTGAAACTTTACCTTAATTCAGGAATATTAAAAAAAACAAAATTATATTTTGTAAATGATAGATTTCGCCAAATAGCGGAAAACTATATGAAAATATTTTCAAGCATTTTTTTTTACTAATTTTGTTATAAGAATTTTCTTTTGCAAGTTCTACGATATACGGTTTCCAGGATAATGAATTACCCTGTACATATATCCACCAAAAGGCAATAAGCCTTTCCAAACGGACTATCATTTATAAAAGCATATTCTTTTGTACCCATATAAAGGCTTCTTTTTCAATTTCAATTACGTACGTTTAGAACTGAAACCTTGTAATTGTACATTAATAATTCATCCCGTAGCATTAAAGTTAAAAATATTTATTCTATATACCATTGTCTAGTTTGTCCTTTGTAGAAATGAAATAGCTGTTATAAAAATTATATTCAATAGTGATATCGAATTGAGATTATTTATAATTCATATTCATAGGTAAGGTATAAGAATAAACAATTAAAATGCTGAAATCTAAAATTGTTTATAATAATTTAAATTTGTCCCATTCTTACCATTCAAAATCTATCTAGCCTTTACATTTACAAACATTTCCTTCGTTTTATTTGACGAAAATCTAAATCTGTGCCACTGAACTTCAAATAACCTTTTTAGTGGAACAAACAAAATTTATAAATAAACAAAATATTTTATGGCCACATTTTTCTTCATAATTTTTTTTCGAAAATTGGCTTCATAGACTTTATAATTATATATAGGGATATAAAGAATAAATATTTTAATCGAAGGTTCAGAGGCTTTACAATATTATGGTTATTAATTTATTTATTAATTTACTTAAAAACTAGTACAGATACGTTTTTAAATAAAAAATCATATTTTTTATCAATTTTGAGAGATTTCTTGATAGAAACTGTTTTTTCCGAATCTGACAGAATTTTTTTCATTTTTGATATCTAAATTCTATGATTTTATTAGCGATTTGTTCCATTTTACATTTCTTGGGTTATTTTCTCTATGCAGATACTGGATATCTTGGGTCATATTACGATAATTTTAGCAAAAAGGTCAAGGAAATCCAAACGAATTATTAACAAAATCAGCCCTCCGAATTGTAAATCAAAGTTTATAATATCCAACACTAACAGAAAAATGATTTAAATGATTTACAACTTTCTCTCATTTTATAAATATTTTATTTTTGGTGGCTTTGTATTAGGTAAACGTTTTTTTTATACTTAGTTATACCAATAAAATACTTTGAACCAACTGACGATTTATAATTATTCAAACTTTAAAACTAGTTTGATATTTCGAACTTTAAAATTTTATAGTTTGAATTGATTTGATTCACAGCACTGCTCAATGAAATTTTTAAAATCAAATCAATCTCTACCTTTATTGTGCAACAACCATAATCAACCATAGATTTATTACACTTTTTACGTCTCTTAAGCTAGCAGAACAAAGTCAGCAGAATTAAAAATCAATACATGGAAAATTAAAGGCTAATTAAATGCCCTAATTTAAAATTTTCTGCTCCGTGCATTTTTGCAAGAATGACTGCTCTGCTAGCTTTAACTTAAGAACATGAGCGAAAAAGTTGTTGAAACAATAAAATTTGCAATTTTCTTTGCACGGTTATTAACGGATCATTAAAGGCTCTAGGAATACACTAATCGCGAATTTCAGGCTCGATTTCTTTTTTTGCGAAAATGAAAAAAAGTCGCGACGCGGTGGTAAGGTAGGTATTTAGGTAGTATAGTCGTTGAAAAGTCATGAGAGGCTGTACACATGCCCTAAATAAAAACTTGATAAAAGATTGTGCAAAATTTTGAGTCATTTTGTTCAGAGGTTCACGCGTGAAGGCCGTTAAAAGGCAACCCACACAAAATTATGAGGCGCCGTTTGGGACAAAATACAACTTCTTACAATATATATAATAATACACCATATATATAAAAAAAACATATATATATATAATAATATTGCACAATATATAGAAGAATTCCATATATAT
The DNA here is from genome assembly GCA_949320105.2 of Crepidodera aurea. Classification (NCBI taxonomy): domain Eukaryota; kingdom Metazoa; phylum Arthropoda; class Insecta; order Coleoptera; family Chrysomelidae; genus Crepidodera; species Crepidodera aurea. The sequence goes on along the minus strand of OX439473.1, from coordinate 74,806,292 downwards.
AATGTTTTCATATAGAGTTCTAATTCCACTAATTACCGCAATAGAATGAGGGCGCCAGCTATTCCCACGGGTAAATTAGAATCATAAATGCAGGGTTGCCGATCTGTGGGAAATTATACATCATTGAATGATTATTGAGGGATAACTTTTTTTGGGTAATTCATGGCCATTTTCAATACCATATAATGTATATTGTTAAGTTTATCTGCTGTTTCACTTTCTACATTTCTCATTAATACATTTAATTATAAAACAATGCTTGTCAAGTATTAATAAACATTCTTCCACCAGCCTTACATCCGTATCAATTTGTCTTTGATAACATAAATTATAATCAGTAATTAATTCTTCAAAGCATTCGGTAATATCCATATATATATTATTCTCAGATATTTCGGATTCTGATATTATTATATTATAGATTATAGGTTAGGATCAGCGGCGGCGCCACGGGGGGCAAAGGGGGGCAGTATGACCCCCCCCCCGCCCTTTACAAAATGTCGTTTTTAGCGTCCCTTCGATTTTATAATTAGTGATGTAATTGCTGAATACCAGTTAGTTTATTATTTAGAGAACTTAAAGATAATGAAATTAGTGTAACAACTGAAGAAATATTACCATATATCATTTCAAATGATCTTGATAGCCAAATTGTACCGAATATTTATCACCATATAGTGGAGTGAAATTAGACGAACATATTCTGAAAATGGATGTAAGAGCTAAGTCACATTTTTTTAATTTTTTCGATTTTATATACATAAAGAGAAGCTTGTAAAAAAGTTTTCAATAAATTTGGGCTGGAGCTTCGCGAGATATGTTCCAAAAACGGCATTTTTGGTATTTTTCGAGTGGATTGCTTCACTATTTTCTTTACTGAATTGGCAATAAATAACCAAAGAATCCTCGAATTTTTTTAAAAATTGGAGAAAATATGTATTTTTATGTCGGGAAGACGTGGTAAAAATTTTTAAAAAAATTTATTTGTCCAGCCAAAATCGGCATTTTTCGAAAAAAAATTGATTGGCCGCCATTTTCGGAAAAACAATAGTAGAGAAAAATATTTAAAAAAAATAAAACAAATATTTCAGGTTCTAAAGTAAGATTTTTGTGAGGGAACGAATCAATATAAATCAATATAAAAATGAAAATTTAATTTTTTTTACTATTCCCTAAATTGGGAATTTTAAATAAAGAAAAAAAATGTTGGAGTTTCTTAGACAAAAGGTACACCTTCTTTTTAAGATAAAAAATTTTTCTCTACTGTTGTTTTTTCAAAAATTGCGGCCAATTCAATTTTTTTTCGAAAAATGCCGATTTTGGCTGGACAAATACATTTTTTTTAATTTTTACCATGTCTTCCCGACATAAAAATACATATTTTTTCCAATTTTTAAGAAAATTCGAGGATTCTTTGGTTATTTATTGCCAATTCAGTAAAAAAATAATGTGCGCGAATTCGTTTTTTGAGGTTAGGATACATTTAAAAAAAATCTACTATACGGATGGATGAATTTTTTTTTATTTTTCCACGACTCTTAGAGCGGAGATATTTAAAAAATAGTGAAGCAATCCACTCGAAAAATACCAAAAATGCCGTTTTTGGCACATATCTCGCGAAGTTCCAGCCCAAATATATTGAAAAAATTTTTACAAGCTTCTCTTTATATGTATAAAATCGAAAAAATTAAAAAAATTGACTTAGCTCTTACATCCATATTAAATTCTAATTTCACTTCACTAACAGGCACTAATAGTGCAACTGCTGAACCCACTTTTAGTAGATTAAAACATATAAAAACCTATTTTAGATCCACAATAGGTGAACAAATGTTGAACGATTTGGCAATATTATATAAGCATAGAATCAGTTCATTAAAAAAACTTGTATGTGCCCCCCCCCCCCCCCGCCCTTAATTTCTAGAACCGCCACAGGTTAGGATGTATAGTTGAGAAACTTTATCTCGGGGATGGGATGTACAGTATAGTGGGTGAATGATTTATGAACAAATCATTTTTAAGAATGGGCTCAAAATATTCGATTTGCTAAAAAGAAATAAAAATCTGAAAACATCAGTATATTTCTTGATATGAAAATTGTACATATACACAAAAGACTTTAAGTTTATTGAAAATGGCCATGAATTACCCAAAAAAAGTTATCCCTAAATAATTATTCAATGATGTGCAAAAATATCCAAAAATGGATAATTTCCCACGGCAACACTTCATTTATGATTCTAATTTACACGTGCGTATAGCTGGCGCCTTCATTCTATTGCGGTAGTTAGTGGAATTAGAACTCTATATGAAAACATTATATATATGGAATTCTTCTATTGTGCAATATTATTATATATGTTTTTTTATATATATATGGCGTAATATAATTATATATATATATATATATATATATATATATATATATATATATATATATATATATATATATGTATGGATTTTTTTATATATATGGTGTATTATTATATATATTGTAAGAAGTTGTATTTTGTCCCAAACGGCGCCTCATACAAAATCGATCTTAATTTTATACATCTCATGATAGGCCAGTCAGTAAAGGGAAAAAAAGGGGGTTTAGTTGCAAACGGTGGAGTAGTAAATTTTATTTTTGGAACTTGTTTATATGTGTATTAGGAAGAAAATATCAAAAATGGTAACACGAAAAATGTCGGGAGAACTTTTGCCAAGGCTAATAACTTTCAAAATTTAGATTTTGTTGGCTTTAAAGGGTGAAATATGCACTAAATATATAATTTATGTAAGGCAATTGATAGATTATAAAAAAACAAAAATTTATTACTCCACTGTTATAATAATAATCAGAATCATAATTTTAATTTCATTTTATCGAAATGACATTCTACTCACTCTACTCTCTTTGTTTTAATCGAATTTTTCATTCTTGGGCAATGTATTAGTGATTCGTACTCTCCCGCGTTAAATCAGACCATTACTAAATTACTATCAATATTATATAGACAAAAATTTACATTGCTGTGACAATTTCATAGTTCTCAACGACTACAGTACCACCACGTCGTGACTTTTTCCATTTTCGCAAAGAAATAAATCGAGCCTGAAATTCGCGAATAGTGTATTCCTAGAGCCTTTAATGAGCCGTTAATAACTGTGCAAAGAAAATTGCAATTTTTATTGTTACAGCCACTTTTTCGCTCATGTTCTGCTCACGCAGAACAGTCATTATATTGCGAAAACTCGCGGAACAGAAAATTTTAAATTAGGGCATATAATTAGCCTTTAATTGCCCATGCATTGATTTTTAATTCTGCTGACTTTGTTCTGCTAGCTTAAGAGACGTATACTTTTTTAATGATTACATAATTTTTTGCTGATAAAAGAAAACATAATTATTTTAGTTAAAAATAATTATTTTTAGTAAGTTCAAACAAAGGAAGATTTCATTTAATTTCAAGGTTGATTTAGGAGCTTTTAGTATTATAATGCATGAATAAATGAAATGACTAACAAAAGTACTTATTTAATTATTATTTATTTGATTTATAGATTATTATTAAACACATTTATTGATTAACGATTATATGTTATTATCTTCTTCAATAGCTTTTGCATTATACTTCAATAGTTTTTTAATTTTTTTAATAACTTTAATTATCAATTTTTGTCCATTATATACTTCGAATAAATAATTATTTAAATTTTATTGCAGTAATTTATCAATTAATTTTAAAATACTATTTTTTCGTACATACATTTAACTCGATATGTTGAATTTAAGATAAAGACACTACCATATTTTCGCGAGTTATTAATTTTTATTCTAACAACAGCTTTGTGCAAACTATATGCTGATGTGGTAGACACAAGACACAATGCGTCATCTAGACTAGAGCAAGTCCCTCTACCTTCTGGAAATACCATTAATGAAAGCATCTCGGATATGATCTTCTGCAACATTTTTAAAATCACAGTATTTAGCAAGTTGTTCTACGGTTCTCAAATACAGATTTAGATTGGATTATATTTGGCTTATGGGTTAGATCTTCGCAGATGTATTGTGTGCGCTGGAATTTCCTCGTCCTCTTGGTACTTACATATATGGTTGTTCCGTTGTTCTTGCCAGTCCAATGTTGTTTGTGTGTTTGTTGAGCCTACAATGCCCTGTTAAGAGCCCAACCATGATCCTAGTTGGTCGCCTATTCTGGCTTAGTAGTCACTCCCTGAATTTTAGAGATGTCCTTTCTTGTTCCGTCACTCTCGTGGATTTTTCATTTCATTTTTGCAGCACTTTTGCAATACCACAGAAAGGTTCTGGACCAATTGGGGTACATTTTGTTCCTTCTTGGGCTAGCGATTCAGCCTGTGGTTTGTATCTAGGCTAAAGGCTAAATATAGGTTTACAAACTCACCCTGTTACCAAAGGCGTGTTGCTGGAATGTTAATATACATATACATCTAAAGTAGGCTCATTAATCTTTGTGAATATATTAGATCGAACATGAAGTACTCGCAAAATTTTTTTAATGAAATTTTCTGAATATGTTTGTGTAGATATTGGCTTACAAATAATCTTCATAAGGTTATAAATTATAGAGACTAATATTCACATAAAGTTAATATTAGGCTACCGAACTTTAATAACTTTGATCACACGTTCAAATGCAACGTTTAGTTAATTTTTTCGATGGAGAATTTTTGAATGCTATTGAAGATTTTCCTGTTAAAATTCGGTAGGATATGGATTTGTGTCAATACACAATTTCAGAATTGTTCGTCATACGTTATACGAATATTTTCCTTTACGCTGTATAGGAAGAATCAGTGGCATCGAAAGTCTCTCGTAGGTTTTTATTTTTGGGGAAAAATACTATTTATAAAACAATATCCTTAACTCGAGATGAACTTTAAGTCAGAATAATACAAGCATAAACTACTATTTTATTATTATTTTAAAATTGATCCTTATTTTAAACTTTTGTGCGCTTATTTAATTCATTACCTAAAACATTATTTTTTCGATTTATTTTTCTCTTAAAATGTATTTTTATCAGATTGGTATTTGTTTTAATGAAATTTTATGTTTCTGTGATATTCTATTATAGTATATTTCGTAACAAGAGTGGTAAGTAACCCATTACGCACGAAGTGAAAAAGTTTACGCACGAAGCCGCGCAGCCGCGATTGTGTAATGGGCTTACAACTTGAGTAACGTACTATACTTTTTCTACGCCCACTCATAATGAGGATAACCTGAAAAAAAACTCATTTTTGTGTGATGATAATTACACAATATTTTAATTCGTTACCTTTGACAACAAATGATTATCGTCTGGGGCATCTTTCAGAAACTTACTAATTTGTTCTGGAGAAAGGATTTTCGCTTTTTTACTTCTAAATCCATCCGATTTCCGCTTCAGTAGGGCCATTAGTTTTTGATAATCTGCTATGTTAATGTTATTATTAATGTTTAGTGTAGTTCTTAGCATCGAATAAATGGCCCTTAGAGAAGATGGCTTCATAGTTTTTTATGTTTCCTCAAAATACACAAGCAAAAAGGACTTAACGTTATTCTTGTGTCGCCAATCCATAAATTTTCGATAGGTAATTTCGTACCTTTCTTTAGATTTTAGCGGTAACAAATTATGTGTGGCAGCTTGAGCTTTTTCTAAAATCTCCGGAGGAGTGCTCATAATTTCATCACTTTCACTTTCAGACATATTCGTAGGTAAAGTTAAGAAAATCTTCGGATACAATATTTTGTGACAATATAAAAAACAACTTGACGTTTATTTCTATAGGAACGCGGGTTATTTTTTGAAAAATTGTATAATGTGTTGCCGACATTTAGGGACATCACTCTTTTAATTCAAAATGTATCTCGCTAATGCTAAAAGTTTTTATGTTTTTCAATTGACTAAATTTATGTACATAGTCCAAATAAAGTGGTACGTAGATAAAAATTTGATTATATTAAGTAATTTAAGTTTTCTTATCAAAAAGCACGTGTATGTTAGGAGATCTCATTACGTTCATGTTATTGTTAAATGTCATTTACCAGGAATGTTAACAGTGCGATTTTTAACGTTTACTGACGTGGGCGTAGAAAAAATTAAAAACAAACTTGTAACTGTGTATATACATAAAAATAATTAATACATTAAAATGCGAATGTTTTCATGAAATTTGGTATGTATTTGTATGTATGTTCAAAATTTAATTCTAATCTCCAATTCGAAGCAAAATATCGAGAAGTAGCTGTCAGTAATATTCAATTAAAATCGTATTAGGGCGTTTTCACACTTCACGACACGACCACGGCACGGCTGAGTCAACGAAGAGCTCCATACTTTAAAAAAACTTTTTTTCGACTAAAAAACCGATCAACAAACTGAAATAAAAATCTTTTATCAGTGTCGTGTCGCCACACATGCCGTGTAGTGTGAAAACGTATCGTGTCGGTGTCGTGTCGTGGTCGTGTTGATATCGTGTCATATGTATAGTGTGAAAACGCCCTTAGAATTAAAATTTCAATATAAATTTTTATTTTCAATTGAATCGAATTAAAAGAGTTCGTTCTTCTTAGGGTCAAACTTCTTTTCTCGATTTCCTGGAAGATGTGACACCTGCTTGAAAATTTGATATTAAATTAATTATTTTCAGATTATTTTAAGAACGCAAGTAAAACTTGAATTAAAATTTCCAAAATGAAGAAAGTTCGTTTTGCATTGTGAAAAATGTGTACGTGATTTGTATCACGACAACCCAGTATTTCGGAATATTAAAACTAACAATCATGTAACTGAACAACAATAACAATTTTTCTAAGGTTATTGCTATGACCAATTTAAGCATTGACCGAGACCCATATTACTTATCTTCGAGAAAGTTCATTCTATTTGCTGTTAATGTAGTAAAATCAGAAACTTTCTTACGCATATTTTCAATTTTACTGGTTGTAATTTTAAATCATTTCTAGAAGTTGTCGATATCCGTGCATTAGTCACATATATTTTTTGGCCGACATTAATCTTTCTATTTCAATTATAACCTGAAAATGTTATCAGTTATTATTAAAACATCTATCAGTTTTACCTCTGAAATAAGATTCATCAATGGGATTTAATCCGGATGGTCCAGGGATGCAATTCGGAAAGTAAAAAATGATACAGTGATTATACAGTATGGGCGACTTATCAGACCACCCCGATAGCAAATGGTGTAGGATTGATATACTTTTAACGACTATTCCAAATACAATTTTAAAAATGACAAACTAATTAATTGAAGTATTTTCTATATTATTACAGAAACAAAGAAAATTCTTCATGGAGTATCAGGCCAATTTAAGTCAGGCGAATTATCAGTTATAATGGGTCCTTCAGGTGCAGGAAAAAGTACTCTTCTGAATGTGCTTGCAGGATTTATGTAAGTATCAAAATCTTTCTTAAATGTTTTCATAAAAAAGTGGCGCACTAAAAATAGTGACAATTTACAAAATAAATTAACTTAATAATGATACAAAGTTTTTCTCTTTAAGCAATTAATTTGACAAATTAAATGCCTTATTACGGTCATAGTACATAAAACAATATTCAAACATTGTTTATATAGCATCACACGTGTTTCCACTTAATAGGTATTTTGGAAACAATTTCTGATGAAGTTTAATGAGTAGAAATTATAAAAAGTTAAATTCAATAGTAAATTATTTAATATTTTATTTCCTTCAAAATTTTTAGGATTTTATAAAAATATTTTAATCTCTAATATTTACGTACGTTTTTCTTCGACGATGAATATAAATTATACTCTTCTCGCAATTTTTGATTTTTTTTAAAGTTGTTTTTTGAAGTCATGTCTTCTTTAGAAATTCAGTTTAAATATACAGTGTGTCCCAAAAAGTTTTATACAAATTGAGAAAAGGTTTATCTTACATTTCACAAAAAAGTGTTTTATAAAAATATTTTAATCTCTAACATTTACGTACGTTTTTCTTCGACGATGAATATAATTTATACTTTTCTCGCAATTTTTGATTTTTTTTTAAAGTCATGTCTTCTTTAGAAATTCAGTTCAAATATATAGTGTGTCCCAAAAAGTTTTATACAAATGGAGAAAAGGTTTATCTTACATTTCACAAAAAAAATTATTCTTGGTAAAAAGCTCTGCATGACTTGTTGACGCATGATCAGGTACAAAATTTTTAAAACATTGTATGGAATATAGGGAAAACAAAAATAAATGATTTGAACGGAGAGAAAAATACATACAAACTGTAGTGGAGTGCAAAATGTTCATTGAAATTGTGAATAAGTAGCAAAAAATTATGAACAATTAGATTATTGATATTCCCAGATAATAAATTTAACTTGTAACTTCTATATTTTTCAAGATAAAACTTTCAAAATTTATGAGTTTTGTGTCTTGAGTGTACAGGGTGGCCCATTTAGCGAGGTAACCGGCTGTATCTTGGAAAGTATTTGTCCCAGGATGTGGGGAAAAAATATCGATAGTAAAAGTGGCCAAGAGAAATTGCTGGAAATTACTTTTAAGATCTAAATTTCGCCCATAGGGGGCGTTACTGCTATGAGCAAATCTAAAATTACTGTTATCTCAGAAAATCGCAGAATGAGCTATTACTTTGATATCATCATTTGAAAGCTCATTTAATATTAGATAATTTTTTCTAATGACATTTCATTGTATCTGTCATAATAAGCGAGAAGGAAGACCATATTTTTTATATATTATATTTTTCTTCATATCATTTTTATTGTTATTTTACTATTATATTATTATGCTTAACCGAAGACAAAATAAATAATTTGACGCTTCTTTGTAATATTGGCATTAAAAACATACGATATATTCCAAAGCCTGCTTATGATTAGCTAATTTGCTAATTTTGATCTTTTACATTTACATTATAGTTTTTCACATTTCTTACGATAAGTCAAAAACGAATAGGGATATCAAGATGCGGATTTCACTAAAATATAAGAAATTTAAAGCTGCTTCAGAATATTTTACTAAAAGATTAATTAATTTTTTTAATAAAATCGCAAAAATAAGTAATCGCTGCTTAAAGCGACCTCTAGTTTATCTGTTTCAAAGTAATCGATAAGGTATATGAACGGTCTTCAAAGTCCACACAATTCTGTTTCATATGAGTCCAGAAACAGTCGGTTAGGTTGAATAGTTAACGAAATATTAAAATTTAAAAAATTAAAAATAGATGGTCTTCCTTCTCGCTTATTAAGAGACAGATACAATGAAATGTCATTAGAAAAAATTAATCTAATATTAAATGAGCTTTCAAATCATGATATCAAAGTAATAGCTCATTCTGCGATTTTCTGAGATAATAGTAATTTTAGATTTGCACATAGCAGTAACGCCCCCTAGGGGCGAAATTTAGATCTTAAAAGTAATTTCCAGCAATTTCTATTGGTCACTTTTACTATCGATATTTTTTTCCCCACAACCTGGGACAAATACTTTCCAAGATACAGCCGGTTACCTCGCTTAATGGGCCACCCTGTACACTATTTCAGACGCATTATAAAAAGTTTAACACCCAATGTTGGGAAACTGTGACATTCGTTTTTAGTTTAAAATTTAGTCATTAAGACCTATCTTCATTGCTTTTTAATTTTTATAAACATACTGTTTCACCGCGTTAGGAGTGGAATACAATTATTAATTAGGAACATAAAATACTTTGTGACTTGAATTGAAGTTAATTATAATTATTTATTTTATTAGTTTAAAATATATCACAACAATAGTTTAATTTTAAAATAAATATGCATCCAATCTGATATGAAAAAGTGGTTGTTACATAAAAAAAATATATCACAACAATAACATAATATTTTTATTTAATTAAATTCATAATTATGAGAACTAGCCAGAAAAAAAAAGATGTTGACATTGATTTTTAATAAAAACTCAACATTTCATTTAAACAAGACAAAACGAGACGAGACCTTTTTTTTAAACATTTTCACCAGAAACATAAAACCTTTGGCTCTCCAACAAATATTTAACTTTTTTTCATAGGTAATACATTTTACAATATTAGACCAGGGCCAATCATTTTTGTAACAAAAAAAAATCTTAGGAGTATGTGGATGGTCGGAAAATTTAGGGTAAATTGTAAGTAAATTAAAAAAAAAATTAATTAGACAAATTAAAAATTACGGAAGTTGGATGGGGGTAGCTAAATAAACAACTTGAGGGTTGGATATTGGTACGATAAAAACCGTTTTTTTGTTTTTAATTTTTATTTTATCTCCCTCAAAAAGAATTTTTTTTATGAAACTCGGTGAAAACGTTCTTCTTTGGTTTTAAATAAGCTGTAATGTTTTCAAAGAAAAATATTTATATTTCGATTTTATACGAATGTAAATAAAATCTAAAAAATTCACTAACAAATTTTCAATTTTTTAACTTTATCAGTGATCATTTTCTTCGTTGAAACCTCAACTTTAAGATCGTATGAAAAAAATATATTGTTCATATGGAAAAATATCGTTAAAAATGCAGAAAACCAAAAAACCACTTTTTCATAATCGGTTTTTCAGTTAATCTAGTCAATTTTTTATTTGTTATTGCAAATAAGCATTGAAATTGATCAAAAAGATTAATTTTCATGTAATATAATGTTTTGCTTTGACTATTTCCCTCGTCTTAATTTCCACCAATAACAAACCCGCAATTTTGAATTACAAATGGTTTCTAGATGAAAAAACTGTATGACAGCTCCTGTCAGCAGTTTCTTTGAATTTACCCGCGGCAAAACTTGCCAGCTGTTGTATCCAAAAATTACAATACCTTTGATAACAAGTAATTATGGTCTCCTAGGACACCAGGGGCGGATACAGAAAAAACTCGAGGAGTGGGCGCTAAAGATATCTTGTGCTACCTTTACTTTTATCGTAATAAAAATAATCAAGTCACATGCAAATTCTATGCCCAAATGGGATGGGGGGGTGGGGAGGGTGAGGGCTCGCGCCCCCCATATGTATCTCCCACTGTAGGACACCAGAAAACGACGCTAAACTATTTTTCTGATTTTATTGTCTTTAAATTTTGTAATATTGTTTTTAAACAGTGCTAGTCAGCTTATGTAGTCAAAATGAGTCGCTTTGGAAGTGACTCTATGACAAATATTGATCTGGCGATTGAGAAAAGTGTACAGTACAATACCGTTAAAAATTCATACGTCAATATGAAACAGTTTACCGAATTCTGCAATGCAAAGAAATACGAGCTTTTGGAAACTACAAGTTTAGAGGGCCACTAAACCTAATTCTGAAAGATTGGGCGTGGAATATGAAGAAAGAAAACGGTGAAAATTACAAAGAACTATTTGTGAAGACAATGTGGAACACCGTTGCAAAAAAAAATGTAAGAGGTGCATTTTATGAAGTTAATATCTACATATTTATTTTGTATGCATAAATAAGATGTATGTTTTGTAAGCTATGTGTATGCAGAATAATCTGTTACTCATGAAATAGTCTTGTCAAATACCATTCGGGCATCTAATTTTTCCTGTGAAAAAACTCGAAAAAACACAATGCAAAGTAATATTTTTTTAACAAAATGCATTCGTGCAGGTGCAAATTTTCTGACCATCCACATGCTAAGAATTTTTTATGAATTCGGGTATTTAACATAAGTTTGGCCCTGGTCTAATTTAACTTTTTTTCCAAGGTACAATATATGAAATCTGGTAGTATTCAGTAAATCGTTGAAATTAGTGGACTGTATATATTTACTGATTCATTTATTTCTTTAACATAACAATAAAAGGAGAAGAATGGATCATTAGAATTAAGTTTTTGACATAAGCGAAACTAATTTTTTTCAAAACTAACGAGACCCAGGCGAGATTTTCATAAGTTTTCACCGGTTTTGCAACATGTGACCGTTCTTTATCTTCAATAACTCATCAGGTCTTATCTGGTCTTACGTAAATTACGGATACCCGAACTCTAACATAGTCAAGAAAAACGGGTAAATTTTCTAAATATAACTAACATTTATAACTACAAAATTAGTAAAAATGTTTATTTTTTTAATATCCACCGTACCGTTTTGCATCGGTATTGAGCTCTTATCGAATGTACTTTAGCTCCAGTAAAGTTTTCTTTAAAATAACAGTAATGTGAATAAAAAAACATTTTTTATTTTCGCAATTATGCATAATGAAATAATCATTGAAGCATCTGAATTCCGTAAAAAATCTAAATATTCCAAGTTGAAGTTTAACCTCTCTTATCGTAAACATTTAGTCGAACACGATAAAACAGACCATGTGTGTTTGTGATGTCATGGTCTCGGGAATCCTATGAGTAATAGATCAAGGATATGTTGATAAGAAGTAAACTATTTTTATTACGTTGTATGCGACATTTTAATAATAGTAATTTTAGAATGGCAAATTGTTTCGTCAGTTATGAATGTCTCTTTTGACATTCTAAATACAATTAGGTAAGGTTCAGACGGTCAATATAATTGTTTCGTACAATTAAAACATTTTCACTCGTCAAAATGTGAGCTGATTCAATTTTTGGACTTTGTTGAAATAAAAACACGTGTTTGGGTTTTCGACTTCGTTTACTAAAATACTAACTAACAACAACAATTTTTCCGTGTTATGAATAAAGAAAACTAACTAGTATCAACTTAAAATATAAAAAAACATAAGCGATCTTTACAAGTCGGTGGTCGAGCAGTGAGAGACATCTTTTTTTCCCCAGAGTAGGTACCTACCCATCAAGAGGCTGAAGATAAAATTGATTTCTCACTCTCGACCAAAGGGTAAAATATAACTAAATTGCCTATCTAATGTTAGTAAATGTTTATGAGTAAACTGAACTCGCGCACTGACACTACGATTAAAAATATTAAGAAATAAATATATACAATACAATTAATAATAAATGGTTTCCAAACAATAATGAAGGAAAAATATTGTCAGTGTCCCTTACACCACTCAAACATATTGAATCGCTATTATGTCAGTCGCTACGTCTCTTAAGGCCGGTTCAGACGCAGCTAGTTGTTTAGTCGAGTGGTCAAGTAATTTAGTACTTGACCAGTCTGGACACCTTCATTTTAGTCGAGTTTACTGGCATGGTCGAGTTATCGGTCGAGTTTAGTAAATAGAAGTCTATTCTATTTTTCTGGGCGAGTAGCAGCCCCTACCACAAAAAGCAACCGACTAGCGCAACAACTAAACACGTCTGGACAGGAAACAAATTAATTTAGTCAGTTTAGTCTAGCAAAATATTAAATGACTCCTCGGACATCCTGAGGACAAGAAAATATTCTCTTGGGTCTTCTAAAGCCAGTTCTTTTAAAAGGCAACTGGAGGCTCCAAGCTCATTTCTTCTACTAATCCATTTTCTTACCCTTAGACGTTTAGGCTTTTGTATTTCTTCCAAACATAATTGCTAGTTTCGTTAATAAGAAGTTTTAACATTGATGGAAGAAGATTTTGTTTTGTAACTAATCGACTCAACTAAAACACTGGCCCCGTGTAAACGATTGTTTTGACTCTACTTGATTAAGCAAACTCTACTAATTAACTCGACTTGTGTGGACAGTACACACACTCGACTAAATTACTTTACTCTACTAAATCACTGGCTGCGTCTGATCCGGGCTTTAAGCTAGCAGAACAAAGTCAGCAGAATTAAAAATCAATACATGGACAATTAAAGGCTCATTAAAGGCTAATTAAATGTCCTAATTTAAATGTTAAAAATGTTCTGCTTTGCGAATTTTCGCAATAATGAAACAATGAAATTCAGTGTTTCGGTAGTATAGTCATTGAAAACTTATTAATGGCTGATAAAAAGAGATAATTACAAATTTTCTGCTCTGCGAATTTTTGTTATAATGATTGTTCTGCTAGCTTAAACTTAAGTGAGCAGATCATGACCGAAAAAGTGGTTGAAACAATAAAAATTGCAATTTTCTTTGCACAGTTATGAACGGTTCATTAAAGGCTAATTAAATGCCCTAATTTAAAATTTTCTGCTCTGCGAATTTTCGCAATAATTACTGTTCTGCTAGCTTTATCAGAAATGAGCAGAACATGACCGAAAATGTGGTTGAAACAATAAAAATTGCAATTTTCTTTGCACAGTTATGAACGGTTCATTAAAGGCTAATTAAATGCCCTAATTTAAAATTTTATGCTCTGCGAATTTTCGCAATAATTAATGTTTTGCTAGCTTTATCATAAATGAGCAGAATATGACCGAAAAAGTGGTAGAAACAATAAAAAAGGCAATTTTCTTTGTACAGTAATTAACGGCTCATTAAGGCCTAATTAAATGCCCTAATTTAAAATTTTCTGCTCTGCGAATTTTCGCAATAATTACTGTTCTGCTAGCTTTATCATAAATGAGCAGAACATAACCAAAAAAGTGGTTGAAACAATAAAAATTGTAATTTTATTTGCACAGTTATTAACGGCTCATTAAAGGCTAATTAAATGCCCTAACTTAAAATTTTCTGCTCTGCGAATTTTCCCAATAATTACTGTTCTGATACTAGTTTTATCTTAAATGAGCAGAACATGGCCGAAAAAGTGGTAGAAACAATAAAAATTACAATTTTCTTTGCACAGTTATTAACGGTTCATTAAAGGCTAATTAAAAGCCCTAATTTAAAATTTTCTCCTCTGCGAATTTTCGCAACAATTGTCCATGTATTGATTTTTAATTCTGCTGACTTTGTTCTGCTAGCTTAAGAGACGTTCAGTCAGAGTTCAGTCAGATTGGCGTACAGTCGTATACTGTCTTTTATATTTTTTCAAGATTGAGTTGACCCAATAGACCAGGGCCAATTGAAACAAAAAAATTCTTAACAGTATGTGGATGGTCGGAAAATTTAGGTTAAATTTTACGTAAATTAAGAAAAATAAAGTGGACTGAGTAAAAGTTCCGGAAGTGGGGTGGGGGTAGTTAAATATAAGATTTGTGGCTGAAATATTCATCCTATCTAAAAGAGTTTAATACAAAAGTTGTAGATAATTAAAGAATCTAAAACTTTTGTATTAATCATTTTTCAACATAACCTGAAAATTACCGAGAAAAATGCTAAAAACCGTATATAATTTTTATCTCCCTACGAATTTAAATTTAAAATAACGCCTAATTAAAAAAACTAATTTTTTCATACCATCTTTAAGTCGAGGTTTCAACAAAGAAAATGAGCACTGATGAAGGGAAAATTTGTAAACCAACTTTTTCGATTGAAATTAGGTTGTTAATTTAATTTTAATTCGTATAAAATTGAAAAATAAATATTTTGCTGTGAAAAAATTACAGTTTATTTAAAACACACCAAGTTTTATAAGTTTGAGGTTGTATTTATTATAAATTAATTAAAATCAATGTGTTCGAGACTTTCTCGATCACTCATATCTAATAAAATATAATTTAAAAAAGTTTAAAAATAAATAAAGTACTAATTTTAAAACCTTAAATAAAGTTAAAACAAACTAGTTGAGAATGATCTTTAGCATTGCCATAAACCGAACAAATTGTAATGACATTATTAATAAAATTTTAGATTGACAGTTCTCAGTTCAGTTCTCATTCTAATCAACATAGCCACAGTCTACTCGAAAAAATAGTAATTCACTATGCGTCTACTTTAAATTCAATGTCATTTTAAAATTTTCATCTTTTGGACCCCATTTTAAATGAGTTCCCGAAGTGGTACGGAGGGGCACATCAAACCTCATCAAATCAAACATCAAATTCACAAAGACAAAGAAACATACACACATACATACATACATACACACAGATCGAATTCAGATACCGAACAATTTGTTCGGTGAAAATCAGTAGCAAAGTATTTCAGAGGGCTTGAAGGTTAGTTTTGGGAAAAGCTTCACGAGTTGCCACTGACAGCGCTACAATTCGTCAAATTATTGAAGCTCTTTTAATATGCCCATCACATGTCAATCGGAAATCAAATATTGAAGCAATATATTGACCGTCTAACGACCCTTAAATGAGGACTGTGGCTGCTTCAACAAATATCCAAAGGCAAAAGTAGAGTAAAACATTTTCGTTTTTCATTTCTGTAATAATTCATAGTGGCGTGCTCGTTTAAATAATCTTCTTTCTGGATAACAAAACCACTTTTTATATTAAAATATTTTTATTTTTTTAAGTTTCGACTTTTAATCTAAAGTCGTTTTCAAAAAATTGACGATGACAAAAAACATGTCCCATGTTTTTATTATCAGAAAGAAGCGTAATATCGAATTATCTAGAGAAATTAAATAAAATTAATTGACCTGCAAAACAAAAGTTGCAAAAAAAACCAAAATATCTGTATATTTGTCTTTTTAGAAAATAGATGTTTTTAAATAAAATATTGTTTTTTTAAAAATCGTTGATAAGATAACCCTAGTATCTGTTTTTCTTAGTACGTCATTTTTACTGCATTTGAATGGGTCAAAACATACAATTTACGTTTTACATTCTATACATTCCAGATGACCTTTTGCCGTATTCCTTCTGTTTGAAAAACTTTTTGATTTTCAGTACAGTAATCGAAAACAGAATTAAATAAATTTTAGATAGAAGAGAAGAAAATAATTACACTCCCTACACTGTAGTCTAGATAAGTAATTATGAATTTTTTCTTTAGTTTATATTAAAATGGATAAAAAACTCCATAAAGATATACACAGTGTATTATACAGGTATAAATGGTTTATTATAAAATGATAAATTATGATTTAACTATTGAAGTTGTATACCACCACAAGGGTCAACAAAACCTATATTGGAAGTATAGACGGATTTTTCCGAGATGTATTAATTATTATTATTGTTCGAGTCCAAGAAAACAAATTACTATAATGCCTATCTTTATGTACCATTCACGTATGTCACAATTATACTTAGACATTCACTTGGCAAATATAATTCATGGAGAACGTGCATACATTTTCTTCTATTATTAATTTAAGGGTTATTGTGAAATTGCACTGCATATTATGGTGGAATGTAGCGTATCCTCACTATTACTGTACTCCTAATTTCTCAACTACTACTATATTATAGCCTAGATAAGCAATTATGAATTTTTTCTTAATTTATATTAAAATGGATAAAAAACTCCATAAAGATATACACAGTGTATTATACAGATCTGGCAAAATTTTAACGGAATATAGGATTTTCAATGTAGAAGTCGACCAGCAAAATATATAAGAAATCCGGCAGCAGTATGAAAATGTTAGGAAAGGATGAGTGTATGTGAGACTTTCAGGAACAGATTTTGCGACGATAAAGTTCCATTGTATGCGAGATATTATTTGCTGCAATAAATGTAACAAATAATTTCTCTTTTGAAAATAAGTGCTGTGGTTCCTTTTTGCCATAACGGCTTTGAAAATAAAATACATTCTACGATTTAAAAAACATCTAATGTAATAAAAGTTCAAATAAACCACCTTTTTGTGCCAAAACAATAGGCGAATCAAAATAACTAATACGCCCTCTCGTGGTGGCAAATGCAACCCTTTTCACAGACATTCATTTTATTGTTTTGCACTTGTTGAATAGTTCGTTTTATATTTGCTTGTAAAAAACAGTTGTGTAGTGTAGTTTTTTCAAATAAGAATGAGTAATTCATATTTTTCCGTACCTCAGTGTTCTTCATGGGCGAAAACAAACACGGATTTAAGTTTCCATATGTTCCCAGAGGCTGGAATATGTCGCGTGAAAGTAAAATCTGAGTTAGGACGCTCCACATGGATGTGTAGGCGTTAAGCTTGGATTTTAAGATTTAAAATTGGAAAAGTTGTGACATTTTATTGATGACGATTTTTTATATATCTATTGAAAAGACCAAAACCATCACAATTTCTAAAGACCCAATTAGATGCAAACTCGTAGTAGAAAATAAACCAATAGAACAATTATCACAGTTTAGATACCTTGGTGTAGATCTTTCAAGTTGCCATGACCCAGTTAAGGACCTCAGAAGCCTAATTAACAAGGCAGCAATTACCTCAGGATGTTTGAGAGATGTGATATGGGATAACCGATACATGGGACTGGACAGTAAGATCAAGATCTATAAAACTTGCGTTAGACCTATAATGACCTATGGTATAGAAGCTCGAGAAGACACCAGTAAAACGAAGAAAATGCTGCGTGTCGCCGAAATGAAAACATTAAGAGCTATAGTGGGCATCACAAGAAGGGACCGAATACGAAACACCGATACCAGAGAGCAATGCGGTATCCAGGATATAGTAAGGTGGGGAAGGCAACGAAGAAGACAATGGTACAATCACGTTAGAAGAATGGAGGAACACCGACTACCGAAGATCGTGTTAGAAGGAAACCCTATAGGCAGGCGTCCACTGGGAAGACCACCAAAAAGATGGAGAGATAGCTGGCAGTCTACCTCTCAAGAAATTTTACGGCAGGCTCGAAATTAACAGATCAACAGATCTATAAAAAGAAAAAGAAGAAGAAGAAGATTTTTTCCGAAGAGGTAAATAAAATAATTATATGCCATAGGAAGAAGAAGTTTAAAGCTGACAGCTGTTTCCAGTCAGAATTTGTCGATTTCATTAGTTCAAACTACAGAACCAGAACGAGAAGCCGCTGAAAGAAGTGAAAGGTTAAACAGGAGAAATACTGTTAAAATTATAGATTTCACAGACTCTCAGTGCAATGGAGAACCAGGGCCTGAACGTACTAACGGTGATTTGGAAGGTACACAAAGCCTGCTAATGCTCTTAAATGAGCAAGATCAGTATGAAGGACCCAATAAGTTTCGTGACTTTGAGGTGCAAGTAAATACTTAAAAAATATCAACATTGAGTGATCTCTTAAAAACAGATAGTGATCTTAAAAGTTTTACTGGAATTTTCAGTTTTGAGCTTTTGGATACAATTGTGGAAGCAGTTCAAATGAATTATACTGACAATTTGCCTTATTTATTTTATACAACTATCGTATAACCTTTGTCTACCATTTAAAAAAAAGTTATTTTCTATTTCAGAACTCAAGGAAGCACCGGTACGGTGAAATTAAATGATATCGTTAGAGACGGGAATCCACGTTATAGAAAGTTATCTGCGTATATTCCTCAAGATGAAGAGTTACGAATGGCTTTAACAGCAAAGGAGGCCATGACGTTTGCTGCCCACTTAAAATTGGGTTACCATGTTTCTAACGACTACAAAATGAAGCAGGTATGTAATTTTCTGCATGCAATTTCTATTCGGAGTTACCAAAAGTAATAAATTTATGAATGAAAATAAATATAATAAGATGTAAAGAAAAACGCCAAATCAATCATACGTAATATATTTTTTGACTACCTACTAGATTCGGGTACATTCCAAGTACACTGAAAGAGAACACCAATTGGTGCTCTACCATTTAAACCTTGTTGTAGTAAAGTTCAATTTTGCCTACCTAACCTAAGCCCATCAAATCCAAACCTAAACTTTTTGGGCCACTCATTATTTCCTTATCTAACAATCAACTATTTTATCACACTTAAAAAAGAGAGGAAAGAAGAGGGAGAAAAGTAGGAAATGAGTATAATTAGAGGGAATTGTTCAGTAAATGTGTTTTGAATTCTTTTTTTAATTTGATCATATTATATTGTTTAAATTCAAGAGGTATCGCAATGTGTAATTTATACACATAAAACTGGAACCTTCTTTCGCTTTTGTACATTATTTTCTCATTAAGGTAAATTCGACTTTTAGACAATAGAATTTTCTAAAACAGACACAAGGCACATTGAAAGCCATTTCAACTCATTCAGTTTGTGCGAAACATGATCATATTTTCTGATGCCATATGAATCTAATGCAGGAGTTTTGTAAACGTTGTACTCTATTACCAGTATCTTGAGCAAAACAAAAGCTGTAGATGGAGAAACAATAATTGAAATGTGACCAAACTATAGTTTCACATAAAACTTTATTTTAGCTATGGGTAAATAACATCTATGAGGGTACAGTAGCTTCAGAGCTCCATATGCTCTCTGTATCTTACTTTTGACATGCTCATGTAATTTCAAAGAGTCATCTAAAATCAAACTTCATTATTCCAAGGCCACAGATTTTTTTGCATTTAACATTAGTGAATGCTGACTAGCAACGTTTGCAATGTTGTCCAAATTGTGATTTCTTGTTTCGGGCGACGCGTTTCGTGCGGAAATCAAAAACTACCTGTAACCCTCTCGTTTCGGGCTGATTAAAAATTATGGAATTTATTCCTCTCATTTCGTGCGTAGACAAATTAGTGGCTTCTGAGAGAAAATATTTTCTAACGTAACGAAACTAGTTACCCCTCATTTTCGAGGACGCTGAACACGATGGAGGTGGTTTAAACTCTTTCTGAGTTGACCATCACCCCCAAACGGCCAAAAACAACACGAAAGGGCTGAAATGCGAACACACCGCCTTATACCGAAAAAAACTGCGTCACCTCCCGTTTTCGTGTGTGCTGAACATGATTGAGATTCTGAATCTTCTCACAAATATATAAATGCATCCTACAACCAATTTGGGCATATGGTATCGAATTGTGGAGCTGCAGCAAGCCCTCTAACACAAAAATCTTCCAGACCTTTCAGTGTAAGACGCTAAGGATGATCACAGCTGCACCGTGGTACGTCTCCAACATAACCCTCCATACTGACCTCAATATACCCTTCATAAACGACGTCATCCGTACCTATTCAAACAAATACAAAAACCGAAACACGAACCACAGTGATCAACTCGTAAATGGACTCTTCAACCCACCAGTTGAAAACAGAAGACAAAAGAAAATGGCCCGAAGATCTCAATAGATGAATCCAGAGAGATGTCAATGGATAGTACGTCACTCACGCCTTTATAATTTAGACTATTTACTTATTACTAATTCAAGTATATTGTAAATAAGCAGTAAATAAAAAAAATAACTTAACGGAATTAAAGATGCTCTCTCAAAATGCAATTAAGGTATAGTTCGTGCAATACATATAGTAGCCCCAATTTAACAGCTTTAAAAGCTCTCGAGCTAATATATTAAAGTAGAACACTCGATAGAGACTTTATAGAACTTTTCAGATGGCCGGGTTAAAGTGATTACGAGGACTATACCTACTTACATTAACAACAAATAATAACGATTGCGTATTTAACAATCTCTTGTAAAACTGGATTTTGAGCAAGCGGTGATTAGTGCAGTAGAAAACAATTTTCCAGAAGCCCAAATTTCTGGCTACAAATTGCAATTCACCATAATTTGTTTTTTCGGTTTATATACATATATTATGTAGTTGTTTAACTTGTATTTGAAAACCACTTTGTGATTATGATAATTTATATTATTCTTGTTTCAGCATTCGCGGAATTTTTAATGTATTATGATTAGTTTTTAATAACTTTAAATTGAGCTCTATTATTTTATATTGATACCTACACATTTAAAAGTCTATTAGCAAGAACTAATTGAGGAAGGTTATGGTCAATATTATTTATTATTAATTTATGCAAATCTTTTAACCGGCAATGGTATGTTAATTATAAAATCTCTCTTCTCCCGTTAGATCCTATTTAAGAACTTTTTATTTTACAATACTAGTTTAAGAAAATAGATACAAAATCAATACCTTAAGTTTAAACAAAAATTAAATGGTTCAATATTAAAAGATACATAAAGGTTTCAGTCTAACAAGACCATCATCAGGCCTATAATATAATAGTCAGACCATAGCGAATGAGAGTCGGTGAAAATTAAATGTAAGCAAATAAGTTAGTCGTATAGTTTTAGATTATTTAAGTGGTATATATTTTATTTTCAAGTCATTCCCTATGGTTTGACTATTAAGTTATAGTCCTTGTAATTGCTATAGTCCGGCCATCTGAAAATTTCTTTAAAGTCGATGTCGAGTTTTCTACTTTAATATATAGCTCAGGAGCAAGAGAATATTTCTCGAGTTGATAAAATAGAAACATGCATTCGCTAAAATGTAATCGAAGCGACTAATGGCTCGGTCACCCGACCAAATCATAGTTTAACCGGCCTTGCGTCCTATTCGCTATTACCCACAGATTGAGTAAGCCGCATTGTCTAATGCTTCGTTTCAATATTCAACCAATGACTCGTGGACAGTCCACGTTGACTGTCTCAAAGGATGCCGCTTATGTTGGGCGAGGGCCGGCGAGGTTGAAGTTTTTTTGGTAGCAACAAAGGCGCCGCTTTTCGCGAAACAAGTCTCGTGACTCGGAAGTATAATCGATTATTTTCTAAGCCGAAAAATTACATATATGTATAGTAGAACCCACCGCTTTATGAGAAAGATAAAACGCTATAAAAACAGCAAAGGATACCGCCAATAGAAGAAATGCTAATTGATCTGGACATTTTTGA
The DNA here is from genome assembly GCA_949320105.2 of Crepidodera aurea. NCBI lineage: Eukaryota > Metazoa > Arthropoda > Insecta > Coleoptera > Chrysomelidae > Crepidodera > Crepidodera aurea. The sequence goes on along the minus strand of OX439473.1, from coordinate 74,783,844 downwards.
GTTCTTTAATGTCGAAAACGCCGTACACTGTCCATATACATAAAAATAAAATGATATTTTGGCTATTAGGACCACTGTGCAAAGATTCAATAACCAACTTACTGGAGATCGTTAGGGGTAATTTGCGTAAAATTTCTATATTGATTAACTTTCTTTAATATGAATTTACATTTTAATTTCTATAACGCATATTAGATTTCAATAGAGGTTGACCACTCCACCTCTCCCATAGGTTCATTTTCTGATATCTTGTGAGATTCACAAACGTTGCTAATTAAAATTTTTGTCTCAAATTTTAATTCTAAAATTAAAAACACAGTGAATAAAGTCATAAATATTATAAATTAATTAAGCTTACCTACCCTATCTCAACCCTCACCATTGGATTCACTGTCATCAACATTGATAATCAATTTCTTCGGACTCGTTATATAAGAATTTTCTTCTTTGATAACATGTTTGATGTTTGTCTGCCAATGATCAGCTGAACTTTTGTTAATTTCTTCTTTTACCAAATTTGCTATCAACCCGTCAAATTTGGGAAACACGTTATAACGCCTTCTTCTTCTTTTTTAATTTGTTCCCAAATTAATTCTGTGGGGTTAAATACACAAAAATAGGGCGGAAGGCGCAATACCTCGTGGCCCCTTTTTGATGCCATTTCATCAATAAAAAGTTTTATAATATATATGTAAAGATGCCCAAACGATGTACAAATGTTTAGAAGTCTCATTTTTACTTGATTCCTTTTTCAAGTTAGAAAAATGGCGTCGAATGATGTAATTCCTGCTGGAATAAAAGTTGTAAATAAGCTAATTGTGGATGGATTACTAAAAATCAGAGAAAAAATTTCAAGTTGAAATTTTTATACAAAATAACCTCACAATTAGAACCCTCCGTGGATGGTCCACACTAGCGTCAGCGTCTATTTGGTATTTGAGGTATTTTTTTGTAAAATAAATCCATCCACAATTAGCTAATTTACAACTTTTATTCCAGCAGGAATCACATAATTTGACGCAATTTTTGTAACTTGAAACAGGAATCATTTAAATAAAAATGTCAACTTGAAATGACTTGAATCAAATATTGAAATAGTATGAACGTTCACTTGAATTCAGGTTACTCCTTTCAAGTTACTTGAATTCAAGCAACTTGTAAAGTCTGAACGCCGCTTTATAGAAATTAAAATGTAAATTCATATTAAAGAAAGTTAATCAATATAGAAATTTTACGCAAATTACCCCTAACGATCTCCAGCTAAGTTGGTTATTGAATCTTTGCACAGTGGTCCTAATAGCCAAAATATCATTTTATTTTTATTTATATGGATAGTGTACGGTGTTTTTGACATTAAAGTACTCAAAAATGTCCAGATCAATTAGCATTTCTTCTATTGGTGGTACCCTTTGCTGTTTTTTCTTTCTCATAAAGCGGTGGGTTCTACTATAACATTTAACGTAAAATCACTAATTATTTTTTACAGTGTATAATAACTTAATAAATAATATTTATGGTTTTTAAATAAAAAGAAATTATAAAAATAGTACATTATCCAATGAGTGCAAAAGAAGTTTATTACACACGAGAATGAAGTTTGCAGCACGAGCCGTAGGCGAGTGCTGCAATCATTCGAGTTCAGCTTTTGAGTGTAAACACGCACTGTGTAGATGTTTTCGCTATGTTTACATTGCTTGGATATAGTTTAGTACATAAATTCATTGTTTACTGTTACTTTAGTTATTTTTAATCTTTATTTCGTGAGTCATGCAAATTTATTTCTGACATAAATAGTGTGATGTTCCACGGTAGAAAATGTTTACTTGATTAATGAACACCCATTTAATGAATGAGGTTGTGATTTATAGCTTATTATTTAATAATACAGTAATAACTTTAATTTATTCATTATTAAAAATGCAACTATTTTCTTGTTTTTTTATCTAACTAACCAAAATTAACATAATGGGTTTTTTATTGTTTATTTATACAACGTGGGCCCTTTTATTTTTTTAAATTATTTCCTTATTGAACTATATTAATATTTTTATTATTCTTTTATTTCCTCAAAGTTCTTTATGGTAAACTGTTTTAAACAAATGGTTCGTAATAACATAATAGACCAGTCAATTTGTTAAATCATGACTTGTTTTTGGGTTTTGTAGGAGGAGCTAAAAATTACTTCTTTGATTTTGAGAAATTGATGCTTCAGATTTCATTTGGAAAATAAAAATTAAATGATTTTTTAAAGACTTCCATCCGGGCCCGTCTGATCCAATAGGCCAGTCAATTTGTTAAATAATGACTTGTTTTTGGGTTTTGTGGGAGCAGCTAAAAATGACTTTTCTTTGATTTTGAGAAATTGAATGCTTCACATTTTATTTGTAAAACAAAAATTAAATGATTTTTTAAAGACTTCCATCTGGGCCCGTCTGATCCAAGATCTCCGATATCGCTGAAGCCTGGTGGCGTAGTGCGTTTCCTGTCCATTTTGTTACTCCACCCAGTTCACTATTTTTGTTCCCTGTACTAGTTTGTACAGTTCTTTTGCTGGGTGTTAAAACTTTTTGGATCTAATGTTGGTTGCCCAAAAAGTGTTTTGCCTCTGGCTCCTTATTGCATAACCTGCACCTAAGGTCTCCATTGTACAGTCCAATTTTGTTTAAAAACTCTTTTACTGGTCCATGACCAGTCATGAGTCCTGGTATCACTGTCAGCTTATTTCTGCCCAATAAGAGTAGTTCAGCTGTTCTTTTGAAATCTGACTGTTAATAACTGGCAATTAAAAGCCTCGATATAAAAAACCACTAACGCTTAGTACATCATATTGTTAGTGGATGCGTTACTGAAGAACAACTGAAACTTTAAAATTAAAATTGCTATAACAATATCTATCTGTCGTTATTCTTCCTATTTCCCTCTCAGGGATGTTATATGGTCTCGGGTCACCTGATCCAATCAGATCGCCCTGCATGGGTAGTGAATAAGAGGGCATTTCATATTTGAAATTTTTTTCTTCGTGATGTGGGGTACCTTTTTTCCCCGGAAGTGCTGGTTGTTGTTTTTATATGAAATGCGATTTACGACTTAGGACGCGGTGTCTCTTTTGATACTTTTTTGCGTTTTTATAATTCCGCCATGCTACCGTTTGAGAAGAAGCTAACGTTTGTTTCTTGGTGAATATGCGTTTTGTTAAATTATTTTATAAAATTTACTCTTTGCCAGTGACGTCGTGTGTGTAAAATATGTTGAATTTTCAACAGACGCGAAAGATGATTACATTGTTCCAAGACTCATTTCTACGTTACCTGACGTTTCGACCTTCTTCCTTACTCCCTATTAAAGATTTACAATGATATAAAAAATGTTAGAATACTTTATTATAGAAACTGGTCACCAGATAATTTCACAAAATATGATAATAATATGGAATTAAGAACAAGATTTTGAAATTTAAGATACTTTTTTAGTCAGGTCTGTCCGGTACCATTTTTTTAATTTGCAGGTATTCATGGGTACATTCACCCCCGAAAATCTCAGCTGTCTGAAATTTGTGGAAGGGCGGGAAAACGGATCATTGGTCTCAAAAATATGTTTTTTTTTCGCCGATATTTCCGAAAATATGACACCTACAGAATTTTTGTTTGGACGAAAATGAAGATTAGTTCATTACCTAAAAAAATGATCCTCATCATTTTTGTCAAAAATACGATACTTCTCAACATAACCGGCTCCAAAACGCATCCCCATTTTTAGCTCCTGCCCTGCATTTAGAGAGCACGCTCTAAAGGAATGACACTCCCAAACGGATTACATTTCAATAAATCACGTAAAAATTAATATTTTTTCATGATTCAAAGTTCAGATGAAAGAAGGAACCTGTAGATATAATATCATGTTACTTTTTCCTTTTATCTATTTTTCTGAATTATTGAAAAACCGGGCCAAAGTTTGTTTTTGCTCGATATTTTGACCCTCCTATAAATTTATTCATATTTTTTTTACCAAGACTAATTTCACCGAATCCTTTTTGATAATGGGGCTTTGCAAGGTGTTAAATAAACAACATGTTTTTTAGGGCGTTTTTTTTGGATTTCCGGAGTTTTTGAAAATGCTGGGGTCTATCGGGAATTAATAGTTAATCAAGGACCATATCGGTTTTCAACGCACATCATTAGAAAGCTTAGCTTGTCCCCTTGTCGATGGCAATTTTCTTTTTTTTTTAATTTTTTTTGTTTTCCGGAAAATTGAGAAAACTCTCACCCTTATGAAAAATCGACATTTTTTTGAGTATTTTATTAAGTGCACGTGAAAAAAAACTCTGCCTTCACACTTTCTCAAATTGGATTTTTTTACAATAAATTTATTAATCAAGTGCAAAAAGTGAAAAAAAGTTGGTTATTATTACCTTATCTTTTGCCTTCAGACAAAAACGGGAGGATATTCAAGTTTTGGTAGGATATTCAAATTTTCCGTTTTTACCACAATGATTTTGAAAAGGAAGCGCCGTATTTTCAGATTCTCAAAATTGCGAATTTTTGAAACGCCGTTTTTGCAAAAAATATTAGTGTAGCGAAAAAAATCATAGGATAACTTTTGTAGGTAATGAACTACTCTTCATTTTTGGTCTCTCTAAGGGTCATATTTCGGCAGATATAGTCGAAAAACGGATTTTCGGAAACTCTAGAGCCATTTTCCCACCCTTCCACAAATTCCACGTAAAATTTTGACGGACAGACTTGGTGCCCAGGTTTGGGGTTTTTCTGGCGTTATTATTTACTGAACTATTTGGGCGTTTCTGGGAATGATTTGATATTATTATGAAAACTTCAGTTACGACGAAGTTCAAATATTCATAATACGAGTCTTCTTCACATTATTTACCATTAAAAACTTTTTATTTACTACGGTTGTAATTTTTCTTTCATCTATTTGAGCTGTTTATTATTATTGTTATTAGTTTTTTCCTCTGCGAGTTATCGCTGTTTATTTTCAATTCTAACGACATTTTATACTCGATTGACTAGGTTATTTATGATTTGATATGAAATCCTTCGCGTAAACTTTTTATTTGTTGAAATTTATTTATATTTCTATTGCAGATTACGAGAATTCTACAAATGTTGGGTCTAGATCAATGTCAACACACATTGACTTCAAGATTATCTGGAGGTCAACGGAAGAGGTTAGCAGTGGCACTCGAGTTAATTAGCAATCCTCCCATTCTATTTCTCGACGAACCAACTACGTAAGTATCACATTATGAATTCGACAATTGTACTTAGGAATAAATCAACTGTGTTATGCTTGTCACGTCCTATTATTAACGTAGGTACTTACCTCAGGTATACCGGGTGTCCAAATAAAAAGGATATCCGCCATATTTAACGAATTGTTTTATGTGCAAATCTCAGACTAAACCACTAAAGTATTTGTTTAAATTTTTCGTTTTGTTAATGTAGTTGCAATTGATTTTTATCAAAAAGTGATTATCAGTTAAACTTTCTTATTTTTGAACTTTTAATACCACACACGCGCAAATAAATATTGGTCGGATTATTATTTGATATATTCTAATCATTAGCTTCCTTAATATAGTATATTGTGCAACAAGTGGGCAAAGTTAAACTTTTCTCACAAGTGTGGAAGATTGTGGTACGAGCCTGAAGGGCGAGCAAACACACGAGTGTGAAAAGTACTTTCCCCAAATGTTGCACACTATACTTTTTCTATAACTGCACACATTTAAAGAATACAAGTAATGTAACTTAATATTTATTTTTATGGTTAGCAAAACTAAAATAACATTAAAGTAGCCTACCTCTTAACAGTTAAATAATTTTTTTTATTTTAGTTTTGTATTTCTTCTCCATCCCATAAATTTTTCGTATGCCAATTCATAATTTTTTCTTGAAATTACCGGTAACAAATCTAACGTTACTTTTGCAGCTCTTTCCAATATATCTGACGGAGTATTATCAAAATCGTCACTATTGTCAGTATCCATATTATTTATTATAAATAGGTATATGTCTTATTAAAATAATATTTAATGGAAATTGCGATTTTTAAGGAAGAACTACCTTAAGAATTTAAAAAACTTCTATAATCTGACAGTTGTAACCACTATTTAAAGCTGGACAGCAGCCAACTAAGTTTTTGTCGATTTTTGTTGATTCTCCATAAAATGTATGGTGGTGTGGGATGTGGGCAAAAATATTTCTCACAGTATGAGGAATACATGGTTTTGAAATTAAGTAAGCTATGAGAAATACGCTACTTTTCATAACATTTGTAGAAAATAGTAATTTATGCAACAAGTGCATAAAGTGATACTTTTTTTCACGAATGGAAAATTTGACCGCTCGAGCCGTTAGGCGGGTGCGGCAATTCCATGAGTAAAAAAAAACACTTTATGCATATATTGCATACAATATTTTTTCTACAACTGCTATGAAAAGTAGCGACTTTCTGATAGCTTACTTAGTTTCAAAACCATATATTGCTCATACCGTGCGGAAATACTTTTCCTCGCGGCACTTTGCCCACACCACATACATTTATATGGAGAATCAACAAAAATCGACAAAAACTCAGTAGGCTGCTGTTAAGCTTTAAATAGTTGTCACAACTGTCAGATTATAGAAGTTTTTTAAATTCTTAAGGTAGTTTTCATTCGTGCTTTGATAAAAATCGCAATTTCCATTAAATATTATTTTAATAAGACATACATCTATTTATAATAAATAATATGGATACTGACAGTAGTGACGATTTTGATAATACTCCGCCAGAGATATTGGAAAGAGCCGCAAAAGTAACGTTAGATTTGTTGCCGGTAATTGGCATACGAAAAATGTATGAAATGGAGAAGAAATACAAAAATAAAATTAAAAAAATTATTTAACTGTTAAGAGGTAGGCTACTTTAATGTTATTTTAGTTTTGCTAACCATAAAAATAAATATTAAGTTACATTACTTGTATTCTTTAAATATGTGCAGTTGTAGAAAAAGTATAGTGTGTAACACGCGGGGAAAGTACTTTTCTCACTCGTGTGTTTGCTCGCCCTTCAGGCTCATACACAAACTTTCACACTCGAAAAGTTGAACTTTCCCCACTTGTTGCACAATATACTACAGCCCCATACAAATAATGGAATATTTTATTAAACTCCTTCAGTAAATTACAACTAATGACTGAATTGGAAATTGTACAAAATAATATTAAAAAAAATCAACAACTAAATTATATATTTTAGTTTCATTTCGCAATGTGGATATTGAAAACGAAATTGTTTGGTTGACTAATGTGAATTTTTTATCCAGTAACGTTTGTTTCTGTTTGAATCGTGGATATAAAGCTTCATTTAAATTGTGAATAATGTAGAAGACTCGAATTTTCTAGAAATACTGCGCTCCAATATATCTACTGCTCTTGTTAAATAATTTTTATTAAATTAAATCTAAATGTTCTCGAGTTAGTTTTTTTAACCAGTATTTTTTTAGATTAATTTATTGCATTTTAATTTAAATGTAAACAATTATTGTTGCATTAATAAGTAATTAATATGAATAAAACACATATCAACAAATTAACTCCTTAACCACAATATTATTGTAAACATGAGTAACAGGAAAGAATTGACGTTGAAATTTAATTTTGCCTGCGGTTATATTTAATGAATATTCTGTTAAATAGATATTTCTTTGATTCATCACATGCAATGAATAATTAATAAATTAAATAGAATTTTGAGTATGTCGGCACTAGCTGTCTCTTTTTATATCTCGAAGTTGATCCTTGTTGCAATTTCAACCAGGTCCTGGTACATGGTGATTAATGAAGAATTGTAATTATTTCAACCGTAGATTCAGACGGTTAAAATATTTGTGTTTTGTGCTATTAATATATTAATTAATTTAAAAGTCGTAACAGATATATTTTTTGGGGTAAAAAAATACACTCTAAAAGTTTCCCCTTGAAATATTAATTATTATTTATATGTATTTATTTATTTATTGGTTTTGAATTACACGTACGTAGAAGATGTCAAATAATTATTCGAGTGAATTTAATTATTGAGTCATTTCTTTATTTGGTAGCTATCAAAACAATATTGTAATTTCAAAATGCCTACTTTCATCATCAATACAAGCTATTAGTCTTTACTTAACTCGTTCGCTGCCCCTGCCGCGTTTACGCGTTCGATTGGGCTTGTAGGCAATGCCCCCACCGCGTTCACGCGATTTTGTGTTAATCGCTATACAAGTGGATATCTCAGTCTGGCTCTCAGCGAAGTTTTTAAATCACAAGGGGGCAGTGAAGGTGTTAAAGATTTCCTAATAAAAAATGTCTCAAAGTTTTCTCCTATTAAGGTGGCAGTTTCCTAAAATTTTACTCATATTTCTTATCATGTATTTGTTACTTCTAATTTTTATGTAATCTAATAAAAAATAATCTAAATAATCCAAGAAAATGTGTTTCCACCCCAATTCAACAATGTGGAAACGTGTCATTTAAATGATGACGCATTTTTAGGAGAAAATATGGGGATGATCCATCTTGCAAAAACCACATGCTTTGTTGCAAATTTAATGGCATATCGCTCAATAATTCAGGCAAATTGTTTTATGAACAATTTAAATATAGTGAACTATTTAAATTTGGTGGAAGCTCACAGGAGTGTATTCTAAAGAGATGACCCCTTCTATACAGCATTTCTACATATTTGGTTTAAGTAGTAGGACACATTGTAAAAATTACTTCAAAAATTTCAATATTCTAACCCTTCTTGCTCTATTTAGATTCGAATCCGTCTGCCTAGTTCGCAACCACATTCAAAATGTGTGGGAAAGACCGACTCGTAGATATCCTGCAAGAAATTTAGATACTAATGTTTATTTAACAATATCCACCTCTGACCTAATAAAAAATGCCATTACCTACAATGCCAAAAAATTGTATAATAACCTTCCTATACAATTAAAATCTATAAATACATATGAATAGTTCACAAGATCGACCATGGCTTTTCTTCCAGAAAGACAGTAGCAGAATTCTATAACGTGCGATAGACTTTTGGGTTTCAACATAAAGAAGCATTAATTAAATTGTAAATTTTATATAAAATTTAAGTTACATTGACTGATATTGCATATCAAATGAATTTGTTATTCCTATTGTGTTTTGTTTCGTTTAGTTATTTTTATATTAAGCTTAGTTTTTAATTTAATATTTTTCTATGACCATAAAGCACTTCTTTCCCTTTTTCTCTCTCTCCTCGAGTTTAATACTCCATGTCTTCTAAAAGTAGCTTATTCGGTGAATAACTTCTTTTTTAAAAACGCTGTTTTTATTATTTTGTCTATATACCATTGAACCATTAACAAAATTAAATAGCCAAGAGATTACCAAGCTAATCTTTTGGCTATAAATGTTGAACCGGGGAAACATGGAAAGGTTTATCTATTTTAAAATTAGAAATATTGAACTCTGACTTATTCATGTCATTGCCTTGTAGTGTTTTGCAGAAATCCTAACCAAAATTTTATCGCCTTGGTCAACAGATATCATCTCTTGACGTCCGATTTCTAAAATGAAAAAAAAAATAAACTGATGAAGCTTTTGGCCAGTAATTTTGCCATGATTGTTTTATTTCTTTAATTCGGAATCCAAATCTCAAGAAACAAAAAAGAAAAAATATAAAAATATATATTTAAAAGGAAATCCTATTTAAAGGTGAATCATTAATACACACCTGTTACAAATTCAGTCCCGCTCCAAGATTTTGAACTGAACACATGCTTTTCAGGTTGTTTACATTACATTTCTTTATCCTGGATATAGGTACTATAGAAATTAAGAAGTTTCTGTTTACTACAAAATTTTCTGTTTAATTATTCTTTGTAACATTATCAGAAAAGGGCGGATATTGAAATTCCAGGATATTATTCAGTCACTAACAGGAATAAAATCTATAAGAATGGACATACGGGATTCAAGGCTTGTACTTGAAACAATAAATATGTGTAGTTGAACTTTAAAAATTGTTTTTCACAAACTCCTTAAATTTATAAATTACGCGTTTTCTTCAATTTTTAATTTTTTTCAATATTGTAGGCTTTTTAAAAAAAATAATTTTGGTCCATATTTCCCTCAAAAAAACAAATACAAATTTAACGCAAAAGATCGCGTAATTTATGCCCAAAATTGAATGAGATTTGATCAAAAGGTTTGTGGTATATGTGACCTTTATAGAACAATTCTTGATTTAAATTATTTAAGATGTAAAAATTAGGCAACAATGTGTATAATATTCACTGTGTGTCATTGTTTTATAATTGCCTTGCTTTATAAAAACGTTAACAAATAGTATATTGTGTCACAAGGGCAGAAAATGAGCTTTAGCAGCCCGAGGCTATTAGCTGCATGAGCGAGCGAAGCGAAGCGAGGGCATGTGTGACACACAACTGCTTTTCGCCTACCAAAAAAAAAACAAAAAATAGGAAAATATAACAAAAATCTTTAATTTTATAAATATCAGACAGAATTTAATAAGCAACTTAAGTAATAAAAATGTACCAATTTATTTATTATATATTATTTCCAGTTGTTAAACAATTCATAGGACTTTTCGTACCATTGCGCGTTGTCTTGTTAAGTAACAAATTTAGAGAAACATTACTACCTCCCTTCTTCTTGCAAGTCTGGTGGAGTACTCGTAAATTCTTCATCACTGCCTGAATTAGGTGCTATTCATTTTCCCTCATTCACATAACCACAATTATTCAGAATCAGAACGTATTTTTATTTTAAAGTTTAATTCTCTTGATTCTACACTGACGTTTAATGAAAATGTATGTGAAATGTCAAAGTCAAAGGTACGTTGATAGGGAAAATCGTGTTCTTTTTGATTTTTGCGGCCCAAGGGCCGGAAATATTACTTTCGATCTGATTTTTAGGGTTGATATGATTCATTTTCAGACATGGTAGGCGAAAAATATTATATCGTGTCAATAAATTATTATTATTCTTCTTTAAAATAAAAAAAAAAACCGTTTTTGTACCCAGTGGGTTCATTATTTAAAATAATTATTAACAATTATCTTCATTTGTTTAGTTAGCTTTTCCCAACTCTACCTAAATATTAAACTAATTTGGTTTAACCCTTTATTATCGTATTTAGTGGTCATGACAATTTCGAATGTTAATTATACAGTGTATTTTTAATATCAACATCAACATTATCTAATTATTTTAGTGATGGAATTCTTTTTTGCCGTTTACAACAAATTGGTTAATTCAAAATTGTTTGTTGTTCTTAATTATTCTGATTTTAAGTCCTGATATCTATGATATTTAGTTATGGTTAAAATATTTACCATTCTATATGATTTACCCTGTATAAATTATGGAATTAGGAATTGAGAAGTTTCTTCTTCTTCTTGTTCTTCGTAACATTATCAGCAAAGGGGAGATATTCTTATGACATCATTGAAATTCCAGGATCTTAGAAATAACAAAATGACCTTTTTATTATGTGGTAATTAAAAACTATTATTAATAACTTTTTTAAATAAAAAAAAACGCTTCCGCGCTTATTGGGTTCATTATTTAAAATAATTATTTAATTTTTTTTTGTTTAGTTAATTACTTTGTTAGTTAGTTTTGTTATTACTTCCCTATTAGTCGTAAAAAATCTTGATTAGAATATCCTAAATATGCCATTATTATTGCGTTAAGAAAATTAACTAAACAATCAAAAAAATAATTCATTTTGAAAAACTATAAGATGAAATAATTGGATTTCTATGTAAGATCGGTATAGGGAACCCTAGCACAGATAGCGGATAATGTATTCTTCTAAAAAATAAATCTTATACAGGGTGTTTAATTTAAAAAAATGAAATATGCGAATTTTTCGCGTGACGATTTTATTTTCATTTTGACAGTAACCTGTGTAATAAAAATAAGAATTTCATAAGATAAATGACAGAACGTTATGTCGTTTACAGTTTGTAAAAAATTAAAGCTTTTATCGAAGTACCTTTAGAAGAAATTTAGTTTTTTTTAATGGTGAAAAAGTGTATTTTTAACAAAAAAAATTGTATAACTGAAAAACATTTACAGATAGTCATAGCGAAGTAATAACAAAAGTTGTTCAGAATAACGTAATTATTCCTAAAGTTGCAAAATATACAGGGTATTCCATTAAAAAACGAAGTTAACACCAACTTTAGGTCTGACCAAAAGTAGCATAAGGATATGCCAATATTTTCATTAAATAGTTTAAAACCCCTACATTCCAATTTTCAGTTTTCAGATACCTTTACTTCACTTCTACTTCTCTTTATTATTAGTGGTCATGACAATTTCGAACGTTAACCATACAGTGTGTCTTTTTTTGTAATAAGTATGTCTTTTGGTTTAGCGTAAGCAATGTTTTTACCTTATTCCTTATTAAACACTAGTGTGATAACTGGATTTATTATTGTTTCGATTACATTTTTTATTGAATATTTCTTTACTGAGGTGGCGGGTCATAAAAATATCCGCCCACTGGTTATCAGTAACCAATTAAACAGTTTTTTAATCTTATCATCAGGAAATAATTATTTAGTCATTTAAATGTTTTTGTTCGCTTTGCAATATTAATAATATGTCATGAATCATCAGTGTTTCCTGCAGTATTGTATATTAGTCAATTAATTATTTTATGCCGATCAACTAATTAATTGTTTAAAAAAATATTTGCAATTAGTTTAATTCAATCAAAAGGTAAGTTGCAATTAAGTTTAATTGCAATTATGTCACTTTATTGTCGCTTGTAATTTATTAAATAAAAACTAAAAAAATTTAAACGTCAATTACAATTAACTTTTTCTACTGTTTAAAACAATAACTAAAACATTTTGTTTTTGATCGACGAGGTTGAATATACCTAGTATCTTGCAAGACGATACCTGATACGATAAATATATGTGTTTGCTACAAATTAGATGATACAACAAATAAAAACATGCCGATTCCGGTGGAGCAACCGATTTTCTGCAGAAAAAATAAACAAATTTCACGGCTACCTCTATATTTTAGTATCGGCATTGGCACGTCTTTACAGGAAATTAACTTTTTTGTGCAGATGAAATTTTGCTTTGACCATCAAGTATTGACTATAATAAATTGTTTTTCTATTGTTGCAGAGGGCTCGATAGCTTATCATGTACCCAATGTATGTCGCTCTTCAAAAAGCTTGCACAGGAAGGTAGAACAGTAATTGCAACTATTCATCAACCGTCAGCGTTACTGTTTGAGATGTTCGATAAACTTTATGCTCTGTCTGAAGGAAGATGTATATACGATGGACGATCCAGTGATTTAGTTAGTTATCTGGGAAAACAGAACTTTTCGTGTCCTGCATACCACAATCCAGCTGATTATTGTAAGTAAAACCTTAATAGCCTTAATAGTTCAGAAATGAGATACTCTTTTAAGAGAAGGCGTTAATCATCTTTTTGATAAAATGTAAAATGAATAAGAGCGTTAAAAATAATCTTTAAACATTTAGTACATTTCCTAATTATTTCTAAAACAAAATGACTCAAAATTATTGTACTACTGTGATTATGACTTTATCCCTGAATTTGATGGTGTGGAAATAGAAAACAACAATGAAACTGAAATTGTAAACATGGTAAAGGTAGTTAAAATGGGTGTGTTAATATTGTATTTACACGTTTATATGAGAGATCCAGGCCAAAAAAGAATGGTGAGAAAAAATATATGTTCAGAAAAATAGAGTGAAAGATATACAAAACAGTGATAAGACGATAGTGGCGTAAGCTATCAAAACCTGGGTATTTTATCTATCTATCTATCTGAGATGGCGGTGTCGATACACTGCGACATATAAGATCTATTGTGCCCCCTACTGCTGCCCAATCGTTAAGGATGTTTCAACAATTGGAGCAGTTCCTCCACTCCTATTGCTTTCAAAAAGTTCAAGATGTCGGTAGGCTTAAGGTTAGGTAGATCTTCCTCTTCTATTTGATATTCTCCGAGGTATCGTACCCTTGGATTTTGCAGGGTAATGCATTCTGAGAGAATGTGGATAGATGTTTCCCGGTACTGTCTTGGCCTGCCTCATTCCTTGTAGTCCTATCCAGTATTGGCATCTTTTGTTATTTACTTCTTTTTCAAGTTCATCAAGTATTGTACTGGTGCTTATTCTGCAGAAGGGTTCAGGTCCCAGAAATTGTGTTTCAGCCCCTTTTTTTGCAAGTACGTCTGCTATTTCATTACCCTTCACTCCAGTGTGTCACGGAACCCATAGGAGGGTAACATTGTTGCCTACCTGGGTATTAAATAATATAGAATAAACAAAGTTATAGATATGGAAGAAGAAAGTAAAGAAAATAATCGAAAAAGGAGAACCGAGGATGTAGATATGAAGAACGAATCAATAATTAAAGGAATTTTGTATAGTGGATAGAACGTATATATAGAAAAGCACAATATGTGAAAGAAAGGAAAAAAGCAGTCTTAAAACAGGATGGAAGAATTACGAAATGTAAAAAAGTATAGAGTGATAAGAAGATGTGGAAGAAGGTTATTCACGTTTCTATGGATCTGCTAGGCTCAAATGTATCATAAGGAATGGTCAATATTTTAATAATAGGTTCAGGACCTCGAAATATTAATATTTTACTAAATAACTTTGGGTTAAATGTTATCTACTACTAAAATACAGGGTATTGAAGCTAAAATTTATTTTTCGTTTTTTTGCAATAATTTCTTTATTATTTAATATATTGACTTGAAATTTGGTATGGTTATATTTTTAAGATAGTAAATCATAAGCGTGTTATCAATTTTGAGATTATATAAAGAGGGCGCCACCTACACTCTACTGGATGAAGAAAAGTATCAATTTTTTTTATTCCTGGCATTTTTTTAATTTTTTTCAAGTCTTTATGATACACCCTGTAAATTTGAACAAAAAAGGTTTACTTGATTTAATGGCATAAATTCAACTCATTTCGAGATATTTGCATTTAAAATATTCTAGCCACAGTATCTATTTAATTTACTTTAAAACATATTTCAGCATAGTAGGCTTTGAATCTAAAATGAAAATGTAAAGCTGTCAAATAATTAATTGTTAGATGGCAGCAGCAAGTCCAGAAAAATTTATTTGTGCATAAACACAAATCATATCTCTCATTTCTCTCTCTCATTACCTATTTAAATGGAATTTAGTGAACAAAATTATATCTAACAATTAATTACTTGACAGCTGTACATTTTCATTTTAATTTCAAAGCCTACTATGTTGAAATATGTTAAAGTAAATTAAATAGATACTGTGGCTAGAATATTTTAAATGCAAATATCTCGAAATGCTCTGAATTTATGCTATTAAAACAAGTATACCTTTTTTGTTCAAATTTACAGCGTGTATCATAAAGACTTGAAAAAATTAACAAAATGCCAGGAATGCGCAGATTAAAGCCAAGTAGGACTTTGTTTACAGGGACTCTATCCCATTATTTTTCCCCGTGGAATGGTTGACACCAAATGGTACTTGATTGTCCCATCAAGGTTAGAAAGATAGCAGTGGCTATGGGCATATCAAAAGAACGCGTTTATTATATATTGACTGAAGAATTGAACATGCGTAAGTTATCCTCACATTGAGTGCTGCTCTTATCACTTTGGATCAAGCCATTACTGGAAAGGTTTTAGCGAAATGAGTCAAACATTTTTGCGTCGTTCCACCACTACACTCCTTAGATGAAAGAACTGTCAAACAGTATAAAGGGTGAACCTGCTCCAAAAAGGATATGAAGGTCACGGCGACTGATTTTTGGGATATGCACGAAATTATGTTCATCGACTACCTTGAAAAAGGTTAAACAATAACGGGATAGCAATAACGCATCACTATTTGATAAGCTGAAGGCAGAAATAGCAAAAAAAAAGTTCGCATTGCACTTCGAATTGGTTAACCAATAATTTTATTTACTATAATTCCAACTCATCATTATATTCAAAATGAAAAATATAAGTAAATTCAAATTTCACATTTAATATAAATATTATTTATTTGTTACAGTAATGGAAATAGCAATAGGAGAACATGGTGCCGATATAACTGTATTATCTGAAGTAACCAAATCTCAACAATCCCAAAAATTAGAAAGTATCGAATACATTAGTAATAAAGGTAAGTTGAATATACCTTCACAAAATTTTTTATATTGTTTCTACAAAACATTTTTAGGGGTAGGTATAAATTAGTTCGATCTTTTGTGTTCAAAAATGTTTTTATTTAAAAAAAAATACTTTTTTACTACTTTTTTCACATGAGTACGAGTGTTGTCATAAAGAAGAATAACTTTATCATGTTTTTGTTCGTATTTCTGTGGTGTTTGTCGCAATGTAGGACTCAAAACAGATCAATTGTAGCAGTATTATTTTGATAAAGTAGATCGCTTTAGAAATAATCCAAAAGAAATGGTAAATAAGCACGCGCATCCAAAGTTTATTTTTTTTATATTTTCTTACATTACAGTCATTTAAAAAAACTCAACTTTGTTTTACTGTTTATATAAGTACAGTGACCGACAGTAGCGGTACTGCACTGTACAAATTTCAATAATTGTATATTTTCCTTCTTCAGAAAACCTCTTTACGTAAAAAAAACGCTCAAAAATCCGTTGGCATGCGGGGGCAAGCCCTCTGCGCTTGAACATAAATAAGCTAAAATTAAATGTAAGAAAAACTAAACCAATGGTCATCACAACGAAATTCAAATATCGACGTTAAAAACATAAATTTAAACATTAATATTTTTTAGTCTAGTTTTATATGTATATTAGGATTCCTAATTAATAAAGATCTATCTATACAGATCGCCCGTAATGGGATCTACAGGTTTCAGCAGCTTATCATAAACAACACCCTTTTGGCCCCATGAGATACAGACCATGATCTTCGAACCATGTATGTTCGGCTTTGGTGTTGATATTGAGGTCTTATTTTTCTTTTTGGGGTTGTCGTAGAATATTCACTTCTCAATCAGTTACAACCTGATGCAAAAACCTTTTCTTTGTTGCCTTAGAAACAGCTGCTTGCAAGTGAAAAGTCGCCTGTCAACGTCTTTCCGTTTCAGTTATACATCACCCTTGTTTTAGGATCATTCCCATGTCTCTCCATCATATGGAAACGGCTTGTTAATTCTGCAATTTCCTCTTGTGTTCCACTCGGATCTTCTTCGAATAATGTCTCTCATTCCTTGTCCTTGAAGTTTTTTGCGCTGAAATTTCCATCACTTAAGCGTCACCATAAACTTCAACAAGCATTTGATGGGCTTCAGCTGCATTTTTCTCCCAAATAAAGCAGAAAATTTAAACCTTTCGCAAAATGCTGCTTGGTTAACACAAAATTCGACATTTTCAACATAGTAAAATCAAAGTTTTGTATAGAGCTCAACGCGATATATACTGAATATTTTTGGCAGATGTCTAACCACTCTAACCTATCTAGAACCGCCAAAATCGGCCTGAGCCATCTTTTGATCTCGTAAAAATCGAGATAAACTGAAATTCCAACGATACATATTGCTGTTACTGTCGAGTAATATGTTAAGTTGAGAATTAATTTAAGTAATAATCAAATATATTCTAACATTGCTCAAATTATATAAATTATCTTCATTAAATTTAATGCAAATACTTGAGATTGAGTTTAAGCAATATTCAATAATGGCGTCACGTTCGATATTTTCATGCAAAGCTATGCATTTCTAATTAAAATGTATGGTGTTCCGGTAATAATTTTAGTTCATTGTTTATGTAGATGTATGTAGATAAAAATTTAATATCCGTTGATGGAATATTTATAGTTTGGTTTTTGCACATTTTCACAATAACTTGTATGATGGTTTTGTTCTGTATATTAGGTAACACTTTCCAGAGCTTCATTTAATATTCAATATCAACTTTTCATTACAATTGTAGCAAGAAAATTGCCTTCTTAGCTTTAAGTTTCTACTTTTAGTACAGGTCCGGTTGCAGCAAAATTTTAAGTTACATTGTGTTGTGTGTTTACTGCTCAAAAACTTACGAATTTAAAGTGTCTTTAACTTAAAAAACCTAAAGTACTGGCCTAAAAGTTGAGGGTTAGTGGAAATTTGTATAGAGCATTTATTTCTGTTTGTCAAATGAAATTAAATTATGCAAAATGAAAATGACACATTCAATTTTTTTTATTGAAATGATCTTATATGTGAAAATATTGAAAAATATTATTTGGACGTGTTTCTTAGAATCAAATTTTAGGTACGTAACCTATTTGTAAAATAAGATCCACGAATTTAATTGTAAACATATTTATCGATAATTATGCAACTTGATATCTAAAAATGCATTAAATCGACCTCCTCATCCATAAATATTTACTTTTGTCTAGCTATTCAAGTGAAATATTAAAAATATTATGTACTACTGTGAAAACAGTCGTCATAAAGTAATTTCTTGGAATTTTTGGCAAATACAATTTTTTTAAGTGGAGTCACATAACAATTTAAAATGTTCGTCTCACAAATATACAAACAACTTTTTGGTGTATACTGTAGATGCTGAATTAAATTCTGGGATTTCTCATTACAAAATATGCTTTTTATTTTTTATCCACATTAATTGCACTCAAAACAAGTTGTGTGTAAATACCTGTTGCAGAAGAAGAGGACAGCCACAACATGTTTTCTCGTTTTGCATGAACATGTCATATCTCGTATAAACCAATTTTCACTCCCATTGTTCAACATTTCCCTCAATAGAACCATTGATCTTGTAATGAGCAAAATTGTAATAGAAATTCTAAAGTTAAGAATTCTAAACACTTATTTGATTAGCAGATATTTTAACCTGTCATATCAGTTGATGTCGAAAGAAGTTTTTAGATATATAAATATTTATATTTAGATAGAAAACACAAATTTTTAATTAACTCTGCAAAATATTTATTAGTTTATCTAATCATTTTCGTCCCAAGTTTTGACTATATATTGTAAATAATTTTTAATATAGTGAATATATGTTAAATATTTTTATGAATTGAAACGCTTTTTTGGCATATATTTAATTTTTTCTCCATAATATTGAAAAAAAAAATACATATTTATGCGCATATACAGGGTGGCCCTTAAGTAATTGTACATATAAGTATGGTAGATTCCTCACTTTAAAATAATACGATTTGAACCAACTTGCTCTAATAAAATGTTGCTAATAAGGATTATACAGGGTGTTAAAGGTTAAATTTTAAGATTTATTTTTTGCAATAACTTTAGCGTTTTTGGATATGTATACTTAAAATTTGGAACTGGGGGTTTTTGGGAACGAGAAATCATAATCTGGTACTTACTTCGATGTAATTTATAGAGGGCGCTAGTTAGGCCACATTTGTGGCATAAATGTGCGATAAACTTTTTAGCTCTTTAAGTTAGTGCTATTTTTGTAAAAGAATATTAAAGCCACGTTACTTGTTATTAACCATAAAACTTAACGGTTTACGAGATAATCGCATTTTAGGGATCAGCTTATTGATTACACTGGTCGGCAATTTTTCTTGTGGCCCTGATACCATTCTGGTTGATTCTTATGTAAAATGACCTCCTGAATCCGAATATGACCTGAGTTTCCCCCCATCACCCACCGTTTTCTGGGGGCGGCCCCCCATCTATTTTTATCACTATTTCATAATTTGGAGGAATGAAAACAAAACGGTGGGTGATGGGGGGAAACTGAGGTCATATTCGGATTCAGGAGGTCATTTTATATAAGAATCAGCAAAAACCTCCAGTTCCAAATTTTTATGTATACATATCTAAAGGTATTGCAAAAATAAATCTTAAAATGTAACACCCTGTACATTCCTTATTAGCAACATTTTATTGGAGCAAGTTAGCATATTTCTATGTACCTACAATTACTTAAGGACCACCCTGTGTAAATAAGGTATACACAATTTTAGCAAACTTAAATGGTTGCAAAGACGTATGATTTCTTTTTAAAGAAATTTCTTTTTATCTAAAAAATTTCAATTTTGAGATCAAATACCGGGTGTCCCAAGTTATCGTATACAGGCAATATCTCGCTTATTTGACAAGATAATTAAAAAATAAAAAACTGCGAACGGCATTAAATTACCCGTCACTTTTTATTTTCAAATGGCACCCCCTGTATATTGTCACTGAAACTTGCTTGTCATTCTATTTGGAATACAATGATAGCACATACTTGGTATTTTTTATTAATAACAACAAAAACATTAACATTTCAAGAAGTTGAATTTCAACTAAAATACGTATGATGCAATTCAAAAAATTATAGCAAGTGTTCAAAATTATTTGTACGTGTTAAAAGCGTTCGTGTGCAGGCCGCATGAATCTTAGCTGGTGTAACGCTACGATATGCTTCACGAATGCGTTCTTTAATATCATCTAAATCCACAGGTTGTGTTTGATAAACCAATTCTTTAAGAGAACCCAACAAAAAATAGACCAGTGGTATTAGATCTGGCGAGCGGGAAGGCAAAGCTATAGATCCATGAGTACCAATCCACCCGTTGGGAAAAAGTTGATCGAAATGCTCTGCAACCTGCATTATGAGGTGGGACACCGTCCTGTTGCGAGAGTATTGTGTACAAGAATATGTAAATACCCTTCTCCCGTCTTTTTTTTTAACTTTTTACAAACATGGGCGGAGGCAATTTTTAATTTTTATATATCTAAGTAACGTAAAAAGTTACAAAATGGTAATGTTTTTGTTGTTATTAATAAAAAAAATACCAAGTATATATAGATATTAAAGTTGCAGAAAAAAAGGGCATAAAAAAGTTACATCCACAAGATTGAAAATTTTTTTAAATTATAAAGAATATCATAAATATTAATAAAAAATATCGAACGGACATTTTCTACCGCCCGCAGCTATACGAAATTAAATATAGAGTCGCATCTTTGCAGTCAAGTAGATAAGCGGGCACGACTATCAGCATAGGCAATTCAAAGTGTTAGAGAGAGAACGTAATATTATGTGACGTATCTCCGTTGTTATTGGTCCGATTTGAATGTGGTAAACGGCATTGTAATATAGAGGGGGTAAATATTAGATAAGTAAGGAAAAATAATGCGCAGAGAGGTTGCCAGATGGGCCGTAACGTCCAACTTCGTTGTTATTGGTTCGATTTCAATGGGACAAACGGTATTGTAATATAGTTGGAGCCATCGTGTTCAGCATCCTCGAAAACGTCCTTTGGGTGTGTTATTTGTTTCTCGTGGTTTTTTCCAACTCACAGAAAGCACTAAAAACATCAATTCGCACGACGAAAAAACCGTTTGCTCGCATGGGGGTGGTTATAAATGTCCGTTTCTATTTTTTCCAACTTTTTCAGAATAAAAACAAATACCTCAAGTAGAGAACGGACGTGTGTCACAAAATTAGACCACTTTTTTTACATATTCAAAGATCAATTCCGACCTTTCGAGTGTCACCCTTAACTTTTTTCTCAATTCTCCGAGAACTAATGAAAAATACTTGAAAATTTTGTGTGGCAATAAGTCGAAAATTCTGGTTACGGAATGCCGTACTATAATGGTGGAGGGAAACATCGATTTTACCGATAAAAGATTAGTAAGAGTTCCTCCACCAGAATTGAAAATTTAAAAAAGCATTATAACCGTTACAAAGTGTCCTTTTTTGGGTTTTAAAAAATAGTTTAGCAAGATATAAGAATTCAAAATGTTTTTTACAATAATAATTACACAGCAGTTTACTTTATATTTCGATTTTTGTAAATTATGACTATAAGAATTTTCCTTTTTATTTTCAGAGAGTGAAAAATATTCTTCCGACTTGTTCCAAAAGAAAAACCTAGGCCTCTGCTCGGATGATTCAAGTGCTATGCCAGCGGCAATTATTATGCAATTTTTACTCCTATACAAAAGAAATTTGTTGACTACAAAGCGATGTTACGTAAGTTAATTTTATTATTGTTCTTGGATTTGCCACGAACTCTGTCAGTGTCAAGGATATCGTTTATTTTTACATGTCCGTGTTGCTTTTAATTTGTTTTATTCATATCATAATACACATCTAGTTATGTAGATTAATATATTATGTCGTCTTTAAATTGTCTCTTTCCTCAAAAAATGTGATCGTATAATTTTATATGATTATACAGAGTTGAGAAACAATTGAATTATTTTTTTTTATTTAAAATATACGTAATGGTTTTATTTAATGTGCTGGTGATATTAAAAAAAAATGCACACTCATTTAAAGTAGGCGTTTTTGAAAAAATAAAAGCCAAACTTTTAATAGCTTTGGGTTGTTTTATAACTTGGATATATTAATTTTTGGAGAAGTTTTTGAAACACCGCTGAAGCTGGAAACATGAAATTTTGATAGTAGTTTCCTTGATATTTTACTATGTCATAATCATTTTTTTTTACAAAAAATTTATAAAAATATTATTAAATTGAAATCCTAAACAATAGAAGAAACAAATACTGACAACAAAAAAGAAAAAGTGTGTAAAATGGAAAAATACGTTACATGCTAAAACCGGCGACAAAATTGTTAATTCGGCGAAAGTACAGGAAAAGAGGAGGGTCATTTTAGTTTTTTGTTTATTATTATTATCTATATTTGATAATTAATCGATTCCACAACAAACGGAACTTCCCATAGTAAGAATCAAGGTTAATTCAATGTCAAATAGTGGCGTCTTAGATTTCGAAAAAAAAACATGAAAAATTGACCAAAATTTACCAGAATTGAGAGTACCCTCCCCCGTTTTCGAGGATACTGAACACGATGGCGCTATCAGAATTACTGTTTTCGATTGCTGAACCCCCTAAAACGGCAAAAAACTACCCCCTAAAGGGGTTAAACGGGCACCGCATCATTTCGCTGTAAAAAACGTCTTTCCCCCATTTTCGAGGATGCTGAGCACGATGGCTGTGTTAAAGATTACTTCCGAACCTCACCAACTCCTCTAAAACGTTTTGTCGCTGTTAAAAGGAAGAAAAAAACACCTCTGTCGGGGGTGAATTTTGGCCGGTGGAGGGGTTGGTAAGATTCGGAGTTGACCTTGATTCTTACTAGGGGAAAATCAGTTTGTTGTGGAATCGATTAATTATCAAATATAGTTAATAATAATAAACAAAAAAAAATTATATGGTCAAAAATGTAGGGTACCGAAAACCGGTCAAAATGACCCTCCTCCTTTTTAAATTTAAATAAATAATGGACATCTATCTTAATAGATAAAATATTGATAGCAGAATTCAGACGGATCTTATTTACATGGATATGACCAAAGAATTTGATAGACTTGACTATAATTTGATACTGCAAAAGTATCGAGTAAGCTGCTTACATTATTTAAATCGTATCTGTCCAACCATACGCAGTATGTGCAGTTAAATGGATTTATGTTTAACAAATACCTCGCTAAATTAGGTGTTCCGCAAGGATCCTACCTCGGTCCACTATTATTTAATATTTTCATTAATGACAATGGTGACATAATTGAACTAAATTTCTTACTGAATACTGATGACATCAAAATGTTCTCTCCTATCGTTAATGCATCTGGTATCTAAATCAAGTCAGTATATGGTGCAGTCGTAATAAGTAAACATTAAATCTTAATAAATGTTGCATAATGTCATATACTTACATTGAGATCTGATAGTTATATTTGACTATAAGATAGATAATAATTATCTAGACAGACAACCTAATTTTAAGGATCTTGGAGTTACTTTCAATCCAGAGCTGTCTTTTAAAGGCCATGTGGACGATATAACTACCTCAGGCATTCCATTTGAAAATCATTTGCCTAGTTTACTAATGGACCACCCTATTTACATGAAGATAATTTTAAAATGTTTGCTTTTAATCACCATTAATAGATACCTTTCAAATGAATCTGTAACTTTTATATCATAAGAGTAAAGGTTTGCCGGACCCTATATACTTGTTTTGTGATATTTTCAAAAACTGTAGCCAACTGTCGAATTTTGATTTCAGAATGGACTGTCCCCAATTTCGTAGTTTAAGAAGCCCAAAGTTGTTAAAGTTGAAAAATGGGAATTTGTTTTTTGTCCATTTTTCCAAGGTTTCTGATGCCTATAACAAAAAATTGAGTCATAGATTCATATACTTTAAACAAAAAAGAATTTTTCACAAAATTTTCAGCCAACTTTACGTTTTTTACATTTAAATGGCGCGGGGTCCTTTTCACTTCCTGTTCTGTAGTTGGAAATCTTTTTCCTGTAGAACAGTATAAATACATGAGGAAATAAATAGACCATTTTTCAATGATTTTCTAATTTTTGTCAAGGAATAATTTTAGATGAAAACTCGATTGGCATTATCGAAATTCACATAAAAAATATTTGTGGGAAAACTAAAAAAAAAATGTGGAAAAATGCGAAAAAATTATGAATATGTTTGGAAAATTAAATTAAATCCTAAAATGGATGGCAAAATAATAAAACAGAAAATTGTGAATTTGAAAAACGCTGGTATCCAATAATCTAAATAGCTGATTTTTTGATATTTTTTTAAAAGAAAAATTAAAATACCTAAAGCTTAAAAATAGTAAAAATTTAAAAAAACAACTTAAAAAGTAAAGTTTGTATGAAAAATTGATAGACACTATCGAAATTTAGAAGAAAAAATGTTGAAAAAAGGGTAAAACACTATAATAGATCGGAAAAAAGATGTCGAAAATTACTTCAAATCCTAAATTCGTTATCAAAATCGTTTTTTATATGTGAATACATAGGAAATTGTAAATATTTGAAAAATACAGATGTCCAATGGGCTGGTTCGACATTTTTTTATTTTAACTGAAATCGAAATTTTATGATGATAAAAATGATGACAAAAATTTCGACTGCAAATTTTAAGATTTGCGACCACTATAAACATTATAAAACCAAGGATCAGAGCGAGGCTAGAAAACGTGTACATGTGCGCGACTTGCGCGAGACTAGGCCTTGTGACGTCAGTAGCCAGATACAAGCTCCGCCACACTGCGTCGGGTAGTAATGTTGGTATACGGATTCAAGTAAACTGTCACCTACTGACGTAACGCGGCCTAGTCTTGCGCACAAGTACATTTTCACATTTTCTAGCCTTGCTCTCATCCTTGGTTTTATAATGCTTATAGCGGACGTAAATCTTAAAATTTGCAATCGAAATTTTTGTCATCATTTTCGATTTTAGTTCAAATAAACAAATTACGAAACATGTCGAACCAGCCTATTGCTTTTTACAAGACAAATTAAAATCAGTATGCTTGAAAATAAAACATTTTGTGTGCCGTATCAAATTAAAGTATGTAGATTATAAATCTAATCCAAAATATTTTTCCTAGACTGAAGAAAAAACATTTTCTAAAAATATAGTGTATACAAAATTCGTTAGCTTCGATTTTTATTGCATAAATCAATACTCACATATTTAAACCATCATTTCCATCATTCATCATTGTAAAAAACAAAGTAAACTTGCCTGTCGTCGAAAAAAGAATTAATTATAATTAATCTTATTTTTTAATTTAATTTAACCTTTATTTAATTATTTTTAGTGCACCTAAAAAATAAATTAACTAATCCCCTTTTTATTTCAGAGTCCTGCACTTAACAGAGTTTTAGCACACATTGTTATTGGTTTGATCTTTGGTTATTTGTACAGAGATGTTGGTAAAGGCGCTAACACCATTTTAGCAAATTATGTATATTTATATGGTACACTGTTACTTACTGTTTACACTGGTGAAATGCCTGTTACTTTATCATGTAAGTATCCTCTAATATATCCATTAAGTTAAATACAAAAATGTTTTAAAAGAAAATAATTAGAAATTTAGACGTATTATAAAAGTTTTTAAAGATGCTAAAGTTTAGAAAATATAAAGAAAAAAACGATAAACGATAATTACTTGTTTGGCTGTATAAATACAAAATTAAAGCAGAAAATGAATAGTCTTAAAAAGATAAAAACCGTATTTAACAAGGTTGACAAATACTGGTTATTATCTAACTTTATATCTAAGAATATATAACATCCCAATACAATTAGGTACTCAACTAAAAAAAATCCGATGGAACTATATAAAGAAAACTATCAAGGATGGACGTACACAAAGTAAAAGAATTTTTCGTGGAACTATATTATAGACCTTCCGATACTCCCTGAAATCTTCAAAAGCAAATTAAACTTCACTTAAGAGGTGAAATACCTTGGTTTTACCTTCCACATGGAACTCTCACCTACAAAGCAGAGCAAAAAGAGCATATGAGCAATGTCGGAAGACAGTGCGACGTACGTGGGGTCTTTCACCCTGAGTGGTCACCTGGATCTTCACTGCAATCATAAGACCCATGTTAACATCCGGAGCCATTGCATGGGGACCGAAGTTTCTACAAGCAACGGCCATCCACAAATTATATCAAATACAGCGAATGGCTTGTTTAAACATAACAGGAGCCATGAGAATAACACCAACCGCGGCAATGGAATTAATTACTGGTCTGACCCCTCTGGACCTGCACGTCAAAGAGGTTGCGTTGATGGCCGTGTTACGATTGCGCACGGCTGGTGTAAACCCCGAAGTAGGAGTGGGTCAATTGAGACTAAGCCTATGGCGAGAAGCACTTACTGCACTACCTCTGACCTGACCTGCAAATGCAATACGCATATACACAGACGGCTCCAAAACCAAAGAAGGCTCAGGATGTGGTGTCTAAGCCTAAGAATTAAGTGGGGAATGGGAAAAAATACCAGCATGGTTCAAACAGAACTGGCTGGTACCTCAATTGCCACAAAAGAACTAACCAGAAAAGGAATTTCTGGCAAAAACATAATAATCTGCACGGCCATCAGACAAGCTATACTAGCCTTGAATAGACAGCGTGTTACATCAGGGCTAGTATTAGAGTGCCATCAAGCTTTAGCTAACGCCTCGGTAGATAACAATATTATCCTGAGATGGGAAAGGGCACGACAGGAGTAAAAGTAACCGCATTGCCGATTCCTTAGCCAGGGAAGCGGCTTTTTGGGACGTGGCTTTTAGGACGCGGCTTGACGACTTCGGCAAATGCGGAACTAGCTAAACGTTACACCCATGCTTAATCTCTAAAGAGATGGGATGAAATCAAGAGATGCAGTTTTGCCAGAGTCACCCTGGGTGACCCTGGGAAGCTAGCGTCGAAGAAATACTTGGCTATGTCCAGGAAAAACCTACGTCTAGCAGTAGGATTTCTGACTGGCCACTGTCAACTAAGGAAACACATCCATACAATGGGGCTGGTGGACACACCTCTATGCAGGATGTGTGAACAGGAAAACGAAACGGTCAGTTATGTTATATGCGATTGCCCGAAGTTATCGTCAATGAGAGAGTGCGTATTCGGTGAGTCTTGGCCTACACCTTCCGATGTAAAAGAGATGTATTCTAGCGACTTGTCCACTTTCCTGGAAAGGACAGGAAGGACGATGACCTAGGAGGACAACTCCTCGGGAGGATGTACAATGGGTCAAATGTGGCCTAAATGCTGCGGAACTAATTCACCCTCCCTACTCTACAGATACAGATACAGATAGACCCTCCGATACGAAAAAAGGAGTCCTGATGGACTTGTGAAGGACCCTCCTGAGGGGAGGATTCCAACCCCCAAAACCGCCCTCTGCGCACCCTTCTTCCGGTATGCCTGGTTTTTTGGACATAAAAGATTTAAAATCTAATGTTAATTTAAAACTATCCACATTCTTTATTTATTTTGAGCTGAAAAAAAAACAAATGACTTTGAAAATTACGTTTGATATTGGAAAATACTGTTTAAGAGCTGTAGAAAATTACATAATAATAGCAAATTTTTAATTTACAGTTAAGCGTCAATTAAAAGTGGTAGTACATGAAAAGAAACACATAAACATATAAATCGTTTTACTTCACTTTTGTGAAATCATAGTTACATGATTATTATCCGTTCCTTATCTAATTTATTTGATTTTTATAATAATAAATATTGAACTTCGTTTATCTTAATTTAAATTGTTCCTGGTAAATTAAAATATACTACCTTACTGGTTGTTTAATTAAAATTTATTTGAATGTTTTTAATTATAACTATAAATATTTTATTACCGATTGTTCTGGTGAAATGAGCTATAACACATGAAAAATGTACATATACAAAGATCATACTAATTTTTTTTATATGTTGGAACTAGTTTAACCAGAACTAACTTATTCTTATATTATTCTATGTCAATGGACCGTGTATTCTAAATAATAATTTAAAATGAAAACCTAATGAGGTAATTAGATAAGGATACAAGGCCAGTTGCTAAAGAACTGATAAAAACAAATTTTTGTTACATAAAAAAATGCAAGCTTGCGTCACAGCTTCCTTCCTTTGTTTGTAAAGGATTCATATCACCATGCATTGAAATACGCAATTTGATTAGTTGCACTCCTCCAGAACTAAAAAAAACTGCAGAAGAGAGTCCAGAATTTGCTTCCGGAATGAAGCAAACGCAGATATGAAAAAGCTTATAAAATTTATAAGGATTGGTGTGCAAGTAAAAAATTGTGCAAAATACTCTGACATCTCTAGACGCGACATCTGGCCAGTACAAACAACAATTGTCCGAGTCAGTGACGTTTAACTTTCTTTAACTTGTCATTATATGTTTTTCGAACTTTAAATAATTGTATACTATATATACCACGCGTTTAGTGCTTAGTGCACCGGGGGTTTGGCGCAAAACAGTCCCTTTGATCTCAGACGATCCGTCAATTATCAACTCATACACGTCGGAAACATGATTGTTTCGACGAGTCTTTTGCCTTTAGTCAGGCTTTTCCGTCGGAAAATTGTTAAATTGACCGGCATGAACTCACATCTCAGTAGAAATCTTTCCTTATGGTTCAGGAAAATTATGTACAATACAATTATAAGCAGTGGGAGTTATTCTTAGAGATATACTCCGAGAATCTCTGTGTTAGAAACTCTAAATTTCTTGAATGTCCGTCAACTCATTACCGAGTCATACTTAGCGTTAATATATTGTTAATAAGATTGTTAATAAGCAAGCTCCTGTATATTTAAGAGATTATCTTGATAAATGACCTGAGTCGGTAGATTATAATTTGAGATCTACATATGATTACCCAAATACAAAAGTTCAACACTAGTGCTATGGAGAAAACACTCTTTATCGAAGGCTTGAAAGTGTATAATAACATCACCAAATACTGTAGTATGCAAATCCAGATTAAAACGCAAATGTACTTTAATATTTAATAACATTGTTTATGTTCATAAAATAATATCAATTGTTAATTATATGTAATCTACCAATGTAATAGCTGTTGAGCTAAATAAACGTTTAGTCTATTCTATAAACGACATTGTGGACAGTTGTTAATAATAAATAAACATGTTTTGGAATTAAACTTAAACGTGACCAGCGCGATTGGTTTAAATCTGAGGACAATTGTTGTGGCGCGCTGCCGCTAGAGCCCCAGCCGATGGGTTTAGCCTATTGGCCCTGAAAATGTGATTATTTCTTATTTTAAGGAATTGGTAAAAACTAAAAAACCATCAACATTTTCGTCAACTTTTTCTATGTCTTAAAAAAAGTTTTCACAAATGAAGACATTAAAAATTTTTCTGACATATCTTTTAGAAATAATCAGTAACTTTTCCAAACAAAACATTCATACCATTGAGATTATTTTCATTTAATTTCACATGAACTTCTTTATATTGTACCGATCAAAAAAATATCTGAAGCTCATAATTTTAATTTCACTTATATCTATGTCTATATCTATTTCTATTTCGAAATATCATGTTTGATCACAAAATTTAGAGCAGATATCACATTTTTAAAAATCAACAAAAACTGAAATGACGTTTTCATTACAAGTTCTACTAGATAATCCGATGTCGCCCTAATGGACTTGATATGAATCGACTATATTTATTTTGTAAATTCTCTGAATGTTATTGTATATGTGAAACCTAAAATTGGTAAATGATTGCTTCAAAGTAAATGCATTCGTATATTGTATAAATCTACCTATTAAACAACCAAATTTTCGGTTAAAAGTTCTTGAATTTATAAACAAAATTAAAAACTTAAAAAATCGAATCATTTGAACGATTTCAGTTATCCATGGAACAGTGAACGAGTTCGCAGCGTGGTTGAGGTTTATTTTAAAGTCAACGATTCGTACACAGTTGCTCAGCGGCATTTTTGTTATGCGCAATCGGCGATGTTAGTTGACGCGTGGGTAAAAAAATTTAGAGAACAAGGAGTTGTTACAAATGTCAAACATCTATGTCAACCAAAAACCATTCAAACTCCTCTCAACAGGCGGTAAATCGTAATTCTCGATTACACAATACAACATTTCATTTGTTACCGGAACATTTCTACTTCGGTATATCCTTCCCTTTGATATTTTAATTTTCCGAATCATTTTTGTGGTCATACCTTATATGATTTTGTACTATTTTACGACAAACGTTGTAAGCTCTATTTAAGAACACTATGTATAAAATTCATAATTATGTTGACGGAAATAATTTTGTATTTTTAAAATAATTATGATATTTAAATTTTAATTATGTGAAAAATCAGATTTTTAAATAACAATACGAATTTCGTCAAAGGAAGATCACATTTATAATAATTAGGTAAAAAAATTGTTTTCAATTAGATAATAGATATGCGTGTCTAAATTGTTTGTTGGAAAAGTGTATATTTTAAAAATATGGGCTGCTCGTCTGAAGTATCTTCTCCCCTTTAGCTGTTAAATGATTTAAACTTGACGATATTATCCCAGATATGACTGATTTTTTTATTTACCTATTATGGAAAATATAGGTAACAAAGTACTTTTGAACACGTATAAAAAGGTCAGAGAAGTGGCAGGGTTATACAATAAAAATACCACCAATATGCTAGTTGACACTGAGGGTAAAAATATCTTGGACGAAAAAGAAATCCTTGGAACATAAATGAGCTGTTTGATGATAATAGGTCAAACTAATCCACGCTGATATATACGGAGGTCCAGAAATTCAGAAGAGTGAGGTCCTATTTGCAATAAAATCTGCAAAAACCAAAAAAGCCACTGGACCTGATGACAGAGCTGTTACAAATGATCAAAGAGGAAAACATTGTAATCTTGGTCAAACACGACTGGAGACATACCGGAAGATTGGCTGAAATCCGTATTCATTCCAATTCCAAAGAAACAATGAGCAAAACGATGCAGTGATGTAGACTAATGAGCCTTATGAGCCACACCTTGAAGGTCTTTCTCAAAATTATTCACGAGAGGATAAGATTCAAATGTGAGGCTAATTTGGATGAAACCCAATTTGGATTTAGAAACGCTTTAGGACGTTTAGGACGTTTTTGTGTGTTTCGTTGATTACGAGAAGACCTTCGACAGAGTACAACACAGAAAGCTTATAGACATTGAAGAACATGGAGGTGGACAGCAGGGACGTTAGAATTATCGAAAATTTATACTGGAGACAGAAGGCAGCGGTACGACTAAACGAAAAGCTTACAGAAGAAAGCCAAATTCTACGAGGCGTCAGACAGGGCTGTCACCACTACTTTTTAACATATATTAAGACAAAATCTTTAAACGAGCTACTCAGGAACAAGAAATGGGAGTATAGTAGAACCCACCGCTTTATGAGAAAGAAAAAACGCTATAAAAACAGCAAAGGATACCGCCAATAGAAGAAATACTGATTGATCTGGACATTTTTGAGTTTAATGTCGAAAACACCGCACACTGTCCATATACATAAAAATAAAATGATATTTTGTCTATTAGGACCTCTGTGCAAAGATCCAATAACCAAGTTACTGGAGATTGTTAGGGGTAATTTGCGTAAAATTTCTATATTGATTAACTTTCTTTAATATGAATTTACATTTTAATTTCTATAACGCATATTAGATTTGAATAGAGGTTGACCACTCGACCTGGCCTATAGCTTCATTTTCTGATCTCTTGTGAGATTCAGAAACGTTGCTAATTAAAATTTTGTCTCAAATTTTAATTCTAAAATTAAAAACACGGTGAATAAAGTCATAAATATTATAAATTAATTAAGCTTACCTACCCTATCTCAACCCTCACCATCGGAATCACTGTCATCAACATTGATAATAAATTTGGTTGGACTCGTTATATAAGAATTTTCTTCTTTGATGACATGTTTGATTTTTTTCTGCCAATCATCAGCTGAAATTTTGTTAATTTCTTCTTTTACCAAATTTGCTATCAACCCATCAAATTTGGGAAACACGTTACAACGCTTTATTCTTTTTTTAAGTTGTCCCCAAATTAATTCTATGGGGTTAAATACACAAAAATAGGGCGGAAGGCGCAATACCTCGTGGCCTCTTTTTGATGCCAGGAATCTTTGGGACTACAACCTGAAACCACATAATCCATTGGAATATCAGTTAGTGATTGTTCCGATTCTTTAGATCCACTTAAAAAAAACTGTATTTTTCCAAGGACGAAAGATATTGAAATTGACACCGAATAAATAAATAAAAAGTACACTGTAACAATGTTTCAAAATAAAAAAAAGCATGTATATACACGGAAGCCAAGAATAATATTAATTGAAATAAACTAACGCCACAAATCACCTACCACCTACTATTCACTAAATCAAAAATCAAGTGCGAACACAAGCACAGTGTATCACTGTATGAATATTTTCCTAGCCCTCACTACTGAAGACAATATTTTAATTGCAGAACAAAATGATCCCGCTTTATACAAGTCGCTAATACCGACAAAGCCACTTGTCGGCACATCTACAAGCCGCCAAAGTAACCTGTCTGCACATCTGAGAATTTTGTTTCTGCAATTGAAAATGTAAAAACTATAACCACACTTCCATTGTCGCCTCTTATGAGTGTAACCTCACAGTTTAGTTAAATTAATTTAAGACAAAATTTTAATTAGTAATTCAAATCTAATATGCGTTATAGAAATTAAAATGTAAATTCATATTAAACTCAAAATTAATAATTATACGCCATTCTCCCCTATAACGATATCCAGCTAAGTTGGTTATGGATCTTTGCACAGAGGTCCTAATAGACAAAATATCATTTTATTTTTATGTATATGGACAGTGTGCGGTGTTTTCGACATTAAAAATACTCAAAAATGTCCAGATCAATCAGTATTTGTTCTATTGGCGGTAATCCTTTGCTGTTTTTTCATTCTCATAAAGGATTGAGTTCGACTATACAAATCAATGGAGAGTATATAAATACGAGACGATATGTGACAAACTAGAAGACCTGCAACATCTACTAAACGCAGAAGGACGGGAAATGGGGCTCAACATAAATATCAACAAGACAAAATTTATGGTCTTTAGTCGACTACCACATCCTGATGCTGCACTACGCATTGATACGAAAAATATAGACAGAGTAAGTACCTTGGATGTTATATCACCGAATATCTAAATCCAGATAGAGAAATAAGGTATAGAAAAGAGACAGCCCGACCAACATTCCAAAAAATGAAACAACTGTTCTGCAATGATAATCTGAATCTAAAATTACGGTAGAGAATGTTAAAGTCCTACATATGGTCAGTGTTGCTGTACGGGGCAGAGTTCTGAAGAATTAAAGCCGCTACAGTTAATCGGTTAGAAGCGTTCGAGATGTGGTTACACCGGCGAATGCTGAGAATACCCTGGACAGCTATACAGACCAATGAAATGGTACTAAACAGGGCGGACGCAATACGCATGTTACTAAATACAGTTAAGTGCAGGAAAATCTCATATCTTGGACATGTCTTCAGAGGAGAGCGATACAGAATCCTACAACTGATTGGATGGGAAAAGTGGAAGAACGTAGGGGAGTGGGAAGAAAGCAGGCTTCCTGGCTGAGGAGCATCTGTGAATGCACCGGTATACGCAGCGCAGAGGAACTATTCCGATTGGCGCAGAATCGAGAAAGACTTGCCCAAGTAATTGCCAACGTCAGGGGGACCTGATATGACACTTGAGGAAGAAAGTCCTTTTGAAGAAAAAAATTGTAATTTTTTTTTCGAGTGTACAGTTTTTGAAAAAAACGGTGTACTTTTTAAAGGACAGTAGACAATAACGGAACACGTTGGTCGTAATCATTTATTAGATACAAACATAGAACAATATTAGAATAAAGCATATAGTAGGTAACAAACAAATCCAATATCTCGTCGTTCCAAAAAAATTAAAATAATTCACTTGGTAAATTAGAATTTCTGTTCAACAGGAAATATCATCCTACGTCACCAAATCATCAGCAGACGACGTATAAGTCATGTGGAACTTTCCTTTTGATTTTTTGAAACAAGTCTTCTGTTTCCTTTTATTACTTTTCTTCTTTTGCTTCAGGCACGAAGGAATGAAATTTTTTGAACCAAAAAAATTTCAATATCGAGAAGCATCTTATCTTTGTAAATGTATATAAAATTTGACTGCATCGAAACAGATTTGGCTATTTGAACAATAACCTTGTCGAAGAACATTCATGTAATTAAATAATCTAATGAATCAAAAAATATTTAAAAATAAAAAAGATAGAATTATTATAATAGCTATAAAATTAATAATTACACACAAACAATGTTTTTTGTTTATTTATAAATATTTGTTAATTATTATTGATTGTTTGGGTCTTACCTTCCGGGTGAATTTAATAACCCAATCTAGTTTTCTCGTTGAGACACAAATAACTAATAACACATTAGAACTTTTAACAAGTATTTTGGGTTTAAGTCCAAACCGCGTCTGGACTTACGTAATTGATTACCTGTTGGGGCATATAGCCCAAGGAGTAGTTGTTGAAGTCCAGACGTTGGTGCATTTTATGACATTTTTAATGTATTTTTTCTTGGGAACTTGTGATTCTATTTCACATCATGTGTGCAGTTCTTTTGTTCCTTTTTTATTCACTGTTATTTTGCTTTGCATTTAGTCAGTCTGCTTTTTCTCAGTAATCATCTTCACTGTGTGATTGACCGGGCGTATTTGGTATATTTATTCTTACATATTCTTGTGAACCCGCAAGATTATTGATGTCCATGAGATCTTCCTCCCCTGAGTCTTCATCTGTAATAGGCTCAGAGAAACTGCTAGGAGGCATGCCATCCTCCTCTAGCGAGTGAAGCAGTTCGTGTAAAGTCAACCCTCTGAAAAAAAGTTCCTTATGTTCCTACTGTCCTTCTGACAGTACATCTGCATATGTGAATTTATGAATAAAGTGAAAAACAATTTTTGAAACAATGGGAAAATCTGAATTTAATCGGAAAAATATCGTTCAAGTTTTAAATGCGGTCGGACAAACATAAAAATATGAATTAATCAAGACTGTTTTTATTGTGTGATAATAAAAATAAAAAATAGTAAAAGGGTTATGTTTATGTTTATTGTTATTAGTTTGATCTTGTTATAATAATAATGTACAGATTGAATTGATGGCATTTTTATGAACTATTTTTAATTTATTTTATTAATTTTTATTCTAATGTTAAAATTGACGTTTTAATATTATGTCCTTTGATTATTTTGGGTACATTTATCTGCAAATCAGATTTTAGATAATTTTGTTAGTAACTTTGGATAAATTTGATACTTAATGAATTCCCATTAATGAAATACTATCCAAAACGTCATTTTGACTCCTTAATTTCAATATCTCTCTTATTTATTCATTTTTTAAGTGATACATTTAAAACTAAACTTAAAATTTTCTTTACAGTTCCATTAGAAATGAAGATATTGTCCCGAGAGCATTTCAACCGATGGTATAAGCTTACACCGTATTTGCTGTCTGTGATATTAGTTGAAATACCATTTCAAGTAAGTAATTCAAATATTTATTTACAATTCTATAAAATCTGAAGTACCCCAAGGCTCAGTGTTAGCGTCCAACAATATCCTCTTCTATTCCTAACACCACTGACGGATCTGAGAGGGGCCATGGCCATCCCCACTCCCCCTAGAGCTCTGAATAGTTGATATTGGTTCAACAACTAGAGATATGCAAGTAAACCTTTTATTCAATAAGAAGAAAACACACGTTATACAAACCAAAATTATTCGTTGTATTGAATATTTTCTCAAACACTCAAACATCCCAAATTTTTATCACTTAATCACTTTGGTTACAAATTTCCATTAACTGATGCCCCCCCCCCCCCCCCCCTGAAAACTCTCTAGATCCGCCACTGCCTAACACATAACACATTCTTAGCCAAAAACGTAGACTCACTTGCTAGCCATTTCATCTAAGAAGTTCACGAATTCACGTGCTAGACGGTTCATCTAACACTCCAAAGACGCGAATTCGAGTTTTTGTATACTTTTCTTTCTACGAACTGTAAAGTAAGGTCGAATCTATAGATTCAGACCATTAAAGTTGGTAAAATTGGGATTCTCCCTTAGGGAAAGAATGAACCTCTACTCGTCAATTCTTTGACACATCATATGGTTTAAATCAGACTCATGTTTGAATACTAATTACATAATTGGGAAACGGCTTAAATAAAGACATTAAGAGTAAAGTAAAGTGTCTATAACTCAAAAGTTTTAGTTGTTCTTTATTCATTAGTTTCCCTACTTAAGATTTACTGAACATCTCGTTCCTCTTGTCCAGCCAGATCAGCTGAAGCAACTTGATAGACCAAAACTTCATACTGATACTTCCAGCTTTAGAGATTGTTTTTATACCAACTGTAGCCTTTGGAATTTTCTTCCTTTAAAGTGACTTTTAAAGTATTTGTTTATTACTTTAAATATAAAATAGATTGTAATTGTGCAGTGTTCAAATAAAAAAAATGTTCTCCACATCATCCAAATATATAAAATTTCCAATCCACATCAGCAAAGATGCCCACAATATCTGTAGACATAAATTCATCAAAAAATAATTAATAGTTCTAGTAAATTAATAATTTTTTTTATTACAGGTAATATGTACTTGGTTATACATCGCTATTTCATATTGGCTCACCAGCCAACCCTTAGATTTTCGATTAGTTTTATTTGTTGTATTTGTAACTGCTTGTTCTCTGTGTGCCCAATCAATGGGATATTTTATAGGAGCAACTACTCCAGTTAAGGTGAGAATTTTCATTGTTTAGTTTTGTAAGTTAATTTTAATTTTCTAGGGAGTAGCATGTTGTTGTTGCCTCCCCACGTTTCGAGTTCATGTTAAATCCATGTGATATAAAATTATGCTAAAGTATGAACGTGAAATTAGTTTTTTGGCGAAGTTTTAAAGGGGGGAAATCAAATAAGGAAAATAATATTCTTTTTAGAACACGCCTGATCCAATTTGGATGTTCCTTATATACGTTATAGTTATCATCAAGTTTAAAATTTTTTAATACCTTTTTGGAAGTTACGTTTTAGAGATCCACCTGTAATTTTTTGAAATCCATATATTGTTTATTTTAACATACATTTTATCCAAATTATTCGTAGGGTCAGTTCATGGCTTAATCTAAATTTAACTTAATTTAGCTTAAGCTAAATAATTATTATGAATCATTAATAATAATAAAATCTTGCTCGACAATATTGGAATTCTGAATTTTATTTTTACATCTTGTAATGTTTAGTACATTAGATATTTAAATCTGAATCCCGTATAAGAATGAGTTTCCACAGTCCACAGTAAGCTTCCGTTCTGCATGTCATAAATAACTCCAGATGACTAAATAGCCATATAAATAATGTACGATGATTTATGATAATTTATGCAACAATGGTCAGCTCAATTATATGATTGGTTTCCACGCAAGCGAACGGTTTCAAATAATCTGGTCTACTGTATAGTTTATATAGGGAATACTATTTATTTAATATTCCGTTTTCATCCTTTATTCGTCATCATACCATGTACTGTTTTGAACTAACCCTAGATATTGAGCAGAAGGTATAAATATGCAACTGATAGGAAAACGGCGAAAGCCAAATTGTACATTATATCAAAATTGTTATCTCAGTTCAAAAGCGACCATCATTTTTATACCTGCATTTCGGACTGGTAAACAATCTTTTATCAATAGAATAACTACTACGGGATATTTATCTTTATGGCAGATGATAAAAAGGCACGATTAGATTTCCATTTATACTTTAATTACCGGTAGTGGTAGTGTTAATATGAACTTGATACGTGATTGGAAAACTATTGCATATTTCTTAGCCTATATCCTTTCATTTAATTGAAGCTTATTTTTTACTGCTCTCAGATATGGGACAAGTATAATTTTTCACAATTTTCATTTTTTTAGGTTGCTGTATTTGCTGCTCCAGTGTTGGCCTGTTTTCTCTCCGTATTTGGATTCTGTATACGATCATTTGATACACCTTACCTGTTTAAGCCTGTATTCTTTATTAGTTATTTTAGAGCCGCATTCCAAAGCGTTGTTTACTCCGTATACGGGCTTAACAGAGGAAAATTGTTTTGTTCGTTTGACGTTGAATACTGTCACTATCAGGATCCTGAGAATTTCCTCAAAGAAATGGACATAGTCGACATTGACCTAGTATCAAATTTTATTTTGATTGTTTGTATATGGTTTGTTATGACTGCCGCCACATATTTGACGTTATGGTTTAGGTTAAATAAACGATAAATACCTTAGTTTTATGAAAAATAAGTATTATTGATATTAACCAAAGATTTGTAAATGAAAATTCATGACATCACATTTGTATTTATGCTGTGGGGTCTTTATTATATTTTATTTGGTTACATTAAGTGGCAACATTAAGCTCTTATCGCTTTATTATTTATTTAAATTAAATTTTTTAAATGTAATCTTTTAAAGTAAAAATAAATAGGGTCATACTAATTATTTTAGTAAGTATAAAAGTTGGTTTACAATTTAAATAATTGTGTTTTTTATATTTTCCTTCACACTCAATACACTTTTGCTTTCTGTCAAACTACTTGAGATTACAATATTTTTTTTTTATTCTTTATTTCTATAAGTCATATGAGCAAGAGAAAGCATCACAAATTAATAAAAGATGCAAGGTAAAAAAATTAGGATTAAATGGCTAGTTAGAAAGAAAGCGATAGGGGCAATCAAAACCAAGAAAAATTACAGGCGCTCTCGGAAGATTTAGAATTATCCGAAAAAGACCTCGGACCTACAAAACCCACACAGAAGAAGTAAAAAATTGTACAGTGTCATCCCCAAAGTACGCACCATATGGAAAACTTTTTTATTAAGGGTTTTTCGACAAAAAGTTATTCTTGATGAAAGTTTGTGCATCCCCTAAAACTAAACATGCACCAACAAAATATAGCAAACTATTTGTAATCTACGAGGAGCCTTCAAAAATTTGATTTAGAGACAAGAGTAAAGTACCCTTATTTTGAAAAATCTCGGGAAATGTTATTTAGAAAAATTGTTCAGCATTAAAAAATACATCTAGATTTGAAGTCATGGCCATCTAAGTGAAGTTTTATTTTTTTACCCATTTTTTAAAAATGTGGACTAAGAAAAAAAAATTTGCTAAAACGATAAATAGACAACATCCTGTAAATGACGGTTTATTTAAAAATCCTGTAATATTACATATTACACAACTATTGTGTTAACCACGGTCAATTTTTTGAAGAGTAAAAATATTTTCAAAGTTTTTGGTGCAAAGTTATTTTTATTTTTTGTTACCACCGAAAATTGCTAAAAATTATACAGTATTGTAACATGAACTTAATATTCAATAATACCACACATTGATTTTCTGGAGAGTTGTCTATTTATAGTTTTAGCAAATTTTCTTTTTTCGTAGTCCCAATTTAAAAAAAAAATAAAAATTCACTTAGATGGCCATGACATGACAAATCTAGATGTATTTTTTAATGATGAACAACTTTTCTAAATAACATGTCCCGAGATTTTTCAAAATAAGGGTACTTTACTCTTATCTCAAAATCAAATTTTTGAAGGCTCCTCGTGTATTACGAATGTTTTACTATATTTTGTTGCTGCATGTTTAGTTTTACGGGATGCACCAACTTTTATCAAGAATAACTTTTTGTCGAAAAATCCTTAATAAAAAAGTTTCCCATATGGTGCGTACTTTGGGGATGACACTGTATAAATAATATTGAAAACATTCAAATATTCATTACTCTTCTGGTTTTGTACTTAAATATTTATTTATAGTTTACTTTTTTACTTAAATACCAAATAACTACATTTAATGTCAAAGATTAACTCATATTAAAATTAAGTATCTTTATATTAGTCTTGGCACTGCTCATTAAATTCAAGGAGCGCTTATTCTAGTTCGATTAACCTATGTGAACTGGTTCATTACGTTCATTCTTCTTTATTGTACGTAGAGATGATGTTACCGTTTGTCACACCATAAAAATATTGAAGTGGTTTAGTCTATATACAATAAACATGAATAGTTTTCAATATAACACAAACATAACATAACCAAAATAATAAAAATATTGTGAAATTGATATCAATTTTGTCACACCACTAGATCCTCTTAAATGGCATAGAGATTGCAACAAAACCTTTTGAAAACGTGTTCATATAAATGTAAATATTTATTCTTCCGTTCTTCCCACCACTCGGCTGGATCTTTTTTTCATCACCTAAGTAATCTTCGCTTACATATTTATCCACTTTTCGAATACCAGCAGCAAGTATTCTCTTCAGGCATCATATACGTCCCAAATACTCTTCGAGGTATTTGCACCAGAGTGGGAAGTATTTGTAATATCTTCTAAAGTGTTTCAGAAGCTTCAGGTCAGGTCAGGTCAGCTAATATTACTTGACCAACTTTATTCATGCGTTTTTATATACTTCTACATTCTTAAAACTTTATAAATCATGGATACATCGAGTAAAGTAGTCACTTTAAGATTGCGATGACAAGATTTGGCGAGAAAATTTTGAATTAATTTGCAGAAAGCTCATTTTCGATAATGGACAATTCTTTTCAGCCCTTATTTAGGCTGTAACTTTATAAAATGATTCAAGACTTGGTAATACTTCCTCAATTATATCCTAATCTTGTTGATCCAGTGAAAGATTACTATTCAATAGAATAATAGTTGTAATAACAACATCCTTCGTCTTTTGTATACAATCTAACATGTCATATGAAGAATTCCAACGTGAACTCGTCTTGACAAATTCTACAATTGACAAGAACGTCAGTTATTTCCTTAGAAGCTTTTTGCCTGACTGAATCCACTAAGTTGCAAAACACCTACTAGATTGCCGTATACTAAATTTGCACGTGTTTGGACGTGTTTATTATATTCGAAGACTAAACTAACGAAGCCAAAAGGCAGAAGCCAGTTTTGGGTTGACGAATCAAATAGATTTAGTTTCTTTGTTTTTAATTTCGCCTAATATTATTAACATAAATTATTAGTTTAACTAATTTAACTTTAAACCCGTATATAAATGTTTTTGTTTATCAATTTAATTATTTATGTTACTATTTATGTTCTTTATTTGTTACATACTTACATAGCAATAGTAATTTTAATATTTTTTTGTTTTTATGTTAAAGATTTATAGATGATATTTAGCATTTGTCAATGAAAAATTGGAAGAAGGGTGACTTTTTTTCACTATTATTTTTAACCTTCTTTTATAGCTTGTTTGACGTTAGGATGTATTATTTTTAAAAATAATTTGAAAATGGAAAAATTACGTCTACGATAAAGAAATTAATGTAAACAACTTGGAGCGGGACTGAATTTGTAACAGATGTGTATTAAGGATTTACTTTTAAATAGGATTGATTTTCTTTTATATGAATTGGTTAGTTAGGTAGTTAAAATACTTAATGCGACCCTGTATACTAGAACTGTCACGTTCTCAGCACGTGCAGTCTGTTTATATTAGATTTGTTGGACTGTTGTAACAAAAATGCATAATAAAGTGACCTCCAAATTAGCTCCTTAAAAATGCAGACGTTCTATTAAATTCTTTTTTTTTGCTACCCCCTATACGGTGTTATTGGGGTTAATCTGCATATTTAAAATAAATATTGTTTTTATTATTTAAGATCAATTATTACCTTAAACCCATAACCACAAAACAACCTCTTAAAATGACCCATACATAACAAAGCAAGAGTGCAGGTAAAATAAGAAAAAACATGTTGTTTTGAAATTTTTTTATGTAATTCCGAATTTTTATTACAAATATTTATACTCAGATTAACCCTTCTAACCCCCTTCTTATCTGAAAGTTGTGGAGGTTGCAAAAAGGGGTAAATTTGGTTGTCGCTTTTTATGTGCATGAACTTCAAAGAAAGAAGAAAATAACTTGACTATCTACTGTCATAATTTTTTTTTGAAAATATGAATGAAATGAAAGTCAGGAAAAACCTTTCACTCACTCCAATTTTTCCCATTTTATTATAAAATATTAATAAACACAACTATTCGTGCACCAAACTTATTCTCAAACTTTTATGGGTACATTTCTGACTTTTCATGTTTTTGATAAGAAGCATCACTCCAAACTTTTTATTATATTAGTTCAATTAATTCCAATGGCTTCTGGGAATTTTTATTAAATACTTTTTTCTTTCTATAAGTTAACTTATCAAAATTCAAAATATTTTAAATAAAAAGAAAACATCAACAAAAATAATCTTTATTTATCCAAAATTTAAGTGAATATCAACTGATTAAGAATATATACAGAAATATATCCAATAATTCTAATAAAAGTTTGAGAATGTGCCTTGGAGTTTCCTTTTTATATGATTATTTCACACGAGTATTGATGTTGATTTTGATAATGTATTTATGAACAGGTAATAAAATATCAGTGGTTTGTATGTTGCTAGTCATTTTAAAAGTAAGTGGTGGAAATTGGAAATAAAAATTCTAAAAATTATATCTTGTTTTATTTACATAGGTATGCTTTTTTTCTGTATGGTTTTCTGTATCAGGTATAGTTTTGGAACAGCATAGGATTAAGCTATACTGTTGATGCACCTATAGCTATCAAATACCACAATTCATTATTTTGTGAAGTACATTTGTCTTTATTTATTTAGTGGCGTCTATGAGTCGGAAGGACATGGACCAATATTTACCCGGATCGAGAGTACCCCCCCCCCCAGTTTTCGAGGATGCTGAACACGATGGCGGCATCAGAATTTCTATTTTCGACTGCTTGAACTCCCTAAAACGGCCAAAAACTACCCCCTAAAAGGGTTAAACGGGCAGCGCATTATTTCCCTGTAAAAAAACGTCTTTTCCCCGTTTTCGAGGATGCCGAGAACGGTGGTGATGTTAAAGATTACTTCCGAACCTCACCAACCCCTCCACCGGCCAAAATTCACCCCCTACAGGTGTTTTTTCGAGGATGCTGAACGCGATGGCGGTATCAGAATTTCTCTTTTCGCCAGCCAAACGCCTAAAAAGGTCAAAAACTACCCTCTA
This sequence comes from Crepidodera aurea, assembly GCA_949320105.2. Classification (NCBI taxonomy): domain Eukaryota; kingdom Metazoa; phylum Arthropoda; class Insecta; order Coleoptera; family Chrysomelidae; genus Crepidodera; species Crepidodera aurea. The sequence goes on along the minus strand of OX439473.1, from coordinate 74,740,235 downwards.
ATGGTGTGAAACGGGCAGGTTATCATTCCCTTTAAAATAACCTCTTTCCCCACGTTTTCGAGGATGCTGAGCACGGTGGTGGTGTTGAAGATTACTTCCGACCCTCACCTACCCCTTCGCAGGTCAAAACTCACCCCCGAAAGACCACCACCATGCTCGGCATCGTCGAAAATGGGGGGAAAGACGTTTTTTTATACAGTGAAATGATGTACTGCCCGTTTAACCCCTTAAGGGGGTAGTTTTTGGTCGTTTTAGGGGGTTTAGCAGTCGAAAATAGACATTCTAATACCGCCATCATGTTCAGCATCCTCGAAAGGGTGGGGAAGGTATTCTCGATCTGGGTATTTCCGACTCACAGACGCCACTAATTGGCAATCGGAAAATTACCATTTATGAGCCAATAAGTTAGTAGAATGACATATAGATGGTGCTCCTATTCACAAATCGATATGATTTTTGGGAAATACTAAGCTTAAAATGAGAGGTATTAAAATTTCATGAAAATCTGAAGTTCACAAGTTACCACGGTTTTAGTAACGCTAGTTTTGTAATTAAGTAAAGTGCATTTCGTGTGTTGATAAAGCATTGCTATTTTATTAAAAATAATACCGTTTATGCGAAGAAATAGGTTGACAAGTGTTATTCGGATACTACCCCATCTAGACAACTTATAGATTAGAAGTGATTTGCTGCATAAAACCTACAAAAGTCCATAAAATAGTTTTGGCCGATCGTAAATTGAAGTTACGTGAGATAGGTGACACCTTAAAGGTATTAGAAGGGAGTGTATTGTGTATTCACCATCTTGCATGAACATTTGTCCATGAGAGACCTCTGTTCGAAGAGAGTACCGCGTTTGCTCACAGTCGATCAAAAACAACAACGCGTCGACGATTCAGAGCGCTGCTTGAAGCTGTTTAAGCGCAATACAAAGAATTTTTACATGCGGTATTTAACAATGGATCCATCAGTGTTGAAATTCCACACATTTCAATATAATTCGTTTACACTCCGTCACTGGCAGAAATAAAATTAATAGATGAAAAAGTAATAAAATATATTTAAGTCTAGAACAAAGTAGTAGTGAAATATCTCTCCCACTGATCAGATGGCCTCTTAAGTCTTGGTGGTAATAAAGCACACAGCTTCCAATGTCTTCGTAAATTTAGTAAACCTAACAATTTCACTGAGCACTTGTTAAAGTGTTTAACTTGTTTATTTGTTGAATATAAATTTACAGTTAAAGTGATTCCTTTAATTTCTACCCTTCGTACAATCAGTAATAAACAGCACTTTTAGTGCAAACAAAAAATACAGTCCACTTTTCCCGCCACTCTAACATAACAGGTTGGATAAGGAATATCCTAACTATACAGGGTATCCCAATAACTATACTCCACATTCAATCGGCAGTCTGCTGACTGATCAGTAAAAGGAGAAACCCGCTAAAAGCTACCTAAAACGCAAAAGTCAGCTGTTCAGGTTTTGGTCTTTGTATTTTGGGATACGCACGGTATTTTTTTCATCGATTACCTAGACAAATAAAGAAGAAAAAATTGTTTTTACCTACTGTATTCTAGTACAGCTTTTTTGAGCTATTATCTGGGTAAGGTCCACTTCGTTTAAATGTTTTACTCTAGATAAAGCGACCGAGGCCTTACCACAAGAACATATTGACATACCAATTTACTATACTACTATACTATGCTAGTGCTTTTATTTAGTATCGTAATATAGTAAGTAGTTAAATAAGAAAATTCTAGTTTAAGAGGATTGTATACCCTTTAACAAATATCTTGGTTGGTGAAAACAGCAAAGTTCAAAAAGAGATAGATAAACCACCGTATTGGTTACTATATACAGGGTGCGCTAATTATTTCCACTCGATCTCTAGCACCGAAACTAAAAGAGATATCAACAAGATTTTTTGTAGGGGTAGACAGTGTCACTCGGACTACAATTTTAAAATATTTTGATGTATACAGGGTGGCTAATTTTTGTGGAATGAAAATTAATTTGGTTTTTTTAAATTGAACACGCTGGATACGATTATGTCTTCTGATTCTACTTAATATTAGATTTACGGTAGTTTTTTGTATTTGTAAATCCGACGCGGCGTTGACAAGTTATTCCTATTTTAAGCAGATTTAATGAAAAAACAGGACTTCAGAAATATTAGCACAAAAAGCTACTATGATGTAAATGAAACACGCACCTATCACAATAATCACACAACATCTTCACCAGTTGCACAGGGGGTGTTTGCCGATAGCGTGCCAATAGTCTAGTTTTCAAATGGCAATAACTTAATTTTTTCAAATGGGACACCCTGTATGTTTTTCTTCAGTTAGAAGCTCTCCCTAATACGCATTAAAAAAATATAGGGTTTTGTACATCTAACTTTACCATTTACTTTAATAATAATTGACGTTAAGTGACAAACAACATATTTTACACAATTTTTAATAAGAAATCAAGTTACCTATGAAAATGACAGTAGGTATATTTTGTTATGGCATTAATTGTCAACATAAAATTTTGTATTGTATCACGTCTACTATATTTAATAAGTACAAAATTTTACAAAATTTTACAAAGTTTAATCGTAAGAAAACTACAATGGTGAAAGTTAAAATTTATAGTAGGTGTTCAAAATGTCTTCCATTTTCATTTACACATTTTCTTGCCCTTTTTTTCATTGATTTACGCACATCTCTTAACATTGCAGGGGTCACCTGTCTAAATGCTGCAGTAATTCTTTCTTTCATATTTTCTTTTGTGGTAACCTCTTCTTTGTAAAAAATATTTTTAATAAAACCCCACAAGAAAAAATCGCAAGGTGTAAGGCAAGGCGATCTAGTAGGCCAATTTATAGGTCCTCCCCTTCCTATCCAACGATCCTGAAATTTCCTATTTAACCAATTGCGAACATCTAATAGGTAATGTGGTGTGGCACCATCTAATTGAAACCATATTCCGTTGCGATAATTTTGAGGCACATTTTGCAATAAGTTGCGAAAATCATGTTCTAAAAAATCTAAAAATATAACTCCATTTACAGTCCCATCACATTCAAAGACCATCGATACTGTGATGTGGTTCTAAATAAATGTTCATTGTGGTCCGAATAATAATGGAAGTTGTGTCTATTTACACAACCGTTCTTATGAAACGTGGCTTCGTCGGAGAATAAAACTTTGTTTAAAAAGTTACGCTCTGTGTTTATCTTGTTTATTAATCATCTACAGTATTCCACTCTACGCGCGAAATCACGTGGTAACAATTCTTGGTGAAGCTGGATATGATAGGGGTGATATTTATTCTTTTTTTATTATGAGTCTAATTGTGGTATTGGAAATATCTAACTGATTGCTTAATTGCCTTGTGCTTATATTGGGATCTTCAACTATACTGATCATTACCTTATATTCGTTGTCAATAGTAACAGCTGTAGTTTCACGTGAATGTTTTTCATACTTGACGGTTCCTGTTCTATCAAATCTATTCTTTCAATTCTCAAAAGTATCCTTTTGTGGATGACGTCTTTTTGGGTATCTTTGACGATAGACCCTACTAGCAATAAAAGCATTTTTTTGACATTCAAAAAATTAAGTTATTGCCATTTGAAAACTAGACTACTGGCACGCCATCGGCAAACACCCTGTGCAACAGGTGAAGATGTTGTGTGATTATTGTGATAGGTGCGTGTTTCATTTACATCATAGTAGCTTTTTTGAGGAATTTTTTAAAAAATGTGGTTTTTGTGCTAATATTTCAAAATATTTTAAAATTGTAGTCCGAGTGACACTGTCTACCCCTACAAAAAATCTTGTTGATATCTCTTTTAGTTTCGGTGCTAGAGATCGAGTGGAAATAATTTGCGCACCCTGTAGAAGGTACACTCACTGCGAAAATTTTGTTTCAATTGTTAGATATATCAGTATCGTTCGAGGAACGGTATGGTTCACATTACATATAGTTGGGAATCTAGCGCCTGGGTTTTAAAGATGCTCTATACAAAAACATGAAATCCTACGTAAAATGACCTGCCGGATTCGAATTTTTTGTTCTTCCTTTGATCCGAAATTGCGAAATGTGTCAAAACATGACATTTTTGAAAGAACTGAAAATTTTCATTAAAATAATATTTTTTGCAAACTTAGTGCTAAACTTTTGTTAATTGATGTCCGATCGTTATGAATTTTGGATATATTTTTCACATAAAATATAAAAGCTACGTAATTTTTTTTCGCTAGAATATACAAAATATCGTCAATTTGCAGTGTAAAATTGTTAGTCGAGGAAACTTTTTTATGTTTTTTACTTAAACTTTTTTTTTATACGACGTTTAGTTTGGGCTGTATACTTTTTTAAGAAGAAAATTGAATCGGCGCATCTCATCTCTTGGAATTGCCGCTGTTAGTGCGATGTCATCATACGTGCAACAAAGATGACGCGTATTACAATATTATTATGATACTATAATAGTAGAATATAGATTTTATGGGATTGGGAATTGATAGGAATAATAATAATTTTTAAAAGCATAAAGCACAATATTATTATGATTATATAATTAAAATATTTATTTTACAACGCATTTTCAATAGTGTGTTTGTAAAATTGATTTGATTGCTTAAAAAGCGTTGAATAATGAAAATTCAACACTTTTAATAACCAATAATCATAAGGCAATTTAAGTAATCAAGATCAAGTACACATTTACATTTACTATGCGGCACGACCTTTAATTTATACGTCAATGTCAAACTAAGTTAATGCCAATAAAAGTCATTCACTAAAAATTTGTTGAAATGGATACTCTACTTAACCTTTATTATTTAACAAATGGTCTAAAACCGGTCCTTGAGGAACACTCGAAATATCAGTTCTCCAAGCAACAATTTATGTGTGTAATGAAAGGTGCTACTGCGAGTGGTTCTTGTGTCTCAAGAATTGACTTTTATGTTTTGTGATTGCATAAATCAGACATAAAGTGAACGGTAATGTTACACTGTGTTTAATATTTCAAGTTGCAAACATCTTTCTGATTTTTTTCTTTACTTACTTACTGAATACTTACTACTTTCCAAGTTTAAAGATTCATGCTACATTGGAAGTGTCCAAAAAATTTTGTTGATCCCTCAGTGAATGAATGAATGAAGTGATTGCCAAAAAACAACTATTTTCGTAGGACCGTACCTATCTTGAAAACTATCGGATCTTGACTTATATATAAGTTGTATAATTTCAGCTTTGTACCTCAATTATGTACTTATATAGGAAGGTCAAAACTCAAAAGTGGCCCGAATCGGTTCGTGTAAACATTGTAATAGTGCAAATAACTGATTTTATGTTTTTTATTACCAAATGAACTATGTGGGTTAAGTAAATAATAGCACAAAATTAGGATAAACCCATATATTTGCATTATACATTATATAAATAACATCACATTTATTTTGCATTGCTTATGTCCACCCAATTTCTTTGAGTATTTCATAAATATTCAAATCTAATTAAACATGGAATATGGCGAACATCTTACAAGTATTAGTGAAAAATATTTTACAAAGAAATATAGAATAAATAGATAAAAAATATTATTAAGTCTCAAAAGACACTTTTTATTTTTATTGAAGTACATTATTTGTACTTATCAAAAGTATCAAAAGTATGTACAACAGGTTTGGAGGATGTAATAATAATAAAATAAAATTATACAGGGGTACAATATTTTAGTTTTGAACAAACGAGTAAGGAATTTAATTTATCAGATTCGACATCCTAAGACCGGTTTCTGCCTTTCGGCTTCGTCAGTTAGGCATTTCGAATCCAATAAATAAAATTCCAACCTCGTAAAAGTCAATAGCTATATACGCTATAAGATAAACTTTTTAGATATGCTACCATCTATGAATAGAAGAGAGTATTGACAATTTTTAAAGCAAATAATTCCCGATGTATTGGGGTTGCATACACAATTTGCATTGTGTGTTGCAAAGTTTTAATTTGACCGATTCTAGTCAAAATGTCACTCTCTTCTTTCCTACTCCTTTCAGAGATTAATACAAAGTTAACAAACGAGTAAGGAATTTAATTTATCAGATTCGACATCCTAAGACCGGTTTCTGCCTTTCGGCTTCGTCAGTTAGGTAGGAACCGGTCTTAGGATGTCGAATTTGATAAATTAAATTCCTTACTCGTTTGTTAACTTTGTATTAATCTCTAAAAGGGATACGAAAGAAGAGAGTGACATTTTGACTAGAATCGTTCAAATAAAAGCTTTACAACACACAATGCAAATTGTGTATGCAACCCCAATACATCGGGAATTATTTGCTTTAAAAATTGTCAATACTCTCTTCTAATCATAGATGGTAGCACATTTAAAAATTTTAGTTTTGGTTTTGTGTAACGGTAAATAATAGTTTATGAAGTTATATTTCCAGAAGCTATTATATAAAACCTTCTCTTCTGCTATTACAAAAATGCTAGTTTTTGTATTTTGTTCTATTTTTTAAGGTGTATAGTGTCATTGGACTTTTTAATAGAATAAAGTTTACAACTTAATAAAATAACAATATCTATGTACATATTCACAACAAGCTAAATATTTAGTTTCGTATAAGTACGTTTCTTATTTTACATCTAACAGCCCATCTATTTTTTTATATTTGCATATATTTGGTGCAATTCTGATTTAATTTTTGTATTTAAATGTGCAATAACTAAAAGACTACAACCCTTCATGAATGTTTGTCAGTATAAAATCTTTCTAAAATTTTTTTTACCAGGTTTCTCACAATTTTTTTAAGCAACTATTTTGAAACAAATGAACTATGTATATATACTATAGATTTGAAAACGTGTGGCGTTATTTAAACAAAAATAAGTAACTAAGGATCATGCGATACAGCAAATGAAACAAAGTAATTGATACTTTTTGAGTTATTAAAGATCAAAGATTTTGATTTTTCGTGAAAAAATGCATGTTTCAAAGCGGTTTTTCATAAATAACTCAAAAACTATAAGTTTTTACAAAAAAGTTGTCATTACCAAAATTGAAGCTAATAAAAAATCGAATAAATTCCTTACTTAAAAAACCTGTTAACTCAAAGTGAGTTATAGGTAATCTAAGTATTCAAGCTTAAATAACGGGAAAACAATGCATTTTAAAATATACCTACTGAACACAGAAATACCTCTCAAATGAGCTCTAGAAGAAGTTGATAGCATCAAAATTAAGCAAGTTATGATGAAAATTTTTAGGAAAAAAGTGAAAAATAAAACATACGCCATTTCCACAAAAATGAAAATTTATAGTAATAAGACTTTCTTTATTTTAGCATATGTAATGACCTCAAAAATTTTGACCGGTTTAGAATGCATATTTTTGAAAAAAAATATGATTAAAAAAAATCAGAATTTTTCAAATTTTCTTAAATTTAATTTTCTTTTGATAATAACTCCAAAAATACTCGATATACCTAAAAAATGGATAGAGAACGAAATTTGAGTTTTTTTTAACAAAGATTTTACTTTTTTTTTATTTTTGTAGGATAAAAACTAACCGAGATAGAAACGTTTAAAGCCTAAATTTTACTGCGAGAACCATGTAACCGGTGCCCTTTAACCTTTTATCTTTAAAAAAATAAGGGATTTAAAATATTAAATTTAATATGATGTTATAGCCCTTGAAATTACCTTTCAAATGGTTTTTGGAAGAACCTGATATCATAAAAATTAACGGAGTTATTGTAAAAAAACCAATAACATTATTTTATTCAAATGATTAAAGTTTCTTAAAATCAATTTTTTCAATGTTTCTGCTTTAAGGGGTTGGTTTTTAAGGATTGAAATTTCACAGTCAACCAAAAATTATATCATAAATATTCAACAAACTGTTTGTGTAATGTTAATATGCGATTTCATATTTCAGAAATATAAAAAATGATTTTTCATGATTTTCGATTTTAGGGGTAGTTGCTAAAAGGGTTGAAAAATGAACTAAAATCATAAATCATGCATATAAATGTTGAAAAATATTTATTTTATTTAATTAAACGAGATTACTTACGCCAGAATGCTTAAATTTGCATTTTTTACCATTTTTAACAAAAGGGGTGGATTTCACCCCTAAAATCATAAACGCAAAAAGCGCAAGTTGAGCATATGTCATTTTTGAAGTAGAGGGTAAAATATACTCAATCCCAAAATTTCATGCAAATCGATGGAGGTTCACCGAAATCGGAGGTAATAGTTGATTTTTACCTTCATTCACTGTACTATTTTTCTCTCTCAAAGATTTAGTATCAAAATTTTAGTAATTGGCTTGGCTAAGGTTAAGCATAGACGTTTTACGTATTTGAAAAATTTATATTTTTGTACAGGCTTTAAAATCCGAAAGAAATAATACTTTGTATTCAACGCTTGATGGTTTTAAAAAAATTGAACCCGTGATATTTGATTCGCAAGCTTGACTCTTTCCGAAGACATCCAAGAACATCAACGAATGTCATTAAAAAATGTGATGCATGTATTAGTGAAATAATATATTTCCTAATTCAACATTCCTATTTTACCTCAATAAGTTAGTAGTATGACAAATCCATACGATTTTTAGGAAGTACCAACTTTCCAATGGTAGGTGTCAAAATTTCATGAAAATCTGACGTTTAGTTCATAATTTAGTGACGCTACTTTTGTAATTTTTGGAAAAAAACACCGTTCAAGCGAGGCAATGACTTGACAAGTGTTACTCGGACTCTGCTTCATCGAAACAAATGCTTTACTGATAAACGCAATGAAGCTAAACGCTCTGGTTGTCCAAATTCGGCAGTTGTTCAAGAAAACATAAAAAGTCCATGAAATAGGTTTGATCAATCGTAAATTGAAGTTGCGTGATATAGATGACACCTTAAATATATCAGAAGGAAGTGTATTTACCATTTTGCTTAAATATTTGTCTATGAGAATGCTCTGTTCGAAGAGAGCACAGCGTTTGCTCACAGTTGATCAAAAACAACAACGCGACGATTCAGGGCGCTGCTTGAAGCTGTTTAAGCGCAATACAAAGTATTTTTAGATGACAATGGATACATCACTACAAAAATAATCAATAGCGAATGTTATACGTTTGAAGGATGAAATTGCGAAAAACAACATTGCACGAATTGCACTTTCAATTGCTTCTCTATCCACCGTATTCCTTGAATCTGGCTGCAAGCGACTACTAGCAGTTTGCAGACCTAAAATGAATGCCCCAAGGTAAGAGATTTGGCCCCAATGAAGAAGTGGTTGCCGAAACTGAAGTCTGTTGTTAGAGAAGCGTTATAATGAATGTATCACAGCTGAAGGAGACTTTGTTGATAAATAAAGGCGATTTTTGCCTAAAAGTTGTTTTTCTTAGTCATCCTACAAACTTATTGAGTGAAAGAGCGAGTTACTTACAATTTTTTTTCTCGAAAAACGTCTAATGTTTGCTGTGTCACTCAGGTAGTCTGTGTTTTAACTGTTTACCAGATATGGGGAAAATCAATTTATTATTTCAATATCCCACAGCTTCATCAAAATGGATAAAATATTTAAAAATATTGAATTTTGTTAACCTATGACTAATATTACAAACAAAGTGAACAAATTTAATAGAAATGACTATTACTACTCAGCGGGAATGTCTTATACCTACCCACACAGCATACAATATTCAAGAAATATTGCCACAATATTGCAATTTCAGTTGCAATATCCCAGAAATATTGCAGGAATATTGTATTTGCATATTATAGTTGCAATATTCCGAAATATTACTGAAATGTTACAAATATGAGACAGTTTTTGACAAAGTTCAATTTTATATTTTTGCGTATATTCCTATGATATTCTAGGTATATAATATAAATCACGACAAAAATAATTCAACATCACATGCAACCTCTCAGTAATATTGCAGCAATATTGAATGTATCCATTCAATTTCAGAAATTTTGGGTGCGTCCACATATACATAGATATTAATTTCATATTGGTACTTTCAGCTCTCATGCGGATCGAAACAAAGTCCTTACAAAATTACAGTTGATTCTGACGTCGGCCCACATTACTAAAACATGTTTTAGTTCTGAGAGTTCGCCATATGTTAATCGCAAAATAGAATCCAATTAGAGAGAAATAAGTGTATCAAGCATACATAAGTTGAACAAAGATAACTTGTTTATGTTAACCATCGATTTTTTGACAAATGACATTGACATGGCCACAAAATGACGCCAAGCCTCTCAGAGATCTTGTGAGTTTAATCTTAGAAGTTTAATGGCTATAAATAATAAAAAAACGATGATTAGCTGATGTGATTATCAAGGGTAATAGCAATAAAGTTTATAGATAAAGAAAGCTGAAATCTAGGGTATCCAAAAGACATACCAAGCGTATCGTTGAACGACAGACAGCCATAGATTTGGAGGCAGTGTTAGGTATGCAAAATCCTTCATTTCATGCGTCCAGGGAAGTGCAAAGAAAGAAGAAAAGAACTGAAAACTGTTCTGTAGAAAGTGAATAAAAATATTTCTTGTGTCTACTATTTTTTAATGTGAGTTGACCCTATATGCAACATCTTACAATATTACAGAACTATTTCTGCAATATTGTATCGTTAGGTAATGGAGCGCATATTTCTGTAACATTCCTGAAATATTTCATATATTTTTTGCAATCTAACAGAAAAATTCCATAAATATTATAAAATAATTCTACAATATTGCAGGAATATATTCAAAAATATTTCTGCAATATTGTTACGTTAGGATATGCGGCGGACATTTGGATATTTCTGCAATATTCCTGAAATGTTTCATATATCTTTTGCAATATAACAAAAATATTTCAAATATATTCAAAGCATGTTCCTGCAATATTTCAGAACTGAAACTGTGCTGTGTGGGTAGACGTAGCTAATGAAGTGGCAAACTGCATTGGTAGCAAAATCAAACATTAGCGGTCCCAACAAATCTCCAGGACGAACCTTTTTTTTTCATGGGTTTGTGTTATCGGTCAAAAATTGTAGGATACTCTGTACACCTTCGTACTTAACTGAAAAATAATAATAAGTAAAGGGGAACCAACCTATTTAACAATCATATTTAAACTGGGTTTTTAAAAAATATTCAAATTTTAAGAACCACACACTAACAGAAATAAAATAAACATGAAATATTATGGCTTATGCTTGAAATGAAGTTAAATTTATTGTTAATTTTAATAATATTTTCAATTCAATTAAAAAACATCCAGAGTAATTGAAATAAACAATATTTGATCAAAAAATGTCGGCAGGGATTTCGGGATGAGTTTTCAGGCCTAACTGCAGTCAAAATGCTCTCATGTCTTTATCCGTACTGTAGAGAGACAACTCATTCTAAATCATCTTAATATCTTACGATACGAATCCTGGTATATCATATCGATTTGCGATAGATTTAAAAAAATATATTTGGTTTTACATCTTTAAAAGTATACATTTTTACAACATACATATAAAAAAATTACCGAACTGAAAGAAGTTTGTATCTTAGCACTACAAAAGCAGTAATTCTCAAAACAAACAAAAATATAAAAAGCGCTATCATATCGTTATCAAACTGATCAGATCGTACATCAACCATTTCCAAGAATTCTTTAGGATATTTGTAGAGACAGAATTTATCTTCTGGACAATCGATGGTTCCCCTGCTTAAACCATATATGGCTCCAACTACACCTTCTAATCCGTACCTGAGATATGAAACGTAACTTCCCCATTGCATAAAGATTGGAAGATCGCATAAACGGACTCCGAATCCGGAAAACATCATCATTGGTACTGTTAGAGTCGGGCCAACAAAAGTGCCATTCTAAAAGTTAATGCAACATATTATATTAGCCATTTTTTCTGGTCTAATTCAATTTTACAGTGTAGATAATAAATATTGCCCACACATATCTCTATAAATAACTATAGTTTGTTAGAACTATTACTTAGAGTATTGGAATGTGGTAGAAATAGAAATAGGACTCTAATTTGTTTTTTGTATATAGGGTATTTTAATTATGTTCATAAAAGTTTCGGAAATGCCGCTAGACTGGCTTTGTATTAAAAATTCGCCATCTCTGTATCTGTAGAGTAGGGAGGGTGAGTTAGTCCCACAGCACTTAGGCCACATTTGACCCATTGTACATCCTCCCGATGAGTTGTCCTCCTGGGCCATCGTCCATCCTGTCCTTTCCAGGAATGTGGACAAGTCACTAGGAGACATCTTCCTTATATCGGCATTGACGATAACTCCGGGCAATCGCATAGGACATGATTGAACGTTTTGTCTTCCTGTTCACACATCCTGCATAGAGGTGTGTCCAGTAGTCCCATTGTATGGAGGTGTTTCCTTAGTTGACAGTGGTCAGTCAGAAATCCTACTACTAGACGTAGGTTTTTCCTGGTCATTGCCAAGTATGTCTTCGACGTTAACTTCCCAGGGTCACCCAGTGTGACCCTGGCAAAACTGCATCCCTTGATTTCATCCCATCCCTTTAGAGATTGTGCATGGATGTAACGTTTGGCTAGTTCCGCAATTGCCGAAGTCGCCAAGCCGTAGGTGTCGCTGGGTCCTAAAAGTCTTAGTCCAACCGCTTCCCTGGCTAAGGAATTGGCAATGCGGTTACCTTTACTCCTGTCGTGCCCTTTAACACATCTCAGGATAATACTGTTATCTACCGAGGCGTTCGATACAGCTTGATGGCACTCTAATACTAGCCCTGATGTAACACGCTGTCTATTCAAGGCTAGTAGAGCTTGTCTGCTGTCAGTGCAGATTATTATGTTTATGCCAGAAATTCCTTTTCTGGTTAGTTCTTTTGTGGCAATTGAGATACCAGCCAGTTCTGTTTGAACCACGCTGGTATTTTTTCCCATTCCCCACTTAATTCTTAGGCTTAGTGATTTGGAGTAGACACCACATCCTGAGCCTTCTTTGGTTTTAGAGCCGTCTGTGTATATGCGTATTGCATTTGCAGCATTTGACTCCGTGTTCTGTTTTATTTGTATTCGCCATATTTTGCATAATGTGTATTATTTGAAATGGACAACACTGTTCAACAAGAGATGTTTCTTTATTGGTTAACTGACTTTTCAGCAGAAATTTGGATTTGTTGTACAGGGCGATATTTGTTTCCAATAAGAATTCTACATTTATGTATCTCAACAAATGCAAAATTTAGAAGAGGGATTAAATATGTTATAAACAAAATATCAGCAAATAATTGAAAAAAAATCTATAAATCGACCCCCAAATTAATTCTATCAGGTTTAACTCGCTTTTGTTTTGCGGCATCGTCCACTACATATTTATTAGTCCAGTTGTCAGAGACTGACCAAAAGTTTAGGTATTTTTTTAGGTGTAGATAACGATAAAAAAATATTTGTCGCTCTAAAAGTGTTTGCGTTATATCTCGAAAATTAAAAAAAACGTCGAAAAAATAATAGCACCACGTGAAAGAGCGGAAAATTTGACTAAAATTTATATTATTAGTTATTTAAAAAAATGTATTACTATAATATTTTTAAAATAAAAATGGCGTCGAATCAATGCTGAAAAAAAATATTATTTTAAAACATAAGTTTTATTAAACAGAGATAATGTTCATCATTTTAATTATATTTAAATCAAAAGTAAAAGTATAATGATGATAAGGGTTAAGGATTTTTTTGTTATGCCTCTATTAATAGATATCTTCAGTTTTATAACAATCAGTGAGAATTTTAGAAATTATAACGTCCGGTCAAATTTTCTATAAAACAAAAAAAATTAAAAACTAATGGCTTCCTGAGAAAGCTTTGAGTCTGCTCTTTAAAATGCTTTCTTTTTTTTTCTCTGCGTACATTTTAGGCAAAGATACTTTAGTTTTTCCGAACGCCTCGCCTGAATATTTGTATTCAACGGCTCGGCGCGCGTAGAGTATTTTTAAATAACTTATAATACAATTTTTAGTAAAATTTTCCGCTCTTTCAGGTGGTTGTATTAGTTTTTCGAAATTTTTATTTTTTTTTTCGAGATTTTATTTTCGAAATTGTGAAGTTAGCATACACTTTAGAGCAGAAAAGATTTTTTTATCGTTTTCTACATCCTTTCAAGTGCCAAGTTTAATCGATATCACATTTTGTGCGAGCTTTTGGTCAATATCCTTCTCTGGCAACTGGGCTATTATCTGAATCTACTTATTTGAATAAAAATGTGTTTTAAAAAAATAAATGAAATATAAAATGCTACTTACAACGACATTAAAATATGCTCCAATCATTAACCCAAATCCTTGAGCTACTAAAACCACCAACATACAGGTTGCGAAAAACATAAAAAATCGCACAGTTTCAAAAGGTTGTCCCGTCATAAAGTAAATGATGATTGTAAATATTAGACAGCAAAATATCTAAAAAAGAAAACAAATTATTTAGTAAATAAACTGAATTAAAAAAATCTACTTCAATTTTTTTTAAATACCAAATTATAATTTAATAGATAGATAGACCAACTAACATTAATAAAAATCAGTAAAATACGATATAAGAACAAATTCACTTCCCAGCAAACAATGAATCTCTGGCCGCCTTCTGGCCCAATGCTGGCAATGTGCTGGCAATATGCTGGCCACGACAAAGCTACATCGGCAAAATGATGGCCCAGTGTATGGCATACTGTAATTGGATACTTCTAATCCAGCCAAAATATATAAAACTTCATTCATTACTTTCCAAAGAAAAGGCAGTCAGTAAATATGTATAATTCACAGTGGGTTAACCCTCTAAGTAGCAGCATTCCTACTGGGCGATCAATGATTTCCACCGTTTTGCCTTCAGAGGCCCGTCAAAAGACACTGTTGGCCATCATTGGCCCTTCAAAGGCCTATCAAAAGACACTGTTTGCCAGCCTTGGCCCTTCAAAGGCCCATCATTAAAAAGGCACTGTTGACCAGAATCGGCACTTCAAAAGACACTGTTGTCCAACATTGGGCCTTCGAATGCTCTTCATTAAAAGACACTGTTGGCCAGCATCGGCGCTTCAAAAGACACTGTTGCCAGCATTGGGCCTTCGAATGCCCGTCATTAAAAGTCACTGTTGGTCAACATTGACCCTGATGATGGCCAGAGTGACCTACCTTCATCCGCTACAGATGCTTTGCCATGCTGGCCAGATCTGGCCGGCATAAGGCCGATCAAAATTGTTTATCACGCATAAGCAAAAAGAATTTTTAAACAAAAACGTTCTAAAATTTAGGGAACAACATAAACTTTAAGTTTTTGATGTTTTCTTGAATTACCATTTTAAAATTATTAAGAGTTGTACATTTTTTATAGATACAGGTAATTGTAATAAACAGTTCTAGTTATATACCTATGTCATTTAAACCTCTGGTGTTATACGAATTAATATTTTTGTTGAAATAAATGAATTCCTGAAAATATTCAGGTGATAAACCATTTACTACTTTGAAAACCAAAAGCATGGTGAAATAGAACAAACAGTCTATTTTCAACAGAAAAGAGGAAATTTTTTTCGAATTTTTACTAAATTTAAATCAGTATAATTTTTATGTCTCTTTTACTGATTCAGTATAATAAAAAATATGTTACGAATTACGAATAATGATACATTAGTTTAACATACTTACAGAAATGGGAATATCCACTAAAGTTACTGACGTGTAGTACATTTTCAAAGAGTACCATCGATTGAAGTGTTCTTTAATGAGAATAGACATCTCTTGTGGAACTAAAATAGTAAAAAAGTAAATCATAAAAATTTAATAAAAATTAAAACAATTTTTGAATGTTTGTCGGTATGTACAAAATCATAATGGCCTGGCACTTAAACGCATCTAATATCAGTGTTAAGATTTGAATTGTAATCTTTTCGAAAAATGTGAAATTCTTTTATGGCGTCAAAACTGTGTATAGAACAGTGTTGTCGGTTGTCCCAACCAAATTTCCCACTCTAATAATACACATTGGATAAAATATTGATAATTATTATCTAAGAACTAGTCAAGTAAAGAAATATTTATAGACAACCTTCAAATACAACTAAGTCAAATTATTTGTATCATTTGCATAAAGCGGCATTTGGCATAACATATGTGACTGTCGAAAAATTGTAACAATAAATATAGCGGCTTTGATTGTGAACTGAATTTCCATTGTAAGTTATTTAATAGTTATTTATGTGCCAAGGACGAAAAACTGTCTATTATAGTCTTGTCTGCAAATTGATAGCAGAGGCGTAGCCGAGGCTAGCAAGCAGGCGAGACAATAGACACTTTTTCGCCGAGGCGTATATTACATTTTTTCGTTGATCTCTACAAAAACGTACTAATTTCCGAAAGAAAAATCGACCATTTTCGAAGGCAATCATTTTTCGTCTGCAAACACTTTTCGTCCGCAAACACTTTTCGTCCGCTGTGGGCACTAGGATACGGCACGGTGCACGCTGTGGTCACTAGGATACGACACGGTGCGAGTCATTTGAGGACGAAAAATACTTCCCTTCAAAAATAGTTGACTTTTCATTCGGAAATTAGTACGTAAAATGTCATTTTTTGTAGAGGTCGACGAAAAAATATTTTAACTAAAACAACAAAATAAGTGGTGGTGAGTTTTTGGTAAAATCCAAGGTGACCATATAATGTTATCATTAGTTCTATACTAAAAAAATCTGCTTACAAGTTAAAATCGTCAACATCATAGTAGCCATCATGTGGTGCATTAAAATTGCAAAAAGTAAATTGTAATTATCTAATACTTTCGATCCATCATTCCCAGCATTCCAGTAAAGACTTCCCAACATCAATCCAACAAGTATATTTGTTCCTACTCGTAGATAAGTCAGTGTCTGCAATATAAGAGTAAAATAAATTAATTAATTATAATTAAATCTAAAATTATTGCAAAATTTATAGTTTTGAGTCAAAACAGCAGTGTAACATATTTCCTCGAAACAAAATAGATAGAAAAGATTATATAGAATGATTGGCACAAGCTGCATATAATGTTTATATTACTTACTTCATCTCTAACTGATTTAAGAAATCCTCTTCTTAGCAATACCTTCAACTGGTTGATTTTTGATGTTGGAACCAATTCATCATCTTGTTGAGGTTTAGTGTCATGGTCTAAAACGAAAGATTATTAATTTGGGTCAAATTTGAATCCAGCGAAATTTAAGAATTTTCAATAGCCCCCTAGTTGTGTGCATTTATCGTGCGTTCATAAACTAGGAAAGGGACAAAAAAACGCCTACTGGAAAAACATCCAAAGGAAAGCGAATATAATCGGAATAGAGACTACAAAGTTTAAATTAAAAACCTGCGACGTCAGGGGCCTCTACAAAAGATCTATATATGCTGGACAAGTTAGAGACTAGAATTTGTTGATTCTGCTCGAACACAGACGGAACATCATATAGTTAGAACACGTGACACTAATGCCTGAAAAATTAGTGAAACTAGCTCGAATGAAAAATTTCCAGGTTGTACATAAAGCTCGGAAAATTAAGAATAAACTAGTGAAGTAAAAAATTGTGAAGAAAGTCTGGAATTAGTCCGTACGTAGTGAGAGAATTTTTTTCCCAATCGATGAAGTCAATCACCCCCCCCCCCCCCCCATGAAATGTTCGACGATGGAGGAGGGGGAAATCTAAAGAACTTGAAAACGGTTTTTTCGACAAATCAGACCCGGGTGTGATCCCTCAAAAATAAATATTCTTACCAAAATTAAAGAGCTTGATAAAACACGTAACTTAGTTCCAACCAGAACCCGATAACTGAATTAGTTCTCGAATTATCGCGATTTGAAATTGCGAAAATGAAAAAAAATATAATTAATTATTTCTCTAGAGTCAGTGTAAGTTACAAGCGTTTCAATAATATTTGTTTTCCTCCATATCTCCCCCTACTTATCTCACCACCCCCACCCTCTGGCACATATAAGAACTCGTTAATACCCTTTTATTCACAAAAAATTGAGGCCCCATCTCCACTGCCTCTCGAGAAATAATTAATTATATTTTTTTTCATTTTTGCAATTTCAAGGTTACGTGTTTTGTCAATCTCTTTAATTTTGGTAAGAATATTTTTTGTGGGGTCAAACCCGGCTGAGAATTGTTGGAAACTTCATCGATTGGGAAAAATTTCGTCTTTTTCGCTAGATCTACTCCTTGTTAATGGAGTAGATCTAGCGAAAAAGACGAAATTTTAATACAAAGAAAATTCTTGGGAACGTTAGAAAATTATTGGGAACGTAGAACATTCCATAATCAAAATTTGCAAGAGACGAACAAAAACTGGAGCAAAGGCTAATTTAGTGAGATCATGGTACAAATTGATGGTATTAAAAACCATATCAAAATCTTAATTACTGGCTTAGAAACATGATTACCTTTGTATTTCATGGTATTTGATAGTTTATCTGGATCGTTAAAATATTGCAGCGACCTTCCATTGTTCGTGGCTCTGACCAATTTTTCTGGCTTATCTTGTCCATACTCTCCACACGCCAACTCAATTACTAAATAAACAAAAAATATCTTTAGAAGTAGCGGTAAATGTTTGAAAATCCACGTGATTTTGATTAATTGTGCAATTTAAATAAAATTCCAATTAAAAATAAATTATTGATAAGAAAAAAATTTAAATCATATTTTGTTATAAAATGGGGTAACGGGTTATCTGTTATTTTAAGAACATCTGTTTCAATATTTTATTTAGCGTATAGAACCGTGAAAATTTGGACAAATCAGTTTCCTTGGTGAATGGAGGACTTTTATTGATTGATTAGTTTTGGTACATTAAACTAATTGCAAATATAGGAACTTCAATTTAATTGTAAAGATTATTGTAATAATTTGGTAACTTGGAGGATGAGTTTGACGGAAAAAGCATTAATTAAAAATAAACTAAACTAAAGACATCGTTAGGAAAAAAATTGGATAGGAGGCACGATTTTGTTTTATATTTATTTAACTTTTAGATGTGCGTTATATTTTTCTAGGACATTTAATTTTCCTAATACTCTGCTGCAGGAGTTATCCTCTTTTTCAGGGTATATGAGGCACAATTGGTTTATATAGGTTGCGTGCCGACATACTTATGGTGTAGTCGATTTTTCAATAGTGACATCTATTAAGAATTTAATTACCTAAACAAAAGAAATACTTTTTGAAAAGTTTTAAATACTTTATAACAGAAGGGTAAACAGAATATATTTTATTCATTCGATTTTCTTGTGGGTTTCTCGTCTAGTTTATGTTTAAAGAGTATTATTATTGATTTTCTTACTTGTATAAAACAAGTATGTGTGGGTGTATTTCCGAACTGTTATTAAAACTAATTAAACAATTAGGTATTTTACAAAAAACATTAATTAGTCTACATTAATTTTAAATTTAATTTTGAATTAATGAATCAATTAAATAGCTTAAATTTTTTATTTAATTATTTTAAATGTATCATTTTTAACCTTAAAATTATTGCTGAAAAAATTAAGGACGTGTAAACGTGGCGAATTCCAAGTTAACAAAAGCTCTGACATTATGTGGGTGGTCAGATTTAGTGTAAATTATAAATAAATTAAGAAAAATCAAAACGATTGAGTGAAAGTTCCGGTAGGGTGATGGGGGTAACTAAATATACGTTTTGACGGTTGGATATTGGTTTTTTACGATTTGCGACTGAAATATGCATCCTATCGAAAAAAAGTTGAAGTTAATTATAATATCTAAAACTGTTGTATTAATCATTTTTCATCATAACCTCAAGATTATCCAGAAAAACAGTTTAATTTTCGTTTTTAATTTTTATCTCCTGCAAAAATATTTTTTTATGAAACTTGATGCAGCAAATTCAAATTTTTTTATACTGATGAAGAGAGAATTTAATACTTTTTCCGATAAGTTACCGCTCGGTTACCGTTCCAATGTAACATTTCAAAATGGCAGCTTTCTTGCCTAAGGATTAAAATAATGATTAAAAAAATGAAAATCGAGTAGGTACCTACGATTTTCTCGGAAATTTTGACGTAAACGAGTTGATATGGGGTTGGAATTCACACCCATTGAATTTTATAGACATTTTCCTGTTATTACATTTCTCATTTGTTATCAATAATTCTAGTATGTTATACACACTTACCATAATCAGCAGGATTGTGGTATTTGGGACAGGGAAATCCTACATCTTCTAAAAATGGTACAAGCCGGGTGGTACCACCTTGATACAGACAATACCCGTCTGCTAACACATAAACTTGGTCGAACATGGTAAATAAAGATGCTGAAGGTTGATGTATTGTACATATTATGGTTTTTCCTTGTTCCTGGGTTAGTTGTTTTAAAAGAGTTATACATGTGGTGCATGAAGAACTATCTAGACCTCTGAAAAAATAGGTTACTCAGAGATCTTTTTTGAAAAAATATATATTCGTGATTTTAAAATGCTCTACTCCGCGGGTAGTTCATTTTAAGATTTTTTGGTGCAGTCTTCTATATGTAACTAATAATGTATATCGGCACGGCAACTCCATTATAAATTTCAATAATAGTCACAGAAGTTAGCAAATAGCGGAAGCATTCCCAAATATTTTAAGCCAGCCCTGCGTATTGTGGCTCGAGCGTGTAATAAAATGTCTACCTCGCTTCTCACCGCTGCCCCTCAGCACAAACTCTGAAGGCACTGGCGGATCTGAGGGGGGGGAGGGGGCATGGCCTACAGTTCTGAATAGTTGATATTGGTTCAACAACTAGAGTCTGGATATGCAAGTACACCTTTTGATTGGTTGTCAACAAGTAGGCTAATTAACTTAGTAAAGTTAAGGGAAAGTTTAGGTTTGCTGACAGATAATTTGGCCGGAACATTGTTTTTTTTTTGCAAAAAAAGTGCAAATTTTGTCAATTTTTTTTAGTTTTTGGCATAAATCTCGGTAAATATTCATTTTTTCGAAAAGACTATTCTATACAAAATTGAAGGTGACAAATTTTCCCATAAGTTTTATTAACAACAATTTTTTCTACGACCAATAGTTACATAGTTACGCTGCTAGAGTGCGTTGAAAAATGTGCAGATTTTCCAAGGGCAGTTAGCGGAAAGTTTAGGTAGTCCTAATTCTTTTTATTTTTTATGTTTTCGTGGTCGCTGAACAGGGGGGGGTAATTAATTTTCTTCAAATTTTTGACTTTAACGGCTCTAGCTTTAATATTGAAATGACGACTTTTCCAAAAACTTCGAACAATTTTAAGACACATTGATTTTTAACGGCGAAATGCTTTTATTGTGGTACATATATTTTTGTTTCATATTTAGGTGGTACAAAATTTGAAAAGTTTGAGAACCGCTGTTCTAGCGAAAATATCTGAAAAATATGACTTCCACAAAAAAATGTCTTAATGAGAGAACAACATTGGGAACATTTTAGGACCATCCAGAACCGTTTAACATAATCAGAAAAAAGTTATGGACAAAATAAATTTTTTTCAATTTTTTTACGCCGTTTTTTTAACGCCATCTAGACTGTGGTATTTGCAGAAAGTCGTAACATATGTTTTTACAATTGTCTAGTAATTTTTAGCCCTATGGATAATTATTTTTTAAGTTTGGGTCTGTTAAAGTTGAGCTAAAGTTTTGTTTTTTATGACATTTTCAATTTGTGGTCAATACCGTGAAAAGTATTGATTTTTGAAAAAAAATTAAAGAGACAATGCTTTGAGCAAATATTTTTCCGAATAATTACCATTTTTTTTATCTTTGTATTTATAACCGTCAATGTCATTTTTTCGAGTCAAACATTGAAAAAACGGTTATTCCAATGAAAAAGTTTGTCATAACATGATATTTCGGCGATATCCTAAGCTTTAAAATGGATTATTGTACATTATTTAATATTATCAGCCAAAAAAAAGTTACGGGCAAAAAATACATTTTTTTTTTAGAAATTTACGATTATTGTGGTGAAAATCGTAACTTTCTGCGCACTATAACTCGGGAGGGAACATTAATTTATTAAAAAAGGTAATTTATCAATTACGAAAATTTTTTTCTTTTTTTCACACCCCCACCTGCCCCCACTCAAAACGCAACTAACGAAAGTTTTCTACTTCTGGACACCTTTACTAGCAATTTGTCGATCTGATCAGTTACTAGTTTCTGCTCGATATTACAAAACAATTTACTAGCTTTCTTGGGCTACTTGGTAAGTTTTACCCCTCCGATAAAAAAAGTTAAATCCGCCCTTGCTGCCCTTCTATTTTCTAATATGACTAGCCTAAAGACGAAAACACACGTTATACAAACCAAAATTATTCGTTGTATTGAATATTTTCTCAAAGACTCAAACATCCCAAATTTTTATCACTTAATCACTTTGGTTACAAATTTCCATTAACTGAAGGTCCCACCCTGAAAAACTCCCTAGATCCGCCACTGTCTGAAGGATATAAAGCGGAGCCTTAATAAGACTAGAAAGTAAGAAAGAAAGTCGTTTTTTTAAATTCATTTTATTGTATAAAGTAAAAAGGTATGCGACATGTCAAAATGTCGAATTTTTACACCCTGTGCGCAACCATATGGTTTATTCATCCACTTAACTGTATTTTTTTCTCACAATTTGCAAACTTCAAAAGGATAAATAAATATTAGTATTACTAAAAAAAAATAATAAAAAATGAAAAATGTGCAGGAAAACCACAATCGTTTATGACAGTTTCAACCTAAATAATTATAGACATTAAACTTTGAACTGTTCTATTATTAAATTACTATTACCTAAAATGAAATCATTCACTCAAATATCTTGAACTTTGAACGTTATTATCGAATACGTATTTCAGAAAATTACGTTTTTTTTGTGCTAGAGAATTATAATTACTAATAATTAAATCGGTCGTTGGCAATTTCATTGATAAAGATACGAATGTGACTATTAAAAGTATATACCAAAAAAAGGAAGCAACTGCTTGTATTAAAAAATTTATTATTTTTAATATGATAATTGTTTGACCAATATACACTATGTCTCAGTAAGTTGGAACCAGATGGGAAGCTTTTTTATTATTAATTTTAGGAAAAAAGTTATTCTTTATAAAAAGTTGTGCAACCATCAGATATAAAAATTTTCAGTCGTATACGAGATTTGTCAAAAAATATGAATTTTGCTCAAGAGTAAAGTACCTTTATTTTTTAAATATGAAAAAGTTATTAAAAAAAATGTTTCTAATGACATTTTACGTCAACATACCGATTTTGTAGAAGCTATTCCAACTTTAAGAAAACGTTCGTTTTTGACATTTTTTGATACATAATTTTGAATTCATCATCATTTTGTTAATATTGTTCGATGGTGTGGTTAGTATGTCTGAAAAAGTTGAGAACAAATGAAAAATTCCTTTATTATTGATTTAAAAAATATATTCTTCATAAAAATAGTTCACATTAAAATATTTAGTGGGATAGAGGAAAATCAAAAAAGTTTAATCCGGGCTAACTTTTTGCTTATAAACGGAAGTCTAGTATGGGTTTGTAAGGTGAACATTCTTAAATTTTTCAATAAATTCAAAATTGTCAGTTACGGGGGTGTATCAAAAAATTTAAAAATGAACATTTTCTTAAAGTCTTATTCAAAATCGGTATGTTGACGTAAAATGTCATTATAAACAAGTTTTTTTAATAACTTCTTTTTCATACTTCAAAAATAAAGGTACTTTTCTCTTGAGAAAAATTCATATTTTTTTACAAACCTCGTATACGTTTAAAAAAAATTGATATGTGATGATCGTATTTTATATTTTGGAACATGCAGAACTTTTTATAAAGAATAACTTTTTTCCTAAAATTAATAATAAAAAAGTTTCCCGTATGGTTCCAACTTATACTGAGACACTGTATATCACAAAGATAACCAAATCGATAAAATTGAATTTTACAACAATTATACGGAAAAACGAACTACAATAACGCCAAAAAACAAAACTGTTCAGTGAAATAGTGTTAAATCTTCTGAATAGGTACATTCAATTGAAATGGCGCTTCAAATAAAATCAGAAGAAACTTGCTCACAACCAAAAGAGATTAAAGCTACTATCCAAAGACTTTAGTCGTCTTGAACTGTTTAATTTTGTTTTCTCTTCTAATTTTGGCTACCAAATCAGCAATAATCAATTTTATCAGTAATACAGATTAATAAATTGAAACGCTTTATGTTAAATATTACTCACGTTGTTGGTTCATCCAAAAACATCACCATAGGATTACTAACTAATTCTAAAGCTATTGAAAGTCTTTTCTTTTGTCCTCCGGAGAGTCTTGCTGCTCGCACCCTTTTAGTTTCGCTTAATTTTAATGTTACTAAAATTTCATCTATCTGCAAAATAAAAAAAAATATTTATTTAAGGGATAACTATTTTAGAATACAATTTAAAATTAACAAAATATGTAAATAATAAAAACTATTCTTAAATTAGGACCCAATTCGCGAATCAAGAAAACATGACAATGAGAATTATAGATTTTATTATAAAATGGGAATGCCAAAAATCTGCAGCTTCGAAAAAGGGTCCTAGGCTAAGGGTAAGGAGTTTTCAATGAATTTTATTTGGAATATGTCTTAAAAACTTCCAATGAGACCAGATCGTAGACGCATACTGAAAGGGAGAACACAATTGTGGGCGATATTTGATCTGTTTTATACTGTGAAGTATTTGGTACAATCGCTTTTGCTCGCTCGACTGCTGTCGGCTCATTGGAGGAATATGCCGTCCTTGTAGTACCACTCTACTGCCTAGTTGCTTTCTGCTGCCTATTGGAAATTTGATGTGGATTTTGGTCATAATTGGAAATTTAATTTGTATTTGGTCGATTGGAACTTTAATTTGGATTTGGTCAATTTGAAATTTAATTTGTATTTGGTATATAGAAGATTTAAGAAGTCAAACGGTTTGATAAATTTATTTTTGTTACTTTCGTCAATCCTTGTTTTGTTAATTTGCGCATACCAATATTTTTGTAGTTTTCTTTTTTTTATATAAAACGGAAATTAAGCTAAATTTTATCGCCTTAACGTTTCCTTGGGAAACTTACTTTAACTATTTTAATATCCCATTCAGCCTTGGTACCACAGCTAAATGAGAGCGTCAATTTCTCTTCTTAAGGACGTTTAATCTCTGTTTAGTTATTTATTTTTTTTAAACAATACCTTTATTTTATTTGATTTTGTAATGTGCCATAGAGCAAATTGAAATTTGATAGTATATTATGTTATTAATACACGAGCATTAACCGGGATACGAAACGAGACGAAGGCGAGTTTTATTATGGTTTATGCGAGTGTATTAATAACCGTTACATGAGACTTGCATACCCTATTTTCAGCGGCGGCGCCACGGGGGGTAAAGGGGGGCAGTATGACCCCCCCGCCCTTTAAAAAATGTCGTTTTTAGCGCCCCTTCGATTTTATAATTAGTGATGTAATTGCTGAATACCAGTCTTTTAGTTTATTATTTAGAGAACTTAAAGATAATGAAATTAGTGTAACAACTGAAGAAATATTACCATATATCATTTGCATTTCCGAATCTAGCCAAATTGTACCGAATATTTATCACCATATAGTGGAGTGAAATTAGACGAACATATTCTGAAAATGGATGTAAGAGCTAAGTCACATTTTTTTAATTTTTTCGATTTTATATACATAAAGAGAAGCTTGTAAAAAAGTTTTCAATAAATTTGGGCTGGAGCTTCGCGAGATATGTTCCATTTTTGGTATTTTTTGAGTGAGTATTTTTTTACTGAATTGACAATAAATAACCAAAGAATCCTCGAATTTTTTTAAAAATTGGAGAAAATATGTATTTTTATGTCGGGAAGACGTGGTAAAAATTTTTAAAAAAATTTATTTGTCCAGCCAAAATCGGCATTTTTCGAAAAAAAATTGATTGGCCGCCATTTTCGGAAAAACAATAGTAGAGAAAAATATTTTATCTTAAAAAGAAGGATTTTGTGTGTACTTTTGTCTAAGAAAATCCAACATTTTATTTCTTTATTTAAAGTGGCCAATTTATGGAATAATAAAAAAATAAAAATTCGATTTTCATTTTTTTCCAATTTTTTATCACGATATTTATGATTGATTCTCTTAGAAAAACTTTATTTCAGTCCAAAAAAAGTTTAAAAAAATAAAACAAATATTTCAGGTTCTAAAGTAAGATTTTTGTGAGGGAACGAATCAATATAAATCAATATAAAAAATGAAAATTTAATTTTTTTTATTATTCCCTAAATTGGGAACTTTAAATAAAGAAATAAAATGTTGGAGTTTCTTAGACAAAAGGTACACCTTCTTTTTAAGATAAAAAATTTTTCTCTACTATTGTTTTTTCAAAAATTGCGGCCAATTCAATTTTTTTTCGAAAAATGCCGATTTTGGCTGGACAAATACATTTTTTTTTAATTTTTACCATGTCTTCCCGACATAAAAATACATATTTTTTCCAATTTTTAAGAAAATTCGAGGATTCTTTGGTTATTTATTGCCAATTCAGTCAAAAAAATAATGTGCGCAAATTTGTTTTTTGAGGTTAGGATACATTTAAAAAAAATCTACTATACGGATGGATGAATTTTTTTTTATTTTTTTACGACTCTTAGAGCGGAGATATTTAAAAAATAGTGAAGCAATCCACTCGAAAAATACCAAAAATGCCGTTTTTGGCACATATCTCGCGAAGTTCCAGCCCAAATTTATTTTACAAGCTTCTCTTTATATGTATAAAATCAAAAAAATTCAAAAAAATTGACTTAGCTCTTACATCCATATTAAATTCTAATTTCACTTCACTAATAGGCACTAATAGTGCAACTGCTGAACGCACTTTTAGTAGATTAAAACATATAAAAACCTATTTTAGATCCACAATAGGTGAACAAATGTTGAACGATTTGGCAATATTATATAAGCATAGAATCAGTTCATTAAAAAAACTTGTATGTGCCCCCCCCCCCACCCTTAATTTCTAGAACCGCCACTGGCTATTTTATCTACACCCGATAAA
The DNA here is from genome assembly GCA_949320105.2 of Crepidodera aurea. Classification (NCBI taxonomy): domain Eukaryota; kingdom Metazoa; phylum Arthropoda; class Insecta; order Coleoptera; family Chrysomelidae; genus Crepidodera; species Crepidodera aurea. The sequence continues at coordinate 74,713,116 of OX439473.1, read as the reverse complement.
TAATGAAGAACTATAAATATTATATCTATATTTGTATTGAACACAATAACAGTAATTACTCGTATTTCTATAAAAAATTCTACAATATTGTAATTTGTATTTCTCCAGTCCATAAACTTAATCAACTTTTTTCAGTCGATTCTTTAAGCTTTAGCGCATATTTCGAGATATAGGCGAACTCGGAGTCGAAGTTCTATCGTCTACTACGATTTTTTGAAAATGACAAATTACAAATAGCAATAACTCGACTTTTTCAAATACATCACCCAATATTTTATTACAACATTGCATGGCATTTTTTAAGAGCTTTTTGCTGATATAGGGTTTGTGGGGTTTATTTTGTAAAACTAGAGATTTATTGCAAAATAAAAATCTGTATCATAATTATTATAGTACGGGTGTAGATAAATCTAATTAAAATACAAATTTTTTTTAAATAACTTATAATATAATTTGTAGTCAAATTTTCCGCTTATTCACGTAGTGCTATTAGTTTTTGCAATTTTTTTTTTCGAGATATAATGGAAAAACCAAATTTTCGAAACTGTGAAGTTAGCATACACTTTAGAGCAGCAATGATTTTTTTATCGTTTTATACAGCCATTTAAATACTTAAGTGCCAAATTTCATTGATATCACATTTTGTGCGAGCTTTTGGTCAATGTCCTTGTCTGGCAACTGGGCTATACCTAAGATTTCGTGTTAAAAACCATGATATGATATCACTTGTAATAGTATTAATATGACCAATAAATGATATTGTCCAAATGAACTCCTAGGGTCCTTAATTCTATCAGCAATAATTCAAACTTTTTTCTGTGGTTCACAAATGTTCAATTATTTTTATATTATGCAGACAGAATTTTTGGTTTTGTCTACTTTGGAACCGAAATCCAATTATTAGGCATTATTATACACATAGCTCTCGAAAACTTCGTAGTCAGTTCTAAATCTAGAAAGAAGTGAGTTTACATAAATGTTAGTTTATACCATTTGATAAGTACAAGTATTATGCCAAATTTCTAGTATTTTGCTGATATTTTAACTTAAAAAATTAAAAAACTGTTTCTGTTGCAGGTGGAGAACGAAGGTTTACCAACCCTAATTTTGACCTCAGAATATCTATTTTAATTTTTTATATATCAAATTATCGTTTTAATTTTAATATTTAATTTAAGGACATTTAAAAAGGTTTAAAACTTGCAATATTTATTCATCTCGTTTTCCAATATGTTCTTCCATAAGTTTATCTGTCTATAAATAATTTAATATCTATTTATAATTAATTACAATTACAACAAACAGAAAAAGGAAATATCTGTTCTTATTTTAGACGATGAATAATTTATTATAGAAATTTACGTTAAAGAAAATTAAGAAAAAATACATAAATTAATTAATTTATCCATTTTTCTCGATAGAATGAGAATTATCACTAACATTTAATTAGTACTGTAGCAGAACATCTTGTATATTAATAATATGTAAATATGTACTTAGGGTATGTTGACATCTGTTTGCTCAATTTTTGAAAGGACAATTCTAATATTGAATGGTTTTTTTTTACTGGGATGCTGGTCCTATCGCCAGATACATTTCAGCCTCTTTTTTTGCGATTGCCACTATATCATCTGCATATCCTGTTCTTAGATTCCATTTATTAATTTTTCTCATCACATATTCTAGTCTGAGGTTGAAACGTGGTTGATAGCAAGTCTCCTTGCTTCCGTTCTTCCTTTTTGTGTTTTAATTTTGATTTTAGTTTCTTGAATTATCATTGTTACTAACTGTCTTAGTGTCTTACGTTTTTTGGTATTCCTAATGTTTGAAGAGCCATCCTACTTATCTGCAAATGGTTTGCTGATTTTAAACGCGCCCGTACAAACACCGATGATGCAAAACGCTCTGGTTGCCCAAAATAATAAAAAAAAAATAGATAAAAAATATACTTAATTTTAAAAACTCATTTTGTAGATACCAAAAGTTCTGGTCTAAAAATGTGAACAAATTCAATGATCATGTTATGTTGGTTAAGCATTTTCAATTATTACTTTGTTAAAACTCTTTTACATAAATGACTAATCAACTTTTTATCAATGCAATGATATCAATTATCATTAAAAATTTCAATTCAACTTTGATTGCAGTTCATTTTTCGCTTATAATAAAGAGATTAACTTCTATCATTGAATATTGTTGTTAGGCGGTCAGTTATATGAACAAGTGAAATATGGTGGATTATTAAATTATATTATTATTAATTTTTAAATGCAAATGGAGTACGTCAAGTGACCTCTAACAATAATAATATATCTTTTTCATCAAAGAAACTTTTCATAGCGATTTAGAACAGCGATTAGTGCTTAGTTAATCATAAAATAAATACGTTGAGCAAATTTCATAAGAGCAAGTAGCCCATCATGCAATTCAACTGTATCTGGTCACTCAATAAGGTCGTAGGACGCGATTTAGATGGTGCCATTATTGACAAATCCTTCCTATTTTCAAACTTCGCTGAACTTGCAGACCAATATTAACGGGAGAGGGCTCATTCGCTGGAGCTAAAGACAGAGATGAAAGCTCCCAAGTTTTAACGTTATCTCTACTGATATTTTCCCCGTCTTTACTTAGCAATTCCATCAACAAATTCCAAAGATATTAGTTTTAGAAACAAATCATTCGCAGCTGGAATAAATGTAACATTCTTGAAGGAGACTACGTTTCTGTTAACTGTTAAAGTTTGGTAACACTTCACGATGTTGCAAATATGATACTGCGAAAATTCTTGATTCATCAATCTACAATTGTTTGTAGGTTATATTGTTTCGTCAAATTTTGCAGTGAGCTAGTCATAGGTAGAGAAGAAGAGGAATCCACAGCCGTACAAAATGCCTTCGCAGAGCTTAAAAATGACAATAATGCATCATATAAGATTCACCAACCGTTGGAAACTGTCTCTGCGAACAAACCTAATAGTAATAATAATATTAAAAATAATAATAATAAACTCCCTTCAATTCACCCCCTTATGAGTCAACCCCAGAAGCTCTGCAGCTTGTGAGGGGAGTGACGGCTATTATATTTAATTTCAACTTGCCGAAACTCATTTTTTTCAAATGGGTCACCCTATATATGATTTCATAATTTCAAGGTCCATTCAATGACCTTTCCAATGGTATCATATGGACCATATCCAATGATACTTTTCAATAGGTAAATAATCCATTTGAAAAAATGAGTAGTTATCAGCAATTTGAAGTTGGCGAAACTCGGTCCTTGTTTCGAAACGCCCTGTATTTTTCTTAATAAACCCAAATGATATGTATGTTTCTGCACATACTTTTGATATTTGCATACCCATTTTTTTCCATCAATTTTTGAAAATATAGTTTTTATGAAGATTTTTCTTCGTTCATGTTTTTTCATAAAATTTTATTAAAATGTAAATAACTTGACAACGATGCATGTGATCCTCAAAAACAAAAGGGGTCTGTAAAGTCCACTTGACAGACATTTTAAAAAGGAAAAAATATGTAAGGTGATCCATTTAAAAAAAAGATCGAATGTTTTGTCCCGGATTCATGTTTCACTCTGTATACTCGAAAGTAATTTTAAGAAGTAGCACATCGAGCCTCCAATAAAATACAATAAGAGTTTTTTCTCCATCTTCATCAGCCTAGCAGGTCCGAGCGAGGATAGGTGGGCCACCCTGTATAACACGCCACAAGCGTAGGTGTAAGTATTTGCACGAAATAATTTACGCATTATTTATTAACCGGATATTTTCTATTTTGTGGAGCGTTAGAAGATATTTATTATTAATCCGAACAAAATTCTAAATATATTAATAATCTATTTAAAAATTTGACCTGGTGAAATTTTGTTTTTTCCTCTTACATATCGCTAAAAAAGATTGTTTATAACAATAAATGCGATAGTACATTGTCAACACGTTTTCAAATTCAAATATCAGGAATGTTTAAATTTCCTTTTGATAACAATTTTATCAGAGAGAGAACGTTTATTTTTGTGCCATTTGTAATTTCGATTAATTGATAGACAATTTTGAAAGCGGACATCTCTCTCACACGTGTTTAGACCATATATTGCTCGTTCATGTTTTTTTTTCAGAGTCTGCTAGCTAAACTGGGTAAAAAGTTCGGACTAAGAAAAATCAGAAATAATTATAATTTATAAATAAAAAATAATTTGTGCCCTAACTACATAATTAATGTAAGGAATGAAATTTTTTCACATATTTATTTCTAATAGCACTAAAATTAGACTTAATGTCTAACAATTGAACGCGAAGATCTGGAGATGCATCCAGTCTGTTTCTGTACTTGTTTTTGGTCTAGGCGTAAGCTGAAAAACCAGTCTCGCATTTGTAAGTCGTCACAAACGGAAGCAAAACCATAATAGCCTTCTTAACGACTGCAGTCCCATCCAAAAGTTATTCAAATTATAATCTTCTGATTCGAATTTTTGTTTCAAACGGGAGGGAGGAACACTTAATGTCAATCAAATTCTCATACTGTGACCAATGACCAGTCTGACCCAGTTAGCATCGATGGTTAGGTATGATTTATCCAGTCGATGTCCTGTAACTTTTCCCGGAAATGCCCTTTTAAGGATTTTTTAAAGTGAATCAAATGTTCATTTATGTTGTTTTCGATATCTGAGGTTACTTGCAACACATTTTCTTCCAGAAGTCAATTTAAAGTAGTAAAACATTCGTATTTTTTTTTTGTTCAGCAAATTCGATCCGGAAGCCAAGTTTGTTTTTAAGTGAAGATATTTTACCTCTTACTGTAAACGTGGTTGTGTCAAGCCAATTTCATCATACATTGCTCATCGTCCAATAGTTCAATAAGCACATTACTTAACAGATGCAGAAATGCGCAATTAAAATAATCTTGATCAAACTTTCCTCTCCAAAACCATCTCACTTCCGTGTCTAGAAGTGTAGGATTTTATTGCAAACACGAAATCGGTCTTGTTCTAAGAATCACAAACAAGAGTTATCATCCCAAATCTACAGTTTGTCATCAGAAGAATAGAAAAGTAGGAAGTGAATGTAGATGATAAGTAAAAGCGAATTTTCAAAGCAGGTAATAAAGGACAATTCTGAATGAAAGCTAGAAAGACTTGGAAATATTAATTTGTCAACTTAGAATTGTCGAAAAGAATCTAAAAAAGTATAGTTGCATGACTCACCATCAATAATATTCTTACTATGGGTTGTTGAAAGGACGGGGTGGATTTTAGAATTCTATCTGGTTTTTACCTTATCCATTCCAGAAATAAAATTCGATAAGTCATGTATAAGTCATGATTTCTCACATTTCTTTGTTTATTTTCCCAATGATTTAAGCAACACGTATAGTTTTACTGATAAGCGTGAGAAGATAAAGTTCTAAATATGATTCAAACTGAATTTGTATTCGAATGAAATGAACAAAACAAATACCGCTTTGGTTTGTCAACGTATCCTTCATCAAACGCGTGGCTTTGTTATTATGAATTCTTTGACCTCTTGACAGATAAGAAACAAAGGCAACTAGGGCAATATTTATTTACTTACTCAGCACGGCATATATATGTAAGAACGTGCATTTGGTATTCCTTACTTGATAAAACAAAAATTTGTACCAAACATAAAATGACCTTTTGATTATACGGTGACCCCGAATTGATCAACTTGTTTGGTACGTTATCCGTTCACTGTATATCGAAAACAAGCAAAATTGAGTTTTGTAAATTAAAGAATTGATAAAATACACTTTTTGGTTTAAAATGAAATAATTGCACCAGTGATGCAACATTGACTACTATTTTTTACTTCCATATACATACAAATACATATAAGGATGTAGAAATATAGTTTACTAACATTTGTCATTCTTCTTATTTTTATCAATTAAAATTTAATTAATATTATTTATCTGATGGCATGTCATAATGACAACGTTATGTCACTCAATTTTGATGACATAAGGAACCTCACTTAGTACCATAATGAAATTCTATATGAAAAACATGTGATGTTGAGATCAAAAAAGTTTATTCAAAATGCATAACTATGTACAAAACTATTTATTATAAATGGTAAAAGAGCAATTACTACAATTTGCAATATTAATTCCAATGGATTCTAGAGTTTTTACATCAGTAGTTGATGCTTTTTGGTAGACTTGTAATCCTGTTTGGTTGTTGGCACCAAAAATTGCTTCTGATATTTTTTTCTTTTGCTCTTTCGAATTTTCGATGTAACCTTCAGCAACTGTATTGCTTTTCCATCCGCCATGGAGTTTCACGGTACACGGTAAAATTGGGAATAACTTTTGGCATTTTACTAAAAGTGTGAAAGGGTTGTTTCGTGCATTTCTTATTTTTATAAGTGACAAAAAAATGTCGATGGTTTGTGTTGCAAGGTCGTATTTTCACATATTGTCTGACAAGTTCTATCATATTCAATCATGGGATATTCCCCGATGTTTCAAAAAATTCTCGCATTACCTTTGTTTTTGTATTCGGTAAAGTAATTTTAAAAACGGATCCTTCATCTATCATATTTTCAACAAGCATATTTGTCAGGTCTTCTCTTCTGCATGCTCCACTTACTCCAATTATCATAGCAACTTTTTTAAATAAATATGTATCATCTGATGCTTCCGTTAAAAACTTTGTGACATCTTGTTTAGTAAAAATTTTGGATTTTTTAGCTCTGTAATCTTCTGATTTACGTTTTAGTAATGCAACCAGCTGTAGGTACTTACTAAATATCGACGTTTTTTATTGTTAATAAAATACTTCGTATCATCGACCAGAGGGAAGATAAGCATTCAAAGTAAGCCAACAATACTTTTTCATGAGTGATAGGTATTCTTGATTTTCTTAGTAGAACACCATTCTTCGTACCGATTAAACGCTATTTCATATACACTTCGTGATTTTTCCGGCAAAAGTGAGTCCACGATATTTCGCGTCATTTCTTCCAAATCGGAAGGTAAACTACCAGTTTCAGATTCACTCATTATTATTTAAATTATATTCAATTCTACGTGACAATTGTGTTTGACAGCAGATAAATAAATATTGCCGTTACAACCTGACGTTGTCAAGGAAATGGCAATAACATTCACGACTTGTACCATAATCATCGTCTTTATGATCCTTATTACATAAATAACTATTATTTTACAAATGTTGGTTATTTAATATGAATAGAAAAACACAAAGTCCATTCCACAAAACTTCACAAAAAATGTGTTGTCAGTTTTCCCCAAAATTTTCCACCCTTGCTCCAACGAGTGGCGCATGCCAATTTTTCCGGAGTGTTTTTTTGATTAAAACTTTTATTTTTTACATAGACATGCGATTTAAAACCACGGAAATCCTATTTAATTTTTTACATTTTCACGTAACCCTTTGAGCCCTTTCGGATACTGTAGATTCTAACTTTGTGACAGAATCTACTATTCTGCTATAGAAGTATGATTATGCAAAGGATAGAGAAAATTTTCATATATTCTTATATTTAAAAAAAAGGAAAGATTACTCGATTTAAAAAATGTAATAAACAAATTATTTACATATTTATATATGACCTGAGATTAAATTGTGTACACAAATATTCAAAAGATTACTGTTTATAGCAATTAAATGCAATTATAATGTATCTAAACACAGTCACCAAAACATTTGGAATTTATCAAAATATTAAATTTGAAACTTTTATAATACACGAGGGGGTATCGATATCTAGTTAGCATTGGATCCCAAATTGTTGCCATGACGACTATGATACTTAACAGGTCAGTTACTTCAATTCATATAATTAAATTTTTACCCGATTCCAAATTGTAAATTTGTCAAGAACTCATGTAAAATATAGATCACACTTTTAATAAACTTAAGTGTCGGTCAGTGAAATATCTGATTATTTCAAAAAGTTTTCTGGGAAGGAGATTTATGGAGATATGGTGGATACACTGAACGATCATCGCCCTTTCGTACGCCCTATCATAAAAAATTGGGTTGGGAAATTTAAAAGACATAGAACACATTAAAGAAGAGATCCATCGAAAACCATCTCTATAATAATTTATATATCATTCGGTATATGTTATATTTCTATTCTAGACCTAAAGATGGTTCAGGGGCGTATCTAGCCTCATAAGTTTGGGAAGGGCTGGAAGGAAAATTTGCCGACTGTACAATACAGATTTATTTCATCTACACAAAAAGAATTAGCTGCACATAAAGAACTTGTGTATGTGTATATTGATTTTTCTTTAATTTTTGTTTACTGTCAGTTAGTTATACATATGACAACGACGAAAGTACAAAAGTTTTGGGGGGTGTCACACCCCCAACACCCCCGCCTCGGTACGCCCCTGACATGGTTATATAACTGAAACTAGTCCTCGTAATTATCATTTACATAATTGGGATAGATTTTGAGTTTTCTATTCTTATATATGGGTACATATTTGTGAAATGGATAATCTCCACTTCTTAAGGTAAAACTGTATTATTATAAATTATTAAATAATCTTTCGGAAAAAATTGTGTAGAAAAATTTCAATGTTTCACTACAAGTCCCTCATTGCGCTGCTGATATTTCATAAGCAGGATTTAAATTTATTGACCATCCACCCCTTATTCGTCAGGTTAAAAAACTTGTTTCAAAATACAGTGCAATATTTATATTTCTATGTTATAATTTATCCGTTTCGTAAGATCTAAATAATTTTATTTAATTCTGGTTATGCAAAATTAAAATGTACGTCCCGTAGAAAAACTAAAGCATTAAATTTTATTACATTTTTTTTATTGATAACCTCCATCAAATCCACACTTATTATTTATAACACCAGTTTGCATAATCAAATTATCTAATGCCGGATAATTTTAGTTAGTAAACAACACTTTTATTTCAAAATTGGACTTTTCGCAGTTTTGATTGCCAAATCGGAATATAAATATACATGGTGATTCATAACTATTGGGAAATGGGCTAAGGGCAGGTTATTTGGACCAAAATATGGCGATAGGACCAAATATACCTCAATAAAATATTGCTGTGGAATAAGATACAGGGAGTTAAAGTTGAAATTTTTTTTTTTCGTTTTTTCTGATGATATCACTGTATATTTATCAATTGTTATCAAAATCGGCACAGATGCATAGCTTTGAAGAAGGAATATTATTTTATGTATTACTTCACATTTTGATACAGGAGGCATCACGTGAATGATTCCTGATGATAAAATGAAGTAGTAGCTTTTTTTGGCGAAACTTTTGAGTGATTTTGATTAGAAAATATGACGTAAACATCATTTCTACGTAATATTGGTACTTTTGTTTAAAGACGATAATTTCACCAGTTTTCGAGAAAAATTCAATTGAACAGCCTCAGAAGGATAATTCAAATATTATTTCGTTTATGAAAAGTGTGTTTCTGGTAAATGTCATTTCTTGTCAGTGAATTATTTTTTCTGTGAGATTATAGTCCATTGTTGCATTTTTTAACACTTTTTCGATTGAAATGCCTTGTCACAATCATATTTGGTATGGTATTATAGGCGACCAACTACTAGGGCCATATGTTCTTCCTCCAAATTTAAATGGAGAATTTTGCCAATTTCCGACCAATAATTTTGAGCTGTAAAAAATATATGAATAAATACATATAATTGGGTAATTATGGCTTTATTTTGTAGGCCACAGTGTACTGATCTCAATGCAGTTTATTTGAGAAGGCTAGGACGATCCATTGCTGTACAATTTAAAAAATAGTAGATGCCTGCAAACGCGAAAAATAGCGTGCGGCCTAAAACAAATATGGCCGCCATTTCCTAAAGGTACACAATAAAAATTTTGAAAAAATATTTTTGAACCCCCAAAACATATTGTAATCTACATACCAAATATTAATTTTTTCTGAGATGGTCAAGCAACTAGTGCTGGACCACTTGATATGGATTGACCCACATGTCTTTTATACTAATAAAGGAATCATTGAAAATCTGTATTTTGTCGCAGATCGGTGCATTTTCATGATATATTATAGTCTTTGTTCAGTCTTTTGAAGTAGTATTTGAGGCCAGATTCCAATAAAATATTTCCACCTTTTATACTTTCTAGGATTTGACACTCCAGGTATAAGCAAAAATAGTAAAACACACACAAAATCAAAACTGGAAGTAATGTTATCAGGTTTTCTTCCTGTATTTATCCCAAAATTAATCTCGTGGTCGAAAATAACCGTCAATCTAAATTATATATCGTTAAATACTTTTAACAAAAACATTAAGATCTAGACGTTTCGTGTCTGCTTTTTATTTTTCTATGTTTTAAATCATCAACATATACATTTAGGTACATAATGGTGGTTAAATGGGAGTGTACTCGTTTGAATGAAACCGTTTAGAAGTTATTGAACCAAATGTTACTGATGGTCAATATAATCCTCCTAATTACACTCTCAGAGGTAAAAGAAGGTCAAGTAAGAAACCGATGGGTTTATAAAAGATATCAAAATAATTGAGGGACGAAATAAGAATATTTTTAAATGTAGCAGGTAGAGTCATCAACTAAGAAGTCCTTAACTAAGAAGACCCCGATTATTATAACCAGTTTTAATACTTAAAAAAAAACAACAAACTCTTAAGGACGTTAAAGGTTAATCGTGCAAGAAATTATTCGTAAATATTTTTTAAACATCCTAAATGCGTAAATATATCGTAAAAATACGTTCAAGGAATAATTTTCAAATAAAAATATTTGAATAGCTGTTCGGATTATTTTAAAATATAATTTGTTTATCGAATGAATTTAATACTACGTACTTTGGAGTAGGTTGTGAGGTATTCCTTTATTTTAATAAAGATTTATAAATAATAAATTATTGTCTCGGTGATAATAAAATTTTCTCTATTCCTCGATAACAGGGGCTTACTCATAATTTATATTAGGGGGAAGCAAAATAAATTCATTAACTGCGAAATAATATTAAAAATGATGTCATAATGTTTCATGTTTACTGTGAAGCACTGGGCATAAAACCAAAAGAAAAGCGTTTGTTAGAAATTTTAATTTTGATTAATATTACGAAAAATCAAAATTTGACCGACAAGCTTGATTTTATGGTATTCATCGGTGTTTTTTATAGTTAATAGGGTTACTTTGTTTCGATTGTTTCAACAACAACTCCACTAGGATAACTGCTGTCCCCCTCCCTGCCCCCCGACCGCTCGCTTGCTTGGTTGAAATGTTCCCTGAAATTTTATCCATTTCAAATCGTGTTTTTCAAAATATTACAGAATAATTTGTAATAAAAATTCTGTAAATATGTCATTTAGTGGTTATATTTTAATTATTTGCACACTTAAACTGGATTTTTCACAATTTGTTAGTTTTTTAATGAATAAACTGCGAATTTCTACGTGTTTTCATGCGATTCATTCAAAATAATACTACCGCTGTTTCGTAAATAATCTGTAAGGTGGCGCGTTGATCATGCAAATCTGACAAGTGCGTTGCCTATTTGGCTTTTAATTTTTGTTTAAAGAATGCTGCGACTTGCTTATAATTGATGGCAATTAGTTTGTACCCAACTGAACAATATGCTGATTGAAATGGCATTAGTATTTTTATAAAAGTTATCTTTAAAAAAATTACTAATTAGAAGTTGAAACGTTTTAATGAACTTCTTACAATAACTTTTATTGTATGTAAACACTGTAAGACTTTGTACATACTTACAAGTAGGTGAAGAAAATAGGAAAATAGAGAAAAAGGGCATAGTGGCGTCTGTGAGTCGAAAGGACATGGACCAAAATTTACCAGGATCGAGAGTCCCCGTTTTCGAGGTTGCTGAACACGATGACATTATCAGAATTTCTCTTTTCGCCAGCCCAACCCCCTAAAACGGCAAAAAACTACCCCATAATGGGATTAAACGGGCAGCACATCATTTCCCTCTAAAAAACGTCTTTTCCCCCGTTTTCAAGGATGTTTGTCACTTTTGACACCTTAGTGCAGGTTTATAGAAAGTGATATTGAACACAATCATCGTCTTCAGCATCCTCGAAAACAGGAGGACACCCGTTTTGCCCCCGATGTTAGAAAAAAATTCAACCCTTTCAGGGGTGAGTTTTGACCTGTGGAGGGGAAGGTGAGGGTCTGAAGTAATCTTCAACACCACCACCGTGCTCAGCATCCTCAAAAACAGGGGGAAAGAGGTTATTTTAAAGGGAATTTTTGCCGTTTTAGGGATTCGGCTGTAGAAAAGAGAAATTCACATACCGCTACGTTGAATATTTATAAGCTATAATTGTAAATTTTGTCTAATATTTGTACTACAAATTTGAAAAATATATTAGCCCATTTAATCTGAAATCAGCTATTTATGTAGATTCCAAACATCTAATTTAAGCGTTACCTATATACTCTATGTATTCTGAAATGTACTTATACTTTTAACTTTTAAGTGTTTTGATGCTTGTACTTCTACAGCTCTGATATCTAATTCAGCATGTTGATATTTATCAGTCTAGTCTGTTATAACATTCCTTACAAATTTATTGCTAGTATTAACTATTAGATAATTAGCAATTCAAATGATGTGTCAAAATTCCATGACACTCTAACGTTTAGTTCATAAGTTACAGTTATTTTAGTGACACTACTTTTGTAATTTTCAAAACAGTGGAATAATCTGAATATCATTGACTTTTAATCGGAAAAAATACCATTCAAGGGAATCAATGGCTTGACAAGTGTAATTAGGACTCTGCTCCATCCAGACAAATGATGCATGTGTATTTATACAAACATCGATGATGCTGAATGCTCTGGGCCCCGATGTTTGAAATGTGTGAGTACAACTCGTCTGCGAGAATGTACCACGTGACCATCTCGAAATCGGTCAACGTTGCCAAATTTAAATTTAGACAGTTCAACAAAAAGTAGAGCAAAACATATATTTTAGTTCACTTGAAACCTTCGTACAAGAAGAAATAGAAGAAGTGATTAAGACAGACAGCCAAATTATTGGATTCAGACCAATTATAAGCTCTTTAGATCCGTTATGGAAATATTAATTCAAAATATAAAACATTTTCCAGAAAAATTATCAAAAATTAAAATGACAATTTTTCAAAGGAAAACATTTATTTTTCAGTTATACGAATTTAAATTAAGAAAAAGCTTAATTTTCAATCGAAAAAATTAGTTTATACATTTTCAATTTATAATTTTACCAGAGCTCATTTGTTAATTATCTAATGGTATATGTCTACGTAACTGCCTATCCTTAAAAATCAAATAACTCACTTATTTTTCATCTAAACTTCAACATTATACATTTTCGTAAAGGGAAAGAGTTCACCTTTCAGATAGTATAAAAATATATAGGGTGTGTCGTTAAAAAAATCGACGACACCCTATATAAGATTTTTCTAAATAAACATTTATACTGAAAAAAACTTTATATAAAAAAAGAAACTGTTCAGTGAAAACCGCACCTTCCTATCGTTTCTGAGATATTTGCAGTTAAAATGGGTCAGAAACTTCTGGGACACCCGGTATTTCAAAAATAAAGGTACTTTATTCATGAGTAAATTTCATATTTTTTGGCAAATCTCGTATACGACTGAAAAAATTTGATATGAGATAGTTGCATTTTAGGTTTTTAAATAAAAAACTGTTATAAAAGTCTTTTTAATATAATAATAATATAAGAGTATTTTTTTGTATGAACTTTCGGTTACCTGTTTTGATATCTGAAATTTCATCAGAATTGATCATAAAAGTATATTACAGGAAATCTTTGAATATGTTGGCAATAAAGTACGTTCAAATCTGTTTAGGATTATAATAAATAGGACCTTTTGAAATTTGTTTTAGGGTTAATCGGCATTAGTCTAGGCTTAATATGGCTTATCTGTATACACGGAAATTAGTATAATAAAAATAGTCCTGGTTTCCCCTACTTTAAGGGAAAGAAATCTGTAAATTTGACTTGACAGTCTCTACACTTAACCAGCGTTGCCAAACTTCGGGGAATCTCAAGATGATTGGGGATTTATTGGGGATTGGCATTATGCGGGGATTTTGAAATCTCATCGTTAAACAATATAATAAATAATCAGCAGGAATTAAAATCAAAAAACAGTTCAGATTGGGCATAGAACTCAAGACCATTTGCACAGCAGCAAATCATTTGTCCATTGTACCTACTTTTGTTATAATAAATCATATTATCGGGTAAGTTCGTTTATCTCCGCGCGGTGCGAACGCGAACACATAGAGAAAACCTTTCTGTGATTCCCTTAGTTTTAGACGCTTCTAATTTGCTAGCTTTGCTTTAGACAAGTTAATTTTGTATTCTGTCGCGAAATAACGATACGATTTTGTGCAAATATGGATAAATGGTTAATAAAAGGTTAAAACAAAGAAGATAATCCTAAGGTACTTAACCTATTGAGGGGAATTTTTGGGGAATCAGCAAATTTTTGTCCTCAAATTTTGGGAATTTGACTTGGGATATTGGGGAATATGATAAATTGGCATCGGCAACACTGCACTTAACGCCTTCACGGCACTATTGCGCATGTTTCCTCTCTTACTAAACTCAACTCTACTGGTACAACCCAGTAGAGCACTTCTATGCGAACTTGTAGATGATTTCTCTTGGTTTCAAACATACCGATTTTGTGACGCTGAGAGAGTGAGGAGTGATCACGTGGTACATTCTCGCACACGAATTGAAAATTTATAAACTAACTTTTTCGATTGAAAATTAGGCTTGTTCTTAATTTAAATTCGTATAAATTTGAAAATTAAATATTTTGCTTTGAAAAAATTACTACTTTAATACACAAAAAAGAACGTTTTCACCAGAGGTTTCATAAAAAAATTATTTTTGAAAGAGATAAAAATTAAAAACGAAAAACATGGTTTTATCGTATTTGTATTTTATCTTCTAAAGGCTGATGTTTTATAACAAATTGTTATTGATGTTTATTAGTACATCAAGAAACGGTAATTTTTTTATATTTTCAATTTCAATTATAATTTTAATGTTATAACTTGTCTACTTTTTTCTCATAAGATTAAGAGACTTATTTATCGACAGCACCATTTGGAAATTTCTTTTTTGTGTTTTAAATAACCTGTAATTTTGCCAAGACAAGACATTGAATTTTCGATTTTATATTAAAAAAAATATAATTATTATACTTTTTTTAAATAATATATATTGTTAATTATTAATTATTATTTAATTAAATTATTAATTATTATAAACTAACTTTTTTTTCGATTGAAAATTAGGCTTTTTCTTCGTATAACTGAAAAATAGATATTTTGCTTTGAAAAATTGTCATTTTAATTTTTGATAATTTTTCTAAAAAATGTTTTGTATTTTTAATAAAAGAATTAATATTTCCATAACGGATCTAAAGAGCTTATAATTGGTCTGAATCCAATAATTTGGCTGTCTGTCTTAATCACTTCTTCTATTTCTTCTTGTACGAAGGTTTCAAGTGAACTAAAATATATGTTTTGCTCTACTTTTTGTTGAACTGTCTAAATTTAAATTTGGCAACGTTGACCGATTTCGTACATTCTCGCAGACGAGTTGTACTCACATATTTCAAACATCGGGGCCCTGGTCGCATAAAATCGGCAGTTGCTTCAGAAAATATAAAAAGTCCTCAAAACAGTTCTGGCCGATTGTAAATTGAAGTTGCGTTAGATATCTGACACCTTAAAGATATCAAAAGGCAGTGTATTCACCATTTTCCATGAACATTTGTCCTTGTTTCGGCATTTTTTCATTTGACCATTTGTCCAATAGTCTTGAGTAGGTCACCCGATATTCAGTTTATTGATCAACTATTGACTTCAATTTTTTAATTTAAAATATCTACTGTCTATACTATATGCTCCATAGATTTTTTTAATTTATTATAGTTACAATAAACAATTTCCTTTTTTTATCAACAAGAAACTAATTTAGTTTATCTGGTATTAAATAATTTCAATAAAAAAAAAAACAAGAAGAAAAGAACACAAACAAATATCCAAAACTCATCTGTTAATCTAAATCAATTTACAATATTTATGATAAGGGAGGTCAAGGTCATTACCAGTAAATAAATGAAATAACATAATTTCCAAGTATTGTTATAGGTGTATCCATTTAATATACTTTAATCAAGATCGAAGCGAAGTAATAAATGCTCAATATATACAGGGTGGTCCTTAAGTAATTGTACATAGAAGTATGGTAGATTTCTTACTTTAAAATATTACGATTTGAACCAACTTGGTCTAATAAAATGTTGCTAATAAGGAATATACAGGAGGTTAAAGGTTAAATTTTAAGATTCATTTTTTGCAATAACTTTAGCGTTTTTGGATATGTATACATAAAAATTTTGAACTGGGGGTTTTTGCGAACGAGAAATCGTAATCTGGTACCTACTTCGATGTAATTTTTAGAGGGCTCTAATTAGGCCACATTTGTGACATAAATGTGCGATAAACTTTTTTGCTCTTTAAGTTAGCGCCATTTTTGTAAAAGAATATTAAGGCCATGTTACTTTAGTAGAAAAAAGTATACTTGTTATGAACCTCAAAACTTAACGGTTTACGAGATAATCGCATTTTAGGGATCAGCGTAATGATTACACTGGTCTGAAAAAAAATTTTTTCTTCTGGCCCTGACACCATTTTTGCTAATTCTTATGTAAAATGACTTGAATCCGAACATGACCTCCGTTTCCCACATCACCCAAGGTGAACTCAGTTTTCCACCTTCACCCACCGTTTTTTTTTATTCCTCCAAATTATGGAAAAGTGATAAAAATAGGTGGGGAGCCACCACTCGAAAACATTGGGTGATGTGGGAAACGGAGGTCATGTTTGGATTCAAGTCATTTTACATAAGAATTAGCAAAAATGGTGTCAGGGCCAGAAAAAAAAAATTTGTTGCCGACCGGTATAGTCATGCAGCTGATCCCTATGATTATCTCGTAAACCGTTAAGTTTTAAGGTTAATAACAAGTATGCTTTTTTTATACTAAAATAACGTGGATTTAATATTCTTTTACAAAAATAGCGCTAACTTAAAGAGCCAAAAAGTGTATCGCACATTTATGCCACAAATGTGGCCTAACTAGAGCCCTCTACAAATTACATCGAAGTAGGTACCAGTTTACGATTTCTCGTTCCCAAAAACCCCCAGTTCAGAATTTTTATGTATACACATCCAAAAACGCTAAAGTAATTGCAAAAAATAAATCTTAAAATGTCACCTTTAACACCCTGTATATTCCTTATTAGCAACATTTTATTAGAGCAAGTTGGTTCAAATCGTAATAAATTAAAGTGAAGAATCTATCATACTTATATGTGTAAACTATTAATTTATTTGATACATTTGATACAACAAGAATAATTTTGACATTAGCTTTCACAGAACTGTTAATAATATCTATCAAAAACCTACTTGATTACAACTTAGAAATTTCTATTGGAGCAAAGTCAGTTTTATAATAGAAATAATGTGTTTCTATTGGTCAAAATTAGTTTTATAATGAAAAGTGTGCTATTCTATTGGTCAAAAAAAATCAGTTTTATAATGAAAAGTGGGCTATATTGAGGTTTAATATAAAACTGATAGCGTGCATTTAATAAATAATTTAAAGTATAGGTATAGAAAAAGTAAATTATAGTGTCATTCAAAGCGGTATTTTACGACGAGCGATGATATAATATAAATTATAGGTTTTAAATAAGAGAAATTAAATAATAATAGAAAAAAACACATGAGTGAAAAAGTATTAATATACCTTTCACTACATATGAAACTGGGGTATAACGTAACTGGGGACGGGGATGAATATTTATAAACATGATTATAGCATTACAGCATACAATCAGAGGTTGATTTATTGGAATTATAGGGATTTTTCTTAATGCCAAGTCGTAAACTCTATAGGGGTCAGTGCAGATCATGCAGGTCCTTCTTCCCTGTATTAATAATTAGTAAGGTAAAGTGGGGTATATGTGACAATGGGGCAATTGTGATAATACGTTTCAAAATCACTATTTAAATAAATATGCTACATTTTAGACGGAGCCGAAATAAGCTAGTCTAGTGAGCCACCACTAGAAACCGTCGAAATTAAAACTTGGATTTCAGTTAAGTACAGATAAGCGTAAGGGGCTTTTCACTTCTTCACAGATTTTGTTACACATTTACCCCTTTGGTGAAGTAAGTATTATTTTTTCGCTAAGTAGGAATGCTAATCTAATTTTTATTTACTTAGTAGTTCATAGTAGTTTTAGACCAGTGCCGATAATTTTTGAAACCAAATAAAATAATAGTAGGACGAAACTCATTGGAAAAGGAAGAGAATATGACAAAACTGATAGGAAAAATAATTTACGGGCGATCTGAGGTTGGGAAGTGGAAGGGGGGAGTTTTTAAGGGTAGAAAACTGTTTATCTCGATTTCCGGCAAAACTACAAGTCCTCAGGAAAAAAGTTGAATGGCAAAGTTGTAGGTAATAAAAATATATACAACTTTTGTATTTACACTTTTTTCACATAACCCCAAAATTTTTGTGAAAAATTCAAATTACCAAGTTTTTGGTTTTTTATTTTTATCTTTTACAAAAAAAATGAAACTAATAAAATTCGTATCCGAATTTTTTTTTAAAACCATGATGTACAATTTTGAGCTATTTATTAAAATTTATACTTTAATTACTCGAAAAACGTAAATGTAACACAGAATCTTACTTTTTTCGAGTAATTAAAGTATAAATTTTAAAAAATAGCTCAAAATTGTACATGATTTAAAAAAAAAATTCGGATTCGAATTTTATTCGTTTCTTTGCATTTTTTGAGAATATTTACCATAGTAATGTATATATTTTTTACACCATCAAAAAGTAGAGATTTCAACGAACAAAAAGCTTTTTAAAAAGCAGATATTTTGACGTGAGAATTTTCGATAAATTAGACTGCTTTTTCGATATTAAGTCAAAATAAGGTTAAAAAAATAAATATTTTAAAACAAAAAAATTTTCACCAAATTTCGTAAAAAAAATTTTTTTTTGTAAAAGAATAAAAAACCAAAAACCTGGTTATTTGAATTTTTCACATAAATTTTGAGGTTATGTGAAAAAAGTGTAAATACAAAAGTTGTAGATCTTTTTATTACCTACAACTTTGCCATTTAACTTTTTTCCATAGGACTTGTAGTTTTGCCGGAAATCGATATAAACAGTTTTCTACCCTTAAAAACTCCCCCCTTCCACTTCCCGACCCCAGATCGCCCGTTAATTATTTTTCCTTTCATGTTTGTTATATTCTCTTCCTTTTCCAATAGGTTTCATCCTACTATTATTTTATTTCACTTGTTACCATTTTCAAAGGCATCTGCACTGGTATATTTGGGAAAACATATGGTATAGGTTATTTAAATAAAAACTTAATATTACCCTCAAAATGTTGCTGTAACACATTTGCCCCATTTGCCCCTTGCCTGTAATTTTGTTATTGGGGTAAATGTATTATTACAGGTTGGGACAAATGTGTCATAGTATATCACATTTACCACGTTTGTATAACTTCCTGGATTTAAAACTGGATTACATAAACAGTTAATTTAAACAGTTGTAGAGCAAGTTTTATAAGCTTTATTTGTTATAGATATTATGGTTCGATTCTACAAAAGAAAAACTTCAAATGAAGGAAAATATTCTGCAGCTGATCTCAACATTGCACTGTCTGATGTTTTAGCAGGGCATTGGTAAAATATTACCAAAAAAGATAACCAAACATTATGTGGGACTTGTATCAGAACATATTGATGATGAGTGTATATAGTTAAATTGACACGGCCTAAAGGAAACAAATTTAATGGCCAATAAATGTCGACATTGATACTGGAACTCAACAGGATATTACAAAAGTACTTCCTGATTCTATCGTTGATAGACGTGGACTGTACGAATTTCCAGTTTTCTTTAAAAACTTTAACATTCAACATTAACTCTAAGACATCTAATAGTGTTTTGTGTTTAATATTATTAGCTTTATGTTTCCTTTGTTCTGACATTATTTTCTATAAGTCCACAGTTTTTTGTATTTTTTTAACAATAAATGATAACAAAAACACAGAGCTTGATTGAATTTTTATACAATTGCCCCAGACTACGAAATATACTTTCGATACATTTGCCCCAGCACCTGGAGTAAATTTGATATATTGATATGATTTTAAAAAACATCACGCAGCATTAACAACATTAAACATTATTTAACTTTCTCATACACAATGAATACAAAACCGCTCAAAAAGTATATGGTTTTTTTCTTAAATTTTTGAAACGTTCCTTTGCAGCTTTATATTGAGTGAAAGTTTTGAACTAATCAAAAAGTAGATCACATTTACCCCACTTCACCTTACGTAAGTAACATAGGAAATAAAATTCTGGATGAATTCTGAAATTTAAATAAAATAGAATAGAATAGAATTTAAGGACTTACAATTCTATTTTTTTCACTAGCACTTATTCTGGAGGGCAATTTCAGATCCGCAGCTACATGCATATTCTCTTCGACGGTCAGTAACGGCTGTAGACGATCATCCTGTGTAATATAGCACGAAGATTTTCGAAACTGTTTCAAATTTCTTGGCCGTTCGTTTACATAAACAGTTCCACTTACACCCTGTAACCGGTAACCACTAAGTATATCTAACAGTGTACTTTTTCCAGCTCCGGATGGACCCATAATGGCTATGAGTTGTCCAGGTGGAAACCTTCCTGTCACCCTGTGTAAAATTTCCTTTTGACCTGCAACAAATTGTAATTTTTACAAATAGGTATTTGTCTGATGTCTATGAAGGTTTTCCATATATTCTAATGATGAACAAAATAGTTATTTATGAGCCAAGGACGAAAAACTGTCTATTATAGTCGAGTTTGCAAATCGATAGCCGAGGCTAGCAAAACAGGCGAGACAATAGACAGTGTTTCGCCGAGGCGCATTTTACTTTTTTTCGTCGACATCTACAAAAACGTACTAATTTCCGAAAGAAAAATCGACCATTTTTGAAGGCAAGCATTTTTTGTTCGCAAACACAAATAGTTGACTTTTCATTCGGAAATTAGTACGTAAAATGTCATTTTTTGTAGAGGTCGACGAAAAAACTATTTATCATTAATTAAAATGTTATTTGAACAATTAGAGAGCGTAATATATTTCCGGATAGATAGACACTTAAATTGCTGTTATAATTACTAAGACTTTTATTAATATGTGAGGTAGATGAATTTTGTTCATGGATTTACGCGAAATATTTCTGGTCTTACTGTGATGATATACATATTTATCAAAAGATCGAATTACCTGGCCACTATTAACAATTCCATATGATTTTTAGGAATTACTAACTTTCAAATTTTATGACAATCTGAAGTTTAGTTCACAAGTTACAATGTAATTTTTAAAGCAGTGGAAAAATCTGAATTTCGCTTGTTGATAAAGCATTGAATTATTAACGAGGCAGTACTGACACCCAATAAATCTAGTTCTATATTTTGCCACGAGTTATTCTCGGTTAAAGATATTCCTTCGTGGGATTATGTAATCCGCTTTGGATGCCGGCTAACCACAGTGAAGTGGGGTGTGGATTGATATATGTTGTTAATTAAAAAGAAAAATGGGCGCCAGGAGATTGTTTTACCCTCATCCAAAATATAGTCAATTTAGTCACTCAACCTCCAGAATGGATCTAAATTGAGCCCACTAAAAAAAAATAAACTACGTCGCAACAAAAATTTGCTTACCTTAGTTCGGGTCAAGACTATTTGTGACTATTAGTAAATGAAAGAAAAGTAACTAATTACTCAATAACTGTTTACACAAAATTGCACAGGTCAAAAAAATAAAAAGAAAAAGGAATCCAAGGGATCCCACTAAAATAGGGGTGTTACACCGTCGTCTCAAGGTCGTTGGAATTGGGCGTAAAAAAAAATACCACTCGCCCCTATAAGTCGCTTACAAAATTCCAAAAATTTAGAGAAAATATATGAAAATATTAATTTAGAGACCTTTAAAAATTACTAATTAACAAATAATGTATATGAACAAATATAAAAAAAAATGAAAAACTTGCGGTTGTTCCTAAATTAAATTTCGGCAACTTGCAGCTACTAACTCGTCAGGTCAGGTCAGCTCAATACGAAAATCTGGTTAACACTCTGCCCAACACGAGAATGTGGTCAACACTAGAATGCGGTCCACAATCTGCCCGACACGAGAACCCCTTTTATACAGTGAAGGGGAATTCTCGGCGAATCGGGAACTTTCCTGACAGATGCTTCTGTGGAAGGTGAATCCAATCGTTTCCCGTGGAAGGTACTATCCCTATAATATTAATAGGCCTTACACACTTGCCAAATAACATAATACTCGACTTTCATGAAAAACGCCTTACCTGCCAAAAATGGCGTCGTTACGAACGTGGCTTGGTTTGGTACAAAATATCAATTCCTCTTCAAGAGAATCAGACCAGGGTAAACACACCAAATCAAATAGGCACCCTGCCGCTCGTCTATCCCAATCAATGGTACGAAATAATCTTCATAAAACACCGGGCGATTCCTCAAAATTTTGTCTAAACCACGTTATACTTATCACCCAACAAGAAAGAAAGACAAAGCCGGTCCGAAATTTCCTTTGAAATCATTCTAGAACGAATTAAACCACGCAAGTCCAGAAAGAGATTCACCTATTAACCGCCACGGGTCACTAAAAACGACTTGACCAATCATATAACATAACTGGCCAAACTCTGCGACTTGACCAATCATATAACAGGTGACTGGCTAACACAGCCGTACAGTACCTCAAATTTAACAGAAGAAATGACCGAAACGACAGATCGAAACATGACATCGATAAAATAGACGTAAACAACAAACTATTTTAATGTTCGAAATACTTTATACGAAACTAACTAGCTCGTTCAAATGGATATAAACTGAGTCAAAAATTTGAGGCTATCTTATGTGATATATGGTTCCTAAATAATATAATCCGATCCCGACAGTGGCTCACATCTACCCAAGAAAACAAGGTATGGAAACTAATTAATGTAGTAAGGTCTTAATACCGAATTTAAACGTTACAATTTGTCTCCTCCCAACCTACAAATTTGCCTTTAAAGTAACGGATCCACTTTACCTTCTAACAGAACCATCCAATGAAACAACTAAGCCGCCCAGAACACCCTCAAGATGCCATGGAAACCAGGATTACAACCACTACACACTACACCAAAGAATTAATCTATAAATCATCCAATACGTCCAGGATCTCCTGATAGAACTTGAAGACCTAGAAAAGGCGCGCCTAAAACTAAAATAAACTAACTAACAACCCATTGTGAAGAGTCCGAGTCTAGATTTTTTGTGGTTTCCCTAGGCCATAATTGGTAACTCTTAACGGGACTAGACATCCTTCTCCCAAAACCCTAATAGCTAGCAGGAACATTTGTTGCACAC
Source organism: Crepidodera aurea (assembly GCA_949320105.2). NCBI lineage: Eukaryota > Metazoa > Arthropoda > Insecta > Coleoptera > Chrysomelidae > Crepidodera > Crepidodera aurea. Next base: position 74,689,513 of record OX439473.1, on the reverse strand, counting down.
CAAGTTACTAATAAAATTTTATTTCAGACCATGAAAAGGAAGAGAATTCCTAGGACAGAAATCCTTAAAAATCATAAATTGTATAAAAATTTGTAAATAATAAAGTACTCGCTCTTAAATATAACGGGTTTCAAACTGCTGTCCTAAACTTTCTTAATAACCTCTATGATAATTTGAACAAAAACAAAAAAAGTGTAAGTATTTTCATGGATTTAAGCAAAGCATTTGATCTAATAGATTATGGTCTACTTAATGTTAAACTTTGTAAGTATGGTTTTAGAGGAAGAGTTGGTGAGTGGTTGAGTTCCTACCTATCTGACAGAAATCAGTTAACGGTCGTCAATTCTTGTCTATCAGAAATACGTTTAGTTAATTGTAGCGTACCTCAGGGCTCTGTCCTTGGGTCTCTTTTATTTTTAATCTTTATCAACGATGATACTTACCTATCTATTTTGTAATAATGATATCTCCCAATTAACTGTCAAATTTCAAATTAGAATAAATAAGCTAGTACAATGGTTTGACGAAAATAAACTTATTGTTAATAAAGAAAAAACTGTGTTTATTCGTTTTGTTCCTAGGGTAAATGATATACTTGAGAGTCATCTATTGAGAATAGATGGAAAATCTATTCATCAAGTACAGTCCACAAAATTCTTAGGTGTTCACATAAATAACTCTTTAAGCTGGGAATTTCATATTGATATACTGTGTAAAAAACTTTCATCTGAATTTTTTGAACTTTTTAGGATTAGAAATATAACTAATAAATCTGTTCTGTTGGCATATTATTATGAACATTACTATACTCTCAATTGGGGCTCATCAGCTCATGTATTGAGGGTTTTTAAACTTCAAAAAAAAGCTTTAAGAAATATAGCGTAACTGAGGTATAGGCAGTCATGCAGAGAAAATTTTAAGGAACTTCGTATATTACCACTTCCTTATATTTATATTCTAGAACTTTTAATTTATGTCAATTCAAACATTTTCGTACTAATAACTTCTACCATAATTATTTAACTCGAACTCAAAATGACAAGGGTATTTTAGTTTATAATAAACTTCCTAATATTATGAAATCAATAGAACCTTTGAAACTATTTAAGAAAAAAGTAGAAAAGTTATTGATGGATAATTGTTTTTATTCTGTTGAAGAACAGTTGGCATATACATTTTTTCTCCTTCCTATATTTTTTGTATTTTTATGTTTTTTGTTCCACATCTAAACTGTCTTTTGACTTGTCCCATTTCATGTATAACTGACCATATGGACAATAAAGTTATTATTATTAAATAGAAAACACCTTCTAAGATAAGAGATCACTTGACAACGACCGACCGTTTAATGTTTTTTTAAATATATTTATTTTTGAAAATTCTTTTTATTGACATACATAACAGAAAATTTTGAAACAAACTATTTTAGATAGAAATGTACCATATCTATTAAAAATACCTTTCCTGCTTTTTTGACATTTTACTATTTCTCGGCATTTCTTAATCATAATTTTCAGCAGTAGTAAATAAGTTTAATAGCCTATTTATCGGTAATTTAAGGTCACACCGAGGTTCATTCGCAACTGGGGACTCGGGGTAAAAATCTCCACTCTCGGAACGCCTGAAATTTTTACCTGTTCAGAATTCGCGGATGTATTTTTGATAATTTCTTGTTTAGGCGGTTATGCCAACCTTCAAGCGAGTTTGTTGTTTTATGCCTTTCGCTGTAGCATTTACATTTTTTGCACAATAGTATTGCACAAACAACAAAATAGTCATTAAATTTTTGTATAAGTGGGCCATTAACATAATTTTCGATTATACTCAACCATCCATCGTCTGTGCTTTCGTATGGAATGTGTGACAATGCAGCGCACCTTCTTATATGCATTCGGATTTCCTCATTGTTCTTGTATGCTTTAGTTAGACCAATTTCTTTGCGCCACAAAAATTGATTAAAATGGAAGTTGCATCCACTTTGTTGTTATTATATTTAAATTGGGAAATTGGAAGCTTTGGTTTATCAACTAAGTTGAAAACTATCTAGACAGTCTATCATTAACTCCTGATGATGCCAACATAGTTGGCGAAACGCGGGTAGAGTGTGTGAAAATTGTGTTTTGGTTGAGTGGTCGACGATAGTTTTCAACTTAGTTATTATATTTGGAAAACATTTTCCTAGAGTCAAAGTAGCTGAATGTTCGTAATCTAATTTGAAACTAACAGGATTTCACTGGTAAATGTTTTTTATTAGAGAAAACAAACGTACATATGTTGTTTCTTTTTTATTGGGAAGGAGTGCGTACAAAACAGGAATAATGTTAGTTTTGGTTGGTGTACTACCAATATCTGCATGGATGGTGCTATCTCCAAAAAATTGCGATACTATTTCTAGCATCTGTAGAAGCAAACGGTTGGTGGAAAAATGTATATTTTTGTGGTCGTGGATGCATTTTCGAGGTTTTTGAATTTATTTTCTTCAAGGACCACTTCCGCAAAAGAAACTTTGTCAAAAATGGAATTATTTATAAATCAGTTTGGTACACCACAGATACTGGTATAGTTTTTCCATTTTTAATTGCAGAAACAAAATTACCAGATGTGCCGAGACGTTACTTTGATCGGCTTTGGCGGCTTGTAGATGTGCCGACAAGTGACTTTGTCGGTATTGGCGGCTTGTATAAAGCGGGATCATTTTGTTCTGCAATTGAAAATGGACAAACTATAAGCGATAGAGGGTCGGCTTTTACGAGCGGAGAATTCAATGAATTCCGCAAGATGGAACATAAACTAATTGCTGCTCAGTTTCCACAAGCCAATGGAATGGCTGAGATAAAAGTGAAGTCCATTGTACCAATTATTGTAACGTCTGTAGATGGTGGAATCATAAATAGACCACGAAGGAATGTCAGAAGACCTTCAAGATTTAATGACTATGTTTGAGGACAAACATTTATCAGGATAGCCGAGTGTTATATATTTTATTACCCTGTATATGATAGGAGGGTTGTTAAGGGGTGGTTGTTTTTTGTTAATGTCAGAGTGACGGGGAAATCTTTTTGTAAAGTTATTCTATTATTGTTCTTTTGGATTTATTAAAGTTTATTTGTAAAGAAGTTCAGTCTTTTACGTGTCTGACGAGGTGCCTGCTGACGAATCCAAAATATAGCCAACACGCTAATATTTTGGTCATTATCACCATTTTCAAATAACAAAAACTTGTTAGCTATTTTATTTGGCAATGAAATATATTCCCGGTTTTTAAATTTAACAACACCTAAAGCCTCGTGTCTCGCCCTGTAAGTCGGTACTTTTTGGATTCAACATGGAATTTCGGTTACAAATTCCAATCCATAATCAATTACGGGTACCATTTCCTCAACACAAATTTTGTGAATTGACGTAGTTTCTTCACGAGTTCTTTTTTTCGCTTTATTGATGCTCACCTTTACTTCATTTTTTGTCATATTTGGTATACATTTGTGAACAGATCGTCTAATACTGGAATAAAAACATAATTTTGAAAATATTTATATACGTTCTTAATTTAATTTCTTCTCGTCTTATATATTGAAAAATTCTCCTATGCTTATCCATTTGCTAAAGCCCCCTTAAGCAAGTGCCCAGTTGTGAATTCGCCACAGGTAAACATTTCCCGCGTTCCTAGATGCGACATTTTTTCCCCGAGTGCCCAGTTGAAAAGGTACCCACTAGCCTAATCAAATGGTATTCAAAAGTGCCTGTTTGGTAACATGAGTCCGCTAGAAAATTTTTCAACGGAATTATATGTTTTTTGGGGTGCTGAATACGAATCTGAAGTTTGCTGTCTCTCAGCAGGACCGGCTCAGATCGAAAAACGCAAAAAAACCTCGAATTTTTCGGAGTTTTTCCGATTTTCCGCTCATGTCTTGCAAACGACGCATCGTATGGAAAATGTCGTGGTATTCAAAGTTGGAGAGCATAAAATTCTGCGTCGAATGACCCCCTTAACACCCCAACCCCAAAATTTAGGTCGCCATCGTCATTCGAAAAAAGCCAATTTTTACTAAATTTTTTCATTAGTTATATCACAAGAGATGAATATTTTTTTGATTATACTTTGACATTTTTGTGCAAACTAGCCGTTAAGCCACTCGAGACAAAAATTCTTTAAATATATCCCGACAGCGACCTTGATTAAGCACGGGTCAGACTAGGCTGGTTACCAGCCGCGAATTAAAGAAGCCGCGAATTAAAGAAGCCGCTACTCTCAGCTTGGTGTGATCACAGAACCCGCAGCTGACTCCGTCACCAGGCGAATATTTCTCAGCAGCTGGCTAAGTTGGATATGTTCAACTTTTGGTAGCAGGTAGCGCGTCACGTGATCCAGCTGATCAGCAGCGGCTGATAACCAGTCTAGTCTGACCCGTGTTTTAGCGAGAAGACGACGACCTTCCGTTGGCTGCACCACTATCAGAGGCAGGTGAGACTTCAGAAGGTAATTTTATTCATGGGTTACTTTACACCATATTAACTCGATCACATTGCTTTTAGTTGAACAACAGCCATCTCAGCCTGCCGTTCCGAGTGCTGAAGAGCCTGAGCCTGGACTATCATCGTTCATTGAACACCCTATGCCCGGATCTTCCACAGTTTCAGCCAAATTATCCTTCCTAAAATAAAATGGACATTGAACAGTTACTTTCGCTTTTTTTCAGCTGACTGTACGTTCTTCCTCCAATATGATGTATGTATGTATGATTTTCCCTCCAATATATATATTGAAAAATTACTTCTTTTATTTATTTAGAGTATGGCTACGTACATACTTTGCTTAAATATATAGCCATTTACACATGTCAACGTCAAGGTTTGTGATCCAATCTAGCGCCGAAGGGGACGCATCTAGGAAATCGTACCAATCCCCTGCATATGAGCGTAGATGGCACTCAGTGTGGACGTGTTGAATGGTTTGCCGCAGTCGCATTCAGGTGACATTGTCCTCCCCCATTCGAACAAGGAGTCCGCACATCTGCCATGCCATAGGGCTGTCCACTTTCTCCTGCTTATTTCTGTTCCAGGGATATTACAATTATAACTCTAAAACCAGGTTTGTAGTTGGTTGTTTGGTTTAAGATTCCAATCGTGCGTCCATTGGGCTTTTGAGTCGTAGTTGCTATTTTGGAGCTGTTCGGCCAGACGAATAGGGGGGTTTCTCGATTTTAGCCGGGTACGTCTCAGTTGGGGGATATTCTCACGTATCGGCAAATTTGGATTTGCCACAATTTTTTTATAAATGTAATAAATGAGTAAATATTTTTTTGTAAATGGGTACTAATTACTTCTTATTATATCTAAATAATACTTATAAATCCTCAAGTCAGGCTTACAAAAAAAAGAAGGGGGAAGTAACTTAGGGTTGAGAAGAGTGGTTTAAGACAGAGGGAGGGGGGTTGATACTTCAACTAAGGGTTGTGAAGAGGGGTTTAAGAGGAAGGGGGGTTCATATTGACAGTCGCAGACTTGTTATTATTGGACCCATTCATTTTGGTCAAATAAGCGTTTAGAGGGAAAATGGAGAAATGATTAGTATATCCGTATATATTGATCCAAATTTAAGATTTTAGTGCTCACTGAACTCAAAATTTGATGCTTTACAACTTTTATTCTACCACTTTTTCATGTAGAGTGGCTGTTTTTAAATTAAAGTCGTCTAACAGTGAGTATATTGCAGTTTTCAAAAAGGTGGTAAAAATTGGCGTTTTTCGAATGACGATGGCGACCTTATAAATTTGAAAATTAGAAATTTAGGAAAGTGATTCGATGCAGAATTTTATGCTCTTCAACTTTGAATACAGTGATATTTTCCGTACCATGCGTCGTTTGCAAGACATGAGTGGAAAACCGGAAAAACTCCGAAAATGTCGAGTTATTGTCGTGTTTCGACCTGAGCCGGTCCTGCTACGAGGCAGCCAACTTCAGATTCGTGTTCAGCACCCCAAAAAAACATATAAGTCTGTTGAAAAATTTTCTACCGGACTCATGTTTTCGAAAAAATACGATTTGACTAGGCTACACACCGATTCAAAATGTAAGAAGGCTGTCATAGAAAAGTGAGAAATATACCCAACTGAATAATCGTTCTATAAGTTTGGAAAAATGCAAAAGTAAATTTTTGCTGATAATGCGATCGAAGTTTCAAAGTGTGGTTTCTAAATTATTTCAAATTCCATGTGCAATACAAAATCCTTATCATTTATTTATTTCTCTCATACTAATTCACTAATCTTTAACTTTTTTTGTACATTTGCTGAAGGTGATAAGTGAATAAGATAAAAAGTAAATTTATTATAGGTAACCGATAATAATTGTTACACATGCATGTTTTATCACATTTAACAATGACTTTTGAACTTTGAAATAATACTTTGTATAGCATTTCTATTTAAATTCAATAAAGTAATCATTAGGAATAGATAACTAAAAAGTAATTAAAAATTATTTCCTATTCAGCATTAAATAATGCATGTGGATACATTTGGAGGACATATGTTCATAAAATTATTATTTATGATAAATCGTCTCTTTTGCTAATTATACAGATGAAAAAGGGTCAACGTAATCCTATAGTTCAGTTGGGCAAATGTCGGAGCAGGTAAAAAATAATACAAATCAACTAAATAATAATTATATTTATTCCAGTGAAGTAGGTAAATATTTATTTGACAAACATTTAATAAAATTAAAACGAGACAAACAATTAGTGTTGAATTTTATAAATATTATTAAAATCTTGTTTTTTTTTTATACCCTTTGAGTTTCTTAATTTTAGATGTACTGACTGTTTTAATTTTTATATGTATACAGAGTGTTTCATAGTTAAACCGACATACGTTAACTGTAAATAGAGCGAACTTAGGTGATTCCAAATAACCTTGATTACTGGGCCTAACGCCTTTAATAACCGAGATAAGGGGTGTTTCATCCATTTCGGCCAATATTTTGATAAGCCGTAACTTTAGAACCACCCTGTAGATTTCTCTCATACTTGGTACAGGTATAGTGTGTTAATAGCCCAATCCTATAGTGTAAGAAATACAATTAAAATGCAGAGCCGGATTAAGAAGAATTTGCAAAATTTGAAAATCCCAAAAACAACACCCAGTATATCAGATTTTTTAAAATTGGGATGGGTGCATTTTTTTCATTTTCACAAGCAGTAACTTTCGAAATACCTGGTAGATTTCTTTCATATTTGGTACAGGTATCATTTTTTAGTAACCCAATCGTATAATGTAAGGACTATACTACAGTTAAAATCCAGATACGGATTAAGAAAAATTTGTAAAATTTGAAAATCCCCAACGCAACACGCTGTACATCAGATATTTTTTAAATTGGATCAGACATTCGAAACGAATGGAAAAAACTGAGATATTCTGACATATCTTTATAAATGCACATCTCGTTCTACATATTACTAAACTTTTAAAGTAAATTCAATTAATGCAATACATATTGTCATTTTCATAAGCCATAACTTTGAAAACACCCTGTAGATTTCTTTCATATTTGGTACAGGTAGATTGTTTATATAGCCCAATCGTACAATACAAGAACTAAAGTTAAAATTCAGATCCGGATTAAGAAAAATTTGTAAAAGTTGATAATCTCTAAGATAGCACCCTGTATATCAGATTCTTTAAAATGTAATAGGATACCTATTTGAAAAAAGAAAAAAGATGTGTTATTGCCGAAACTTACTTGATAGTTTAATGAGTTTTGTATCCGGAATTAATCCGAAAAATTAAATCTGTATTTTTTGTTTGTAGAACGCTCTTGTGCACATATAAAACTATTTTAGTATAACACATCTTTTGTCTTTTATTTTCTTTTTTTAAATAGGTATCCGATTACATTTAAAAAAATCTGATATACAGGATGCTATTTTAGAGATTACCAACTTTTACAAATTTTTCTTAATCCGGATCTGGATTTTAATTCTAGTTCTTTCACACACTATACCTGTACCAAGTATGAGGCAAATCTACAGGGTGGTTCTAAAGTTACGGCTTATCAAAATATTGGCCGAAATGGATGAAACACCCCGTATCTCGGTTATTAAAGGCGTTAGACCCATTAACTAAGGTTATTTGGAATCACCTAAGTACCCTCCATTTACAGTTAACGTATGTCGGTTTAACTATGAAATAATAATAAAGTTAAAAATATCGGGATGTGCGGAATAAAAATTTGAGTTAAATTGGGAGTGGAATGACTCACATGCATTCGTTGTTCTACACATGCTGTTTGTAATGCAAGCCCATATACGTGGTGGAAATTTTGATTGAACATTAATGTAGTTATCCACAATATAATCGCAAAACGCAATAATTAATAGACATATTAGCGTAGATATTAAGACAAGTAAATGAATAAATTCTAATAATAAAAATGATACAATAAAATAAACCTAAATAACTTTCTTTAAACAAGCTTTATATAAAAAGTACTGTACTAAAAAAATATTGTTTAAACGTCGATCTTGCTAAAATATGAAATGAGAGAGGTTCTCGTAAAAATGTAATAAAATGCTAAAAATAATTATATTCCATAAGTAGTTTCCACATTGTACAACAGTGATAAAAGCACTCAAATTAGAAATGCAAATATTCAACAAACCTATTTTGAATGTAAATATATAAATCTTTAATAAGCGAAGACATAAACGATTTAATTAATTAAACCAATCCAATTTTCAGATAATTTTCAAAAACAAATTTTGCTCAAACTGTTTTCATTATTGATAAGTGAAGACGAAAATTTTTTGTAAATAATTTCAATTTATATCGAAATATTCCGGTCAAAATTTAACAATATCGAGATATTTTAAAGGACCATGCATCTTTCTTATGGAAAAATGGCTTTCAGTCAAATTTTCTGAAATGTTGTAAAACTCGATGCACTGACAAAAAGTGTCCATTGGCCCAAACCGATCCTAAGGCTAGTTTTCGAAGTAATTACTTCTTGGTGATGAATTATATTTTATACAGGGTGACTCACAAAATGTGGTTACAGAGGGCATATAGTGTTTTTAGCTTTAACGAGTCACCCCATATAAACCATGCGTTATAAAATTTTTTATTATATTAAAAAAATGTACGATCTGCCACTCTATATCATACAGGGTGTTAAACCGATTGCAAAAACTTTAAAATTTACAAAAGCTGAGTTTTGTGCACCACCCTGTATTTTAAATGTTTCTCCGTCAACTTGATAAATTAATATATTTTCACATTAACAAAAGTTCATTACTTAATTGAGCAAAATTGTGTTTAGTAAAAAATATGGCAAGTTAGAGGGGATTATTTTATTTTATAAGGCTAAGAAATTGCCTCGTACCAATTTGTATTTTTTGCATATTTTGTTTGGTTGTTTGCCATGATCCTTTGAAAATACATGATGACGTTTTAATAAAGTTGCATTTACGTCTAACATTTTCTTGTAAACATTAGATATCGTTTGAAGGTATTTTGGAAACTTGAAAACAATTAAAATTAATTACCTTGAACAAGAATACGTGCATGTATAAAGTTCATACACATAATAGATATGAATGATATATTAATTGCTATTTTACATTACTAAACTAATTGTTGCAATTAAAATTTTTTGCTAATTGAATCTGTATGGTCTTAGACCCAAAATGAACTAATCAGATATCAATTTTTTGCATTCGTGTACGAGGTTTGTCAAAAAATATGAATTTTGCTCAAGAGTAAAGTACCTTTATTTTGAATGAATATAATGAATGAATAAATTGTAATCGCAGAGAAAATTTGAACGTTATTTTTTAATTTAAACTCTTTTTGAGAAATTTTCTTTGTTTTTCTAATAGATATGTATATAATGTAATGAGGTCATTGCTATTTGTTCTTTTATTCATTGATTGTTATTTGAACCATTTCAAGAAAGAGACGCTTATTGAGATTTCGTTCATTATCGAGAATTTTGGCATTATAGTCAATCACATGTCCTTTATCTATTACATGTTCAGCAAGGCGACAAGATCTCACATTCCTTCTGCAGTCACTTTTATGAGAAGTTATTCTATCTTTAAGCATTCTACTTGTTTGACCAATGTATACTTCATCACAGCTGTTGCATGGGATTTCATAGATTATATTTGATATATTTTTGACTGGTATAGGTGTTTTCAATTTAGAATGTATTTGTGAAATAGTTTTCAAATTGGTTTTAGCTATTTTAATATTGTCTTCATTTTTGAACAAATGTATGAGTGTTGATGATGTAAAACCATCTATATGTGGTAAAGATTTAAAAATTGAAATTTGGTCAGTTGTTGGTGGATGGTTTGAATTTGAAACAGAAATAGAGGTACTAAATAGAATTGTCTTCACTAAAAATTTGAGATATGAGTTTTCAAAAAGAATGTTTTAAAGTTCTTTTAGACATTCATCTCTCAACGATGGATGAATGACCTTAACCACTCTGTTATTAAATACATTTATTTTGATTTTCATGGGATGGTTTGAATGACCATTTAGGATCCGATTACTATTAATTGGTTTTCTGTGCCATCTAGTAATTATTTTATTGTCGTTCGTTCTTATTAGTTTCAAATCCAGGAATGGAACTGAATTATCAGTTTCTTTTTCAACAGTAAACTGAATATTTGGATCGAAACTGTTAAAAATATTTAAAGTTTCATCAATACTGTTTCCTGGTACAGAGAGGATAAGGTCATCTACATATCTAGATAGACGTTTAATGGATTATTACAAGGGGATGGTATGATAATTCGTGTATAGATATGCCCATATTCACACTTCTGACTGCGGTCAAAATAACTCATGAGGATCACGTTTTAGGACCTCGCGCTCACGGAGACTTTTTATCAGCATCGATATTTGGATAATATCCCCGAGTTTCAAAGATTTTAACCGGTGGCCAATTTCTGAAAGCTCCGTGCGGGGTACTTTTTAAAAAATCTTTCATTTGTCCCAATTTTTTTGTAACATTGCAACGATATTAATGAAACAAAAATTTAAACAGTCATAAACAAAAAATGCCAAAGATCAAAGATATGGTAATTAAAAATATAGGGATCAACCTTGTTTTGATATTTATAAACCTACCAAAAAATTGCGAAAGAAAAACGTACTTTACACAGAAAGACGCGACCCCCGAAATTAAATTCTAGTTCTAGTTCATTAATTTTAAGTTAGTAAGTTAGTTAGTTAGTTATGAGTTACATAAATCTACTCAGATATCTGGCATGCTTAACCTACTCAAGAGAGAATTATTCAGATGCTTCTGACTCTAAAGCTTTCTAACTTGCCCAGCATTTGTATAAAATTAGGAATAGACAAAGTCCCTTCAACGGTTTTTCACTCTATTGGCTCAAGTGTATGCGTAAAGTTTTGGTAAAAATGGAGAAGAATACGATAAGCGGCTTTCACCTTTACTGGTTACTACGGGTGTAGAACTCTGGACTAATTATACAATTATGCCAGTAACTTTTCTTTAATATATTTATTTTTTATTGATATATGACTTACATAACAACAACAAACAAAAAAACAGATTCTTTTTTTTTTTTTTAACTGTCTCAAAGTCTGACACTGTCTGACACACTATGTGAAAGTGGTCACTACCCTCAACCCTCTTCTTATTTAGTCGATTCGATGGTAGGGCCACATAGGCGTACTTTGGGGGTTGCGATTGGACATGCCCCCCACCTTGAAAGGCTATGCTTTCAAACCATCTGAAGGCAAACTGGATTCAGCATCAGAAGGTAGAGGCAACGGGCACAGATTGGCTATGGCTCTTCGGACTTCTCCCTTTACAGTTCTTAAGGCAGCAACTCGTGGCACACCATCGGAACCGGGAAATAAATATGTGACTCGACCAAGTGACCATTGCAAAGGACTTAAATTGGGATCCTTGATCAGAACTAAGGAACCCAGGTTCAGTCGGGACTTGGACTCCTTCCACCTTTGTCGCTCTTGTAACTCCGATACATATTCCAGGGACCACCTTGTCCACAAATGTTGACGGAGCTGTTGAAGTCTTTCAAAGTGATTAAGGCGGTTTACCTTGACATTCAGGACGTCCTCTTCCGGAATTGAAGTTAGTGGGCGTCCAATAAGGAAGTGTGAAGGTGTAAGGGGATTCAGGTCAGAGGGATCAGAGGTCAAAGGAGTTAAGGGCCTCGAGTTTAAGATCGCTTCCACCTGCACTAATACCGTATAAAAGTCTTCGTAAGTAAGAAGTGCCTCGGAGAGGACACGTTTTAAGTGCCCTTTCATTGATTTTACTCCCGCCTCCCATATACCGCCAAAATGAGGAGAATAGGAGGGAATGAAATGCCACGAACTAACTGTAACAATTTGATTGCAATTGTCCCTAAGAAATTTGCCAAGCTCTAGTAACTTATTGTTTGCACCTACAAAATTGGTACCATTGTCCGAGTAAATTCGTTGTGGCTTACCTTTTCTTGAGACAAAACGTTTAAGAGCCGCAATGAAAGCATCGCTAGTTAAGGTAGTGACTAATTCAAAATGAACACATTTTGTCGACAGACAAATAAATAAACTTACATAAGCCTTGTATGTTTTGAAACCTCTGCCATTTCTATCGCGAAGTGTAAAAGGACCAGCATAGTCTACTCCTGTATTTATAAACGGAAGAAAAGGAGTGACTCGTGATTCAGGAAGGTCTCCCATGAGAGGGTTTTTGGACAGTGGTTTTGCTCTAAAACAAGTGATGCATTCGTGTACAGTTTTTCGCGCAAGGTTTCTTCCAAGGAGAGGCCAAAACGACTCTCTAACTGAATAGAGTAGTTGCTGGGCTCCAGCATGTAAAAGACGAATATGTTCATGACGAAACAAGAGCTTTGTAAATTGGTGACTCGAAGAAATGAGTGCAGGATGTTTCTTCTTATAATCATAAGGAGAATGTCGGAGCCTTCCTCCCACCCTGAGGATACCCACATCGTCAATGAATGGATTGAGAGAAATAATTTTGCTCTTGGGAGGAATTGGTTTTTTATCACGGAGATTAGTGATTTCGCGGTGAAATTCTTCTCTTTGCGCAAGCTTTACTGCGCTGATTGTAGCATTATCAAGTTCTTTGCAAGTGAGTGGGCCAATAGTTCGGAAACCTTTGTCGGAATGTGAGCAGTTAGAAATAAAACGTAAACAATAGGCTATAACCCTCCTCAACTTAGAGAAACTAGAAAAATTATTAAACATGAAAGGTGAACTAGGAACAACCACCATAGAGTGATGAATTACATTCTTTAATTCAGGTAGATCAGAATCAGCCTGTTGCGGGAAGACAGGCCAGATGTCAGAGGGGTCTGACAGAAATGTAGGACCGTTCCACCAAAGTTTAGAGTGTTTAAGAACACTGGGTTCTACCCCTCGGGATAATAGGTCGGCTGGATTGTTCTTTGTCCCCACGTGTCTCCAATCTTCGACATTGGAATTAGATTGGATTTCTGAAACTCTGTTTCCTACAAAGGTTTTAAGGAGATAAGGTGGCGTTTTGAGCCATCCCAAAACAATTGTAGAATCTGACCATAAGAAAATATTATGAAACTTGATGGTAAAGGAAGAAATTACCAATTTTAATAATCGGGATAGAATTAAAGCTCCGCAAAGCTCTAGGCGAGGGACGCTGATTTTCTTTAATGGAGCTACCTTCGTTTTGGCGCATAGCAGATTGATTGAAATGTTGCCAGATTTATCAAGACAACGAATGTAAATGGCTGCCCCATATGCAACTTCACTGGAATCAGAAAAGCCGTGAAGTTCAATTACGTCGGCGTGTTTAAGAATGACGTGTCTAGGAATAGCTAAGTCGTTTAATTGAGAGATTTGATCTCGAAATGATAACCATTCTGTGTGTATGTCCAAAGGGACAGATTGGTCCCATCCTAGTTTTTCTAGCCAGAGTCGTTGCATTAAAATTTTTACTTTAACAACAGAAGCACTCAACAATCCAAGAGGATCGTAAATGTGAGCAATCCCAGAGAGGATGGATCGTTTCGTTATTGCATTGGGAAGAGAACCTGAACGAATGGAGTAAAAAAGGGAGTCCGACTTGGGACACCACTGAAGCCCTAACGTTTTTGTATTTTCACTAGAACCTAGGACGAATGCTAGGTCTGGTGAAGGTATGGAATCTTGTATACCGTTAAGGATAGATGAGTCGTTAGATATCCACTTCCGAAGCGGAAAGCCTCCTCCATTGAGAATTTGGGATATCTGTTTACAATGACGAAGGAGTTCGGAGGAGGAGTCAGATCCAGTCAATAAATCGTCCACATAGAAGTCATTTTCAATTATTTTGGAAGCTTCAGGAAATGATTCAGAATTATCGAGCGAAAGCTGAAGCAAACATCTTGTGGATAAAAAACTGGCAGATGCAGTGCCGTATGTGACAGTGTTGAGAGTATACTGGTGGAGAGGCTCAGAAGAATCATATCGCCATAAGATTCGTTGAAGATTCCGCTGATGAGGAATGACAAGAACTTGTCGATACATTTTCGCTATGTCGGCAGACACAACGTAACAATGTTGCCTAAATCTTAGAAGAATAGATATTAGGTCATTTTGAACAACTGGGCCAACCATTTGAATGTCGTTGACCGAGACTCCCGATGTTGTTGGACAAGAGCCATCGAAAACCACGCGAAGTTTGGTGGTGAGACTCTCCTCCTTCAATACACCGTGATGGGGAAGGTAGTAGCCGAAAGAGTTGTCATGATCGTCCATTTTGGACATATGACCCATGGATTCGTACTCTTTCATAAATTCACTGTACATATGTTTCATTTTTAGATTGTTCTTGAGCTTGCGCTCAAGATTGTAGAATCTTTGTTCAGCCTTGTATCTGGATTCGCCTAGACTGTCAACGGATTCTTTAAGTGGGATTGAAACTACAAAACGACCGTCGGGGTTTCTCTGATAAGAAGAGTCAAAATGATTCTCGCAAGCAATTTCTTCTTTAGAACGAGGTCGAACATTAGAGTACTCTTCGATTTCCCAAAATCGAGAAAGTTCATCTATTTGCTGATTTTGAGACAAATTGCAATGAACTATTTGAGAAGAATTAGATGTCAATATTGGACCAGAAATAATCCACCCAAGTTTGGTCTTTTGCAAAATAGGTTTTTGAGGGCCCAACTTTACTTGCCCGACACATAGAAGATCCCAGAAAAGACTCGCCCCAATTAGAAGTTCTATGTTGGATGGAGCATGAAAATTAGGGTCTGATAAATGAATATTTGGAGGGATGGACAGCGAAGAAATGTCACATTTATAACTAGGAATTTGATCACATATACTGTCAGTGACGAGACAAGGCAGTGAGGCTGTGAATGACGAATGCAATGAGAATATACGTAAGGTACACCTTTGCCTTATGACTGAAGAGATTTGTGCAATTCCGATTACAGAAATATCGGTGCATTCTTTAGAAATACCCAGCTTGTTTGCCAAGTTAGAGGTAATGAAGTTTGATTCAGAACCGCTATCCAAAAGAGCTCTGCAATTATGGGAAGCCCCGTGGTTGTCGAAAACCTGAACAATGACTGTTGACAACAGGACGCAACTTTGTTGAGCTGTATTCGAAAGAGTCTGAGTAATTTGCTGAGTGCTAGTACTTACGTTGCTCTCAATGGGAATATTTTGACTTGGAAAAGAATTTGAATCATTGTGCAAGAGAGTATGATGCCTTTTGCCGCATTTTCTACATTTTCCATATTTACATATAACATTTTGATGACCGGCATGAAGGCAGTTGAAGCATAGATGCAATTTCTTTACTTCCGCGGTACGTGCATGGATGTCAAGTGTCTGAAAGGCATCACAGGAAGATATCTTGTGTGAACCTTTACAAAATAGGCAGGAATCACGACTTGACTCGCCAGTTACTAACGATCGGCTTGTGCTAGCCCTATGTTTAAAAGTACTGGAGGAAGAAGAAATTGATAATTTTGAAAAGTGGTGTTTTGACGCGCTCATTTCCAACTTCTCTAAAATGTCCGCTTTAGATTTGATGAATCGTAACATGTCGTCCAAAGAAGAAGGTTCGGTTTGATTAGCGCTATCCCTTTCCCATTCTTTGGCCGTTTGAGAATCTAATTTTTCCGAAATTATATATATAATTAATGAGTCCCAGTGCTCAACGGGCTGTCCTAATGACTCTAGCGACCTTATATTACTAGACAACCCATCCACAAGTTGTCTAAGGCTTGCTGCAGTTTCTTGAGCTATAGGTTTCAGGTGGAAAATAGCTTTAATGTGATTATGGCTTAAAAGCTGTTTGTTTGCAAACCTTTCGCAAAGCAAACCCCATGCCGTCGAAAAATTGGCGGATGAAATATGTAACGACGAAATAACTTTCTCCGCGGTGCCTGTCAGACATGCTTTGAGGTAGTGAAATTTTTGAACTGCCGAAATACTATTATTATTTATTATCATAGAAACAAACGAATCGTGAAAATCCAACCAGTTTTCAAAATTACCGTTAAATTTGGGCAGCTGAATTGTTGGCAATTTTATACCAGTACTTTCAACATGAGGCGTAGTAAACGAATGATTTGAAGCAGATTCAACGGTTGCCGTCGTTAGCATCTGTCTAGCCTTCGTAGTGACGTCCCAAAAAATACTTTCGAATTGCGTACGATACTTGATTTCAGCATCAGTGATCGTATCCATTAATGCCTCAATGTTTTCTTGTATATTTTCAAATTGGACCAAAATGCCATTTGCATGATCCAATCTCGCTTGTAGTTCCATAGATGGAACAACATAGTCACTATTACCTAAATTGCTTTCTATATTTTCAACATATTTTGTGAATAAGGTGAGGCGTGTTTTAATGGATGCCCTTGACCTAGATAACTTTCTTGATTCTTCGGTAGACATTATTTAGGGAGCAAAATTTTATTTAAGAGTAAAAAAAAATAATAATCTTTTGCGATTTAATTTGTTCACGGAAACTCGTTTTGTCTCAAGAAGATGTTTTTTATGTATATTATAATCAAATTTCGTATAAATTACACGTTTTTAGCATAAACGCATAGAATGAAAATAACAAGATACAAACGGTACAAATTTTGCAGTTTAAAATAGAAAGAACCTTGCAAAATTTATTGAATTGCTAGTATAACCCGTAAAAAAAAAATGATTTTTTTTTTTTAGCAAGAGTTATTAGAATATCAACAGACAGATAAAAATGTGAATGCTATATTTATATTTACATTCCGTAAAGAATACGAGCGATTATTTAGCATGAATGTAATATAGAACTAACTAAACTTTATGACTTAAAATGGAAACGACCTTTTTTTAGTAAGTTGATATGGATTTAAGTAGAGTGAAAACTTGGAAATGAGTACCTCGAAGGACAATGCGAAGTAAGCCAGCAATGCAGTGGTCAAAACGTCGCTTGTGTGCCAATGTAGTTGAGCTGTCCGACTGTATGGGACTGGAACTAACAGAAATGACAGATTTCACTTGTACTGACGGCGTTCTTTTGTGGGAACTATTTTCTTCGATTATCCAATTATTGCTGATTGATCGGGAACTGAAGGACCATTATGTAGAACTCTGGACTAATTATACAATTATGCCAGTAACTTTTCTTTAATATATTTATTTTTTATTGATATATGACTTACATAACAACAACAAACAAAAAAACAGATTCTTTTTTTTTTTTTTAACTGTCTCAAAGTCTGACACTGTCTGACACACTATGTGAAAGTGGTCACTACCCTCAACCCTCTTCTTATTTAGTCGATTCGATGGTAGGGCCACATAGGCGTACTTTGGGGGTTGCGATTGGACAACGGGAAAAAATTATTGACGTGACTAAATTTCCTTTAGATGAGAAAGCAGTAAAGTCTATTATGCCCATCTAGGAAACTGAGTGTGTTGGAACAGGAAGTCGAGAAATGATGCAATGCATTTGTGAGGCAAAAAATAGAATTAGTGTTAAATTTAGAATTTGCAACTGATTCTTATACTGTTTTTACATTTTCAACGAACAAATTGTTTGATATCTGAATTCGATCTGTGTGTGTGTGTCTGTAGCTTTTTTGTGTTTATGACTTTTAGATAGAGCATCAAAAAATAAGCTTAGGGTTTGATGTGTCCCTCCGTACCACTTCGGGAACACTTTCAAAATAGGGTCCAAAATATGAAAATTTTGAAGTTTAAAACTTACGCACCTACAGTTTAGAGAAGAAAGGAGTGCAGTTATTTAATTTGTAGAAGTTGTACAGGTTTAAGAGTTAGAAAAACTTTATTTTTACCTCATCCTTCAATGCTTATTTGTAGTTATAATGAAAATTCCACACCCAACATTTTCGACCAATTAAAAGCCTTTATTTTGTATCGTTACCATAGCAACTAAACAAATTTCCGGAAATTTTTGTCTCCTCCTTGGGGGAAGGAGCATGAAATTACACTGGAAAATTTTTTGACGTTTATAGGTAAAGTGACATTTACATTTAACTTCAGATTATGTCGAATTTATTCCGATGATACATTTTAATTGCACTAACTTCGTTACAAAATTTGCATAAAACATATAAGTCAGACTTAATTTATTCACAGGCGTAACGTATGTATTTTAACTCATTTGGAATTTTGTATTAATGTATATTTCAAAATGGCTTCATTCTAAAAATATTATCAGTCCTCCTAAATCCTTGAAAGCAGAATTACTCGTAATAGCAAAGCAACATAAAAACAAATTCAAAAAATATATTATAGATGAGATGGCCCGAGAAAAAGGAATTGAAATTCTCAGATTGCCTCCTTACCATGCAGTGTTAAATCCCATTGTCACAATTAAAAGGTTATGTTTCTCAAAATAATACAACATTTAAATTACCTGATGTGCGAAATTTGTTTTTGAAGGCAGTTTCAGATGTAAACATTCGAGAAAAGAGGAATATTAATTTTGGAAAGTGGATATACAATGGAAAACTTAACAGACCCTTCAATAATAAACCTCAGAAAAGACGATCATAATGATACCAGTACTTATAGCGAAGACAGTGACTTTTAAAGATAGTTCTTGAAATTTTTTTTTTTAATCTTTGATTTTAGGTACTGAAGTGTTTTAACAACATATCCTCCGTGCTATTTATTAGTTTATTTTTATTTTTATTTTGCAAAGTACGCCTATGGAATGTGACGTTATATCCCCCACTTTTACTGCACTCCTCTTTTAGTCAGAGTATAGTGAATGACGATTTTGATAAAAGTGAGTAGACTGTGGCTGTGTTAATTAGAATTGGAACTGTCAATCTAAAATTTTATTAATACTTTCATTACAATGTTCGGTCTATGGCAATGCTAGAAGAGCATTGTCAATTGGTTTAATTTTATAGTCTATTTTTATGTATGAGAGAGTATTAAAATAATAAAGCGTTCGTAATCCATAGGCGTACCACTTCTTTTAGTAGACAGTTAAAATATTTTGTGAAGTTATACCTCGAGTATTTTCGTATGAAATAACCTTTGTATAAATATAATAAATATATCGGGTGTACACTTATATTTTCACCTAATTAACCTGCTTATAACTTCTAAGCAGCTGAAGGTAAAAAAGTGCAATTTTTTCTAAAATATTTTATTTTTCCACAAGCTATGTTAAGAACATTGTGTCAAACGGGTTATGTAGGTATAAGGGTTTAAACTTTGACTTTTAAACAACGTTACGTTCATAAATAATAATTTAAATATAAAACCTACTTCTTACCTACAAATCCAAATCAGAATCGAAATCAGAAGATGAACTGTCGCAACCCATATTTACAATGAGTGGCTCGATCATTTCATCAGTAATATTGTCCAACTTCCACATTTTCTCTTCTTCTTTAATCGTATGATTTACTGCCTTTTCCCAGTTTTCAGGCTTCACATTATTTACAGCCTCCAAAAACAACTGTTTAACATCACTCATTTTAAAAGAATTATTTTTTCTTGAAACTTCTCCCTTTATCTGTGCCCATATCAGTTCAATCGGGTTTACTTCGCAATGATATGGTGGTGATCTAACCACCGTCATCCCACGATTTTTTGCAATTTCATCAATTTCATATTTTTTTAATTTCTCTTTATGAAGGGAACACAAATGATACAGTTCTCTTCTCACAGAACCGGGATGGAACTTAATATTCTTTGAATTTAGCCAATTCTGTAAATCTTTTTTTAACCACTTGGTTGTGGGCATTTTTTCTGTAAGTCTCGAGTGATAACTTGCATTATCCATTACTATTATACAGTTCTGAGGAAGAAGATCTATCATTTGTTCGAACCACTCTTTAAAGACATCAGCATTTATGTCCTCATGGTAGTCACCGGTACGAGTAGATTCAAAAGTCAATAAACCACCTTTAACAAAACCGTTTGAACTACCGATGTGTACTATTATCAGTCTCCGCCCCTTTCCTGATGGTGGATTTAAACCAGTAGATAAATTATTTGAAAAAGCCTGTCTTTGACTTGTAACAGTTTCATCTTGCCAAAATTTATTTGGTGTATGTCCCTCGTTGATCCATGTTTCATCTAAATAAAATATATTTCTTCTTTGGTTTCTCATTTCTTTTATAGTCCTTAGGTAATTTCTTCTACATACTACAATATCGCTTCTTTCTATTAAAATAGACTTTCTGGAATGCTTTTTCCATAGAAAACCTATTTCTTTTAAAAGTTTCCATAGTGTGCTTCGACTTATTTCAGGGTAATCCTTATCATCTCGAACCGTGGCAAAAACTTTGTCTACTGTCGGAAATTCTTTTCTAAAGAAGAACGCATGCACTTTCCTTCGAAGTCTTTCTTTCAAATGATTTTCTATTTGAAATTTTGGTTTTCCTGGAGCTTTACGTGCTGTTTGAAACTCGCCACATTTCTCTTCTTTAACAACTCTGTAAATCGTAGATTTCCCAACACCAAGCGTACTACTAACTAATTCCACTGTGTCATTAACACTTTTACATAAATGTTTGTCTGTAAATGATTTAAAACAATTAAATATTAATGTTTTTTCATTAACTGTTAAAGGACCGATTTTTTGTCGTTTACGCGGTACTTCCAAATTTTCCATGATCACACTAGAATTCACAATAGACTGCACACTGCACCTTGCATGTTGCAACTAAACGACATTTAGTAAGCTGTCAAGAATACACAACTGGACCTCCTTACTAAATGGAAAACCTACAATCGCATTTTCGGTGAAATTTGTTGGTAAGGGATTTATCTACTTATAGTTCGATTACTGTAAGAAATTCTTGGAATTAAAATAAAACAAAATTGGCAAATAGGTACTTATTGAAAATAATCTTAAGATACGGCTATGTTATCTTTAATACACAGGGCTTTTGGCCTGTCCAAACCTTTTTCTATTGTTCTGTACAGCTTATGGTTATAAAAGACCAATAAAAGACCCAAAACTTGCATTAGCTCAGGTACATTTATGACAATTTTAGGAAATATTTAGATTATTCCGTAAAAATATTTAAAATGACCGTACTAAGTTTTGCATTACAAATGCTGTTTTATTACTCTCTCATACATAAAAATAGACCATAATACAAAATTGTTTGTTTCTTTTGGAATAATTTTTGACATTTTTCCCCGGATTAGATAAATTAATCATATTTCACGGGGCATATTTGAATAGCGTCCGGTTTTATCTGTCCGGGTTCAAATTTTGAGATGGTCGAGTAACGCCCCAGGTCACAGAGTTTGCAGACTACTTAGTAGATCTAGATCTAGATTTCCTCCACACATATCGGCCGAAAACTCTAGCATTCTCCAACGCACAATAAATTCAATACATCGTTTTATCATGTACATCCAGATATTTTCTTGACGAACAAATATCTAAATTAAGTAATAAACAATATGACTAAAATTGAATTTATAATTTAAATCTATGTTGAGCAATACCAAAAGACTGGAACGAAAATTCAAGTAGGTGTATATGCAGGAACGAATTTGTTTATTTTGTTCTTTTTTACCAAAATTTGCCGCCCCCTGAATTCTGCCGCCCTGGGCTATAGCCCATTCAGCCCATATGTAAAGCCGCCTCTGAAAAACCTGCTTAATTAACACATGGCGACCCTTTTGAGTTCTCAATTGGAAAGAAGATCGGTCAAGGTTCATGAAGATGTCTGGTCTTTGGGTATAATTGTATAATTCTATTTATAATGTTGAAGCGAAACAAGTGCAGTAGCACTTATCGCTAATCATTCATTGTATTTATAAGAGTAAGAGTAAGAGTAAAAAAAAATCTTTCTAATAATGTACTTTTATTAAAAATAAATAAATACTTGTTAATAGTTCTAATGTATTATTATTTATTTGTGTCTCAACGAGAAAACCAGATTGGGTTATTAAATTCGCCCAAACAAACAATAATAATTAACAAATATTTACAAATAAACAAATTGTGTAATTATTAATTGTATAGCTATTATAATAATTCTATTAGTCTATCTTTTTTATTTTTAAATATTTTTTTATTTATTAGATTATTTAATAATTACATGAATGATCTTCGACAAGGTTATTGTTAAAATAGCCTAATCAGTTTCGATGCAGTCAAATTTTGTATACATTTACAAAGATAAGATGCTTTTCGATATGCATTATGTTAAAAGGAAATTTTCCGTCTTCTACTGATTATATACTGACTATATATTGGATAAAGGTTGAGCACCTTTCTTAGACTGGTATTTCACTATAAAATTTATAATGTCATAGATATGTGTGTGATGAGATATGGCATATAAATATTATGAAATAATCTGCAGCCATTACACGATAATATTTATATGACAGATCTGGTGATTTTTACGCTCTGCGAACGCATTTTGACGGTTGATGATTCTTCTTGTTCATCAGGTGTTTGGGGGTTGCAACCCCTCCTCAAGAGGAAAACTTGTGTATCTTTACTTGAAATATTTGAAAAAAAATTATTCCAGAAATTTATAAAACTGATATTCTATAAATTTGAATATGATACTTTGTGTACGTCCATTTTAGATAGTTTTCTTTATGTACAGGGTGGCGCAAGTTTAATTGAACACTATTGGAATTTCGGAAACCATTATAGATACAAAGTTGGTTAAATAAAAACAATTTTTTAAAACAACGTTTCGTCTTTAAAGTGCCACCCTCAACTATTTTTTTCTCTATCCAACCATGTAGAACACTTAAAATTTTTATTAGGTTTTGACAATGAACTGTACTTTAGGAATTTTGCTAAGTACGGCCCTGTTCGATTTTCATCGAAAATATTTATAAATCATTTTGAATAATATAATTAAAAATTGAGTATACTTTGACCATTTTCCAGAAATTTTAATCAATTTGCAACTAATTCTCTTGTAGATAATTACTAAAATAACACTAACTAATAAATTGCACTGCGTCATAAAATCAACAAAATTAAGAAACGTCAAAATAAAGGATACTTTTCGTTTCAAAGTCATCTTGATATGCTTTTTTGTGATTAAATTGTGTTTTTTCCTACGTGCATTTTTCTTGAAAATTTACATCTAAAATATGGTAAATAAATGAAATAAAATAAAAAGTACAGGTCCGTATTTAAAAAAAAATAGTTGAGGGTAGCCCTTCAAAGACGAAACGTTGTTTTATAAAATTGGATACGCTAAATGTTAAGCGATATGTGGCCTTCAATAAAAAAGTTTTATAAACTTTTTTCTATCTTAAAAAAATAATGTTTTAATTAAATAAAACGAAAATCGTAAATTTCGGTTTTTCCCAAATATCTAGGAAACCGCACCTAATAATTTAATTTTGAAAAAACCAATAAATTCATCTTGATTTAATCAACTTTGTATCTATAATGGTTTCCGAAATCCCAATAGTGTTCAATTAAATTTGCGCCACCCTGTATAGTTCAAATGGGCAAACGTTGCCAAAAGTCTGTTTACATTACTTTTCTTTACGATGGATAAACATACATTCTCGTTAGTTAGATGCAGATTTAAACATTTATTTTATTATACATCTCACCAGAGAAAGAGATTAACCTGTTTCAATTAATTTAACAAGAAGCCGAAATTGTTATCAAATATTTCAAACGTTAATCCCATCTTAAATCGTGATCTATAATATTACGTAGGTATTTTTTTCTCCAGGTAAATATTGTAAATTGTAAATATTATAATAAATTTATTAAATATAAATAATTGTTTATTAAATATATTTGTTTTTATACCTGAAACATTTTCTTAGAAATAAAATATAGCCGCGGGCCCAATTTACAAAGAGATTAACGACATTTAGTCCGTACCCTTTTTATTTTCTTGACCGCGGGCCCAGTTTACATACTTCCAACAAAATTCCCGAATTTCGAAGTCATGAAAATTTATCGGATGATGACCTATATTATGATAACAGCTTAAAATACAATCTGGCTAATTTGGAACATCCCCAAAGCCTTGCCAGACTCGTCTAATGATCGTCAGGCGCGCTAAATTCGGCTATTCCTCTCCTTGTTTAACTACCTGGCTTGTGAGTCTGGCAAGGTGTTTTCCCACTTCGGCCGTTTTGAAAAATCTTTTTGTCCCATTTCGGCTTCACCATATTCACTATAAATCACCAATCCTTTATTATCCTTATTATCGCATATACAAAAAAATGTTTTAAATAAAAGTTGTGTGGTTATGATTGAATTTTGATAAAATAAAAGGATTTGCCAATTTCGTAAATCAACCTGACTTATTTTTAATTACAGTTTATGATTGTATCAATTTATATGCTAAATTTCAAGCCTGTAAAAATAAGGGTTACGGATTCCCAAAATCAGACAAATTTTTTAATTTGAAAATTTTCAGCCAGACTCACTTTTCGCTATCTGAGATCGGCCAGGCTGCTATTTTTATAAACTTTAGTAAACGTAAAATATTTTTTGAATCCATCCAAAAATTGTAGCCAGACTCAAAAATGTTGTTGTTTGTCACAGCTTATTTGTATATATACCGCCTGTACGAAAAAAATTTACTGGCTCCTGGGCTATATCTTCTTTGTTTAGAATTATTTTAATACAACGTGAAAAAAACGTATTCAAATTCTGGAACACTTCTAGATTCATATCTTTATAGGTCAAAAAATAATGTTAGTCGGTCTAATTTTTAGTCTGTTTGCACAACAATGATTTTTTTTCTTAAAATTGATAACTTAATTAGTTAATAAATAGTAGAATCACTGATATTTCTATTATTAATTTAATATTTATTCATTTTCTTAGTATCTACTCTTCAATGCTGTACCAAAAGCAATTTGAAATGTTTCATATTTTCAATATTTTGTAATAAAGTTTTTTCATAATTTGAGTCTCTCACTAATGTAAATTTATTTTTCTACTATGAAAGGTGAAAAATCTATTTTATAAACCCATATACCCCTGGACCAGCGTGATAGTAAATCATTTTAAAAAATAAATGGTTTTAGCCTAAAACGAACTTTTCCGCTCAAAATACTAATACATTTTCTTATTTTACATCATGTCTGTCTTACATTTTTTCATCATTTCTTACTTTTTTGTTTAGGCATAAATTTTTTTTGTGTGTTTTCTGTACGAATCACGTCTTTTCGTGCGTTTTGGAGCAAAAAAATAGTATATTGTGCAACAAGTGGGAAAAAGTACTTTCCCCACGTGTTGCACACTATACTTTTTCTACAACTGCACAAATTTAAAGAATACAAGTAATGTAACTTAATATTTATTTTCATGGTTAGCAAAACTAAAATAACATGAAAGTATCCTACCTCTTAACAGTTAAATAATTTTTTTAATTTTATTTTTGTACTTCTCCATTCCATAAATTCAATTCAAACTTTTTTCTTGAAATTACCGGCAACAAATCTAACGTTACTTTTGCGGCTCTTTGCAATATCTCTGGTGGAGTATTATCAAAATCATCACTACTGTCAGTACCCATATTATTTATTATAAATAGATGTCTTATTAAAATAATATTTAATGAAAATTGCGATTTTTATCAAAGCACGAATGAAAACTACCTTAAGACTTTAAAAAACTTCTATAATCTGAGAGTTATGACAACTATTTATAGCTGAACAGCAGCCTACTACGTTCTTGTCGATTCTCCATATAAATGTATGTGGTGTGGGCAAAGTGCCGTGAGGAAAAATATTCCCGCACGGTATGAGCAATACAAGGTTTTGCAATTAAGTAAGCTCAAAGCAGTTGTAGAAAAAATTATTTTTTTTTACTCATGCGGGAAAAGTACTATCTTTGCGCCCGCCAAAATTTACTTTTCGCACGGAAATTGACAATACAGACTCCCAAAAAAATGTGACGTTTAAGTGACAGATAAATTGATTGATTAAAAAATTAAAATTTACAATAATGAGTTTCAACTCTATGATGATACCGGAGACTGATGAGAGTTCTGACGATGAATCCGTACCACCTGAAATTTAACACTGGCGCTGAAGGTTACGTTGAAGAATCGATCGGCAATAAAAAACGAATCGGCCAGCAAATTGCGATCGCTATTTTGGACAGACCATCTACGAGTACTTCACGTGAAAATGTACACCAAATCAACCCAAATATCGAGACGACATCAGAGTCAGTGTCGAAGACAAAGAAAATATTGACTTGAATACGATTTCCTCTAGAATCTCCAAAAATATAAATTTCAATTTCACCAATTGTTGAAATGTTTCGATAATCATAAGTGAAAAAAAAATAATTAATTGCCTTTTTTAGTTTCCTAGTTATCGTTAAAAATAAAAAGTTATTTTGATTCTAAATATTTTACTTTTTATTTGATTAATTTTTGATTTTTTTGTCGTTGGCACCTACTTCATTTCTCAGTGTATCCCGGCATTCGTAAAAATAAATAGTATCTGCTAATGAGCTCTTCGTTCGTGCGCTCAACTTCGCTCTCGTGGGCAATCGACAACTTTGCGCACTCGTTGCACAATATACTATTTTTTACTTTTTTTTTGCACGATTACATTACTTTTCCTCTATCCTCTATGTATAATAGTGGACGGCGGAAAAGTAGTAAGTGCAATTTTTTATATTATTTGATTGATTTCTGCTTACTCTGTGAATTCCAAGTCGTTGCTAATGGTTGTATTCAATTGTTTTTACACAGTTTCCCTTATCTCAACACTAATTATTTTACCTTGAAACATTTAATTAATATTTTAATGCAAATTTAATTGCCTACTTATTTAAATATTAGTTTGTAATACTTTAAAATAACAATAAAATGTAAAAACTTTTTTGTTGTTGCTCCTACACATGACGTTTGACAGACATATAGTTCCAACAACTATAGTGATTAATATTTTATAATTACCAGATTTGTAACTGCTTTATTTTTCTACATATTATAATATACTTTTTTCTACAACTGCTATGAAAAGTAGCGAATTTCTCATAGCTTACTTAATTTCAAAACCATGTATTGCTCATACCTTGCGGGAATATTTTTCCTCATCGCACTTTGCCCGCACCACATACATTTATATGGAGAATCAACAAAAATCGTCAAAAACTCAGTAGTTGTCACAACTGTCAGATTATAGAAGTTTTTTAAATTCTTAAGGTAGTCTTCATTCGTGCTTTCGCAATCGCAATTTCCATTAAATATTTATAATAAATAATATGGGTACTGACAGTAGTGACGATTTTGATAATACTCCGCCAGAGATATTGGAAAGAGCCGCAAAAGTAACGTTAGATTTGTTGTCGATAATTTCAAGAAAAAAGTATGAATTGGCATACGAAAAATTTATGGAATAGAGAAGAAATACAAAAATAAAATTAAAAAATTTATTCAACTGTTAAGAGGTAGGATACTTTCATGTTATTTTAGTTTTGCTAACCATAAAAATAAATATTAAGTTACATTACTTGTATTCTTTAAATTTGTGCAGTTGTAGGAAAAGTATAGTGTGCAACACTTGGGGAAAGTACTTTTCTCTCTCGTGTGTTTGCGGCACTCGCCCTTCAGGCTCGAGCCACAAACTTTCACACTCTTGAGAAAAGTTTAACTTTCCTCACTTCTTGCATAATATACAATTTACTGTGACAACAAATAATACAAAACCACTTAAAAAAATATTGTAAAAGTATTAAAATATTTCCTTTTATAAAAAAAACACCAATTCAAGTTCAATGCAAATACTCAGGACCCAGAGAACTAATCTAAAATATTGCACAAAATAATTTATTACATTATTTGCATTATTCAGGGCGTTTTGTAAGTAATAGGCCCAATTCTAACTGCATATTCAGGAGCGAAAAATGTTAATCTTGGGACAAAGTTGTAAATTACTTTTTCAATTTTTGTAAATATATTCAATATTGTTCTGTAAATTTGGAAAGCAAGATCTATATTTCTGTACAAATAGGGTTGTTTTAAGTTCAGAATATTAACCATTGTCGAAATATTTTTCATTTTCATTTTTCTTTTGAAAAAAGAACCTTTTATATCCCAATTCAAGCAAACCATTAATATTTTTCATTCCTGAATCTGTTCAAGTTTTGCTCATTACTTATACATCTTGTAGATAATTCAAATAACATAATGTATTTTCAAATTATCTATTATTATTATTCCTAACCTAAGCCGGTACAGGCGTACTGAAGAGATATGTTATCGCTGAGTTACCCTAGAGTCGATTCTTGGTTGAAAACGGAAAACATCTGCAAAATTTCGGATTAGTCGGGAAGCCTAAGTATACAAATGTTTCACTGAACAGCGCTTGGTGTTCTGTTTATACAATGTTTTTATCGTAATACTTTTACAATATTTTTTTTATTGTAGTGATTTTGTTTTTATTTTATTTTTTCACAGAAAAAGGTATAAAATAATTTGCAGAAAAATAAAGCAGTTACGACCCGATTATAAGCGCATGTACTATAAATGTGAATCTCTTTAATCCTTTGACCTCGCTTTTATATCTATTAAGTAGCACTATTACTTGTTTATTGTGAATTTTTAAAGAATTTTGATGATTTGAACTGTTATCTGGAGAAGAAATTTATGCAAATATTTTGGATACACTAAAGAATAACTGTCTTTCATAGAATAAAAAATACAAAATTAGGTAAATTTTAACAACTAAATTAGTTACAAATATATACGCACTTTTGTTGATGGAAAAACCTGACGCCTGTTAGCTTTAAATTAGTAAAAAAAATACAACATAATGGAAAATTGGGGGTTGAAATTTAAAAAATAAAAACATACATAAAACAGACATCAAAAACGAACAAAGATGCATTTCTATGTCCGCTCCAGAGAAATATCTGCCAAAGTGATCTACAAATATCTGAATGCTGATTAAAAACGAAAAAAGATGAGAACTTCAAGGGAACTGTGTTTTAAAGAGTATTATTTTTTAAATCGTATTATAACTATAGACGAAACATATATCCATCAGGAAAGGACTTTGCAATATTGTTTCGGATAAAGAAGGGTAAAACTATAACGAATAAATATTAAAAGTTCTTCTTTCCGGTAGGCTAACTAAGCTTCAAGAAGAACTTGTGGCGTTTTTGCAAGACAAAATCCCTGATTACGCTTTAGACTGATTAACTTCTACTTTCCAGATTATTGTAGCGTCAGATTATAATTTATTTTCGAAACTAAACAATAAGTTTTCATTCTTTGAAACAGTGATATATGCTGTGAATTAATGGTTTGTTGATCAAGACAAACCATTTTTTACAAGTCCTATAAGCTTTATAACCATTGTAAGGATTGTTAATACACAAAAATTTGTTTCAAAACGTATCTGTGATTGACTGAGTATTTATCAATATACCCTCGTATAATCTAAGAGACAATGAAAAAATGCATTTGTAATAAACGATTACTCATCACATCTCTCACTATTTTCATTTGTCTTGCCTTCGCCGAAAGGTTATTTCCGATCTTAAGACCCAAAACTCGGCTAAGGCCACTGCTTTCTAGTTTAGCCTTAAACTACATGCATGTCTACAACGATATCAAATAATTGCACATGCAAAATTTCGATATGAATAAATATTTATTATTGTGTATAATATTAAATATAATTTTATTTTTGATTTGTAACAATTATTTGTAATTTTATGTTTGATTTTATCGTTTTGTTAATTCTATTTGATTAATTTATTAAATATTTGTTAAAAAGCAAAATAAGTTATTAAAAAAATATAATTTTAAAATGTACAAACACTTCAATGATATTTTTTTAAATCTCATACAAAATCTCAACAATGATTATATGAAATTTTGCTATAAGATTGGTATATACAGGGTGAGTCACGGTAGACGCGACGGTCCATTCTGGCTCAACGGTTAATATTTTGAAAAATTTGTTTATTCATGGATATGTAGGTTGATAAAGGCTACATTTTAAAATTATTTTGAATTATACAGGTTGTCCTAAAAATGTGTGGCGTATCAAAGTTATATTATTTCTTATGGAAGACCCTACATTTTATTGCATTTATAGATTATACGTTAAAAGTAAGATAAACTTTCTTAAGTATTCCCAATACCTAAGCTTTTTACTTTTCGAGTTATTTTGATATTTCTAAAAATGGAAGCACTTACGAGAAAACCAATAACTTGGAAACCAATGGAAACAGCCAAATCCAATTTTAACTGAAAAAAATTAGACTAATAATTAAAAGCAATAATATATTTAGAGTTGTTTAAAATTATACAGGGCGTCCAAAATGGAGCGATTCTCTAATGACATATTCAAATGACAATATCGTTCTTATTTAAAATAGGACACCCTATATTTTATAATCCTATTGTGTAGCAAATTCCATTACCTTTTAAAAATTGTAAAGGTCTACTATGCCTAAATCTATTAATTTTGGAGTTATTTTTATTTTTGTTAAAGGTTATTATTTTTCCACCGTAATGCCTAAATATAACACCCAGTATTTGATCAGCTTAGACTATTGCAACATCATTTTTTGTCTAATATCTAATGATACATTTTCCAACAGTTCCCAGAAACTTTTTCTTAAATGGCCATCAAAGAAATATGGTCCAATAACTTGGTCGCCTATAATTCCACCGTATACATTAATGTTCCACCGGTTCTGATGATCTATTGTGTGGAACAAATGTTGGTTTTGAGTATCATAATAATGAAATTTATGACGGTTAACTAATCCATTATTATGAATGATTCATCTGTAATTTTTTCGGATCATAGTCTAAGTTGATAAATACAGGGTGTTATATTTAGGCATTACGGTGGAAAAATAAGGTAAAATCTAACAAAAATAAAAATAACTCCAAAATTAATAAATTTAGGCATAGTAAACCTTTATAATTTTTAAAAGGTAATGGAATTTGCTACATAATAGGATTATAAAATACAGGATGTTCTATTTTGCCCCATTTTGGACGCCCTGTAAAATTTTAAACAACTCGAAATACATTATTGCTTTCAATTATTAGTCTAATTTTTTTCAATTGAAATTGGATTTGGCTGTTTCCATACCTATACAAGAAAACCAATAACTTGAAAACCTCAAGTTATTGGTTCCATTTTTAGAAATATCAAAATATCTCGAAAAGTAAAAAGGTTAGGTATAGGGAATACTTAAGAAAGTTTATCTTATTTTTAACATATAATCTATAAATATAATAAAATATACCTAGGGTCTTCCATAAGAAATAATATAGGTAACTTTGATACGCCACACTTTTTTGGGACAACCTGTATAATTCAAAATAATTTTAAAATGTAGCCTTTATCAACTTACATATCCATGAACAAACAAAATTTTCAAAATATTAACCGTTTAGCCACAATAGACCGTCGCATATACCTTGACTCACCCTGTATACACCTTCATATTTTCATTATTTAAAGGAATACCGATTGAATTTTTGCACAGTCATACAGGGTGATATATGGGTCACATTTTTTAAGATAATCAACTAAAATCTGAACTTTAAACTCAGCCTACTAGCCTACTACGAACTGTCAAATAGGGCCGATTCTCGATATTTTACTTCGCGTTAAAGATATCAAAAAAAAATATTAGAAAAAGTTATATTCAGAATATTATTTTAACCCCATATACCGATATTCATGATAACATTCGCATTTTTAATTTTTTTATTATTTTGGTCTGTAGGGGAGAGGGTGGAGGGTTTGAACACTTTTTTGTGTTTTGTATATAAATTTTCACTTAAACACATTTTATTAGGTATGTGTGTTTTAGGTCATGCATTGGTCTTTAATATACATACATTTATTATTAAAACATGACAAACTTTTTCGGAATTTTTAAAATAATTATCTAAAGAACCCCACTACATTTGTTCAATTTTTTCTCTGGTTGGGGTGCCTTTGAACAGAAAAGGGGAGGATTTGAACATGGCCAAAATAGCTCAATAATAAATAGCAAAATAATAAAAAAATACAAGAAACCCTAGCTCTTTAGAGCTACTCCATTATCCACCACCTATAGGCATCTATTGTATAACACAGAGACCAATAAAGTCCTCTAAGTGCTTATAAATAGAATTAGACTAGAAACTCATAAACTATTTTTTTTACACACGACGGCGCCCGCGCTCCTCAGGTCTCTCAGGCTTTGAACAATGTTCAAAGTCTCCCCAAGCTGCTTGTTCAAAGCCTCCCGATGGCACGTTTTTCAGAAAAAATTGAATAACTTTTTTATGTTTGAGTTTTTAAATACAGTTGTGTTGTAAACTTACCTCAAAAACATAGTGATAAGCACGAAATATAGAACAATTAAAAACGACAGTCAGCTTTTTAAAATATGGGTTGAAAAGGATGATCGAAATAAATAAGGAGTTCAGCGAAAATCTTATTTACACTAACAACGACTAAATATCATTTGGTTAATATGCATCCCTATTGATGATAGGCCAAGGGAACATTGTTGACGGTGCATTTTTAATTTCGCAGACGACAAGAACATATTTTAGTAGAAAATATTTTGATTGTTCAAAACCTCCTCGTGTTCAAA